>OY987259.1:7046512-8402994 GCA_963920725.1 Rhamphomyia laevipes
TATTGTACAGCAAAATATTTTTGAATTTATATTTTACAATTAAAATTATGGTAAAAAATATGATAATTTTTAAACATAAAATAATTATATTTAATGTAAATTTCTTGATTTTGTTGTGTATAATAAACTTTTGAAATTAAAATTGAAATTTTGGCGTAAATATTTTGTTTGTTAATATTAATTTAAATTAATTTTAATGAGAAATTTGAAAATCTAAAATAAATTATTAAAAATGGCGCCAATACTTTGAATTTATCACATCAATCGAATTTATGCAGTCGGTTTTAGTGAAAATAAATTATTAAAATTTTCCGATACTTTTGTCAGAATATCGTTGCTTGAAGTTGAAGACATATTAAGAGTAAAGAATTTCATTGTTTCAAGGTATCAGGTCTAAAAAAGAAACTAACTAAAATATAATAAAAATTTCAAACAAATTTAATATGGATCACTCTTATCCTCGAAAGAAATATATGTAAAATTAACATTATTTACTATATTGCACAAGGAATTCCTTTCCATTTATATTTTTCTGGTTAGTTATTATCGTTCATGATAAACGAGATGTTTTAAAGAATGTTCTGCATAATCTCAACCTTAACAACTTGATACCGAACCGAAAATAACCGTTTTGCATGTTTTATCAACATAAAACATTTTCGTTCTCATATATCGCAACTAATGACATGCTTTTGTACAGTCCAATGGGCTGCACAATTAGTGCAGCCTGCAATGGACTGCACAATTTGTGAAGTCTGAAATGGACTGCACAATTTGTACAATTTAATTCTAATTAAACTTCTTATGAATACAATTTTATCATTTCTATACTTCCAACTAACATTTTTATCACATATTCGAGATCTTTAACAATTATGGGTTATTGGTAACAAAATTTACTGTAAACCTAAACATAAAAAGCATAAATATTATTTTAATAATAATTTATATTTTATTTACTATACTGAATAATTTTTTGTACAAATATTGATTGTAAATATATGAACCCATTTAAAAAAACAACCCCTTTAGAGCAACCAAAGAAAAATAGTTTTAATTTTATAGTCCGTTCATGGAATATCAAAAATTCTTAAGATGAATCTTTAAATTTTATATAGAATCCATTAAAGAATATCCTTTTTTTTATCATACAGTTTTTCTCGTTAAAAATTAGTTCTCATATTGAAAATATGTTATGGATTGTAAATATCTTTTTAGTTTTTATTCCATTTTTATTTTTTGTTGGTTTGAAAATTTAAATCCCAATTGGGAAAATCGGTTATATCCAATTTAAAGATATTTCATATTTTTATTTTGTATAGTTTTATAACGATTTATTTATTTATTTTTACGAATATTATGATTAAATCGAAAATATTTATTTATTACCATTTCAAATGTAATGAATACTAACTATCATCATTTTATTAATAATTATAATTATATAATAAATTTTTATAATATTTTTTTATGGATATATATTTAAAAAGTATTTTTCAAAAACATAATTGTTAATGAAATTCCCTGGTGGCCCAACTAGCTTATATAATTGAAGCTAAACAAATGAGATATAATTTGAAGAAAAAAAATATTATTTTTCCTTTGCTGTAAAAATATTCAATAAATAATATAAATTACCAAACAAAAATTATATTCGAAAATTGATCGTCTAATCAAGTACAATTTAATGAATATTGAATAAAATTTAAAACTATTATTTATGATTAAAATGGTAAAAAAATCTCATTTCATAAATATATGTAAATTTAAAAATCCTATAAATAATAAAAATTAAAAACTATGCATTGAAATATCCTTCTATACGTTAAGTAAAAACTTATTATATTCCTTTTAAATCTTAATTTATCGAAAAATAAAGCATTATAAAATATACTTTAATTCTAATTCGTTATTTAGTTTAAAATAAAATATCCTTAATTCTTATTTATGAATTAATTAACAGGGATAACTATACAAATTAAATGCCAGTATCTAATTAAACAAATTTTACCAAAAATAATGAATACTTATATTAAATAAATAAAAACTGTTAACCTAAGGGGACAAGATAACGCGTACTTGTTTCCAACAATTATTTTTAATTTACAGTACATTTGTAGGAAACGGTGTTGATTTGTATGAAAGAACGAAATTTCAGATCTTTAAAGACACGAAGAATTTATTTTATATAACAATGTACAAAAAAAGATCACAAACTAATAATTACTATATACATGTAGAATATATGAAATATAAATTGCAAACTTAAACGTGGACCCACTAAAGCTAACTATTCCAACCTTTAGAACCACGAGCTATATAATTATATAGATAATAAATACATGCTCTCCAGAACATATAATCAAAATCAAAAATGCGCATAAGTTTTCAAACAAAACTGCACATATATTAGTTTACCATCCACTGAAGCTACAAATTCCATAGGAGCACCAAATCTATGACAAAACCAACCTGTAGCAGAATTTCATTTAAAACACAATTACTAATATTGATGCGAATTTCCTGTTTCGATATCTATGACCTCGAAAACGTCCAGAAACATAATTTTTTATTCGTTTAACCTTGTTTGAGAACTTATAGATACTCTACTCCTATAATTTTTGGTAATAAAAAATAAAAATAAAATTAGTCAAAATTGTCAGATTGAAGTTTTGATCACTGAACTACAAAAACCGGTCTCTCTATAAAATTGCAGTGAAAATCATTACACTAATATGATATTAATACCAAAAAATAGAAAGAGATCAAAACTTATATAAAAATTCTATTATGGACGCATATTTGCTGTTTTGACAGCTTCTACAAAATTTAATACTAATTTACTATCTATAAATATGTTACAAAATTGATGTCATCGAAGAACCCAAATTATGTAAAACTTCTACCACCAAATTTTTGTATTTCCTCGGTCGAAATTAGTTGTTGTCAGGTATAGGTTGTTCGAATTGCTTACAACTTTTTAAGAAAAGGATTTAAAACCAAATGCAAATAGATTTTGACAGTAAGAAATTTCAAAAAAAAATCGAAGATTTTCTTACTTTGTATATTACATTTTCCAATTTCTAAATAGAAGATGAAAAGTTAAAAGAAATTATGAAAAATATTTTTAGTTTTTAGTTTAGATTGTATAATAGTGACAGACAAAGTAAAAATTTCCAGACAAATTATGGGAATCATGAAAGTAACTATAACTGGCAAGCATGTTGAGATTTTTTCTAAAGGAAAAAAGGATTTCCTTTTTTACATAATATTTTATAGTTTATATTACGAATTAACTAATATTACTATTAGTTATTTTAATGCTAAAACCTAAATTTATTAAAAAAGTTTAAATACGATGAAATTTTGTAAACCTTCAATAAATTTATTTGTAAATTGTAAGTAATTTATTTATTAAAATGAAATTTAATTATTCAAAAAAAATTATTTATCGAAATCTTTAATAAACTTAACATTATTTAGTAATTTTTGTCAAACACTTACAAAATATATAAAAATATCATCAGTTTTGACACCATTAATTTTAATTAGAGAACCCCAAATCTTATACCATTTTGCTATACGATTACGTTCCGCTTTTTTAATTTTTTCTGGTTATGGTTCCGGTGAAAAACCGATTTAAAACCGGCTTCGAAATAACATTCGTCCTTCTGTATCATTGATTTGCCATTTAATGGAAATTCATTTTGAGAAAGCAGTGACTTGTCGTTGTATAAAAATAAAGTTGGTGTACTTAGTTTCGCAATTTTACTTATAGAGTAGTTTTAGTAAATATTTATTTTTTAAATATTTAAAAAACAAAATATTTTGAAGTAAAGAAAATGAGTGAACCGTAATAAACCAGATTATACCAATTTAACTCCAGTTATGGTTAATACATTTTTTTTATTATTTCGATACGTTTCAATTTTCGGTTTCTGGTTCAGTTCCGCTTCGACTCTCTGATTTTGATAGTAATATATCATGCCACAAATTCTGTTCTATATCATAAAATGTTTGTAAAAATTACCAATATTTTTTTGAAAATATATAAATTTTTATTTTATGTTTATTTCTTGTCGTAAGTTTACTGAAAACATAAACTTACAAAATGAATATTATTTTTTTTTACTAAGATTACTCAAAGACATTTCACAAAAATTTTATGTTATTTATTATGTAAAATTGTAAAGTTTATTTTATTCAAAAATTAAATAAATAAATATATAAAAAAATTAATTTGAAGTTATAATTTTGGCTAACAACCAACAAAAATATTTCATTCTTTTATGGTAACATCTCATTATAACGTGTAACTACTTTGTATAAGGATTTGTAATATTTGAAATTATTTTTTGAACTTTTTCCAAAATAATAAATAATTACAAAAGAAAAATGAATTTATAAAAAATGTGATAATAATAATTATTAATTAAAAAATGCATTTTACACATTTTTTAGTGCCAATAATTTAATATAATTGTATTGTAAAATTTATTAATAATTCGTGCACTTTATCGGTCTGTCCATTAGTTGTTTTCCAAATGTTCTATTTGTCCACTTTTCCGAATAATATTTAGAATTAACTAAATAAAACTAGCTATAAATAATGGGAAAATAGGTAAAAACGAAAAGCTACCAATAAACCATTTTTTTAAACCACTCCAATTGCGGCGAACTTTAAAATTTACAGCTTTGGGCCGGCCATCTCTAGAATTAGTTTACTTATTTCAATTGGCAGTAAGTAGTACCTCCAATAATTTTCATTATTAAAACAAAATTAATTTGAATGTAAAATTGATAGTGAATATTACTCGGGGAATCAAGAGACAATTTACGAGTACCAGTTGGCTCTCGAAATAAAGGACATAGTATAATGGCAACTGTTTCCGAGCTTGCCCAAAATGACGCTCATAAATTACCTCTCCTAATATTAAATTGCAAGCTTTATGGATTATCATCATCTTCTGATTTTTAATGTTATTTAAGATAAAATTCAATAATTTCAGTTACATAAATCTACTAAAAAAAACTATAAAATTTTAGGTATCTAAAATTTTGTTTGCTGGTCATTATTAAAAGTTATTTCGTGCACTTGGACATTATAATAACCATTTAAGTTTTTATTTAAATCCATTAAAAAAATGTTTCTAGATAACAAATAGGAAATAATAAATGAATAGCGTGCAAAATAATTATTCATTAAATATAATTTTTTCAAACTTTGTATGTTATTACTCTTTCTAATTTACCTTCGTGGCTTTTTTTTAAAAAAAAAAGCTTAGCGTTTTGTGTTGTTACTGGATGCCAATGCATCGATAAGAGACGTATAACAAATCAAATTTTCTTTTTAAATCGTATAATTAAAAAGTGTAAATTGAGATAGAGCTGAGTAAAATGAAAAAAAATGCAGACTAAAACACACTAGCAAGTAAGAAAACATTGATAATGCCTCACAGTATGGCATTACTGTGATTGGGCACAGCATGATCAAAGAAGATTAAAATGCTAATTTTGAATTGCCACAGGTAAAATCAACATGAAAAAAACACACTACAACATTGGTTCTATAACTAAAGTAGTCCTTATCTGTAACTGTCCTTCTGTTCGTGATAAAGGTAAAATGGATCGATGGTTCCACATGTTATTGTCAATTTATGTCATTGATGTTAAGGTACTACCAATTACTAATATTGTGCATTCCAGGCTATGTCAAATAATCATTCAAAGGTAATAAACCAACCAAACATATATTAGGTATATACATTTTAATTTCTTTACTAACAATAAAAATATCCTTAAAGATTTAATCAATATTTGAATAAATTAGATTAACTTTTCTCCTATCTAAAATTTTATATTTTTTAATTAAAGCAGTATAAAATTATGTTCAAATTCCTGTCATTTTGACATTTTTTATATCATTTTTATGTAATAATTTTAATTTTATATAAATTAAATGAAAACTGCATTAACAACTATTTTTACTAAGGTCTTAAATATATAATTTAAAAAAAAAAAATGTTTGTATAATTTTTTTGTTGAAATTCTTTAGTTAGTTATTTTTTTATAAACAAATTCTTGAAACTTTATTACAAAGTTTCTAATCTTCAAAAATTCATTCTAATAAAAATTCTAAATCTTCTAATAAATATAAAAGTTTTAAAAGAATTTAATTTTAAAAGTTGATCTTAAATTAAACTTTAAAGACTTTAAATTTTAAATTTACATAAATAAAGAAACTTTAAAAATGTATAATAATAAAATAATTAAAGACTACTTAATTTAGTTAATCTTTAGTATTGTATATATATTTAATTTGAAATAATCTAATACCTTAAAGAAACTTTACTTAAATTCCAGGTGAATTGATTCAAACATCATGAACATAATATTTATATTTGCCACAATAACAACAACGAAAAACGGATCTATGAAATCTTCAATGTAATAAATCCTTTTTGTTAGGAGGGTGCTTACACTAAAAGTTATAAGACATTAATTTAAAAGGATTACCACAAATTATAAGGTAAGTTTTTGTGAAAAGAAAAATATGGCAGAATGCCAAAAAAAAAAAAAAAGTATGAAGAAAATTCTGAAATTTTCATACAAAACTTTTCTTAAATAAATATGTATATAAAGTTTTTGTAACAGAAATGGAATGGTAGTTAATCTTAAAGAAATCAGAGTTCACTGTTGTATGGGAACTTGTTAAGAATTTCTTTTCATATACGATTAATCATTTAATCAGGAAATGCACGCCATCTACACCGGTGATAATACATTTTTAGAAATATCTTAATTTTATTTATTTTCTTTAAAAATAGAAAATATAATTTTTTAATAAATAAAAAAGGATTTCTTGACCGGTAATGAAAATGAAATAAATTATTTTTATTGTTCAGGAAGTTTTATTCGAAGGACTTACAAATTTCGTAATTTGTGAAAGATTTTATTAAGATAACTAGAAAAATATTTCTAACTTGCATATTTTTTTTTCAGTATATTTTTCATTCTAGTGTAATTTTTGTTGAATATATTACTTCTTCTGAAATAGTCGAAACCTCTTCATCATCAATGATTTCCTTGCCCAGAGTTTTTAGCCGACATCGCTTTTGATTCTTTGGCGATTTCATTCTAAACTTGCCTCCCTACTTTATTAGGAGTGTGCGTCATATCCAGTTACACTAGCTGGCATTGATCTGAGTTACAACTGGTTTGAATTTTTTTTATTATGAATCTAACTACCTTTCACGTAGTTTATGACGTATTTAAGATTCGGATTTTCGTTTTGGAAAAAAACGTATTTAATTCTTTTTATCCTGATTATATTTGTTCTTTATCATTTCTATACAATGTCATTACGCTTTCTAGGTACGTTAAGTCCTCGAAACTTGAATGTAAAGCAACTTTTGTATTTAGGAAACATATAACATAAGATTTTCGAATATATATTGCATTATCACAAATGTAAATTTTGATTTAGATTTCAGATTTGTATATTGTTGAAAAAAATTATATTCTTGTTTTAAAAACAAACTTCAGAAATATATTTTTTCCTTATTATCAGACTCCAAATTTTGTTTTAAATAAATAAAAAAAAATATTATGAATTCTCAAGGCAAAACTAAATTTTTTCGAGGATCGATAAATCCGGAATGTATTTAATATATCGATAGACACAAGACTGAGATTTTTGAACACAATCTCTTTTAATCTATCCATCCAAAGTTAATTTATACTTCCACATTTAGTTCCATGTATTTCATTCCATATACTAGTATACCAGTAATTATTATTTCCAAAAAACATTACGCAAAATATTTTTCAAAGTTTAATATTCCATAATTTCAATTTTACAAGATACCGCAACATAAATCCAACTTTTGCATTCATTTTATACTACACTATTTAAATATGCACATTGAATTTAGATCATTTTTTTAGAGACTGAAACATTTTGAAATTGACTGAAAAATATTTATCGAAATATGTTTAACAAAATAGTAAAATTTTTGCTGCAGAAATTTGATATGTGAGTTTTAATCTTAAATGTAAAGACGCTATACCATAACAAGAAAAACAATCTAAAATTATTTTAAGGCACCTTATACTCTTCTACTTTATAAGGTTAATTTTAATAGAATTTTATGTAAATTACAGTTACAAAAACACTATTTAACTAGAGTCAAAAAGGAGAGAATATTCAATTTAAATACTTTCGAACACTATGTATGAATATCCTTTTTTATTTAATTATACAGCCCACAATTCGGTTGCAGTATAATAATTTATTCGATAGGAAAATATGTGTTATTATATGTTGTATTTATTATATGTTTATGTTTTGGAATAAAGTATATTTGGGCACAAGGGCAATTACCGGAAAACATAATTGCACTGAAAGAAAATTAAACCGAAACTAAATAACGACAGCAATATTACTAGAATTTCATGGCATGGAATTTAATTATTAATGAAATTACTATTAATAAATAATTTTTGTAATTTATTTATAATTAAGCGACCAGTACTCAAAATAAAATTTCATTATCGAAGCATCAAATTTGGAAGATTCTAGTTTAATTTTAACAATTATTAAACTTTGACATTTAAATTATTAATTAATTTTGTATTGATTAAGGATTAATCTTAGCTCTAAGTACTCTAATTGTGTGTGGTGTGGATGAATTACTAGTTGCCCTGATAACCAAAAGGAGTAATGGAAAAGAGCTCTATCACTTTAGCCGAATGAGTTCAAAAGTATATCAAAAATTGCAGCAAAATTACAGCTAATTTCAGCTGCTTATATAAAAATTGCAACTTTAGCGGTTTTCAAAAAAGATGTGTGACTGGCGCAATATTAACCTTGTTTTTTGGAATACCGCGAAAGCTGTAATTTTGAATTATTTTCTCAACATGTACAGAAATCAGAAAGTAAGTTAAGACTTGGAGACCAACATTTTTGGAGCATCAACTAAAATGTTTTAGCTTCCGAATGGAGTTAGTTTAAACTTTTTATCTCTTCTATATCAGGAGAATAAACGTTAACAAATACCTTAAATAAGGCATAATTTGTACTAATAAAAAAGTACCTAAAAAATAATTGAAAAAGTTGCAAGCATTCATACTGAAAGTTACGATACTGCCTTCAAATTTTTTCGATGTTGCTACAATTAGGCATAAAAACAATTTACTTATTCTGTTAAAAGTCAAAATTAAACACAGTGCGTTTATTTTTGTTGAAGTTGAAGATAGAAGGACACACTAAGTTGAAATATTTTACCATTTCTTATATTAAAAAAATAACCTTATTTGTACAGCATTTACGTGTTATTTGAACAAGAATAAGATTTGTATATGTATTTGAAAACTAAATATCAACTATGTTCTGAGTTGATATTGTGTAGATAAAATTTATGTTAAGGACGAGAATGTTTAAGTGCAATTCTTGTCACCAAAAGTTAATTGGGAAAAAAAAAAACTTTTGTTTTTATCCATTTCATATTTGAAGTCTTTTTTGTTATTATTTATTTATTTTACTTAATCTCAGAATAAAAAAAAAAAAAAAAACAATTTGATGTCCTAATTTTTGAGAATGCGATGCAGAATTGTATCATTTTTAATTTTTAAGTTAAATTATATAATATAATTTTTTTACCAAACTTGTAAAAATCCTTAAATATACTGAGTGTACCAGTATAATATGTGAAAGTAATGAAGCTTATACCATGGAATTTCATTATAAATATTTCCAAAAATGTTCCTCGTAAGGCAGATTGTCCGAATAATAGATATTTTTTGTCAAATTGACCTCAGTACCCCAGCCAAGCTGAGTGACGGCCGCTGAGTTATTAATTATAAAAAAATAGTGTACTATATATTTACACTTTTAAAAGAAATCAGTAACTTCAGCGCATTTATGCTGAAATTTCGACTCATATTTTATTAGTTCAATTCTCTACCTATGTCATACTGTAATTGCTACCTAATTTTTTTCAATGACATTTGACACACTCTTTGTTTTTGTGATATAGTTAGTTCTCCTCAAATTTGGTAACTTCTGTGGGTTCATGGGAAATTAATATAAGATCAGGTTAAGTTCCGAAGTATATTTGATTAAGGTTCTAAAATATGAAATTTGGCACACAGATTGGCATCGTAATAGAGTTCATGTCTGTAAAATTTAGGTTAAGTTTTAGTAGGTCCCTATTAAAATTAAAAATTAATAAAATACATTAATGGTTTTTTAAAATCTGTTAAATTTTTAACAAGTCAGTGTTTTTTACGAAGCCTTAATTACTTTAGCATTAATTACATTAATTACAAAGGTTAATTACTTTTTTATACTGCCATTATACTAATACTATTAAACTATTTTTGTAAAAACGAGCAGCGAAATTGTGTTTGTACCTGAGCGGCCAAAAACCTAGAAACGGCACTGCTGGTAACTTTGTAAAAGAATGAAAACCTTAATATCCCACAATTTAACTTATTTTCTGTAATCAGTACAGTATAGTCAATGAGAAAGTTAAATTTTCCTCAAGATTGTGTTCTAGCTTCATATAAAGATAATAATTAAAGTTTCTAGTTTCACATTGCTTCAAACAATATGAAATGTTAGTATCAGTGTAATTGTAATTATATTTATATATTTTAAGCTGAAATATAATTAAAAATTTTATTCTCAAAGTTGTTAAGTTGATCCTTTTCTTAATAATTACCCATTTTACATTTAATGCACACATATAAACATTGTAAATAATTTATTACTGAATAAAAAAAAAATCTATACCATGCCATGTCATCGCGCAAACCAAAAAACCTACAAAAAATACTAAAATAATTAACGCGAAGGACAAAAAGTTTATTTTGATGTGCAGTAAAAAAAAACAGAATATGTACACTAAATAAATGACTATATACTACAAAATAGTAACTGTAACAAACCAACACATATAATGAACTAAATATGTATTTTTTCTGTTGACTAATTATTATTGTCAAGAAGGATCTGCATACACTCTGTGATTTTTAATTTCATCCTTAGAATATAGAAAAAATGGAAATTTCTTTATTCAATTTAGTTTTACATTTCCAAACCGTGAGCGAAGATTTTGAAATAAAAAAAAAATAGTCGAAACAGCAAAATCTTAGCTGGGTAAAGTGAGTGGGCACATATTAAAAATATGAAATAATACATTTCCGAGCGTTCTGTTAACAAGCTCTGTGTTTTAAGCCACCTCTGGTTAGCATCTTTCAAATTTTTTTCTAAGTTATCTTTGTCAACAGTTCATTAACCGGATTTTTTTCTACTGTTTATTTTTATAAATTATTAAATTCTTAATGGAAAAGATTAGCAGAAAATAATAATCCATTTAAACTTATACCAATTCCTCGCCAATTATAAAAATCTTTAATTATATGGATTCCAAAATCCAAAATCAGATCGTTACAATAAGTCGAGCAAAAATTTTACTATCTTTATCCAAATTTGAAAATAAGATCTTATGTCCTGCGCTGCTGCCAATTTCCCTGTAAAACAAACGGTTTTTAACCTAGATAAGCTAACTCCAGATGTAGTGCTGGCTTTAGTTGACTAGGAATACAGAAAATATTAAAGAAGCAGAAAATTTATCACAATGCTCGCTAAGCTCTATATGCAAATTTTCTGAACTGCTTTATACCATTTGATCAAATTTTCAGTCATCACAATAATATGGCCAATAACATTCAAAAATCTGAGAATATTTATATATAAATATCATTTTGAATTTAATTTTGCACATTTTTTTACAATATCTATTCAGCTATTGTCAATCTCGTGCTGAAGGCACAACATTGTAGATAATTGAAAAATTACAAATTCTTTAAGTGAAAATATAAAATATAATCGGAAACCTTCACAAAGTACACCAAAAAATTCCAACAACATTAAAAATGTACAAATATTACAAAATAATGTAATGCCAAATCTCTGGAGGGACAAAAATTGCACCATAAAAATTTACAATTTCTATATATAGAAAATACGTGCAAGTCAATATAAATATAGTGGCAGTAGTGATGGCTATGATTTTTATAGTTACACATTTTATTTTTTGATTTAATATCTTCATTTTTATGAGAAATTGTTAAATAAAATTTTATATGAAAACATAATTTCCTTTACAAATCATAACAAAAAAAAAAGAAAACATATTTTTTTTTTTACATTTTCTTTAAATCCTTTGAGAGTGCAATATTATTTTGTATATAAATTCAACATTTTATAGTAAATATTTTTCTTGCTAGTATGGTGCATTATAAATTATATTTTTTTTTTATTTTTTATATTTGAAAATGTGAAAATTTTGCTGAAATCTACAAAATAGAAGAAAAAAAAAATAAAATCATTTTGATAAAATTTATTGATGAAAATTTTTGGCACCGCAGTCTATTGACTATTTTTGCAGTTATTTGCAAATAGTTAACCAAAAATTTTGTTGGCTCTAGGTTTTATTTTAAATGATAATCAACTAAAACAATAGTTTAATCTGATTTTATGTACCAGATTTGACTCATTGATTGAAGAATGAAAAAAATAATATAAAAATTGATTTGAATTTTTACCTGCATAAAATATATCCCAAAGGTGTAGTTGTAGTTGAATAACATTTTCAGTATATGGAAAATATAAAATTGGTAATTTATTTGGATCCTGGGAATTTCTATTTTAAGCAAAGAAATATTTTTATTTTTATTTATTAAAGACTTTGTTACATAATGAAATTATATAAAAGTTATAATTAAATTATTAAATTATTGTATAAATTAGTAGCCAAAGGTTAATTACATTTACATTACAAATAATTGCAATAAAAATTAAATTAAAATAAATTATTTGAAATTATTTGAATATATTAGGCAGCTATTTAAATAGCTTCAACTGTTGCAAAAATTCAATAACCTCTAAAGCCAGATTTATAACTAAGGTAAAATATGTAAGAATTGTTAAAGTTAAAATATATGAAATGATTTTGGAACGGTTGTAACTGATATAAGTAAATGTTCAATTAACTTTAACTTTCTAAAGTTTCTTACAAAAATATTAGGAGAAAATATCAATTTCGACATTTATGACATTTATTTTCATATTTCTATAAATAATATTTTAATTACATTTACAGAACATGTCAAAAAATTTCTTCTTACGTTAGTTATAAAATCCCATCAACATTTCTTACCATTTCACCTTTCTAAAGTTTTTGATATTTCTACATTAGTTATAAATTGGACGTTATAGCATTCAAATAATATCGGAACGATGCCTACATTATTTTAGATAGATTTTATAATTATATGGCCAGAGGTTTCAAATCACAAAGTGTAACATTAAATTTTACATTTCTCACTATTCATTTTTTTTCAAATTCCGATTTCAACTTTAAATAATTTAATAATCAAAAATGGGAAAAAAATATTTACTTATTAATTTAAATAATTCAACAAATAATTAAATTAACAAAAAATTGCCTAACCTAATTTAAACATCACCTGAGTCAAAGCAATTGAAATTGTTGTATATATCAAAAATTATTTAACAAACAATTTAATTATTGTGCTAGGGCACAGGGTGTAAATTAAATTTTTCACTAAATTATTGAAATATTCAACAAATTTTAGACTATTTGTGAAGTTGTTGAAATTATCTTCATATTGGGATCAAAATAAACTCTTTAAATAAAATATTTAAGAGTATTTATTCTACAATTACTAATAAAATCAAATAAAAATGTCTAATTGTACAAGATAATTAATTTCTTTGGTTTTTGGGTAGTAATGTTGTCACAATTTTCCATAGAAAAGAACTCAATAACAAATCTTTAGCAATAAAGTTAATGCAACAAACACCCTGTATATTCTAGTAAATAACATAAAATAACAAAAATTAATTTGTAGTATATTCCTAGAAAATAAATTGAATAATAACCAATTTTTTTTAGATTCTGCTTCAGTGTGACTTGCATTCTAGTCGTTATGATGACAGTACTTCAACTATAAAATTTAAATTTAATTATTAAAACCTAACCTAACTATATCAAATTTAAATTTAATTAAAACAATAACGAATAAGCAATGTGAAAAATATTTATTAAGTCATGATTACATTTCACATCTAACTTTGACAGGACTGTACGCATATTTTACTAGGCCATATAATCACAATTTTGTTAGTAACCTTTCCAAGTATAATTCAACAAACTCCAAATTTAATTTGATAAATTTAATATGATATTTTAATATTATTAGTTTCCGAACTAAGTAAAGAATAAAATTATAGAATTAATTGATATTGATTATTTTGAATAGCATTAAAATACAATTTCTGATATAATATTAAACACTCTGATTTAACTAAATATTCTAGTTGATTATCAATTTATAAGAAAATTAATACCTACAATACATGTGGAAAAATTCTGTATGCATTATAGCAAAATAATTTGGAACTCTCGGTTTTATATGTAACCAACTACATGAAATTCTGCACTATATGCAACCGATGCACCGATGCAAGTAATTTCTATTCGTTATACAGCGTCAATGTTACCATCACAACACAAAACATGACAATTGCAAAATTCTAAATTTTACAAAAATCGTAGGAAATAAACTCAGATAAGAGTGTAGTTTTAAAGATATGGAGCATAAATTAATTGGACTTATAAAATCTCATGATTTTATTTATAATTAATAACACAATTAATATGTAAAAAACAAATTTCAATTACACATATTTTAAATGCTAAGCTACTTTCATCGTTGCATGCAGAAATTCTGTAAATGTATTTAAGGCTTAGGGATTATTGTGTTCAAAAATATATTAATTTTAATTTTTAATAAATGTGTTTTATTAAGATTTCAATTTAAGCTTAAAGCAGTTCTGCAGATATTTCTCTGCAGACATTATGAAGCTAATTTCTTTCGTGGGGAAACTCTCTACCAAATTACTTAACATATTAAAATTTTATGTATTTTATTTGATCACAGTTTTTACTAATAGTTTTTTAATCCTGTGAGGTGGCATTTGTTCTATACCCATCATTTATATTTGTATAATTCCTAATTGAATAGTTTGTGCAATGCAGCAAAATTTTTAGTTTTTCACATATTATTTTATTATTCGAATTTCATAACTAACAAAATATATCTCTAAACATGAAAACAAATAACAAGATATACTCTATACATACATAAAATAAATCCTTGTACTATTTGAAAAAAAAATATGAAACATTAAAGTGGAAAAGGTAATAAAAAAGATGAATACAATTGTATGCAAAATTTGAATAGGGTCTCATTGGTTTTATCAACAAAATGTCGTCATTCTAATCAGTTTTATGGCAAACAGTTTTCTTTATTTTGTGTTGTTTTTTATGGTTAAATATAAACATATTTTTTTTTTGTAAATCCCATCAACTTTTTGTTGTTCCAAAAAATTAAATAAGCAAATAATAAAAGAAAACTAGTAAACAAAAATTAAATTAGTTTTTCTGTTTGTATAAAATTTGAAGTTAGAACATTTTCGGTTCAGGTTTTTATAATCGCCAATAAAAAGAAATTAATATTTAAAATTTTGTATAATTAATAGAAGGTTAAAAATTTGTTTTAATTAAATATTTGATTGAAATAATTGGTTGAAATGAAAAAATAATGGTAAAATTTATCACTTAAGCTTAGTATGTAGCCCGAACGAAATGAAATTTTAACGTGATCTCTAAAGATCTCCAAATTCGTGAAATTAGAAATGAAAAATTTCGCTCAAGTAGTACGCAACTCATATAAAAAAACCATGAAGTAATTCACAACAAATTTCTACCTAAAACCAAAGATTTAATTATTAGATAAAAAATTTAGTTAATTGTTAATTGTTATATATTTGTTTATGTAAATTACTATCATCAGTTAAAAATTAAAAGAGTATCTCTGCAGAAATTATTAATTAATAGGATTTATATTATAAGTAAATATCAAAAGAAAAGTTAAAATTAATTTTTATCTATGTGGCAATCTTCGAATACGCCATTGACTCTGTTTTTACCAATAAAATTATATGATTTATAATATGAAATTAATCAAATATAAACAATATAAAATCGACTTTAGTTACATTTGTAATACTTTTTATATCTACTAAACGAATCAATTTTTAAGATTGTACAGCGGTTTCCGTAATGCATGCACTGCAGTAGTTTTGAAGAATTTCTTACATACTTTTTTTATTAGTCTCTATCATAATATCAAAAATCATCTACATAAGAAAGTTTATTCATATATGGCGAACTGCGAATCCGATATATTAGTATGTATAAAGTTTATCAGAAATGAACTCTAACTAAAATCAAAATTTACATCTTAAATATGTATTCTATAGTATACTATTACTTAGCCATTCAAAATTTAGCTCATTACGAGGTAATATCTACCATCCGTAAAACAATTGATATTTAAAAACTTCATATACCAAGAACCAACCTGCTTAAGTCTTTTTGTTATCCATAATTTTCCTATGTTCGGGTACCTAGGAATAATTTGGCTTCATGGAAAATATTATAAATATATTCTAAATTGCCATTTATTTAAATAAATAATTTAAATTTTATTTTAAATGTCATTTTAATAATTGCTTATTTCTGTTATTATATTTTATATAGTTATAGTTTCTAGTTTTGTATGTATATTTGGCAAAACAATTTCGCGTGTCACTACAATTAAAAATGTATATTCAAAAACCTCAACGGATATTTTTGTAGTAAAAAATGAAACCGTATATAAATAGTTTGGAAATTAACTAATAATACACAATCAAATACAATTTTATTTGATGCTGTATAAGTTAATATCCATTCAACAAACCCAAAAAACCAGCAAATTTTTATTTGATTTTGGTATGTTGCAATTTTTGAATTAAATTGATTTTATTTTCATTTTGTAATTTACATATTTAGCGACATTTTATATTAATTGTAGGAGATGTTTGTGAATGACCGCTTCATTTCATACTCATTCACGACAATTCGTTATGATGAGTTCATAGGTCTGATCATCACTCACTATTTGCTATGTCACTATAATATTCAAGTTTTCTAATTTATGACCGATTTCAGAGTGAGAGTTTAAGCCTTTGCCAGAGTTTAAAGTTTGGTTTAACTTATTAACTTAGTTTCTCAGTACAAACTTAAAGTACACGCTTAAAGATCTTTTGAGATCGCATGCCTCATACGCAAATTGTATTGTCACAATAATTTTTACCAGCTGATTCATTTCCATTCACAATAACATTATTTTCTATCTGTCATTCACAATAATTTACATATTTTGTTTTAGCTAAGGTTAGGGCAAATTATAACAAATAATCTTAAGTTGTTTAACCTTAAACCACACAACGCGTTAATTTAAACTTGAACTTTATGCAATAGGCCGTTTGAGTAAATAATATAAATTCCGACGAAAAATGTTACACGCAAGACTTAAGAAAGGTTATTGAGAAGGATGTGTAGTTTTCGAATTAAGCAAATTCAATTTAAGTTGCACTCATTATATTCATTACGTCGAACGGATTGCACCCTATTTTACCAGACAATTTTTTTATTACTGAATAACTGAATTATTCCTCAACAAATTACATAAAGTCAAGTCAATATTGATTCTTATTAAATGCATTAATTTGTTACTATTCATTTGAGTTCTCAAGTGTATATTTATGTCCTAACTATTTGTAATTTACAAAATTCGAACAAATGACCCATTACTATGATATTTAAAAATTTACAACGACTTTAAAAAATCATTTTTATTTAGGATTTTATTTATTTATTATCAAATTAGAGGAAAATATAAAATGCTCATTCAACCAATTTACACACATTTAACGCCAATGTTTATTTATATAAAATTTTCCAAATGAATAGTAAATTAAGACATTAATATTAAATTTATTTTAGCTTTTCATATTTTCCACTTTTATTATTATTATTACTATTCTATTATCAGTTTTCATTTATGATGAAACTGCTAATTTAGTTTATAAATTATGACATAAAACTATTTTAATTATATTGCATTTTAATCATTAACGTTTTACATTTTACTACTGTATCTATTTTACAGAAATTATTAAATAATGCTTTATTATATACTCCAAATTAGAAAATAAATTGCCTAAACGAAATTATTCATTTATAATGTGAAAATTTATTCGAAAAACATTTTCATTTTAGTATATTTGTTTTATATACAATTTTCAAAAATCAAAAGATTTTTTTTTTATTATTAAACCTGATTACACAGTGAGATCTTAAGCTCAAGCTCGTACGTCGTACGTTAACGAAACAGATTGTATAGCTTAAGTTTGTAAGTTCATATATCAATTAAAATTTACTCTAATCTTATCTAAACCAAAAATAAGTGAATTATTGTGATAATGAATTAGTTGATATTAAAAACTAATGTGCCATTGAAATTTGTGTATTGGTGTGCGAGTTTTTGTGTGTGTGTGTTTTTTTTTTTGTTTAAAAATATATATATTTAAACTTTTTAATGTATACATATACGAATTTATTTGTGTGCATATATTAAAAATATGAATTGTCAAAAGTGAAGCTTAAGCTAAACGATCTGCAGCTTAAGTTAAATATTACTTTAAGAAAGGTTTATCTTTAAGCTTCCACTGATAAACCATAGAAAATAAGTTAAACTGAAGTTTTAGCTCTGAAAAGGCTTAAGCTCTCACTGTGAAATCACACATTAAAGTCTCTAAATTTGGTTACGAAAATTATATACGAATTTATTTTGCTTACTGCATTTAAATATAAAATATAATTTAACAAATTACATCTTTTTTTCAATATTCTTAATTATTGTATTGTTTGTACAAATTATTTGAAAGTTTTGTTCCTGAAATAAAACTTTAATTAAGTATACTAATTTTATAAAATTACACTTAAAATTACAAATAACAGTATAATTAGAATAGTAGTTACAGATTTGAATCACACTTAAATTTTCTATTTATTTCAGTAAACTTATATCAAAAATGATTTTACCTTCAATTCTTTATTCTGAACATTTTTAATTAAACATATGTTTTGTCTTCAGGTACAAATTCATTTATATTTATATTATTTTTCTTTCAATTTGTTTTTATGTTTATATTTTTAATTTTTAAACATTATATTTAGTTGTTAAAAGTATTCTATGTTTTTTAGCAATATCAATAAAGCAAACCAGAAGAAACTAAAATATAAACATAAAGACTAAATAAATTTAGAAAACACTTAAACGTTAAAGGAATATATAGAAGAAAAACCACCAATAAAATTTTAGATTTTCTTTTTTTTAGCTATTTTACTTAAATAATGTTTATATTTAAATAACAGTAGAACTACGATATGATGAACACCAATTCAATGAGTTAAATTATAATGGAAAAGTTATTGTACATTAAATTATCAAGTTTGGAAAAAAATATTAAATTTGATTAAATAATTTTAAATAACGAAAGTGAAGGCATATAAAGTCAAGTCTGTGCCTGTCATATCATAGTGAACTTTCAAACCAAATCATTGTAGTGTTTTAAAATTAAGCAGTAAGCAGGAAGAAGGCTAGTTTTTGTATCAAATCTGAAAAATTACATCTTACGCTTATAATTACATAAAAGTACTTGTACAATTTCTGATTTTCAAGTCTAGTTGGTTCATGTAGTCGATACTTTTACTAAAAGTAAATCAAAAGCTTTTTTTAAAATGTAAAATAATATGTATATACAAAAAACCTTAAATGATTAAATATTATACTGTATAACTATATCCATTTATGCGAATATTAAAGGGGAACCGGATGTCGTTATACTGTAAAATTTCTGGAGGTTTTTTTTGGTTGTACAACATTTTTCGATTTATTTTCTGTATTTTTTATATTACCACACAACTGATGCTATAAAGTTTTACTGTCTTAACCTTTTTTTAGAGATGTAAAATTTATTATGACACATTTTTAAGTATTTCATATTCCACGAAAAAAATTAGCAAACCGAAACTCGCATTTAACTTTTACGAGTAGTTAGAATAACAATTTTGTGAGTAAATTTTTGTTTGTGAATTTGTGATTTAATTTTGTATTTGATGACCATTTGAGACAAACACCGGTACCTAACTTAAACCTAATTTAATCTAACCTAATCTACACCAGGTTTATCTATCTCCAAATTTTGATACTATTATTGATACTATTAATGTTTTACATAATTGTACATAACTTTTTCTTTAGCATTGAAAATGGTAATAGAATCTGCCAAATATAAATGTTTCGTAAGATTTAAATGTTTACTCAAATTATAACATAAATATTAATAATTCAAAAAATTATTCTTAAAAACGAAATATTGATTACCTATATTATAATTACCAACTCTTTTCTACTGATTACATTTCTAACAAATTGTTAGAATCATACAAATTTCTATAGATAAACATAAATTATTTTAAGAAAATTATTATAGCTATGTTTTCTTAAATTGGTTATTTTCCATATAACTCTTAAACTTCAACCACTATAAAATAACTCTTAACTTCATATAGCGAGCGCATTTATGCTATTAAAATTTCATAACTTTTATAATACATAAATTCATTTCCCCAATGCATTCATACATTTTTGATACTAAATAAATATATAAATACACCAATAATACTACAAAATGTCAAAACAATGAGTATGTTGAAATTAAGTTATGACATTAATGTCAGAAAACTTAATTTTATTAAGCTTTCTGTATTATTACTTTTACAAACATAATTATATAAGTAACAAAATTTGTTAACAAACTGATTTTTTATTTATTAATGCTTTCCACAATTCATAAGTCGTGTCTTTAAATGGTTGACTGGGACGCTTTTCTATTGTGCTATCAATTTTTTTTAAAAAGTTCAAAAATTCAGTGCAACTTTTTTATAATTCCTTTTCAATTGATCCATAAAATAGATACAGTTTATCTAATAAGAAACAAGTTATGAGTTTAAATAATGCCAGTAAAAGATTATTTTTAATATATGTAATGTAAGCCCAAAAGGATAATACACTATTCTAAGTACTTTCATACTATAACTGAAATCTCTATATTACAAAAATCTATGATAGACCGAAAATAAATGGAGCCAATAGTCGCAGAGGCATAATGTTTAAAAAGTATAAATTGTAATTTTCATATGGATATGGTATAATGAATACTTTTTTACATTTTTTCTTTGCATACTAGTCTAATGCCTATACGCTCTTAGACATTGCATTGAATTGGAAAATTATCACCCAATGCACATAAATGTATATGTATATAACATATTCCCTTTCAAAGAGTATTTAAAAAATAATGGGGTAAAATAATTTTTCAAGGATTTCTGGTATTTTAAGTATAAAGCGTATATTAATTTTAACCTATTTTATTTAGTTATGATCTTATTATATGTATTATCTGTCTATTTTAATCCAAGGGTCATAAAAGTGGAACTGAAAGTATATATCAGTAATCTGGATACATAGATTCTAATCCGACTAATAATATTATTAGTTTACTGATTTAGTTTTTGAAGAATTTGCTGTATAAGGACATTGAAGTAATGAAAAAGTGTCGAATACAAAAACTTCGCTAACTAGGTCATGTCATGCGAATGGAATATATAGTTCCATCAATAGCTAATATCCCTTTAACTCCAAAGCTGAAGAGGTATAGCAAATCTCCGGTGGAATGCTTGAATTCAAAGGGGATGTGGTTATGCTTAACAGAAATGATGCACAGGACGGAGTTGTCTGTCGGAATTCTCTTTCTTTGGCTCAGGCTAAACTGTATACCACAAAGTAATAAAGTGAGTAAAATATTGCACACCTTTCAGTAAAATTGGATTATTCTATGATGAATTATTAAAATAGGTGTAAAATAGATTTTAAAGTAGTTAAATATTGCTTCAGTAATTGATTTCATTACAATACAATTTACAAAATATTTGAATTTATGTTTCTATATTCTACCTCAAATGTAACATTATTAGATCTCTTAAATATTACCAGTTACATTTATCATCAGTTACAGTAGTTAACCAAATTTTAAATTATTTTTAAATCATGTTTTATTCTACAAACATTAATTTCAACTACTCGAATTCGTCATAGAATAATAAGAATAATCTAAATCTAAAGTATGTTAAACTAAAACCATCTTAAATATTTGTATTACAACTCAATCTTCTAATCATATGAACATGTATAATATCTCAAAGTTAGAATGAATATTAGGATGAATTGCCTTGCTAGTCCAAGTAAATAAATTTATTATAATTTAATCTTGTTAAATACAATTAATTAATTTGTTATTTTGCTTCAGTACCAACCAATATTAAAATCCAAAATAATTATGCAAGAACTGAAATAAAAATATTGTTTTTCCTCATCTGAATAGATATGTCATTAAGAGTTAGAATAGTATGGACCGGAGCCATCGATATAGTGCTTGTTAATAAGACAATATAGTAAAGCTGCAAATAATGAGAAGCCATACTATTATGAGGAAATGATGAAATTAAACCATATAAAAGTCACGGTGTAAGAAGGTGAAGTTTGTACCTTGACCTTAACGATCCCAATCTATCAATCAAATCGACTTTCACATAATTTGAAGCAGTAAAACGAAACGAAATAAGTATGGAATGCAGTATACCGGAGAGAAAACATGCTGGGATAAGATGTTATTTCACCAATCAAAATTACTTTCAAGAGGAACATAATTGCTAGTATGCTATGTAACACAATTATGTGCCCGGTTTGTACGCATTATCATTTGTCAATAGAATAAATGAAATGCGTGTGTCAAATTTATTTTTTCTTGGCAGAAGTGTAAGTAGAGGGAGTTCAAGAGCTAGATGAATTATGAATAAACAATATTACATTTTCACCCGAAAGTTAGCAATCCGAAATTGAAAATTTGAAATTTGGAGTACAAGTTCGATCTATTTAGAATTTAGGATTACTTTTATGATAGAGTATTTATTAATATGAAGATAGATAGTAATTAATATTTCTGAATTAAATATTTTACATAATATCATCTCCATTTTTATATTAATTTTTATAATTCAAATAATGAATATACTTTAATTTTATAATATTAAATATTATATCAATTTTCCTTCGCAGCTGCTTCTACATCTCCTTAAATTTAATTTTCCTTGATTTTATGATTTTATCTACACATTTAGACACATTTAAAAAAAAACACTCTCACATTTTTATATATTTTTTAATGGTTTTTATGAATTTTTACCAATTTTTATCTGTTTTACAATTTCCTTTCTATAAAATCTTTTCTGCATTCCTTTATGATATATCTTTTGATATATCCATTTTTGTTTCTATATTATATAAAGTGATTTCTTGTCTTTTACATTTTTTTTCTCATTGAACACAATTTAAAAAAAATGGCGAATAAAGGATTTTTGTATTTTTATGAGTGGAAAAATCGTAGTCCTTTAATAAATTATTTAACGAATGGTAATAGATTTTCATTTATGGTTTGTCATTTTCTGTATTTGAAATCGTTTATGATTTATTTCATTATGTTGATTTAAAATTTATCTTATTATAGATATATAAAGTCAGCTTAGTACATAAGTGAAATATAAAAGTTTTGTAAGTTTTTGAGAGATTGAACAACTTTTAAGCTTCTTAGTTATTTAGATATGTTTTAAGTTAATGTTGTCCTATTGAAAGAATTGAATAATTAAATTATGAGATGTATTCAGAAATTATATTTATATATTTTATTACTTACTTACTCGTGGGACATAGTGGGTGTGTCCTCATGTGACATAGTCCGTCTACAACTCATTAGAAAATCAGTCCGTCAGCATAAAGTGATTTTGGATGACCAAGTTACTAGATCATCCATCCTATCTAGTTGGTATAGTTGTAAACTCTTGCTCTTTTACCCAAAATTTATAATTAATATTAAGAAATCTGTTATCCGATACCGATAGCCACCACGAAGAGGTAAACCAAACGCTTGCTCAGGAATTGAACAGTTGCGGCACTGCGTCAGCAACCGGTCAATGCTTTCAGTTTTTTATTAGTATCACAATTTTCATATTTCAATTCCAATAATCTGTTAAAAAAAATACAATATTAATTTTATGTATGAAACATTTAAGTACTGAAATTATAGCATACTGTAAATTTTATGTTAATCATCGTATATACTAATAAAGAAAATTAAATGTGAATTTTGTATATGACTATATAATTTTCAATTAAATATATATTATATAAATATTCATCTATATATTCAAGATATATTATATTTTAATAACGAAATATGTTTAATGATACTAATAATAATAATTGCAATGCTGCCCAATTAACTATTCAAAACAATTATAATTATAGCATTTATTATGACAGATAAACAATCTTTTTGACAATAATTAGTATCTCATAAAGAGATTATGTTAAGATTAAATAGAGAAATTTAAATTATTTTAGGATCAAAATTTAACATAAAATTGGTTTGAATTGAATTGAAAATGTAATTTTATACAATTTATAATAAAAAATATAGTAACGAAATTTTTTGGTCAAATTTTTCATGTAATAGAGTTGCTTTCAACATTCACAATGACAACGTCCTGTCAAAAAAGTTCAATTCATATATCAAATGTATAAAAATTTAACGCAAACAGTCACAACCCAGAAATTTAGCATTTATAATGTAAAAATTACATGGAATATGTTAACAATTTGCTAAATAAATTAATTATATAATGTTTTCGTTTAAAGATGGATTAATAAGTTTAGTTCTATAAAATAGTATTTTAAAAGTTTTGCAAAAGTTATAGAAATATTAAAAAAAAAAGCTGAGATATGGAAAGCAATTGTTGGAATATTTAAAAACTCTTAAATAATATTATAAAACACCTAATTAAAATCACCTGTCTTATGTCATTAACGCAAGAACTCAACTTTGAGAGTGCCTTTAATTAATTGTAAATGTTGCGTTGAAACTTGTTACCATTGTAATTTAAACTATGGTGGTTAATAATTCTATTAAGTTGTTTTTATATATTCGTTTCAACATATTTTATATTATAAATTTCAGATCATAACTTTAATAATTATATATTAATTAAATGTAATTTTCCATATTTTAAATTTTAAAGGTGTATTACAAAATTTCAAATAAAATTAATTTCAATTATATAATGCCAAAATATTATTTTAATTATCTGTGGAATTTTATTCAATTCTTTTTAAATATAAAATTGTTACCAATGTAAATTACAATATCATTGAAATCATTGTCGATAAATGTTAACACTGGGTAGTGTAAAATTATCAATTTAGACTTAATCACATAACACAGTTTTCTTTCTTTCAAAATTACTTCCCTTCTTTCTATAAAACACTTCCCAATCCATTACAAAAATTTTAATCATATAAGAAAATTTTAGCGTTGATAAACATAAAATTATGGCCCACAGCAACATACTAATAATATACGGTAAATTTTAATGCGATAACATAACCATAATTGACATAATCAACATGATTTTCCCATGGGGGACACATGTACAGTATCCTTAATCTACAGATTAAATATAAGTATTTGTGTCAATACACATACATATACGAGCTATTTAATAACAAAAAAATATAATTTCATTTGACATGTGTTTAATTTTGTAAGGATTAAAATTTAAATTATTATTATGGATCCGTTGTTTATAAATATTTAATTTAATTTTTTTTTTAGGAAAATTTATTTGTATGTACTCAGCATAAAATTAGGTATTTGTTCTGAATATGAAAATGTTAATTTGTGATGTTTTGGGTGAAAATGTTTACACAAAATTTTTTATTTCTGTTAAATTCGTACAGTTTTTCACTGATTTTCACTGAAGTATTTTCTATAAATTGTAAGATATTTAAAGTATTATACTAAAAAGTCTGCAGCATTTCAATTATCATTTTGGTATTTGATAGAAGACATTTCCGTAAGTCACAATTTCTCAATCTAAAATAAGTTTTTAAAATTAAATAAAGGAAATGGTAAAAAAAACTTTTGAGACATTTGAAATCAATGCACATAAAACTTTTGTAAAACAAAAAAATAGGTCACAATTTTATAAAGTTTTTCTAGAAAATATTTTTTATAAGGTAAGAGAATCAATTGTTGACTAGTAGAATATTTATTTGAATAAAATTCTTTGATAATTTAATTGTTTATTATAGTAATACTTTTATTATAGTCAATCGCGTTGTCGTAGTACTCTATGCTGTGATGATGCATTAAGCCCAGGGTTCAATGATGCATTAGGCTCAGGAATTGCATTACTATGTAAGCGAAAATTTAAAACTAGATAAAGTGATACCAGTTGCTGACAACAAATGTCTCAGTACATATTATATTTAATTAGAAAAAACTTTCTTTACTATAGAAGGTTCGGAATGCATATAAAATTATATGGTCCAAATTGTACTAAAATAACACGAAGCATCTATCATTAAGGTTCTATGCTCCCAACTGGAGTGAATAAGTTAAGTTAAATAAAATCTTTTATTTTAGAGCTGTCAATTTCATTGTGTGACTTTTAACATTTTTTGATAACAATATAAGATCATTTGATTACAATTTCTGAATATTTTCATAAAATAAATATAATTGCTAGAATATTTTGAATAATATCATTATAAATTTAAATATTGTCTAAGAATAAAACGACATCAATTTAATTTACGCTCTTAACCTAATTCTATTTGTAATTCTTTTTCAACTAACAATTATAATTCATCAATCAAATTAAATAAAATATTTATTAAAATTTACTAATGGGTTTGCTAAGAAGTAAATATTTCAAAGCATATTTATAATAATCGAATAATTTTGGTTATACAAAGATCTATAAAATTAAGTTTACACTTGAGAGTTTCCAATATTTGTAAAAATAGTTACATATATAGAAAATTATACTAGCAAATATAAATTCCAAACATTAATTTTTACTGAGCACTGATGTACAACAAATCCTTAATTATTTTAACACATTTTCTTTCTTCTTTAAAAATACAGTAGAAATATTAATAAAATTATCGAATCCAACATTCTCCAGATTTTAACTAAACATAAAACTAAGAAAATGAAGAAAAAAAATTGGTTTCCCACAAAACTTATAAATCCATTTTAGCCATTAACCAAAATTCATAGAAGAAAAACTTTGTTTCTCTTCTAAATTTAATTATGTCGAATAAAACTAAATTGTATCTTTTAAAACATTAAAAATCAGTTTTTTTTTTTAAGATTTTATTTTATTTCTTTGACTTTATTTTAATTTATTCCAAACACCACTGATTTTTCAGAGGAAAAAAAAATGAAAATTGAATAAAGATTTCGAACGTGTTACCAGAAAAATATAACGTAGACGAAAAAAGGCCAAAAAAATTATATGGATAACGAAGTTTTGTATAAATTCTGGAAACTATTAAAACTTTGTTATTTAATTTTAGTTAATTAAAAGGAACACGATTTTATCGCAACCCTTACATTTTCGGTTCATAAAAAATGATTATTTT
The DNA here is from genome assembly GCA_963920725.1 of Rhamphomyia laevipes. Classification (NCBI taxonomy): domain Eukaryota; kingdom Metazoa; phylum Arthropoda; class Insecta; order Diptera; family Empididae; genus Rhamphomyia; species Rhamphomyia laevipes. Next base: position 7,074,164 of record OY987259.1, read on the forward strand.
TATTTTAATGTTAAATTAACAATTAATAAATTCTAACATTTCTACTATATTTCAATTATTCAATTTATTTTGAATAAAAAATTTCCACAATTTTCTTATAAAAAAATATTTATATTTTCTATGAAAAATCAAAAAAAAAATTGTATTGCGTCGAAACATACAATAAAAAAACGGAAAAGAAAAATTATGTTAAGAAAGTTCTTTGCCGTTTACCAAAAATACCAAAAGAACATACCATCATCAAGCAGACAAACCCAACAGTAAAGCAAGCGTGTATATACATAAATATAAAGCTATTGACTCTTGCCTCTGACTGGCATATTTTAGTATATATATGTTATACATACATACATATATAGCGAGAGAGCGAGAAAACCATGTTGTCGAAATGTTTAAAAAATAACAGAAACAAAAAAAATGCCGGTAATTCAAAGCTTTCCGGGGTGAAAGCATGTGTTCCGCTATATCTCTATACAAAAATGCAAAACATACCCATACCAATAGATTTGAAAGAACCATTGAACACACACTTTTAAATGCCATTGCACTTTGAAAAGTTAGCCTTTTTTTCTCTGCAACAAAATTTTATAGTATAAATTTAGTGAAATATTTTTGAACTAAATTTCATAATTGCGCATGGATTGCATATTTGTGGACATATACATCGAAAATTTTATTTGCTCTCAAATAATAAGAATAAAAAGCTTATTCTTTAATTTGTCCACAGTCTTAAATATCTATTTATTTAGCTAGTTACCGAAGAATTTGATTAGTTAATACATATATATATAAAAATTATTCAATTTATCAATTTTAGAATATAATAGACAGGTCACATCACAATTGTGTCACCTCCATATCATGAATTAACCGATCTCGCCCAGTTGTTTCACTGCAGACCTTTCAACGTAAAGTGTTCACCGCGAATGTTAAATTAATAAAAATCGTGACAAATCCTTGTAAACCATTGGAAACAAGTTCTGGAGGAATATAAGCCGTAGCAGCAAACATTCTCAAATGCACTTGACGAATTTAAATTAAATATTATGTTCACTGTGAATATACTCTGGGGTGGATCATACTTTGCGGTGAAAACGGCCTAGATAAACTTCCCAGTTTCAACCTGCAATTTTAAACTGAAGTTTCACTAATATAATTGTATGGTTTTAGCCATTATTTTCTTCCTCAATAAAAATTTACACCCAGCTAAACCTAAAAAATAAAATTTGGAATGAATTTCAAATTTCAATCCGCTGATATAAATAATTTATAAATGAATTTGTTTGTTATTTACAGTCTTTTTATTATTAAAATATTTATTTTCTAACTTTTTACGCTTTGTGTAAATTTGAACAGAACTATCTTCCACTTAATAAACATAAGCTCTAATTATCTTCCCCTTGAGTTGACTCTTTAGCCCGCACTGTCAATCTAGGAATTATTTATTGTTCTATTATAGATTATTATATGATTTTTTCTTGTGCCGGGTAAAGTTTTGCTAGATTATACTTACACCTTTTCCAATTTTAATTCAAAATAGTTTAATTCAAAAGATCGGTATAACTTTCAGATTAGTAAATTATAATTCAAATAATATCAATTTTCCAAGGTTGCAGGACCTGTGATTACAGAACACGAACTGGTCTACGTCCAATAAATTATAGGTCATGCAAATAATGTTATTGTTGGAAGTTATTGTGCTCGTTCTTGCATTTACAAAATTTTGTGCTATTATTTATAATTTAAGAAAGCAAACCCATAGTTGTAATTGTAATTTACTGAATTACAATTTGATCATCTGAATTATAAGTGACGCTTTCTTCAAATGTCTGACATCATTTACGGAATTAAAATCGGAAAAGGTGTTACAATCAGAAAAGGTTATGTCAAATACAGTTCGAAATTGAAAACTAATAAAATTATTTTGCGGATTCTCTAACATGAATCCCATAATAAATTACTATAAATTATTGTTTCACTCTTAAATAATTTAAAAGAGAAAATGCAAATTTTGATTTAGCATATTGCAGACAAAAACTCTCAAATATTCTATAATATTTTTTCTGCTCTTCTTGTCTATAATATGGCAAATAAAATTTTATTACTATACAACGCCGAATTTATATGTACTAAAGAGAGATACACAACAACCCAACATTCCATAAAAAAGCTCAATGTGTAAGAAAATTTGTGCAAACAAAACCGGAAAAAAACAGTCCACAACAAAAATTATTGATGTATTTATTTTGTATGATATTTTGACCTCCGAAGCTTCCGTGGACTGTTTTTGTTTAGCTCCCAAACAAAAAAGTAAAAAAATAAACATTTTTTATGCTTTAAGGAAAGAGCTAAATTCGAATTTTTAGTCTAGTATGGTATCGAATAGCAGCAGCACCAGTTATTAAAAAGGATCAATGTCTTATATATACATTAAAATCACAAGATCAAAAAATTACGCCAACATTAAAAAAGGCAAAAAGTATTTTCTTTCTGATAGTCGAAATTTTTGTTATATTATTTTCTTTAATAAATTCCTGCAAGTATGCTAGTATCTGTACGATTATTTTATTGTACATATATACATAATAATTTTTTTTATATATATTCCCTTTCAAGTAATATCAAGTTTGTCTGACTGCTGCTAACAATTATTTAGTTAAATCGAATCATTGAAAAAGAACGGACGCGGCTGTTTTTCATATAATTTTTGTTTTTTTTTATATATATATTTTGCGAAATTATATAAATTGTTTAATTTTCGATATAAAATTAAGTTTAAAATTTTTTATTTGTGATTTAAATGAAATATTTTTGAAAAAGATACTTTGATATCTTAAAGATAAATTTGTATCTTATAGATACTTTATGTATCTTTTTGATCTTATTACAATATTTAGGTATTAATATTTTGAATTTAATAATATATTAACAAAAAAAAATTAAAATTAGAAAAAAAAATGAATTGGCGAAATAATCTGAATCTGAAATTATACTTTTCGCAATTAAAATTAAAATCGTAACATAATTTGTAACCAAAAAAAAAAAAAATTTTTTTTTTTTGTAATTTATCTTATTTTTTCTGCAAGTCATTATTAAATGTAAATTGAACAATAAATTTAATTTTTTGCACAGATTTTTATTATAAATATGTACGCAAATATTTTGGAATTCTAGAAATTATTCTCACGAAATATCAAAGCATAGCGAAATTAATCATATTTTTTCTAGCACATTTTCATTTTGCTTTTCACCTTATAAATTTCATTATACGAAGTTTAAAATGTGTAAAACATTTAACTTAAATTTTCAAAAATATTTATTTATTATAAATAAGAAATTATTAATTAAAAAGTAAATTATTGACGCAGAAATATGTATATAAAATTTATTTTTGCATAATTAGAATATGAAATATTCAAAATTATTATAATAATTTAAAATTTGAATTTAAATACCAAATAAACAAAAATTTATATTTAAAATTCGAACAAAATAATAATTCAATTTTTTTCTAATATATTTTTCAAAAATTTCGAATTAAAATAAACTTTTTTATTAGTTATAAATGTATTTAAATTAATAAAAAATTAAATTCTAAATTTAAGTATAATCAACAAACGCAAATGAAATAAATGTTGGTAAGAATCTATGAATTCAATTATAAATTATATTTTTATTTTATTTTTTAAGCATATTAATATTTGTTAGATTAAAGATTTATTTTGCCTTATTTAGTTGAAAAATCAACACCAGAATAAAAATTATTATAAATATTTTAATAAGAGATAATAATTTAAATTAAATGTCATGCACCTTAATTATCTAAATAAGAAAACTTTCTAGTCTAATGTAATTATGCAAAATACATAAATAATTCCAAAATTTGTAAAACTATATAAAAATTTGTAAATTTGATATAATTCTACTAAAGATTCTTTAGCATTTTTAAAAATTTATTGTAGGAATTTATCTATCATTTTTAACTTGATAATTATAGATAACATAGGTCAAGTATATTTTAAAATATATAACCTTTTATTATACTACCATCGTACCATATATTTCACAATTAAGAAAAAGGCTACAGTGTATCACAGAAATGATTTTTAAGTGAGCCGACCACTTTATTTAAGATCTGTATAACTTTATTATTTCATTTCTGCATAATACCATTTAGATTCCATTACACATTATTTTCAAGACAAAATATTAAAAAAGAAAAAATCCGAAAATTATTAATTTTTAAAATATTTCTTATTATATTTGCCTTTATGCTAATGCTATGCAAAAGATGACATAACTTATACAAATGTATAATTACAAAAATCATTTCTATTTTAAATAAATCATAAATTATTGCTTAATGATCTTATATTTTTACTAAGTACAATTACGTCAACAGCTTTTTAAATTAAGATCTAATTGTCTCAATCATATCGGAATTATAAATACTTATTTACTTTTTGTATTTGTTGTGTAATATAAGCCCACCAAAAAAAATGAAATCTGAGATTTCGCAAAAAATTGAATTTTTGCACAACGCATAATGACGAATAAAACTATTTCTGATCTCTTTCTTAAGACATGACGAATGTATTTTATAAAAAAAATTATATAGACTGTCTGAACTAGAATAAAATATATATTAAAAAACAAAGATGAATGCCAAATTTAATTATAATAGGAAAATAATTACTATATACTCTAGCTATACTATAATGCGGAAATTCAACTGATCTTTCGGTTTCTCTAACAACAATATTTCATAGACTTTCCATAAAACTCATAAAATGGACAAGAATTTGAAAATTTTCTTATATTTTTTAAATGCAAGTTATAAATTAATTAGCAAGTTTTGAAAAACTTGAAGTTTATCAATTAAAATTGGAAATTGCTTCCATATTACCAAAAATTACATGGTTGAATAGTTAAATGTTGCTAGAGAAAATTAGAGTATAGTAATTATATACCACCAGATGTGAACATCAGAAATTATAAAATTTAGAATTTAATGATAAATCTATTTCTTTAGAACAGGTTATGTATACTACATAATACATTAGCTATAGTTTCATCATACATGACGACATGTAATCTTTTTGATAAATGACATAATTTACTAAATATTTGAAAACCACTTTTCCGGACAATTTCACACATCATTGCGGGTTAAAATACAGATAACTCCGTGAGATGTCTTGCTCTGCATTAAAATAGATGAGCACTCCATTAGTAAATGATGCGACTTTATTTTAATTAATTTAGCTAGTGCCTTTAATTACATATAATTAGGATTTTTATAATTTGCACTTAATAGTAAGTCTAGCCTTATTTTAATTTACTTTTTTATTAAATAATCATTTAATAAGAAATTGGGCTATTCAAGTCATACAATTTATGATCCATAATTTTATTTAAATTTAGTAAAAATTAATTAATTTTCAAATGATCGAGAATTAAAGAATTTACACAGAAATTTTTACAATGTTTTTAATGAGTGAAATATTATGTTGCTAGTGATCATTTAAAATATTTTCTGTTGAGATCTATTATTCTGTAAATTGTCAAATTTTCAGTAATAACTATCCCAGTAATTTAATAAAAATTTCGAACAATTTTTTATATACTTGTGTTAATATTTATTTCCTTCCTTCAATCAAATTTAGTAAATGTCAATAAGAGTGGTAATAATAAAGTTTATTAGTAAATGTTAATAAGCAATCAAATATTTTAAAAAAATTTTATGTACAATTTATTTTTTCTTAAATCTTTACCTCAAATGTACATCAAAATTATCCATAACTTTGTATTTATCATGAATTAAAAATATCTAACTATTCATGAGATAAATTTTAACCCTGTAGAAAATAGTTAATCATAAAACAATTTACGTACATATTTCACATCACAAAATTTTGTAACAAACTTAAAGCTTTATTTAATCTTATCAAACTTCTGATAGTCAATAAATTTAATAAAACATTTTAAATTTTAATAACTATTATAAAATAAGTTAAAGGATCAAAATTTCATTAAATTTTAATACTGTATAATTTGCCATTTATTACAATATATCTAGACATCATTTTTTATCTATACATAGTTCACTGGACCTACTTTATCCTTGAGTATAATCTTCCATAATTTTTTGACATACTCTAAGATAATATTTGTCTATCCGGTTCCTTCTTGTTATAAGCTTTTTGGTATCTAAATTTTATGAAAATATTTACTTAGAATTTAATCTATTTTCTTAGTATCCAAATGCATTTAATAAATGCAAATTAATTCTTTTACTAAAACTTTATTTTCGTTTCTGTATATTTTAATAAAATATTAATATTAAATAATCACAGAATGAACCTAAAAATATATTTATATTTTACGAGTAGTTAGAATATAACTAGGAATTTTGCAATGGACTTGATCCAAAAAAAATGGATTTCGCTGAAACTTTTTTCTGGACGTTTTCTAGATTGATACATAGGATGGGTTCCTTATTTACTTGGGGTTTTGTAAAATTTGGGGTCCGTACCTACAAATTTCCAATTTTATAAATTATTTATATTTCTAAAGCATGTAATTATTATCCGATTTGAATAAAATTTGGTACATGTCTCTACTTTGGGTAGATGTCAGTCAACAATATTTGTAGTAGGTTGTTTCTATCTGGGTCCATATGTTAAAATCCCAAATTTTATCCCATAAATTCAACGATCTACAAAACCATACATTAATTATTGTTAGTTATACTATTAATAACAAATCTATGTTAACTACGAGCTATCTACTCACCCTAGTTAACAGTTTTGTGTATACCGACAAGTTTGTTTATATTTTGTGGCATAATTTAAAATATTGTTAGATAAAATTGTTATTCTCTTAATTTTTTGACCTCAAATGTGGAACCATAATATAAAATGGACTGATATACCATAAAGATGAAAATTATTTCCCACATTATAATATTTTACTAAAAACATAACCGAACACAAATTAAGGATCTGTTTTTATTTTTATTTAAAACCGTACAGGAAGACAGTTGGTATTTTAAATTAAGTAAAAGTGGAAATATTTTATATATTAATATACAAGATGAATTTTAAAATATATTATAATTATTGGCTTATGTTTTTGTATACAGTATATTTAAAATAAAATAAAGATAACAAGTTTGTCAAATTTATTATGCAGCTATATTTTACTTATCTAATAAATATGCATTTTAATAATTTAAGCTTGCCAATTATTGATTATTACTAGTAGAAGATGCGGAAATGAATAATTCAATCCAATCCAATTGTGTAAATACATCAAAATGAACTTACCGGAACAAAAAGTAAAATGAATTGCCAATCAATATAATAAGATTGACCAAAACTTGTTATTATTAGTCATATTTTTAAAAAAAGTAACCACTCATGTGACGATACATAATATTATAATATACACGTTTGTCTAAATTACTTTATTTGGAAAATTATACAATATATTAATATATGAAATGATTAAATTACATACAGAATATATAAATTATTATCATAATAGGTCATTATTTTAAGGTAAATTACTAATATTCTAAATAAAGTTTTATCATGTAAGGGTTTTCCAAATTTAAATTAAATTGAATTATTAATTGATTGCTACTAAATTTGATTGTTCGTTCTAAATTTTATACAAACAAAACTTTATAATTATAATTTTAAATGAATTTCACTAGCACATTAAATTTTACTTAATAAAGTGTCATTAATTTTCAACAAAAATTCAAAATATTTATTACGAGTATTATACATAATTCATAAGTCCATTTCAATTATGGCACTTTACTAGTTTTTGTTAAATTTTTACAATTTGATAAATATTTACAATTATTATCGAAATAAATATAACTAAAATAATTCGTTAATTTTATTTTATCTTTCTTTAAATTTATTTGTAATTATATTACAAAATAAAATTAATTTTTCATATTATAGCTATAATTACTGTCATTGTTACCTTAATGTTGAACCATCAAAAAATTTTAAATATGCTCAAAAGGAAATTTTTATTACTTTAACATTCTATTCTAATTTGTGAAACTCAATAACAAACAAATAAAATCAACAAAGAAAATTGGAAATTTTAAATGAAAATATACAATAATTATTTTATTGTCTGATCATTTTCCCAGCACTTAGGAATTTAAGGGTTAACCATAATGACCATAAAGTAAAGTAGATCTAACAGAATTGTTAGTACAAATAAAAAAGATTAACAGAAAATTTTCGACAATTGAAATGAATTTTCATTTTCTCCTAATAAAAAAAAAAAAAAATTGTTTACAAAATTGTATAAATATTAAACCTGACCATATAAACATTACAGGATAACCATTGAATATATACATTTATACAGTTTTAGGTGACATTTGAAAATTTGTTAACAGATATCCTTAATGTATTTAAAGATTTTGTAGATATTATTAAATCCAATGTAGTCCCATGTTGACATTGTCATCGGTTAATTCCCCCTTGAGCAAATTTTTATACTATACTTAGTTGGTAACATTTTAAAAGAAAAACAGTTTTGTAATATTTCATACGTTTAGTTAAAGAAGAAGTTTTTTTGTAGTGTACGTGATAATAAATGTATAAGGGTAAAAGGGGGAATTTCTAAAATTTTAAAATGTTTACAACAAAAAAAGGAGGATAAAGTTTCAACAAAATAAAATTCTATTAATTTTAAAAATCGTAATATATTTCATATATTCTAAAATTAGGACCAATATAAATTTCTGTAAAGACGTTCCATTTAACCAGCACCAATTTCATACATAATCTGATAACTCAATTCACAATAATTATTGTAAATCTCATGTACAATCGTCAGTTAAATATTTAACATACCTATTTGTTATCCCTATTTCTCTTATAAATAAACAAATATGGATACCAAATAGGGATGATAAATCTTAAGAAAGCAAATAAGGATATAAATATAAATATACTTACTTAAGTAATTATTATATAATTACCAGAGTTGCAAAACGTTATTGTAAACGTAGTGATAAATCGAAATAACGAAATGAATTAGTGTTATTTGTCCAAAACTAAATTGTGTTACAAAAACGGAATATGTAAGATAACGCAAACAATTCGTTACGTTTTTCGTTACACATTTTTAATAACATTATCCGAACAGTAACCATATTCAAATTTTACTAATAAATGTCAAACTAATAATTATGTCAATATTACTATTTAAAAAATGTTTTTTATTTGAATACTTTCGAGAAAATTGTTGTGAAAGAAGCTACGTTAAGAATTGAATGAGATTACGTATTGATTTTGTAGATTCAAAATAAATTTTGTTTTCTTTTTTTAACCTAATATATTATAACATTATAAAATAACGATATCAAAAATTATTTCGTTACATATTTGTTAAATAACGAAATGTGTAACGTTATATTTTTTTCTTTTTTCGTTTTGCAACACTGATAAATAATTTTAATATATTGTTTTAATTGTTTAGTAAAAACCGACGAAATTTGAATTTATAGTAAAGGTTAAATTTTATAATAAACTTTTATCTAAGTTTATAATTTTTGTATAAAAGTGCCCAGCTATAGTTATTTATTCTCCTGTCAAGTTCCTGTTTCCTCCACCACAATTTTAGTTTAAGAAATCTTCAAGGAAAAAAGGTTTTGTCCTGAATAGAATTGTAAATTATATGCCACAAATAACAGCTCTTAGTATTAGCAAGTATATTAGTTAGTTTTATTATGTGCAATGTGCCTTTTTCCCTTATTATATACTGACAATAGGAATTTGGTAAAAGAATTTATTGATTGTACATTTTCCTAGTATAAGGACTTTTCATATAACTTTATTTTCATATAATTTTAAAAATGAAATAATACTAAATTTTATGTTTGGTACGAGGAAACTTTACAATAGATTTTGTTTCTTGTGGAATTGGAATATTTTCCTTACGAAGAAAATAATGTGGATTTCTATTGGCACAAAAATATCAACTAGATCAAATTTTGTTTTGGATTGAAAATTTTTATTTTGATGCAGATCAATTTTTTAATATATCGATTTTTTCTCAGATTTTACTATACGAATAGAATTTGAAATTACTGACCATCAAAATGCTTTGACATATTTTTCAAAAATCAAACAAAAATTGCTCTATAGTTTTTACATTCGATTGGAGAAAAAAACCTGAAATTTTAGATTAAAATTTGAAAAAACCAATAGAAAACCACATAAAGTAAAATTTATTTTTATTTTGAAATTTCGTAGGTCTCGTAAAATTCTTAGATCAAAAATTATTTTACTGCATAATTTGTTTGGATACAATAAAGTTACAAAATTTTTATTAAAATTCGAATATCGGAAAACTATTATTGAAATATATTGAGAAAATTTTTTATTTTTCAAACCATTTTGAATCTTTTAATTAGTTTAATATAATTGAATATTCAGAAACCTTGCAGGCTAAAAGAAAAATTTACTTCTTATAGTTTTCAAATATAAAGTTTTTGGTAAGAAAAGTTCTGTTCTATAGACAACTTAATGAAGCTTGGTGAATGGAATTATAATAATAAAAGAATTATTTTATGAATATTTATTTGAATTTATTAATTGAATTTAAAAGTTTTTTATAATATATGAAATAATATTTAATTTTAATGCAGGCTTTTATTTTTTAAAACCGATTTCGAGAACAAAAAAATATTTAGTACAATTCAAGAATAGCACAAGCCTGAGTTATGCACAATCACTATTTCGTCTGTATAAAATTTAGGGTAACGTAATAATTTATTTGTGCTATGTTGTGATGAATTAAGTTCCGGTTTCAACTTCCAGACCGAGCGATTGTCTTAGCTTTAAATGAGGACCAGTAATAAAATTTGTAATATTTAATTGTGATTTTAAGAACAAATGAATCACTATTAAAACCCCCTAGCTTGTTGTAATTAATTATTTATTCAATGTAAAGAAACGTATGGTTCAAAAACCATATATAATTAGTAGATCCAAATTAAAATAAAATGTCATGAAACCATTTTGAGGAGATCAAGGTTCAATTAATTGCAGATGAAAATTTGGAAATTTGAATAAAATATAAATTCATTGCTAATTTGAAATCACGAATTTAAGGATAATTTCAATATTAAATGTCGTACACTTTTTACCAAGTAAAAATAAAAAGTTTTCCAAAATATATTGTGGTTAATAAAAGATTTTTCAGCATTGACAGATGGGTCAAATATTAAAAATAATTGACTTATAATTAATTTACATTATTTCCAGCATTTTTACAAATTACATAAGTTCTGATCAATTTCTGAATATATTCCTCTCTAATCCTCTAATACAAGGCAATTAATTATTTCCTATAAAAAAACTTTCTTATAATTTATTTTCGTCATTACATTCGAAAAATTCAATTCCAATACGCAAAAACAATTTAACTTTTGTATGCTTCGGGAAATATTGAAAATTACTTCAATTTTCTTACAATTTCAGCTATCATTGCCATTCTTTGATTTATTAAGACTTATACTTAACCGTAAAACGTTTAACAATAATTTACGATGATAGTTTTACCATGTTCGATCCACTACAAAGGTTTGAATTATTATTATATGGCAATATTGAAATTTACTCTAACTGGAAGATTGTCCAAATTACAAAGTAAACATTAACATCATATTTAATAGAAATTTAAAATAAATATATCAGAACATTTTCAGAAATTGTAGCGATTTAATTATAACTCCAAGCTACTGTAAAATAACCATCGAAAAATATTAATTTAACCAACAAACATAAAAAAATCATATTTTTTAATAATAAATTTTACCATTTTCATTGAACTACTTACAAATGTAAGTTATGGACTTGACTAAAATGAACTCGTGAACCTTACTATTGTCCTCCAAAATATAAAAAGTATGTTGAAAAAAAACTAGAATAATATATGAAAAAAATTCTAATAAACATTTATGTTTTATGTTTTGAATATTGTTTTGGAATTTTAACATTTAATTAAAAAATTTGAATATTTTATGAAAGTTAAATTATTATTAGGTTTCGTAATATGTATCGAAAATAATTGATTAGATTTTATAAATTAATTAAATTCTGTAGAAAATAAATTATCTTCCGCTTCCATTGGGTTATTTAGAATGTAGCATTCTTAATTCCGTAGTCTTACATGTTGCATAGTATTATTAGAAAGTATTCAAGGAATTGCTCTTCGCCGCAAAGTCTAAGTATCGAGACTGACCTCAGTTCTAAATCTCCAACTGTTTTATTAAGATATGTCTTTGATTATACTATCAGGATAATCAAGCTATTGTTTTATTGAAATGTACTGATTTTCTTCTTATTCATTTGAATGAGCTCTGAATAGCTTTGAATGTCTTAGTCCTACTTGTCTAATGAGGCTGGGAAGATTTTTTTTCTGTTCTCGCGGTACTTAAAACACCACAGAAAAGTTCTGGTCAAAGATGTTGCTAGGTCCTTCTTTCGCCTCCTTCTTTCAGTTTCAATCGGTCTTTCTTCTTCCAATTCTTCCTATCTGGGAAGACCACTTTGAATGGTTTTGCAAAATTATACTTGGTAACACAGTCATCCTTACTAAATGTTTTCAGTTCAGAGATACAGAAGACAGAAAGTTTACCATAAAACTACTCAGTTTTTTTTATTGTCAATTCGGATGATTTTATTGTCAATGTTTATTATTTATCTCCATTACTTAAAATTGTCAAATAAAATCTTTTTTTATCCTATATCACATTATAATAAAAATACACAATTTTATTGTATTTTTTATTTATAATAAATTAAATTGGCTTTTAAATACTTGTATATAATTTAACAGATAATTTTTGTGGTTTATTTAATTATATTATTATCCAAATGCTCAATAGTCCATAGCTATAAATAATATCAATTATCCAACAATTAAATATCAATTGTACATTGATATTGTTAAATCGAAAATCGTTTTTTCCTCAAAAACCTCAAAATTTAACCAGAATTTATAGAATTTTTAAACTTTTTGAAATAATTGTTATTTATTTTGGGTTATGTGTGAATTAATTATTGGTTACATTACAAATATTTATAGATTATTAAAAAAATTAAAAATAAAATAAGTTTTCTTTTAAATAAATTTTAAATAAAGTTGTTCTTTGAATAAATTTGTATTATATATGTTAGGTTAGAGCAGGGCTAGTAGCAGGACGAATACTAATCATGAACTTTTCCATTTTATAACATAGTATAAAATAAATTACTATAAACAAGTTTAAAAGTTTGACATTCCTAATCAGTTTCTAATTCAGAGCATTAATGGATTTTGAAAATGGCGGACTTTTAGAGGCGAAATATTTCTTTAATTGTCCAAATTGTCATTATCTGGCACATCAAATTTAAATGAATATAAAGAAAAAATATATTTAAAGTAAATCTTCTTTATAAGGATGCACTGATAGAAGATATGAACAAATCGTTATCAAGATTGTGTAAGAGAAAGATTATTGTGAAACTTGAAATATTATCAAAATATTATTGATTTCTTTCCCAATTCAAAATCATTTTGAAGACCAAACCTTTGCCGACTTAACAAAATTAAATTATACTGAATTTGCTTTCCCAAAACTTGCTTCGATTGTGTTATAATAGCCAATTTTGTAGAACCATATATCTATATATATTATGTATATATGTAATATGAAATTTATAAAAGATTTATTGCTTTGTCCTGTCAGAAAAAGCAATTTCCCAAATAAAAGAAGGAAAAATAAGTTTCCGTTTACCTAGTGATTCCGGAATTTGATAGAACTACAAATAAAACTGTCGAATATATTTTTTTTGTTACACTCATTCTATCACATCTTAAAATAAATATATAAAATAAATATTTAATATTCTTGTTTCTCTTTCTATATAAATTTATAATTTCAGTAAAACAGACCAACATAAAATAATGATTTGTTATAGTATTCAAAAAAAAAAAATGTTTCCCCTTTTTATATAAACACCAAATAATTGCACCCAAACCCAAAATAGTCTTCATTTCTACAATATAAAAAATGACCCAAATTATTTGGACATTTCTTTTATATAATTTCTGTAAAATAAAATGAAAAATATTTTATTAAAATAAAATATTATAATTGAACGAATTGTCGAGACGACAAGTATCGCGAACGTTATAAAAGTTTAATATATATTAAAAAAAAATACATTTTATAATTTTACAAAATCAAATTTGCTAACAGTGTGGAGCGCCGCCGTCCGCATGTTGGCTTACAGTGTGGAGCAGAATATTCGTAGTTAGATTTAACAGTGATTTATGTCCAACAGTGTTTTGTAATTCACCTATTTTAAGACACGAATAATATATTTTATATAATTCGAAAGATTGCTAGGAACCTACTAAAACTGCCAGCCATAAATTTTATATAGACATAGACACCAATTAGATTATTAGATTAATTAGAATTAAATTTCATTGAAATTGCATTATAATTACATACTTTAGAGAACATAAATCAAATATTGTTCGGAATCTAAGCTGCTTATTTATTAGTTTGGCATGAACCTGCTAAATATACCGGCTAAAGGAGCACTAAGTAAATGACAATAAAAATATCCTTGAAATCGAATGACAATTACAAATTACTGTATGAACTTATGAAATACATAATTGTACATTTTAACATGGACCCATGAACTACATGGACCCATAAACTACATTAAAAAAATTCCTCTATTGTTCTAGTTTAAATTTATTTTTTTACCGTCAAGTCCATTTCAACACTCATAATTATTCTAACTGCTCGTAAAATATATAATTTATATTTCAATTCATGTGCTCGTAAATAATCTTAATTTATTTAAGTAAATTTCTTATTTTAGCCTCAACTGCTTGTCATCACAATCATTATTATACAACGCATTCGTTACGTTTTCCCCGCTTCATTTGCAGAAAATTAAATTTTTCATATGTAAACCAAAATAATTTCATGATTTTTATTTCACCCGTAAGCACATATAAATTACAACAAATGATAAAGTTTTTGCCCGAAAGACGATTAATTATACAATGCTTTAACAAATAAGGATATTTATACTTACCAATGAAAGGATGAAGATTTATTGAAAATTCTCCTCTGCAATATTTTTATTATAATTATATGTATATTTTTGTACTCGGCCTTTAAAATTTGTGTCATATATATAAATAAAACATTTTGTTTTAATAATTTTTCATAATATTTATTTATTTAATAATTTGGTCGACTAAGTCACTAAGTGAATGTGCATAACGAAATGCGCCGCCGTCCGCATATTGGCTGAGAAAATATTAAACAATATGGAAACGTCAAACCCAAAGTAATTTTTAAAATTGCAGGAATAAATTTTATTTTCTTTATTTTCACAGTTTTTTTATATTTTTCATTGTCTATTTTAGATTTTCCAGCAGTTCTCGTAAAGTGAAAATTGAGCGATAAACTAGTTTTACCGCGAAAGAGCACTGCATTCTTATCGATCTATTGTGCGTTTATAAACTATTTCCCTACCACATATTCCAATTATAAGGAAGCTTTGGATATTTTAGGGGGACATATTAGCCAGTTATTATTCAGTCATTCTATGTACTATGTCATTGTGTTCTGTCATTTCTATGCCATTTATCAGATGTCTGTTTCAGCTATTAAGGTAGTAGTAGAACTACCACCTTAGACTTTAATAGCTTAAACTGTCAATATACCTTTTAAGGTACCGAAATCTTTCTTTCTGCGTCTACGACTTTTATTTTTTGTGGTTGTATAAGCTTTTTTGATATTGCGAGACCTAATAGCCTACTCGAGTAGATCTTTTGCTCTTGTTCAATTCATCTGCGTAAGATAAAGTTGGAGTGTCTTCTTGGTTTAACGCTTCTGGTACAATGAGTTAGCTTCCACATATCAGAATTAATTAATTTACAATAATTTTTTATTACAGAATTGTTTCCAAATGAATAAATATTTAATATTTCATAAATAAAACTAAAATATAAATCTTTCTACAATTTTTGTTAATTAATAAATTCAGCCGGTCAACCAATTGAAATACATTTTTTTAAATACTTTTCCAACTTTTAAAATATTAATTCTTCCTCTTTTATTATGACAATCATAATTGACATTGGCTTCTGTTAAGCTAATTTAACTTTAGGAATTATAAATATAATTCAATGTGTAACAATTTAGACAGTTTTTATTACTTTCATCTTTTTTATATAACAGCTATTGCCAATTTAGACTATTTATAATTTAAAAGGTTTCCTCTTCTAAAAAAAACCATAAATATGTAAACAGATTTTTCAAAAGTTTTAAAATTATATTAAAAATTAAAATCAACCAACGAATTTGTCATTTTGTATATAGAATGGTAAATTTTCTATAAAATGTTTTTTATTGCAATTTCATCATAATAAAAATGAAAAACGTACAAATTAGAACTTTTCTATCAGAAAAATTAAATAAATTTTCTCGCATTTTCTATATTACTTTATAATAAAAAAAAACTCGTAGTTTTGAACCTCAAACTTTGACATTATAAAATATTATTTTTCATGTTCCGGCAGTTTTCATTTCCATTTCTAATGTTGATAATAAAAGTTTGAGATTTTCCAAATACTCGTTGCAATAAATATTATGAGAATTATACAAATTTTTTTTTGTCATTTAAAAGATTATTGAATTTATCATAAATTTTCATAATTTTTGATGTGCCCTTTATTAATAAATTGTCAATAAATTTATATAAATTATATGGATTCATTGATGATAACTAATGCATTAAGTTATACATGCTTCCGGCCCACAAAATACTGGACCATGCCTTCTTAATAAAAATCAGACTATTACCGAGTAGTTTATGTATAACGTAGTAACTTTATACATAGCAGAGTAGAGCAGAGATGCTACTGAACGATTTAAATGTTTACACATTATTACGCTCTCCTCTTAATGTATTTCTTCACTACAGTTGAATGCGTCAATTGACTTATTGTATCCAATAACCAATACAGGTTCCTTTGTACTAATCCCTACACTTAACTATATGTCTTTATGACACTAATGACTAATGGATAGTTTCACGATTGTTAAGTTATTTTTTAAAATTTAACCAGCAAATAAACTGGTTGTGAACTGAAACATATTATTTCTTAGCAAACAAACGTCACCTACTTTACTCTATTTAACTAACATCAAAGTAATAGAACTCGTTAACTCGTTTAAAGATTCTACCATATTCAAAATTCGGTTATTAAATTAATCAATATGAATAGATAAATGTTAACTTTGGAATATGATTTACTACGTCTTTGTCATGGTACCAGACTAGCAGTGGAAAAGTTGATGAATATTATCGAAGCAACAATTTGAATTTGTAAATTCGAAGTACATCTTACTGACCAAATGATACATCATAATAGTGTACAATTTATAATAATAAATTTACATCGTATTAAATAGATTTTACAAATTACTTAAAACAAATTAATTTTATTAACCATTATAAATTCAAATTCATAAATGAAATATAACAAAAATAATTTATTATTTATTTCTATATTTCTTACCTTTTCAACACAATAAACATTATTATTTTTTCCACCTTTACCCAATGGAATGAATAAAATAAATGACTTTAAATTTATGTTGAATAAAAATATATAAAAATACACAAAATATAATTTTCATATAAAATAAAATAATATTCATTCTAATATCCTTTTTAAATAAACACACATTTAAAATACGACATGAAATATTCGAACCATTTCTCCTATTCATTATTTACAAGGAGTCCTTTATAAGGTAAATGTTAAAAAAAAAAAAAAATTATATTTAAACATTTTTTATACCCTGATAAACTATAATATAATCCGGAAATATTAAATGCAATTGCAACAACAGAGTATACATTACATAATATAATGGCGAAATATCAACAAAACTAATATATTTTATTATATTAATTTCCTTACCAAAGTTTTAAGGACATAATTCTTAAGAATTTTCGAAAATGTGCTTATTAATTTTATATTATCACCAGTGAGCTCAAAGGATACTCAAAGAATACTATAAAAAATTTCACGAATTTGAACAATTACTGATGAGCACCACTGAACTAACTCTTTGAAAATGAAGCTCTTATTAGATTATAAAAAAATCGATCCAGTTCATGAAAGACACGACCGCAGTTTTTCCAAGTGTAATTCAGAAAGCATCAATTATAATTCAGATTAGTCAATTTTAATTCAGAAAGCATTAATTGTATTTAATTCAGATTAGTCAATTAAAAATACAATTGACACTTTCTGAACTAAAATTGACAATCTAAATTATAATTGGCGTTTTCTAAATTAAAATTGATACTTTCTGAATTAGGTGTAGATGGAAAATCCTTTCCGCTAACTGGATGATCAGTAGTCACAGCCATGTACTTTGTGAGTGTGACTATTTCACATAAACAAATTGCAACTATCTGGATTGTTCTCAAAGATGTATTGACACTAAGCGAATTCCCTTAGACTATTTATTAAAGAAAGCAGAATCTTTCATAGAGATTAGAATGTGAGGAACCACAATGGAACCATCGTAATCTCAAATGTTGTAAAGGAACGGCTTAACGTAGTATAATCGAATAAACAATAATATTTAAAATAGAAAAATGTTCTGCAATTTATTTATATTACATAAATCAATAATTAAACATAGCGAAAATAAAAATTGTCCTTTAAAATATTTAAATCCCCAAACAAAATCGTTAATTGTAAAGTATTTTCATAAAAACGCAACTTACGAAGTGCATTCGAAGTAGTAATCGCAACCGACGCTATACAAAAGCATAAATAAAGCACCTACTATAACAAAAATGTATTTATGAAATTTTTTTTTTCAATATAAACTTAAATACATAAATGAATAAAAAAAGGATTTTTTGTATTTAAATGTGACTGTGTGTGTAATAGGAAGAAAAGTTACAAAAATAAGTCACGCTGAATAAAATTTTATAAATAATAAATAAATTTCATTGTTGGCATTGATAAAAAAAATTGCATGAGAAAAATTGAAAAATGTTACGATGTGCAATGAAATCAGCAGCATAAAAAAAGGTTGTAAAAGCATAAAGAAATAAACAAATAAAAAAAATACTAATATTTGGTAGATGACAACTCATAGTTAGGTTCAACATTGACTTATGCCCAATATTTGTAATGAACTTAACCTTTGTAAAAATCAGTCGTTGAGTTTAAAATTTCACATAGTTTTAGATACATTGCATTTAATTTAATTCGAAAAATTGATAAGAACCCACTGAAAGTGCCGACCATAAATTTTATGGACACAAACTAAATTACAAAACTAATATGTGAACCAAATTTCATTGAAATCGGATATTAATTAACTGTTATTAAATATATAATCATATAATTCTGAAAGTAAAATTGTCTATCATTTTCCAACTTTAAGGACCACCAACCAAATGAATGAATGAGCCTGTGTGAAATTTTATCCCAATCCGAGATAGTTTTTTTTAATATTTTCGTAGAGCAAAAAAAAAAACACGGCTCTTCACATCAGAAACTAGAAATGATAACACGGACCCACTGAATGCGCCGATCTAATCTTAACGGGCATCAAGATCAAGTTCGGAAGAATCTGTATGACAAATTTCATTAAAACCTGTCTTGCGATTCTAGGAAATGTTGCTGCGTACATGCAAATTTTGCGTACCAGAAAAAAGTTCCAGCCAATGTAAAATGTCTAATGCAAAATGCAATACTCAAAGCTTATTCTAACTACACGTAAAATTACAATTTTGCTTTTATATAGAGGCAACTATTCTACATAATGTCAGGATAGATTAAAGCTTAGTATTTTCTTTAACTTTCCTCTTTCCTGTAGGAATGTTAAAGATTTAAATAAAAAATATTCAATGAATTCGAATTGTATAATTTTGAATTGAATATATTTAAAAATAAAAGTAGTAATTTATTCCATAAAAGTACAAGCTTCCAGCATCATAACTCAAAAAAGGATCTATAACAAAATAAAAACTGATCTTTAAGCAATCACCAAAAAGTTCAAAAATCAGTTAAGTTCAATTTAAGTTCAAAATTATTGGATATATAAAACAAATATAATACACAAAATCAATAATAAAAAAAAATTACAAAAAGGACGAAAACGAGACAATATAAATCCATTTGTATTTATAGAAAATTATATGAATAAATTTTGGTCTTTGCAGCGCAATGCAGACGATTTTCCAATTAGCTTTTTAAAAAAAAAGCCAAACAACATCGACAAACACTGCAGTGAAATTCATGAAAAATATAATATTATTTTATTGCTTGTATGTATTTCGGACATCCTTTTTGTATTTGTTGTTGTATATATATCCTTTTAAAAGTTTTGTAGGAATTATAAGTATATGTGGTTAAAGGAAATAAAAAATATTATTTAAGATTAAAGTTTCATCTTTCTATTCATGATTATATTATATACTTTAAAGTTTAAATATTCGATGAGAAAAATATTTAAATTCAATAGAAATGAAAGGATAATACAATAATACATCAGGTATTTTTTAGGTTAGGTAATAAATATAATAATTTTAAAAGAATCTAAATAATGAAAATGATATTTTGAAAATAATAATATACTTTAAAGCTAAATATAAATGTTTACAAATTGAATGTTTATAGCATTTATTATTAATATATATCCGCCTAAAAATATGCAATATTATTCTCTCTAAAATATATCATTTTTCAATCAATTGAATTTTTAATACGAGAAATACACAATTCAATTTAACAAATCGATTTTATGCAAACATTTATAAATAATTTATATACAATTGAATAAATATAACTCCTAAAAGTATGCAATTATTAAAACTTATTTAATTAAATTGTTAACATTTTAAATTTTCGAAATCCTGAAATAAGATTTTTTTTATGTTAAAATTTATGAATTTAATTTATCATAATTTTATAAATTTCCTGATTTTTGTATGCCAAATTTTTTGGCGCGTTTATAATTTTCGTAATACAAACAACACGAAATCATTTTTTTCTATTTAATCTTTCCTTTCGTAAATATAGTTGTATTCAACTCTTAAAATGAAAAGTCTGCTTTTGATCCTTAAAAAAAATATTATTTAAGATTAAAGTTTCATCTCTAAACGGCATATTATAAAATAAAAAAAATGGACTTTATTTGCATTAAATTAATGAAATTATCTACTCTACAGGATTTTTGAAATTTTATTTTACAAAAAAAAAACTTTCAAATACCGTGAATTTACCGCAAAAATTAAAATATTGAATCCTTTAAAGGATGTATCATTATATCTGTATAAATATGGTTATAATTTTTGTATGCAATTTTTGCTTTTCAATACAAATTTAATATTAAGTATTTTAAATGCGAGCTCCCGCCGTTATCCTTAAAGGAAAAGTTATTATTATTTTTTTTTTTTTTGTTTACTATTATTTTTATGCGCGTCCTTATTTTGTTTACTTAATTATTTTTTATTTTTAAATTCATTTTCTTTTTCATTTTTTGTTGGAAATTTATAAGTTCCGTAAAGGACCAAACAAATTAAAAAGGATAATGATTTTTTATATATATCTCTGTAGTGGAGATAAATTGTTCAAGTTAAGGATCTTCTGGATTATTGTGGGTTTTTTTTTTTTTTTTTTTTGGAATGGAAATTAAGGTTGAACAGCGTTTTCGTAATTTTAAAAAAAAAAAAAAAACATATTTTTTTTTCTCTCTACTTATATTTCTTATGAATGGGAAAATTTTCCAAAAAATTAAATTATTTAAAAGGATTAAAATCAATTACAAATTTATCTCATTTGCACTAAGCATAAAAATTAATTATCAGTATAATTTTTTTTTTGTCCTTTTGTTACTGGCTTTTTTACGGATATCAAATTATTATAAGTACACGAAAAAATACAAAAAAAAAAGACGATTAAAATTTTCGTTGCCTTGAATTTGTGGAATAAATTATCGTGACTCTGATATTTCAAGAAAAATATTTATTTATTTCTCGATGCGAAGTTTGAGATCCTGAAAATAATTGTTTAAGCCATTTAAATGCAATCATCATTTTTAATAATGGTTAATATTTACAATTACTTTTATTAGACATGCACAGACCAAGTGCATTGAAACATCCAGTCAAGTTTTGCATAAGTTATAATTTCAAAGAAGATAAATTGTCAAAAATTGAAAAAGGATATAAAAATTTCGACAATATCATTCTAAGTAATGTTACAATCTTTTAAGTTTATAAGTAATTAAGTGCAGTTGGCTATTAAAGTTTGTTGTCGTAAGACTTTTTTGTATACTTAGTTGGTATCAGTCGAAAATGATGTCGAACAGTGAATTTCTAAAGGTAATTTCTTCTTTTGCTCTTGTCGTCAGTCGATTTTTTCAAACTGCTGCTATTTTAATTTGCATAGATAAAGAAATTAAAATCTGTTTTAATGAAATGCTGAATTCTGAAGATAAAGACGAATTCGATTCAGATGATTCTGCAACTGAACCAGCTGTTAATATAGATTCAGAAAAGTATATATCGAATTCTCTATAACTCAGGTATAGTTTATCTTTTACAATACCATCATTTATTGTCAGAAACATTCATAGGTAGCACTGTCTAACAATAAGTATTGAAAAATCCCGACAAAGGACATCAAAAATACCTATAAAAACATTTTGCCAATAGTATTGGATTGAAACAGAAAATCTTGAATTGAAATATTTCAAAAATAAATTTATGTAAATTTTTCCTAATATATTAGCATAATTAATCTAAATTCCATATATTTTATTCAAAATGAAAACAAGGACAACGACACCACTTTTGGTGACCCAGTCCCTAATTCCAGTGTATGTACATACTTTTACTGATAGCATTTGTTCAGAAATGATAAGCTTATAAAGAATTCAGAGAATTTAAGGATAATTAATTGGAAATGGTTCGATTTTTTTATAAAGCTTTGATTCGATTTTTCAAGAGAATAAGCGAAATCACATAGTGACAAATATGGACCATGTTTAATTAATAATTTTATTACAATTAATAATGTACAATTAATTATTTAATTAATAATGTTATTAATTAAATTAAATGTCTGAATTGAAATATATTTACACTAGAAATATAAATTAATATACATAAAAATAAATTAACATATTTTAAATTTAAAATCCAATTAAAATAATTTTATAATTATTTATTAATTAATTTTTATTTTATATATGAAATTCAAATAATTAATTACATAATATGTAAAACATTTTATATTAATTTTTGCTGATGTTATGCCACAGAATAGATTACTGTTGTGACACACTTTGATAAAGGATCACAAGTAAAATTCTCAGGAATTTTAAAAATACTTTTATTTTCCATCCGTTTTTTGACATAAACTTATACCAAGGATAACTTTGAATAAAAAACAATGATCACATCATTCTGCAAACTAATTTCAATTTGACAAATTTATTTCAACAATTTTACATTACTCTCGAATAAAACAAAAAAAAACCAACCTTTTTTTATAAGTTTTCCCACTACAACCCCAAAAAAACAGATGCTAAATAACCATAACATTTTAGTTCGTCCTTATTTGAATATCCTAAATAGAAATGAAATCTTCAAAAACTCTTCCTTATAAATTTATGTATATATAAAAAAAAAACACACAAATATATTTCTCAAGGGAAATATAAAGATATGTTTTTAGTTTTGAGGCCACTGAAAATAAAAATCCAGTAAATTTGATTATCTTTTTACATATTAAAAAACACCTGTCTATGTCCTTTTTTTAAGACGGAACAATTTTATTCCGGTTTCCTTGTAATATTTACAACATTTTAATTTTTTTTTTTATTTTTTGTGGAAATAGATAATAAAAATGCAATCTTGACTTCAAAGGAGCAATTTTAAATGTTTTATTCAAAAAGAATTGAAATTAAAGAAACAAAGAATTGAAAATTATACAGGAAAACTTATAGTACTATGAATTTTAGAAAAAAAACTATATGGAAAAAAACAACAGAATTTCTCAGGTCAATGTGCAAAGGATATAAATATATATATAAATATTTTATTAGAATGAAATTAAAAAAAGGACGAAATGGAAATTGTAAGATATTTTGAAGATTAAAAAGGAAAATTAAAGAAATATAATAAAAATTTATTTGAAATTTGATTATAAAATATAAATATTAAAATAAATAATTTGAAAATAAATGTAAAACAAAATTAAATAAAACTTTAAATTTAAATTTTTAGAGTTTTTATATATTTTTAAAATACATTAATTTCAATAGAGGAATCTTAAAAATATCATTATTCAAGTTCTTAAGTCTGATTTATAAATAAGGTAAAACACGTAAAAATTGTAAAAATTGTAAGAATTGTTTAAGTTAAAATGTACGAAATTGTATTGGAAAATTTATAAGCAAACGTTGAAATATACGCAAGAATTGTTAAACTTCAATTAACTTTATCGTTTCTTATGTTAATAGTAGGTGAATATTGTTAACTAACTTATTATTTTAATGACATTGACAAAAGCATGTCATAAAATTTTTTACATTTGTTATATTAGTTATAAACATTAGTTATAAAATGTTACAGATATCATGCGCTGGCGCAACGCATTGCAGCTTTCAATGTAATCTATATGTTCTAAATTGAAGTTTTACAACGCATATACTTCAGGAATTAATGATTTTTGGAATGTCGTTACTGATAAGGCTGAGTTTTGGATGAACAGATATGTAAACAAACAAAACTGTCGTTATTGAAGTGATTGTTCGCGAAACATCTTTGCATCCACAAAAATCACCTTGTGGTTAATGGTATGGAGAAAACCTCAGACCTCAGGTATTTTATAATAAAAAAAAAAAAAATTTATTCCATTTCAATATTTTGTTGTTTTATATAATTTTGCAATCATATCACAATTAAAATCCTTATTTATAATTAACATAAATTGAAACATTCAATTTAAATTTATATGACTGATTAACATTTTTATGAATAATGTCAATCTTTAAATGAGATATCTCTTAAGGGAAAATTTTTGACACATTTTATAATATTAAATTTTCCGAGTAAATTAAAATCAAATAAATGATTTTATAAATAGTAATTAAAATTACCATAAAAAAAATAATGATTCACTTCTAGTACAATAATTATTAAATTACCAATTTTCATTTTTCAGTATAGTATAGATTATCAATTAAAGTGGAATTTTCCGTGATCAGAATTATGATTTATGATATACAACAGAATGTCAAGCATATATATTTATATCGAAGGCATTTTCTAGTTAATTATGAATTTGGACTATATCACGATTTTGTAAATAAATATTTTATGATAAGTGTGATAAATATTTTAATAAATCGATGTTCCTAGTCCATATAATTAATTTGTTAATTAATATGTAATATTTCAATTTGAAATGATTATCTTTCTAATAAATACAAATATTTTATAAATTTTCAATGAAAACTGAAATAAAATTGTATTTATGCTCTCCTGATAAATGGTCATTTTGAATTAGAGTAGTATGGACCGGGTTCATCAAAATATTAAATCAATTTTATTTATAAATTTCAAACAAAAATTCATTATTTCTTATAATTATATTATAAAATATTATGCAAAAGAATAATTAAATTGCAGAAAATTTAATAATATAATATTATTTTTTACTAACTATGATTAATTTATATTCGAGATTAATTAAAGGACTAAGTCTTACTGCTGTGAATAAAGCAAAAAAAATAGCATGCGAACATGAAATTTCAACTGGAAAAATTCACACAAAAATCAAACTAATTATTCGTAATAATTTTAGTTAAAGAGCCAAAGAAAAATATAACTGGATAAAAATTCTTTAGTATTATCCAAAATTCACAGGAAAAGATTACAGATAAATAAAATCGCTAAAATCTTTCTTGCATTCATTATTTGCTATAAGATTTTTTCAAACTTCGTAGCTCTTTCAAATTAATTTCTGAATTTTTGTACATATTTATATTTTTCAATATAATTTCACTTTAAGTTCTAAATTAAATTTAATAAAATATTTTACAAAATCTTTAAAGTGCAATTAATCTTATGTCAGTTTGAAAATTTTAAGATATTTATATTAAGTGTAAAAGCTCGATTATTATAGAAAAAACATTTTTACAAAAAAGTCATTAATTTTATGCTGTCATGGGTGTTCAAAATGGGAAATATTACTTCTCTAGTATAATAGTAAATAGCTTAATAGCTTCCAATTAAGGTAATATACGTAGAAGATATTTCACCTTAGATATAGCTATTTATTTTAAATTTTAAAGTACAATACAATTGAAATTTCTTAATTGTGTAAGTTGTAAATAGAAAGGTGAAGAGTTACATAAAAAAGTTGAATTTTGACCATCTTTAAATTTCAGAGATTATTAGGTTTCATAACAAACTATTACTGAGCTATAAATAGTTGACATTATAAGCAATTAACAAATTGTCAATTTTTGAAAAATCTTTGAACTTTGATTTATAATATTTCACTTATTTTAAGATAATATTTTAAAAATGAATTTATAATTAAATACTTAACGTAAATAATTAATAATTTTAAATATTTTAATGCTATTTTATCTCGGAATTACGAATTCATGGAAATCAATTCTTTCTTTTTTAATTCATTATTTTAATTATTTTGTTTAAATAAATTTACCAACCAGATGTCACTATTTAAATGAACATTAAATTAAATTGATATATATTTGTACAGTTTATATATCGTTAATTTTCGTAATAATGTTTATATAAAATGTACACTTTATTATCACATAATATCCTCCAGTTATTCTGTAATTTCCTATACGTAAATATGTAAATTTTGATTATTATTACATCCCCGATTAACGAATTATTTTCGTATTAAAATAAACGCCTATAAAAAATCTTAATGTTTATGCGTCGTCAATTGCTCTTGGCCAAATTTTCATATTATACAATGTAATATAAAAATAATATTAAACTATGTATTAAAATGTAAACGCCAAAAAATGAATGGAAAAAAAATGTTATTTGTATTAAATATATAATATTATATAAAAAAAATCATATATTTACCTTTGGGGTTTACAATAATGTCATAATATATTATTATTATTATGTGCGCTTATAGCATAGAACTCAGATTATATAACATAACCAAACAGAAAAACACTCCCTCATTCCCGAAAAAAAACTCCCAGTAATGTCAATTGAAACTATCACTCCCACTACAACATTAATGTTACCCCACCATTCATTCTGGTGCGCGTTTCCTTTAGTTTAAATTAACTTTTACATAACCATAAAGTACAGGTAAATGGTGTCGTTGTTGTTAGCAGAAAAGCATAACGGTCAAAACTATTTCTTCCTTCCGTTTTCTTGTAGTTCACTTAAAGTTTTACAATTCTCGCACCGTCCCACCTGCCGTATAACTTTTTGTTAATGCTATTTTGCTGTCGGCCAACATAAAATCCTTAGAAACATTGACTATAATTTTTTTATTATGTGGTTTTTTCGATTTTTTTTTTTTTGTTATTAGTGGAAGGTTTAATGGCACATTTGAATGTAAATTTTTATATAAATATAAGAGGATAAGGTGACACGAATGTCCCTACTAAAATATGGTTCATTCTGCTATTTATTTTTTGAAATTACACACAAAAATATTATTCTGCACCATATAATATGACACGCATACAAGATTTAATCACAAAAATGGATAATATTTCTGACATAGTTTTTATTTACACTTCAAATATAACAGTTGAAATAAGTTCATAAAAAGGAGGTAATATTTTGATTTAATAATGGAAAAATTTAAGTTTAATGTTGGCAGATCAAATGTATATAATCGCAGCCCGCTACAGGTTAATTCAAATCTTACTATATGAACGAATTGCATGAACCAGTAGTCCTAGATTACAAAGTTTCGGTCGAAAGAATTACTGGCCCAGGATACAAATAGTAGAATGGAACTAATTCTATCCTAAATAAATTAACTTCTAGAGGATTCTCTCTCTAATCAATCAAACTATCAAAGTTCAGAGTTAGCAACTATAAAATCTATTTTCTATAAATAAAGTAAAGACTTTTTCTCAAATACTGACTACGATGCACTGACAATAGCAAAATCTAAAAATTTTAACATAATTTCATTTTAAAATCCTTCACAAAAATAATTTCTTACACTGTAATTGTTTGACATTTCATAGCCCTACTACAAAGTCTATTTCGAAATATTTACTTTTATTATACATTTTTATATATTTACACTTCTATTCAACATCAAATCTTAGATCTACAAAATTTCAGTTTTAAAATCACTTAGTTAATTCCGTATTCCACTTACTACATCACAATCTCAGCCAAAAACTCGGTAACTCTATTTGGTAATTTAAACTTTACAATTATGAAATAAAACAGTGAGCAAACCCAAGCAAATATAAACACATTTATTATATATATGAATGCCACAAGGCACAATAGCTTTCCGTTTTCTGTCGGTTCGGGTGAAAATTTCATATATACGTTTTTCATTATACAAATAGCTGAGAATTTAGGTAATTAAGTTGCTTTGAATACAAAAAATCAAATTTAAATATAAAAAAGAGGCACAAAATATGAATTCATGAAATTAAAATTGGAAAATAGTTTCTTGTGGTGGTACCATAATTGACATAATTAACAACGTTTAATATATTTAAAAAATATCACAACAAACATTTAGAAATTTTTACATATATTCATGATTTTCATGTAAAAGGGCAATTAAATGAATTTTTTATTTATTTAACAAATAATTAACACGGACAGAAAAATTCAAATAATTTGGCTTTATAAAAATAATTTTAGTTTTTAAATGCAATTTTAAAAATTTATTCTGATGCCGTGTTGTAAGTCCATATGTGATAAAACCATAATGGTATTATCACACAATTGAATAAGAAATAACGACATATTGTTGAAATTTTTGGATAAGGCTCTATCTATCACACATTTAATTGTGTATTGTGTGGTAAAGCCGTATAAGTTTAAATGCAAAAAATGAATACACAATTTATTTAGGTGAAATAAAGCCATACGCGGAAAAATCTTATACAATTGTGCGATAACGCCCTATGACTTTGAAATTAATTTATCACACAATTGAATGTGAAATAAAGTCATATACACGAAAAATTGGTCGATATTGCTTTATTTCTCATTCAATTGCGTTATAAATCCATTATGAATTTATCGCATTATGGCCTCTATTGTACTACACCATTTTCCTTCTACTAAGAAATTCTGTTCTTTAACCGTCAATTTAATTCCGCAAAAATTAAACTCTATCCATTATAAGACGAAAAACTTTATAAATTTTATTTGGAAACAGAAAATATTTTGCAGCATAATTTATTTTTTCCACCGAATTAGTGAAATACATTCTACTGAAAATCTTACAAAACTATAGTAGCTAGTATCTTATGCATTAAATAATTTTGAGTTTTTATGGTTAATATTTGATTTATAATTTTTCAGTACGAGAAATGCTTCAGTTAATATTATTCTTAATAATAAAAAATCTTATCTTCAAAATATTATTTTTTTTCATTTTCAGTTAAAATATAATCATAAAAATTTTATTAGAAATAATTTTTGAATCATAAATTAAAATTTTCTAAATAAATTTTGATGAAAATGTTCAATATTTTTCCATTCCATAATTGAAATAATTGAACTATATTTTCATTTATTACTCAATTCAGCATTTCGTTCAAATATCAAGAAAATATACAAAATGCTGCCAAAAAAAAAAACTATTATAAAAAAAATATGTTATTTTTTTCCATTTATTTAACAGTTTCGGTTTTACTGATCCTAATTTTAAAGGTCTGTCATGTATTATCCTTCTCATACACTACACTCCATGTTAAAATATCTATGAAAAAAATCCTTGTGGTTGTTT
Organism: Rhamphomyia laevipes; assembly: GCA_963920725.1. Lineage (NCBI taxonomy): Eukaryota > Metazoa > Arthropoda > Insecta > Diptera > Empididae > Rhamphomyia > Rhamphomyia laevipes. The sequence continues at coordinate 7,104,284 of OY987259.1, forward strand.
TTACAGACTAAAAATATAAACCTATGATTGGTGTCAGCTGTCAGAAACAATCCGCAAAAAACTCTTCAATCCAGTTGGGAGTTATGACGTTTTATATGCTTGGATAAAGTTATGCACAAAAAAAAAATTACTTTAGTAGACAGATTTTTAAATAAACTTAGGGAAATCCTAAAAATATACATAACCTAAAAAGACATATTTTTTAAAAAAAATTGTTACAAACTGTAATATGGAAGCAAATGAAGAAAAAACTACCAAAAAGCTTTTACGTGCATCTGGTGCACATTTACATCTCTTTGTGCCTCCAGAGAGACAACAACATATTTGCCACATATTTAAGGAAGAAGAATTTAGATTGATAGATGGTAGAGTTCTTTTTCACATTTTACATCCTTTTTTTATAATGTCCTTGGGTAAATATAGCATATATTTAAATGTTGGTTGTATAACAAACATAAAAATCACTTTACATACCGAGTACATGAAAATTAGAAGTTTGTTGGTAATGCAAGTTTTGAATGTCATTAATTAATAAGCTTTCAATTAAATGGAAATATCTTTTCTATAATTCGTTGTAACAGTCGAGTCGAACCGACTTGACTGATTATGGCATGTTTAATTCGAGCTTTTAATAGTACTAGGAGCTGCGAGCTATTAATTCTAACAGTCAAACTAATAGTTGAAAATTGATTTAAATCAATACTGAGAAACTTTCTAATGAAGCAAATCAGATTTATTATTAGCAACCTATAATAAAGAATGAACTTTTTAACATGACAAAAATTATATGTAAATATTTTCTATTTTAATTTAGTTTGATCAATATCACATATTCGATGTCAAGCTTTTCAATCAATTCCCAATCGAATACGACATTCCTCCAACTTGCTTTTAACCTACAAAATTAAAAATTATTTAAAATTAAAAATTATAGTCTATTTTCCAAGTTTTCCAAGTTTTTCAATTTACTCTCACTCAACTTTTTCATAATTTTTCAAATAAATATGTTACGATGTTTAAACATTTTGTGTCCATTGTTATAAAAACTCACTCTTAAATCATATCATCATTTTTTCGTACAATTTGAATTTTTCCTTTTTCCTTTGTAGAATTTTTGAAATTGTTGTTGGTTTTTTTTCTGTTCTATCAGCATTTTTCTTGTTTGATGTCCTTCGGTTAAAAGATTTATTATCTCAATTACTTCTTTCTAATCTAAATATGTACACCCTTTTTGTTCAGCATATAAATTATTTTTTTTTTTATCTGGACATATAAAAAGGATATTCCTTGAAATGATAGCTCTTTACCTTGTTTCATTATATAAAGGAAAATTAACAAACATAATATCTAAGAAATTAATTTCTATTTTCGTTCAGTGTTTTTCCAGCAGCTTTGAAGCAAAAAAAAAAAAACAAAGAAAATCATTAAAATAAAAATAAGGGAAATATACATAACAAAAAAAACTTAAATAATTTATATAATAAAAGTATATTCAAGGCAAAAATTTTCATGCTTTTCATAATATAAACTACGTGATAATGTTTGAACAATTTCCCCAATGAGTTGACAAACGGAAAATTCATCATCGTAATAATTATCATCATCTTTCAAAGTAGAATCAGCTATCAAGAAATATTTCATCTTTTCAGTGGAGCTGACGTGATAGTACTAGTGGTAAAATGGAAAGAAACGTAATGACGGCGGCTACAATGCAATTTTCATAATTTTACTAATGCTGCAGAATCTATTGAAATACAGAATACGTGACTAATTTTGAAAAGTTTCTTTAAAATAAATTTTATATTTAATAATTTTAATTAATAAATTAATAAGATATTACACACCAGAATATAAGGGACCACAGGTAGGGCAATACGGGTCACTTACCTCCCCCTGTCTTTAAAAAAAATGCTTTTCAGAAGACCAATGAACACCAATTTATAATATTACGTATGTCAAAAAAATAATTTACCCTAGTTTAAATCTTAAGAAAAATTCGAAAAGGATTTCTTCATCATCAGAAGAATGATTTAATACAGCATTCATCGGGATTTTATACTTCTGTTATATATCACTTATTATTGTACTGATACTGGTACGTAGGAAGATATTTAGTACTTTTCGCAGAGTTAAAACGTGGTTCTGATCGGTAAAGAATAGACTGGTGTGACCATTGGAACCTATTCGTCAAAGTGAATTCAAGTCCTAAGAAAATTGAATGTTGTCCTTAATCTAATTTTAATTAATACTAAAATTATGTTTTACCAATGCAGTTGAACAAATTTTATGTTAACTTTATAAATCAATGAATTCATAGAATTTTCTATAATTTATTTCAGAAAATATCAGCTTTAACTTTATTTAGTTTATTCTTCAGTAAAATAACTCGCCAACCAAAGTGAATTGTTAAAACTGCATTCAAATAACGAATTAAGTTATATCAATGTCAATGCTATATCAAAATTTGTATTTTGGTATGACTTAATCCAGTAGGAGTCTCATGGCCCAAACATTAATTTATATATTTATAAAAAATTTAAAATTTATATACCCCAAAATTATTAAATTGTAAAAAAATTAAATATTCTTGTAAGTCATCTGATTGTAAAATTATATTTTCGTAACTAAAGTAATAAAATAGAATCGTTTAATTTCAAACATCTTTTATAACATAATTTTATAAATAGATCTGTAATAATTATTTGTAACCAACTATGAAATTAAATTTCATTAAAAATTTTTATCACGAACATAAAAATAGGCAAAAAGAAAATTATCGACAAATTGGTCAAAAATGTAATTGGAGACACGTTTTAGCAATATCCTGAGAAATACATAAATCATTGTACTACTCTCATGAGAAATGAATTTTTTAATTCGTTTATTGTAGATTTCCTTAATTTTTGGTACCAACTAAAAAAGCCATTTTACAAAATACCTAAATTATAGAATTTTCATATATGAAAATATGCTTGATATTAACCTGAATTTGGAATGATAGCCTGTAAAAGATGGTTCAAATCATATTAATAAAATTTACAAAATTAATATTGCATACTTTTAGGAATTTTGGATTTTGTTTCTGTACATTATTATAAAGCTGCTATAAGTTTAAATTATTTGTCCGAAAAAGAAACCCAATTTCCAGATAATATACAAGACTGAAATTATTAGTTGATGTAGGCCTTCTATTCTATCATATACATAAAAAAGTATATCTGAAAAACAACCCTAACTTTCGGTCAAAAAATTGAATCGTGTAGAAATGTACAAATATTAGGAATCTACAATACTATGAAGTACAGAGTCCGCATTACTCTCATATTTTTATACAATTTTACAATAAATTTTTTACATTTTGAGTTGTAAGTTCCCCTTTAAATATGGAAGCAAATCCTTTACTTTAGTACAATAATAATAAAAACACTTACAGAATTTAATTTTATTTTTCTCGATGAATTTGTTAGAAAAAAAAATCATTCTACCAAGTCTATAATTATAGTAATGTATAGTCACATATAAAATCTTTTAATGTCACAATTCTTTCACTCAATTTTTCATATTTAAACAAAATAAAAATTGGTGTTGGTTTTTTTTAACATAAATAATGACAAAGCTAAAAGTTTTGAAAAAGTGTTGGATATATAATGCTCCAAACACAACAACAAAAATGCAGCATCTTAAGTTTTTATATAAAAAAAAATGTTTATTTATTATAAGATTTTTATCTTGTGAATTTTTAATTTCAAAATGACTTGTAGGACTATTTTAAAGAAATATTCACTATAAAAAAAAAGTTTACAGTCATATTGTGATTACAAAGTTCCACACAGAATATTAGCGTACTCGATATCTGAACATTTTTTCGGTCAACTTTCGCATCACAAATAATGTATTCAATCGGTCAAAATGTAATGGGATTCAAAATATATTTAAAAGTAATGAATGAAAGCTCAGCAATCCTTTTTTAATTATTTTCTAATTTAGTTACAGCCAGCATCAACTATAACTCACATTCTACTTGAGTCTTAAGACAAGAAAAATGTTCTTTTCGCAATAAATATTTTACCGTGAACTAAACAATCAAAATGACAATGCTATGTGCTAACGACGTGTAAAATAAGTTCAAGCTTAAACTTCAGTCAAGCTTAAACTGCATCCTTACGGAACCCTGTGTTATCAACCAATTGTCACTGGTTAAAGCGTTAGAATGTTAATTGAAAATACAAAGACCCTATAAAAAATGTATAGTTTTTTTCGATCCACATAAATTTCCCACAAAATTACAATTGACATTTTTCTATTCGACAAATTTAACAAATTCAAATTTGTTTGCTCGGTTTGTATATAAAACGAAAAACACAACAACATAAAAATGACAATTTATTTTTGTAATCAAAGAAGAACATTCTTTTCATTTATCATGTTGGCTGGATTAGGTATAGTTAAATTTAGAATGACTGATAGATGCTTTATTCCAAAATGAAATTTATGTTGTTATTATTCTCTTTCGGGGAATAATAAAAAAAAAATTAACAAAAACTAGGATAAAATTCCAATTTTTAGCTATTGTCAGATATTAAATAAATTATATTTTATTTTTAAAAAAAAACTCTATTAACATTGATATTTAATAAAAAAAAAAATTGATTCAATTAGCAATGAAAAAATCCTATAACCTATAGAGAATTTGTACTTTTAATTTTCCATCCTCAAATTCACAGGATATTTTTTATATAAATGTTTTTGCCCAATGAACCCGTATCCGATCTGAAGAGGATATGAATATTTTCTGTCTGCTGAAAAAAAAAAGTATTTTATTTTAGTTATAGCACTAGGAACTGCTGATGTTTAAATTAAAAGCTAAAACATTAATTTTTTTTTGTTAATCTGATCTAATCAACGATTGATGTGCCCAATCATATTGAGAAAGTTCATTCTTCATTCGAATCAAAGTAAAAATTTATAAAAACTTAAAATATTTCTTTTTTTTTAGTTTTAAATGAAATATTAGTTAAAATTATTAATTAATTCTGTCGATTCAGATAGCGAACATAAATTGACAGATTTATTATGAAATTAAATATTGCCCGAATTTAAAAAGAATATTAAATTTATATTCAAATTTTAAGCTTTGCATTCACCTTCAAAGTCCGAAAGAGAAAATTGTAACAAATTTTTGATTAAATAATGTTATATTATAGGTACAACAAGAATTGTTTTCCATTACAATTTAAAATTAGGAAAGTTATTGGAAATTGAGATGAAATTATAAAAAGAACATAAACGAGAAAGATTCAGATAAAAAATCCAATCAAATTGATTTTATTGGAGTTTTTCCCACTAGACTTTTGAACTTCTATAGTTATTGTAAAGAAAAATTTAAGAATTATTATAATATAATTAATTAATTTTTAAAAAATATTTAGTAAATAACTACTAATTTTAATTTTAGATGTAATTTACTTACAATTAAATTAATTTCACTTTTGACTTACAACTCGTTTAACTCAATCTATTATACTTTGGTTGTACGAATTACTTTACCGATTCGCTTGTTTATTTTCTGATAAAATAAATAAAAATTGATATTTTCGAGAAAAAAAAGTGATTTATTCGCAATTTCCAGCTATCCATTTTCCAAAAAAATTAAGTCATTTATTTCATTTGTCATTTTGTTTATTAGAATCGAATTAGTTCTGTTCAATTGGAGCAAAACACTAATTAAACTGTAATTACAAAAGTAGATAATCCTGGACACATTAAACATTTACAAATTAATAAATCTTCTGATTCATTGCTGTGCATTTCCAGAATTCCATTGTCTTTTAATACTATACTCAGTGTTTTAAACTTCATATTCCTATAATATAGTTACCAAAATCCAAAATTAATTTCTATTTAAATTATCCTTCTAAAATTAAAAAAGGATATCATAATAAAAAGATTATTTATACGACATATGTAAGTATAAAATATTTTTCCACTTATCAAAATTTGTAAAATAAAATATTACATTTTACTGGAGTCATAAAATTACGTATTATATTAACTTGATTATATCATTCTGATCATTTTTCAACTCATCCCTTTTGTTATTTTAATCCTAATATGTGTAATATTATATAGTATTTTTTATTACAATACAAAAGGATATCTTCTCTACATATAATAAATAATCGATTTAGGATTTAGAAAAGATACAAAAAAAGATAAGTTATTTCCCAAAATAGTTTACACAAATATATTTTTTCCTATTTAGTATTATATTATTGGGTCTAGAAATAAAGTTATTTGTATAACGATAAAATTATAAAAATGAAACACAAAAGGTTTACCCTTTTTAAATGTTCCTTATGGTAGACATACCGTGAAAGGATTTGAATAATTTGTGAAAATAGAAAATTTACCGGACTTACGTATATAAATAATTCATAATTGGTTTATCATAATGAAAATATTGAATTTATATATGAAACCACAATAAACAATAAATTTAATTAAATTTTATACTTTAGTGTTTTAAATACCGGCAGACTTTAATTTACTAGAAAACTTGAGGTATTATCATAATTTTAGACAGTTTTTGCATAGTTACCAATAACCAAATAAGAAAATTGGATTAAATTTGTTATATGTAGTTTAAAAACTTTTAATGTGATAGGATTAAAAATAATTTATGTAATAAAAAAATTCTTTATAAGTTTCGGAATATGATTAAATAATATCCTTAAAAATCCTTTTGTTAAATAAATTATTGATTTAATGATCAATTTTCAAACGTTAAATTAAGTTTAATTTAAACTAGTAATTTGAGAAAGATGTAATAAAAGCAAATATAAAATTTTGTTAGATTATTGTTTATATTCAATTTCTTTAAATCCATATCCTTACAACCCTTTTGGGTATTGAATTTAAGAAAAGTAAAGTGATTGATCTTTGGTATAATATTTATATTAACGAAAGATTTGGTGTGAATAAAGTTTCATTGAAATCTGTTAAATTAGGTTTCTTCCTCAATTTAAATTTAAATAATAATTTTTTGAATAACTTTGTCTATAAAATTTTAATTTTTCCCTGCAGTTTCTTATAGTTCAGTTAGTCACACCGCCGTCAATTTTATGAACTGTCAAAAAAACATCAAAATATATGAAATTTGTAGAACCAGTTATACATCAGTTTGCCATACAAGTTATTTTGATTCCTACTTTGCCGGCATCATTAAGTCGTAACGGCGATAATACAATCTTTAACATTTTTTCTATTATAAGAGACTTAGGGTTGACAACCACAATCCTAAGCTTTGGTCTATCCAACCGCCGCAACATATGGCAGAAAAAATGTTTACTATATGTCTAATTCTGTTGGATTTCTCTATCCATCCATCCAACAAATTCTTCTGTTACAGTTTTTCAGATATTATCCACTCTACTTGCAAATATAAATTCCATATATTTTTCCTAATTAAAATGTTACTTGGAAAATATTAAATTCCTATAGAATTAAATAGAATTTATGAGGGTCAAGGTCGATAAATCAATAATCAGTTTGTCGATTCATTATCTCCTTATTATTTGTTCATTTTCACCTGAGAACAAAGTTAATTGAAAATTTATGTCACATTAAAGTATTGATTTATTTCAAATAAAAGTTTTCGATTTTAATTTGATTTGAATTTATTTATTTTTTATTATATATTAATTTAATTTTGACTACAAAAAATAACTTGCAAGACAAATGCTATTGCAATATAAATTAATTTTCTCTTGACATTTTTTTATTACATTTTCAATATTATCATCATAAAATTAATTTTATTTACCATTAAAGTCGATAGCTACATATCTTTCGATAAATAAATAAACTTATTTATATTCACTCTTAACGATCTCTTTTTTTTCAAAATTAATATACTATTTATCATCCCCAATCAGCAAACAAAGTCATTATTATTATCTTTCGCCTGAACTCCTTTAGTATATCAACAAAAACAGAATATACAATTCAATACTCGTAATGTCACTGCAACAAAAAGAAAAAAGAAATAATAATAAAAACCCATAAAAATATTCAATGATAAAGTAAAAAAAGCTGCTGAAATATGATGCTCCTTCAAAAATATGATAACTCTTAACTATATACACGAATACCAAACTCAGCAATTCTTAACAGCTTTATATTCAGAATATAATTTTGAGTTTTCATTTTTTTTTTTTTTTTTTTATTTGGCTGTTACCATCTACCTTAGTCTGAAATGTGTATTTCTCATATATATCCTTTTTTTGTTACTTTGTTCTGCTTTTAACATATCATCGGATTAGTTCTTGTTTGATATATATGCCAATTAATTTCACAATATTTAGGAGTTCATATTCAATACGTATTAGTAATATATTTTGAATCATACAATAAAACAGTATATATTTTTTTTTTTCAAAGTGGATATAGCAACACATCAATGTGTCACGGTTTAGTTCTCAGGTGTATCGCAGAATTTAATGTTATTTTTCTAAGTTTAACATGATTTCAATATATTTAAAACGTATATTCTACAGGATTGTAAAATTATAAATTTAAAAATAAACAATTCGGTGCAGTGAATTAAAATCATAATCAGTTTATTTCTCATTCAACTGAGAATTAAAGCCACATTTGCAAATTGTTTACGTATTGATTTATATTGAATTGAAAATGAAATAATGTCATACTGTTTTCTAAAAACTTGAGTTTAAAAACCATTATATTTCAATTAAATGTGATTGATACGGAGACCATACTATTCATTTAAAATATTAAAATATCTATAATAGGGTAATAGCTTTCCGTCCAACCAATTATCAATCAATTAAGATTTCTGTGGCATGTAGAAGTAAAACAATTACTGAGGGTTGTCCATTATAATTTACAGTAAACATTATTATTTAGTGTTATGTGGCAAACTTGAAATTAAATAAATAATTCATGGTTTGAGTTCATTTTTATGTAATGTACATTTTTTCTTATAAACCATAGAAATTAAGTTTTGATGGTATATCTCGAATAATTTATTTAGCTTGGAAATTGTGTCGCTAGTAAGACGACTAGGAAATACTGCAATAAAGAAATACACTAGTATCAAAATAAACGATTGTATTGAGTAGTGTTCGAATGTCATTTCTCAGTAGGTTTTCTCGTTGCAAATATAGATATAATGTGTTCCTTACAATAATTATAAAAATATAATTCAATTTTCAAATCCTTAATAAGATCAAACGAAAACTAGCATTTAATACCTCATTCCACTAACATTGGAATGATGAAAGTATGGATAATTACTAAAAACTAGCTCTTTTTCTATAAAAAAAATCAATTAGTTCATTCAAAGTGTTAATTTGTATAAATTCTAACTAGCACTAAACCACTAAACCGACAAGGTGTTTATTTTGATGGAAAATAATATAAAAATAAACAACTTTTTATCCTTTTCTCTTCTTTATCCACCATTTATTGTACAGTACACACACTATTTAAGGCATTGAGAAGGAAAATAGTCCAACACACAAAATCCCGATTTTGAGTTTCATTTATCATTATATTCAAATTTAGGATAAGAAAACATATTTTTAGGCGTACATTTTAATATTTCTCGCAAGATATCACCAGGGACAATGGTGTTCTTTGGTACCACAGAAAATTCAAATTTTCCCAGCTTGCGGTACACTTTATAAATATATTTATTTGTAATTTTTAATACGATTTATCTCTAAAAATTATTTTTTGTGTTGGACCACTTTACTTCTCAATGCTTCCGTTATAAACTTTGGATGAATGGATGGATATACAAACACTATTATTTTTTTTTTGGAAATGTATAGGTAGTTTACTTAGAATTTGTGGTATGTTTACTAACATAAATGTGGCAAATCCTGCTGATGATGAGCTTGTATAGTACTACAAATCACAAATAAATTATTTGGAATTTTTGGAGTTTATTGTTATTTTTATAGCTTTTGTGTTATGTAGTGGGAAACGATATTTTCATAACATCATCATCATAATATTATATTGGCAATAAAATTATTGTTTTTCTTTTAGTGATTTATAATTGTTAGAGTAACAAAATTTAAAATATTACAATAAATTCGATTAACACAAACGATAAATTTGATATTATTTCAGGACAATTATGTATTATGAACTATTATTGAATATGACACTGAAATTTATAATTTTAAAACTATTAAAATTGAATAGTTTTGATGTTATTATAGAGTTACAATCTATTTTCATTATATTTTTTAAATGGAACTATATTAACCCTTGTATATTTGGGGATCATGATTTTTGTAATGAAATATGCGGATATAATAAAATGGGTTCAAGATAATGTTAATAAAATATTAATAAATAAAAATTGCATATGTTTAAAGTCAGAGTCTTCTGTTTAGTCGTACTAATATTAACATTTGGCCATTTATATTTAATAGTTATTTTTCTATAGAATCCTAATATTTTAACACTATAAAAACCTTTCATACATAAACTTTCCACTAGTCTATAAATTATGTTACTTATAAAAAAAACGACGTTGACGGATGCATTCGGACAGAGTAAATTTCAAACTACCGACAGAGGAAATTTTAAACTTTCTTTACTACAAAAAGAACTTTTGTATCGAAATTCATTTAAAAATTAGTAGGTTCAAATTGCAATAAATTGTCATGAAACTTCTGTCATTTGTGAGACCTCTTATACTAGCAAACGAATTGAATAAGGATAAATACTTGTAAAAAAAATACGATATCCTAAAAATTTACTTTTTACATAAATTGTACAGATTTTTTCATAAATTAATAGCGTACTTTGAAATATTTCGTAGTGTTGTGTAACAATTTATTTAATAGCCCAGTGTGAAAATTGTTCCAATTAAAACTTTTTTAATTTATAGTTTTAGTTTAATTTTTATGTAAGAAGCCATAAAGAACTAAAATTATTTCATATATAGTAATTCCTCACGAACTTTATATATTGTAACTTTAAGCTAAAGTAATGATATAATTTTATTTATATATTTCTGTTGTATTTTAAGATAATGTTACCAAAATATAAAAACAATTTTACTGTATTTTCTATTTAAATTTTCATTGCAAAACAAAAATGTCTGATATCAAAGCTCTATCCTGTATAGTTTAACAAGTTAGTAAGCATCCTTTTCATAATGGTGTGAAAATTGTTTAGTATATTATTATAGTAAATAGATCATAAATAATTTATTTAAATATTTTATTCATTAATATTACTATACATTCTTAGTCATATCGGAAATAAATAAACCAATTTCGAAATACCAAATTTTTTTAAAAACATAATATTTAGTATATTAAATTAAAAATTGGATTTTAAATTTAGAATTACTGAAACTTTTTGTAGAGACTATTACAATATAAACGATTTCCAAAAAAACACAAGAAAACCAATAAAATCATTAATCATAAAGTATTTTTGGTTACTTCAAAGAAATTGAATTTCTTATTTTTTGGTTTTAATGATTTATTATTATTATTAATTTATTAAAATACTAAAAGAATTTTTTTTTAAAGTGATATTGGAATCATTTGAGGAAAAATTATTTAACTTTTTTAAATGAAAATCTATAAAATATTAAACACAAATAATTACGAAATAAAGCAATTAAATACTTGCACTAGTAACCATAAAACTTTAATCCTTAAATAAATAATTTGGTTTAGTGTCAAAAAATGTCAAATATAAATTTATGCTTGTCAGATTTAATTTTATTGCTATTTCAGTTTAAAAATTCTTTCTTTTATAAGTTTTCTATTATTTAATTTGCTGTCCAATGTAAAATTGTGGCTAATATGGTTAGAAATATTTTGATATTATTGTTCAAAAATTTCTATAATATTTATTATGAATTATATTAGAATGTCTGGTATGTAGATTTTAAAATAAAATCGAATTCAAAAATCTACATTTTAAAATATTTTATACTACAGCCTGAATATATATATGCCTGAAAATTCTTTCCAACATCATTTTTAGCGCCAACATGTTTTTTTAATTATAGTAATCTAATTTCTAATCCTCAAATGAGGACCTGAGAAAGAGACCGATGGATCAACGAAAACAAGAATATACAGAAAGAAAAAATCTATCATTTTATCCTTAAGCTTGATTTCTTGCACTTTCTATTCTAACATGCAGATAAATAATTTAATGGAATAAGTTCTAATGTTTCCATCACCGAACACAAAACAGATATTAAAAGATTAGACACTAACCGCTTAATAACAAGCAGTTAAATAAAAATAAATATATAATTATTAGCGCAACAAAACATTAAAACTTGAATAATCAGGCCAGTTACATAAGGTTCACACTTATAAAAAGTATACTACTACAGTCTGTACCAATGTTTCTACCTTGTAATTCAAGCCATTAGAAACTAAAAAATTGTTGAAACTAAAACTACAAGTAAAAATATTAGCTAAGGAAAATCTGAAATAGAAGTTTCAGTGTCCAAAAAAAACTACAATTTAACAGGTTACCATTTTATCTTCTAGCAATGTATCATGGTATACTTTCACAATACTCTATCTACCATACTTTGTGATACGATCTATATAATTTATTTATTATATTAATAGTATTTGCATACTTTTAGGAGTATATTATATGCCCTGAATTTCAATTATATTGTAAAATTGAAGGTGAAAATGAAAATAATTTTTGTGTACACTACGTACCAACCAATATCGTGATTTGTGGTCTACTATACATGAATTTTAATTGTATTATATTCATCCCCCCTTCCCAATTTAAAACAACTTTAAACCTATTTATACCAAAAAATTAACCTCAAATATTTCTAAATTTATATAAACTTAAACATACTGTAAATCGTTATGTTCAATTACATTAATATTTCCAATTTTCCGAAAAGAAAAACAAACAAAAAATATAATTTTTTATTGTCTATTGTCCATTTCAATAAATTTTCATGTTACCGAAACTAAAAGTACACACATTCTCAGTCGTACACAAATGGATTCCAATAAATTTAAATTGAGCACGTACAAATTAAGACAAAAAAAAAAACTAAAAAGTTTTCCTTCCCAATTAATTCACACAGTAAATTTATTCACAGATTATAATTTTCATTTGGTTTGACAAAAATTAACCGCAATGAAAATCTCTGGAAAAATAAAAATATTTAAAGAAAAGTTTTAACACACACACACACATACTTAAAGACAATAAGCTCTAAAGGACATTTGGAATGTGCTTTAATTGTAAGATAGAAAAGATAAATTAGCTTTTTTTTTACTTTCCAATAAATTTTCTATTTAAACTTTATTTTATGTTTTATTTTATATTTTTGGTGGTTTTTATGTAAAATGTCCTTTCAAAAATAGAAAATAAATTATGTAATGTTAAATTGTGTTTAATATGGTTGAGCCTTTTTCACACAATTAATAAAATAAATTTAATTTTTATATAAAGTTATGTTTTTATGAATATCACTTGTTTGGTATTCAGATTCTTTTAGTTAAGTATAATTTATGAACTTCTTTTTAGCGATTAAGTTCATGAATTTTATTTAGAAAAGTCCTTAAATCTTATTTATAATTATACAGCGTGGCGCAGAAGTGACTTATATATTTGTTTTTGTTTTTTTTTAGTTATAACTTTTTGAATTATATAATAAAAATCTAAATTGTTTTCGATGAAATAAAGTTTATTTAATGAAGATTCATATAAAATTTAAAATTATGTTTTATAAATAATATCCTGATGCAAATGATAAATGAATATTGGATAATAGACGTCAAAATATATGACTCAACAATTTCGATTTCCGCTATTAATATACGTTAGTTATTTTCTTAACTAACCTGCGGTTCATATCAGATTAATTAAATTTTACTTTATCAGCGCTGGTTGTTCGAATTAAAAAAGAATAATATTCTTTTAAGCCACCCGATATTTAGTCAGAAATAGTTCAATTACAATTACTTTTGAAAGGATAATATGTAATAAATCCTTAAATGTATTGAAATTGGATATTGAGAACAGAATAAACAAATATTCTCTTGGAATGATGAAATGTGTCAGTAAGTACTGGCTATATGAATTCAGTATTTGGAAGGTGACTAATGTAAGACTAATGTAAACTCTAGATTTTTGTAAATCTAGCTATCTACGAGGTATCCTTGAAATTTATCTCAATAAACATTATTTCAAACAAGGACTTGTTTCACAAAACTAGTCAAGAAAAAATTGACAACTTGATCAAGATATGTAAATGGGTTGGTCACATACTTCGAATGGGTGAAAATAATATTGAACAGTATGCACTGAAATAGAACCGACATACGCAAGAAACAAAATTGCCAAATCATAACGTTATTTTACTGTAACGAATATCGTACCCATAAAACCTTATTTCAAATATTTCAATAACGTTATTTGTAACAATAAATTATTATTTTCGGTTACAGTTTATTATCAAATGCAATGTTTTACTATTATTATTCGAGTTACCGAACACTGCTTCAAAGACAATGTGATGAACTATTAATTTCATTATTATGTATTAAAATATTTCTATCAAATTGGATAATAATAAATTATGTAATTAGACAAGATGTTATTATGATTAATTTCTTGCTGTATTCCTCCCGACTCAATCCGACATAAAAATATAATGATAATTCCAAAATTTTAGGGTAATTCAAATAATACTCACCGATAACAAACATTTCGGTTACATAGAGAAATAATTTCTTGTGGATTATATTGAAATTGGTAGAATAGATATTATTATTAGATAATTAATTCCATAATTAAAAAGCAATTATTAAATAACGTTATAAGTTTAACAAGAAAATTATTTTTTTTTATAAATTTACTTTTATATAATTTCAGATTACAATCAACAATTTTTCACATGATGCTAATTCATTTTAAATGTATTAGAGCCGAGAAGGATCTTACAACTCACAAAAAAAAAACTGATATCCTATAATATTTTATGAGTAAATGTCCTTTAAATTTATTATTTTTTATGCTTTTTTCGAATGATAATTTAATTAAAATTACTGCAAAACTTAAATTCATAAGATTCCACAACACACACTCAAATTTGATGTTTCAATTCAATCCTTTTTACAATAAAGAAGGCAAAATTATATTTTATATGTAGAACATCACTCTAAAAATATAATCTTTTCATATATTATAAGGATCTTTTTATTGCCCATTTGAATTTTATATTATTTTTATATTGAAAGGATAAATTTTATAAGAGTTTTTATTTTTTTACTAAAACAAATAAAATTTGTACATGAAGTAAATAATAAGTTTATTTATTTGGATTAGATTGAAAGAGAAAAATCTGCGAACGTTTTATGGACTTAAGCCAGAAGTTATACAAAAATAAGATATTCAAGACCTAATTCATAATTCCTTGTAGATTTTTTCAGAATTATCATGGTATGAATTAGCAAATAGGAATATTATCTTCTTGTTCAACAAAATGATTAAAAATTAATTTTCAGTCAAAACGTAACTAATTCTGATAACAGGGTTGATCAGCTTTAAAAACGTGACAACTATTTTTTTTTACGTTTCGTAGCAGTGTTGTATTTTTAATTATTTATCGCAAAATTATATCACAATATGTAATAATAGTTTCATAATTTATAACAATAAATAATTAAATTCATTATTTTAATATATAATTTTTAATAATTTTAAAATTTTCAGGTGACGGGAGATTCAAAATCCCCTAATAAAAAAAAATCATTATTGTGGGGCCGTACACAATAAAAAAATTGACTTTTTCAAACGATTAGAATTAATAGTAAAACTGTTTCGACTTTACTGAAAATTTTGGGTGTATAAAGAACATGGATGGATGGTTATTTTTTAAATTAACTGTCAACAAGGTAGAGCTGAAAATGTCCAATTTTATGCACATATTGTACAAATTTTCAGCCGCCAGCCACTGTAACTAGCTAAACACAAAAAATTGGGGTGTATGCCCAAGCCCTACTATTTTAAAGCGCTTTAATAGTCAAAAATTTAAAATTTAAAATGGCTATAAAATCTTGACTATTGTAACTTAGTATTCAACGAGGCTTTTTCGATCCAGGAAAAATCAGGTTCGATTGGTAGGGTAAGGTATTTTTAAATATGGCGCACTACTTAAGAAAAATATGATTTATTTTAAAGCTAGAAATTATATAAGACACACTTCATATGTAAGTATCCTATTGCTAGCCAGAGCCAGTAATTTAATTTCTATATAACAAGTAATATAATTAATTTTTAGAGAGTTTTTTATAATAATTTGGTTTTGTCAAAATTAATAATTTTGTTATTTTATATGTACCTAATATATTAATAAAATGTGTTTAAAAAACTTATATTTTATAAATTGTAATGGATTGTATACACCTTTATGAATATTCTCTTTGGAAATAATAATGAAAATCGTTTCGTTTAATACGTTACTACACTGACGGTCGTACCGCTTTGCAAACCGACAGAAAATAAAAAAAGCATCACGTTTTTAAGCCTACCACCCAGTCCATAAAAATCCAACATATAAATAATTATGATATTGAAAAAAATGTATATGTAATAGGTTAATTTAATCAAACCGGAGGAAGCAAAAAAATACAATTATATTAATTCATCGAGCTTTCGCAGAATATTGATAATTTATCTTTCTATGAGCATAGCTAAAATTTGTCGTATAAATAATCATAATAATAGTTAATTTGTACTATACTTACAATATGATAATTCTAAATCATTTTAATATTATATAAAAATTTATGCAAAATAAAATGTTCAGAATTTGAAGCATATATATGTACATATAAATATCGAAAGTACAAATATATCTAACAAAATTCCGATTGTTTAAGGGAAAAAATGTGTTCATTTTCGCAGCCGCCTAGTAAGTATGCAATAAGAAAAAATAAATACAATACAAAATAGTATCCTTTATATTGAAAATAAAATCCGTTTTTTTTTTTTCAAAACAATAAATTGTTTATGTACATAGTACATTTCATATTTATAAGATTATTCTCAGACGTTACGTATTTTATTAAAACCTGTTTTACTTCTGCAGTATTTTTTATGTTTTGGTTTGGATTCAGTCCATTAATTTGTTCTACCTATTGGAAAATTTTAGTCGTCGTTAATATTTGAAAGCTGATTAAATATAATTTCAATTTTTATTTATCGATAGAAACTGATGCCAAATTGAAGAAAAATAAAAATGTTAAAAAATCTTTAAAATCTTTTGAGAATCCAAAAGCTAAAAGATTTTAACTGTTAAAAAGAAAGAAGTGTTTTAACACAACTGTCAATATTTTCAAAGTTTGGAAGTTGAGTAATATTTTCTTCTGATACAATTAACGAAATGCTATAACAATATTCGAAATAATTGTTTTGTATAAATAGCACGCTGTATTTTTCAAATATATTTCGTTTTTCAGTCTATTATTCAAGACGAGTTCCTTTAAGATAATGCCATGGTTTCTACCATTTGGTAAGCGTATATTTTCGGATTTCTTAAGAAAAATTACTATATTATATAATGTAAGAATGTGTTCTGTTTTGATAGCGCAGATTTTGAAATTTAAAAATTCACCAATAAAAATTTTATTAAAATTATTCAATAAAATTTTATTCGGTAAAACAAAATATTAAAGTTTAAACTTTTGTCTAAACTTTATATGATCTATTTCCAATTTGAAAGAAGTAATAAAATCTTGTTTTTCGTTCTATGCTCGTATACAGTCCATATCCAGCACTGATTTCTATTTTATTTCTACATTTATCTCTATCAGTAATGGCTCCATCTTTCCAGTTTGTTTAGTTACATGATTCACGAATCTGATGTGCCAGCAACATCTAACATATTTTGCGGTTTACCAACTGGTTTTTAATTTTCTGGAATACCATCTAATTTTTTTGGGCATGCGTTTGAATGAAACTTGGTTGGACATTATTAGTCCTTGCAAACACACAAAGGTGGACATTATCATTTTGTCTACGCATCCTGGTACGCATTCGGCTATGAATTTTAAGATGTTCTAAAAAAGTAGGTACACAAATTTTTATCAGAATCGGAATATTTTTGTTATTTAAATAATTTTTGTTATTTAAACTTTTTGGCAAATAAACTGGTGCATTGCGACTGTTTACTTGAAAAGCAAAAAAAAAAAACTTTAAATAATATAGAAAAACTATTGTTAACTTAAGAATTATTGGAAAAAAACTTGTTACGAAAAATAATTAAAAGTAAAATAATCCAGCGAGAAGGAAAAAGTTATAGCTTATTCAAGTTTTATTTTCTTCCTTATAAATTTTATAAAAAAAACTGTTTTGTTTTTTATTATAAAAATCTTGAAAAACTATAAAATATGCTAAAATCAGAATGAATATTTAAAGTTTGTGGTTCTTTTTTTGGCAAAATACTCTATAATATAAATTTATATAGAGTTGAAGAATAACAAACATATTTAAAATACCATATCTCTGTATAAATGTCAAATAAAAATTGAAAAATTTATTTACAAGGTTACTGACAAAACGGGTCAGAAATTTTGGATAATTAATTATAATTTCTTGGGTTACTGTTACTAACTTTAAGAGGCAATTTCTAAATATTTTCCAAAATTATAAAAAAAAATGTAAGTACAAAATCTTTAACAAGAACATCTTCCTATATTTACTTTATATTTTAGCAAATAACTGGTACATATTTAATTACAATTTTCATAAGGACATACAAATAAAATTTTTGATACAGTAATAAAATGTCCAGTTGTAGTTATACCATTTTACATTCAAATAAAATCCTGAAGTAACTATATAATTTCTCATTTTATGAATCTGAACCCAGGTGGATGAAGTAGAGTTTGTTCTACAAAAGTATCACCTCACACTATAAAACATAATATGAAAATCCTTGTCTGTTCTTTATGCAAATAAACATAAAAATATCTTATATCAACAAAACAAACACAACAACCACGAAGAATAGCTATTACCAAAAATGAAGGGAAAATATAGTAAATATTTTTTTTTTTTTTGTTAAGAAGATTCGTAAAGATCGTAAAGGATATTTTCCTGAAAATCGACTGTTACACATATTGTTAACATATATATACAATTACATAATATAATATATATATATATAAATATATATTATTATGCGAAATTTATTAACAAGCATATTTTTACACACAGGATTTCTTCAATCTGGACCATAAAAGAAATATTATGCTGGAGGCAGAAGATTTATGTACCAAACTTAAATTTTTCCTAATCCATAATTCAATGGAATTTTTAAGATATTATCGGCACTGATAAGATTTTTTATACATAATGATAAAAAAAGGGTTTGTTGAGATGAATAAACTTAATAATATATTATGGAACCAAAAGATTAAAGTATTTTCTTTCCAGTGTCGAACCAAAAATCATCAAGCTACTTTTGCACTCCTCGTTATAAAAGTGTTACTTTTGGGGATTTTTTTATAAATAAAGATTATATGGCATTTATCAGTGGGGCTGTGCCAAAAATATAGACATTAATATTAATTATATACAAACCTTTCTAAACAAAGTTCTGAGAAATATCGTCAACGCGCCATAGTGTGTTTTAAATAATGATATATATGGAAATTTAAAAATCCCATATGTAAGTAGCTAAAGAAATCAGCTAAATATGAAACTCGTCTACAGCAATGTAGAGGCCAGAAATGTGGAAAGACTAAAAAGGACCAAACCTTTTGAGCTGGTGTAATTATAGGAAATCGTTTTTAGAATATATTCGAATACTGTAAGTAAATTAGGTTGAAAAAATATAATTTGTATCAGGAATCTTAGATATTATGGATAAATTCATTAAAATGTAAATAAAATTAATTAAAATTTATATATCCTATATATTTCAAATAGAAAATATTACAATATAATTTAGTCCTTATCGAGTTAAAAGTTAATCCATAAGGATAAAATGTGCCATTATTAATTTATTAATTCGTGATTGATTTATTAAGTAAGAAGACTTTTCTAATTTATCACTCAAAAGTCATTGTTATAATATTTTATAGTTATATCAGTTAGATATTTATATGTATATATAAACAGTAATATTATTGAATCCTTTCTTTTAATATATTTTCCTATTATATTACCAGTGAAATTTCCGACCCATAAAATATGGAAATATTCATTAATATGCACGGTTTCCTTCGTTAAATATAACACAAAAAAAAACTAGATAAATATTTCTTTCTGAGGTAAAAATAAATAGATTTCCGTGAATGATAAATAGTGTTTCCTCAAACATAATTTAATACTTTGGTGAACATATGTAAAATAGGCATAAAATTATACATAGAATATAAATGTTTAAAAATCTTTCTTTAATAAATTATATTAGACAGTTTATTACTTATTTCATTTATATTAAAACTATTATTCTTACCTCATTTAAAGGTTCAAAATATCAAATTCCACACTATATTTCGAAGCTCCATTTTTGATATTTCGCTAAATTAATTGAAAAATTTAATTTTCAAAAATAAAAAATAAGACCAATTTACATTAGATAGTATAAATGTAATAATGTAAATGTGTATCCAAAGGAAAATAATACTGTAATATTCAATTAAGTGCACCAAGTATCATTGCTTACCATCATAATTCTGATCATTATCAACCTTTTCATTTGCAAACGAATCCATTTTAATGCTCTCGATATAAATTGCCGCATATAAATGTAAAATTATAATTTCTTACAACATAAACAAAACATTACAGATTCAAATGGTACTACATGTAATTTTAGAAATTACGTAAATATTTTTAATAGAATTTCCTTCAAAAAATTACCTATTATGTGTATAAGTTTACCAGACTATGGACTAACTATGACTGAACATTATTACTTAATATTTTGAAGTATATTTTCAGTTTTCTACCGTTCTTGTAATTGTAAGTATGGTATCCACAGATTTGTTACACTACGAGCTGATAAATAAAAAGTTTGAAAATGCTGTGGATTTTGAATTGCGCATGTATACTAATAACATAAAAGAAAAATAAAGGTTAATATGCAATGAGAATATTACATAAATTGTTAAGAGCAAAGTTCTCTTAAGGATATTAAGGAAAGCCATTCGTTTATATTATGCAATCAGAAATTTGTATATCAAAAAGTAATGGCAGTTTACATAATAAAAGTTTAAATTTGTGAGACATAATCTAATAATTTAAACGTCAGTGTATGTAATATACAATAATTTTTAATCTAATATACTTTAAACCCTGTAATAAGGTTTAAACTAATGTTAAGATTTAAATTATTATAAATAATAATAATCTTAAATTTAATGCTAGTGGTAGTTGGTAAGATATTTGTCCAATTATTACTTTTACTGGGATTTAAATAATTTAAGATCGATACATAATAATATTTTTGTTAGAATTATAAAAATATAATCGCAACAGAAAATTATCTACTTCGTTTATCTCTTGTTAAACTAATAATAATATTGTTTTTTACTAATCATCATGATTTCTTAACCAACATTAGTAGGTTAACAAATTCATAAAAATATATTGCATTAGCCCGTACCCAGTATCCATTACATATAATTTATATGTTGTCGCTGATTATTTTCTATCTAGCTATTCTAGCACTTACGATATGAAAAATAATGCAATTGTATAAATTCATTAATTATATTAATTATGATGAGTTTTAATTCTTGAATACTTGAATTCATGTTAGTCATGGATTTATTTTAGGTATTTCAGAAGTCCCAATGAGTAAGCCACTCTTACGAACTCACTATATAGAATAGAAGGTTCTCAGTTCTCAGTTCCTAAATAAGACTCCTATTTTAGTATTAAAGGAGTAGAATAACTATGACTAAAACTCGCTAGTATAGTGAGGTAGATTTCACATATGGAATTATGATCAGCATATTATTTATGTTTATCTATTTTACCAATGATTTTAAATTCATTATATACCTTTCGTTTGAAATCTAGAGTTTTTGGTATGCACCGGTCGCTTGATCTTACCTTGATGCACTTACATTTTATTTAAATATTAAACATTTTCATTCAAGAATTTCAACTGAATTTTATAGGATTTTATGTCGTACTCTTCAAAGCTAAGAAAACCAAACTCTGAGTATTACCGGTTATTATGGGTTTATTACGATTTTCCTGAGTTAAAATTTCTCACATTGGTGGCGCCACAAATTTACTATTTTCAATAAAATATGACGGCAGTATCTTGTGGTTCACGCGCTGTAGCGCTAAAAGTGACAATACATTATTATTGCTAAAAATTTGCTATCTTTACATTTGTTGGATTCATCTCTATAACCTTTAATTTTTATATTCTGTACAAATTAAATTTTTGTGTAGATTGTAAATTATATTATCTTTCATTTTTATTAAGATTATAAAAGAAAAATGTTATTTTTCCGATTGGGAATTTTACGTGCACGACCATCAATTTCACAGAAATACTTAAGAACTTTTCTTTCTGATGAATTTAGATGTTCAACAGAATGGCAAACTAGATTAAATGCACCATTCATGCAAAAAATTAAAATGGATAATTTATATTACGATATTGAACAATCTTTTCAGCAATTGGGTAAAGCCAGTGCTATTGATATTGATATATTTGTAAATAAATTTAATCCGACCATCGACGATAATAGTCATATTGATGAAATATCTGATTTATTACATAAATTACGAATGACTGAAGAGACTTCAAATACTTTAGAATCAACTAGCCATGCTGTTATTAGGAATTTTGTTGATTGTGGACAAATTCAAGAACTTTTAAATATACTTGATAATCGTTTAAGTTATGGTGTATTTTTAGATGATTATATTGCAAGTTATACATTAGATTATTTAATAAAACAAAAAGATTTTATATCCGCTGCTAAAGTTGCTACACAATTAATGTTGCAAGAAGATTTAAATAATGAATTAACACAATCTTTGGCATTGTATGCTACCTGGAAATATATGGAAAATCCGGAATTATTTTATCCCATTGAAGAGAAAGTAGAAGTTGAAGATTCTGAGAAAGTAAATTATTTATTTTATTTTTGTAATACTAAAAATATATTCAAATATTTTAAAATTTTAGGTAAAAGTTCGTGTCAAATTTATACGAAATGAATTCTACGATGATCATTTTGATATAAAAAATAATTATCATTTAATTGGTAAAACTTTCATTGCAATTGCAAATAAATTAAATAATAATTTTGGCAAGAATTTACAACTTTTTGGTGAAATTTTATATGAAAAATACGATAACGCAATTAAAATATTACAATCAGATACAGAATTCGTTAAAGATATTCTAAATAAATCTTTAGATCATTTATTAAAAATCTCAGAAGGGAAAGAATTGAATGAAAATATTGATAAATTAACAATTTTATTAAATCAAATTATAAAAAATAAAAAATTAAATGATAATAATTTTGATATAGAATTGAAAAAATTTGTTGAAAATATTGTAATTCAAACAGAACCAAATGAAATTGAAAAACAAAAAAATATTTACTATGAATGGAATAAAGTTCGTGAAGAGAAATTAAATGAAGAAATTAAACGTTTGGATCGTGCTAGACGACTTAAAGACATTGAAAAAATGCAAGAAACTATGTCAACAGAAGAACAAAAATTATGGTTCTTTGAAAATGAAGATAAAATTGATTTACAAATTGATAGTAAAAAAGTTTATTATCCGAAACGATGGTTTGGTAAAAAGAAGAAGCCGAGGGTAGTTGATGAAGGTTATGTGCCGCCAGAAATTATACGGCATAGACATAATTGAAGATATTTTTTTAGAATGATAAATTATTATAATACTTTTTTAGGAAAAAAATAAATATATATATATAAAATAAAACATATTTTATTTTTAGACCCTTTTATACTAAGTAGTATAAAATGCCTGTAGGTTTCACTTTGTCTGATCGTTTGTAATCCCTTATTCCGGATCTACAATTGATATAATCTATTCTAAATCTAAAATTATCTAGCTGCTCATACAGATTTTGATCTCTTCTAGAGTAAGCTTTTAAGTTTTAGTATATTTTCTTTTACTAATGTATTTGCCAGAAGTACAAACGTAGATTATAAATGGACCCCTCAATCTAATGTCAAACTTTAATTGATTAAAAACAGTATAAACTGTGTTCAGAGTATATTTGAATTTATTTGTAAATAACCACTAAAATATTCTCGCTTTACAAATAATATTTCAATAAATTAATAAATAATTCGCTTAAATTCTACATATCTTGTAAAATTATGTATGTATTATGGATAATATCACTAGTTCTACTATATTTATTTGCATAAGTTTCAGTAGCCCTTCACTACAATTTATATATTGATAAGAGATTCAGACTACATACAATAATGTCATAAATAAACTGTTTATAAATCTTCAACAACACTTTTTCACAGTTCTATTGAAAATTTAGTTAAATTAAATAATAAAACTTTCCTTTTTGTTGTTGCGATTTCCTTTTATTATAAAAATTTATATTAATTTTCAGCTACAAATGTATAGTTTTATTTAATTTTTACATATTTTTCTTTTAATTTTATTTTTTTTTTACTTTAAATATAGTCATAAGCATTTTATAGTTTCAAAACTTAACTTTTGAATTTTTATAAGCATATTGTTGTTTACTTTTTATTACAAATTCAAATTGGATTTAAAATTTTTAAAATCCAAAATTAGAGTAAATTATTTATTATATATAATTATTTTTTATTTATATTTTTAATTTTTTTATATAAATCTAAAATAGATTAAATTATTTTGTATATAGTGTGAAATTTAAATAATAATAAAAAAAGAATTAAGTTGTCGATTTTTTTCTTTTAAATAATAAATATAGAAAATATATATATAAAAAAAAGGAAGAATTTTTTAACAATTTTTAAATTTTGATTTTGAGTTTTTTCATAATTTGATATGAAGCGTTTTTTATTTTATTAATTAGATAATTACGATTATTTTTGATTAATTAGATTTTGTTAACTGATTTTGTATTAAGTATACATAACTATAATTATAATATTAATTCGAATGTGGCGAAGTAAATTTGACTGTGTAGGTTAAAATTCACATTAAATGTTCTAACAATAATTAGGTCACAAAATTTAAATATTCCAAATCAACATGACTATCCAAAAGTGAAGTATAGACACTTATAATTAAATATATTCAATGGTACCGATATACCTTTAACTATTTCTAATTCAATCTCCTGACTTAAAATATATTAAATTAATATTTCTACCAAACAACTAACTAAAAAATATCACTAATTTATTTTTTAGTATGGCTTTAAATAATTTATAGATTTTTCTACTAAATAAAATTAATTTTACCAATTTATAAATAAATTTAACATTCATACAAAACAAAATGAATAAATACATTAAAATTCAACAAAATTTAAATAAAAACAAATACTTCTTCTATTCACGAATAAAAATAATCTAATATGCACTATTGAAATGATCTTATATTGTGTTATTCAATAAAATTTTAATAAATTAATGTATTTACTCTTCTTGTTTTTTAATATTTGATTTTCGAAATTGTAGGATCGTGCACTTAACTAATTTACTATTCGATTGTAAAAACTTAATTATAAATTAAAAAATAAAATATTGTTTAAAAGAAAAATAAATACTTACATTGAGGAATGAAAATTATGTAACATTTATAAAATATAATTACTAATTCGAAATAAATTATTTGAAGACTTTTTACATATTTAAATTAATAAAATGTTGTGCGAATTATAAATTTAATTTGTGCTCTGAATAAAAATCAATTATATTTTTAAAATTATAGTTTTAAATGATTCTATTTTTTAAAGTTTGTTAACGATATGTTCTCGATTTATTGTATTAATTTTTCTTTAACAAATGCTTCATGTAATATATCTTTTAACAATATTCTTAAGCACTTGAAATATGCGATCTAATCTAAATTATAATAATTTTATTGTATAATTTTGTTCTCCTATATTAAATTTTAGATGGCTCTTTAAATATTTATTTCTAAATTTATATTGTATTGAAGTCAATAAATAATTTAACGATTATTATTAAAATATTTTTTTGTTGTTCTCTATTTTAATAATTGATTAATTTTGTAATTATAATAGTTTTTTTTTAATAATTAATAAATGAATTTGATTTTCAATTTAAAATTAAGCTGATTTTTTTTAGTGCATTCTGTTATTTTATAATTTTAAATTCAGAATGACATATTTTAAAAATCCTAATAGCATTTTTATTTAAATTAAAACTTAAATAACAAATGTTTCGAACATTGGACATTTTAGTTTTTATATATAGTTTCTAATTATCTTTCAAAAAAAAAAAAAAAAAAAATATTAAATTGAAATTATTATTTTTGAATAACTATGCTTTTCTCTATTTGCAATATAATTTTTTGTAAATTTTTTAAAAAAATTAAATATTTTATGCATAAAATGATTAATAATATTTCTATCCCTGTGTTATTTGATTTTCAACTTTATGAATTTTTTCCTGTAATTCTCTACTTTCTTTTTCCATTTGTTTTAAATCAAATGTAATTTTTTCTAAATTTATAGATATATTTCGTGATTTTTCCATTTCAATTTGATCCTCAATATCACGTACTTCACGCATTATTGAACCAGTTTCTTGAACTAATGCTACTAAATCGTTACAATCTGAATGTAATGTAGCTAATAGTTTATATGCTTTTTTTGAATACTCATCGCGTTTAGCAGTCTAAAAAATATAAAAAGGTTGACTTTTATTTCGTATAAAACAATTTTGATATATTATAAGTTATACAATAACTTTTTCTTTTATTTTTTATTTTTTTTATAAAAATAAAAATACTCACTTTAAACAAAAGATCATCGGTAACTGTAAATTGCCGATCCAATTGTCCACTAATATTATTTATTTGTTTTTGCAATTCCCTTGTATCACGTAAAACTTTATCAATATCATTTTTTTGTTTTCTTATATTACCTACAATTTCCAATATTCTTGTTGTATATGCATTCCTATAATTATTTGATTTTAATATTTTACATTTAAAAAAAAAAAAAAATGTATACCTGCTAACAGTTTTATCGATTTTTTTGAATTCATTAACTAATTGTGTATAATGTTCATTTTTATATTTTAAATCTTCTGTTACATCAGTCAATTTATCTCTAATAGTTTTCAATTGGTCCAAAATTTGTTTATTCTGTGACTAAAAAATAAAATAATTATATATATATTAAATATATTTCAAGAAAATCCTTACATTCGAACTACTATTTTTTGCTTTTGTTTTTTCTAATGCATTTACTAATGGTCCCCTATGTTCTTCCCATTGCACTTGTAAATTTTTCATTCGTTCATGTGTTGCAGCAATAACACTTTCCATTTTTGCTAAATTTACATCTGGATTTTCTAATAAAATACATGAACGCTCTTTAATTTTACGTGTTTCTTTTAACAATAAAATATCTTGTTCATTTTTTATACGATCTTGTTGTATTTGAATAATTTCCGATTGTATTGATTTACGTTTTAATAATAAACTATCAATAGATTTTTTTAACTTTTCTACATTCTCTTCTAATTCATCTAATGGACTAAATGATTTTATTAAATTGACATTTTCATAGTTATTATTTAATTTATTATTATTATTATTATTAATATTATTATTTCCAGCACTGGCACCAGCACCACCATTTTTCAATGATAATAATTTACTATCACTTTTTGTTTTTTGTATTGTTAACTTATCAGCAGACTTTATTTTTGGTATTGCACCAGTACTAGGACTAGGACCTGTTGTTGGATTTTTTGTTATTATATTACTATTATCATTATCATTAGTAATATTATTATTATTATTACGTTTTAATATTATTGTATTAATTATATCATTTGTTCGATCTATAATATTACGTTTATCATATTTATCATAATATAAATCTAATTCAGTATTATGTATTATTGTTGGACATAATGTTTGGCTATTTGTTTGTTGAAAAATACTTGGTGATCTTTTCAACCAATAATTTGATAATTCAGGTGATAAATTTTTTATTTGTTCTATTGAATGTGGTATATTTAAATATAATTGTGGATTAAATTTAATACATTCTGAAATAACAGCATATGTTTTATCATCAAATTGTCGTACACCCATTTTATTACAATATTGCGGTATCCATGGACTATTTAATTGTACTCTCATATTACGTAAAATTTCATTTTCCAGTGTTGAAAGTTTGTCTATATAAAAAGTAAATGATTAGTATAGTAAATTTAGAAATTTGTCTAGTAAAATTTAGAAAATTAAATCAAAATATGACATATTATTACCCATTTCAAAATTAATTCTAATATTATTTATTATTAAAAATATTTTAAGTTAAAAAATTGTATTTTATGAATTAAATTATTATTTTAAAATAATAATTAAAAAAAATATTGCCGAGCCAATCTGAATTAAAATGTATAAATTTGAAATGATTTTCATAATTACGAATAAAAATAGATAACCAATTTTATATAATGAGATATCATAATTTTTTTTATATATTTCAACAAGATTTTTTATATATTCAATAATTCAATGGAAATTTATTTCAATATATTACACTTATCTCTATTTTAACTAACTATTCTATTAAATTTTCGAGTAATTGGACCGAATGCATAATTTATTAAATGCAAATTTATCACAATTGACCGAAGATAAATTTACCAAATATAAAAACAATTGAGCAAAGTTAAATTTACCGGAAAAAGCGCATAAATTAAAATTTGTATGTGAAAGAATGAAGTTTATTTTTCTTTCGCGTTCGGTTAATTGTTCAGTTGGTCAATAGGTGCATATAAAAATTTATATGTTAATCTTCATAATTTACATACCAAGTGGCTGAGTAAGAGGTAATTTTTCTGTTTCTTTTGGCAAACGTTCAATTAGGAACATATAAACACGTCTTACTTCAGTTACATTCGAATACAAAAAAGTTTGATAACCAATATCACCACGAAATCCAATAGCCTAAAAAAATAAAAATTATATAATTTATGAAATAAAATCAATATTCAATATTATAATATATTTTTTTTTCAAATGTTTATTTACCGTACAAGCTTCAGCCAATGTATTAGCAACCGTAAATCTTTGTGCCATACCGGGCGGAAGAGTTTTTGGTATATTCTTATTTAATGATGGCTTTATTAAATGCAAACATTTTGAAATTGTTTCTACTAGTAATTCTGGTGAAAAACTAGATAAACTTATCACATCCTCTTCAATTGTACTAAAAATAACAATAATTGATTATTTATTTAAAAAGTATAGATATGCAATTTTGGGGTGGAATAAAAATATTGTTATATGTGTCTCTACTTACCATCCTATTTGACGTAAAGAATGAATTATTATATTATCTACTTCATCCATGCTTAAGATTTTTAGTATTTTAAACTTTAAAACTTATTCAATTAAAAAAAAGGAAAAAAATATTGTAACTTAAAAAACTAATAAAATAACTTTTTTACCATTAAAATTTATTTTTAACTTTATATTGCAGAACTATACTATTGTACTAACTTTTATTCTTTTTTGTGATGGGGAATAGAATAATTTGACATTTCACAATCAGCTGACATCAGGGTTGCAGCTGTAATACTTTGGATAGTGGCTGAATTGAATGCGCTGATATTGATAATGATATATATAATATAGATGGCAGTGGAAGTGTTCTCGTTTGGCAGCACTTCTATTTCCTTCTTTTTGGTTAGCTGTCAAAGATAAACGAAATGGTAGGAATTGTTCTCTAATTAAAATTTGAATAAATCTTTGTAATCTATTTAATAAAATTGTTAATGATTATTAAATTTATTCATGTGATACTTAAATATATGTTTTTTGTATTTTAGGCTGCACACAAATCATTCAGAATTAAACAAAAACTAGCTAAAAAGCTAAAACAAAATAGATCTGTACCACAGTGGATTCGTCTACGTACAGGAAATACAATAAGGTAAATTATATTTAATATAAATTTTTACATTTCGGATTTGAAAATAAGAATTAAAATTCCTTTATATGTTTAAAAGTGTTTATATAATTAACCGGATAAACGTCGTACAGATAACAGATTTCGAGAATTGTGTCAAAAATCTTCAATGAACAATTGAATGGTTCTGTTATGATGGTAAATTACTTGAAATCTGTTAATTGTCCGGCAGATTATTAAATTTTTATAAATTATAAGTTTATATTAAAGTTTTATCATAGTAAAATTATTGTCTTTTTGAGTTAAAAACTATTCATTTATTTTATAGGTACAACGCTAAAAGGCGTCACTGGAGACGTACAAAACTAAAGTTGTAAGATGTTATATTAAAATGAATTTTACTATCTGGATGACAACCAATTTTATTTTTACATTGTAAATTGTGTTTAAAACACAATGTTTTGCTAAAAATTTGAAATAAACATCTTCTCTTCATTAATACATAAAAAATTTCTTATTATTGTAACTTTTCACCTATATTTTTAAAATCAACGTCAATATCAAAAATACAGAATTTCAAATTTTTTGTGGTTCATCACGAATTTTAATATATTTCGTTCTAAATCAGAAGTTGTAAAGCGATACCTGCGTGCCAATATTGGCATTCGAATACTAGATAAACCATACCATTTATTTATTCAATTTAATCTTACACTGCCGATGTTATGACATTGGCAAAACAAAAATATGTAAGCTTTTCCCAATTAATATTAGATATTAACTATTCCAATGAGTATTTTAAGAGCTAAAGTAACTTTAAATGTAATTTCTGTTAATTCTGCCGAAACTGAAACAAAATCGATAGCTGAATTTGATGCTACATTTATTCCTCATGTCAAATCATGGTTGCGACAAGGATTTCATCTGGTAAGTGAGACACGTGTGAAACAAGCATTCCCCGACGTTGTGCGTTGTGTAAAAGAAAATACATATCTGTTTTTTTTCAACCATCGGTCAATAGAATTCTTGATCTATATCATAATACTTTTAATAGAACTATATAAATTACTAATGAAGCCCAGACCAACAATTCTTTATTAAATAAAAAAGGACTATTTAATTTGTTTACGAAATTAATGCAGGATTTATATATAACGTATCGCACAAATTTCTTATTTTCGGTATGATATTTAAAATCTAATGGTTAATATTTTATATCACAAAAACTTCAAAAGAGAGGAATGCAAATATGTTATTCGGCTCCAATAAAATGTAATAATTTAATATAATAGCTTCTTTAGATATTTAAACATAGTTTAGAATATTAGTATATATTGCGAGTTGTATAGTTTTACAAAAATTATACAAACTGAAACTATTGCCTAAATTCCAAAGAGATACAGCAAATTTGTGATCACTTATATGCTTATATATTATTATTTCGTTTCGATCATACTAAATAAAACAAAATCCAAAAAATGTATATATACAAGATAAAATTAATTTCGTAATTTTATATATTTATTATAATTTATATAAATTTCTATTTATTGTTTATTTATAATTTAAATATTTTTTTTTGTTCAATATTTTTATTATTTTTATAATTTCTCCATCTCTATTTCGTATTTACAAAAAGGAACTTACATATTTCGGTTAAAATAAACTGTGGCACTATTATTGAAAAAAAAATGTAAATCTGCAAATTTATTGCATTTAAGTTATACAAAATATTAAGTAAATTATTACGAAAAATTTGATTAAAACACCAAAATAAAGAAATTAAATTACAAATTTAATTATTATAAAATTTATCCCGGTTTTTTTTTTTATTAATTAATTCATTCAAATTTATATTTCAATAATTTTATGGTAATTAAAAATATAAAAATTTCGATTTTTGTGAAAGCAAATTAAAAAATACTTAAATACTAATTAAAAGATATAATAGAATAAATAAACATTTTGTATTTTAATTTTTTTTTTATATTATAAAATAAAAATGTAACTTTTACGTTTTTTTATATTTTTGTGCCATTTCAAAAAATTTATGATTTTTTTTTTCTTATTATTCTAAATATACAATTTTCTTTTTTTAAATTTTGCATTAAATATTTTTTTTATTTATGAGTGCATTCCAAGAATTAAAAAAAAAATATTGTCATTCCTAATTTAATTTTTATTAATACAAAAAATATTAATATTTCAACAATATAAAAAATGGTATATTTACTTATTAAATTATTTAATTTTTTCAGTTTTTAATTTAATGTTTTTTTTTTCAGTTAGGTTTACTTAATGTTTTTTTGTATATAAACAAACTATAATTAAATCTGATTATTAAGTATTGCTAAATTAAATTTCTTGCTGGACTAAAAAGTTTTGATAATCCAGAATCTTCATTTGATTCAAGTAGATTAATTTGTTGTGAATTGGTAAAACGATGATTTCTATTTGTTAACATTGGTGGTAAATTAGCTATTTGAATTTCTTGACGAAATAACTGATTAATACTACGACCGATAAGCTAAAAATAAAATAACAAAAAAAAAAATTTAAAAAAATATTTATTAGTTTAAATTCATTAAAAAAATATCATTAAATTCATTAAAAAATATCGAACCTTTTTGATTGATTACCTGTGCTGTTATTTTCTTAAATAAATCCTTTTTAGCTTTATCTATTTTATTACCCTTTGTGTGACCATTTGCAATTTTTTCATCTAATTTTTGTAAATCAGAATTATTTATATTTGGAATTTGTTGCATTATTTCAAAAACACTTGGAAATTTTGGACGTAATATTTCATATACTTGTACACCCAATGTTATTAGAGTTGACTTGAAAAATAAATTATATATATATATATATAAATACATAACAAATATTATTGGAATAAAATAAAATTTTATATTAATTTTTTTATTTTAAAATTACCTGGTTAGCCTCATGTTGACCATGTACTTGCAAACCTTGCAATACTGCTATTAAAGTATTTGTAGCTATAGTTGGTGTTAATAATTGTTCTGTAGTTAAATATCGAATAATTGGACCAGCCAGGTAAACACCTTTTAAACTAGAAGCACCATCATTCCATGAAATAGAACTAAAAAATTTAAAAATAATGATATTGTTTTGCATTTTCAATATGTATATAATAATTTTATACTTACGTTAAAATTGTCATGACAATTGCATTACAAGTTAATGGACATTTTAATAATTTACCACCTAATTCACTAATTACTTCAGATGTTAATGCAGATTGTGTTGCTCTTGTTACACCATATTGTGGACCATCTGTTGAATGTTCATCTTGATCCATAATAATATCATTACCACCACTACCAATAAACTGATCACGATCTGCTGTTGAATTTGTTAATGCACCACCAACTAATGCAACTTTCAGTACTTCTAAATATTCACGTGTCAATGTTCTATTTAACATATCTTCTAAAACTTCTTGAGTATCATTTGTTTCTTCATTTAATTCACCTGATTCATACAATGCTGTTATATATCGCCATCGAGTAGTCAGTCTATTTAACACTAAATAAAAAAAAAGATAATGTTGTCAATAATATTTGCAAACAAAAAAAAATCTAATATGTACAACAAAATAACTTACTAAATGGTGATAAATGCGCAAAAATTGGCAATAAAACTTGTTCATAAAATGCTGGCGGACATGAATATACAAATGGTTTGAAAAATACACGAATTATTGGCCTTAAACGATAATCCGGAATTGTATCTAAACTTCCAAATGTACTGTTTATTAATGCATCTGAAATTCCTGATAATTGATATAAATCTCTGCCTAATGATGGACCCGCTGAACCCATCATATGATAACAACCTTCAAAAACAGTTGTTAAAAATTGTTGCATTTTATCGAGTGGTGTTGGAGTCTTTTTTATAGCCGGATCCATTGGATCTTGTAAAACTGGCGAAACACCCATTAAAATCTTCTTTTCATTTTCTAACATTGCATGAGCATTTTTAAAACCATCTGATAGCATTGCTAATGCTTCTGGTTTGAATAGTTCATTAAGTACACGTAATAATGATAAAATATGTGGCAGTAATGGTACAACATGAGGAGTAGCTGGATTTCGACAAATTGGATTACCTGATTCTGTTAGACCAACTACAAAACCACCACGTGATGCACGATCCGGATCATCTGGCCATGTGCAACGTTTTATTACACCAAGCACAACATGTAAAGCATCAATAATTTGACCACGATGTGGTCCATTCGGATCATTATCTAAATTCTGTATTGGTTGTTTGTCTAAACCAATAAAATGCATAAATTCAATTGGTGATTTAAAAATTTGTGTTAAATTAACCCATTGCATTTGTGCTTCTTGGAGTACATCAGCTGCAAATGCTGTTTGTCGTTCGTAATCACAAAAATGATTTGATATTAACAATAAAGCTTCATGTAATGTAACTTGTTCCATTTTTGTTAATTGGTGGGACTGTTGTGATTGTCGTATTAGACCTTTTACGGTTGTATTGATTTGATCAAAAACTGGTAAAAGTAAAAGTGGATATTTATGTCCTAATTTTACCATTAGAGATGACGCATGACGGCGTAAATTTTTTACTGCTTGCCAACGTGTAGTTTTTTTATCATCTGTAGTCGAATTTGATGGTGAACGTGAAGTTGCTGTTTCATCAGTATAAATAAGGGCAGCAAATATTTTATCTAATACACGTGGTAATAATGAAACACCAGTCATTGCAACACAATTACCAGCTGTTATTTGACAAGATGACATACTCAAGAAAACAAATAAAGACGAAATACATGATAATAGTATGGAAAGAATTAACGGATCATTAGTATTTATTTTCAGACATTCTTCCAGTAAACGTAATCCAGATGCTACAGATGGCCGTTCTGCAATTAATAATATTCTACTTAGGACTCCATCTAGGACAGCTACTAGAGCTTCCCACTCTAAATAAGCAGGATCATAAATACTGCAGCTGCATAAAAAATAAACATGGAAATTAGAATATGAAAATTATCATATTAAACAGCAAATAATAATTAGTGATATTATTTATATAATTTTTTTATAAATTGTTTAAAATATGTAACAATAATTTTTTGAATATCATTCCAACACGTAGCAAAGAACATGACAAAACTACTATAACCGTAAAATTAGCTATCAGTGTAAGTTAATATTTATTAACCGAACATTGAAACATTTATAACTAATATTTAACCATCGGTAATTAGGTTGCAACTTATTTGTAATCACAATGATTTATTAGTTACTCTGTTTTTAAAATTAAAACTAAAAGTTTAAAACAATTTTTTCAACTTACGCTGTATTAGTTTCGGAATGTGATTTAACCAGTCTTGAATTTAACCAATGCTCACAATATGTAAATGTAACAATTGGTGCTATTAAAGTTGCCTGGCGGAATATTTCTAAAAAATCTGTACGAGCACGATGAAAAAATATTGTAAATTCTTCATCACTATCATATTCCATACTAATAAATGATTCAGTCGTTATAGCTACAACAATTGGTCGTGCTGTTGGATATGGAACTTTAATAACTTTTGGTCCAACTATTTGTATTACTTTCGGTATATATTCTAAAAATACCGGATCTTTTGAAATTTGTTCATGTTTTAATAAAACATTCCATATTAATGCTGCACCATGGGCAACAGTTAAACTTGGATGTCGTGTCATTGCATACACTGTTTCTAAATATACAGAAAAATGTTGTGGTCGCATTATTTGACCATGATTACCATCTTCTTTACCCCATAATGCAATTAATTGCTGACTAAGTCCAGCTAAAACTTGATTTAATTTCTTTAAAAATTGATGATTTTGTTCAATACCAATATTTGTTGTTGGTATTTCTGTAGCAGCACGAAATAAACATTGTAATGGTGATTCATTAAATAATAATAATAATGGTTTACGATCTTTTACTTGTCCTTTTCGATTAACAATTTGTGATAGACATTCAGCAGTATCAATTTGAAATACTGAATCATTTAATAAAATACATAATATATGTAATAGTTTACCATCACCACACATTATATGATTTATTGAAACCCATTCAACAAAACCGGTTAATGTTATTAGTACCACTTGAACAACACGACTATGTGCACTCGCCTTTTGTAAATCACCAATTGTAGTTGTTTCACGAAATGCTGTTACATGTAATTCAATTAATCGTAAAAAAAAATCAAAAATTTCATTCATTTTAACTGTTAAAGCTTGATAAATATCTTTACGACGTTGATTTGATTCAATAGTCTAAAGCAAAATGAAATTATTAGTAATTCAATTAAAAAATAATAAAATCTTAATCATAATTTACTTGTAATAAAGCAACATCTTCAACAAGTCGTAAAAATATTAATAAAACCAATTCTGTTTGAGCTTCACCCTTTGAACAAGCATCTGATAATTCGGATAAAAGAGTTGTCCATTGTTGTGGCCATTCTCGTTTAATCATTTCTACAATAACACGTGTTAAAGCATCTTTCATGTGTGATAAACTTAAATCTTCAGCTGGAAAATTACCAGCTAACAAAAGTTTCATAGCATTTTCCTTTATATATAAAAAATAAAATATTTAACAAATTTTAATTATACTCATTTATCTTACTTTAATAAAAATTTTCTCCTGTTGTGATATTGTATTCCATTTAAATTTAATTGTATGTTCCATTAATTGTAAACCAAAATGTTTAACATTATTACTATATTGATGTCCACTAGCTAAATACAGACCAGCTTGGGCACAAAGTGGTGATGCTTCTTTAAATCTTTCACATGCAACATATGCTTCCATTCTGGCTGATTGTGGAGTATTGGCACACATAATTACTTCAACCGCTTGTGCTAGTTCATTTGACAGAGCCGCAATATTAGGATTTTGTTCCATTTTATTTTTATATCCGTTAAACGGGTTAGAATAATTGTTGCTAGATGAATAATTTCCCTGCAATATAAAATAAGTTATTATTATTATATTTTCTGTTTTCAAAAAGTTTTAAACGATTAAAATCACGATTTTTTTTTTTTTTTTTTTTTGCCACTGGTGCAGATTTCGTTTTGGGTTAGAAAAGAATAGACACAAAAATTAATTTTTGTTGTGAAATATAATATAATTTTATGATGCAATTTTATAATTATAACATTCAATTATTCTAGATTTAAACAAGCGGCGTGTATTCATTTACTACAGTCTATTGCTTTCTTACCATACCACATATTTTCATAATTTATTAAAAACTATATACCATGCGTTCATAATGTTTTTTTTTCAAACTCACCTAATAAGTAAATTTTATTAAATAAATTCCTCTGCCAAATTATAACATTTAAGAGTTTTTTCGTTTCGGTATTTGCAGAAAGAATTTCAATTTAAATTATATTTATTATTTTACAAATTAAAAACATACGAAACTTTATTCGAAAAAAAAAAATTGTCGACTGGAGCAAAACCTAACTGTCAGATTCAGATGTATATTTTTTAAGTTTAGTTATAGTATTGCCAGATGCAAGGAACCGGTCAAAATGAAAAAAATCTGCTTATCATGTGTCAGTTGCCGTAATAATCCGTAAAATAATAATTTATTTGATGATTTTTAGTACACATATAGAAATTTTAGTGTATTTTCGTTAAAATAATAATATAATTTATTTCGTGCTCTCCACTTGGCAATTAGAAATTGAAGAGTATTTTGTGGTCCTGGATCTGGTATTTAGAGTGATTCTCTTCGAGAAATGTTTTAAAATTTATTTATTTGAAAAGTTTCAAAATTATAGGAAAATAACTTAGAAAACTTACTTTGGAATAAATTTCAAAATAGTAACGAGTAATGAGGAGAGGAAATAAGGATTTATGTGTCTGTACGAACAATTCCTATAATTCTTGAAATAAATGTTTTTTCAACTATTGAAAATTCTTATAACGAATTGCATTTTTGATTATAAAGAAATGGGAGAAATTGCAGATTTTGCGGAACAATCGTTAGAGCTACTACTCATTAAAAAATGTTAATATTCCAAACCATTTTTTTCTATTTTTATAATTCCAAAATACTTTATTTGCTTCAATTCTACTAATACATAATGTTAGAATAATTCTGATCACATTAACTTCAAAGTCTTTAATACAGATAGCGCTAATACTAACAACTTTTGCTGTGGCAACACTATCAGGATTAGTTTCATTTCCCATTTTCAACTATATTTTTATTTAGTGTGGATGTTGTATGGAACGTGGAAGGAAAGTAAAGTAAATTCTAAATTGATTTGTTTTGTGATTGTGAGTTCGTTAAAAAATAAAATAAAAACATTTATTTATAAAAAATTTAAATTAAATATGCTATTATTCTGCCATGTTATTGAAATGGTCAAAAGTGCCATTTAGGAAAATATATATTTAAGTGATAAATTTGGTTACGGAAATAAAATAAAATTTGTTTTTCTTTTCTGTGTTGCAAAATAATAGAAGAAAAAAAAAACAGTACAACAAGAATTTTTTATAGAATCAAAATCATCATAATAGGTGCTTTGCCCCCTGTCTCAAAGAAAGGTAATATTTTCAATTCAGGGCGGTGACCTCTCTTCTTGCATTTTACATTTATTATTTAAAACTATAAAAGTTCATAAAACTTTATTATACTTTATTTTTTTGTCAATATAATAAAAAAAATTTCCTGGTAAAAGAATTAAAAAAGATTATTGAGTACAAAATTTATGAAAAATAAATAATGGGGAGTTTGTCTGCTGCCGATGTGTATAGTGTATATAATATTTATACCTATATAAATAATATCTATATAAAAGAAGCATATTTTTTGTTTTTATTTTTAATGTTTTTATAACAATATTATTTAAAACAACATCAAAATTTCAAACTTATTGAATATATTTTATTAAATTTTAATTATTTTTAAAGAATTTGAAGTTCGTCTATAATAAAATTTAATAAACATGGAAATTTATCATAAACGAATAATGAAACAAAAATTCTCAGAATTTTTTGGCACTTAATTTAAATTAAATAATATAAAATTTTATTTAAATATTAATATTTTTATCAGTTTCGTCACATTTTTTTGTTTAGTCTACTTTAAACAGAAAGTTATTTTTAACTTAAGTGCGAAAATTATTAAAAAAATATATTTTTCACTCCCAACCAAAAGTGTTTGGTTTTCACTATTAGATCAAACTCTTTCGTCATTATTAGCAATATATGCTTTCGTTATTATATATTTTAAGTTTTAGTAATAAATATTTATTACTGTTTTTCTTTTCCGTTTTTTTTTTATAAATTTTGTGTGATCAAACACAAACACACCAACTCTACAGGTAGTCATTACTATAATTAGTTGACCTAAAAAAATACAAATTGAATAAATAAATAACAACAAAAACATTTGGAAAAGCTTTTAATTAATTAATATTGAAAAAAAAAGTATAAAAACTGTTAGAGAAATGACATATACAGGGCAGACCAGATATGGTTGATTAACAATATAATACGGTAATTTTCCTTTCTAACCCAAAACAAATGGTACTTTACTCGTTGGAACTCTTCTTTCGGGCCTGACAATTTCCAGTTGGATATAAAAAAAATGGAACTTTATATTTATATATCTATATAACTGCAGAATGACTCAGCTGACAACAATTAATTTTCAAAATTCTTTATAAAATTTTTGAGAGGTAGCAAATTCATTATCAAAATTGTTCTGAAATCAAATTATGAATCATCCGGGTAGTACTGTATAATTCCAATTTAAATTTAATGGTATAAAAGCCCCGATTTCAATATGTTTCAATTGAAATCCGAATAAGTTACGAAGTTTAGTTTTAAAACATCTTTATTTATACAATTAAATTATATTAACATAATTTCAAAATTAAAATTAACAGAATTAAGTATCTTAAAATTGTCGTTTTAGTGGTAGACTGTTCGATATATTTAGTATTAAGTACCAATTGATACACTATTTATGGTACTATATTCCGCTTTTAACAATTGTACTTATATATATAATTTATTTTATATAATAATTTAAATTAAAATACTTATAAAATGTTGTAGGTGTAAAATATATAATTAAAATATATAAATATTATTTAAGATAACTATTTCAAGAGGTACAAAGTGTCCGCATTAGGTTAATTCGTCAATGAAATATCACAGTTTTATTTAGTTCGCGCACTTTGTACTTCTTTAATAACTTTTGAACACTAAAGGAAACTGGTGCAGAAAAATTTCGATTAAAAATCAATTAAATCTTATCATTCCACCTGACTTGTGTTTATTTTATAAAGATCATCTAAACAAAGTTTAATTATTCACAACTCCCTTTTTTAATAGTAATAATTCCAAACTAGATCCGAAAAATGCTAAATCTACATTACCCATTTCGACATAATGCAGGATATAATGTTTACCAATTTTATCAATAAATACGTATTACCTCTGAAATTCATAGTTTTCGATACTCAACGGCTCAGGTTTTCCTTCCAGTCTTACAATACCAGTATGAGTGACTTCTCATTTTATTGACTGTGAAAATAACCAAAATAATAATAAGTTGCTAGCTTATTAAATAATATTTATTTACATAGTACAAGTATTTTTAAAATTACAATTTTTTTAAACAACTCTGTTGCTGACTTTAATAAAAATTATATAGTTTATTAATTTAAAATTATTGTATATTATATACATGCTAAAAACCGCAAAAATATATTTATTTACTTAAATAAAATAAAATAAATATATATATATGTATTTAGTTGGTAAATAAAGAAATAAAATTGTCTATATTTTTTTTTTGTTGAAAGAAATATTTTGAAATTTAGTTAAGGTATTTTAGATACATACCTATAATTTTTTTAATTGCGGCTCATAATATATAGCTGAAATTTTATTAAAAAATAACTATTACTAATTTAGTATTTTTCTTTTTCGTTAGTAATAGTGGGAATGGGTGGAAAATAATTATGTTATTGATTGTATAATTACAATTTTTTGGGATAAAATAGTTAGAATCTAGAAGGATAGCTGCTGTATTAAATTTATTTTAATGATTTATAGTGTTAAAATAGATTCTGATTACCTTAGAGATTATATACTTTCCAATATTAATTCAAGTATATGCGATTTCGTAATGAAAACATTTGTACTATACTTAACCTATCACTATATGAATTATGGAAAATAAGAACCACTGAATAGAATGTTGATGGCTACCAATTAATATAAGAATTATATAAATTTTACTTTTCTAAAGAAAAAATAAAAGAATATATCGCCGAATGACATAATATAAAAGAAAATGAATCTTTAATTAATTATAAATAATCGACATAATATAAAAGAAAACTGAATTTTAAATTATTTTATAATTAATTATAAATAATTTAATAATAAAGCCTAGAATTTAAGTACTTAATTGTAATTGTAAATATTTGAGTTAAGCATTAATAAATAAATAAATAATATGAGCTACCACAGTTAGTTATAAACTGACCAAATTTTTATTATCATTATACTTAATTTAATATTGCTAATTACTATTTAATTATAATTATATTTCATTAGAATTCTCTATCAGTATTAATTTTCACTCTGAGTACTATTATCTAATAAAAGCTATATATTTCTGATTGCGGTATATCGTAATTAGTGCAATAATATATCTATTTATATCAGAGCTGGAAACAAGTTTTAAACCAAACCAAGAAAGTTAACCAACCACACCAATTTAAGGAAACCAAGACCTAAAGCAAATTTATAACAGAACAGAAAACCAAAAGCAAAACCACAG
This sequence comes from Rhamphomyia laevipes, assembly GCA_963920725.1. Lineage (NCBI taxonomy): Eukaryota > Metazoa > Arthropoda > Insecta > Diptera > Empididae > Rhamphomyia > Rhamphomyia laevipes. Next base: position 7,146,305 of record OY987259.1, read on the forward strand.
AAAAGATATTGTTTTTTAATTTAAAAAAAATTAATATTGATTAAATTATTAATAGTAAATGTGTAAACTTCAAGACTTGATTTTAAATATTGATTATCATTTCCATAGATTTATATACGAATTTTTTAAATCAATCATAACGATAACAGGGAAGGTTAACTAATATATTTTTTAATTTTCGAAAATCTATTCTTAAATATATTTACCCTATTTTATCATAAATTATGTAAAATTTTGGCGTTTTCTTTTTTTCCAGTTCGATAAAATATTAGTGAACTTACGAAACCGAACTAATAAAAAAATTAAAGAGTTTCCATCTCTGATTTATATTATAAATGATACCATAACAAAAACAACTTATTTTATCTAATCAATATGAAATTTTATCACCTTTTTATAAGTGTTATTTCTATTTAATTTAATTTAACATTATATTGTAATTATAATTTATTTAATATAAATCTCAGTTCGTAACGGTTCTTAATTTTTTAAAAGTCACTTTATTTTTTTTCAGATTGCAATATCAAAAATTAATTTGTGAATTTATAAAACTAAAAAAAAAAAACACAGTTAATATGTCTGGAGGCAAGGATAGAAAATCCCGATCAAGTAAAACACAAGGTTGGGAAGAAGCCGGTGGTGAATTCTATCAGGAAAGTTATCCAGGAGATTTAGAAAATTTACAACGTGATCCAGCTGCAATAGCAACACTTTTACCATCAAAACAGAATCGTGCAGGTATGAACATTTATATTATTTTAACAATTTCTGTTTTGTTTTAATTTAAAATAGTTCAATCTAAAATTCCGCATTAAAGATATTTTTTATTCTAAAATTTCTAAATTTGACTGAAATGTTTTATAAAATTTAAATATTTTGTATTTTCGTAATATAAAAGTATCCACTTCCAATTGAAGGGAAAAGACTAATTTGGTACATATAAATGTTGTTAACATGATTGTGCACAAGCCTACACAGGTAGCGGTCATTAGCTTCAGGAGGTCCATGTTAATTTCCGGTTAATATTTCATATGTTCTAAACTAGAGCATATAATAATTATTATCTGATTTGAATGAAATTTGTTAACCCTATTAGTTTTATAATCGGTAGTGGGTCCCCTATCAAAATTTCAAATTCAATAAAATACATTGTAATTTATAGATGTCTTAAAATATGTGAAATTTTTAATAAAGTATTGTTTCCAACAAACATACTGTTAATTACAAAACGCTGTTGGATAAAATCACTTTTGCAAGCCTTACTACGAGCTATCGGCTAACGCGGCTAACCTTAATTAGCATATTTTTTTTATTTGGCATCAACTAATTCTGTATTCAGTTAAATCTGTTTTCGGTCAATTTACTTTCGATGAATTATGAATGCAGTTTCAATTAGCCGGATAGCATTAAAGATTATAAACTTTTAAATAATATTTCAGTTCTATTCACAATTCTAAAATATTTACGATTTTTTTATTATTAAATTAACATTTTACTTGTACTTAGACATTTAATTAACATCAATTCCAAACTAAAATCACAATTGTTAATACTAACTTCTATAATTTTACAATATATTCACTTCTAATCTGTATGCACAACTGTTTAATTATTAACTATAAATTTCAAAATTTTATATTACCGGATAAATTAAATTTAATAAAAAAATACCGGATAGAACTAATTATCTGATTAGATGTACATTTTATTATTATAAATTATATGTTTGTAGATCGTGTGCTTACAATAAAAATCACATGATTTGGTTTTAGAATTGTATATAAATATTAAGTAGTAAAAAAAAAATATATATAAAATATAAATCATAACAAATAATAAAATACGAAATTTTGTGTGGCAAACAATGTTAATGCCAAGTTTCACAGTACGGGCTTATAACCTACAACTTAAATTAAACCAAGAATTATTGTGAAGAATAAATAGAATTATAAATGAATTAACTAATATAAATTTGGTTTTTATTTATGTTTACAGAATTCTGAATATTAAAATAATTATTTTCTAGATTTTGTTCCGTTCAAATTTTTGCTTTTTCAATTCTTCTCTTCTAACGCTTAAAGCCTGGGCTACATTGTTTCAGTTTCGCAAAGTTGAAATTTGACGTCTCCATAAATTTTATATGGGAAATCGATTGAGTGGACACATAGGTCGAATCGAAAGAGTTTGGAACGATTGGAATTTTGCGAATCCAAACTGAAGGAAATGTCAAGAGAAATGAAATTTGACTATATTTTAAAAATAACAAAAACAAAATATATGTGGTTTAATCGATTGGGATAGGTAACTATGTAACTACTTAACCGTCGAAACAAATCGAATCGAAACTGAACTGATGAACTGATCGAAACAATGTAGCCCAGGCTTAAGTTATATATCATTTTCACTAAAGCTTCTAATTAAGAATTCAGAATATGAACTCGGAAGTTTAGACTCTAGCTAAGGCTTAAGTTCTAACTGTGAGCTTGACATTATATGCACAAAAAATAAATAAAGAAAGCACATAACTCAAAAATTTACATACATAAGTAATTTTTGTATATTAAATTTTTTTTTAGTTCAATTTAATTCAAGTACCCGCTCGTACAAATGTTTTAAATAGTAAGCTAAATAATAATGAAAATATTTGATAACAAATAAAATTATTCAGCTAAAATATATAACTAAAATTTATGTTACGTTAACAAAATAATGTTAAATTTTATTTTCATAAATACTGTCAGCATGTTTTATTTAAATTTATCGAAAAAGTTATTAACAAAAAAAATAATTAAATTAATTTAATAACTTATAAAGTTAATTAACACTTCAACAAGGTTAAATTTAAATTTATATACAATATATTTAAAAATTAATTTTATTTTTGATTTATTATGAGAAACAAAATGATAAAAATCAATCTTGTTTGATTGTTGTGTTTTTTTTTTTTATCGTAACAATGTGTTCAATCCAAATTTGAAAATTGTTTCATGAACTCATGTATTTTTAAATATAATTAGAAAGAAAATTTTATGATTATAGTTTTTTTTTTTATTTTTGATTTTGTTAATTATTTATTGTGAATGGAAAAAATTATTAACGAGTGTAAGTTAAGTTTGGTGTTTTTCATTTGTTCATATTTCATGTAATTTCGGTTAACAGGTGGTGTCTGTTGTATAAATTTAAATAATTGTAAACTACATAAGGGCTACCACACACTATGGATTTCGTTGTTAGTTGGTTAAAATTAAACGTATATTCCCAAATATAACACAAACACTAGAACACAAATTATTTAATTTATTAATCTTAATTATATTTATACAATAATTATTAATTTAAATTATTAAATTAATTTTAAATCGATTTTAAAACCAGTTGACTAAAGAATTGGTTGAATGTGGTAACCCTAATTTTTTATACAATTATTTATTTAGTATTTAGATTAAAAAAAAAAAATTATTTAAATATATATTTCATTAGTATATATACAAAAAAATTTACTGTAAATATTTTTGATAAAGTAAACAATTTTTTTTTTAAATAGTACTCTTAATTTCATTTCATTTAACAAACATTAATCATTCTTAAACCATATGTATCTTTTTAAGCATAACTTTAACGCAGAGTCTACTTTTAATAGATTGGATAACTAATTGTTAAATACAATTGGCATTTTCCAATAAATTAATGTATTAAATTTTTTATGTATCTAAGTTTTTTTGGGCCCTAGTTTTATACCATGTTGTGGCTTCAACAATAAATTCTTCCAACAATGGTAGTCTATAGAATTATTCTATTTTTGAAACATTTTTTATGAACTGTGGCTTTGTTAACAATTTCATTTCGCGAAGGGGAAACTGCAGGAGCGCAAAAGGTTTTCAGAAAAACGTTCATTGAATGAAGTAATAGTAGAATCTAAATAAGGAATTAATTAATATTGATCTCTTATAATATTCTTCCATTGAATATGCTGGTTGATTTAACTTGTGTGTCTTTCGTTTTACTAACCGGGGAATAACTTCTGTGTCACTCTCTTTAATAAGTCGCAACAAGTTAGAATTAGGGCAAATTCTTCTGGTTTTTATTTATGAAAATCATCATAAATAAAAGAAGTTTCATTCAAAATCCCTCGTACGCCATAATGTATTTAAAAGTACTCATTTTCACCAACTATGTACCGATAAAAAACGGATAAAGCACTTATATTACACATGTTTTCTATTGTGACCCCATTGTTAGCAAACAATCAATTAGATCGTTATTAAATTTTATCTACACATGCAGGTGCTGATATTGATGTACCTGTCTAAATATGTGAATAAATATTATGTGTGAGAGTCGGCATAAGGAACGCCCCCTGGAAGAAGAGGAATGGGATGGGTACTTTAAGTTTTGCTGGTGTTAAAATCAAGCCTATTATTGAGATACCAGACAATAATAAGTGATAAGTCAGATTTCAAACTATTAATCAAGTTTGTTCTCTTTTCGGATAAAAGATGACCTAAATTATTGTACTGACATAAATCAAGCTATGGATGGGATTAAGGTTAAGGATAGGAGTTCATTAACGAAAGCAGAATTAATCGATTTTTAAATTAAAAATATGATTAACTAAAATATTTCTAAAAGTAATTTTCTATAAATTCATCAATGAATAAAACGAATTTATACGTTGTTTCTAGTAATTTTACCCTTGGTATTATGTTTATATTCTGTAAATTTAATGTTGTTCAATTCTGCATTCAGTCAGTTGTGTATTCAGTAAATTTACATTCGGTCATTTGTGCATTCGCACAATTTACGTTACATCAATTATGGATTTGGTTAATTGTTTTCGCTTAATTACCTGTAAATAATAAAAGAAGAGATAAGAAATTTTGTAAGTCAAATTATTGTATGTATGTATTCATAAATTTATTGCAAAGTTCTGTTTTTTACAAAGTACTGTTATTTATCTGTTTCTGCTCCCTCTAGGTTAGCAGCTTTACGTTAATCATTAACAATAACATCTGAAATTTAATTAATAATAATCAAGAATTAAAAAATTTCAGAATTATAATATGTAATTATAATTAATTTCTATTTGCATTTTACAAATTAAAATATGTTAATTATACCTTATAATTGTATTATTAGATAAAAGTATTAATTAAAAGTTAAGTTTATTTATTTTTTATTATAATTTATTACTATTTTCTTTGCTAAATAAATCCATTAGTTAAAAATAAAACTTGTAAATTCTCAAGTATTAATTTAAATACCAGTAGGATCACGAGTAAAAAAGAAAATATTTATAGTATTATTTTTTTTTTATTTATAGCAACAACAAGACGTGTTCGACCAAATCAACAAGATACCAAAAATACACGACGTCGGCAACAACAACAAACAAATACAAGTCGTCGACGAAATTCAACAACACGTCGTGGTTCACAATACCATGAAGTACAAGTATCTATGTTACCAGATTTATCACAAGATTTAACTGATGAAGAACGAATATGGGAAGAGATTCACGAAATCAAATCAATGCCAGTTTCAATGGCACAAAAAAAAGAAATGAAAGCTCAACTCCAGGTAATAAAACATAAAAATCATATTGATACTCAAATATAGGATTTTGCAGTTTCTGATTTTAGAGATTTTCATTTTTTGATTCCAAAACCTTAAATACTGAGACTCATATCTTTATGAAATAATTTTTATGAATTTTTTTTAGATTATTTTAAAATTCATATTAAAAACTGTTAACATTATAATTATATATTGGCGTTGTCATTTACCTTTAAAATATCATAATTAAAATTTATAATACTATAAAACACGATAATTGAATTTTAATATTAATTTACATCTTTTTTATATTTAGAATGCTACAAAATTACGACTTCAAGGTTTCGATCAAATAAAATGGCAACGACGCAAAGTATGGCAACAATTTTTATCCAAATGGTATGAATTTGTAACAAAAATTGAATTATGGCGTCATTCATTAAAACGTATTGAGGGTAATTTTGGTACTGGTGTTGTTGCATACTTCCTATTCCTTAGATGGTTAATGTTTTTAAATTTATCAATATTTATTTTAATATTATCATTTATTGTAATACCACATGTAACATTAATAGAACCAAAAGATTTACCATGTAATCAACAAATTGAAAATTCAATACAATGTTGTACAGAAAATTATATGAATAAATCAACAGAATTTAATATATTAGATATAATCCAAGGTACTGGTTTTATGGAAAAAACATTAATGTTTTATGGAATGTATACAAATAAAATATTTGGACATCATCCGTACAAAGAAATACTATCAACGACAACATTATCATCGACAATAGTATCATCGACAACAGTACAATCGACAACATTTTCATCAACTACTATTCATGACGATAAATTACATTCTGCTGTGATAGTGGATGAGGATGATAGTCGTACTATAAATTCTAGTCATAATTATAATCAACCTGATGATGATCCATATGAACAACAAGTCGAACAAACTGAAAATTCAGAATTATATTATGATTTACCATTGGCATATGTTAGTATAACAGCAATATATTTTTTAATATCTTTAGCGGCAATTGTTAAAGCAGCATCACGCGAATTTAAAGACCGTTTAGTTGATGGTGAAGGACAATTTTATCAGTATTGTAATTTAGTATTTGGTGGTTGGGATTTTTGTATACATAATGAAAAATCATCTGATATTAAACATAAAGCATTATATAATGAAATAAAAGGTTTATTACATTCAAAACGTATGGAATATGAACGTTATCATCGGTCACGTGATTTTATGTGTAAATTAATTGTAATACGATTAATTGTAAATATTTTTGTAATTATAACATTAGCATTATCAGCTGTATTAATTTTTTATTTATTTAATATTAGTATAGAATATGTTGAACCAAATATTAAGAATATAACTGAGTCACCATTACAATTATTTCATAAAAGTAGTGATAATAATAATTCAATATTATTAATTAATAAAAATAATTCATATTTACAATTTGTAAATGGTGGTGGTATTGTTGTTGATGATGATGTATATCGTTCATCATCATCTTCATCATCAGATGAATCTATCGAAATATTAAAACAATTAGAAAATAATAATTTGATTGATAATTATTATCAAAAACAACTACAAACATTATTTTATGAATTTTGTCCATATATTGCAATAGTATGTTTAAATCTATTAGTACCGATATTATTCAATTATTTATGTCAATTTGAACAGTATTCACCAATGTTTGTTATTAAAATCAGTCTATTACGTACAATATTTTTACGTTTATCATCATTAGCTGTTCTATTAAGTCGATTCTATTACATAATTATACGAAAAGAATCAAATGGTCAGTGTTTTGATAAATCAACTACTGGTTCTGGTACACTTCAATGTTGGGAAACATTTGTTGGACAACAATTTTATAAATTATTTATTACAGATTTTGTAACCCATTTTTTCGTAACATTTTTTGTAAATTTTCCACGTTCATTAATTGCTAAACATGTTAAAACGAAATTAGCTAAATTAATAGGTGAACAAGAATTTGAATTACCAAAACATGTTTTAGATATTGTTTATTCACAGACATTATGTTGGTTAGGTTCATTTTATGCGCCATTTTTACCAGCCATAGCGACAATATTAATATATTTTATGTTTTATATAAAGAAATTCCAATGTTTAGTTAATTCAAAACCATCTGGTATATTATATAGGGCATCAAGATCAAATTCATTATTTATGTTTATATTATTATTATCATATGTAATTGCTGTTGTACCAGTTGTATTTGCAATAGCCGAAATTATACCGTCACGTTCATGTGGACCATTTCGTGGTTTACAATCTGTATGGTCTGCAGCAATATTAGCATTTGAGAAATTACCAATAATATGTAAAAATTTTATATTTTTTTTGGGTACTGCTGGTTTTGCGATACCATGTTTTATTATATTAACATTATTTTTATATTATTATTATGCTGTATCAGATGCTAATAAACATATGGTTGAAGTATTGAAAAATCAATTAGTATTAGAGGGACATGATAAACAATTTCTATTAAACCGTTTAAGTTCATTTATTAAACAACAACAGGAATATCAAAAAAAAATAAGACAATTTGATCCCAGAGATTTACCACCACCATTACCCCCACAACATCATCAATCCCAACAGCAATCACAACGAAATAGTCGAGATCGAAATAGACCAGAAGGTGATGAATAGGTTAAAAAATTAAATCTATAAAAACCCATATCAAATTTTCTGTTTTAACCATGCATACTTAAATTGATAGAAAAATTATTTCTACCAAAAATAAAACACATTGGTACATAAAAGAAAAACACAAATTTGCTAATAAAAATTAAATTATAAATTACTAAAATTATATTTATTATAATTGTGTATAAGTTAAACTTATATTATTAAGTAATTCATAAAAGTATAATATTTAATGCAAAATTAATCAATTACAATACAAAAGTTATATAAATATAATTGATAAATTATGCAATTTTATTTATTTGCTTTTGTTTCCTTTTTTAAAATATAGAATTTATAAAAAAATAAATTATTTTGTAAATTATTGAAATTTTTAACTTTAAGAATGAATTAATTGTGATCATTTTAATAATTTTTATTTCAAAATAAAAAATTATTTATTGTAAATAAGTAGAAAGTAAAATTTATATAAAATATAAAAAAGAAAAAATGGAAATTATAATTTAATTATTTTTATTTTGAGAAAAATAATTTTTGAAAGACTTTATAAATATTTTTTTTATTTGCAATTTATAACTCGCAAATATAAGACTTAAAGCAGACAGTCATATATTTATTTTAATTTAGTTAATTTTTTTATCCTATAATTTTAGTTAGTTTTTTTTATGTATAAAATAGCAAAATTTATTACAGACAGAATGATGAGTCAAATTATTATAATTTTATTTTTATAGTTTTTTATTTTTTGTTAAAAAATAGATTTATTCGAAATCATTTTAATTGTAATTGTAAATAAATTATAACGATTATTTCGTAATACTTACATTATATAGTGATAAAAAATTTGTTGAATATTGAATATTGTTAGGATTTATATTTTTTCAATGCGATATATCTGAATTTAGTAAACCACCAGTTAAGTTTCTATAGAATGTTGCATTATTATTATTAATAAATATTTCTAAAAAAAAAAAAAAAATCGAAATTTAACTCTAAATTATTGTATTTCATAACCCTAATTATTTATTTATAAATATTGTGGATATTTTCCATATTCTAATGGGTTTTTTAAAAAAAAATATTGTTTGCTATCTATAACACCTATAAAATAAAAAAAATCGCTTCTAACAATAGTCAATATCAATAATAATAACACTAAATTTATTTGAATATACATTAAATTTAATATCTTAAGTAATAAGTCTTAAATAATCAATTGAAATATTAATTATTGCACCAATAATATTGTTTAAATATTCAAATAATAGAACTACTGTAACTGCCAGATATAAATTAAATCTTTAAAACCAATAAAACAGTTTTATTATATACTTAAATAAAATTTCAAAATATTTTGTTTTTTAAATGGTTTCAAAAAATAAATATTTCTGCCAAACATAAATAAAAGTACTTCCAATCTTCCAAATTTAATACAATAAACATAATTATTTAATTTAACTACATAAAGAGGTTTATAGTAGCCAAAATACAGGTTAAAAATTAATACTTGTATTCTTGTATAGTTCCGTAAGAAAACAATTGTAATTTAATTTTTATTTTGTCTATTGTGATGTAAATTTAATAAAATTTATTATTTAATATAAAAAAATTGTATTATTAATTCAATTATTTCAGCATGCACAATAAATATTAAATATTTCAGGCCAAACATAAGAAAAACTATATTGCTATTTGGAATGTAGACGAATTTTATATGGATTCAAAATCAAATTCCTTTATTTTCATCAATATTCTTTTCTATGGCATGACATTGTATATAAGGAAAAACCATTTAAAAGTAGATTTAGCTTTACTTCTAAGTGGTAAGGAAAAACCTGATAAATAATTTCTTCTATTTGTAAATGTTTCATATTTTAAATATGTTCATTTCTAATCAATGAACAGCGATACATTAATTTGATCATTCAATAATAAGAAGGAAACACTGTACACTTTTTTCTGATTATTTTAATAAATTTCAATCTATATTAACAAAAACTCTATACATTATTCTCTATTAATAGAAGAAGTTTTTTTTTTCTTTCACTGAGAAGCAATTGCTGTATAAGGTCGTTTAAAGGTGCACTACCGTTAAGAAATTCTCGCAAATTATGTAGTGTTCCATTTGTTAAACGATGATCTGTTACTCTATCTTGTGTAAAATTATATGTCCGTATTTTTTCATTTCTATTACTAGTACCAACTTGTGCTTTTCTAGTAGATAATTTTGAATTTAGCTAAAAAAAATATAACGATAAATTTTTTTTGATTAAATTTTACTGTAGATATAATATAATACTTGATTTTCATATTCTTTTTGAAGAAGTATATTTTCTAGTTTTTTTATAGCTATTTCCTTATTTTTTATTTGGGAACGTTCGGACTGACATTCTACTGCTGTTCCTGTAGGAATATGAACAATTCGTACTGCACTATCAGTAGTGTTAACATGTTGACCTCCTGCACCACTTGCTCTTTTAGTTTCAATTTTAAGTGATTTTTCATCAATTAACACCTCGATATCATCAGGACGTGGAATAACAGAAACTGTGGCGGTACTAGTATGTATTCGACCTGATTTCTCGGTTGCTGGAACTCGTTGTACACGATGAACACCAGCTTCATTTTGTAATAATTCGAACACAGTTTTGCCATGGACAATACCAGTTGCATGTCGTAAGCCTACCTAGAGTAATCATTTGTTAAAATGTTGAATATTTTTTTATTTGTAATTAACCTCCAATTTCGTTATGATCTTTTTCTATTATTTCTAATTCCCATCCTTGGTTTGATATAAAATTTGAATACATTCCAAAAAGTTCATCAGCAAAAAGCATTGCTTCCTGTCCTCCGACACCAGGATTAATTTCAAATATAACTGAAGAACATTGATTTTCTTCCGGTAACACTAATAATTCTCTTATTAAATTGTCTTCTAGTTTTTTTAGAATATTTGTATACACCTAAAAATATTAAAAGATTTAATTGTTCGTTCCATAAAATCATAAGTAAAACATTTAAGCATTACTTCTTTCTCTTCAAAAATTAATTCTTTCATATCTTCATCTTTATCATCCTTTAAATCACGCAGTGACAAAATGTTATCTAAAACACAATTCCTTTTTTCGTAAGTGTCAACAAGACCAGAAAGTTGTCTAATCCTGATTTGATCATGTGCTTTTAGCACTGTACTTGTCTTTAAATCATAAAATTCATGTTTTAGATTTTCAAGGTACTTTATTAAATTTTTATTTTCTAATGTTAAAATTCGTTCGACAGCTGCATTACTAGAAAACAATTTCACATTTTTCACTTGGTTTAATACTTTTTTTAGCATGTCGATTATATATTATATAAATTCTAATTCACCAAAAATCGTAAAATTCCTATTTATATTTAATTTTGATTTGGTGTTTTTGACACAACAATTTTTGATTACATTTCGACAACCGCGAACCCAAATTAATCTTACCCCTCAAACAAACTCGACGCGACTGACGCAACGGAAACGGATTCAAATGTCGAAAAAAATTGAAATGTATATGAAAGTGAGCAAAGTCAACGCGGACGCGACGTACACGACGGACGCAAGACGCATAAGTTCAATCGATTTCAACTTTCGACGGGCACGACGGATAGAAAATAGGTACTTTTCAAAATTTTGAATTAAAATAAATTTATTTGACATTCCAAAAAATTTTTGAGTGAATTTTGAGTGTGAAAAATTAATTTAAAGTATAAGTACATAGTTTTGTTTACAAAAAAAATAATTGTTTATAAACTGTCATTGAAGAATATGTAGTCCGTCTAAACCGTCGAGTTTGCTCCATCGAAAATTCTAATGCGTTTATTGTCCGTCCGTTGCGTCCGTCGTCAGTCGAGCTTGTTTGAACCATTTGAGTTTAAGAAATTAATACAACGCGCCACAATAATCAACATAAGCTACACGACATACTATATTTGGGACGGAATGGAAGAAATTTCCGTTTCATATATTTCATATACGCATATATACGTATACGTAAAAATACCTCAAAAATACTAATTCAACTGAACAACACCCGACCTTCTTGAGGTTTAATAACGAAACAGAAAATATAATTAAATATAAAATATAATGTTAATTTGTTATTTAAAACAAATGTATTTTTTAAAAGCAAAAATCGAAGCATTTTGGCGGCACGAAAGCGAACGGCCTAAACAACACCAAGTCGAAATGCGGAGACCGGACTTAAACGAACTATAAATAACAATTAAATTTATTTACAAAACAGGAAAATAATTGCACAGTTAGATTTTTGTTTAAAATTTATAATTATCAGACTGCATTTTCATTCCGCCAAGGAGGTTCTTTTAGTTCCACTTTGGCAGTTCATTTAACAGTCGCGTTGGCCATTCGTTATGTATGGAAAATTGGGGTCCGCTTTTACGATAATAAAAACGGCTCGTATATTATCTTAGAGGGTTCAAATTAATTATAATCAAATTACCCATGAAAAATACCGTAGAAATTTATAATTTATTTTTAAATTATAAAAAAAATAAAATCTAATAAAAATGATAAAATCGGTTTAGTAAATTTACAGTTTTATATTAACTCAATTTCTTCCAATAGATGGCTCTATATTGTTAAATTACACCAAATAACGTTCCACCACGTTCCACGATTACGAATTGCCTTGTCAAAAAGATCACAATAAACTGAAACCAACTTCATTCTTAAATCAAATTTTTGCTTGTAATTATTTTTCTCTCCCGAAATCTGAATTTAATTTTATTTTATTATAAGATTCCTAGTATTTATTATTTAAGGAATTCAAAACAAAATGCCAGATTATTTGGGAAATGAACAGAGGAAAGTGAAAGCTCCAGAGGAAAAAGAAGAAAAGGAAATTAAAGGTGACAATGCATATTTTTTTTATCCACTAGAACAAGCCACAATTTAATGTCTTTGTTTTATCATATTTTTATTAATGTAGCTCTTGATGAAGGAGATATTGAACTACTTAAAACATATGTAAGTAAAATTAAACATAAATAAAAATTCTTCAAAGACAATATTATTTTCAAACCTAACCAAACTATTTTCTGAACTTACAAATAGGGACAAAGTCAATATCATAAATCAATTAAAAATATCGAAGAAGATATACAAAAAGCTATAAAACAAGTAAATGAGTTAACTGGAATTAAAGAAAGTGATACCGGTTTAGCACCACCAGCACTATGGGATTTAGCAGCTGACAAACAAACTTTACAAAATGAACAGCCGCTTCAGGTCGCTAGATGTACAAAAATTATAAATGCCGATTCAGATGATCCAAAATATATAATTAATGTTAAACAGTTTGCTAAATTTGTTGTAGATTTAGCAGATTCAGTAGCTCCAACTGATATTGAAGAAGGCATGCGTGTTGGGTATGCAAAAAGTGACTAATATTGTGGAAAATAATAAGATTCATATTCATTTTAGTGTTGATCGTAATAAATATCAAATTCATATACCATTACCACCAAAAATTGATCCAACTGTTACAATGATGCAAGTGGAAGATAAACCAGATGTTACATATAGTGACGTTGGCGGATGTAAAGAACAAATTGAAAAATTACGAGAAGTTGTTGAAACACCATTATTACATGTAAGTGAAAATAAATTTAACGTATTTAGTTAATTGAACGAAGGTAATTTGCGAGAATGAACAATTAACCGAAATCAATTTACAAACGAATAATTAACTTAATACAGAATTAATCGATGTTAAATAAAAAAAATATATTTACAGAAACGTCAAATACAAAAATATAATTTATGCGCTTCCTCGTAAGTTTACATTCTGTAAAATTATTTTTTGTATTTATGCATATTCGTTTAATTAACCGTAAATATAATTTAAAATATATATAATAAAAAAATTATTTTATAGCCAGAAAAATTTGTAAATTTGGGTATTGAACCACCCAAAGGTGTATTATTATTTGGACCACCTGGTACTGGTAAAACATTGTGTGCTCGTGCAGTAGCGAATCGTACTGATGCCTGCTTTATTCGTGTTATTGGTTCGGAATTAGTACAGAAGTATGTCGGTGAAGGAGCACGTATGGTTAGAGAATTATTTGAAATGGCACGTTCCAAAAAAGCCTGCTTAATATTCTTTGATGAAATTGATGCAATTGGAGGAGCCCGTTTTGATGATGGTGCTGGTGGTGATAATGAAGTTCAGAGAACTATGTTGGAATTGATTAATCAATTAGATGGATTCGATCCTAGGGGGAATATTAAAGTAATTAAAATATAAGAAATATATTTTTATATATAAATAATAATTATTTTAAGGTACTTATGGCAACAAATCGTCCAGATACTTTAGATCCTGCTCTTATGCGTCCGGGACGTTTAGACCGAAAAGTTGAATTTGGTTTACCTGATTTAGAAGGTAGAACTCACATATTTAAAATTCATGCCCGATCAATGTCTGTAGAAAGAGATATTCGTTTTGAACTACTTGCACGTCTTTGTCCAAATTCAACTGGTGCTGAAATTCGGTAATTATTAATAAAATTTTAGAGGATATGGTTTGTAATTATATATATTTTAAATTTTATTTAGATCTGTTTGTACTGAAGCTGGTATGTTTGCAATTCGTGCTAGACGCAAAGTAGCCACAGAAAAAGATTTCTTAGAAGCAGTCAATAAGGTCATTAAGAGCTACGCTAAATTCAGTGCAACTCCAAGATATATGACATATAATTAATATTTTAAATTTACGTCTTATTTTATTTGTATTCATTTTGAAAAATAAATCATTGATCGAACACTATATCGTTTTTATTTCTCGAAAAAGGTTGACCCGATTCTGCATTTTGACATTTTTTAACTGAAGAGGTATATAGAATCTGTTGCAATATATTTTTAAATAAGAACCGATAAAAAAAAACATTTTCCGTATTGAAGAAAATTTTGGGCAGGATAAAGGAAAAAGAACACGCAGATTTTTGGAACTGAAAACAGCAGAATTTCGATGGTCAGAATTCAGAATATATTTTTAAATACAAAATTTTCAATCGAAAAACCAACTACAATACAACTTGAATATATTCAATATTTATTCTTAATGAAATATTTAAGTTACCTTTTTGATTTTTGGTTCCCAGATTACAGTGTACTTACAAGAAAGCTCACTAATATAATTCTTGTGGAATGTGGATCAACACGTGCTTTTGTTTATGTTTTTTCTCTTTTTTCGTATATATTTATTTCGTTTACACATATTCCACAAAAATTTGACATTTCGAATGACAGCTGCTAAAAATTTGACAAAAAGACGCCATTTTTTGCACACTCCCATCAAGAAAAGAGCATAAACAAAGTTTTTCATCGTGAATTCTGTAGAAATACAAATAATAAAACAATAATATTTAACTTTAAAACATTTTTAATATTATTAAGTTATTGGTAAGTTCTATAAAGAAATTAAATAATAAAAATTATATGTTTATACTTCTATTATTATATTAATTTTATTTGAAATTCTAACCTTAATTTTCTAATTGCGGTTTTTTGTCTATTCATTACAATAACATCACATCTAACATCAAATTAATATTATTTAATATATATATTTTTTCTATTTAGAGAAATACAAAATAAAATAGATATGGCTGCGGGATATACTCCCGCAGTTGCATTGGCTTCACCTCAGCTCGATGTAAGCCAAGTGAATACTTTTCGTAGTTATGTTACTATGTTAGGTGATTCGGGAGCAAAAGACGAAATTAAACTTAAGGCTGCACAAGAATTGAGTGAACATTTTGAAGTTATAGTACAAACATCAGCTTATCCATCATTCTTAGATCATTCTATGAAAATATTTTTAAAAATTTTGCAAGACGGTGAAGTACAATTTATTTCGGAAAATACTACGCAACATGTAATCTTCAGAATATTTAAATAAGTAAAATACTTATAAGAAAATTACAATATTATTATTTTTTTATTAAAGGTTCGAAAATTAATATTAGAAATGATCCATCGCTTACCAATATCGGAAATTTTACGACCGTACGTAAAACCGATCATTTCCTTAATGTTAAAATTATTGCGAACTGACAACGAAGAAAATGTTTTAGTGTGTTTAAGAATAATTATTGAATTACATAAACATTTTCGACCAGCTTTCAATCCTGAGGTAATTTAAAATAAAATTAATAAAAAAAATTAGTTAAAATTTACCAATATTTTTTTTTAATTATAGATTCAACATTTTTTATCATTTGTTAAAGACATTTATGCTGATTTACCAAAGCATATGACCAAAATATTTGAACCAGCGCAACAGATACGTACAAAAGACTTAAAGGAACTTGAACTTGAACAAATTCTGGCAGAGACATTTACAATTAAAGTAATACATGTTGAAAAAACCACCGAAAATGGAACTGTAACGCAAGCAGTAAGTAAAAATGATTTTTAATATAATTACAAAAAATAATTAAATAATATTTTCAATCAGTACAATCTTTTACCGAAAGGAGTACTCTCATTGCGTGTACTCCAAGAGTTACCAATAATAGTTGTATTATTATATCAAATTTATAAAAATTCTGTTCATGCTGAAGTAGCAGAATTTGTACCTCTTATAATGAATACAATAACGTTACAGCCATCACCTGTACAAAGGTAATATAATTCATACATAAAAAAATTTTTTTTACTAATTATTCTCTTCGTTTTAGAACTTTACCATATTTTAACAAGGAAATATTTTTTGATTTTTTGGGAGCTCAAATAAAAACTCTTTCATTTCTCGCATATATTGTGCGAATGTTTCAAGTAAGTTCATTATAGAAATAAACTATACATCAATTTTATTATTAATAATCATTCAGGATGCTGTAGTAACCCATGCACCTCACGTCGTCAAAGGAATGCTAAGCTTAATGGAATTATGTCCGAAAGAAGCAGCAAATTTACGTAAAGAATTATTAGTTGCTGCACGACATATTTTTGCAACTGAATTGAGATTAAGTAAATTAAATTTATTATATATTATGGAATTAAATTGTAATTAAATTTTTGTTTTCATTTTTAGAATTTATTCCATCAATTGATCGTTTATTTAATGAAGATCTTCTGATTGGTAAAGGTGTTACCTTAGATTCAATTCGACCACTTGCTTATTCGACTTTAGCTGATTTAGCACATCATGTTCGACAAAGTTTATCTTTAGATGTTGTTGAGAAAGCAGCAAATTTATTTTCAAAAAATGTCCATGATGAATCTTTAGCAACTGGAATACAAGTAATTATATATTTATAATATTTTGAACACGTAAATAATATTTCTTTAATTAGACAATGTCATGTAAGTTACTTTTAAATTTGGTGGATTGTATACGAATACATAGCGATGCTGAACCAGCAAAAGCACGGGATCTTTTATTGATCTTATTAAAAGTGTTTACATTGAAATTCCATACAATTGCTAAAATTCAATTACCATTAATAATGAATAAATGGTAAATAATATTATATAAAATTGATTTTGTTTTAAATAATTAATTATTTTAATATTTATAGGAAAACGTTAAAAGATCAACCTGCTACTAATACACCAAATATTGGGACTACCGGAGTAGCACAATCTCCAAGTGTAACAGAAAATACAAAAGATGGTGTAACATTGGTAAATCTTATAATTTTAAAATATAGATTAAATTAAAAAAACAATGGTTTAATAACAGGATGTACCTGCTTCTGAGCAAGCATCGAAATTAAGTAGCATTGGTTTTCCACCACCAAATAGCCTAAACGTTGCTGAGTATAGAAGTCTAGTAAAAACTTTAGTTGGTGGTGTTAAGACAATTACTTGGGGTTTTATTAGCTCCAAGGTAAATAAAATACATTTTTAAGTAACATTGAATATGTAATTAAATTTTTTTACAATTTTGTAGCCTGTTATTTCTGAAAATGTATCACAACAACAATTGAAATTTTTCCAACCACATGAACTAAATATTTATATTGATTTGGTTTATTGGGCTCTAGAAGCACTCGATATTTATACAATAAATATTCCAAATGCAGGTTTAAATGCAAATCAAATACTTAAAATGCAAAATCAAAATCCAAGAACAAAAGAAGAGAAAGAAGTTTTAGAACATTTTAGTGGAATTGTAAATATATATAAATAAATGTTAATTGAAATTCAAAAATTAAAATAATCTATTTGTAGTTTCTTATGATGAGCAGTCAAAATTTCCAAGAAGTATTTGCCACAACTATTGATTATATGGTTGAACGTATTTATAAAAATGCATCGCTTCAAGTTGTTGCTAATTCATTTTTAGCAAATCCAACCACATCACCACTTTTTGCTACAGTATTGGTGGAATATTTATTAGAACGTATGGAAGAGATGGGATCTAATTTAGAACGTTCTAATTTATATTTACGATTATTCAAACTGGTATTTGGTAGTGTTAGTTTATTTCCAGCTGAAAATGAACATATGCTACGGCCACATTTACATAATATTGTTAATCGTTCAATGGAATTGGCAATGACAGCTAAAGAACCATATAATTATTTCCTATTACTTAGAGCACTATTTCGTTCAATTGGTGGTGGTAGTCATGATTTATTATATCAAGAATTTTTACCATTATTACCAAATTTGTTAGAAGGATTAAATAGATTACAGAGTGGTTTTCATAAACAACATATGAAAGATTTATTTGTAGAATTATGTTTAACAGTACCTGTTCGTTTGTCATCGTTATTACCATATTTGCCAATGTTAATGGATCCGCTAGTTTCAGCACTGAATGGTTCTCAAACTTTAATTAGTCAGGTAAATTAAATTTTAAGTAGATATGGAAAATATTGAACTTTAATAATAATGTAGCTAATCTATTAAAAAATGTATTTGTGGAAGTTTGTGGAAGTTTCTTTTAAAATCACCACAGATTTGGTGATAAATCTGATTGTTGTGAAATACTTTTCGCAAACCAATTTATCTTAAATTATTAGTTAGCTTATTATATTATTTTCAATATTTGAATTTCTTTTATTTGAACATTTAATTTTAATTTATACAAGAAAATTATTAAATATAAATTCTCTAGGGTCTTCGTACTCTTGAACTTTGTGTTGACAATCTACAACCAGATTTTCTTTATGATCACATTCAACCAGTACGTGCTGATTTAATGCAAGCTTTATGGCGTACTTTACGTAATCAAGATAGTGCTGCATTAGTTGCATTCAGAGTATTAGGTAAATTTGGTGGCGGTAATCGTAAAATGATGATTGAGCCACAGAAATTAGAATATAATGACAAAGATTCTTCACCACCAGCTGTTGTTGCAAATTTTCAAGAGCATAGAAAACCAATTGATTTTCCAGTTGATAAAGTTATTGAAACAGCATTTAATGCTCTTAATTCGAATACAACTGATCCATTCTATAGGCGACAAAGTTGGGAGGTTATTCGTTGTTTTATTGGTGAGTTGATAATTAAAAAAATATTGATTTTAATTAAATAGTAATTTAATTTAATTATTTTTTAACTTTCAGCTGCTTCAATAAATTTGGATGATGATAAACATACATTACAAAAACTTTTTATGCATCCTAGTTTTATTGAGGGTAATATTGGGTCATTGGCTGCCGCACAGTATAAATCACTTGAAATTCAAGCACGTCAAACACATCAGACTGCTCTAACTGGAATGTTGGTTGCAGCAGCAACTAAGGAACTTCGTGAATCTGTATTTCCTGTTATGGTTGCTGTAGTTCGACATTATACCATGGTCGCAATTGCCCAACAAGCTGGTCCATTTCCCTATAAACATTACACAATGAATAATGGTCTGGATCCTTTAGTTCTGATTGATGCTTTGGCAGTTTGTATGGGCCATGAAGAAAAAGAGCTTTGCAAGCCGGGACAACTTTGTATAGGATTAATTTTGGAAACTGCTACAAATATTATGGGAAATAAAGAGCGTGCATGTCGTTTACCATTAATGCAATATTTAGCAGAACGAATGGCAGCATTATGTTACGAACGACCTTGGTATGCTAAAATGGGTGGTTGTAAAGCACTTAAATGTTTATATCAACATATGTCACTTCGTTGGTTGTATCAACATTTATTTGTATTTCTTAAAGCTTTTATGTTTGTAATTATGGATTTAGCTGGTGAAGTATCAAGTGGTGCTATTGATATGGCGAAAATATATTTAGAGAAAATGTTACGAATTTGTATGGTGCCTCTGGATAAAGATTGCAAAAATGAAGAATTAATATCAACACAAAATAAAGCGATGTATGAAGTTATACATGAATTAGTACGACAAGTAACTAGTCCAAATACATTAGTACGAGAACAAGCCATGTCTTCACTGAAATTAATTGCAGAATTACAAAGTAAAACTGTTACTGATGTTATGGATCCTCACCGTGAAGTATTAGTAGATATCATACCACCGAAAAAACATTTACTAAGACATCAACCGGCTAGTGCACAAATTGGTTTAATGGATGGCAATACATTTTGTACAACTTTGGAACCAAGACTCTTTACAATTGGTAAGAAAAAAAAAATTGATATAGAAAATATTAATTTATATAATTAAACCAACTCCATTACAGATTTAGGAAATAGTTACCATAAACTTTTCTTTCATGAACTAATAACATTAAGTGATGCCGAAGATTCAACATTGGCAAAATTAGATTGTTACAAAAATGTAAATAATTTAGTACCATTACGTAAAAGCGCATTACGTGCTTTGGCTGCCTGTCATTATATAACCGATGGTGCTTACCGTGAACGAATTTTAAATATTTTATTTAAAGTAATGGAAAAGAATAATCCAGAATTACAACAAGCTGCATTTGAATGTATGCAGAAATTCATATCGGGTTTCAAAATTGAAAAAGAAACGGTAAGTAATATTTTTTTTTATATATATATATTCAATATTTTAAAGTTACATATTTAAAAAAAAATTTACACTATAAATAATTTTTATATAATTTTTCCAATATTAATTATTTTTATATTTTTGTTGGATATGAAATATCGAACTTTTTATTTTAAAAATTTGATCTCCACTAAAAACTATTTAAATATTTTTGTATTGGTATTCTGTTTATACGGTTGAATATTGGTTGAATAGGTATTATTTTCGCTAAAAAAAAACAATGTTGTTTTCATAAAAATCTATTTCAAAGGAAATTTTATTAAAATTAAATAAGATTGTGATTTTCTATTACATAAGTAGCTTAGTACAGTCAACTGTTAGAGACATTTTTTATTATCATTGATTAAATTTGTTAACGTTTATATTATGCTGGAAAAATATTAGTAAATAATTCTTATTAATAAGAAGCTAATTTGTGATAATTTCCAATTTTTAAGTGAATGATAATTTCCTTGAAGTAATAATAATGTTTTTTTTTTGTATTTTAAATTTTAAACGACAGTTATTATTGTTATTTTTGTATTTAATATGCAATTATTTTAAATTATCTGTCTATCTGTCTGTCTGTGAGATATCCTTATTACTAAAATCAATGAATTTATGCATACATAAATAACACTATAAATTTCTTAGAATAATTAAAATTTTGTAAACTTTAAACCAGAAAATTTTACTGTGAAATTGTTTTTTATTAGGTAATATTTTCTGTTTCAGAGCGTGAGGTATTCATGTTTTTGTATGTATAAATTATTTTATGTGTTTGCTGTGTATATTATATTTTCGGTATAAAAGTTACTTAGAATCTATAAAATTCTTTATGTATACAAAATTAGAACAGCTGAAAAAGTTTTGAACCATTAAAAATAAAAATTACAAAAACTGTTTTTTATAAAAGAATACAAAATATATTCTTAAAAAACCTAATAGTATTTTTAGTTTAAATATTAAACTAAAAAATTATAAATGAAAATATCTTGAAATTGTTACTCGGCCAGAATATCAGGATTAACTATAATTTTGATTCTATTATATGAACTATTATGGGTTAAACTTTTCATGGCCCATAAATTCTTACGATTAGTTGTAATTATTGTTCTTCAGGAAAACCCTTAAAAACGGGCTAAATTTTATTTATTAAAATTAAATTGTGCAAGTTGAATTTTTACAGAAAATTGGTTAATTTTTACCCATTGGAATTATGCCAAGTGGAATTGTATAAATTATTTATTTAAATACATCTCAATCTTAGCGTACTTTTTAAAAGTCATTTAAAAATAGCAATCTTCTTTATATATCTCATAAATTTGGATAATTGAATTTTTCTTATCAATTTTTTTTTTTTTTGTTTTTCATTATATATTTCTTAATTACTCTCCGGCGACTCCTACACAACATTTCAAAATAATGTTTATTCAAAAAATTTACATTATTATATTCTTATTTATAATTATTATTTACACTTTTAAAAAATAAAGTATATAAGCAATCAGGTGCGATAAATAATTTAACAACGAAATGACGTCAGTTTTTGTCATTTAGCAATATGTGTCGAAAAACTTTTGAAGTGATCGTCGATTAATCGACATTTATATCAATATAAAAACTAATAAACCATACATTTTTATCTGATAATATTTATAATTATTTATATAATTAAATATCATCGTTTATTACATTGCTGCGGCTAAACTAATTTTGTTGTTGTTGATATGAATTATGCGGAAAATATAAACAATTTTACTCTATTATTTTCCATTTGAGTCATAAAATTTACTTTAGATTTTTTTTTGGATACTTTAAATGAAAGATAAGTAATTATTTATAATATGATCGAAATATGGTATAATATAAAAATTAGTATTATATAATCTCGATTATCAAAAATATCGATCGATTGATTAATATAAAATTTGGTATTTTCTTACTGAAAATCTCTGTCTCTGGGCAAGTACAACTTTTTTTTTGATTCGTTGTTAATAAAGGTTGATATTTTGCTTTAAAACTTCGGAATGGCTCAATGGAACAGAATGTTTCATAAGTCATGCAATGGATAGTTACATAAATACCCTTTAAAACTTTCCGTAACAAATTTGTGTACCTTAAGCGATTTTGAATCAATAAATTATGTTCCCTTTCATATAAAAGAATAACCAGATTCAAGTACCTGCTACGGTTAAGCATATTCGGGTAGTTTGATGAATAATGAAATATGTTCTTCCCTGTAAAGCAGAGCCGTTGAAACTTTAGATTCGGCATTAGTTATTAACATTTAAAATTTTAATTTTGAAATATTGACATCACAAAATTTATAAATTGTATTTAAGTATATATTTTAAATATAATATGAAGTACCGCTTCGGAATTTTGAAAATTTTAATATTGAATATCGATTTTATAAGTAAACATCTAACGAACCCTGAACTCAAGCATATATATTGCGAAGTATCACGCTACAAACAAAAAAATATAAGAGCGAAAAAGCACCTATAATAAGTAAATATATATACTTTTTTTTATATACCTATTACAAAATAATACTAAAAAATATCTCCAGTTTTGTTCGAACATTCACGAATTTAGTGTAATACTAAACGGGTACACAATAATTATCATAAATAATGATTTGTGTTTTAAATATAATTTTTGAATATTATTTGGAATTCTGACATGATTTAACATAAATATGCGCAAATTAATTTAAGTTAAAAAAAAACGTTCAAAGAATTTACAATTACAAAAATATAATTTTATCACGTGAAAAAGTTGAAATAAATTTTTATTTATTATTTTTAAAAAATTTCGAATAACTTGCTGCATTTTTTTTATGTGGAATTATCAAAACGTCTTATCACAATTTAATTTCATTATTCTTATCTATAAGACAAATATTAGTGTAACTTGTGGCAAAAAATAATTTGTGTTTTTTTTTTGTTTTGTTAAGTTAATAAAATTAAAAAAAAAAATGGAAGCATTACAGCAAGAAGCAGAACTTTTAAAAGAGAAAATTCAAAATGATCGTAAAAATGCTTGTGATACAACATTACTGCAAGTGGGAAAAAATTTACAATCTGTTGGACCAATTCAATTACGTACACGTCGTGTATTAAGGGGTCATTTATCAAAAGTTTATTCATTACATTGGAGTAAAGATTCTAAAAATATTGTATCGGCTAGTCAAGATGGTAAATTAATTGTTTGGGATGCACAATCAACAAATAAATTATCCGCAATACCATTACGATCATCATGGGTAATGACATGTGCTTATTCACCATCTGGACAATTTGTAGCATCTGGTGGATTGGATAATGCCTGTTCAATATATAATTTAAAATCTAGAGATGGTAATATACGATTAGTAAAACAATTACCCGGACATACTGGCTATATATCATCGTGTAAATTTATAGATGATCAGAAAATTTTGACAAGTTCTGGTGATATGTCTTGTGCTTTATGGGATATTGAAACTGGTCATCGTATAAATACATTTGAAGGACATACCGGTGATGTTATGTCATTGTCATTATCACCAAATGAAAATAATTTCTTATCATCTGGTTGTGATCATAAAACAAAATTTTGGGATTTGCGTGATCCAAATTGTTTACAAACATTTGAGGGACATGAAAGTGATATTAATGCTGTTCAATTCTTTCCAAATGGTTTAGCATTTGCAACTGGTTCAGATGATACTACATGTCGTGTTTTTGATATACGATCGGATCAAGAAATTGCAATTTATTCACAGAAAATGATTATGTGTGGTGTAACTTCTGTGGCTTTTTCAAAAAGCGGTCGAATATTATTTGGTGGCTATGATAATTTTAATTGTGTATTGTGGGATACCATAAAATTGGAAAGATTAGGAATTTTAGCAGGACATGATAATAGAGTTTCATGTTTGGGTACAACAGAAAATGGCACAGCAGTTGCAACTGGATCATGGGATTCATATTTACGGATATGGAATTAAAATCAGTATAAAAAATATATAAAAAAGATGCTTTTTTTCTTGCTGTTGTATTTATTTGTATTAATCAATTTTTAATTAATTTTTAATAAAGTATTATATTTAGTTTAAAATAAGAAAAAGTTAATAATAATAAAAATAGAAAAAAATAATTTATGGTAATTAAAAATAATTATTTACACAATTTATCAAAAATTAAGTTGTTCATCACGTTTTGGAATACTTATCAAGATTTCTGTTTTTATTCTCAATTTTTCAGATCCATAATGGAATGCGTCCACTTTTACTTACTCTCGGTGATTACAGAAATTTAACATTAAATGGTACCAAACTATTATCATATTTAACACAATTATTCCCATCAATGTTCAATGAAAAATTATGTGAACAATTATTACAACATATTCAAAAAATGTTAGAAATTTCGATAGCTTCAAATAAGACACAACCACAATCAGCAAACTTTTTAGCTGTAGCAAAAACTGGTGATTTTGAACAAAAAGTAACGACTTTAATTGGTATATTTCATCAAATACCAGCTGCAACAGCGAAATTCATTGATAGTTTATGTCAATTAGTATTACAAACTGAAAGATCATTAATGATTGAACCATCATGCCCATATCGTGAACAATTATTTAAATTTTTATTACGTTATCCAAATGAAACGTTAAATTTATTTTTAAGTGATAATAATATTATAAATCAACAATGGAATCGATTTTTAATATATTTATTAAAACATAAAGATGGTTTACCATTCCGTACCGTAATGCAATTGAATAAATCAAATCGTTTAGTACAATTAATCCATTGTAATACACAGCAAATGGCTATGTTATCGGAACAACAACGTTATGAGGCACAACATCAAGCTGTATTAATTGTACACGCTTTAATGGAATTAGATGATCAATGGTTGCCAACACAAAATGATATAATCACAGCATTGAAATTCCTATGGCAAAATAATTTATATAAAACATGTGAAATAAATGTTGCTTGTGATTTATGGCATTTAGTTGGAAAAATATTATTATTTTATTTTTCGCATAATACTAATGATATCGATTTATTATTTCAATTATTACGAGCATTATGTTTACATTTTATACCAGATTTTCATTTTCTACGTGATTTCTTACAAAATACTGTTGCTCAAAGTTATACAGTTGATTGGAAACGTAAAGCATTCTTTCATTTTGTTGATAATTTTAATAATCCAGCATTATCAGAAGAATTGAAAGCAAAAATATTAACTGCAGTATTGATACCATGTTTTGCTATGAGTTTTGATAAAGGTGAAGGTAATAAATTAATTGGGGCACCACCAAATCCATATCAAGAAGATGATAACAATGTTGTATCGGTATTTATAAGTAAAGTTTTCGATCCAGAAAAACCATTTGCTAATGATGATGCTGTTCGTATTGCATTACTACAATTTGCCTGTTTATTAGTTGAACGCGCCTCACCGCACATTCATGACGGTGATGCCAATAATAAACGGCAAGGTAATAAACTGAGACGACTAATGACATTCGCATGGCCATGTTTATTAAGTAAAAATTGTGTTGATCCAACAGCAAGATATCATGGTCATTTATTGTTATCGCATATTATTGCACGATTGGCAATTCACAAGAAAATTGTTCTACAAGTATTTCATTCATTATTAAAAGGTCATGCATTAGAAGCACGACCTGTTGTACGCCAAGCTTTAGAAGTCTTAACACCAGCAATGCCATTACGTATGGAAGATGGTAATACGATGTTAACGCATTGGACGAAAAAAATTATTGTCGAAGAAGGACATTCAATGCAACAACTATTTCATATTTTACAATTAATTGTTCGACATTATAAAGTTTATTACCCGGTACGACATCATCTGGTACAGCATATGATAAATTATATGCAACGACTTGGTTTTCCACCAACATCATCATTAGATTATCGTAAACTTTCTGTTGAATTAGCTGAAGTTATTATTAAATGGGAATTGCAGCGAATTAAAGAAGAAAATGCTGGCCAAATAGATGAAGACAATTCTAATTGTGATGTTAAATTAGGTCTAAAACGACCTTATACTGATGATCCTAATGAAATTAGAAAAAAATTGGCAACTGGTGAAAATATCCCACAACAACAACCAATACCTGGTAAATTATTAAAAAAAAATATCTCTTGATGAAATTAATGGTTTTTTTTTGTCAGGTCCATCCCAAGTTCAACCAAAATCTGAGGGTTCTAGTCGTCCAATTGAAAAATTGCATTGTGATACAGTTTTAAATTTTTTGATACGTTTAGCTTGCCAAGTTAATGATGCTCAATCAACACCAGGAATTGCATCGCCTGGTGAAGCTTTATCTAGAAGGTAATTCTAATTTCACTATGATTTCTAGAAAATAACTTATATAATATGTAAAAATATAAATTGTTTTTATATTAATTTCAGATGCGTTATGCTACTTAAAATGGCCATGAAACCTGATGTTTGGCCCCAACCTTTTGACTTAAAACTAGGTTGGTTAGATAAAGTATTTTCAAGTATTGAAAATCCACAACAAGTTAATTATGGCAATATTTGTACTGGTCTGGAGCTTTTAACTTTCCTTTTATCAATATTGAAAAAAGAACAAATTTTAGCAATAATTCGACCAATTCAACGTGGTCTTTCAGTATGTGTTACATCACCAAATACACGTGTAATTCGGTTAATGCATGCACTGCTCTCACGTTTAATGAGCACATTTCCAGCTGATTCTTATCACAAACATGAAGAATTGGAAATTCTTTATACAACTGTAAGTAAAATGATTTTGGAAGGTTTAGCGAATTATGAAAAAACACCACAACCGAATCCATCTACACTGTTTGGGACATTGATGATTTTAAAAGCTTGCTGTATTAATAATCAAAGTTATATTGATCGGTTAATGATACCATTTATGCGTTTATTAAATCGCTTAACGAAAGATCATTTAAATGTACCGCAAACAGTTAATAATCAAACTGGTGGTGTACAAGTTGGACAAACCGAAGGTGGCGGTTCATTAGCTCTAGAATTATTAATATTATCATTGGATTTAGTAAAAAATCGTATTGTTGTTATGGGTGTAGATATTCGAAAACTATTTATTGGTAGTATTTTAGTTGGCCTTATTGAAAAAAGCACTGATGTAAAAATTATGAAATCAATTGTTAAAATGATTGAAGATTGGATGAAAAATAAAAACCCGCCAATAACTGTAACACAAGCACCAACATTACGTGAGAAATCAATATTACTTGTTAAATTAATGCAATACGTTGAGAAACGTTTCTCTGATGACATTGAATTAAATGCACAATTTTTGGAATTAATTAATTATATTTATCGTGATGATCAATTGAAACAAACTGAACTCACATCAAAATTGGAAGCAGCATTCTTAGCTGGTCTCCGTTGTTCACAACCTAGTATTCGAGCGAAATTTTTCGAAATCTTTGATGGCTCAATGCGTAGACGCCTTCATGATCGTTTACTTTATATTATATGTTCGCATGCTTGGGATTCAATTGGTCCACATTATTGGATCAAACAATGTATTGAATTGTTAATCTTAACTGCTAATACTACAACACAAATACGTAATGCTAATGAATGTCACTTAGTGCCCAGTATTTCATCTGTCATTAATTTTGCGGATTCAGATGAAAAAAAGAATTTCGTTATTTATACATCATTACAAAATGAACCACCAGAATCATTTGAATCAATTGAAGACAAAGAAGATGTATTCGATATGGATATGAGTGTAGATTCGAATATTTCAAGACGTGAAGATAGTGAACGACCAGTTGTAAATCGTCAAGCAGCTTTGAATAAATTAATTAGTAGACAATCTGAATTTTTAGAAGCTAATCGTAAAGTTTGTACAGAACAATTATTAATTGCTACAGCACAACTTTGTCATATGGACTCCGAATTAGCTGAAAAAATTTGGTTAGATGTATTCCCAAAATTATGGTCAATTTTGGATGAAGGACAACAACAGGCAATTATACGTGAACTTGTACCATTTTTATCATCTGGCACTCATGTTATTCAACGAGATTGTCATCCAAGTGCATTGAATACATTTGTTGAATCACTGACGCATTGCCATCCACCTATTTACATTCCACCAAATTTAATTACATACCTTGGTAAAGCACATAATCTTTGGCATCGAATGACCTTAATTTTAGAAGAAATGTCATTAGATTGGCCTGCTAAAAAAGACAAATATCAAGAAAATTCTGATATTGATATAAGTGAATATGATTTAGTTGAAAATAATCAATCAACAATTTTTGATCCATTGGCACAAATGTATTCAGCTTTACACGAAGAAGATTTATGGGCTGGACTTTGGTTAAAATATGCAAAATATCCAGAAACAAATACAGCTATTGCCTATGAACAAATGGGATTTTTTGAAGAAGCCCAAGGTGCTTATGATTTAGCAATGACAAAATTCAAACAAGAAATTACTAATGGCCCAGCATCATTAGAAATGAATAGTGAATTATTGCTCTGGGAAAATCACTGGATACGTTGTGCGAAAGAATTAAATCAATGGGATATTTTATTAGATTATGCACAGGCAAATAAGGAAAAAAAATCATTTTTAATAATGGAAAGTGCTTGGCGTGTACCTGATTGGGCACTTATGAAACAAGCTTTGATTCGTGTCGAACAAACAAGTCCGAAACAGGAAGGATATAAAGTAAATTTATATCGTGGATTTTTAGCAATTCTCAATCAAGAAGAACAACAACTTGGCAATGTTGAACGTTTCGTTGAAGTTGCATCAGGTTTATGTATGCGTGAATGGCGTCGTTTGCCACATATTGTATCACACATTCACTTACAATATTTACAAGCTGCACAACAAATTATGGAATTGCAAGAAGCTTGCCAAATACATCAAGGTCTCTTACAATGCAGGACTTCTTCTTTGCATGATATGAAAGCAATTGTTAAAACTTGGCGTAATAGATTACCAGTTATTGCTGATGACTTATCACACTGGAGTGATATATTCACATGGCGTCAACATCATTATCAAATAATTACTCAGCATTTAGAACAGCCCACTGAAACTGGCAATCACACAATGTTGGGAGTACATGCTTCGGCTCAGGCTATTATACATTTTGGTAAAATGGCAAGAAAACATAATTTAACTGGAGTTTGTCAGGAGTCATTATCGCGAATCTATACAATTCCATCAGTTCCAATTGTTGATTGTTTCCAGGTAAATTTAATTTTTAAATATAATAATTTATAAAATTTTAAAATTAAATTTTGTTTTTATTAATTAGAAAATCCGACAACAAGTCAAATGTTACTTACAAATGGCATCGGTTAGTGGTCGTATTGAATTGAACGAAGCTCTTGATGTTATTGAATCCACAAATTTGAAATATTTTTCACGTGAAATGACTGCCGAATTTTATGCATTAAAAGGATTATTATTGGCACAAATTGGTCGATCAGAAGAAGCAAATAAAGCATTTAGTGCTGCAGCACAATTACATGATAATTTAACTAAGGCATGGGCACTTTGGGGAGATTATTTAGAACAGATTTTCACACGGGAATCAAAACAAATTACATTAGGTGTTAGTGCTATTACATGTTTCTTACATGCTTGCCGACATCAAAATGAAAGTAAAACACGAAAATATTTAGCTAAAGTGCTATGGCTATTATCATATGATGATGCAAAAGGATCACTAATGGAAGCTTTAGAAAAATATGCAGTTGGTGTACCACCACTTAATTGGCTACCATGGATTCCACAATTACTGTGCTGTTTAGTACAATATGAGGGTACTGTAATTTTGAATTTATTGAGTCAGGTATGAAGAAAAAATGAATTTATGCTCGATTAGAATATATATATTTATTTTTTTAGGTTGGCAGAATGTATCCGCAAGCTGTTTACTTTCCAATTAGAACTTTATATTTATCATTAAAAATTGAACAGAGGGAAAAGCATAAAAGTGTAGAACAGGCATTTTTGGCAAATAAAATATTAAATACTGTAAGGAAATAAGTATACAATTAATATTAATTATGCTAATGATTTTTTTTTTTTTATTGTAGCAAAATGCTGATGGTCAACCAATGAATCAACAAACTAATACTGCTAGTGATGTAAATCAATCTCAACAGCAAACACAACAAAATCAACAACAACCTACCGCAACATCTGTAGTTCCGATTAAAGCAACACCGCCTATGTGGCGATGTTCTAAAGTTATGCATGTTCAACGTGAAATTCATCCAACAATTTTAAGTTCCTTGGAAGGAATAGTTGATCAAATGGTTTGGTTTCGCGAAAATTGGTACGAAGAAGTATTACGTCAACTTCGGCAAGGTCTTATTAAATGCTATGCAATTGCGTTTGAAAATCGCAGTAGTGTTAATGATGCCACTATAACACCACACACATTACATTTTGTTAAAAAACTTGTATCAACTTTTGGTATTGGTATTGAAAATATTTCTAGTTCAGTAGCATCTAATTTTGCATCAGCTGCATCAGAATCATTAGCACGTCGGGCACAAGCAACCGTTCAGGATCCAGTTTTCCAAAAAATGAAAGGTCAATTTACATTAGATTTTGATTTCTCACAGCCAGGTGCAATGAAATTACATAATTTAATAAGTAAATTAAAGAAATGGATTAAAATATTAGAAGCAAAAACGAAACAATTACCAAAATCATTTTTAATTGAGGAGAAATGTCGTTTTCTATCGAATTTCAGTCAAAAAACTGCTGAAGTTGAATTACCAGGCGAATTATTATTACCGGTACCATCGCACTATCATATTCGTATAGCTAGATTTATGCCACGTGTTGAAATTGTCCAAAAACATAATACCGCAGCACGACGACTTTATATTCGTGGTACAAATGGTAAAATTTATCCTTATTTAGTAGTAAATGATTCTGGGCTAGGAGATGCTCGTCGCGAAGAAAGAGTTTTACAATTATTACGCATGTTAAATCATTATTTGGGTAAACAAAAAGAAACTTCAAGAAGATTTTTACATATAACAGTACCACGAGTTGTTCCAGTTTCACCACAAATGCGTTTGGTCGAAGATAATCCCGCTAGTATTTCATTATTAGATATTTATAAGAACGGTTGCAATAAATTGGGTGTTGAACACGATACACCTATTGCAAGATATTATGAACGTTTAGCTGAAGTACAAGCTAGAGGATCTCAAACAACACATCCAGTATTACGGGATATATTACGTGAAGTACAAATTAATATGGTACCGAAAACTTTATTAAAAGATTGGGCTGTACGTAATTTTAAATCACCTACAGATTATTGGCAATTTAGAAAAATGGTAAGCTAGTTTTTTATTTGATAATCTAACAATTTAACATTATTTTTTACTTTCGTATTAGTTTACATTACAATTATCACTAGCTTGTCTCTGTGAACATGCTCTACATTTAACCCGAATGAATGCTGATATGATGTATTTACATCAAGATTCTGGTCTAATGAATATTTCTTATTTTAAATTTGATGTCGATGATACAACTGGTGAATTAGATGCATCACGTCCAGTTCCATTCCGTTTGACGCCAAATATTGCTGAATATTTATCAACTATTGGTATATCGGGACCATTAACAGCATCTGTTGTTGCTACTGCAAGATGTTTAGTACAACCAAATTTTAAATTACCAACAATTTTACAGGCAATTTTACGTGATGAAATAATTGCCGTGCATAAAAAACGTTTAAAAGATGAAAAACCAATTGTTGATGCTAATGGTGATATTATACAGGAATCAACACCTGATGTTGATATGGAAAATATTATAAATGTTGTTAATAAAGCAGTTTCAGCAATAATGCTGCGACTAAATAATATTTCATATTTTGATAATGTTGAATCAAATAAAATTGCAACATTGGTACAAGCTGCTACCAATTCTGATAATCTCTGTCGCATGGATCCAGCTTGGCATCCATGGTTGTAAAAAGAAATAACTATAATTATTATTTTAATTTTTTTTTGCTCATATACTTTTATTTTTTTTAATTTTAATATCAGCAATTAATTTTTCTGGACTTTTATGTTAGACAATAAGTAAATAATTTTTAAAGAAAAAGAAGATAATAATAAATACAAAATTTTATTTAAAATTAAAAAGCAATTTTAATTTTATTGTAAACATTCGTAGTGATATACATTGTGGAGTAAAAACTAATCCCAATTATTTATTGGGAACCTATTACTCGACAATCTTCCTCATCAATGTTCTATTGGTGTTCATACGTATCAATAGTTCATCATTAGTAATTCTGCGGTCCAATTTATTTTCAATACTTACCTGTAACACCAAACTTCAAATATTTAAATATTTTTACACAATGTTTTTGTTAATGACCAAACTTCCAAATATAACGTAAGTATCTTAGCTTTTATATACAAGTTTACTTCATTTTTGCAAAGGATATTTATAATTATTTTAAACGTCGATCTGTCTTGTTCAATTATAGAGCTGGTTTCGTTTTTATATCCGTTTGAT
Source organism: Rhamphomyia laevipes (assembly GCA_963920725.1). Lineage (NCBI taxonomy): Eukaryota > Metazoa > Arthropoda > Insecta > Diptera > Empididae > Rhamphomyia > Rhamphomyia laevipes. The sequence goes on from OY987259.1 coordinate 7,180,133, forward strand.
GTAATTAATGATTTATACTAAATAAGTACTTCATTTTGTCCACACTTTTTATTGTTATTAATTCTATGTTCAACTATTCGATTTCAACGTTTCGTTGCAAAAAATCGACACACAAAATTTTGAAAGAAACCATTAAATGACTTACTAAAACTTTAATGCAATGTAAATTCAGAAATTATTTCATATTTAAATTTGTATTGTAATTAACAAGTATAATTAGAATAGCTATGAGTGTTGCATTGGAATTGATGGTAAAAAAAAATGGATTTGGCTGAAACACGTCCTAGACTCGCTTCTAGGACGTGAAGTTTGAAAATCCTTCCAGCTTCGCAAAATTAACATCTCTTAGAACTGCATCCTACATCTACCCAAATATACATCAGTTGCTTCTGACAATTATTATCCGATTTCAATGAAATTTAGTACACATATTAGTTTTGTAATATAGTTTGTCGTCAGTTACAGTATTGGTGCCTATAAAAATTTCGAATTATAAAAACAAACAGTATTGGGTTTTAAAAGATGTGAAATTTCTAATTACAAAGTACTATTGGACATAAATCACTGTTGAGCCTAACTACAAATTATCTACTCCACCTGGTTAGCCATATTTTTAAAAATTTATTTAAATATACGTAATTAAATTTGTAATTAAAAGTATATAATTTCCCTAAAATTAAAAGACTTAATTATATTTTTAAATTATTATTTTTTTTAATCAGTTTTTTATTAACTTCTTTTCATTTTTTTTTTTTATCTTTTCAATACAATGGTAGTAATATATATAATATATGTATGTGTATGTGTATATAAATATGATTTTTGTAATGTTCTCTTCCATCTACAATATTTTTTTTTTTTATTTATTTATTTATTTATATAATTTTCATTTATTTTATCATTATAATATGTAATTAACAATTCTTATTTTAAATTTGTTGTTTTAATTTTTTGTTTTCACTTTTTATATTTATTGTTTAATCACTTTTAAACTTGATTTTTTTTTTTAATTTAATTTTTTTTGTGTAAATTAATTTTTCATGTTGATTTTCTTAAATTTTAATTAATATGTACTTATATAGTTTTTTTTCTTCTTCTTTTTAATATAAAGAACAGGAGTTATATGTTTTTAAGTTTTTCAGAGTGTTTCAGTTTTTTTTTTATTAGTTAGTATAAGACTATCCTATTTTTAAACAGTTTTTTTTTTGTTTTCTTAAATAATATCTTTTAAATTTTATATTTTTTAGTTACTATTCAACTTTCTATAGCATCTGTAAATATACATGTATATATATATAATATTTTTTTTTTTTTTTACTTTTTACTAGATATGGCAGATTTTTCATTCTACTTAAATTTAAATTATATAATTTTAGGTTATAATACGAAACTAATTTTCATTTTTATTATATTTTTTATTTATAATTTATTGTAATAAATAGATTTTTTAATTATTCTTTGTTATAGTTCCTAATTTTTTATTATTATATATTTTATTTTATTTTTGTGTCTGCTATTTTTAATTTTAAAAAAAATTTTACTTTTAAAAATTTAATTTATACATTTATTTTATTGTTTAATATTATTTTAATATTAAACAAAAAAAAATATTATGCATTTTGTGTGCTTCTATAAATTTTCAATATATTTTTTAATATACTTCCTAATCGTTATTAAAAATTAAAATAAACAAAAAATAAAAGGTATTAAATTGAAAATTTTATAATGAATTTTTATAAAATAAATTTATTTAAAGTTCCGGAAACTCAATTCAAATTTATTTTAATAATATTTATAATTTTTTTGTTATTAGTTTAAGAAAAATAAATATTTTAACCACTTCGCCTCCGTGCTTTTTTCGTGGTCGTCTTTCAACTTTTTTAACATCGCTCTGACTATTTTTATTTAACTAACTCAAACGAATGAGTGTCAAAGCAATACCCAATTCAAATAAATGTTATCATAAGTCATAAGAAATGTATACGATAGTGAGTGAGATGCTTCGTTTTCAATATATCATTCATTACATTTCAATATATCATGTGGAGAAATCAAATACGTAACTACAATACAAATCAGTACAGTAATAAAAATATATTGAAATTGCATTGAAAATTTGTCAATTTCAGGAGGTGGTGGAATTCTTGAACTTTTTTTAACAGATATTTTGAAAATTTTACAAGCGATAATTTCATGTGCACTTCCGGAAGATATTTTTTACATCATTTCAGTGTGTCTTATTTATTTTCTGTAAACAAATGACATATAGTACATCAATTTTAATGCTAGTAGGAGTAAAAAGTTAAATATTTCCAAATTCAATTTAGTAAGACGGTCATTTACACATTTAGCTTTTCTATTGTGTCTATTCTTTTTGTAGAGTGTATTCGAAAACGACTGAAGTGCGTAATGCAAGCGAATGTAACTCAAGCATTATAAATTTACGAACAGATTATCAAGTATTGTTCCTCTTCATTGTCTACACTTAATAACAATATTTATTAAAAATAATTAACAAACATAAAATAAATGCTACAATTATTGTTGATATTGTCTACACGTAAACTATGAAGTAGACAATGGACTATTGTTTACACAAAAAGTCGACGTTACGTAGACTTCATAATACAGTCTACGTCGCACAACATTAGTAGTATTATCCCTCCGTATTTAAAACAATCTTCAAGAGATGCTATTAGCGATGAGAATGAGACTACTACTAGAAACTAGAGGGTAAAGCGATAAAAATATAAGTGAAGTGAAAATTTAATATCGAATTGCTTACGATTTTAAATTATTAATACGATATATTACTAATAATAATTTTTACACTTAAAATATTATATTTATTTTTACGATATTGTTTTCATATTCTTAAATCATTAGTTTTATAATAAACATTTTTATCATTCTATTTAACAGTGGTGTTTTGATATTATCAATTTGCTTTTATTATCGTTGTTTTTTTTTCTACAAAAAAAAACAAAAGCATTGATCCTTATGATTGAAGTCGACTCGACTCTCGCTTCGTCACGACTTTTACAGTTCGGTATGATTGAAGTTCAAACTTGAAATCGCCAAAACACTCGCCGGCGAGAGTTTTAGCGCATTGTCGACTATATTCGGTATGATTGAACTCGCTTTCGATTCGATTTCTGTCGACAACAGTCGCCGATTAACTCGTCTAGAAATTTCTGGACGAGAGGAACAATTTTTTTTTTAAAATTAAGTTTGAATTTTTCTAAGTGATATTTTATAGTTTTTATAAAAAATTTGGTGTTAAATATTTTTTTTAATACAAATTTGTTAACATAATTTTTTAATAACGTTTTTATAACACAAATTACTTTAATTTAAATTTAAAAAAAAAACGTCAAAATTAATGTCGAAAAAGCTGTGTAGCCGCCATTGAAACAAAATAATACCAATTATTTCATCCGCCATGTCGAGAGACGATACAAGCGTCGAATAGCGAGGCGAATGTCGAGTCGACTTTAATCACAAGGGTCATTATTATTTGGAAGTATATATATATTTTTTTTTTATTTTTATATTTTATATATAAATATTTATTATTTTTATTAGTATACTATTCATTTTTTTTGTTTTTTTTTTTTATAATTTTTTTTTATTGTGAAAATATTTTACAAAAAGTTTTCTGTTTTTATTTTATTTTTTATTTTATTAAATCTATATTTTAAATTTTTACTAATAAAGTTTTATTTTATTTATTTTTCAGTCTGTTACGTTTAGAAAATTTACATGAAAAATTATCAATTTTTTATTTATTTTTTTAATATAGTTAGTTTAATTAGAAATATGAATTTAAATAATATAATTAATTTTATGTAATTGCTAAGCAAATAAAAACAAAAATAAAAAGTTTAAACATTTATTTTATTGCACAATTATTTATTTCATTTTTTATTTTTCTAAATATATATGTATAAAAAAAATAATAAGTAAAACTACCTAAATAATTATAAGATTATGCAATAAAAAATTTGATTTGATTTTTAAAAAAAAATAAAAATTGACATTATATAAGAAACTATAATAAATGGAACTATGAACTAATTTAATAAGTATAATGTTTTCTTCTAGACGGCATTAGATAATCTTTAAATGGATGTATTTTTTCTAATAATTTTTAACAAATAATATTTAAGTTTAAGGCAACCAAAAATTTGTTGACCAATTCTATATTTGATTATTATTCTTCAATTCAAAATATATGATATTTAAAAATAAAATTGAAAATATAATTACATTATCATAAATATTTGTATTTGAAGTAGCAGCACATTATATTGTATTTCATTATAATATTGAGAAAAAATATAACCATAACACTAAATTCCAATTATTTATTATAGGTACTTAGAAAAATAAATAATTATTTATTATAAATTTTATATAATACTTTTTTGTAATTTTTATTTTTTCAAATTAAAAAAAAAAAAAAAATAATTTACAAAATTTTTCAATTTATATTTCTTTTTAAAATAATTTTTCAACTTAAATTGTAATATGGCTATATAAAAATCACATGCTATTGCTAAAAAAAAAATTAAATAAAAAAAAAAATTATTATTTCAATTTTAAAATAATCTCCATTTTATAAATTTTATTTAATTTCGAGTTATAATAAAAGAATATAATAATGGGGTGAAAAGAAATGTCGAAGACAAATTTTTACCCTGAAATCGAACGAACTTTTCCACAGGACAAAGCGTCGTTGCTTTAACTATTATCAAATATTTCTATTAGAGACTGGTTAGTTTCAACGCAAGTTATGCATAGATATCCAAATAATATAAAATGTATGGGACCAGTTAAACTTAACACGACAGCATTCACATCACAACGCAATGCAGAAACTGGAAAGTTGACATCTAAATTTGACAAGACTTAATTTATAAATTTTTATTTATTCGTTTGAAGAAAAAAATAATTGAAATTGTGAATGAAAATAAAATATTGTACGATAAATTTAGTCTGAGATATTAATTAATATTTCACATTATGTCATGTTCGTCAAATGCATTATTGCAGCTTTGAGACTATGTACCTAATACAGTGGTAAAGGATATTCTAATTGTTGTGTGTCCGTAACTTGCGTTGAGACTAACTTTCATATAAATGTTTCAACATTTCAGCGGATCAGCAACGCGACAAGAGTATCTACAGGATTAATTTTTAATATTTAAGGTGCACGCACGTGTAATACTATGTAGTGCTAGAGGCTAGAGCTACAAGCGTCAAACGATAACTATAATTTTTTTTTAGAATAAATTACTTTACAGTACAGTAAAGAAAATAAAAATCTGGATGCTATTATCGTTTGAATTCCGAATGCACCTACAACAAATAATTTCTTTATAATAGGCTGCAATATATGATTAATCCGAACACTCCTTATATTCCGGACTTAACAAATCTTTAGCTAATTAACAGTTTAAGCTTTAAATGATCATTATCGTCTCTATAGTTATCTTGTCATATATTAGTTAATGTTAAATAAAATGGTTACAAATGTGCGTTTTTAATTAATATTTTTTACAGAGGTTACACTTAACTATTTAATGTTCGTTTTGCAAAAAAATATACATATATTTAAAGATAAAAAATAAAACTTAAAAATAAAACAATTTAACAACTAAATTATACAAAATGAAAAAAAAAAAAAAAAAAAAAAAAAAAAAAAAAAACTATAAAAATATTAACATATTTCATTCTCTGAAATTTTCTAACGTTTTTTAAACAGAAAACATTAAAAATAAAATTTTAAGTTATTTATAAATGTATACTTAATTTTAAATCTCCTTTAATTAATTACTAATTTTATAATTTCTATATTATTATTAATAATATTTTTAATAGTGGTTTGTTTGTTTTAACTCATTTCATTTTTGATTTATACTTTTAAATTTTCATTTTCATATTTTTTTTTTTTTTTAGTAGGATCAAACAGGTCCAGGACTAGCCATAACAGTTTTTTCCATTCGATTATCATGGGCAAGGACATGACCTTGTTGAATTGCTAATGGTGCATGTAAATTACGTTCTTGCATAACACGTTCTTGTAATGCACGATGTTCTTGTATGGCACGATCCTGTAATGCACGCTCTTGTAAGACACGTTCTTGTAATACACGTTCTTGTATTGCTCGTTCTTGTAGGACACGATGTTCTTGTAAAGCTCGGTCCTGTAGGGCACGATCACGTTGTTGTCTTTCATGTAGCGCACGTTCCTGCATCAGGCGTTCATTTATATTAAGACCGTTCGCATCATTCATATCTAAAAATGTTTGATAACTTTGTTTTTATAAAAAAGAAAAATGATAACAAAATTTAAATAAAATAAATATATAAAAAAAGTGGTAGGAAATAGAAGTGGTTGGAAATAGAACATTCAACTAATATTTTAACGAAATTCTTAGATATATGCTTCAACTCTTCTATCTAGAGTACTCTATAAGGTCTAGACGTTCGCCATGACCAAATGATGGAGTTTTATCTCTATTGCTTTGGATTCAACAACCCAACGTTATAATAGGACATACGAAGAATGGGTACATCGATAGTTTGATCATATTCAATAATAGTCACTCTCATAGAGATGAATGTATTTGAGTATAGATTCAAAACAGACTGGATTTCTAGAATTTCTTGGTTGTGGTTTTTATTTGATTTAATAAATAATATAGAAATGTGAAGATTTGTCAAGGAAAATACTTATGTCTAGAAAAGAATGAATCAATTGATTGCTCAGACTTATCTCATTAACTAGTAAGAAAAACCTTGACATTTGATCTTTTATAATCAGTTTGGAACTCTCGCCCGATTACAGAAAAGTATGTGGAAGGATTTATGTAAGAAATATTTTTCTTCTGTACGTGTACTTCAAAAATTTAAAATTCAGGATGTCATATAGCTTTCAATACAACACACACTCGAGAGTTACAATGGATATAAAGAATTTATCCGTGTTTTATCAATACGTGGTTGGTGAAAATTAAAGATATTTCGTCATATTTAGACATGCAACCAAATTCAAGGAACGACTTTGAAATTCTAGAATTAATTACATATGAAATATGCTTAACTCTCTTAAGTATATTGCTCTCCCTTCAATGTTTTAACATTGGTTATTGTTAATATAGGATCATCCTCATTTATATGATATTATTTCAAATTTAGGTCCGGCGAAAGTTAAAACTAATTTAAGTTAGAAAAAGGAGACATTTTATCATGCCATGAATGATTGTCCTTATTTCCATATATTTTAATACATTATACGTGACATTTACATCCTTATTACGTACTTATGTTTCAGCGGTAAATGTATAGAATAAAGAATAGATTAGATTTAATAAGAACTAACTACAAAGTTAATAAGAACTAACTACAAAGTTAGGTGAGAGTTTTGGTAAATTAAAATTCTAAAAACTGAATATTGGTATTATATATACTGTAAAATTAAAAAAAATTTTCATACTTAAATTATTTCTAGATCCTTCTTGATTATTTAAGGTTGCTATCGATCTATTATCACCAGGTGAAGACATTTGTGATACTGCAGGTGAAGTGTTAATATTATTTAAATCCGATACATACCTAAAAATAAACATAAATTAAAAATATATAAATATAAAAATATATTACCGATAAAAAAAAATACAAATTTAATTTATTTGATTTTTAATTAATTTCAATATTTTCAATGTTATTAATTTAACCTTAAGTCACAGACTTGCGAACTATTTGAATCATAAACTTCACCTGGATCAGGTGCACTATTATTATTAGGTGGAGCACCAGTCGCAACACTATTTATTGTAGCTATACTATTTGCTGTTGTTCTTTCTTGCCGATGTACACGATTATGATGTCTATAATAAATAATAATATTTATATAAATAATATCAATTTGTGTATTAACAAATTATTATGTAATACCTTATTAAATAGCTGTCCCTTATGAAAGTTCGACCACAAATATTACATTCAAAATTTTGACCAGCAGAATGTGTCCTAATGTGTACGGCGAATTGTGTTTTACTTGTAAATGTCATTGAACAACGATCACAACTTAAGGGCTTTTCAGAAACATGAGACCACCTGGAAATAAAATTTATATATACAATTTTAAATAATTTTCAATTTAATGCATTTGATGTCAATGCCAGATTTCATGGTCAAAATATTCACATCACTGCCATTAAAAGTCTACAAATTTTAAAAGGCCTACGAAATTTTTTAGTCAGAGTACATATACCTACGTCAAAAGGCAGTCATATTCATATATATAGGATATTTTGCGAATCATTGGAGAATTACAAAAAACGACGAGACTGAGGAAATTGATAGTGAAGATACCCACAGTTTTCCACTATATTAAAAAACAAGATGGAACATGGGGGGCCAATATGTGTAAGAAAATACTGAAAATTCTAATATAATTTCACCTCCACACGGTTAACAAATTTATTAGTTACAAATTTATAGATCGATATGCAGTTTCATTTAAGCCTGATTTTGACTAGAGTTTTGACTGATTTTGACTATAGAATTGGATGTCGACTAGAACAAGATACTAAATACATTTTTATGTATGGTATGATAGAGATAAAAAATGTTTAGGACCCCTAAAAAATTGGATGTTCTGATTCTGATCTTTTTCGATGAATCAGAAAAAAGCTATTCTCCGTTTAACGACAGAGTAGCATTCAATAATGTAAATATGGAATCCATTGTTAAAGTTCTGGTCTCGAGAACGTACTGGGATATAGAAATTATAAATTATATGATAACTACGTCAGGTACTAATTACATAATTTTTAATTTTAATCTCGAGAAAATTCTTGGACACGATAACTATGTGAATGAAAGCAAACCTTAACATTATAAGATTTGTAGACTCTCGGTAAATTCAATAAGAGTTGATTTTTTTTTCATGGTCCTAGTAGCTTTATCCACCATGCAAACATGGAGCATGGAATATACGATGGATTTATATCATAGGAGGATATGGTTATTGCGACATAGATGGTAATAAGAAGGTCGACAGTTTGGTTAAAAGGCGTTCCGGCACAGACATTGAGCAAATAAAATAGCTAAAGTGACCAAAAGAAGGATTTATGAGATTAAGTTCTGGTCAGACATTTCATTAAGACATTTCTTCATTTCAAGTAATCACTATGGACCTGTAGAATTGGTTTCTTCTGTGTAAAATAGTCGAGATACTGGCGGTGATGTATTGAGGATGTCAGGACATTGAAGTAGTAGAGGCCATAATGTATATGGTATGTGACTATTAAGGTCCAGGATACTGCGTAAGTATATATTTGATAACCAGGAGAAGATTCTAATCATGGATAGATTTTTGTGGCAAACGGGATGGACAATTTAATATGTGCAGAGGATGTTATTATTGTTACAACTAAAGTGATCTACTTTCTTAACAAATTAATTAATACACGAGATTAATAAATTATTTTTATTATGGAAAAATTAATTTTTACCATAATTCTTCTTACCTGTGAGCTGTTACGTAACTTTTGACAGCAAATGTTTTATTGCAAATATCACAAGCATATGGTCTTTCACCTACAAAAAAATTTGAAAATAAAATAATTATTTAAAAAAAAAAAATTATATAAATTAACATTTTGATAAAAAAAAAATCAATATTAATTAACTTTCCAAAATAAAATTAGAATTTAACTATAAACACCGATATTAGCAACAACATTATAAAAAGAATCAGAAATATTTTACATTCCAAAATATATTTAAATTTTATGTATTTATAATATTTTTCGATAACTTAAAATGCAATTAAAAAACTAAACATAATAACAAAAACAAACAAACAAATTTCAAAATAATAATAAAATTTATTCATTAATATCGAAAAATATTAACTTTTTTTAAAAATTCCAATTTTGTATATATATATTTTACAATTCATTTTATTAATTTTATTTTTATTCCAATAATTTTTACATAATTGTTTTTTTTTTTTCTTTAATTAAGACCTGCCTGTATGAATTCTTTTATGTATATTTAGTGTTGACTTTTGTGTGAAACGTTTTAAGCACAAATCACATTGGAAAGGTTTCTCGCCAGTATGCATCCGCGTATGAATTTCAAGATAAGTTTTCCGATAAAATGCAGCCGGACAATGCTCACACTGGAACGGTCGTCCTTGTACTAATACATATAACACGTTGATTATTTAATAAAAAATTTAAATGTATAATTTTTCTAATGATACTTTATTGACATTGCCAGCAAAATACTTTGAAATGAAATTTTTCGATACCAGATATTTCTTTTCCGTTAAAAAAAAATCGTTATAATTTGAATACATTCTGCCGGGATTCTCTAACATTCGAAATTTACGGATTTCTTCGATGAATATGTCAAATTTACTCAAAAAGTTTTTGACAGAGGTTTCTGGAAATTCGAAATTTCGACGTTCAGAGAATCCGAACAATTATGTTTATATATTAATTATATAATAAATTTTTATTTAAAATTTTATTCAACGACTTTACAGATAAAAAATTTATTTGAGAAATTACATATGTTAATTGATTATTTAATTACATACAAACTTACGTAACGTTACATTTTCAAGTTTAATTTATTACATTATTCAAAGTAGTATGATTCTCGCATTTGTAAATAAAGTATTATTTAAATTATAATTATAATTAATATAAAAAATTGAATGAAATTTTCAAAAATACAAGATTACAAATTGATATATTTCAAATTGAATATATATATTAGATTTTCTCTCTCTCTCTGCTATTAATTTTTATTTTCAAAAAAAAAAAAACGTTTTCATTTTCATATTAATTAAAATTTTCTTAATCAAATGCCAAATCTTGCATTTTTGATTTTTCAATCCAGTATAAAACCCCAAAAAAAAATAATTACTGAATATTTGAAATTTGTATAGTTAATAACAATGACAGTTGGAAGTAAACATTATCAAAAATTTACTTTTTTTCATTAATTTTTTTTATTTGTTTTTTATTAATTTTTTATTTTATTTCAGTTATTATTTTCTTGTATGGTTTTTGTTTCATTAATAAAAAGAAAAATAAATTAAGTTTTGTAATTGTAAAAGCAAATAAATAAATAAATACCAGATGTATGACTGAGCATATGTAAATTTAATGCGCACTTCTGTGAAAATCTCTTTAGGCATGTTGAACACTGAAAAGGTCTAAGACCTATAAGGATTACAAATAAGAAAAAAGAAAATATAAATTAGCAGAGATAGAGATTTTTATAATTTGTTCAATTAATTTTTATTTGTGTCGGCTAATCGTAATTTTAAATTCTTTTAATATATTTTTTATTTCTGATTTAATTTGTTTAAAAATGTTTTACTGTTTTCTTTTTTTTTTTTTTTTTAAAAAAAAATTAAATTAAAACGAACAGAAATAATAATAAAATGGTTCATCCAATTTATGAAACAAGAGAAATTAATGCACAAATGATATTTTTGGGTAATTTAAATTTTGCAATGACATTATTTGTAAATTTTAAAAGTGTTAAAACAAAAATGGGAAAATTTTATTTCAAATGTTGTTTTTAACTGTCAATTTATAATTGAAATTAATTACAAAGATCGAAAACTTTTACCAATATACACTATTCAAAATTTAAAAAAGTACTTTTTACCATTAAATGAATAAAAATGATTATTTATGTTTTAAGTTAGTTATTTATATTAGCCACTGTCAAATGAAATTCTACGATTATCAAGTTGAAATTTGTTTATATCTAAAATTTTCGACAGATAACATAAATAGCTTATCTTTGACAGTTAATAGTTAATATGGGTATCGTAAATTGTATATTACATTCATTTCAGAAATTCAAATTTAAAAATTGATTATTTAATTTTCATAAATTTTTAATTTTTAAATTAATTTTACTATTTTAAATTTTTTAGGTTATATTTTTGATAACATACGCCACGTTAATTCAATTTCATTCAATTTTTTATTTTTATTTAACTAAAAAGTTTGTCAGGATTTATATAATTAACGTAATATTTGAAACTTATCTTTTTTTTCTTTTTTAATAATATATTTTTCATAAATTTTATTGTTTTTGCAAAATTTCTGATTCTTTTTTTATTTTTAATATTATATTTTATATTTTTCTACACAAAAATAAGTTTTTGTTTAATAAATTTCAAGAGTAAAATTTATTTTTAAGTCACACTACACAAAAGAAATTTTTTTTTATATATTTTTTGTTTTTTTATTATTTTTAATTTTTTATTATTATTATATATAATAATAAAAAAATAAATTATTTAAAATTAATTTAATAAATAGATTTGCGTATATAAAATGAATTTAATTATAATAATATATATACAAAAAATAAATAAATTTAGAGAGTGACATTTATTCACGGTGCGTTTTAACACTTTTTGTTTTTATTTGAAAATATTAAAAAAATAAAAAAAACTATTAGAATGTAGGAAAAATATATATAAATTCTAAAAAATTAAATATATTCAATTTAATTTAATTAAAAAAGTATTATATATTTAAAAAAATATAATAAAATAAGTTATTTAAAAAAGAATTATTTATTAATTAAGATTAAAAATATGGTGCTGACAAAAAGCTGTGAATATTAAGGACACTATGAATTTTTTTAAAAAAAATAAATAAGAATATAAAAAATAATATTAAACGAATAAAATATATTATAGGAAAAAGAAAGAGATAGAAAGAGCTTATTATGTCATACAAAATTCAATTCATAAAAATTAAATTTAAATGCAGTGCAGTTTTAGAGCATTTAATTTGCAAGTGTTCTCAACTAATATACATATAGTAATAATGTGGCAACCCATGATGATGAACACAATATTATTACAAAAAAAATAAAAAAAAAATGAGAAGAATATGTCCATAGAATTATTGTTATCTATAAAAAAGACTAAATGTCACTTATTCATACTTTTTGGCTCAATCCGTTCTATACTTAATACAAAAATTTACTATATTATTTTATAATTGTAAATGGGTTGGGGACTCAATCAATAATTTAAATGTAATAATTAAAATCCGAATTTATAACAGCACACAAGACACGAGTAAGTTAATAAAATTGAGAAAGATAAGAATTTGAAGAAATGTTCATTGGGTTTTATAACAGAGATATGTAAGAATTAGAACAAAAATTATCTGTAAAATTACATAAATTATATTTATGTTGATATTCTGTAAATAAAAATTAATAAAAAATTAATGTTTTAATATTTAAAATCAAAATTCATTATTATTTCAGATATGGACTATTTAAATTATTAGCTAACAAAATCAAGCACATTTCAAATTGAAAAAGTTAATTAACAAAAAGTTAACAAAAACATAAAGTTAATTTAATTTTAAACATTCTTACGAAATCCTTAACATTTTCGTAGGCTTTTTATAAATATTCCATTCCAATTTCATACCGTGAACGTTTCTTAATATATTCTTAACTTTTTGAAGTGGCTTGTGGTCGTTTTAAGCTTGAGTCCGGAAATATAAATCTAGACATTTTTCGAACTCTTTTTTCGAAAATAAGTTTGATTTTTTTTATAATGCAATAAATTATTTTATTTGATATTTGAATTAAGGATACCCTAAATCTTAACTAATCCGTCGTTAAAAGTGAAATTTTAGTCTTTTTTATATAGCAAATATACCAACAAAAAAAAAAAAAGGAAAAAAAAATGTTAAAAGTTTCCCGCTTGAAGAAATGTCACATTCAAATGTTGATAACAAAATTTGTCTCTACTACACTAGATCGATCAGCCTAAAATATTTCATAATTGTCAATTTAACCATTTCTTTTGTGATTTTTATAAAATTCATTTTTATTTGTTTGATTTGTTCGTGATAAATTATTTTTCGTGATAAGTTTATTTTTAATTTATGCAACAAAAAAAAAAAAAAACAAATGAAAAATACACATTTAATTTAGAAGTTTAATTTTAGAAATTGATTTAATTAAGTTTTTTTTTTTTATATATTAGACTGACCTGTATGAATTCTTTTGTGTATGTTTAAGGTGGACCTCTGTGAGAATCGTTTTGAACAAATATCACATTCAAAAGGTCGTTCTCCGGTATGCGTACGATGATGTATATCTAGATATGGCTTCCTGCAAAACGCGGCCGGACATAACGGACATTGAAATGGTCGTATTCCTACTATACCCGGTGTAAGAGTTAGCATTATAATAAGTACAATTAAAATAAAATTGTAGAATTTTTTATTCTTTTTTTTTGGTAAATTTCCTAATTTTGATTTTGTGTATATTTTTTTCATAAAATTTTGTTTCAAAAATTTTGTATATTTTATTATTTTTGTTTTTTTTTTTTAACTTTATTTTTTTAATGTTTTTGGAATTATTATTAATTTTGTTTTAACCAAAAAAAATTATAAGGAGATTGTATAATAATTAAAAGAATTTTTTTTTTATTTTTGACTAGCCAAAAAAAATAAAATCAATTAAAAAAAAAAAAAAAAAAAAATTTAATTAATTTTGTGGATGTGTAATTTTTTTTTTTTTTTGATTTTGTATTTTTTTTTTTTTTTTTAATTTCTGATCTTACCAGTATGTACAGTTTTATGAATATTTAACGATGATTTTTGTGTAAAACGTTTAAGACAAACATCGCATTCAAAAGGACGTTCACCTGTATGCGTTCTCATATGAATATCAAGATAGGGTTTACGTGCAAACGCCGCTGGACATTGTTCGCAATGAAATGGTCGATCTTGAACTGAACGGAAAATGAAAAAATTAAAAAACAAAAAAAAAAGAAATTAAAAAAGAAAAACGAAATATAAAAAATGATTTAATTTTTTATCTCATATTTGTTTTGATTTTGAATTGGTTTTTTTTTTCAACTTTTGAATTATTAAATTCTAAATAAACGTAATTTAAATATATTATATATAGAAAAAAAAACAGATTATAAAAATAAAATTAAGAAAAAAAAATATTTTAAAATAAAAATAATTATCAGATTATAGAAAAGAAAATTATTATATACAAATAAATAATTCCAGTATTCAAAACAATTTTAATGTGTATATAAATGTTAATTAATTAATTATGCGGATATTTAATATATATATTTAATGTTTTTATTTATTAAAATAATTTTAAATACGATTTTGGTGGCATCTATATTGTGAAATAATAACTAAATCGAATTATTCGACCAAAAAAATATATTATTATACTAATTTTTGTGTTTCAAAAATCAATTAATACATAATAAATAAAAAAAAAAAATTAGATCATAATTTTGGAAAACTAACAACAACTGACAAATTAAATATAAATAAATAAATAAAAATGGAATAATGAACAGAAAAATAAAACTAACCGGAATGTGTCCGCCTATGTATATTTAAAGTAGATTTTTGTGTGAAACGTTTTAAACAAATATCACATTGAAAAGGACGTTCCCCAGTATGTGTTCTCATGTGAATATCTAAATAGGGTTTCCGACAAAATGCTGAACTGCACTGACTGCACTGGAACGGTTTGTGCATGCTCCAATAACCTGGAACAAGTAATAAACAGCGGTCGGTTAGAATTTAAACCAAAAACAAAACAAAAAAAAAAAAATAATCAATAAAAAATAAAATATCATTAATTACTTAAAAAAAAAATTATAATAGAGAAATTAAAATTAATTTACAACAAATAAAATTAACAAAAAAATAGTAAAAAATTATATAAAACACAAAAAATTATATTTAAATTAGGAATTACATAATTAGGAAGTACAAATTAAATCTTTTTTTAATTATAAAATTGTTGAAAATGTATGAATGTAGGAATTATTTTGAAGGTATTACACCAGGTTTTTTACATAATAAATTAGTGAATTAGTCACAACTTTCGTTATGACTTAGGACGTTACTGAAATAGCTTATACATAGATAGTAATAGGTTAATCAATGACTTAAAAATTCATCTGTTCCTTATTAAACATATACACCTAATTTAAATTAACTAGCGTGTAATTTCCTATATCAATAAATTATATGTCTTCTATTCATGACACGAGAAATAGTAAATATAGTAATATTTAAATAAATAAAAATGAATAAAAACAGCAATAATTTGTATATGGTAACATACTGTAATGTATGGCAATATTATATATTATAATTGGCACACAGTTTTGATGATTAAAATAAAAAATATTAAACATTTTTAAATATTTTTTCGTTATTTCAATTTAACTGTCATTATAATCCTAATCTTAAAATTTTACTATAAAAAAAAATCATTAAAATTCAATCAACTTTTTACTGGTAAAATAGAATATAATATTATATTCATAAATTTAATTCATCAGCTGTCAAATGTTAAAGACGTAATATAAATTTTTGTAATCAAATTAAATTAAAACAAATTTCTCTTCTTGTTAGTCTCAAAATTTCTATGTAATTTAACATAATTTAATTAAATAAATATAAATAATGGATGACAACTATATAATTATTATTAAACACGTGTCTACAAATGTCAATTAAGATGTCATATATATAATTTTTGGAACGCGCTAAATTCAAAATACCATAAAATTTGATTTGCCAATCATCATAGTGATTACAAATTTAAATATTTAATATTTAAATCGATAAATTTCATTACTAACAAATTAATAGTTATGAGAACACTTTCAAAATAAATGTAAATTAAAGTAGAGTAAAAATTACATGCAATTTTTTTAGAAAATTATATTAATTGTTTCAAAAAAAAAAAAAAATTAACAAACAAAAATGGACCGCTGTTTAAACACTTGAACCAAGAAAACCAAAAATATAATAATAAATAATATAAAATTATATTTTGTCAAGAATTTAGAGTGTTTCTAATTATAATTTAGAAATGATTTCCAAATTTTTGTATTTTAATTAATTTATAGTTTCGTATTTATATTTCAAGTTTTGTTTAGTATCAAAATTATTATAATTATAATTAAAAATAATCAAGAAATAACAATAATTAATAATTTAAAATTTAAGAAAAAAAAAATAAGTTTAATTAAATCTTAAAATTTGCATAAAATATTAGTATATATTAAAAAAAAAAAACAGTGGGCACCAATTAATAAAGTAATCGAATTATGTTAATTTTCATATCCTTCTGTAATTTGAATCACTTTTATCAATAAATCGTTACCTCAAAATGTATAAAATGCTTCACATTTGTAGTCTTACATATAATTTTGATAGTAAAGCTAGATTATCATTACAGCCACAATCAATGGCTCAAAATTTCGGCCCTTATGTTTGGAGTCTCGATTTTGGAACTGAATTCGCCAAAACAATCGCCGGTGAAAGTTTTAGAAAATTGTCGTATTATTTTCTGTATGATTGAACTCGTTATCGACTTGATTGTTGACGATTACAATTACCGATTTACTCGTTCACTAATTTGTGAGCTTTGGTATAAATAATTTAAAAGTTTGTATTTTTGTAAAGTGAAATTTTATAGTTTAAATATAAATATTATTTTTAAAGTTAAATTTAGATTTTATAAAAAAATTGGTGGTAATAAATATTTTTAACATAATTTTTTAACAACATTTCTATAAAGTCGACTTCAATCATACCAAATTTTTTCGTCCGTTGAGGTTGAGGCGAGAGTCGAATAGCGAAGCGAATGTCGAATTGATATCAATCATAAGTGCCATCATATATATATCAATAATTAATGTTTAATTACAAAAAAAAAAATTTCGAATTTCGAATAATTATTACATTTAAAATTATAAAATTAAAAATTAACTAAAAATTCGATTGCCTTGTTAAAAGTTTTGATTTTATATTTTAATTAAAAATTTCCCAAAAAAATTTGAATTAAGAAAAAATTTAAATTTATAATTTAAAAAAAAAAAGTAGCAAGCGTAAACATTTAAATATAAATATAAAAAAAAAAAACAGGAAATATATTTTATATAAAGTATATAATATTTAATATATATATTTATATTAATTAATTAATTAAATAAAATATTTTAGAAAACATTGTTTTTTTTTTTTTTTTTAGAATAACAAAAATTTTTAAACTTTTTTTTTTTTTAATAATAAAAATTAATTAATAATTATTTTGAAAAAAAATTTAAACTAAACGAACCCGTATGAATTCGTGTATGCAACGTTAAAGCGCACTTCTGTGTGAAAGTCTTCAAACAGATGGCACACTGGAACGGACGTTCTCCTAACGTAAATTTTGTGAATAATATTTGTTTAAAGGAATTTTGTTTTAGATTGATTTTTTATTTGATTTTAAAAAAAATTTTGATTTAATTTTTTAATTTATATTTAATTTTTTTTTTGCATAATTTTATATATCAATTAATTTTTTTTTATATAAATATTTTAATTTTTGAATTTTATGTGAATAAAAATGAAATATAACAAATAAAAAAATAAAATAATTTTTTTTTTTTTTTTGGAAAATGAAAAAAGAAAAAGATGTTTTGATGTTAAAAAAAAAAAGAAGAAAATTTTGAAAATTTGAAATTAATTTTGTAATAAAATGATGCAAATGTTTTTTTTTATTTATTATATATTATATATTTTATGGTTAATAAATAAATAATAAAAATAACAATAATGAGAGAATATACAAATAATAATAATAAAATTTTAATGAACCAAAAATAAAAATGGGTAAATTTTTTTTGTAAGAATTTAATTTTCATGAAATTTTGCAAATATTTTTTTTTTTTTTTTATTAAAATTATTTTCTATTTTTAAAAATCAAAAAAATTAAATTACATTTTTTAAAAAGAGTGAAAAATTATATATATTTTAATGATATCAAAATATTATGTATTAAATATGAATAATGTAATTATAAAATGTCAATTACAATGAATTCAATTCAAGATTCAATCCTATTTATTACAGAGTAATTTCATTTATTTAACAGTTGATGACTGTAATTTTCTAAATTCCTAATTCATTACATAAAGTAAGAAATTCAATTGATTTTAAGATATTTCCGAATTTATATAAAACTTTTAAATTTAACAGGTCACAAACAGAACAACAAAATATAATTTAAAAAATTTTGTTAAAAAAGAAAAATTAATTTAAATTATTTTAAGCAATAGAACGAACATTTTTTTATAAATAGATCAATTATTAATGATCCTATCAAGGTGCTGGTTAATGATTCAAATGGTTAATGGATAAATGTTTATTCATTGGAGGCAATTACCACTTCCAGAACCAGAACTCTTCCACAACTTCAAGGAATTTAGAAAAATATCTAGTTGAGATCAATAGAAATAAACAATATTGCAAGGTTTTTACATAATAAATTGTTACAAATTTTACATTTTTTGAATACTTTATTACGCTTCCTTAAATTGTAAGGATAAAAACACATAAAACATTTTTTTAAAAAAAAATTAATGTACTTCCCTAGAATTTATTCTTAGATCCGGAAGTGATCAAATGAAATGTCTACTAAATTTAACGTATAAAACTTATCTGAACATAATATACTCGATACTAGGATTTCGTAAATTTGTTTTTTTTCCAATAATTTTTTTTAGGTATTAATTAAACTAATGAAATCACAAAAAAAATGAACAGAATCAAACCCAAAATAAAAATTCTTGTCTTCTTTCAGGTTAATTAAGTATTAATTTTGAAATAATTTAGTTGTTAAAGTTATCGTTATAAAACTATCACTTTATACTGAAAATAAACCTAAACTGAAAAATAGTAGACAGACGGAACAGAGTACAGAGTTAATATTAATATTTCATCCAACCATTCATAAGCCTTCAGTTGTAAAGTGAATAATGATTAACGTATAACAATGTACATTTACATATCTGTAAATATAGTATATAAAATATTAATTAAAATTAGATTTCCTGCATTCCAGGAAGTATTTTTCCATTTAATCCTGTTTTAAAAGTCTTTTCTCTTCACAACTTCACAAATTTTAGTAATCATTTATTTTAATTAATATAACTTAAAGTTTCGTTTTGTAAGGTAGTATAATCGGCCGGTATAGTCATAACATAATACATGTTTCTCAGGGCAAATTAAAAGCCTTGCTTTGATAATATAACTACTTAACGCCCAATGGCCAAATTTTAATAAATGTATACAGAAACTTAAAAAGTGACAGCTGAACGATTGTTTCCATACGTACGTGTAGGTACAACTAATTATAATATATAGTTAAAACAACTTTCATTAACTTTTCCCAACATTTAATTTACTTTTACAAATAACGTCACTTCTTTGACTTAACTCCAACTAAGCTATATTAACTTAACTATCAACTGAAATTACTTTTATATTTGTTATGTTTATTACGAGGTTAAATTATAAGTACTTGTACTCTTGTACATAAATTCGTAATCAGTTTTTTTTTTATCATTTTTTCGAATCGGATGAAATTGAATTCATTGTAATCAACCCTTAAATAGCATAATTCAAAATTTTATAAATATATATTTATATTTAAATTAAATTTTTCAAAAAATTATATTGAACTAACACTAACCTGTGTGTATCCTTTTATGAGTATTTAATGAAGACTTTTGACTAAATCTTTTTAAACATAAATCACACTGAAAAGGACGTTCTCCAGTATGTGTTCTCATATGTACTTCTAAATAAGGTTTACGACAAAATGCCGCTTCGCACACCTAAAAAAAAATTAAACAAAATATTTTATAAAATAATATTTTCATTAAGAATTAATTTAAATATTATCATTTTAACAAAAAGGGTATATTTAATGGTTTTATTACCGTGCATGCAAATGGTTTAGTTCCCGAATGTAACTTCATATGAACATAGTAACTGCTTGCCGATGATAACATTTTACCACATACTTTACACGCTTGAGGTTTACTTCTTGATTGTCCACTTGATGTACTATTATTTGAGGACGATATTGATATTGGCATTCCATTTGTCTGGGTAATATCTGGTTTTGGCCCATCCGATACCGTTGATAGTGGGGTACTGGACTGTTGGGCCTATAAATATTTTGTTGTATATTAAACTAAAGAATTTTTTTTTTTTTTAATTTTTTTTTTGTTGGTTTAATAAAAAAAAGTAAAAAAGAAATATGAAATTTTAATGTGAATTTTTAATTGATATTTTAAAGAACCAAATGCCAATAGATGGCGTACCATATATGGTAATCATATAAGCTGGTGCCCAGCCTTGTTCCCAATTCAAATACATGGAATGCACAAACTCAATATATAATTGAGATTCAAAAGCTTAAACAGCCAAGACAATTGTGTATTTGTATAATATATGGAACCTTTTTAATTTAAAGTCTTATACGAAGTGTCCTGTGAACGTTGGTGCCCTATAGAATGTGATGCCTAATGCAACCCTGACAACAATAATGTTACTTGATATTCAAGTACGATGATTTAAATACAGGTATAGAAGAGAATTTACAAGGTCAAGACACCTGGTGTCTAAGACATACATGCGCTCATAGCTCATCTCAACGATGAATTACAGTAAGCAAATAAGTTATTATTAATTATTAATATAAAAAAGTTATTCTAACCAGTAATATAAAGATCCTATATCTTATTATTTATAACAAAAAAAAACTGTTGCATTTCAAACTAATTACTTTAAAATTTATTCTGTGTCTGTGTAACGTACAGAAAACTAATTAGCATTAAATTAAATTATATTAAACCTTAATAAATTGAAACTAAATTATAAATAATATTTTTATTATAACAAAATTCTATAAAAAAAAATCGCAGCCGCAGTCCAAGTTACTGGTAACAGTCTGTATAATTTTTTTTCTTCTGTATCCTCTTTGATTAGGACATATATAACTATATATATATACATATATAAAACATATACAAATGTAAATAAATATACACATACATTATTAAATATCCATTACAAAAATTAATAAAAAATAATTTGAAGTTTCATGATTTATGCTTCCTTCCATTCATTTAAAATTAATTTCAATTAATATTTAAAAAAATTTAAAAAAAGAATATAAATTATATATAGAAAAAAATAATTTTGATTTTGTATTTGGTACGATTTGAAATTTTACACTTTCCCTAATTTTTTTATATAGTCCAAATTATTTAAAATTTATTGATCTATTTATGCTTTAAATCATTACACTGTTAAAAAAAATAAAATTGATAAAATAATAATATAATTACTATTTAAATGAAACTGCCAGACAATTTTTAAGATTATAATTTCAAAATATTATAAAAACAATAATTAAAAACAAGGATATAAAAAGGATATATAATAATCTATACACACTTCAGGGATAATTTAGTCAAAACTTCTTCATACCAACAGTTTATAATTTCTGTAGAATAATTACATTTTATAAATTGCCTTGGGCGTGTTATATTATTTACACTATGATTTCAAATAGTAGCATAATATTTATATCTACTTATATACAAATTAATATTTAATAACGCCGGGCGTAATTTTGCTTTCTCATTTCCTTAATCCGATACTGTTTATAGTTAAAATGACAACAACAAAAAAACATCAATATAAAATTATATTAAATTAGATTTTCATTGATTATTATTGCACTTAATAAAAAATATAAATAAAATAATTATTGGAAAAATTGTGGAATTGAGTGGAAATGGATAATTTTGCAAAAAATGTTAACACCCTAAACAGTAATGAGCCCATAAGGTCCACAACAAATAATATAATTTTCTAATGTCTGCGGTCACTTTTTTTTTTGTAAATACATTTTCATTTAATTAAATCTATATAATTATTGTAAATATTATTTTTTTTTTTGAAATTTTTAATTACCGTTTTTAGAAAATACACTAAGGTGTTTTCCACCATGCACTTTTGCAACAAATTATTATCTAAATTTGACATTTCTTAAATATACTATTGCTATTTAAGTATATATGGTGTAATAGCATTGAATTTTTTGGTTATATATATTTATTTTTCTTTATAGATTTGTAGAAATATATAACGTCGTTGTCGTCGTCGTCGTTATATTTTGTTTATATATATACATATTTTATATCCATAGAAAATACGGCGCTTAAATTTTAATGCGCATGTTTTAATATTTACTGTTTTTGTTGTGGGTGATTATGAGGGGTTACAAAAAAAAAAAATTATCCTTCCTGATGACATTTAAAAAGGATAATAGGGAAGACCAACACAAAAAACAAAAACGAAAATAACCAGACCAACAACTAAAAATACAACTCCGTAATCGTTCATTATGTTTGCATTATTACTTGGCTTTTGAAGGTTTTCAATATTTTTGTCTCTTGGCTCTTCGTCCTTTTAACAGAATATAGAAAACAATATTCGGAAACTATATTATTTGTATACAGAAATGATACAATTTCGCTTTTGTATATTCTATCTCTTTTTTTTTAGTCTATAAAAATTAATTCATACACCGCCCCCTCTCCCGCCAAGAGGAAGTTAATACCCATTCTATGTAGTTTGACACCACTTGGTATATAATTTTGTAGGTGGAGCTGTGTTTTTTTTTTCGTATTTTGTATAATTTTGTAATTGAAGGATGGTTTTGTGTAGTGTATTATGGTGTTGCCAGATTAAATGTTTTTTTTTCTATATTCTATATTTTTTTAATAAATAATTACAATATTATAAAGTTTTTATTATTTGAAATATATATAATAGAAAATTATAATAAAATCATATTAAAATTATAAAATCATAATTAAAAATGGATCAGAACTAATCGATAAGAACTAAAATCGAATGGTTTTTGTTTAAGGAATTGAACAAAACCTAAAAAGTCCGGTATTTTGTCTCTAAGTCGAAATACGGTGGTAATAGGAGTTGTAAATAATATTTGGAAACAAAAATTAATATAATTAATTATAAATAAAATAAAATAAATGAAGTTTAAGTGGATTTTGGGCGAAAATTTCCATCGGTTTAACTATTAGTTATTAGAGTTGATGTTCGTGAATTTAGAGAATGATCGTAATTTGACATAGACGAAAAACATCGAATTCTTATGTTTTGAAGTAGCACAGAGCAAGTTTAAGTTAGATATACTTTTTGTATTTAACTATACTATATAAAAAAATCCATTTATATAAGAATTTACAGTGCGAGGAGTTAATTCTTTGGACCAGATATTAACCATTATAATATAGTAGAAATTATCCAGCTGATGGTAAATACAGGAATTTTATTTTTGGCGTAGATTCATGGTATGTTTGTTATACAACGTTTTTTTTTGTTAATATGTTCATGATAATAAAAATATAAATTAATTTCAATGATAAATTAATGTTAAAACGAAACCATTGCCAAATTATTATTAATTTTAATTTTTTTTTGCACTCTGTAAAACCAAAACCCTTTGCACTAAAATAACTAAATTTTTAAGTTACCTCGTCAGGTTGTTCACCTCTTTCTGGGCCAGGTAATCTGGCCCTTGACCATTCTCTAACTTCACGAATATCAATTCCAGAGGCAGCCGCATTCTAGGAAATACAGAAATTAATAAGTAATATAAAATATAAAATAAATTTGTAGACATTTTTTTAATTTTTTTTGTTTTAGTTACTTTAAAAACTTCATAAAGACTTTTTCGAAAAAATTAAATAATAAAAAACAAAACAAAAAAGTTATTTTAATCTTACTATCAATATTTGTGGATGTATCACGTTATTTTTATTGTCGATCATTGTAATTACCGACTGCTGGTGTTGATTGACCTGTTGTTGTTGCTGCTGTTGTTGCTGTTGTTGTTGCTGTTGCTGTTGTTGTTGCTGTTGTTGTTGTGGCTGTTGTTGTTGCTGTTGTTGTGGATGCTGTTGGATATTAGCTTGTTCAACAGGTCGAATTTGTTGTGCCATATTTGGTGGTGGTGGTGCATAAAATGCCATTGGTTCAGCCTTAATTTGTTGTTCGAACATACTGATCGTTGCCAGTAGATCACTAGTTGGGGGTACGGGCATACGCCCGACCCCCCAATGTGCAGGGAAACTAATTTTGCTGATTTATTGTAACGATTTACAACTGAAAATCATAATTTTCTATTTGGTCAATTTATTTCTTTATTCTGTAACGAAACGTATATAAATGATAAAGTTAATTAGAAGAAATTTATTTAAATTTGATTTGAATTAAAATATTTTCTATTCTACTTTTAAGACTTAATTTTATTGTTATGATACAACGATTTGTGAAATGTCAAAATATGGTGTGTTCTAAAATTAGACAATAATGGTAGCGATTTCAATGAAATTTGTCAAACAGCTTGGGTTTTATAACAACAAAATTTGAGAATACTTGGTTCAGTGGATTACCTATCACAATAAAATAAATTCGTGATACACATTAAATATCTCTGAATTTCTCAAAATTGATACATTCATAAATTTTTTTACAAAACATATTTTCCTAACAAACTCCGAGTTTTCGGGCTATGCCAAAGTTAGATTAGATTAGATTATGTGAAAGGCTGGGATAATTATAGCTCCTATAGCTCCCTTACAAACGCTAGTTTGTTGATAAATCATAGAACATTTATTAAGGGGCTGGGATGCAATATCCTTGGGTTCTAGAAGCCATTGACCGAATAGTCGGGTTCTAGTGATGTCAAGACATTCACATAGAATATGGTCAGCCAGCAGTCTCATCATCCTCGTTGCATATAATCTGCATCGGGATGACTTTGACCAATATCTATTTTGTTGAGGTGATAATTGAGGCGACAGTGTCCCGAGAAATTGGTTACTAGGCGCACTTGGTTCTTGATAGTTTAAGTAACTCAAGTGTCCTTTTATTAGAAATGGAGGGTAGCCATAGTTATTTATGGCTGATTTAGCCGAACTAAGTGAGATGCCACAAAAATGGATGGGTTACATATACCAAGGTTAGCATAGATTTTATATTACAATTTAAAATTAAACGAAATGACATTAAAATATAAGTTACAAATCTAAAATGCATTACATTTGCAAGAATATCATTGAAATATGCTAAGATTATCAAGGAAATATAGAAAATAAATTTCCATTGGGATTTCCCAAGACGAAAGCAAGATAAAAACTATAATAATGTCTTATGATACCAACCAAAATTTCGCAATATATTGCAAATATTTGAAGCCATGTGCTTTATATATAATGGAAAACATTAACACAATTATCTACATTTAAAATAAAGCATATAAGTAAAAAAAAACCAAAAATTTTCACACTTTTGTCATACTTTTTGCAGGTACAACTTTTTAAATGGAAATAATTATATATAAACAAAAATGTATATATAAATATAATTTGTAGACATTTTTTTATATACACAGTAAATTTATTTAAAAAAAGAACCTCGAAAGACCACCATCATAAAAAGGTAGACAAACTTTTTTTTTTATTTTACATAAATATAATATTATATATTTTTCATTTACATAAATGTATATATATAAATAATATTTGATATTTGGCCCAGACAGTTTCTCTAAATTCCTTTAAGATTTAATACACAGCTATATATCTATAAGATAATATATAAAGTTTTGTTTTTGTATATTCTGGGAAATCCTCTCCAGTTTTGGTAGACACTTTTTTTTGCTATTCAATGAAAAAAAAAATTGTTTTTATATTTTTTTTTTTGAAAAAACCAAATTATATATTTATATATTATGAATAAACATGGTCGCGCATATTGCATAAAAACGTGAATAATAATATTTATATATATACATATATATATATATTCCTTATAGATATATTTATTATTATGTCGTACACAAGAGTATCCCTGATACACAAAAAAAAAAAACATGTTAAGTTAGAAAGTGTAATATAGAACATGAATTCTTTTTTATATATGGTATCATTTTAACCAAATTTCTTTCTTGTACAACAGTACAACCATAAAAAAATGATGATTGTATATTTATTTTAAAGAATATTTAAACTTTAACAATTAATTTCCCTTTGTCGGTCTAGGCAAATGTGACAAATGACAGAAATTTTAACTAAAAACTATTTAGAAAAATACAATTTATATATATAATTTTAATTGGAATTTATTCATTGACACCCTGATACGTAGCCGATATATAAATTATTGTAATCTTATTTTTCGGAATGAAATGGTACAAATATTTATTATCCTAAGAGGTCGATTAGTGATAATGATAGTGCGATAGACTAAATCCTTCGAAAAAAAAACTAATTATACTATAGAAAAATTTAAATTTATATTTGATGTAGCCTTATTAAATGTTCTATCCTTATGAGGTGTTCGATATATCTATAAAAAAAATTAGTATAAATGGGATTGGAAGAAGAATGTCAATGGTATTTGTATTTATTTCATCCAATAATCTTAATAATATCCTAAATTGTTATGTTTGTAAGGCCTCAATGATAGAGATTTCTTGATTATTCTATGCTGAAACATAATTTATAGTGAAGAGACTTTAACTTGCTTTAACTGTTTTAATAGTAATACATTTCTGATCTACCAGCAAAATGGTATTAATTGTTAACTTTCTTCTCCTTTGACTGCAATCCACTATTGGATGTATACGACTATATGTAACTATTAAAAGTTGTTGTCCATGTTATTTGCCATTATTTTGAATAAATCTCTTCTGCCTTTCTCATAAAAGGTGCCAATGCATGTCCAATTTTTTATATTATCCGTCCAAGACATTCGTGAATAAGACATTCGTGCTCTTTCTACTGTTCTTCCTTCAGCTCTTCCCTGTATGATAGTTTTCAACAATTCATATTTGGAATTTCTCATCAAATGGCCAAAATAGCTTACGTTAACCAACAAATTGTAAATATGTATTGTAAATTTTATTAACTCGGTATTCATTTTAAAACTGAGTCAACTTAGAGTAGTGACAAATATGGTTCGGTCTGGAATCAAAGTACCACAAACTCCTTTCTACCAATCAAAATTAAATGTGGAAAACTAAACTATTTACTATATTTCCAATCTGGGTTTGCTAAATAATGTTCTGTTAAAAAGACAACTTTTCTAAATTTTGTTTGAAAATTCAACAAACTCCATTATTTGTATTTAGATTATTTGAAAATAATTTCAATGGGACCTTGTACCGTACATATATATATACATTTTTGATGTAAATAATTTTCTTTTTTTTTTATTATTATTATTATATTCATCAAGGTCGTCTCATAATAATACTATAACTAAATATATATAAATATATGTTTAAATATATACGTACATATATCTAAAATATAAAACATATACTGAATTTCAACTATATATCTTTATATAGCTCTATCTTTTTATAATACGGCCGGCGTTAAACTTTTTATATATTTTATTTTGTATATTAAATATATTGACATATATATACATAATATATAAATGTTTTTACTGTTATAATATATGTATATATATATTTATATTTTGGTTGGTATATAATAATATTATTATTATTATTTATTATATTATATATGTATATTTATATCAATATTATAGCTAAACAAAAATTTATACGAAAATGAACAAAAAAAAAAAATCTCATGCACTCTCAATTTTATTTATAAGATAGATATATACATATTACATATATTATATATAATTATGTATACTTTAAAAAAAAACATATTATACATATTTATATGAGATATTTTAAATTACGATAGATATATATGTATATATATAAATACGTCTGGAAAGATATTTTCAACAAAAAATATTTTATATTACAATACCACAACATAAAAAAATACGAGGCAAACAACAGTCAAGAACTTTCGTTGTAAAATTATAAAAATATATATATATATATAAATCTATAAATAATAAGATATATGAATGAAAGATAGATTTTTTAACATATATATTTATTTATGTAATATTCATTAAAAGCTGTTCATTTTATACGTAACAGTATAATATGTAAAAAAAATTTAATTCATAATTGATAAAATTCTTTTTTTTTTTTGGTTTGTTTATATTTATATGAATGAAATAAATTTTTATATAAAATATTAAAGCCGACAAGAATTCGTAACATATATTTATATACATATGTATTTTCATGATGAATTTTGGAAAAATATATGCTTATGCTTTGAACATATAATATAAAAATATTAATAAGTTATGTGTCAGTGTATACATTTTGAAATTAATCATTACAAATTTATGTTATTTTTAATTGTTTTATTCGTTGGTATGAGTATATACGACGGTACAGCTTTTAATGTACTGGCAATTGGAAAATAATTGGAAAATAAATCTATTTTATCAACTGAAAAAAAATTATTGTTATACATGCAAGTCCTGTCTGAGAAATATGGAATCGAATTATATGGGGTTACACAGAACAAAGTAATTTAAATTTAATACAGCACTTCCAGAATAAAGTATTAAAAAATGTCGTTTATGCTCCTTAGTTCTTGGTACATAAAAATACAAACTTGAATAAAAGATACTGTCACAAACAAAGCCTAAGACAAACATGTGAATGTTTAGCATATAAAGCTCCTATAGACAACACTGAAAATGAAATGACACGAAAACTTAAAAGGCGCTTATATAAAATAATTCGCTGGATAAGTTACTAGGATAGTGAAATAAAATTGTTTATTATAGTCTTAAGACGAGATTGAAAAAAATCGCAGCGTGATTTTTCTCGGGAAGGTCGTGGTCAAGTCGCAGGCGCGGGATTTGATAGTGTTTATTGAGATTATCACTTGTTCCCTATTCCTACAATAGCACTACAATAGTAGAACTACAAAAATAGGAAGTACATTGCCTATTAATTGCATGGACTGTAATATTATTTATATAAATAATTATATTTCGATACGTTTATATCTCATACTTTAAAATATTCCTTCATTCGGAAATTTTACTATACATTTATATATTGTTATTATTGTTACCAATATATTTAAATTCAGATATAATAATCTAAAAGTATAAAAGTATAATATAATGCTGTGATAATAGCTATATACAATAATGCTATAGCATTATTTATGTATCAGAAAATTTAAATTTTATGTTGATATATTTATAATTCTATTAAAAAAAGTGAAAGTTTTTCAATGTTTACATAAAATAATCGAAACAATAAGTTTTATGTTAGAATGAATTTAGGTAAGTACAAATTTAAGTTATTAATAAATATTATACTATGTTCTATGTGTTAAATGATCCTCTATCGCCAGAACTCTTCTGTGCAATTCTAGAAGAAATATTCAAAACGCTTTTGATTTAAATATAAATGATAGAAGCCTAAACAAATCTTAGTTTCCCAGATGATATGTCCCTTATTGCTAATTCAGCAAATATTTGTAAGTACAAGGCAAATGAATATAAATAAACTATCGAAACATACCAATTAAAACAAACTACATATTATAATAATATTAATTTTGGAAGACTCTTACATACCTAGGTGAACTTATATGCTTCATGAAAATCTCGTACAAGACTAAAAAAATACTATATTGCCAGTTAAATGTACGGAATGGATACCACGTAGATGATCTTCAGCAAATAAGTAAAAATTGGGATGAAGCTGCCCAACGAAATTGACCGTATGGAAAATGTTAGGAGAGGCTTATTATACACTCAATGAAATAATTAATAATTGAACTAAATAATTGAACTAAAATAATTATTATAAATACATTAAATTATATGAAATAAATCTGCATAATAAATTGTATAAAATTAAAATATTCCTTTTAATAATAATAATAATTTACGTATTAACGTATGATACGATTCTACACATTTTATTGAATATTCTATATATCTAAAAGTCCTGAAGGCATAAATGACAAATAATGTTAGTGAACATCTATCTATATAATCAACTAACAATATTCAGTGAAAATGAATATTCGAAATTGAACTTCAATGATATAATTGACCCCAATTAGAGAGTAACCTTGATTCATAATAATTCTTTTAAATATAATTTCCTTGAATCTTTTTAAAATATAAACAACTGTGAAAGTTCACAGATATAAAAGCAACCCCTTGGTAATCATAAACAGTATAAATGTTCTAAAACCAGGTATATATGTATATAAAATATATCTATATTACATAAATTTTTATTATATATGACGACATTTTTTAAATATTTATTTAAATTGTTTTTTTTTATTTTATGATTTATTTGGAATTCAAGTAGTAATTCTTTTCATTATTTTGCTAAATAACATAAATATTTCTATATATGTATTTCTATGAAAATATGTTAATATGTATAATGTTTTCAAATGTTATGTATATAAAAAAACAATCTTTTTTAAGTATGTATATATATATAATATAATGTGTAGAAAAGCTATCGCGTCTACTGAGGGGTATCCCCAATATTATAAATGTAAAAAATAAATGAAAATTTAAAAAAAATATTGTATCTTTTTTATTTGTTTATATATTACAAACAAATATATAATATTATATTGTATAATAATACATAAATATAATAAATATTTGAATTAAAACGTTTATAAAATTGTGATTTAATGTGCAAATTAAATTCATTTCTTTCAATTTGTCATGATTAACACTTTTAAAATGCATAATTTCATTTTGTTTTTATTTTATTATATATTTTTAAAATACCAAATTGAAATGTCAAAACTGTGAGTTACCAAAAAGTATAATTTTTTTTTTAAAAAAATGAATTCTGGGAAGTTGTGATCATTTCGTGAGGCTTTGTGATAGTATTTTGATGTTCTT
This sequence comes from Rhamphomyia laevipes, assembly GCA_963920725.1. NCBI lineage: Eukaryota > Metazoa > Arthropoda > Insecta > Diptera > Empididae > Rhamphomyia > Rhamphomyia laevipes. Next base: position 7,211,953 of record OY987259.1, read on the forward strand.
TTAGCAGTACCTTTACTTTGATTATAGGAATTTTTTAAGAAGCATATTAAAATATATTATAATCATAATAATATTATACGTATATATAGTGTAATATATAAATATATGTATCGTGTGTCAATGATGACGTAGTTCGTAGTCTATATTATAGCTATAAGTAAGGTCAACATTAATGTTCTTGAGTTTGGTCATGATATTTTGAATGAAAAAAAATTATTATTATACGTATAATATATGTATATATATGGTACTTATATGTACTATAGAAACATTAAATGTTTGTTTGTATAAAAATTGTAAAATAAAAAAAAAAGTCAGAGAAAAATATATTCTTTGTTAGAAAAACGGGGGATGATAATGCCAAGACTTTAAATAAGTAGGAACATATATAAAAAATATAGTAGACTATATAGATTTAAATAAATACATAGGAAATCATGTTACAGAATAGGGTGAAATATATATCAAATATCACTCACAATTTATTCCAATTTTCATATAACAGAATATAAAATTTCACGAATTGTTATTTGAATTACTATATGAAGTGTGCTCTGTTAGTAACCTACCACCTTAACGAATTAAACAATCTAATAACCAGCTTGCGGAATATTTACTTAAACACTACGATATGAATCCAAGAAAACATCATACAAGCTTGGTTTCACGGGAATATATGGTAGCAAAACGTAGCTAAAGAGTTACTTGGATTCTTGAACAGTTTCGTCTAAGTTTTGTCATTTGAACCAACCTAAACGATCACACACGTTAGTCAAAATTTCCGAATTATATTAAATTTGACTTATAATTGTCATCAATTTAAATTAAATTTGCAATGTAACTTTCTTACTAACAAAGTTTCAGTTGATAGTTGATAAAAAGTTAATAGCTGGGGTATATAAGTCAGTAAATTCAGTGTTGATCTCAGTCGGTCAGTTTATAGTGTTCCCTTTCAAAATTTCTTTAAATACGTTCTTAAGTGATCTGATTTTTTAAGCACTAAGCAAACTACAAGTTTTGGACTACCACTAGTTTATGAATTTTTTTTTATATACTTTGCTATAGTATCTTTTGTATATGCTTTGTAGTATTTTTTTTAATATACACATGTTTTTTTATTTCTTTTGGAAACATGTGTTATTTTGATTTACCTTAGATACTCAATAAAAATGTATATAGATATATATATAATATATGTAACCTATATATATATAATATTATATTTGTTGTGATATAATCTTTATTCATAATGTAAATTTAAGTTATATAGAGCTAATAATATATAGATATAAAAATTTTGTATAAAACATTATAGAGATATTAATATATAAATATGTATATAGTTATTATATATGATTTTATTTACTGAATGAATTTCTTTAATATATTTATTATTATATTTATATATATATATATATGTTTATTTGGTTCATTTCTGTTTTGTTTTGTGAAATTATATTATGATTCAGAGGCCATTGACACAAATATAATGCCGGTATTTATTTATATATTTCAATGTTGCCTTTTTTTTTTGTTTATAAAATATGATATGAAAATATTCATAATTATACAATCTAAATGATTTTTTTATATCTTATAGAATACCATTGAGTAATAATCTATATAAGAGAAGTTAATTCCATACACTTTTTTTTCATACCAATTTTTCTAAACAGAATTTTAAAATGATGCTTTTTTTGAATGTATTTGTAATTTTTTTAGATTTATATGTTTGTATTGTACATGTCTTTATAAACATGCATAAGGCAATGGCAATACAAAAAACTTGCTCTTTTCTCTATTTTATTAAATCATAAATATACAAGAAAAAGCAACAACTATTAGCAATTAGCAAACCAACAACAAATACATATTACATCGTGGTTTCTCTATTATTTTGTGTCTTCAGACTTCAGATTGCAAAGAATTTGTAAATTTAAAATATTTTCTAATATTTTATTTCAATTTTATGTATTCTGCTTTACATTCTTAATTTAGGGGTTTTGTAGTTCCTTTTAATATATAATGTGCTAATTCTGTCGGGTTGAGCTAAAAGTCGTTTAATGTATGTAATAGAATTTTATGTACATAAATCTACTTCTTAAAAAAAAAAAACAATTTGGGTTTTAATTTTTTCAGGCCCCTTCCTAATGGGGGTCTAGAAGGTGCCCTTGCACGTGAGCGGCCAAGCCGAAATTGCTTTTAATTTTGGGTTTTCCATTCATATTTTAAATATTATTTTTATGGCGTTATGTTTTGAAGTATATGGTTAAATTTATGAATGAATATTTTGTATACGGTATTTATTATATTGTTTATTATATTATGCAGAAATAGATTTTTTATTACATGTAGTAAAAGATTATGGATTTTTTACTTCATAGGTAGAAAAGGATTTTTAATAACACTTGAAGCGGGTGTGTGGTGTTTTTTTATATTAAGGTTCATTTATAATGATAATGCCTTATCAAATTGTGAAAAGGATCATGTTGTATTTTTAAATATAGATATAAATTCCTTAGACAATGAAGACAATGATGACTTGGTTTCGCATATTGATGAAATTGTATTAGATTGTCCAATTGCAAATGAAATAATGAAAAGGAAAATATGGTTTCTACAGTTTTAGATACAAATTTATCACTATATTCAAATACGTCATTAATTCATGTTGAAGAATTAGCAATTCGAAATTTTGCTGGTTTTTGTATTAAAAATCATATTGTGATTTATGCTGCAATATATTATTAAAAACTGAAAAATTACAAACCAGTAGTACAGAAAATTTAGTAATAATTGCGAAAAACTACAACATTTATGCCAATATCTTTGGAAATTTAAAAGCTCCACCAGATGAATATTTTGGTGAAATCTTTGAATGGTTTAAATTATTTGATGATTATTTTTATAAAAATTTCCATCTTTTTAATTTAAAACAAATTATTACTGATAGATGTGTTGAAAAATCAAAAAATTTCATGAAGGAATTCAAAAGAGACCATCAAAACCATATATTAAATTAAAAGTATTGAATCAATATACTTGTATTAATTAAATTTAATTGTAAAAAAAAATTTATAAAATGGAAAGTTCTACAATTAATAAAATACATAAGAGTAAAAACTAATTTATATAATAAAAACAATAAAAATGTACAAAAATTATTACTATTATAAAACCAAACTGAAGTTTAATATACCATATATATATATTTATATTCGTTAAAAAAAAGTTGTATTAATATTTTAATTTTTAATTCCAAATAAATTAATCAGAAGTATTACTTTCTTATTTTAAAGAAGTAGATTTATGTACATAAAATTCTATTACATACATTAAACGACTTTTAGCGCAACCCGACAGAATTAGCACATTATATATTAAAAGGAACTACAAAACCCCTAAATTAAGAATGTAAAGCAGAATACATAAAATTGAAATAAAATATTAGAAAATATTTTAAATTTACAAATTCTTTGCAATCTGAAGTCTGAAGACACAAAATAATAGAGAAACCACGATGTAATATGTATTTGTTGTTGGTTTGCTAATTGCTAATAGTTGTTGCTTTTTCTTGTATATTTATGATTTAATAAAATAGAGAAAAGAGCAAGTTTTTTGTATTGCCATTGCTTATGCATGTTCATAAAGGATGTACAATACAAACATATAAATTTAAAAAAATTACAAATACATTCAAAAAAAGCATCATTTTAAAATTCTGTTTAGAAAAATTGGTATGAAAAAAAAGTGTATGGAATTAACTTCTCTTATATAGATTATTACTCAATGAGAATACTTATAACAATTTCCATATTAAAATTTTTTAGTATTAAATTAAAAATATTTTAAGAAATTTATCACGTTTAATTTGTAATTTATGGTATATAAAGCATTAATATAAATAATATTTTTAAATTCTTTAGCAAATATACTAAATATAAATCAGTAAAATATATTATGTTTATTTAATATTTAAATTTATTTGTATATGGAATACAAATTTATTACGAGATTTGTTTAAATAATATGAAATTAAATGAAAATTCTTAGTTCATTTCTGATTATTTAATTAAAATTATGCTGACGGATACACAAAATAATCAGATCGAAAATATTATTTAAAATTCTATTCAAATCTGAACAAAATATCAATTTTCTAAAATACAATATAATTTAGAAATTATGATATTACAGAAACAACCTTGTATTAAGTATCGTAGAAAAGCGGTCTTAATATCCTTAGATTTTGGATAATATCTTAACACATAATGGAAAATTTATGTAAAACCATAATAATGTAAACCTTGTATGATCACCCGGAACCGGTCATTGTATGATAGAAAGAAAGCAGATAAACTAACATGAATATACGCTACTGATGTCTCTTTAGAGATTTATAAAATAGATTACACTCTGATAAAGATTAAAAGCTCAATAACTAATAAGGCCATAAGATTTATAGCACTTCAAAAATGGAATGAGCAAAAAGGTTGTACGTGTATATACAAAAATGTTCTGAGGTATTCCTAATTACAAGAAGTTCAAGATAATAGCTAATCTATTATTTAGATACAAGTTAGTATCAAATATGACATTAAAATACTTTAAATAATTTAGTGGGGCAAGCCAATCAAAGAGCATAAGCTTCTGTAACTAAAAATTGCAAGATTTCTCATTTATTGCTGAAACTTTGTAAATAATGGAAAAATTTAGCAAAATCTGTCAGTAGAGATTTGAAAATGTTGGAAAGTTAAAAATTAAGATATTAATAATTATTGTTAGTTCATTTAATTGAAATACAAAATTGTGAATCCAAATCAGTAGTTAACAGACCCAGATTATATTAATATGACCACCAGACTCCTGGCTTCGTGAAGACTATGAAATCCCTTACCCTAGGTGTATTAGGCTTTTCCAGACTATAACCTTGGAATAGTAAAGGATGTGTTCCGCAATTTCTTCATCAAAACCGACAGTAACTATTTTCAGATTTTCCTGATCTTGTTTAAATGATACCTAAGCGTTCAGTGACCTGTTTTTCGAGAAATGTAAGAATTACATTTCTTGACGTATGCCTGGGATATTATTCCAGTAGATGAATTTCACGTCATTTTCCCATTCCCTTATATTTCCTTTATTATGTGGCTTTTCAAATGTAACCATAAATTTTGCTTTTATATTACAATTTGAATCTGAAAATTAATATAAAAGTTCTTTGATTTTTCAATTTATATAATACATGACCCCAAATATTTTATCAATTAAATTTGACTGAATACAAAAATTTTAGTATATTTCCGAACTGATTGCAAATTGTAATCAGAATCCTTCTTTTCTATATTACATTCCCCAGCCAGAAATAATTTCCTTCTTAAAGTTTTATAATGAAAATTGTTAGCAATTAATTTATTTTTTCTGTCATTACCAAGAATAATCAAAAACACATTACAAATTTTCACTTAAATGACTAATGATGATCACATTAATGTCGTCGTCATCAGTGTCCAATTTCAATTTATATTTTATTCTTTGCAGTCCCAAAATGTTACCACACCCTTAAAATTATATTTATTAAACAATCCCTTTAAAATTATTAAAGTTTGTGAGGACATTTTTAATTCTATATACTATGAAAAATTATTTTCGTAAAACATCAGAGAACGCGTGATTATCCCTTAATTTTGTAAAATCATAGATTTTTTCCTCCTTTTAAATTATACTATATTTTAATAAAATTTTGAATTTTGGCAGGAGGGCGCCATAGAAAATTTTACGAAAGGATAATTATACCTTTTTACTGTTGTTTAGAATCTTTTACAGAATTCTAAATTAGAAAAACTTTATAAATTTCAAAATATGAATGAGAAAATGAAAATTAATTTCAACTTTTTTAGTTAAATTGCTTTTCATATTTGCAAAATATGTTAATTAATTACTTTAAATGAAATTTTTGAATAATTTATTTAATTAAATTTATTGAAATCACAGCAAAAGTCTGCTAAAAGTTTAATAACTAGAATTGTGTTATATTTAATCAAGTTGATTATTCATATAACAAATTTTCTAAATTATTTTATAACCACAATTTATCATAAATCTTCAAATGTCCACTTCAGCTACAATATTTCTAATCCAATTTACTGATTTTCTTGATCGAAAAGTAAAAAATTCAATTTATATTTTTTATAAAATATATAAAAAAAAAAGTATAAAAAAATTGTTTTTTAAAAAATTATTATAAATTTCCATTACTTTCATTTCAATGACAAGTCACCAACGAACGGAACACATAATTTGCAATTTTTTATTTATGCGATATTACATTTGACAGCAAATAAACCAAAATTTATTATAACTGGGGTAACAACGTTCTGTAACGAATTAAATATCTCATCTCAAATTTCAACTCATCTTTCATTATACCATATATTCATCCCCCCAAGAATGCTCCACTTCATTGATCGGAATATGATAAAAATTATATTGATTCTCGTCCCGTCCAATTAATGCCGCATCAAGCCAAATAGAGAATTCTACAAATCAAATTTCGCAAATAAAATAGCGTATACCCCCCAAAATTGTATAGTAGTATTTATGGTGGTTTCATCAGGAACGATTATTTCTACCACCTGCTGTCAATTCAGGACATGCGCAGAAAATATTATTTACGTTTTTCTACCCTTCATCATTCTCATTTCATCATTCCTTCCAACATTAACAAGTTTAAATTTATTAATTCTCACTCACACTACTCTGTAATTCACACAGAGTCGTTTTTTTGGATCGATTGAATTTTATTGTTGGATAGAATGTTGATGGGGTTTAGGGAAATTGTTGTATAATAAAAGTGGAGTTCCTACATAGACCTTAAGAGGAATGGTAAAAACTTTATATACAATTTTTGGGTGAAGTAAGAAAAGTGATGATGGACAGTAACAGTCGTCGTCAGCAGAAAGTTTATGTAAAAATTTACAAATTTTACAATCATTCAGGGTGTAAAATATATGGAAAAGGTATAAGAGATTTTACTTGGTTTATTTCTGTTCCTTGGGGGTAATAAGGGTTATGAATTTTTTTTGGATTTAGTTCATTTTTTTTTTTTACTCTTTTAGCTTTTTGTGGCTTGTGGCATTTGAGGAAATGTTTTTCTAAGGTGGATTTTTATTGTACCCAATCCACAAAGTAAAATTTTGATAAGAAAATATGGAATGAAGTAAATATTTTCATTTCTATATATGTATGTATAAATAATATATAATTTTTGGTAGGTGGCTTTTTGGTATCAAGCTTAAGTAAAAACAGAACAGAAAGGAATTTGAAATGAAAAGATTTTTTTTTTTGGCTTGTATTAGAAAAGTTTAACCACTATACGAATTGTTGCCAGAATTGTTTTAGTATATGTATAAGGAAATCCAATAGCCAACGATATTTAAGGAAATTTTTTTTTTTGGAAATATTTCGGAAAGAAAATTATGTAAATTTACAAGAAGGATCAGGAAAATAATGTTAAATTGTTTTTGGATATAGTTTTTTATGTTTAAAAGGTGATATTAATTCTTAAATATAATGTAATAAAATTGATTTATATTATAAGAATAAGATAAAATATTATAATATTTTAATTACGGTTGGATAAACTAAAGTAATAATATTTTAATTAATTATATTTTCGAATAATATACAAATTTGTATATGTAATTTTTGTTATGTATTACTAAAAATTTACTATTTTTTAGTATTTTCATTAGTAATTAAATTTAATTTTTGCTTATAGAAAATTCCGATAAATTTTAATATTTCTGGGCTTTTTCTGAACTAAAAATACATTAAATTTACTGAGAATTATAATTGACTTTACAATTTTCTATATGGAATTAATTAAAATGTTATTTAATACTTGAATTAAGAATAGAACATGCTGGCGACAACAAATGTAATAGCTGCCAATAGCCTGAATTTCGGAGTTTTTCTTTTTTTAAACAACGACTTATAAAAAAGAAAATCAATAATGTTAATTTATACAGATCGGAAATTTTGATAGGGATCAACTGAACTTATAGACCTTAAATTTTAAGGTCTTTAAATAAATCAGGAAGCCATTTAAGATGCGCATAACAATTACTATATGAAATATGGTTTCGTATAGAACATTTTCCTTTTTTAAATTTTAGGAATTTCAACTCTCGAAAACGTATAAAAGAAAAATTGATTTCATAATTTCTTTATCCGAACTATTCAGTATATTATTTATAATTATTCCATAATTTCTCGTTTTTATGTTTTAATTAATTTAATTTCAGGAAATTTTTTAATAAATTCAAAATAATTCTATTATTTAATTTGCAGTGTACAATTAGCTTTTCTTATAGTTCATCCGAAAACCAACTTCAAAATTCGTGACCAGATAAACACAACAATATTTCATATTTTTAAAATAAAATTTTTGAATTGATTTTTTAATTTATGAAATTAAAACAAAAAGGTCAAATTTAAGCATATTTCAAAATAAATCAATTTAAAGAAAAAAAAGGCTCAAATTTCAGCATATTAAAAAAAATGTATCTAATCATATATATGTCCTTAAAATGTTTATTTCTTACAATATTCGATTATTAAACTTAAATTTATACTTTCCAGAGTGTAATTACAATTTTAAACTACAAATACAAAAATGTTCATTTTATTTTTAGAACAACTCTAGAGAACTCCCCAGTTATCCATAAATTCATTTTTCGTTATATAGAATATAAAAACAGTGATTTATTAGGAACACTCGTTTTAACAATTTATATTTAACGATCTCTTTTGGCCCATAAAAAGACCAATAAAAATTCCCATAAAAATTTCATTCTTGTACATGACTCCAAAAATAATAGAAAAAAAAAAATACAAAATTATTATTAATTTGAAAAAGTGGATATAAAAAACTTAAATTATATTCTTTTAAATTTTTCTGTACCTAAATAATTTTTCTTTAATGATATAAACTTTTTTAATAAAAATCTATTAAAATTTAATGCTTAGCTTTTATAACTAAAACTATACAGAAAATATATTTATAAACATATTTTATTATTAACATTAATTTAACAAATATTTATTATTTTTATAAAAGTTATTTTAATCAAAAATTTAGTTCAATTTAATTTAATATAATAATTTTTTTTTTTTAAATTAAAAATTTTCAAAATAATTTCAAAAATTTAAATAAATTTAAATATTTTTTTTTTACAAGAAAAATCAATTTTATTTATGATTATTAAAGAAACCATTAACCTCGTGAACTTGAAAACCACTTTATAATCATCAAAACAATTTCGAAAAAATCAACAAAAAAAAAAAATCTTATTATTCATATATAAAATATATATATATATATATATACATATATATATTAATGAGAAATTTACATAGAAAATATATATATTTATATGTATATAATAAAAAATTAAACATTATAAACATAAACGTAAAAGAAATTAGATAAAAGTGTATCGTTTGTAATACAGAGTGAATCAATATACAGAAAAAATTCAAAAATAATTGTTCATATATAAAACCTTGCTTGGTCATACGAAATTACCCTCAAATAAGTCTAAGGCTCAGGCCATAGTGATCATCTCGGAAATAATGTAAGCTGACGAGCTTGGCAGAACAAGTGAACAACAAAAAGACAGACGTTGAGAAAGACCATAAGAAATGGACAACAAAAAGCTTGTGTCACTGGTCCATGAAGAACGAGTTTTAGAAAGCTTGTGTCACTGGTCCATGAAGAACGAGTTTTAATTTGGAAACATTAATTGTCTGTTTCGGTCGAAAAACAACAGGCGCGGTATGTGTAATATGAAGGGTATAATAAGTTTATATCAAGCTTGAGTGCATGATGAACAACTAGTGGATCCCTTCTATAGAATCATTTTATATTCCCAATATAAATTTACTTTACAGTGTAACCTAATTAACTAGTCTAAATTATATTTTCTTCACGGATTTAATTAAACAATTTTCCAAAACGAATTTTCCATTTGTTTAAAAAATGTAATTGGAATTCGTTTAATTAACGTCTCTCTGTACCTGATATTAATTGTCATTTTTCGTATATACAAAAACAAGAATGACAAATTTTGAAATTAATTTGACAGAAGCAACATTAGAATGTAATAGAAATTGTATGAAGATTTCTGGAATGAAAAGTTAAGGCTGATGGATCAATTATTACAAATTCTAATTTTATAATAAGATTCAAAGTAAATAGTAAATTTATAGTTGGAGATTTAAGTTACAGTTGATGCATAAAACTAAAATTATTGATTTTTTATTCTAATTTTATGTATTTTGCAACTTTTATAGTATTCTTTTAACTGGTACCCAAAAAAGTTCTTACAAAAAAAAAAATCAATTTCATACAACCATTTTTATATTTTGTATTAAGGATTTCCCTTAGAACAATTCAATTTCCCTTAGAAGTCTGAATTGTTTAAGCTAATTAAAGTATACTGCTATACATCGAGCATAAAAATATATGACATATTTCATTTATGTCCAAACCTGATGCCCAGACCATTATAAAAATAATAAATATTTTCTTATAACCAGTTACTGTCAAAATCATACACTATGAAAAAATATTTATATATTTTGTAATTGGGTTGTATAGATTGTTTCTATTAAGAAGGTTGATTTACCTATCAAACTTATTATATACCTGGAAGCTGGAAGTTAAGGTATTACAAAATTTACTATTAGCTATTAACAAATCTGAGATTAAATTACCCAAATATTAGTAATATATTTGTAATTTTTGTATTTTTACGAAAAAATTACATTTTATTTATACTTTATAAAAACACACTGTCAATTTAAAATCATTTTTAAACTTGAAATTTTATATATAGTCAAAATACTACAAATTCATATACATTTCATACATATTTATATATAGAATAAGTATTGTATATCCTTAATAAAAAAAAACTGTCTGTGATATTTTTAAAAACTTTTTTCCTTCTGCCTCCAAATATTTATTTTTTAAAGGACGTTTTTTTACTTTTTTAAAGGACGATTATATATATATAGAAAAATTATATTACAATCTACCTAAAAACTTTATACAAAAAAAAAAACTTTGTAAATCTGTTCTAAATTTTATGGAATTTCACAATTTCACACAATCTAAACAATATCTATAGCTATATAAAAAAATATAAGAGGAGACACAAAAACCCAATTTATTCATAGAATTATATATAAACATATAATTTTTTGTATAAATATATATAAAAAAAAATTGTATATAATATTATATATATATATATATTCTAATAAACATACCACTTTCTCTGGATATTGAAACAAGGAAAAAAAAAACAGTCAGGATATTTAAAAAAAATATAACAAAGTCAAGAGACTATCCCAATGTCGAATTCCACAATTTTTTTATTTATTTATTTTTTATATAATATATATATATAGTATAGTTATATGTACTTATTATCATAATAATATAAACAACTATATTATAAATAAATTATATATATATCATCCTTACAAGCAAAAAAGGACGAAACCAACAAAGTAATATATATTTTACTATATATATAATATAATATTTACAAAAAATAATAATAATAATAATATAAAAAAAAATCAGGATTTTTTAATATACATACATATATATATTCGTACCGATTGTATTATTTATGATGAAAAATTCGTCCTTTTTTTATAATACGCGCGTCGTACACGTGAAACAAAATGATGAAAACGATATGCAATTCTATATATTTTTTATTTTTATTTTTTTTATATATATAAATACTATATATACACACAAATTTAAATATCCTTTTTTTTTTTTTACACATATATTTTTATATTTCTTTTTGTAATCATTTATAATTTTTTTCTTTTTAACTTTTGGGATTTTTTTTTTTATAATATAAAAAATCAGTACAACAAAAAAAAAATCACTTTACTATACACCAGGAGTAAGGACAGAAAAAAAAGGATATATTAAAATAGCACACAATATAATATAGATGGGAAAAAAAAAATTGTATATAAATATAACACTTTTTTTTTTATAATATACCAAGAGTATAGAATATGAGGATAACAAGGATCAAGGAAAAAAAAATACAACAAAAAAGAAATTTTTATGGAAAAAAAAAATTTATGTATTTTTTTTTTATATATATATATATATATAATGAATATATATATATATATTTATATATTTGTATTTCTCTACCAGGAAAAAAAAAAGCGTCGTCGTATACTATATTATAAACTGCGAAGGATCAACTGCTATGGAAAATACAATTCTGTCTGGTAAAAACAGTTAGATGAAAAAAGCTACTAGGCTAGTTTTCTATATACAAATAGTCTAAAAGTGTATATAGAAGAACCACAAAAACAAAAAAAGAAAAACAAAAAAGAAAATAATAAAAAAAATGAAAACACCACCAAAAAACAACCACCGCACTACTACTATTACATGAAATAAGGAAAAAACATCAAAGTGTGTATAGAAATGTGTATATATAGAATTTATATTTTATTGGGGGTTTTTTTATTAAATATTGGCCGACATCCTCTTTTAAATAATATTGTGACGACTATACGATGATGATGAAGAATAATGTATGTGAATGTGTATATATAGAGTCCTTTCGAAATTATACACCGTACACCCATCCCCTACAAACAACAGAATCAAGTAAAATATTCAAAGAAAATATGGTGTGAGATTTGAAAATTGTTTTTGTTTGTTTGGAATTTTGGTATACGTACAAAATTGGAAGGGTGAAAAGGATAATTACGGATGAAAAGAAATTATTGAACACAATAAGGATGAAAGGTGATGGTAATTGTTAAAGAGAGATTTGGGGCCGGTAGAAGGAGAGATGATATTGTAGAAAAATTTAAGGATTTGTGTTAAAGTACGATTTCGAGAGTTCTTCAACAGAAAACCTCTAGAGGAATTACTATATTCATTTTACACACAAATACTTAAAGATCTTTTAAGACTCCAAATAAATCAAATATATTTATATGAATTATAAATCGGGGTAACTTGGTCCCATACCCTTACTTAACTCTAAAAAAAAATATATAAAAGAACTTCATCAAAAATAATCCATAAAGTGTTAAAGTTTTAAATTTTTTTTTTTTTGATATCCTATAAAATAAAAAGAGATAGTTACAGAAAGAGAAAAATATATTATTGTGATAAAGTATACAGAAACATTTGGGGAGAAATTGAAGGATATTTTGTTCCATAGAACGATGTATTTTAGATAAATGCCTATATATAGCCGGGAGAGAGGAGAAAGTTTGAAGAAATTGCTGACGGTCATGCAAAAATTGTTTGATGGTGTATAGTTCAAAAAAAAAAAAAAAGATGTAAAAAGAATAATCGAAAGGGGTGAACTTTATGGTTGATAGTGGATGGATTGCTTTTGGTTTTTGTTAAGGTGGTTGGCTTCATTAGATGATGAATTTTATGCCAACGTTTTTTTTTTTTTTTTTGTGAAAATTAATATGCACTGCGAAAAAAATAATTGGTCTACCAAATAAGAAAGCGACTACTCGGGAAGTTTATAACCGTTAACAAGTTTCCGGTTGTTGTGGATAAGATTCTACATAAAAGCTTAAGGCTATTGGTCGTTTTAGGCAATCACAAGGGATATCGAGTATTTTAATGTAGTGCAATACAATCCTTCCAATACTTCTACAATATCATACTCTGTATGAATTACTCTGGAATACTGAAAAATAAGAGATTTCTATAATACGAGTGAATTTCATGGTTATGCGGTTGACCTCTCAGTCTATTATAAGTTAATTGATATTTTATATAAATTTTGCATGCTCGATATTAGATGGCAGAAGAAGGTAAAGCATATAGTTAATCAAGTGAAAATATTTGTACTCGGATCTGGAAAATTGATTAGACTTTTAGGGAAGCTTCAAACTTCTTTTTATATAAAACGGAAGGCGATTCTTTATATATAAACCGAGACCTTGACATTCGAGTTACAACCTATATAATAGTTATTCCGAAATCTTGAAATTAGAGAGATGTCAAGCGTGTATTTCTATTTTCAGCTGAACTTATTAACTATCTTATCTAGTATAAAATGATAAAATTAGTGGATATATTTTTTCAGTGTAATAAATCTATATTGTTCCCATACTTATATGTCTATAATAAACTATTACAGATGGTGCAATTTCCTATTTTACAAACACACACATAATAAAATATTCATACACATATAAAACTTTTGACTTTTCTCTATATGTACTTTTACAAAATAATATTATATATTTTGGAATCAGGAAAATTTTCCTTTCCACAAGAGGATTGTACATAAAAAAAACAAAATTCCATTAATGTAAAAAAGAGAACATATATATTAAAAATAAGACAGAGACAAATAATATGAAAAAAAAAATCATTAAAATAAAGTTTAGCCCCAACAATATCTCATATATACAGAGTAAGAGTTAGACATGAATTGGTGCGGTCGTTATTTTAACATAACACACACACACTCATTTGAACTAAAACAAAATACAAATACATAGAAACCGCATATAAACATATAAAACTTTTAGAAATATGCAAATGTATATTTTATGGGTGTTTTTTTGTTGAAAAGGGTTGAAAATTCATTTTTATTTTGTTCTGCTTTTTCAGTTTTAATTGGTTTAAGGGGTGGATGGGGATGGATGGTTGGAAGGAAAAAGATGTTGTAATGAAAAATTGTACATAAAAGCAAATTTATTGTTTTCCGTCGCAAAATTTTATATGTGTAAATGTGTGTTTGTAGCGAAATTAAAGTTTAACATAAAATTGGTTGAAGGGTGATTACCGAAAGGATCTCTGCTAGTATTATAAAGTGGTATATAAAATTTTAAATTTTTGTACTCTTTTTATTTTATTCTTTCGAAATTCTAATTCTTTATTTCTTCTTTTTTTTACACTGGGATAAATTAAATTAACAACAAAAAAAAAACGATTAGAAAATTCTGATGGAAATATTAGTTTAATCAAAGATTTTCATGTCAAGTCCATATTTAATGAAAACTATAATTAATTTATTTTTGATTAAATTTTCATTGTTATAATGCATTTGAAATTTTCATTTTTATTTCCACCAGAAAAGACATAAATTATTTGTTATATACAGAAGAGAATATAATTTTAAAATTTTCTTATGTCCCTCCTTTTTTAGTTAAAGGGTGTGGTATTTTAAAAAATCTAAAAAGGATACCAGCAAAGTAAAAGATTGTATAATTCCTCAAGTAAACTTGAATTGATTTTTCCATAAAATTCATGGAGAAAATTTTGTTTCGAAATGACAGCCAACTTTTAATTATTGTTCAGAAGTTTAATTGTTGGAATTTAATTAAAACAAAACAACATAAAATGATTTTATGATAAAAATTTGTTTCTGATGTGAAAATTAAATTTCTGTCAAAAATATATTAATTGATATCATAAATATAAAATGATTTTTTTTTTAAATTGGATTTCATTAATAAAAATTATTTTATAGTTAGTTTAATTATATAATTAAATTATTTATCTATAGTTAGAATAATAGAAACTAATTATAGATAAATTATAATTTGCAATTTAATTAATAAAATTACAATGTTAGATGGTAATATTACGTTTAATTCGACAATTAATATACATTATTCAAATTATTTTAAATATAAATTACTAATTAGTATTAATATAATTCATTTGGATATTAATTACAAAACTGGTAAATAGAATTTCAGAAAATATATGTATTAAAACGTTGTCAATTTCAAATAAATCATTTTAAAACTAATTTAGATATTTAATCTTTATATATTGCATTAAAATTTCAGTTAAAACTTATTCGGGACACAATTTCGAATAATTTACAATAAAAAAGCCTTTCAAATATCAAGGAATGTAACACTAATTATTGATATGATATTTGGAAATCTATAATTAACAATAATTGAATCATATTTAATAAAAAAAAATTATTAAGGAATAAATTTAATTCAAAAAATTCAGATTTTCCTACATTTTAATTTTAACTCTAGTATTTTTCTATATTAATTATAGAATAGAGTGATTCTAATTCGACATTTACCATTTCTTACATCTCATTTCCAGATACAGAGAAAATGTAAAAAAAAAAATAAAGCTGGAAAATTATTGAAAGAAAAGTTTAAATTATAATAAAATTTGTAAAGTAAAAAATATTTTTACATGGTCCATTTATTAAAATTGTAGTACTAAAACAAAAAATCAAATTACAACTAAACCATTTCCAGTGACATTTCCGGATCTATTAAGACCCTTTCAATATTTTTCGTCGGTATAACATCTAACAGCAGTCGTAAACTGGTATTGTACTATACTGTAATTCATTAGATCCCGGGTTGAACTTAACTTAAGATCGAGGCATCGAATAAACCACTTTAAGTTGATTCAGCTTTAAATAAATACCATTAATTAAAAATTTGAAATATGTATTTGTGATTTTAAGACTGAAAAAAAATATAGTAACCGTTGAGACTATTTGCTGACATTAAATGCTTCACTATTAAAAGTAATTAGATTGTTGCAATTAAAATGTCAATTCACTATAAAGAAACTTATATTTATCTCAATCCTTAGAAATATGCAAATTGTATTTTTGCATATTGACTGATAAACAATGTTGATTATCAGTCAACATTGTAATAAACTGTCACGAAACCTTTATCATACTCCAAAATGATATAAACAAGGAACAAAATAATATAACCTCAAACTCTATATCTAGTCTAATATGAATGTCATTTTAATTGAACTGAATGGTATACAATAATTTAAAAAAATATAAAAAAACGTTGACCAAGTAATTTTTCATTTAATCAATAAAATTATATGCTTAATATATAAAGTTTTTTTTATTGTTATTAAATATCTACAATTCTATATCCTTTCAAATCAATTCAAAATTCGTCCCTACAACATAAAAAATTACCAAAACAAAAAAAAAATTGTAAAAACTTTAAAAAAAACTTTTAGAAAAGACCAAATTCCGGGAAAATAAAACAAAAATAACAAAAAAAAAAACATTTCCCAAAGTCAAGGTCAGGTTCACAACCAACATTTAATTTACAAAAAATATATATATATTTATAATACATTTCCTTTTACTTTCAATATTACCGGTTTGTACATATATTATTTAATAAGCATATAAACATAATATATATATATATATAATTTATATATAAATACAACCTAAAAACAGGTTAAAGACACTTATTTTTTGTTTGATCTTTTTTTTTTTATCAAATAACACAATATTATATATAAAAAAAAAAAACATAACAACATATTTTTTACCCTCTTCCTGGGGGAAAATTCCTCTAAGCTAAAATAGTATAAAGTAACATATAAACATAACCTACAATATAGCTATAATAATATTAATATAAAGCTTTAAATATATATAAAAAAAAATCTCTTTTACATCTATCTATATACAATTTTAATGTATATATATATATATATTTAGTATCAAATATATATTTATAATAATAACAAAACAAGAAATGAATAACACAACAAAAAAACATCAACATAATAAACATAGTAAATATGTATATATATAAATATATATCAATTATTATAAACATATGTTGGGTTTGTGCAACACAGTAACCTAAATTCAAAAATTTTGTTTGGTTTTTTTTTTTTTTATAAATTTTGTTTCATTTATATTTATATGTATATAGAAATTTTATAAATATAATATAAAAAGAAAAGTAAAAAAAAAACACACAATCAACACTCATCCTATGATTTTATCATCATCATCATCATCATTATCGTTGTCGTCATCATATCGTCCCCCGGAATATAGTAGATAACTTCATCATAAAAAACCATACTTAATTTATATATATATATATAAAAAACATTATTATAATATTCCTAGACTTTGTAACATAAAAAGCATAAATATATCTATAGTATCATTCTATATAATAGTAAACAAAAAAGCATTAAATATATATATATATACAAAAAAAAATTATATATATATATATATGTATACATATATATATATTCAATTTCCACCTTTTTTTTCATTGAATATAATATTATACAATAAGAAAAACTTTTCATCCTAACCTAAACACAGCCATGAAAACGAATAAAACTCCCCCAATTTTCCTTGTTTTTTTTATTATTTTTTTGTGCATATATTTATACACAATTTTTTTTTTTTGTGTTTGATAAAAAAATCTTTTAAATATAAAGTATATTCTACTAATATATATATATATATATATATATATATATATAATATATATTAATATATCTAGATATAAATATATATAGCACGCATCAAAGGCAAAAAAAAAATTGAGTTCAAGAATTTTTTTTTTTATGAAAACTTTCACTTTTCATATTATGCATTATGGGTTGTTTTGGTTTAATATACAATATATATATATATATATATATATATATTCATCCAAAATATATATATAAATATGTATATATATTTGGTGCCGTTTATTGTTGGTACTTTTGGTTTTGCTCTTGAACTTGAAAAAAAAAACAATATACTTAAATATATAAAACATAATACTATGCTCTCCCTAAAAAAAAAATTTACGAATAAAAAAAAATACCTAAATATATTTATATACATATAGAATATATATATATATTTGTATCTATAAAATGTATTAATATAATACGATGCTATCACCGCATCAGATACGTTTCGTATATTATATATTTATATATATATTTTTACATAAATATGCTGCGCTATACAAAAGAAGATAATGTTTTAAAAAATATATCCTATAGAAACATATATATATATTATATTTATTTATACATCATTTTTTTTAGTTAAATATTATTATATATTTTCCTATATCAAAAATGTCGAAATTTTTATATAGTATGTAAACGAGCATAAAATAGTTCTTAAAACTAAACAAAAAGTTCGATTTATATACTAAAATATCGATTTTGATAGAAGAATTTTTTTTTATTCTATATTTATAATAGATTAGATTAGATTACAAAGGGTTCGTTAACGCAGCGATATGAACCTCCGCCTCACTACACTGTGACCTAAAAAGATCTATTGTGTTTACCTTACTAATATTTGGTCAATTAATACCCAGGATACTGTAGAAGCATAAAATTTTTCTGACTCAGAAATCCCTTACCCATAGTTGTGTTAGCCTTTTTCGGGCAATAGCCTCGCAATCTCAGATAAATAGTATCGATTGATTTTCAATATTTTGTTATAATTATGATTTAAGTTCGATTTCAAATGGAACTTTGTTACGAAACTTAAAAATTGACATTGAACAACGTCTATACATTGGATATTAATATTATATTTGCATATTTTTAATATGAAGTTTGAAGTTTCACGACGTATATTCAAGCAGACATTAGATATCGATCATTCAATTCCAATATTTATAATAACATATAAAATAAAATGGATCAAAAAGGAAATTTAAAAAGAAATTCTATAGAGAAGATACATATTACTGATAGATTTCGATTTATTCGATATATGATGTCTAATATACAGCTTCATAAATACAGAAGTTTTAACCTAATCAAAGTTGTAATAAGTTCAGTGTACATATTACAAAGTTTTATTAAATGTTACAACGTTTTCGAACCAGAACTTAAAATCAGTTTAAAAAAATCTAAGAAATCAAATTGCAAAATCAAATTTTGCTATACTGATGGATGATATTTTGTTGAAGCTTCTATGGGAATAGCAGTGATTTGTCGTACATGAATCAAATTAGTGCTTTAATATATTATGATTATGACATACCGAATAAACTTATAGATAATTATTACAAATAACTTATTATTTTTTTGGTAATTTTTGTAATTATAATCTTAAATGTTGTATTTTTAAGTGAAAAAATTCAGAAGCTTTTCCAAATATACCGTCAATTGAAATTGATAAAATTGACTGATAATCAAACAGAACATAATTTATAATTTTATGTCAATACATAAATTGAAATTATTGTTATATGTTAATAGATTATATGTTAAAAAAAATTGTTATCTCAAATTTTTTTTTTTTCTTTTTCATTATCTTAAATTAAATCATTATTATACACGTTTTTGGAATAAAATTTCGATAACAATATTATTTATAAATAGTTTTTACGAAATTTCAACAAAATTGTTTATTGGGTCATATTCATAGCCTGAAATTAAAAGGTAACGATTACTACACATCCAAACCAACTAATACTAACAAAATGACAAATTCAATTATTTTCATCATAATGTAAAGATTCAGATTTTTTAGATCAATGATATCTAAAATATAATATCATTTTTAAATAGCAAATTTGATTATTTTTAATTCTTATTTATATTATAAAAGAACTTCCAAAGTATGGACGTATTTAAAGGTTCTTGACAGGCTGTAGCTTCATATAACATACATAATTAATTAATAAATCAAAAATTTTGATTATTATTTTTTGATTGAAAAATTTGAATTACAAATATATTTCGCAAATAGCGTGAGTTAATGTAGTGAGCCAATTTAGGAGGCATCGATGATAAGAGAGTGTACTACAGTGCTTGGGTGAATTACGTTTTCTTATCTACCATAGCCAATGATACGAAAATTTATTTTAGCCGATATTTTATATTATCGTTTTACTGAATTTTGTTATAATCGAATTTTTGTTATCAAAAACTTTAAGTATCTCTGTCTACATATCAACATATATATTTTGTATCTATATTTTATTCAGAATTTAGATGTACATATATATTTATATTGTACGTAAAAAAATGTACATATTAAAAAAAACGAAATCATGAATGAATCAAACTTTCCTTTCCGCACGGAAATTCCGTATAAAAGAATTTCAATGCAAACAATATTATAATTATGCTACTTTATTCGTTAAAATGGGAATAGTTGTATTATGCTTGGATGTGTATACATATACATAATTTATAAATATATATGTATATAAAATGTAAATATATATTTATTACCTATAATTTTATCCACATTTACAAAAATTATTGTAGCAAAAAAATTATCACAAAAATAGGTTCTCTAAAATTATAGAAAATCATATTTGAACATATTTTTTGAATTTTATAACCAATACTTTAAACCCAACAGTTTAAATTTCCATAAAAATACTGTGATTTTTTGTAGACCCTATAAATAATGGATTTGTATGATATGAAGACTTTGAATTTGAACATTTTGAAACTTTTAATGTAATAGTCCAGCTGTAAAATTTGAATTTCTCAATCAAATATAAATTCTATTTACAATCATTATAATAATTTCTGATAAGAAAATAAATATTCAAACCTCATAGATTGATTTTTGTAATAATAACGAACAATTTAGGGTTCACGAAGGTTTGTTTTATAAAATTCCAAAACTCCATGTTAAAATTTTTACAATTTAAAATTATGAATTTAACATCTTAATTTTCTTTTTGTTATGGCTTTATAGCTCTGGGTAAGGTTTGGCCTGCTTAACTCCATCTTTCACCGTAGTATTCCAATTTGTTATTGGCATATTTCTAGTGGTATTTATATGTTATCTTCCAATTTGGTTTTCGAACCCCTCTGTTTCGATTTAATGCACAACATTTGAGGTGGGCAGGTCATATAGTCAACCTGCCCACCTCAAATGTTGTGCTTTATTAAAACGTATTATATTATCTTAATTTTTTATTTTATTCCATTCTTACAGGTCCAAAAATTATACAAAAAATATATTGAATTTAACATTATTTTAGTGTATTTCAGTTTAAAATATTTAATTAGTTAGTAAAGTTTCTGGAACTCTACATAATTTTTAACTCATCTCTACGAGAATAGGTAAAAATTAATGTACAGAATTTTGGCAACAAATATTTAAATATTCTAAATTCAATTTTCAAATTTTATTACATTTTACGAATAACAAAAATAATTATCGCCTTGCTAAACTATTGTAAAAATAATTATTACTATATTAGCAAAATATATAAATTCGAAATTGAAAATAAATGCTTAGCAGACTATTTATTAGTAACAGCACTCGAACTTTTTCTAAATCTAAATAAATACAATATTCTATTAAATTATATAAATTGAGTTAAGTGTACAATTTTAAAGACCTGCAAGCAAATATTTATAATGAAGTTTAGAATTCAGTATATTCAATTTATAATTTCCCAGCAATTCTATAATATTTGTTATAATCGCATTCGTTGTGACCTAATATATAGAGATATAACGTACAGCAATACAATATGAACTTTAAGTGAAATCACAATATACAACCAATTTTTTGGGAAACCATGCTAAATATCAATATGAGATAATTGCCGTAATAAAATTCCATATTTTACCTAACTTGATCCATATAATTTAAATTAACTCAATACCAAAAACCTTCAAAATCTTATTATAATCATTAAAATAGTTAAAGAAGGCCAAAAATTATCGAGAGGTATAGATCCATAAGAAGAACAATATGAAGACGTTAAATACAATATCTATAAAGGCCGGAAACACGTGACGTAGGTCCCAGTCTATGGTTTAAAAAACCCTTAAGGAATTATGACGTTACTAGGAGGGGGAACATATATCTTATTTTAAAAAATGGATTTGCCTACCCTATTCTTGAATTGAAAATATATTTTATGTAATTTATGCTATTATAAATACATTTATAATCTAATTTTATAATTTTTCTTAAAATTAAGAAAAATATCAAAACCAAAATCAGTGATATACTTGTGCAAATCGTTCATTAATAGATCTAAATATATAGCTTCTTATATAGTTCATTTTGTAAAACTATATCAATGAAAATATTTACGGTGTCGTCGAATTCGTATTTGTTGGAGTCATCGTAATACATATATATATATATATATATAATATATATAAAAATTGTGAAACGGAACCATCATCCTTATTCCATTCTATTTATACATAGTTTACAATTAATATAGAGTTTTCATTAAATTGAACCATCAACGTAGTTTTTATTCTTAAATATTATATCCGCCATATAGTAAAAGTCATTACGTCAATAGAAATGATAAAATATAATCACAGGCGTATTGGCATTAAGGGCATATTCGGCATATTTCCGGTCAGAATCTTAAATAATGGAATTGACATAGATCAAAAACTAACTTTTATATTTACAAAGTTCATTTATGATGTAATTTATTATTATTTGTTTGAAGGAGTATAGCGAATTCCGGACTGTAGACTACCAACGAACAAAAATAACGACAATATTATGTGGGGTACTTACGAGGATAAAAAAACCTCTTCTTTTTTCGCCTTAAAACCCACGAAACGTAAAAAAAAACCAATCGCGGGTAGGCTGGTATTGGTAATAAATGACATATCCAGGAATTGAATAGAAGCACTGGTCGGCACTTGCGCGTTATGTGTTGGAAATTTTAGGGAACAAATTTTTGTTAGGTCTTGTGGAGATTTCATCAGGTCTTTAGGAGGAGAAATTCAACGTCAAAACTCTTTTAAAATACGCTGAAAATACGAAATCCTTCTACTTCAGTGAAAACGTTAGACACTCTGGTCAATATTAGTTAGTCTATCAGTTGTGTTCTATGTGGAGCCAAAGCCACCTCTTCGTATTCATACATTATACAGACATTATTTGGAGATAGTAGCCCCATTATGTATAGATTTTCCTTCAGGTTACAGTGTACAAGTAAGTAACATTTACATAATTTAATTATATACATTATTTAAAAAATAAAGAGGTCCCATAAAATCAAAAATGATCGGTGGTTCTCTAAAAAATGTTAAATCTAATTCATAACTTTACAAGTGTCTCTTTTTTTGGAATGGGCTGTCGTTTCTTCGATTTCTTTTCAAATACCAGGACCACATTCGTGTACTAGTCAGTCTCTGTAAATAATAATTATATCGTGATATAATTTATTTTCTATCAAAAAAATATCATTATATATCAATGAGTTCTATAACTATATCATGTATTAATTTAAGTATGTATAACAAGAAATGCAATTTATTTGAAAATATATAAACATAATATTGATAATAAATATATATATATATATATATATATATATGTATTATCGAAAAGGTGAATGTAATTTTAAACTAATGTTTTTATATATAAAATTCACTTTTCAAAATTATTATATACATATATTAATATAATATTTAAATATATAAATTTTTGTATCTATTTAATATATGTATAAGTATAATAATATTTTGTTTATTTTATAAGAATTTATGTAACATATTCATATATATATATATATGTATAATGATAATATGATACAACATTAAAATTACATATGATTATATTCAGCATTATGTCTATATGAAGTCTAAAAAATTTTTACCTTTTTGTACAAAGGTGAAGGTTACTTACTCTGAAATGAAATTATTATTTTTTTTTTTTTATTCAACTTTATTTAACATTTTCAACAAGCATGCATGAGTGCAAATTACTTATATATTACATAAATTATGTTATATAAACTTATGTATGATATATTATCGAAATTGGCAAATGAAAATGAAATTATTCAAGTATAAACTCAATATAAATACATACTACACTTATGGCCAATAGATTATTTTTATAAAAAAAAACCTTATTGATATTTTTTTGACCCGAACCAAGGATTATTATTTTTTGAAAAAGTTTAATGACCGGAATATTTACTATATATTGGTGTTTTGTATAACATATGGAAAAATGAGTTGATATTTTAGGAAATTGGAATTTGAATGAAATTATTTATCCGGATATTATTCTGATATTTCAAAAAGCAGCAATAGAGATTAAGTGAAGTGCAGAATAGAGGTGATAATGAATTATTACATAATATTAAATGATTAATTAAAGAGTTTAATTCAAATGAACCAGTATGGAGAAGCTCACAGGACAGACTAAATTCAGAATTTTTGATGCATGTATAAAATCAATCCTGACTAATGGAAGTGAAAACTGGTTGATATATGATATCGAATGCTATTCTACAAAAGTTACAGGTTTTTATCAACAAGTTATCTGAGAATCAATGTATATAGAATATTCTAACCCAACATTATGAGCAACACAGACCTCTGACACATCAACAGGCGAATTATCCATATTGATACAAATAAAACAAAGGTGGATTGATCTTACCATTAGAAAGAAGATGACAAATAGAGTAATATGGAGATGCCAAGTGGAAGCATTTTACTTCCAAGGCGGGTAAAAAAAGAAAACAAACAGAAGGCATAAACATTAACTGGTTGTACAAAGAATCAATCAGTTATATATCGATTCGTGGTAATTTAATATCGATTAAACTCAACTCAACGAAGCATTGTACGCCCAGATGTTAGCTTCTATAATATAAATAAATTAATCAAAAACGAAATGTATATAATATAATTATAAAAATTAATAAATTAGTTTAGTCTTGGCACATTTCAGTCATAAGGCTTATTCTGATTTCCCTTTCCTAATATTGTTTTACTTCCCTAGAAGAAGTAATTTTTACTCCTTCTATTCTTTTGCGTAGAAAGAATAGAAGGATCCTTCTATTCTTTTGCGTAGCCAGTTTCTCGCTAGCGTCTCGCATTCAAATAATATGTATTCTTTTTTATTTTATAAGTTTAAATTAGAAGCCGCCTACATTCGAAATAGCTTATACAACATAACCTGAATCAGATGTACTAATCATATGTGGAATGGTTTATAACAAAATAAAAGATTACTGAAAAAATTCAAATATAGAATACTCCAAATATAGAAGAATGGAGTAAACAATTAGAAAACATGTTACTTTTATAGTGGATACCATATAATTTTATGTTAATGCCTCAAAATTAGAAATATATTTAATCTTTTACAGCCAATTATTTTTCCGTTTTAATTATAAATTATGTTATTCCTTAATAGGTTATTAATAACCATGCAATGGAAAATGAAGTACCTGGAGAAAAATTTGTCATTTTCCATGATAATAATTGATTCATGCTTTAAAAAAGCAATTAAAATCTATCTGCAAAAAAAATACCGAGCCATTCAACATTAAAGATATTCTAAAAAAAAAATGAAAAATGTCTACATTTTTGTCTATATATACGATCTCATCATAAAGAAATGATATTAATTACATCACGAAATCCAATTTATAATTACAATTTTAGCCAACCATAAATTTAAAATCCAAATTTATTCCAGTTATAATTTTATCCTCCCCAACAAATTTAAATATTAATTTTTAAACTTTTTTAAAAAAAATGTGATTATAATTTGCTTCTTTCTATACTTGAAACTCTGCAACAATTGCTTAAGACTTAAGAGTTCTTTCTATAAAAATCCAATTTCCTTATGAACCACAGACTATTTTCTTCTATACAGTCACAGTATGTATTTCTTAATTCCTTTTTAAAGGTTTTCATTTTGTATTTGTTTGTCTACTCTACACATAAATAAAACCGCCTTTAACTTTTAAAACTCTTTGATTTTTTAGCATTAAAAAAAAGCTACTTTGTTGTCTGAAATTATAAAAACTCATCAGTTGAATATCAATTTAAAGGTTTAAGAAAATATTTGCACATTTTTCATACGAATCGGCACAAAATCAAGTAAAATGTTTAGTTTTCAATTCATATAGTTTTGGATTTCATCATAATTTAGAAGAGTTTTTAATTTAAAATATTTAAAATATTATTAAAACCAATGACAGACACTATAAATTTTATGATAAAACATTAATTAACTATTTATTATCATATTAATTATGTTTTTCAAATAAATTTAATGCAATTTCAGTTTTTAAAAAAAAATAATTTAATTAAGAAATAGCTAGCCCCCTAAAAATTTATATTTAATTCGCCTAGAAACTGAAATATTTGTTGGTGTTTTTTCTTCAAAATTCCATTTCAATTTGATAAACCCTTTTAAGTACTGATTAGTAATTATTATAAAATCCAGTAAACCTCCAATCTAAATCACCCTTTTTTTAAAAATAAATTGGCATATCTATAAATTAATTTTTGCATATAGGTTTAAATGTAACGTTAGGAACCTGATTGAAATATGAAACGTTTTCTATAATGATTACAAAAGAAGTTACAATGCGACGGATAAACAAAATATAAAATGAAACGTATAATTGAAGTTAAGGGTTACATGGACGTGACGGATTTGTGAAAAATATATAAAATTAATTATTCGAAGTAAAAAAACAAATTATTTAAATATGTTTCGATTAATTTAGTACAGATTTCCGAAAATCATATGTGACATGACGAAAGAATGCTTTAAAACTTTTTTTTTTAATATAATAAATTAATTATTTATAATAATTCAAATAGTAAATATTGACTACCTCAACTAGTGAATCAAGGGTTAAATAAGAGCTACAAGGATCAGAGGAAAAAGGATTTTGTGACTGAACAATTTGACGGAGAGATTTGAATTATCTACAATATAGAACTGTTGAGAAAAGTAACATCTATGAACCAAATTCATTTAATATTGACCATAAATCTCCACAACGGATGGATGGCACAGAAAAAGTGGAATAAGATTTTTTTTTATTAATTTATTAATTATTTAATTTATTTATTATTTTTTTCTATATACTGATCGAAAATACACAAATTAACCCTAAAATATTTTTATGACGTTCTCCCCACAATAGAAATTTAATTATGTTAATTTAAAAGAATTCCGGCGGGATTTTTTTTTTCTTGTTCGTTTTCAATTCCATAAATTTCGTTAAATTTTATATTAATAAAATTTAAATCAAAACAATAAAATATATCAGACAAAATTTTATTATTTTACTGAATATTTTTATATATTTGATTTCCATAATTTTTGGTTTGAATTAAATTTTATTTACTGTCTCGTTAAGAACCGGCGTGGCCGACAAAATGTCGTCCATTGTTTTTAAGTTTCTACTGTGTTTTGAGGTTTTTGATGTTTTTCATTTAAAAATTAAATTGCAAAATTCTTTCTTTTTTATATATATATACAAATATACAATAAATTTCGTATCTGTAGCTCAATTTTTCCAGAGAAACAATGGAAAAAAAATATCATGTAATAACATTTTGTGGTAACCTGCCATGCAATCATTGTATGTATAAATATGAAAAAAAAAATTAAGAAAAACTAATTGGAGCATAGATTTTCCATTCTAAAATTTATTATAAATTTTCATTTATGATTAAAATTATATGAATAAGATGAGATTTTCTATGCTACTATATATAAAAATTCTTTTTCACATCATTAAAAAACTAAACAGAAATTTCAAATTTGTAATTTAATTATGCAATATGTAAAATGAAAATCTAAAATGACAAAAATAAAATGAAATTTCATTAAAATAAATTTCTCTAACATAAAAATTAATAATGAAATTTTTCCAATAATAAAAAATCAAAGAAGAAAAAATACTGAAAAAAAAACAAGTAAAAGAATTAAGAAAAATAAAATAGCAACAACATAAAATTCTTGGACAAAATTCAAGAAATTTGCCAAAGCAGAAAAAAAAAAATAGCTTTATAATAAAAATCACTCTGCGATAAGTTAACAGCATAGCACCCTCTCGCCGACCGCAAACTACTTCTACTACATAGACATTTAAAATCGCATACTATTACAAAACTAAAGATGATCTTTTTAACATTTATTTATAGTTTAGTTAATCGAAATAAGCAAAATAGAAATTCTTTCAAATGCAAAATGAAAAAATTTATAAATTATATTCAATTTTAACACAATTTTAATATACGTACAATAAATTACATAAATCTCTCCCGCACAAAAACAAAAAATTTAATTAACATACACACTACAATAAAGTGTCCCTGTGTGTGTGTTCCAAAAACGTATACGAAAATTTAATTTTCAAAAAAAAAAAAAAAGTAATTAATTAATTAATTTCTATATAATTTTCAATTAATTCTCATATAATTCTAATATAATTTCACGAGGATTTACTATGGAATATAACTGAAGTGTTGTGATGGAACTGTTGTTATTATGGATATATAATTTCTAAATTATTTTTAAATTCTTTTGATATTTTTGTAAAATTAAATTGAATAAAATTAATCAAAGTTTATTTCAAATTTCATTTTATAACACATTTTTTATATACTATACAAAAATTTTGTTAAATTTTTTGCCGCCACCTTTTTTACATTGCGAAATTTGTACGCTTTCACCGCCCCCCTCCCCCTCCATATATACAAAATAACAAAATTTAATTAAAAAAAAATATATATTTTTGTTGACCTCTAGCGATGGAAGCAGACAATTTATTTGAATATTTATTTTAATTAATTGTAATTATAACTATAAATAATTTTACTAAAATACTTTTAAATATAGAATCATCGATAAATGGACAGAAAAATTTCATTTTCTTATTGAATTTTACATAAATTTATACATAATTTTTTTTTTACTTACATTTCTGTTCAATCATAAAAACATTTTTTATTTTTAAGTTTTTTTATAATTGAAATATTTTCATATTTATTAAAATATAATATCAAAAATTGTGTAGGTACGTAAATATTAAATTAATTAATTTATAAAATATATAAAAATAATAATTTTTTATTTATAAAAAACAAAATTTGCGAAAAATTAAATTTTGTGCAACAAGAGAAATATCGCACGAGACACAACCAAAGAAAATTTATTCACCACATTCACAATTTTATTATAAATTTCATTTTATTTATTTAAAATGATTTTTTTTTAATTTTATTTAATTTTTTATGCTGATGTAATTGTAATTTTTTAAAGTTTTAAATAACTTTTCTTCACTGTAAATATATATAATATTTTTAAAGCTTTAAGATTTTTTTTTTTTTGCACCAAAAAACGTAAAAATTCTCAATTAAAGTTAAAAAAAAAAAAAAAAAAAAGAAATTATCACAAACCGAGACGTTACAACAAAAAAATTACATAAAAGAATCTTTTAGATATATACACAACATAAAAATATAGCACAGTAAAAAAAAAAATTATATATTTTAAAATTATATAAAATATATATACATATAAATATATTTATAAATAACAAACAACGATGCAAAAAAAAAAACAATCTTTTAATATTTAAAATTATGTATAAATATATATGTTGTAGGTATGTAAGACCCGAACTTTTTTTTTTATCTGAAAGTTTGTTTTTGTACGAAATTATTCTAAAATTATATATATATATATATATATATATATATATAAGTAGATATTTTTATATTCTTGACTGGCTAGCTAGCTATATATTTTTTATATGTTTTAATAATAAAAGTTACTAAAAAATGCGAGAATTTATCTCGTGTATAGTAGCTCGGTTTCCATATATACTTGATTTAAACAAAAAATATGAATATACTTGTCGTTTTCGTTGTTGTCGGCGTCGTATAGTCGCCGTTGTCGATGTCGCGATTCGATCTTAAAATAAGAATTACATACATATATACATAATAATATGAAAAATATATGAATGTGTGTTTAAGTATCGTTCAAAACATTTTATATACTTTAATTTCATTTTAGTTTTCATCATTTTTATTTAATATATTTTCTTTCCTAGAGAGGAGCACACATGAAAATGTCTTCATAACACAACAGAAATATAAAATAATTTTTTTTTTGTAAACCCCACCCTTCCTTATTATACTGCACCACCTCTTCCGATAGAATTAACCTGCTTCTATAAGCCAGAAACTAAAATATCAATCATTCATCATCAGCATCATCATTGGTACATTTTTTATCGAGATGAATAATAAATATAAAATTCAAATTAAAAATTGTATCTTTGATAATGCTTGGACGGTTGCTCATTCATTTACCCTATTTTTTTTTTAAATATTATATAAATTTAAATATTCAATAAATTTTTAAATAAAAATATATGTTTATTTATAATTTGAAATTGGTAAAAATTAAATTTAATAAAAAATAAATAAAAATATTATTTCATACCTAAAAAAAAACCTGTGATCGCATTTAACTTAAATTAGAACAGCAAATTAAAATAAGTTTTTAATTTTTTTTTTTTTTTTTTGGGGTTCTTGTACATAAAATATTATTATTGTATAAATAGTAATTGAAATTCAGCACACAGAAAAAAATTCAAAAGTAAATCATTCGAATAAATTAAATTGCCTGTATCTCTTCTCTGTATCTAATAATAAAAGAAAGATGGCCGGCCGCACAACATTAATATATATTTTTTTTATTTTTATGATTTTTATTAATTCAATTTTAAGTTTATTTGAAATAGAAATATTTCTGCTCTCTCCACCATTAAAAAAAAAAATTAGCCCCCCGATTTTTATTGAAATACACACCGACGAAACACAAAACAAGATACGAAAAAAAAAAATTATTACTTCATCGGTAATTTTTTTTTTTTATTATTATTATTTTAAATATATTTTTTTATATATATTTATATACATAAAAAAGCATATAAATATATAACTATATAGATTTAAAAGATACTTTTTTTTTTATGAATATAAAATATGTTCAAATTCAGATACAAAAACTTTGACTAGTCGACTTTTTCTGTATAATATTTTATGTGTTGTGTAGATAGACAAAAAGATATTCTAAAAATGTGGGAAAAAAAATTGTTATTTTGGTGTAGTTGTATTTGATCTTTGTTAGTATTTGTTTCATTTTTTTTGTTTTTGCATTAAAAATAAGGAAATTTTCCAAAAATATTGGGAGATTGGGGAACACCAGCATATTTACAAATACATCAAAATTACACGTGTGTAAAGAACGAAAAGATTGATTAAAATATTTTCTCCCCTTTTTTTTATTATGCTCTTTTTATTGGCAATTAGATTTCGAAAATTAATGGTTTTTAGTATACTACGTAGTACATTTAAATAAAATAAAGTAGTGGAATCGGAATGTGTTTTTTTGATTTCAATGTATTGATAAGGTAGTGATGGAATTATGGTGTATCTATACGTTTTTTTTTTATAAGATTAGAAATGTAATTAAAAATGAAAAGAGAAATTTAATTCAATAAGAACCGTATTAAAGATTATATTTAACCGTATTATAAAAACTGTATAGTGTATTTGTAGAAAAATTATATATATATATTTAAAAACGTGTAATACGTTTATCTGGCAGTGGTCCCCCTCCTATCTGGCAGTGGTCCCCCAATGGTTTCATGAAATCAGCTTTTTTCATTCATTACTTCAAGTAACTTCAAGTAACCGTTGCCAGACGTCTCGGTTTTCAAGTCGTTGTCCTGATGTCTCTAAAGAAGTTATCGGGTGATGCTCATTCGTCCAGGATGCAATAATGTCGTGCAAGTTTTACATGTTTTGGAAGTTTCCTTACGACTTGTATAAGAAAACAGAAATAATAAATTTGTACCAGCAAGTGTGAACGAAATTTAATCAAAAAATAAAGATTCAGGTCTTACAAGCAAATAAGATATCCATTTATCGTTAGTTAAAGAAATACTCAGTAGAGTCATGGGTGAAAAGCAAACTGGGAAAAGAGAATATTAACTTCTGAATATTTAAAACAAAGCAAAATAATTTTAAATGATACGTTCCTATATATAAGAGCATTAGCAACTAAAAACAAAAGTGGGAATCGATTGAGATAGTAAGATAACCGCCGAAAAATGAACCTCAATTTGTTTTAAATGGAAACAGAATGAACTCGATTACTAACGAAATTGATTACTATCAGAAACAGCAGAATGAATTGTGAACCTGTTTTTAAATACATTTTTAACTTTCTCTACTTTATTAA
The DNA here is from genome assembly GCA_963920725.1 of Rhamphomyia laevipes. NCBI lineage: Eukaryota > Metazoa > Arthropoda > Insecta > Diptera > Empididae > Rhamphomyia > Rhamphomyia laevipes. Next base: position 7,244,841 of record OY987259.1, read on the forward strand.
AAAAAAATTTTTTGTTATGTTCCAGTTTGTCTAGGTCTAAAACTGGCCCTAACTTGTCAAGCAGAGTTTCCTCTTCCTGTAAGGATGCCTACTATTTTCGAGTATTGCGCGCGTTGTTAGTTGATTCATTTTCTTTTGTTGGAACCATAACTTTGTTTTAGTTACGTAGATTGAAGAAAGCTCCATATACCAGTGCTTTTATTTACTGCGATAGCTTTGTTATCCAATGTTTTATTTGGTTTTCAAAGCGGTAGAATATATTGAGAAGACACACCTCTCCTGGAACAGTTCATCCAGGATGATAAACAGGATGTTTAGAATATTTTCCTGTTGATAAATAAGTTTTGTAACTTCAATTCATAAAATCGCACTTAAATTTATTAAAGAGTGTTAAAACCTGGTTCAGTTTAATAATACCGTCAATTCTTGCGATGTAAATTCTTAATCTTATTACATTTCTTATAAAACATATAATGCTTTCTAATCACATTTTCCCGTATAAACTCTATTCATACCAGTGTTATCTAAATTAACAATTAATCAATAGCTTTTGCATTTAAAATAAACCATTCAACCAAAACTTATTAACATCAAATACATCCCTCTTGTTCCAAATATTTTTACGTAGTTAATCTTTAATCTACAAAAACACCATTCCCTCCCCCCGTACATTCTTCAAATGAAATAACTTGTAACCAATTGCGACAAAACTGATACGATTTTAACTAAAAAAAAAATCAACAAGCGCTGAATTCTTTAGCTGAATATGCTCTAAAGTTGTATCTGTATACCATATAATAATTTGGAATTTTACAATTTAATTCTTTAGGTGCGGAAAGTGGTTTTCAATATGTGTGTGAATGGGGGGATATATTTTTGATGTGTTAGTGTAAAATCTACACATACCTTTCTTTATATTGTTTACCTTACTAAGCATTCAATTCTTATGCAAACAGTTCATTTTTGCGCGATTCTTGTAGCTTGAAAATTTAAAATGCAATACCAGTGAGAAGCAATATAATTTTAGAATATTTAGCAAATTGTGGTCGATGAATCTGTGTATATATACAGAAATTATCAACGACGACGAAGAGGAAATATATAAATGGATTATGGATACCATTACAAAACTTGATCATAAATATTTTTTCAGTCAGTTACAAATACACTTTGTACTTGTACAATGCAAAAAAAGCCGGTTTTTAATGTTAATGCCCCTGATGCCGCCAACTTTATGCACTCAAGAATTACATATTTGATCTTTGGAATTCTTTCGTTTTTCTGTTTTTATTACTTTTTACTATATGAAAAGATTCTGAATAATTATAATAACTTTGCGCCCAATAAACTATATAACTGATTTGTATTATTTCAATTTATATTTTATATTTTATTATATACTTATTAGATTTATATTCATATAATATTATATTTTTATAAAATATTTGCCGGTTTGTTTGTCGTTGTGGGGCCGATGACTTTCATGATCATTTGTAAAATAAAATAAATATTTCAATGAATTGATTTTATGTAGGATTCACTAGAAATTGGAATGTAACTGAAATAAAAATGTTAATGGTAGATTTGAAAAACTGAAATGATTTATTTAAAATTCATTTTTTTTTTTTCAGATAATAAAAGATTGATAAAATTAGATTGTGTTAATAGAAAAACAGAATTTTATTTTGTAGTCAATTATTTATATGTAAGTATAATTTAATTGACAATAGAATATTAATAAATTTTAAATATTGTGATAAAAATATATTTAATTAGATAATTTGTATTGTTTTTCGAAGTAATATTTAATATCAATATGTAAATTATAATTAACAATTAGTATTTAAAAAAAATTTAAAATTATTATATTATTGTTATTAAAATTTGTTATTTTTTTTTATTGTATATGACTCAGATTTCAGATTCCGATCACATTTTACACTACTTTGACAAAACCCTTTCAGGTTGAAAAACTACGAGATTTAAACATATTTTATCTGACTTATGAAATTAACATAATTTTCTAAAAAGTATTCGTATTATATCCAAATATGCCTAAAATTATAACCAAATACCCAATTTTGGACATATAAATTCAATACATATTTACAGAACATAAATAACATAGACAACTTTGTAATTTCATTTGAAATAAATCATTACCGTGAATACGTGAATATTTCGATATCCGATGCTAATGAAAATTTACACATTCTCTTTCGAAATATATATCGAATTTTCCGCAAAACTTTCTTTATATAACAAATTAGCTTATATCAGCTTGAAATTCTGTAATTTTATTATCACGCTTTAGATACCAACATTTTGATAAACAAAAATAAGAATTCATAGTTATGGCAGATTAATTATATTTTTTCGAATCTTAGCAGATTTGATATAAAACGACGACATCTTTAAAAACTAATGAAACTGAACCAAAAAAATGTAAAACCTAGGCAGCGATTCTCAAGAACAAAATTTTTTGAAATAGTATAATTAAAAGGTCTAATAAAGACCAAACATTAATATATATTGTATATTAAATTATAATAATAATAAATCCATTAATATGAAGCCAAAAACCAGAAAACAAATAAAGGTAATTTTTCATTTTAATTCAATTTGAAAGTTCGAACTTTTCTTCGAACACTTGTATCTAAAGCAATTTGCATCGAATGGTTAAACAATATGAAATTGCTTCGCAAATTAATTACTTAAATCCAAGAAAAATAATGTTAGGAGAAAAGTTACAACAAAAGTAATGTTAGGAGATATGTAGGTAAAGCAACAAAAAAAAATATTATTATGTGATGTTGAATAGAATCTATCGCACTCTTGCACAATATGACATTTTAAATGGAAAGCAATTTAATGTACTAAATAATCATCGCTAAAATAATAAAATGTCATCAAATGAAATGAAAAAAAAAGAAAATACTATACTTGTTTGTTAGAATAGTATTTTCAAAGAACTGTTTTTCGATTCGAAGAAAAAGTTTCAAATAAATGATTAGATACCCTATAAAATTTCCTTTATATAAATATTCTGAATACGAAAAATTACTAATTGAATTGTTAAACGTAAAAAATAACTATAAATACTGTTGGAAGGTAAAATAGCACATTAATAACTTTCGTTCGAATTAAATTATTGCAAATGTAAGTACGAAAGGATAAATCAATTTTTTACAACAAAATTATTCCAGGACTATAAAATCTTGATTTAAATTTTATTTTGAATCGTCGCTATAAGTTACTTTTAAAACTTCCTATAAGTGTTCATAAAAATTATAGTAAAAAAATAAGACAAATTTTTAAATACATTTTTTAATATATATATTTTCAAGAACTAGATAGATATCATTCATTTTTAGGTACCTCTATATAAAATATTTTCCTTATATATACTGAAATTAATTAAAATTAAAAATATAACAATAATAAAATTCAAATTAATCAAAATTCTAATAATATCAAATAAGTACTGAGAAATAAATCAATAATTTGAAATTGACCAATAATAAATTAATTTTGTATAATTTTTTCTAATTATATTAATTGATAATCATTGAATATTTTTTATAATTTTTCTTTAAAATACTAGACATTCTACATTTTTTGTTATATAAGTTTTATTTATTAATTTTGGTCATTTTAATTTTTTGAGTTAAGTTTTCTATTTATAAAATTGTAATATTACAAATTGGCTTCGGTTACAATTATCATTTTTTATAAGAATATTTTACCAAATAAAAAAAATAATATTTATATACATTTTTTAATAAATTTTTAATTTATTTTGTAGTTGAAATTATCAATTATTTTCAAATTCTAACTTAGTAAATTACGAAATTAATAGATTCCAACAAATAACAAAATAAAAAATATATATTGCAAGAAACTTTAATTTATTGAGTGATATTTTAAGAAATTAATAGCATTATTAATTTTTTTCAGTTTTGGAAAGTAAACAGCCTCATTTAACTAACTGGACACACGAAAATATATTTTCACACAATTTTTTAACTTTTGAAACAATATTTTAATTAAAACTTTATAAATTATACAATTATACAAGTTACAAATAATTTACAATATTACAAAAACTTATAAAATTGGTTAGTAAAATTATGAATATCAAAATTTTAAAAACCAATCTCAATTAATAATACAACAAATTTTATAATTTATAACAACAAAATTATTTGAAATCTCTATGACATTTTCATATAATATTTTATGAAAATATTAAATACTAAATCAACTTTTAGTATTTAAAATTATCACAATTAATGAATAGAAATATTACTTTTTACCATTCGAGAAAGTTCAGAAAACAAAAAAAAAAAAACTAACAACTACAATATTACAAAAAAAAAACATAAAAAAATTGGTTTTCTTATAAACGAAAAAACAAAAACTTACGAGTAAAAAACAATTTATTATTTAAATTCATATTTAATTATTTGGCTTTTGAACACTATGATTAAATTTGTAATGTATAGATATTTATATACTTTTTATATATTATTTTTTTCTTAAATCTAAGTGATTTGAATTTTATAAATTAGAAACTTAAATAAGTCTAAAAATTAAAATTAAATTCAAGATATACATACATAATAGTGCATATCTAATACTAGGAGAAATTGTCAGGAATAAGATTTGGAAAAAATCAATGATTTAATGACATTGCTAAATGTATTATCTATCAGTGAATGTAAAAACCGATTTTCGAATTTTAGAACTTTTGTTGTCAATTGAATTCAAACAAAACTAAATTTAGATTTTTCGATTTTTATCTAAATTGCTGATATATCCGTTTATGAATTAGGTTAAGAGCCTGATAAGAGTACAAGTTTCTCTAATTTTTATTAATTTTATTTAAGAAATATAAGACGAGAAAATATATTTTTCTATTCTTCTGGTTAGGCAAATTAGTTTTGATTATTGACCAAAATTTATAACTGAACTTTCAGTTTAATTCTGTAGCGTATCATCAGTAATTTTATATCTCTGACAAAATCTTATTTTTTCTACACATTAAGTTTATTCTAAAAGTTTTAAAAATAATTCGTATGCTTCTTTTTTAATGTTATATTTGTAATTATATTATTAACAGAGATAAATACACCATTTAATATGAAATTTATGTTTGTGTGTACTTTTATAAATGATAATTTTAAACTTTATTTAAATTAGTTTATTATCTTAAAGAAAATAAATAATAAAGCAAAAATTATAATGTCATATTTCGCTTGTTTTTTTTTTTTCATTTAAAATATAATTTTTTTAACTTAAATTTACAGAAATTTGTAGATTATAAATAAAGATTGTTGCGACCTATGAAAATTTCCTTTAAAAACACTAGCTTAAAATTTATATAAAATTGAAAATCCACATTTAAATTAAACTAAAAATTTGTGGTGTCACATAAAACATATTAAATTAATTAACTAAAAAACAAATTAAGTTTTTTTTTTTTTATTTCTAATCAATTTTATTAATTCTCATAATACTTTCAATACCCGAATCTTCATCTGTGCTATCGCTTTGTTTTATTTTATCAGTTTTCATTATTAAATTATTACTATTATTACTAAAATTTTCACTACAATTATTTTGTATTAATTTTGTATCATTAAGTTTTTCATCAATTAATATTATATTTATGGCCGGTCTATTAATTTTATCATTTTTAAATTCAAAGCTATTTTGTTTAATAGAAAAACAACTACTATTATTATCGTTTGTTGATCGTTTTTCATTATCGTTTGTTGTTGTAAATGTATTTCGTTTACCAAATGTACTAAAATTTAATTTTGGTTTTTCTGGCTGGTTATTATCTTGTTCTTGTTGATTAATTTGTTGTTGTAATTCTGAATTAATTGAACTGGAAGAACTTAAAGAATCCATAGATCCTGTACAAGATGATGTTGGTAAAACTAATTTCTCTGAAAATAATAAATTATTATTGAAATAATTTCTTTTCATCATATTTAATTGTTGGTATTGTTTTAGTATATACCTTCAATTGGTAGACGTAATTTTGTTTTCGTATGACATAATTCTCCTAGTGATTGACGATCAGATAACATTTCAGCCTAAAATATATATAAAATTTATAATTATTAAGATATATAGTTATATTTTTATATAAACTTTATACCGATTCACCGACTCCACTATCTGGTCGATGATTGTCATCAGATTGGCTGACATCTTTAACATCGATGTCATTATTCAATGGTTGTTTTGGCCATTTTAAATCAATCTCAGAATATGTAGTTAATTTTTTTTCATTACCACCATATTTTTCGTGTGACTAAAATAAAAATTTATACAATATTTATAAATAATAATTTAACGTTTTTCAAATACAAGATTTACCTCAATTTGAGACCATGAAAAATCGGAATCGGTTGGCCAAGTATGACATAAGGCATTAAATTGACTACCATGGAAAGGTCGTGACGAACTTGAAATAACAAAACCATCTAAAAAAAAAAAGAAGAAAATATTAAATAACTATTTGTATAAATAATAATTTATAATAACTTATTTACCATCATTAAATTTTTCAATTGTATTTTCATTAGCATAATTCTTAAAAACATAATTTTTATTTTGCCATATATTTGATCCAGTAAAGGCTGGCGATAATGATGTATTCTCACGAGGATATTCATAAACGGAATGACGTTGCTTTTTAAATACAACACTACGACATTTTTTATTATCCTAAAAATATAGATTTTTTTTTATATGTCAATTTTATAATTTATTTAATATTTGAGAAATTCCGTTTAGTAAAAATGCATTAATTATGAAATTATTATCAATTTATACTTACACCTTGGGAATCTTCATCCTTTTTATTTTTAGTAAATTATAAATCAAAATTTCAGATAGCATGAAAAATAAATATAATAAGTTTTCGAAAATATTCATGGAGATTTAAGTACAAATTTTTAGACATTATATTTAAAATATTTTTTTATTACAGTATAAAAGATCATCCGGACTTATACAATATAACTAAATTCTAATTATTAAAAAAACGAACACGCTAAACTAAAACTGAATTATTGCAGGAGAATCCACTAAATAAATGAATTCTTTTGATTATAACTTTAAATAAAGGTTTACGTACACTACTACTATTTGTTTTATCTGGACTCTTAAGTGCTGATCGTGCTGGCATTGCCATTGAATCCCAACATGATGGAATAAATTCACCTTCTAATTCAGATGAACTGCCACCCTCTGAAGCAGCATCTTCTTCACCATTTGATTCTATTCAATTACAAAATAAAATTATAATTTTAACATAATTAAATTTAAAAAAAAATATATTCAATATACCTTTGACAACACTAACAGGAATGTTATCTCTATGAGATGACCATAAATTCGATTGAAAATTTTCTTCAACATTTTTATCAAATTGAATTGTATTATTATCAATTGAAATTCCATCATTATTATATTGATTGGCAATATCACTACTATTCTCCTCATTTTGTTTTATATATTTTAATATAGTATCATCTGTTGATTTAACGCCATCACCTGGTACATACATAAATTCTTCACTACTATGACTATCATCAATATCACTATCCCATTCACTTGAATTACTTATTATATCTGCTGATCTAGGACCAGTAAATCTAATTTCATTAAGGGTATCAGCCTAAAATATAGATTAAAACAAAACATTCGATATTTAAATTATAACAATATTAATTAGTATAATAGTAAATTATATACAACAACAAAAATAAAATAAAAATAAATAGAAAATCTTATAAATAATTCACCCATGGATCTTCTTCGCCAGATAAATGACCAATTATTTCAATATTTGATGAACTACCACAACAATTATCATAATTATTAGTACGACTACTATTCAATAGTAATGGAGATGATGATGGTGTTATATTTTCTTGTTGTTTTGTTTCTAATTTGTTATTATAATCAACTTGTGTAACAATTACATCAGGTTTAGCTTTTTCTTGCTGAAATTTTATTGTTAATGTATAATATTCTAATTAGTTTAAATTTTTCTTACATTAATTTATTAACAAAATTTCAATTAAAATAATTCATAATTTATGTGTAATACTTTAAAGAAAAATTGGAAATGATTTTGTTTTGTTAGTATGATGTGATTATTTATGATCAAATTATATAATAATTATACACCGCTCTTACCGTGAGTATAAAAATAATGTTAAATAAATAAATGCTATAGTTCAGGTGTTAATCGGAATTTGGAATAATTTGTAAATTATATAATTTTTTCCAGTGTCATTTTTCCAACATTTATTAATAACAAAATATTTACATAAAATGTTGTTGCCGGGAGAATCTAATATATATTTATATAGTATTTATAACCAAATAAAAAATAAATAAATTATACAATTTGTCACAATTTCATATTTTTACGTATTTTACGAACTTAAATCATTACTGATCAAAGTTAAATTACTTAAATATAAACTATATGTTTTACATAATGTATAATAAAAGAAGAATCATTTTTAAAATATGCAATCATGTTATAAAAATCATTAAAATTATAGCCAGTAATCCGATTAACACTTTATACAAATTTTAAACTGTTGTAAACATTCCACTGAAATAATTTATCTTCAATATTTATTGAATATTTTAATAATTTTAATTAATTGAAACAAATATAAGATATTTTTTATTTTGGCATATATTTTTTTAATAAAATTCTAATATTTTCTTGTTTTCATTTATAAATATTCTAATAATTAAGAATTTAAATAAATTAATAATATAAAATGTAACTTTTCTCATAAATTTATTCAACAAAGTTATGTTTTCTTAAACGTATATATTTCATTTTTCATTTTAAATATTTAATTTTTTATCTACTATACTAAATTTAAATACAAAAAAAAAATGCAAAAATCATTAATCTTAATTAAATTAAAAAAAAAATAGTAATTATTAATGTGAATCTTATTATTTCTAGAAGATAGGGGGAGAAGAGGTGCCCTAAAATCCACTTTATAAGTTATAATACACATCCAAATCATGCCGCTTCGCGATTCACTAAATTTTGGGAAAGAGAAAAAAAAAGAGAAACAAAATAATAAAAATTTGAAATATTTTATTGGACCGATTATTATTTTTTCAATTTTGTTCTAATTATCCATAAATTTAAAAAGAAACAAAAAATATATAAGTGTACAAGTTAAAAAAAAAAAAAAACGAAAAATAAAAAGAATTTATACAGAAAAAAGAACAACGAATACAAACAGAAAAAAATCTTAAAAATAATAATTTCGAATAATTATGAAATATGTATATTATTTAACATTAAAATTGAAAACTATACAAAATAAGCATAAAAATATTGTTTCTTTCACAATCAAATCTTTTTCCATTAAAAATAATAATTTGCTGAATTAATATTTTAGACATTTCCTTTATTTTTTCCAAATTTTTTTTTAAATACTTGACTGCTATAAATTCATTTACATTAATTGACAAATCGTCAAAGAGATTTTTAAGTTTTGTCATTTTCTGGTTAGTAGTATTTTTGTTAACCGTTTACAATTATTTGATCTAATTTACATGATTTAATTGTTAAATCTTGACCAAAATTTTAAATTGACGATGGTATATTACTTTTAATTTTATTTAAATAGAAACAATTTTTGGATATTAATGACTTTCGTAAATAAAATATTTTTCAATTACCGGGTAAATTAAAAATAAGTAGTTTCAATTACACAATTTATCAAAATAAAATGAAAAATGATTTGATTTTAAAAGTTATGAGTATACTCTGTTTTGTTTGTGTTATTTATTAACATGCATTTTCTAAACATAGTTTTTCAAAAAAATTAAAATATATATTTTTCAACGTAAATCTAATCCTGGAAGAATAGTGCCACCGGCACCGTCAACAAGTTTTGACGGGCATCTTAAATTTTAAATTACATTGTACGCGTTTCAATTAGTTTTTTTTTTTAAAATCGAACACCTAATTAACTTGCGTCTGCGTAATTTGCATTGAAATTAACTGGGCTATTCGATATAAAGCTTTGTATTTTACAAAAATGTAAACGCGATGGTGACATTGACACTCTGATTCCAGCTTTAGTATTGAATAAAAAAACAAGACTTAGACTTAGGACTTTTTTTTAATAATAGCAACACATTTGAATAATAATTTAAAGTTTTAAAAAGCAAAAATAAATTCTAAAATCTCTTTTTTTTTAGATAATTTCAATTATATAAATTAAATTATGGAAAAAAAAATGTTCCACAATATTTATTTTACAAGAAATTAGTTATTAGCAAAATATAATGGTTTTTCGTATAGTGCTAAACATAATATTTTTCACACTAGCTAATTTATTGCATTAGTCTGTATTTACAATAAATGTTCTCAAATATACCATTCTTTAAATTGAAAAGTAATTCTAAATTTAGTCTAAAAACTTAACTAGATTATCAATTTAAAATAATAATTCATATTAAATAGAAACAACAAAATTTTGAATTCTTTTATGTTCTAATGTTGAGCGGGAACAAATTGAAAATTAACAAATAGAAAATTTGTATTTAGTTTGGATTGATTTATCATTTAATAACTACATAAATTTTCTATGTTAATGATATATTGTTGAAATATTAATAATGAAAATATCCGCCCAGTTTCAGTCAAAAGATTTGTATATACAATAAAAACTGAAAACTCAATTTATTGATAAACACTTTTATTACAATGAGAATCTATTAAAAAATGTAATACTTACTTCTAAATAACATAAAAAATTATTAATTTATATTATAATTCAAATAATAACTTAAATATTCAATTTACAGCTTTTCAACAATTCAATATTATTTTCGATCGCGATTACGTAATTATCATAAATATATTTAATAACCGATTTTTTTTAATTATTATTAATTATTATTTGTGCTAAACTACAAATGTAAATAATAAAATTTAGTAAGAATTTATATAAATTATTAAATAAATATTAGAATTTGTATAATACAATTAAACATGGCCATCCACCTTATATGTTTAATATTAATGAAAAGGAGACAATGTTATAACAATTAACCACACCAAAAGTTTTAAAATGAAATTATTAAATAAATGAAAACTAATTTATATTTAATAAAAATATATATTTACTTACATAAAAATCCATGCCATTTCCGCTTCCATTTATTGAATAATGTTCCTTATCGAAAAATTCTGATGTTGATATATTATTACTTTTATCATTTATCACATTATCTTGACTACTATTATTCATTTGTACTACTTTCTGTAACGATGTTATCTTTTCATCAAAACCATTATTTACTACTACATTGTTGATACCATTATTTAATGTTTTCATCATAACAATATTTGGATCATAATTTTCTTTTGAACTATCATCAACAATATTTGATGATTTATTATTATCATCAACATCATCATCTTTTACACAATTATCGATATCATTTAAAAGATCATCATTTATTTGAGTTCGATTTTCCAAATTAGAAGAGAATTTAATTTCATTTTTTAAAAATTCTTTACAATTTTCTTTTTTATCTGTAGTAGTAGCAGTAATAATATCATTTATATTTTTTGATATATTTAAAATATTATTTGGTGAATTATTAAATTCTAAAACTTTATATTGATTTTCATGATTAATTTCATCTACAATTGAATCAGTTTCTTGGGCAGATATATTATGGCTAGTATTATTTGATTTATCTGTTGAGGCCTGTGTACTATGACCAGAATCATCATGTCCACTATCTTTTTGATGTATTTCAATATCCTCATCAATAGCAATTTCATCATTACCATTATCTGTATTTTCATCATCATCTATACTTGTTGTTTTACGTTCTCCAAATTTATTTTCATTATCATTACTTTTATTTGGTTTTTTGATTTCATCATTATCATCATTCAAATTTTCACTTATATCAAATTCTTTATCAAATGTATTTACATTAAAATCTAAACTTGGTATATCAGTTAAACTATTCATATCATAACCAGTACCAACAATACCACCTCCAATACCACCAATATTACCACAAGATGTGGTTGAACCATCCCATTCTGGTTCAGAGATTTCTGATATTCTTTCATCATCTTTAATAATAACTGTAATACATGTTTTATCATCAATTGTATTTAATGTATATGTTGTTTCGTTATCAAATGTTGGTGATAATGATGATGATAAACGATCTGTTGTTGTACTTGTTGATGTTGTACCTTCCGAAAATGTTTTCTGTTGATCTGGTGAACAAAAATCATTATCTGATTTTAATTCATTTATATCCATAAAATTAAGTGTTTTTGGTGGTTCACGTTGTTGTATTTGTTGTGGAATTGATAGATTTGATATCGTTGAATGTATATAAGTTAAATCATTTTGATTATCAACTTTTTCAGTATCACTACTACTAATTGTTGTTGCAACTGAACTATTTGCTGTTGACGATGATTTACCACTTGTTTTAACTGGTGTTGTTGCTTGACTATCACTTCGTGATGAGACACGTGGTGAAAATACATCTTCTTTATCACCTAATGTATCTTCAAAATTAAACAATGTATCATTTGAAGCCATTAGAGTTTTTGTTACACCCATAATTGCCTCGCCAGTTTCGACGCAGCCGGTACTAAAAAAAAACCATATTTATTTTAACAAATATATTTTTAAAAAAATTGGTTTTTATTAACAAAACTTACCTTGTGCTATCTAAACATTTTGTTTCATTTAAAACAAATGTTTTACAAGTTTCTTCTTCACTTTCTTCAATAATTGGTGATAATGGTCGTTTATTATTATAATTAATAACAACTTCATTATTTTGTGCTGTGGCTGTTGGTGTTGTGTTATCAATTTCTAAAAGTCCAAATATTCCATCAAGTGGTGAACGATATTCATCGAAAGTTCTTTAAAATAAAATTAACTTTTTTAGTTCAATTTATAAGACTTAAAAAAAATTATGGATAATAGTCATAAAAATAGAGAATAACATTGAAACTATAAATATATTACAAATATATAGTTCAAATTGAAAGTTTATTCTTTATATCACTGTAAAGTTTAAAAAATAATATTGACAATTTTTACCGAGTGTGTTGGTCATCATCATCATCTGAAAATTCTGGTGGACCGGCCATACCTTGCGGTTGTGGTAATACTTCAGCTAATTGTTTCCGTAATGCTTCAAATGTTGATTCTAAATTTCTTGAATCTTCTTCATCAATATCATATGTTTCATCTGGATTACCGTTATATTCATAATTACCATTATTCTCTAATTGTGTTCCATCACCAGCATCACCAAAACAACCATTATCTGATGAAGTAAATTGTTGGGGATGCAAAAACCAACCATTTTTTGATTCATCATCATTTGGTTTAGTCATTTTATTCCATGTCTCTTGATTATAATTCAATTCAATTGGTGTATTTACTGGTGTTATTGTATTCATTTCATCTGATGTAACTTCTTCTCTTTGATATTTAATTAATGGTCGTAAAAACTGATCACGTTCCATTGCCTGTTTCGATGTACAAGGATCACCCGGATAAGTAAAATCATCTTTAATTATAGGATCACCATCGTATGTTTTATTTACATCAAAAGTTTCATTATTTTCTGCATTATAAGTAGCATCTGTTGCAGCATTATATGTTTTATTTGCTTCTGCATTATATGTAGCATCAACTGCATTATATGTAGCATCATCTGCATTATATGTAGCATCAGCTGCATTATATGTATTATCTTTTTTAAGCATTTCTGAACTAATATCATTCATTGGACTTAAATCAGTAGTGGGACTGATTAAATTTTCATTATCATTGAATTTTAATTTAATACCACATTTCTTTATATCATTTTCATTTAATTTTGTGAATTTATTTTGAACAGATGGTGTACTACTAGCAATCATTCCATTACCAAAAAAATCATCAAATTGTTCGGCAAGTTTTTGTTTAAAATTTATTGGGGTATTTGTATTAAATTCAGTCTTTGGTTGTTGTTGTTGCTGTTGTTTTTGTATTTTCTGTTTTTGTTTCATTAACATCATTTCATCAAAATCATGTGCACAATTTAAAAGTATATCATTTGGACAAATATTATTTGTTTCAATTGTAAAATAATTAACAGCTATGGTTTGTGTTGATGATGGTGGTTGTGGTGATGTTGGTGATGATAATGGAAGTGATTGATTTATATTTTCTTCTAATTCTGAATCTAATTCTTCATTGTCTGTTTTCTTATCACATTCTTGTTGTTGTTGTTTATCTTCAATAATTTTTTTACTTTCCTTTAATAAACTATCAACAAATTCAATAGCTTCAAGTTCAATAATTTTTTTCCTATCATTAAGTACACTATCAACTAATTCCTCAGCTTCAATTCGTACATTTTTTATATGATTATTATAATCATCATTTTCTATTACTTTAACTATTTCTGTAGTTTTACTATTATTTTCATATTCAGTTACAGTTTCATTTGAATTAATTACAACAAATTGAACTTTATCATCAATTTCAACAATATCATCATTATAATCATCTAAGCCACCTTCAATAGCAATATCTAGTGCTCGTAATGCTTCTTCAACACTGCTTACTTCATTATCATGATCCGATGATATACTTTTTATAGAAATTGAATCGCTGCCAGTGTCTATATAAAATAAAAATCATATTATTGAATATTTATTTATATAAGCAAATTTTTCTTTTTAAAAATTTTAACATTTATTTCCTGTTGTCAGGTTCAAAATGTGGAAAAATAAAATAAAATTAAATTAAGTATTAAATATTTATATTACACAAAATACCAGAAATTTATGTATGGTATTAGTATTTCTTTTGTAATAGTAGTACCATATTAATATAAATATATTTAAAAGATAATCTGTGAATTGACAATAATATTATTTTACAATGCCAACTTTTTTTTTACCTTCTAATCCCGCCAATAACATATCAGAAATTAAAACATCTTCATTTTTAGGCCCTTCATTCCTTTCACTTAACAACAATGTAGTAGATTCAATAGGTTTTAAATCAATTCCATTTAAATTATTATATTTAATATCATTATCATTTAAATTGTTCCCATCTTTTTCATTTTGATATTTAATAGCAATTGGCACATTTTCTTCTACAATTTTATTAATTAAACAATTTACTTCTTCATTATTAATAATATTAATTTTTTGGTGATTATATTCTTGGTTTAATTTATCAGATTTTTCATCAATAGAATGAATTTCAGCATTTATAATTGTATTAGTATGTAAATATTCTTCAATTATATTTGTATTATTATTTTCAACAGATAATATAACAGTCATATTGGTATTATTATCATTTGATATATCATTAGGATTGCATAATTTCGATTCATTAATATCATTTGTTGTAGAAGTAATTACAATATCCTGAGTGTGATTTAATTGAGCTTGATTTTTAATATCATTATTTGGCATATCCTGTTGATGATTATTATTATCATTATTATTACTATTATTATTAATATTACTATTATTATTATTTTTAATATTTTCATTTTGATATTGTACATTTTCCATTTGGATTTCATGTTGCGTTGATGTTGGCCTTGTAATTTCATTAATAGAATATAAATTTTGATTTGTTGATGTAGTTGGCATTACAGTAGATTCAACTGTAATACCAATTTCATTTTGATTTTGTATATAATCGAATGCATTATTATTTTCAATATTTTCTAAATCGGCTGGAGAAATTGGTCCGTTATTGTTGTCAACAATTAAATTTTCCTAAAAGAAAATAAAAAAACAGTTATTATTAAATTAATTATTTCATATTTTTATTAATTTCTTTCTTACATTACTATTGTTAACTACAGGAATGCTAATAACAATTGCAGCTGGTGTCGTTGATCTTGTTGTATCTGTTGATGCTGTCGCTTCAGTTATGGCAATTGATGGCACACCATGTTGTCTTTGATTTTCTAATGATATAATTCGAGAAGATATTGGATTTTCAATTCTTTGGTTTATATTTTGAGTATCTAACGTACCTGATTCATTTGTAAATTCCTAGAATGGGAAATTTAAATGATTAATATAAAAATGTAATTATTATAATACTGTAACTAAATTTTCAATATTACGAACGATATATTTTAGAAATAGATTTTAATAATACAAATTAAATAATTAAACAATAATTTGTACTTTATTTAATGTACTGAGAGAGTGCTCTGTGCAGTCCAAATTCAAAATTTTGCATAAAAATAGTAACTTAATAAAACAAATGTCAATTTAATAGCTATTTCATCTATAATGATTCTCCTACAGCATCCGCATCCGGTGGTAAATTGATATACAATCACTTAACAAATTTATAAAAAATATTTGAATTAACAGTAGCGAAATTATTTTATGCCAACTATTCAATGAATGGTTATTGGCCGCAATCACGAAAACATAATTCCCCTATCGATCTTGTGTTTCTTTACAGAGGATAACAATTAAACACCGATTCATCAGTAATAATTATTTACACTGAAAGTGTAATGAATAAATTACATAGGTAAATTTAAATTGTAAAAAGTTTAATTCATATGAAAATTTTGTGTATTGATTATTAATTGAAATTCTACAAAATCTTACATTACGAAATATTTTTTATACTTTAAAAAGGACATTTTATTGTCGGACAAATTTTATATGTAACAGTGATGACATAATATTCAATATTTTACATAAAAACACTAAGTATTGGCGTGGACTATAAATATCATTAAATTACAAGAGATTTTTGTAAAGTATAAATTAAGAGTATTGTAAATATAATTAAATAAATTATTAATACCGAGTATATTTTTTTATATTAATTAATTAGTTATCACGAAATAGAAGATAAAGTATTTAAAAATTTACTAACAAAAATAATAGTGCATATAATATAGATTTAAAAACTAGAAAAATTCTAAATATAATTATTAACTTTTAAATAAATAAAGTTATTAATTTTTATTAATGTTAATAAAATTTAAGAACATGCAATTTGTTAAAATATATTATTAAAAAAAAAATGATTTGTTAATATAAAAACCATGCAAAGTGCTAACAAACTAAATTTAATTTTTACACACTTAATACCTTTGGATCCTTTTCTTTGTTAGGCTGTTATTGGTGTTATATTTGTATTGATTATTTTTTTAATTTTTGTTTTATTTTCGAAGATTCGGAATTGAATAAGAAATATTTACATTATTATTAATATTATTTCGGAATAACAAAAAAAAAAAATTTTAAGACATTGTGTAGGAATATTAATATATTATAATTACCTCAAATCCTTTTTTCCTACGTCGACAGCATACACAACCTGCCAGTACTGCTCCGAACGTCATAAATGTAAATGCACCAAGTAAGAACATGTTACGTTCGCCTACAACAAAAACAAACACCAAATTATACAAATGTAATTTAAAATAAATTTCTTGAATATATTATATTTAATTTAATTATAATTATAGAAATTAAAAGTATTTTCGATAGTTCTGATTAGAAAGTATAAAAGAATATCACAATAAATATAATTTAATTAACAATTTCCACAAAGGACTTTTTATACCTTATAGAAATATTAATATTGGTGCTAAAAATTTTCAATTATTTTTTTTATTTATAAGTATTAATTTTTTTTCCAAACCACCCTCTAAACATTCTATAATTCCTTACGTTAATTTATAAAGTTTTTATTTGTTTGAATTTCTCTTTTCAATTGTAAATTTTGTTATACCAGAAAAACTTGATTTAATATGAAAAATTTTAATAAATTTCCTGGTGTAATGTAATCAAAAAAATACATTTTTTAATATATGTATTAAATGTAAAATAACTATTTAAAAAATTTATTGTTCTGAAAACAAAATATATATGAAAATCTGACAATTTCGAAATTTTATATTAATAATGATATATTTTGTTCTGATAAGTTGTTTTATAAACAAATATATTTTTCTTTAAAACTTGGAAGTAGAATCTTGTTTATTACATTTAAACTATATAAATAGTATCGAATTTAACTTAAGTAATTTCGAAATTTATTTAAAAATATAAATATATATATTCAATGTTACCAAGTTTTTAGTCTACTATTAAATTAATTGAGTATATTCCATATTCCTTAAAACAATTGGTTACAGACAAGGGTAAAGAGTTGTATTTTTTATATTCTGTTTACTAATTAATTTTTTACTAATTAATTATTTTCCATTTCGTTATTTTAATTCTAATTAATCTATTAATTACCATTCAAGATCTACCATCATTTTGAGCGAACGATGATGATGTAAAAACCTCTTAAAGATGTTGAAAGAACTTTAAAAGAGATGAACTGACAGATGAATGAACGTTTTATTGATATTTTGTTTTCAAATTCTAGAAGTATTCATTTAATTGCAATATTACGTAAATCAAAAAATAATAAAAACAACTAAAACAAATTTAATTGAAACAATTAACCCCCAACCATGGCAGTGTTAATTAGTTTATGAAAATAATTTGATCTCGTGATTTGATAAAAAAAATTATATATATAAATATAAAAAAAAAATATAAATTTAAGAATAACAATAAATTTTTTGTATACTTAATTTAAATTAGAAAAATATTTTTATGTTTCAATTTATCAATTTTATTTAAAAAAAAATTACTAAATATGAGTCAGATTTGATTTTTTAATGGTCTTGTACAGAGTAACATCATTAATAGACTAAGAGCTAGTGAAGGTAGTATTTACTTTTGTTTTTTTTCCGAATTCATGAAAATGAGTATAGTCAGAATACTATTATGAACTCACTCTCATAGAATTGAAGATCAATGCCATTTTGATTAACCAATAATAGAAAGCTTTGCCCATCTGCGGCTTAAGTTACACCTCACTTTAAGGAAGGCTTATCTTTAAGCTTGCACAGAGAAACCACAAACTGAGTTTATTCGAAGTTTAAGCTCAAGCAAAGGCTCTTCAACTCTGAGTATGAAATCGACCATTAGTCTCGCTATTATGATCTGGATTTTAAAATGATGCATCATTTCTTTCATGCATTTAATAACGTAATAATAAGTTTATGTAAAGTAAATATAATATTTCGAAATCCTTTTAATTTTTATAGAAATCATGAATTTTCAATACGGAATGGCGCAGCGTATCAAATATTAAATTCCATGCTTAATTAATTCATAAGAGTCTGTGTACTACTTATCATTACTGTTAAAATAACCAAAGTAAATATGTAGCTAGCTCTCTAGCTATAAATTATATCAAGTATATATATATATATATTTAATTAGAATTTCAATGAAACTAACAAATATATATATATATATATATACTTATAATATATATAAATGTATAGTAACAAATAATCTCGAACATAATCACAAAATTGTATCTGTTTTTCAATTTCATAACTTTTTTTTCTATAGGGAAATTTAATTGGATTATATTGGTAACAAAAAAAAAATTAAAAATAACAAAACATTTATTGAATTTAAAAGCAAACAAATTGAAAAAAATATATATTCTAAAGTCTATTCTGGATCACTACCTCAGTGAATGTAAAATTTAACTATAAATTCAGCGACTTTAATTGAAAACCGGACCGATAAAATGAGACAAAATAATAAAGTAAAAAAAAGTTCCTTGACAGACTGACACTAATCAATCAAAAATCGAATGTTTTTACTTACTGAAAGTTCATAAACAAATATAAATGTTATATAATTATTATTGACTAAGGTGGTCTACGGTAAAGGGTGTTTTTGAAAATGATATAATTTTGATCTTAAAAATAATGCAAAGTAGGTCAAATGACCTCTCCTCTCTGTAGGTACACCTGTAACATATCATCGAAATTCTCCATAACACGACGACAACATACAAATCCAAATGATTGTTAACAATTTCTTCATATATATTTCTTAATTTATCAATAATTCATAATTTATCAATAATAAAAACCTTGTCTTCGAAATGAACGTCTTCGATTGTGCTCTACAACTACTCTAAATTGACCAATGTTATCATGTGGGTAGTCATTTCATTATATAGTACGATTTAATTACAAAAATAATTAAAAATATACATAGCCAACTACGGATACTTCGAAAAAAAAACATATTTTGATAAGTTCCCGGTCTCATGGACTCGTTTAATAGCTCCATTTATGAAAATTTTGAATATATAGTTAGATTAGAAACAATTTATTCCAATCTTATGTTAATTAGTAAAAAAAATTGTATTTCATATTTTAGCTAGGGCATTAATTTAGGTCCTTGCTACTATTAATTATATTAACAATTTACTTATATTTATATAAATGTAGTACTAAGCAGGTGGTTGTTATTGTAAATCATTAATTAATGTATAGAGAAAGTGTACGGTGAGATCGAGCTTAAAGAAATTTATATCCTCTTACTAATTATTTCTACCCTTTTGCTTGTTCTCATATACATATCCAGAATCCAGATAATTGTTTCACTCAGAGAAGCTCTTATTTGACCGATCTCGATGATAAGAAATCTTTTGTTTTAATAACATAAAATTAATCCATTAATTTATTGTGGATTAGAATTAATCCATTAATTGTGGAATAAAAACTGAATTACTAATACTTTTTTCAAGCTGCACCGTAAAATCTAATGTCAATTTGACAAACAATTTAGTTCAAAACAAATAATATATATTGAAATTTGCAATTTTGGAAAATCAATTAATATGGAACTGTATATTTTAGGTATCCGGCCGATTCTACTAGTTTAAATCCTTGCGATTGAATTCCGCTGGGTAACAACTTACTCACACAATAAGATTTATCCACTTTTTTCATATATTTTAGGTTTTCAATATTAAATAATAATAAGCATTTACGGATCATAAAATTGTTCAAGTGGATAGAGTGGAGATTAGAATGATATTTATGATCACAAACTATATGCTTAAATGGACTCCGACTTGATATTTAAAAATATCAATTACAAAACAAGATTTAATGTCAAATTTAAAGTGTTAAAAAAAAATCACACAATAATATTATTAAAATAAATATATATTTATATAATTTATTAAATAAATATAATATTTATATAAAAATAAATTTATTGATTTTATTTAACCTTTAAATAATAATAATACAAACAAAAAAACAAGATTTTGTTGATAATAAATTCTCAAGGCATATGGAAACGAACTCTATAAGAATATCAGATTTTCAGTGAAACTTTCCATTATCATAAACATTGTTTTTTCTATTAGTCACCTGACGATATCTTTTTATAATTATAATTTAAAAAAGTTTTATATTAAATTATATTTAATAATAATAATAATAATATCAGTATATAAAGTATCATATTATTATTACTTAAGATTTATGTAGTGTAGATCATATTTAGCTTCCGAAGAATGTCTCTATACTAATATTTGTTTGGTTGGTGGTTCGCATGACTTTAGATAATTTCATTTTAAATAACAATTTATTCAGACAAACATTTATTTTATTTATTATAAGTATATATATATTATATAAATTTTATTTTTAATCAAATTTATTCAACATTTTTCTGATGATTATAGTATAATTTTAAAATAAGCACGCAATTTTACCGCGCAAATATTACGTAATTTAAATATTACTTATAAATTATAACTTAAGTAATAAATTAAAACCGCCGACTTCATTTCATATTATATATATAAATTATGATATATTTATGAATAATTTTATTACCGTAGTTACTAAATAGAAGATCATTAAAAATATTAATTTTATTATTTACTGAGTGGTGACTGATTGCAATCTCTAATCCGGGAACTTTTATACTTCTTAAATTTGAATTTGAAAATGAAGACCCCATGATTTAACGATGTCTGGCATATCAGTAAATAATAGTTAATGATTTCTGCCTCATCATTAAACACTACAACTGTTTACTGCACCAACATCGGATGAAAAATGATTTAATTATTTAAAAAAAAAAAAAACAATTTACGGGGCTTCTAAGTAAGTATAGCGGAGAAAGTAAAGAATCAAGGATTTGGGAGGACGAACAGAATTTTAGCTTTCGAATGGCGTTAGTTTAAAGTTTCTAGAATTTATAGATTCGGAGCATAAACTAAAACCAAGAGGACGAATAACCGCCAAATGTCTGATTAAATACAAGCATAATATAAAGACGCGACACGACACTACAGCGGTATAAAAAAGTATACAAAATACACGTATTACCAGATGATTAGAGTTGCAATATTTGAGGGAATATTCATTATCAGGATATTCTAGGAGATTTTGTTGAGCACAAGCTTCCTTTTTTGCAAATTCAGAATCTCGAAAACGTGAACAAAAATACATTTGAGCTCAATCGATTTTAATTAGATACACTTCAACCCCGTTGCAATAATCATAATTATTTTTAGATTAAATTTTAAATGTATAATTAATTCAAAATGAAAATCTTTACTGTATTAGTTATAAAATAATGTATTACGCAACGAATGCAATTTTCGCTAAAAATATAAATATTTCATATTGCATAGTTACATTGAAATGATAAATTTTATACTGATAATAACAAATTTTTGTTTGAATGTAGAAAAAAACTGCAACAAATGTCATATTTTTAAAATTTAAATAAACTTGGCAAAACCATTATGAAGAATTATGCAATAGAACAATGAGGAATGATGATTGAATTTTACTTCGTAAGTTAATATTCAATTTTTACCATACTCAGCGAAATTATTGAATTTATTGGTAGTTATAGTTTCCCTGGTTCAGAACCAGAACTATATATTTTCTTCAGATTCATTATTATTTGCTTATCAACCATCATCATCCCTAACTCGACCATCATCCCTAACCAACATAACTACATACTCCTCTATGACGAATGTCAAGCAATTTTTTTTTCAATTTTGAAATAAGAAGATATATAAGTTCACATGCGGCTATACCATTTACGCAGTTTTTTAATAACCAGATTCGATAAGACTTTGGGTTAAGATGTTGGTGTATGTTATGCTAAAAACTCTCATCAGAACAAAGCTTTATGAAGTAGATTGCATGAATTTATTCTTTGAACTTTTAATTTTTAATATACGTTCGTAAATAAAGTTTATTTTACCCAAAACAACTTTGCATTTCATTATATGGTTCAAAAGTTAACAAAATTAAAATGGGTTAATAAGCAGACCAATTTCATCATTTAGAATTACAGTAACAGAACTAAAAAACAATATTTTGTTATTGATAATTTAAATTTTATTTCCTTTAAAATTCAATTTGTTAGTTTAAATATTTATTTAAAAAATAATAATAAACAAATTAAATATTTTTATGATCATGTATTTTATGTTAACATCTTTAAATCTTTAAGATTTTAAATTCTTAAATTTTATGAATAATCTTTAAATAGAAACAGATGCAAATGTTTAGTGGAGTAGAGAAATAGAAAAATACATCTTGAATTTAATTTTCAATGATAAAATATTAATACATAATATTATTTTCATCGTGTATAGTAAAATATTACCGATTGTTAAACTCATCTATATAAATCTTAGTAAAACAAAATGTTCAATTCAAATAGATTTTAATTTTCATTTATTATATTCGTTGGCTAAAACTATTATTCGATCCCACCGAGAATTATCAGCCAATAGTTTGTAATTAATACTTTACGAGTAGTTTATGGAAAAATGTACGTCCGCTTTGGTTTCTATTCTAGTTTATGTCTGGAAATGATAGTATCATCAATAGCTTCATACTAAAATTTCTATTTTATATAAGTAATTTCTGATATTTCCTGCTGTATAGTTAATTGTAAATTAAATTTTTACCAGTTAAATAGTGGTTGATTTCATGAATCAACTGGGGTGATAGTTTTAGTAGGTCCATGTTAAAACACCTGAATTATATTTAATATATTAAATATGTTGCATCATTTTTACAAACACTATTTGTTACAAAGGTACTGACGTTAATTATAAATCAATATTTGAAATAGCTACGAGTTATCTGCTCCTCCTAATTTAACAACTTTTTTTATTTAATTATTAATTAAATTTATGAAAATAAATCTTTTAAAAAAATTTGATTCATTGAATGGATATCAAATGAATAAAATACAAATCTTTTAAATAAATGTTTGTGGTACCCAAGATTATTTTAAATATATATAATTAAATATTATCGATTAGTCATTATAAGAACATATAAAAACTTAATTAATTTAAACAAACATCAATGCAGAAACCTCCGAATCAGCAGGAACCCTGCAATTGAAGGTATACATATAAATACTAAATAAATATTTATTTAAAATTTATTTCTATATTATATTTATAGATACATTTCAATGGGTACCGAAAAGTCTGTCTGAATTGAATTTAAATATTTTATAGAAAAAATTTAATCCAAAGAGAATTTTTCATTTATAATTTGGGACCAAAGAAATGTGACGTGATCTCAACAACATTATTAAAGTGATGTAATAAAGAATTCTTATTTAACAACAAAAATGTATTAGAAATAAGCAAATCTATGGTTTTGGTTATGGTATGTAATTAGTAAATACTTGATTCTGTTTTAAATATATTTTTGTATATTTGAAAATAAAAATTAAATGGCTCAATGCCAATTTTAAATAAAATTTAAACAAATGAAATAATTAATTTTACAGGTAAAATTATAATGCATTCAATAATAAGATATGCCGCAATTTCATTCGTCTTCAATTGCATGCGTTACAGTCCAAATTTAGTCTCTGACGAGAAGTTTCTAAACATTATATTTCAGTTTGCGTCTAACATCTAAGTAAGTGGACGTGCATAGTGATGCGTCTCGTCTCGCCGCTGTGCTTTTTAATGTAAAACAAATGTTTAAACATAAAAACATGTCAAAAGAATTCTGTTTTATAAAGTGATTTGATATTCTATGTAAAGCGACAGCGAATCTCCAGAGTTACTCTTGCCGAAGCCCAATATCGTCTAGAATGATTTGTTGCGCGATTAAATTCGTCGCACAACTCAATTTAATACTTTAAATTGACCATGTGTTTTTTGAAGTATTAAGTATGTTTTTCTTTTAAAAAAGGAAGCTATTATTGACCTAATTCTCACCCCTCCTGGTTATGTGCTTTAGTTTTATTAAAAATTGTTCTTACAATTCCGTGGAAACGTACAAATAATAGTTTGACGAATTGTACTAGCACCTTGTAATTTTTACAACTATTCTGATCTGAGAATAATGTAAGAGCGATATTAAAGTATCAGCCATCAGGAAAAAGAAATCCATAACCGTTGATTAGTGCAAATAAACTAATAAGGTAACTTACCAAATAAAGTCAAAATATATTTATTTATTTTTAATTTATTTCTAAATTTATCAACTCATTCTATATAAAGCATGAATATGACTTCCGATTCAACTTAGTCTAAATTAGATTAGTTAAAAAAATAAACTTTCAAGGTAAATGAAACCATTAAAAATAAGAACGAATAAACCAAAATTCAACACCTTTTAAAGTCTGGGAAATAATACGTAACAAACCAATTTTATTCAAACTCTAACCCACGTAATACAGTAATTAATAAAGTTTTGAATGATTTCTAATTCTATAACGAAACACTAAAATAAAAATATAGCGAACACCAAAAATTAAATTTAATTATATATAAATTTTCGCTAGAACCTTGTATTAATAAAACATCTCTTTCAAAAATAATTAGTGAACCAAATTTCAAATATTATGAATTCTTTTAGAAATGCAAAGAAATTTTTTTTTATTATGCAACTTGTATTTGCCATCCCCGATTTTAACATTTTATAAAGACATGACACTTGTCATGTAAAATGTGAGATAAACAATAGATTGACAAGTCCATCTCTAATTGGAGTGTAATTATACTTCTTTTAAATTATTTTTTTAGTAAGATGAATTAGAAATTGTAAGATTGTAATATTGTAAAGTATCAAGGATTCCAAAACAATGTCAAAATTAATGATTTTTACTTTTAGGTTGGCGTTAGTTTGCAGTTTCTAGGCTTTTAAAATTGGCTATATAAATTTTAAAATAAGTCTACGCCATGAATGAAAATTGAAAATAGTGAAGTAATTTTTAAAATTCGAATTATAATTATAAGTAATAAATGAAAAATGACAACGATATAAGATAAACTTTCAAAACTTTCTTATATACATACCTAGAGTTATATTTAAATTCATATAAAATTTTATATAATTTTCTTAAGCGTTTAACACATTTAAAAAAAACTTATAATGCTGACATAAACGATTTCAAGATGAAATTTTGAAGTAGTTAAAAGCGATTATTGATTATTTTGAACAAGAATTTTATTTCCATTTTATTACTTCATTCAGATTATGTACTCGGATGAGGAGATTTAATATTAATGGTTAATGGAGTCTATATATATAAACAATTAGTCGATTTGAATACTTTTAACTTTAATTACTCGATTACGGAAGTCATCTTTATAAAGATTTTATAGTTCAATTTGTTTATAGTTAGTATATTAACTAAATGTTTATGTTTATATTATATAACCTTAAAGTTTTTCAATATTTTTTTTACTAGATCCATTCACAAAGTGTATATGGTATGGCGCTATCAAAAGAAAATGTAATTGCACCATCGCAAATTATTTGGCACCTAATTATTTCATACAAAAAAATGTATTTAAACAAAAACAATTAAATTATTCAGAAAACATAGAAAAATTGTTTCAATTTATTGAAATAAAATATGTTTCGCCCAGACAAGAATTTTATTAAATTTATTATTTCGGTATTTAATACTTTAATTAATTTAGAGAAATCTAATAATAAATAATTTCGGTAAAAATTTTAGAGATTTTTAAAATGTCGAATTTTTTCCGACAAAATGTCGTATATTTTAATTGTGTGATGTGAATCTACATATTCTCAGACAGCGGCCTTAATCGCCCTGGACTCATACCAATTCAAATGAAAGCTGATATGAAACTGACTGCAAGCTTTAACAACCTTACGAAGAAGAAACAGGTTAACTCTGTCCTGAATTCCAGCTCATGTGAGTTTTGAAGGTAATGAAGAGGCAGACTTTTTGGGGAAACAAGGAACCTGCAACACCTTTATTGGACCATATCCATTCTGTGAGTCTCAAGCTAGTACTTCAACCAATTCTGTGTTGTTGCTCTTTCAGAAACGTAGCTGTATTGTTTCATCAACAGTACGGGACTGATTAGTGATGAATAATTAGAAGGAATATCACAATAAACCATATTCCTGCAGTGCTTGGCTTGGGATTGTCTGTAAGCCTAACTTTACTCAAAATCTAACCTACATTGATTTCCTGTATTAAATGACCCAATTAAATAAGTTCTATAGAAACTATTTTTTTTTAATACTTAATTTTAATTTTATAAATATTAATATTATACATATTAAAAAAAAAAAAATTAAAATTCTCATTATGTTTTCCGTCAATTCAACTTTCTTTATATTTTACAGTTTTTGTTTTAGCTATTTTTGTAAAAAAAAACCGTTTCGAAGGTAATCTAGCCTCCCTTAAAAAGCAGTTCCAAGCATTTCCATATTTAAAATATTCTTTATATTATAAAATGAATGGAGGCGTCATATTTATAACCACTATTATTTCTTGCTAATATAAACTAGGTTAATTTTAAACTTTAACTAAAATAGAAACCAACTTTGAAAATCACCATAAGAGTCTCTTTAAATGCAATTTGAATTGCATAGAGGAAAAAAAAAATAACTAACAACAACTTTTAAAATCACAACTTTTGGCGACGTCGTTGTTTGAATAGATTATTGCAACCCAAAAGCCCACCCACATGAGAACAAAAGTTGAATAAATTGAATTGAAATGAACTGTTTCTAGTGCACTTAATTGCATAATTTTGTATAGACATGAAGTCTTTCATTTTTAATAAGATTTTTTGTAATTTTATAAAATTTGTAAATATTTTTAGTAAATACTATATAATTATAAATATACTTAAACATTATTTATTAAATTGAAGTAAATTAGAAAATTACTATGAAAAAATTATTAAATTGATATAAAAATAAGGTCATATTAAAATTTAATTAGGAGCAATAAATTCAAATATCTTCAAATCAAAGAAGCTGCTTTTTCATTTCAAAAATAATTGACAAGTTCATGATTATATTTGAAATAACTTACGAATGATGAATAAGATTTTGAATTTTCTATGTTCTATATAGAAAAATAGAGCATTATGGAATTAAGTCCAAAAACCAAAACCCCAGAAAATAAAAATTAAATATATATCTAGAAACTATCCATACTAATATTTCCTGCTGTTAATTAAGTTTAGAAGTATATATATTCTAGTTTTAATAAGCTATAGACTCAATTACTTCATAACTTAGTTCCACTGATGAAATGATCCTTTGCGGTTGCTTCAATATACCGAATATAACTTAGGTACCACATGAAAATTAACTGCATGTTTTATATATCTCATTTTTCAAAATAATCTTCTAATAAACTCGAATTTTTAAATGTATATTTTTTATTTATGATATCATTTTCATAAAAAATCATATATTTAATTTTAAAATATTAATTGATAAGAATATTCTTATATATGTATATTATTAAAACTTCTTGTTAAAAACATATCAACTTTTTCATATAACACAGAACAAGACGCATGACATAAAACTTCCTACTAAACTTTGATAAGGAGGAAACTTAATCTTTTGAATAACAAACTGCATTCAGTGAAGTTATCTTCTATACTTAATGTATACAACAATTATACATCCCATCATATCACCCGATATATAGAAAAGATTCCTAACAGTAGCGACAACTCAATATTAAAATTGTTGAAAATTGAGAATGAGGTTAGACACTCCGCGATTATAAATAATAATTATAATAAAAGGTTAAGGTGTGTATGATAAAAAAAAATATTTTTAATTCAAAAAAACATAAAAAAAAAAATAATTATTATTATAAACCCACCACACGCAAAAACATAAAAATACAAAACATGAGAAAAGTTCGATGGCATTATGTTTTATGTTAACGCAATATAGTTCTTGTTGTAGTAATTTCCCTTTTAATATAAGACCCTAACAAAAATATTGAAATTGAAAATTTTATGACACTGACCATATCCCACATCAATATTAAAAAGTTTATAATAATATTTTATAAAGTTTATTCCCAGGTTTATTCAAAAAAACTGCTGTGTAATGACCTAATAATGCGGAAAAAAAATTCATATATAGTTCAACACTGAAGTATTGCAAAAGTTCAATCATAAAAATACAAAAGAAGTTGCGTAATTTCAAGCGAAAGTATAATTTCATGCTGTCAAACCACATTTACTATATTTTATCATCATCACCCAATAATATTATAGCAGCAACATAAATATATTATGTATTGTATTATGTTATATGTAGCTGTTTATAATTTTTTACGGATGTTCAAGATATTAAAGATATGAAAAAAAATTAATTTTTTCATCAGATTTTTTGCATTGTTATAATAAAATTTTTTGTTAGCAACAAAAATAAAATATATAAAAAAGCAAATTATTCTGGTGATATATGACTCAGACTCAACAATAGAGCAGACATAACTGGTAATACTACATTTTAATGTGTAGATATAAAATAACCTGATTGATGTACGGGACGGGTGTTTACAAAATTGATTTTTGTATTTAAATATTTTAAAATATTAATTTCAGAAAAAAAAAAATGTGCTTATTAATTTTATTATATATTTGCGGAAAAATATGATGAAAATGTTTAATTACTTATAATATAAAAGTATAATACTTCAAATTAACTAAGTATAACATTATTAATTATGCTGACTCGATGTGCAGATTGCTAAGTGAATAAGAAAACCATTGATCACCCTCAAGAAATTGAATTCAAAACATACCGAGTCTCGTTGACACATTGGAAATTAAATGCAAGAAACAGATATAAATGGATGTTTGTTGTGAAGAAGACTTAACGCATACGTTACGCTATAAACTGGACGTTACGTACCATATATTTGAAAAAATGGATGATTCTACTATGATTACAGATGTTAATTTGTAAGACTAATATTCACAAAATCACAAGATATTGAAGGAAAAATTTTCTGATGGAAAAATTGGAAAAATTTCATTAATGAACTATATATATACTTAAGATTCTAAAAGAGTACGGGCATATTGTGATCATCGTAATGCATAGTGAAAAAACCATTTGGTCATAAATCTATAAATAAAATAATAATGATCCAATTGACAAATAAAATCGATTATTCTTATATAATAGATTATCAAAAGACAAATATTTACTACACATTGACAAACATAATTTATGAAATTTAATATTATTAGAAAAATATTTTTTAAAAAATCAATGAAAAAATCTAGAAGAAATGTTTGATATATGATAGTCATCATTAAGCTGGAAAGCTTCAACAAGAGGAAGATAACAGAGTTTATGGACAAGAGTTTACAACGTAACAAAATCTTGGTAACTATATATATTTAGCGATATTTTATGTTAAGGGATAATGTCTTTAAAGTACGGCGATCCAAAGCAAACATATGTGAGGATGTGGAAATGGAGACGAACACGAGCGACAATTCAACATTTGTTTGTGTCACTGTCCCTACTTCATGCACTTTCGATGTTTTGGTTTGGAAACAAATTTCCAACCATCGCACGGTACCTATAACATGAAGGGTTACGAAGGGTACAATGGGTCTGATTCTGGGTTTAGTGCATGAACCTTGGCGGTATCTCTCATATAATCAATTAATCAAGCAATCAAGAGTAATCATCAGTATAGGAATATAATATAATAACAGAATGTAATTTAAAAATATTCATACATATGTTAATCTATCATGTATGGATCGAAGAATGTACGCCCTGTGGTATTTAAGTATATTATTTGTCCAGTTAGCAAACTAACTAGATTGTACTATCTACCGAGGAGCGCTGAATAAAAAATGTTCCCAACTGATAAACAAAACATTAATAACTGAAGAAAAATAATATATATATATGGTAAAACGTGATAGACCAAGTTTCCGTTGGAAAGACGTAGTTAATAGCGACATCAATATCCGAAACTTGAGAGAGAATTCCAATGATATAAAGTTCTGGAAAAGAATCTAGGAGTCGGCTACTAAAAGTCATAGTAGCGTGCCTGAAAGCCATAAGTAAATATAAGTAATAATCTAATAACAGACACTTATAATATATATAACAAAGAGTAGAGGACAATGCCATCATATATGTATTTCATTTAACTTTAATGAAATACGTATATTTATAATTATGCTTTTAAAAATAGATACGTTTTCATTTTGTAAATGACTTTTATAAACATAACTAATTGTATTTTTATCCTATACTCACAAGGTAAAATATGCTTTTCAAGAACTTTTTTGCTAGTTGTTTTAAGGACTTCCAATTTATCAGAGCCAAGTTTTGATAAAATATGAATATCAATTCAGGAAAGTACGGTTAGAGTAATATTCAATCACCATAGCTCATCTATAATCAATGTTATATTGATATTGTATTAGTGTTAAACGATTGATGGGTGGTATATAAGATCCTTATGCAAATACATTTCATATTGAATTAAAAATACTGTATATATACTTATAACAAAACATTTTAATTAATTTCTATGAATTGGTTTCCATTTCTTTAGTAAAACTATCATTTTACATATGAATAAAATAATAGATAAATATATATTTTTAAATAAGTAATATAAATACTTAAGAGTGCCCCTAATTTATTTATATTTTGTTTAAAAATCAGGCTTCTTCAAAATTTTTGTATAATTACTTAACAACAAATAGTTATAAATCATGTGAATAAAATGAGATATAATAGAAAATATTATTTAATTTTTACGTTTTTAACAAAATTTGATTTAACTTTGTATAAAGTCAAGTAATTAGAAATGGGAATTTTAAAAAAAAACACACAATTGCATAATTATGTTCTTGTAGCGGTTACTTTAAAAGTTATAAGTTTGAATGTTATGTGTATAATTCATTTTGTGTGACATTCTTTGTTGTAATTAGTTTTACTGCATATCTCAACTAAATCATTATATTTAATGGCGTTTTCTGATGTGATTTTAAATGAGAACAAAGAAATTAAAACGAGATAAAAACCTCGAAATACTACTGTAACAAAAATTGTTTATATTACTGAAACAAAGCTACAATTATTCATTGATTGCGTATATTCTCATGAATTTATGATCTTCTTTGATAGTTCTTATAGCTATAAGTACTTATAAAAATATACTGAAAGATTTATGATGACGAAAATAGAAAATACATATTTTCATAAAAATTGAGATTGCAAATTAAGGTTGGGACATCAATCAATAAATAAATATAATCAGTAGTTCACAATATTTTTGTTCAAAATTGTTATAACCACTAAAATTTCTTAATAAGGTTTAAAGAAATTAAATTACTTTTAAAATGCTTAACAAAATATAATGGAATTGAAAATAAAATACTGAAATTTGTCTTGGTAAAATCAAAAGAAAATAACCATACAGGTTGGTAAGGTTTTGGTCGCAAAGACATTAAAGGGTGAATTCTTGATTCATTTGTGTGATTCCTTAGTTTATATTGCACACTCTCTGATCTACAAGTTATAATTTAAAAATAATCCGATATATAGGAATGTGATAGTCAATAATAATGCCAGAGTAACCAAACTCGGCTTATTTCATATCTTACTGACGCGCAATAATGTTACCTATAAGTTCTCAGTATTTTTATCGTATATTAGAGCGTTATAAGTTTTAACCCTTTCAAATGTGCCTTCATTAATTTGATTCATATAGTCAGTCGTATTACGTAATATTTGACAGTTCACCCCCTAAATTTGGATGTTTCTACCTTAGTTTGCACGAAAATTATAATAGATGCTGTATAAAGTGTTTATGGTAAAAATATAGCAAAAATATTTTTGTAAATGTAAAAAAGTATGACGGAGTAATCCGTAATTTAAATTACTGGTTGATGATTTTATAGTGAAATATTGTAAATTACTTAGTAGAAATTATGTTGGTTTTGTGGCAATTTTGTAATAAAATTATGAAATTGCACTGGCGTCTCCTATAGTAATTTTATCTTTAATGTTTAATGGTCGTTGACGACACAAGATAGACACTATGATTTTATTGTTTTTACTATTCTAAATGTAAAGTTAAATTTAATTCAGGTCATAAGTATTAAAAAAAATTATTATAACAATTAAAACCAAAAGTATAGGTACCTGAACAACAGTGGTTTCTGGTAATAAATTTTATCCGTGACGTTTTTGTTATTGTTATTTACT
The DNA here is from genome assembly GCA_963920725.1 of Rhamphomyia laevipes. Taxonomy (NCBI): domain Eukaryota; kingdom Metazoa; phylum Arthropoda; class Insecta; order Diptera; family Empididae; genus Rhamphomyia; species Rhamphomyia laevipes. The sequence continues at coordinate 7,278,363 of OY987259.1, forward strand.
AATTAATATTGCATTAAGCAAGTTAAAAATTATATTGACTGAGTTGTGTCTAACATTAATTAAAAAGGAATTGTTTAATCTATATTTTAAAAGTAATAAAACCATATTTTTAAAGAAAAAGGACATCGTGTCTGGGATCTGGAAATTATATTTTATTTTTATTGAAAATTATAAATAAAATTATTTTGCTATATTGAAAACTTGAAAACAATTAAATTTTGCATGATAATCGTCCAGCTAAAAATTAGATCAGAGACATCTGGTTTGGCCGAAAGTTTTGACCAATAGTCATTTTTTTCTAATTTGAATAAATATTTAAATTTGGTAATTCCTTATAGAAGTTACCTTTTTTTTAGGCAAATATACGTCAATTATAGTTGTAAATCATTTTAATTGTTATTTTAACAGGTAAATACGTCAATGCGTTAGTCAATTTTTAAATTACCGGATAGCGACAGAAATATAAATCTGTCTGTTATTTTGAGCCGTTTCTTATTTATACTAATTAATATTGTTTTTTTTTTTTAAACGATAAATTCAATTGAATTACATTTTTTTAAATAATTTAGGTATATCATTTTTTTTTTCTAGATTCTTTATATAATGAGGTTCGAATTATTTTGACCTTGATGTTATAGATATAGCATATAAATTGAAGTAGCTGTTATCAATTCAATACTTTATTTTATTCAGTATATATATATAGGGTAATTAAATAAAACCCTTCTTCCGTTTTATATTTTTGTATGCAGTTTTAAACAAATTCTGTGAATTTTTTAAAACAGTAAATATTTAAATATTGAAGGCATTAAAAAATCTATTATTTTTAAAATGGTGATTCTTAATCCGATTCTTTCTTAATTTTTGTATTTTTTACTTAAATTAGTAATTATTGGGTCTTGAGTGGTGTCTATTCACTCCACTTCGTGTAATCGATTGTTCCCTGAATAATTAAGTGGTAATTGGTGAGGACTTTATGATATGAATACCGCCATAACGCGTTACGTAACAGTATACTTTTAACCTTATGTCTGCTTAAGGCAGATTTCTGGGTTCATTGGAACTGTCTTCCTATACTATAAGCATTGCTTGAACGTACTGGAACACCCTATATAACTCAAATCATAATGACATTCATATTTTATAATCAACTTGGAACTTATATAATTGTTTTTCATATATAATACAACAGTATTATATGTAATTGATTTTACTGATTTATTATGATTCGGTACCGTTTAATTTAATTTTGAATAATTGTAATGTTTACAGAAAATTAATTCGTCTTTTTTTTTTTAAATTGATTTTATTTAAATAAATGATTCATGGTAGAAAATGGTATAAATATATAATAATAATTTTGCTACAATTATTCAATGTGTATGCAAGACTCCTACGACTGGGACTATAGCTAGAAACTAAATTTTGTATATGAAGTGGGTGAGGGTGTATTTTTTATATAGCTACTTTTGTATTTTTAGGATCGATCATTCTAAAGCGATTAAATTCATAAAGAATGAAACGATTCACTGAGAAGCTCAAATCAAATCGATGACTGTAGCGTATACAACGTACGAAGAAAAAGGGACATATTTGGCTAGAATAGATTTTCTGGACTATAAATACAATAAATAATTTTAATGGTCTTATTAACTATTAAAATTACTTTTCCAAACTGCAAATAAATTCTGCAAAAATATACGCATCAGCTCAATGAATAAGAACTTTCTGTAATAGTATTTTCATTAGAAAAATTAGATGGATAACTTAGTTATTAATAATTAATTATTATGCATTTAGAGTTTTATTTAAGAAGCATTCTTAAATAAAATTCTGCATACTTAAGTAAAAGTTATATAATATTTGAATAAAATTCAAAATTTGTTACGAAAATATTATATTGATGGCGTATTCTTTTAAATACTTTGTGTAAGATCATTTAATTAAGAAACTAAAAGTTCCTTATAAACTTCTAACGATTAATTTCTCCGAATCTCGTTTGTTTAAAATTTCTTTTATATCCCGTTTGGTGCGGAGAGTAAGCAACTAGAATACATAAGTGGATTAATAACAAGAATCTCAATAGCAAATTAATAAAAACATCAAAAGTGGTTTATTTATCTAGTAGATACTACTGAAATCATTGAAATAAGTAACTAAACAATTTTAGATTACAAAAAAATTATATAATGTAATTACTAAAATATATTTATCACAAATTTAAATTTAAGTTATATATATATCCTGATATAATATAATTAATTTTTATTTATCGCAAGTAAACAATATCGAATTCATATAAAATATAATTATTTATTTAAGGAATCTTCTGTATCGGAATTTATATTTCTGTATATATAATAATAAAAGTATATTGCAAACTTTTATTATTATAAGGATAAACATGATTTTTAGGTACATACACAATTTATTATTTATATAAGTATATACTTATATACATTATATATATATATTGTGTCAAATTGATTTTTATATCTGAAAATAAACTATTTAATAATGCGGTAATTTAGCAAATAATAAAAAAAAAAAAACATTTTCTAAACATGGAAATGAATTAGTACTAAAAAAAATGTTTCCACATTTTCGAAATGATTAACCTCCCTTTATATATGTATTTATATAGTTCAATTTTTTCATATAAAATTCATATTGTGTAATCGATTTTTTTCAATTTTTTTTTTTTTTTTCTGTTCTAATCAAAAAAAAAAATCTACGTTTTAACTTACCAATTGGCACAGCTGGAATAGGCAATGCATCACATAATCCAATCTCTTCTATTAAATAATAAATTCCAATGGACAGCAGTAATTTCATCATTTTTATTTTATTTATATATATTATTATTTAAAATAGATTTTAAATTCGGTTCCAAAGAATAAAGTGAACTTATTTCACCTTTATTTTATTTTTAAATTTTATGGTAATTTTATTTTAAAATTATTAATTTATTCAATTATAAATAAAAATAACAAAGAACAATAATTAATTTCCGGTTAAATTATAGATAATATATAAAGGATATAAATTGAAATTTATTCAGTTGTTGTTGTAAGTTAAAATATATAAAAAAAAATTAAAATGGAAATCCTTCCAAAATTTTATAATTTAGCTGGGCGTTCCGCAATTATATTTAATTTGTTCTCTACTAAATGCATTTTATAATAGTAATATTTTTTTAATATTTTATAAATTAAGTAATTATAAATTTCCAAAATATATTTCACTTTAAATAACTTTTTTGTATACATGAAAAATTTTTATTTTTCATGTTTTTCACATTTCACATTAAACACTATATGGTAGAAAAATTTACTTTGACGATTTTTATGCATAGGAATTTTTTATATAGGTATAAATTTTTTTTTTTTGGACGCACAGCACTAAAATCGTGTTAAACTTCATAATTTTTTTGATTAAATTTTTAGAATATATAATAAAAAATATAATATTAAAAAATAGTATTTCTTCATATGATCCATTTTTATCTTCCACAAAAGATTAAAACTACAAAACAAAACTAATTAAATAAAATTTATGTTATTTATTCTGCAGCCATTCACAATTTTTTTTAGATTCACTCAGAAGTGGAATTAAATTAAATAAAAAAAAATATACTTCATAAATTTTACCATAAAAATAGCAATAATTTTCGTTCTACTATAAAAAAAAAAATTATGCTCCCTCCAATTAAAAAGTCAACTTAGAACTAGGCGCCGAAGATTTCAGGTATGGAAACTAAATAAAATATGTTAATGTACGAATAACGCAAATATCGGAATGTTGTTCGAAACTCAAAAGATTTATTTTCAGTTATTTTTTATAATAATTATATCATTCTTTTTTATCTGTTTGAAAACTTTATTTTTCTTTTCAAATTAGAATGATAAATTAAATTAAACATTACACTTGGAACAGTTTAACTTTATATATAGAAATAATTACTCTTTTTTTCTATTTTCATATTCCTCCTAGAGATAGAGAAATAAATATGTATGGCTTGCTATTGTATCGCCAAAGCTGTTCGTAAACAATGTTTTGCATTAGGAAATTACTTCGTCTGTGATTTGAATACGGCTCGCTTTTATTAAACGTACCTCTAAACAGGAAAACGAGGTTCGGTTAAAACAATTTAAAAACGAGTTTAAAGAAGTATTTAGTATTCATCAAATGATCAAATTAATTGAAGAACAAGAGAGGATTTTCTGGTTCGTTCAGCTATTTGGTTTTGATTCAAAATAACTTAGTTGAAATTCAACATATTTAATAAATGTTTTGGAAAATCATCAACGTTTAAAAATGTTTGGATATTTATCATTTCAAATTAGAAATTGATTAATAATCTGTCAAAAATGATTAATTTAATCTGAAAATGGCATATTAATCTATGACAAATGTTTCAAATATCAGTAATTACTACGGCAAAGCGGGTAACTCAATCTTTCTTAACATAAAACCTTATATATTTATATTAAATATATTTTTGCAGTCAGATAATTTGCTGAACCACCCATTTTCTCTTAATAAATTATGTAAAACTGCAAGAAATGTTTAAATTTGGAAACAAATCTGCACTATTTGTTTTAAGTAGCTGTTCCTACCAAACTTTACCAACTAAAAATAAAATTACAATAGAATAGATTGCAAAAATACATTTATTTTGATCAATTTAATAGAAATTTCATTTAAAAATGAAATACACAAATTTTATATATCATTGATTAAATTACAAACAACAATTGGATATTTTTCCTTTACTTGAGGAACTTTTTTTTTAAAAAAAAGTAAAAATTATTATATATTTTGTGATATACACTTTTTTTATTTTATCAATTTATATTATAAGTGATTTAAAGCACACTTAAAAAATGCCCATTATAAAAAGCACAATATTATAAATTATTTATTAAATATTAATTAATTATTTTAAATTCGGCACAGCACATTTGTTTTTATTATTAAATTATTTAATTAGGAAGCTAATAATAAAATTTAAATTGAAAAATAATAACTACAAATACTTTTTTTTATATTTATTATTTTGGATGTTTGTATGTGATAAATTTTTATAAAAATTTTAAAAAAAAAATTAAATGATTTTTATATTTATAATAGCCGAATATAAATAATTTAAGTTAAATTTTTTGCAAAAAAATTAATAAATTGCATTATTTTTTCTCATAAGAATATTTTAAAAATGTTAACAAATAATAATAAATTATGTCATAATAATTTGAAAATTATAATTATTTTGAAATTTTGTGTGACTCATACATTATACAATCATTTTTATAATTGTTCTTTAAACTTTTGATAATTGTTATTTTATTGGTATTTAAATTGAACATTATTTGATAATTATTGCAATCACAATATGGTTATTTACATGACTTTGTTTCTTATCTTCTGCTTTTTTTTACGTATGTATCTATATTTATTTTATTTAATTAATGTAATTTACAAAATAAGGCCTTTCAAATACTTTTTATTTGTTTTTAGTTAATATCTTAATTGATATTTGATAAAAAATATCTTTGTTTTAATTTAGGAATTTTCTAGCATAAAAAAATGCACCTATTATTTATGAAGACAAACCTTTCTGTTTCCTTTTAACTCTAGCATATGGACCTAAAGCTGGATCCATAACAAAATCATATAAAACACGACTCCATGATGTATGTTGTGGCATTGTATCATAAAATTCAGGTGCAATTTTTTTAACTTCTGGTAAATATCGTCCTGGTACAGCTGGAAAATCATGATGTTCATTATGATAACCAACATTAAATGTAATCCAATTTAACGGTCCATAATATGAATATGTTTCGAAACCTTTAGCAAACATATAATGTTCAGATATAAAATGTCCAGCAACTGGATGTAAACCCATTGCTAATAATGAACCAATTATTAAATATGCAACCATATGCCAACCAAAAAAATATGTAATAATACAATCAAAGATAATTTGTATAACAGCATTAATTAATTCTAATTTTGTTGGTGGTTTTGGATTCATAATAAGTGGACGCAGCATATAGAATAAAGGTTGTAAAATAACCCAAAAGAATTTACCAATACTGGTACAAAATAGTATAGCCTCTAATTTTGTTGGTATATCAGTATCAATAACTTCATCACCTTGATATCGATGATGTTCCAAATGATATTTACGAAATGATACTGACATTGGAATACCAATTGGTAAATTACAAAAGAAACCAAATAAGCGGTTGTACATTGGCCTTCCATGTCCAAATGCTAAAATAATTAAAACATATATAGAATTAAAATTGATTACGTTATATTTTATTGTTTTATTTACCTAGATTATGTGCTATCTCGTGACATGCTAACATTAATGCATGATTAATAATTCCACCAAAACAGTATGCGACTAAAAAAATCATTGGCCATGATTGATTTTGCATGAGATACAGCATTAAAAGTTGACATAAAACCATACTAGTAGCTACATATTTAAATAATGGATCATATCCGAAAAGTTTTTTAATTTGTGGATATTTTTCTAATATCATTTTACGCCGACTAGCATGAGGTTCTTCGGTATATGTCCATTCAAAATCGGTAAGCGAAACACTTTGCCCCATGATTAAGAAATTTATAAACTTTATTCACAACTTTTTTGTAAGTAACAATTTTCGTATACAGAAATTATTAGACAACCAGAAAATAAGTTAACTATTAATTTATCTTTAATTATTACAGATTAAGACCAACATAGCCGCTTTTATCGGGGAATTTAATTTTAATATCAAAAATGTTCAACGACAACGACGCCCATCAAGGTTACGTCAGCTCAGCTGTCGTTTAAAAGTCAAAATCAGTTGTTTACTCACGTAGTCCATTGGTTGGGTGGCTTGCGCTTTGCAGTTGGCAGCAAACCCGCAACAAATGATTTACCGACAGATGGCACTTTACGCTATTTAAAAGGAGATGACGCTTTACAAATATACCGGTTATCAATTAAATTTACGATTGGCCCATAACTAAAATTGATAGCAAATTCTTTTCACCTAACTTTTAAATACCACACATAAGAATAAATATGTTCTTTTGCCTACTTTATATTAGCCTGGTTTGGAAGCGTACGCTTAAATAACGTTATATCGTTAGTATTTTAAAATTGTTGTTATGTCACTATATCGGAACAAAATAAAAGTTAGCTTTTAGATACGCTATCAGCATGATACAATAATTTTATCATGCGCTATCAGCTATGTTAGATTGCTCTTTTAAAAATTTATTTAATATTAAAACGTCTTTTTCGTTTAATATATTATTATAAACATTATGCTAGGTATTCAGTCTTGCCACGTCTTATGGCACGGGCTTAAAATATTGTCGACACAAACGTTTCTTTGTAAAAATAACAAGCTTTGATTGAGATTTTGTTTTAAGAGGAAACCGAACCTGTTTCGAAACCTTTAGCAAACAGTATATTAACTTCATTTCAAACAAAGTTTGATAAAATAATATTAAAATTTTATCAAAATACTACTAAGTAAAAAAACGAATGATCAGGAGGGTTAATTTAGAACCATAACGAAAGTTAGAATATGTTATTATGACAGAAACCTTCGTTAAACAAAAAAATACGATTCATGAAATCTACCTCTCCTTATTATAGTTGATTTTGGTTACGATAGGGTAAAAGCCACTCGTTATAAATAACGAAGGGTCTGATTTGTCAGATTAATCATACTTATTAATAGTTTTAAATAACTATTCATATTGATAAATAATGGAAAAATTAAAATTTTTAGAAGAAGTAATTCAGAAAATTTTTATGTGATGCATTTCACGTTTTGAAAGGAATACCAAATGTTAAACTTTTGGGAATGCTACAATTTGCGTAAAACTTCTATATACAAATAAAACCAATTATTGTCGAATAATTTGCCCTATAAGTAAAACTAAATCAACTTTTACATTTTTCCCAATCTCATTACGTGTTTGATAAAACACTCCATAAGATCACATATAACAGCACTGTGTATTCAAAAGTTTTAACGAAACAACGAACTTAGTTATTAGTTCTTATAACTTTTATTTTTGAATATTTGTCTGGTGCATAGAATTGCCACAAACTTATTTGTTGAAAGAATTTGCTATAAAATTAGAATTTTATAAAATGGAATACATTATTATTCAGATTTGTCAAAAATATACAATTTTTTTTAGTACAAAAAGTAAAAGCGATCAGGCGCCGTAATGTAAACAAACAGAAATAATGGCGGTTATGACGCAATTTCCTCTAATAATTTTATACAGTTATTGGATAATTTTTGAAAATTTCAGTTACATAATATTAATATTAAATTTTATTATATATATATAAATATATAATTAATTTTATATATAAAAATACTTTAAAATATACCGGAAATTATCTATATATAATTCTATAACGAAGATAACCTAAAAAAAAAATTATTATTTTATATTTATTAAATTTTTTTTTATTAAATTTAAATATACTTGTCATTTCCTATAAAAAAAAAATAATTATATATATATACAAATATATATATATATATATATATATTATATATATAATAATAAGAATATCTAATTAAAACTATATAATAAAAACTAAAACTTACATATTGTGAAGATAATATTATGGAGGATAATACAGAATATCCATTATTACATACATTTAAATTAAATACAAATAAAAAATGTTTAGCTAAATATCATAATATGAAAAATATATTATGTTTATGTTGTGAAACAAATAAATTTCCAGCACTTTGGATAGAATTACGTAAACAAAAGAAATTTTGTGATGGCATTGTATTATTAAGTTCTGGTAATCAAATAAAAGTACATAGAATTGTATTATCAGCATGCAGTTCATATTTTAAAGCAAGTTTTACATATAATAATAGCTCATTATCAACATCACAATTATTAATGTCACCATCATCATCAGATCATAAAATGAATAATAATAATAATAATAATCATAATAAAACAAATAATGAAACAATTATTATAAATATTGATGTTATTGATGAAATTATGGAATATATTTTAGATTATGCATATTCTGGTAATTGTAATATTAATTGGTTAAATGTTGAAGAACTATTAGCAGCATCAGATCGTTATGAAGTTATTGGTTTAATACGTTTATGTTGTCAATTTTTATTAAAAGAAATATCACATGATAATTGTATTGGTATTTATTTATATGCTAAACATTATTTTTGTAAAGAATTAGAAAAATATGCTCGACATTATTTATTAAGTAATTTTAGTATAATTATAAATAAATATGATAATGGTGAATTAAAAGAATTAGATTCAAATGAATTATATAGTTTATTATCAGATGAACAATTAAATGTTAATAATGAAGAAATTGTATTTGATGCTATTAAACAATGGACAGAATCAGATTTATTAAATCGTATAAAATATATAACAAAATTATTACCATGTATTCGATTTGGTTTAATTGGACAGGAAAATTTTAAAGAACAAATGATGATGAAATGGCCATTAATAAAAGAACATTTAGTATATATTAAAAAAAAAAAATAATAAAAAAAATATATATATATTCATTTATATTATTATTTTATATATATTTAATATTTAAATTTATTAATATTTTAAAATTATTTAATTTTATTTTATTTATTTTTATAGGATTGTGAAAAATTAATATTACCATTATCGTGTCGGCCACGGATTCCAAATCAAGTAATATTTGTTATTGGAGGCTGGACACAAGGATCACCAACAAGTTTAATAGAAGTATATGATACTAGGTATATTAATTAATTAATATATATTATACAGGATGGTCCGAATTAGTTAGAGTGCAAACATTGGCGGGTTAATTTTGACTTTATGGTTCGCCTTGGTGAAATATTTGCACCCTAAATTGAACCAACCTTATTTATATTTTTTGATTTTAATATTATTATATAAATAAATTAAAGTTTATAATTTTATTATTAAAAATTTGAGCTTTTTTTATTTAAATTTCAAGAGCTGATTTATGGTTAAATATGAAATACAAAGATGCAACAAGAGCTTATCATGGAGTTTGTACAATTGATCATAAAGTCTATATTATAGGTGGTTTTGATGGATTTACACATTATAATTCAATGAGATGTTATGATCCAATAAAGTATAAATGGGAAGAAAAAGCATGTATGTATCATCCAAGATGTTATGTCAGTGTTGCTGTTTTAGGTACGTATTTATTATTTAAACATGATAATTTTTAAAATATATTTTTAAAATTTTGGAAAATACAGTGTAGTATTAAAGTTATAGAATAATAGTTTAGTATTACTATTTTACGACGTAGACTAATTGATGTTCTGTATAGGTTACATCGTTGTTTAGACTCTAGAATATGAAAAATGGCTAGAAAACCTTTTTTAAATTACTTTTTTTTTTAAATATTGTAAAATAATTTAATAAAGAAACGTACTGAAGCTAATTTCAATCCAAAAAGACTTATTAATTCCATGTTATTTATTTTATGACTGACTGAGAATTATCCAGTATAGTAAATCTAATCCATATAATTCTAAATTAGTAGTAGAAATCATCTTCTATTCTATATGAATATATGGACAATTATTTTAGAATTGAACAAAATCTACATTGTAAGCATCTTATAGTCGACATTGTAATTGTAGACACCAAACTTTGTACACCAAACTCTATAATGTCAATCTACTTCACTTACATCTACAACTATCAGAATCAGCTGCGAGCATTTGGACTTCGTAAAGTAGCTATAAGAAAATGGAATGTCACAATATGTCGGCAATAGCCGTAGTGACTTATGTGACTATACTATTATTATGAGCAGTTCTGTAATTCTTAATCTTATCTAATCATTGGTTTTTCACAATTATATTATTATGAAACAAAAATTAATTAATTCAATGATACAAATCTATAATTTATATACAGATAGAAAAATATATGCACTTGGTGGATATAATGGACACACAAGATTAGATTCTGTTGAAAGATATGATACAGATAGAAATCAATGGGAAATGTTATCACCAATGAAAAGACTTAGATCAGATGCCGCAGCTGTTGCATTGGGTGAAAATGTATTAATATATAAAAATAAATGATTTAATCCAAATTAATGATATATTTTTCAATTTTTTTTTTTTATTTTCAGATTTATGTTGTTGGTGGTTTTAATGGTATGGAAGTGCTTAGCAGTTGTGAAATGTATAATCCTTTAACAGATTGTTGGACATTTATACCATCAATGCTTAGTCCAAGATCTGGTGTTGGTTTAGTTGTTTGTGATGATTATTTATATGCTATTGGTGGTTTTAGTGGTGAGGAACGTTTTAATTCAGTTGAACGTTGTAGTTCAAAAGATCCACAATGGCGTTATGTATCTAATATGATGGTACCACGTAGTAATTTTGCAACAGTTGTTATTGAAGGAATTATATTTGTAATTGGTGGTTTTAATGGTTCACATACAATTAGTTTTGTTGAAAGATATGATCCAAGTACAAATATTTGGTGAGTAAAAAAAAAAATTAATTAAAATTTAAAGTTTATAATATTTATTTGTTTTTGTTATACTTAGGCGAGCTGCTACTCAAATGAATTATAGTCGATCAGCACAAAGTGCATGTGTTTTAAAAGATTTACCAAATATTAAAGCATATTCATTACAATGTCTTGATATGTTGTCGAATCAAACACCATGTTATTTAAAAATAGAAAATGCAGAAAATGATATCAATAATACTAATAATAATGATGATATGGATGATCAAGAAATTAATGATAATGAACAAAATAATCACGAAATTAATAATAATAATAATAATAATAACAACAATAATAATAATTTTGCTGGGGATGAAGATGATTTTGATAATTTGTTTTGGGAACATGGTGCACCAGAACCATTTTTAGATCATTTTTATAATCAATAATAAATAATATATATTTGAAATTTATAATTTTTTTTTATCAAAATATATATTAAAATTAAAATTTTTATATTAAGAAATGTCTATAATGTAGTTTTTATTAAGAATCTCACTGGATCTCAAGATATAAATAAATAACCCACAAAAAAGAAGTAAATTATATTTAAAATGGTGAAAGGTTTATATATAAATTAGAGGTTAATTCAATTGAGTTGAATTAAAAATTAAACTTTAAAAGATTTAGCTGGAACTATCAGTGTAAGAATTAATATCGATGAATGTTGTATTATATCGTTATTCCCATGATGAAGAAAATATTTCCATTTTTATCGATTTCTCAAGAATTAAACAAGCGAACAAGTATTCGAAAGTTGTTTATTGATCTTCTAAAAAGCATGGCTGGCGTTTTATTGTTTTATTGTGTTTCTAGGCATATCTTGATTTTGATTTTTGAAATTACAGCCAGGTGGAAGCAAGGCACCTTAATCATATCTTTCGTGTTTTAAAGTTGTTAACCTATGTCTATAGTTTGTGAAGATTAGAGTATTCGCTACAAAAAATCTCTTAGTGTCAAATTTTTATAAATTACACTTATAATAATATATTCATTTTTCTAAAGCTTAATTAAATTATAATTTTATAACCCCCTGTCTTTTTTACTTTATAAAATTCTAATTACTACGCATGACCTGAAACAAGGATATATTTAAAAAAACAAATCAAAATATCGTAGTATCTCAACAGTATCTCTCCTGTTGAGTAATATTCATACGAATTACCAGTTTATTTGAAACTTAGTACAATTTAGCCTTGAACTTATAGAGAGCTTTGGGCGTGGGAGCAAAAGTGAATATTTTGTTTTGGTAAATAAATTCATTTTAAATATTTTAGTTTTATTTGTTAAATTTTAATAATTAAATAAGTTTTAAGCAGAATTATTGAAAAGATTATAATTAATATAAATAAAATATTTTTTATTTAAAACTTGAAATTGTTAAATATTTTGTGTTTTCAATTTTCCATTGGTATGATTCATGTCTACACGGGGTTTGAAAGAGAAAAAATAATCAAAATTGTGAATAAAAATTTGTAAAAAAAAAATATTCTTAAAAATATAATTTCTAAAACATATAATCAAAAAGAAAATATACTAAAATAAGAAAATCTAATTAAAATATCCTTTTTCGTCAATATCCTTTTCAATATACACATTTCAGAATTATAAATATTCAACTATAACTATATAGAAATATAATGGATTTGAAAGGAAGTGTAGCTCTTGTTACTGGTGCTGGAACTGGATTAGGTCGAGCATTATGTGAAGAACTTTTAAAACGTGGAGCATGTGTAAGTTAAATAAAATCTCTCAAATATATGAAAGAAATTATAATTTTTTTTTTCTTTACAAAAACAAAAAAAAAAAAAAAGGTATCAATTTGTGATTTAGATTCAGATGCTGGTGAAAATGCTTGTGATATTCTTGGAAAATATGGAAAAGAAAAAGTTTTATTTTGTCATTGTGATGTTACTGATTATGTACAATTTGAGGAAGCATTTCAAACAACATTAGCAGAATTTGATAATATTGATATTGTTATAAATAATGCTGAAATAATGAATGATAAATTTTGGGAACTAGAAGTTGATGTAAATTTGAATGGTGCTATACGTGGTACATTATTGGCATTACAATTTTTGGGAAAAGGTAATATTTATATATGTATTTTAAATATCGTATTATTTTTAATGTTTTTTATATTATAAAATTTATAAAATCTAAAATTTATATAATAGATAAAGGTGGTAAAGGTGGTACAGTTATTAATATTGGATCAGCAGCTAGTGTTAAACCACAAATTTCAACACCAATTTATACAGCAACAAAACATGCTATTTTAGGTTTATCAAAATCTTATGGAGTATGTATATAATTAAAATAAAAATTAAAAAAATATAACAAAAAAAAAACTATAATTATTATATAAATTATTTTTAGGATAGCTATCATTATAATCATACTGGTGTTAAAGTAGTTGCTGTTTGTGTTGGTCCATTGGAAACAGCAACATCACACAGTAATCGATTTAAGTCACCAGTTCATGAAAAGGCATGGCAATTGGATATGAAAGGAATTGTTCCACAAAAGTGAGTATATATATATTTTTTAAATAGTAAGCTTTTGTTTATACTGGCGGATTAATACTCTAGGGATGGCACTAAACAAAATCATTTGAATTTGGATTTTTTTATCCATATAAAATATTTAAAAAATGTCAAATGCTTTATATATTCCTATATTTTTTTCTGGTGAACTTAATAGATATTTTTATAAACTTTGTAAAGTTCTGGAAGGGCAATTAGCCCTCAGTGCTCTTCACCTCTAGACCCGCTAGTGTTTGTAGGATAATATCCTAAATAATTTTAAAATATGTATTACATTAAAAAAAAATTTTTACAATCTACATAGAATTGAATTTGCTTCAAAAGGTGTCGTTTCATTACTAAAAGATGCTAAAAGTGGTTCGATTTGGCTTATAAATAATGGAAAATCACCACGAGAAATTCCTTATGCATTGGCCAATATTTAAAAACAAAACAAAAAAAAAACTATATTATATGAACTGTCATAATATATAAAATCACAATTTACAAAATTCATAAAAATGCATTCAAACGACATAAAAGAAAAACATAAAATATTTTATTATAAAACATTATAAAAAAAAAAAAACACAAAGGTTAAAATTATTAAACCAAAAAAAAAAAAAAAACATCGACTCAAAATTAACCGAAAATAATATAATTATAATTATTCAAATTGTAAAAAGCAATAAATCCTTTAAGGATAACTGCCAATTTAAATAATAAAATGTAATCTTTATACTTTTCAGTGATAAATTTTTGTTTTATTTTAATTTACATAATATAAATTTAAGTTTTAAATTAATTACTATTAAAATGTGATGATTTGTTTTAAAATTATATAAAAAAAAAATATTTATATTAAAAACTTTTAAGTTTATATTAAAATTTATCAAATTATTTCATAAATTGATTTTTTTTTTTTATATTAAAGTATGGTAATTTAAAAATTTGTAAATTTAACACTAAATAGTTAAATAGAAAATAAAAGTTAAAGTTTAATCAAATAAAATATGATTTAGAAATCAATAAAAAAAAATTTAATTAGCATAAATATTTGTAAAGGACATAAAAATCATTTTATATACAAATTCATTGGACTGAAAAATTTCTAAAAGGAATTTCAGACCGTACAACTTTATATGATTTATATTATTTGTAAGAAAATAAATAAAATAATTTTTGTTAAACTGGAATCGCTTAAACTTAAATATATAATAAACTTTTATATATAAAAAAAAAATTAAATAATATAATAAAAAAATAAATAAAAATAAAATGAAACCCCAAATTGAAATAAAAAATTAAGTAAAAAACAATAAAAATATGCATTTAATTTTAAACTTAAAAAATACTAGTTTTGACATGGACTTTTGTAACATTATTGTAACTCCAATAGAAAAATGATTTTTTTTTTATATTAACTTTGTATGTTTTTTATAACACTATTTTTACAATCTATATAATAATATCTCAATCAAAAAATAAATAAAATTTAATACAAATTTATATTACATAATATGATGTGAATCTTTAACTATTATAAAATTTAAGTCATTATTAAAAAATAATTTAATATATAAATAAAAACAAGAAATATAAAGCTTCTAATAAAATTAGTTTCATTTTTCTTATTATTTAATTTAGATTGGTTTTAGTGTACTTAGTACCATATACGTACTATAATTTAGTTTAGGTTTAACTGAAAAAATTAAATTCTAAATCTCTAATTATTACATATATAAATTTAATAAATTTTTATTTACTATTTATATGGGCTACAGTTTTGCTTGACAGTACGAATTTTTATTATCAAAGTTTAAAATTATCATTTACTACAGGGTGTTTCGTGTCAAAGTATTTTAGAATGTACATTATAACATGATATTGGTTGTGAAGTTATACTGAAAAAAAATTAAAGCTAGTTCCCTAGTTTCCTGATGAAAGCTCCAACGAACTACAGCTGTTTTTCTGATTTGTTCAAAAAAAAATAATTTGATTAGGTTTGTATATTGCAATTGCAAAATATATTTCTTAACTTTTTTCTATTTTTTTCGACACTTTTCGACACTTTTCTACAGTTTTTGACCCGTATTTCTTTCGACAATTATAATTAAATATAGTATGTAAATGTAGGTAATTAATTCATAATTTTGGAAAATGAAAATTCTTCAAAATATTGTCATGGCGCGTATTAATGTATTTTGTAAACTATAACAAATTAAATATACGATTAACTTTTTGACCATTGATGTAGCTGTAGCATATTGACAGATTTACACGTCGAGTCATAGGTTTAGAAAATTAAATTTTAATTGCAATTTATAAAATAATTTACTAAAACTAATGTGCAATGTGGCGGTGACATATCATAATCACCCTATCTACTAGTCACAATCACGTCGCATGAGTTGTAGAGCTAAAATTGCAAGCTTTCTGTGTCAAAGAGTCTGTTGAGTAGCGTATGAAAATCATCTTCAACATTTTCGATGTTCGGCAATAGAATATTTATGAATTTCGATTTTATAGCTGATATTTGGACAATAAGTAGAGAAATAGCATATTATTTGGTATAATTACAATATAGGGAGGATGTTGTCGCTTTGTATGTTAGTAGTATCATTCTAGAGCACTTTAGTAGAATGCACAAGACAGTTTTTCTCAACTAATTGAAGAGCACAATATATAAAAACATGTTTTGTTATTTTGTAAGTAATAATCATTTCATAAAATATTTTAGATAACTTTATTTTAATAAAATAAAAATTGTATGTTTTATGAGAAAACTCACATATAGATTGCGTTAGTTGTAAATACATTAATATGTCTTTTTTACCGCTAGAGTGACACGATGACATTTTGAATATTTGGTGAGCAGCATTATAATGCTTGAAATACACGTGCGTTTTTTTGGTGCTTTGTGGCATGCTTTAAAGCATGCAGCAAAGCATACCAAACACATGAACATATTTTTCGTACATGTTTCTGTCAAAGAAATTATATTTGTCTCACATAAATATTTTTATAAATTTTATTCCTTTTATTATATATATCATAGGATTATTCTTAACAAAATCTATTATTTTTTCTTCAAAATTTTGTTTTTTTTTGTTTTTAGAAATCCAAATCACTAAATAAAATAACTAATGTCAAAAAATATTTTTTTCTTCACTGTTGTTTGATGCATTTTTTAAATTTTTCTTGTGGCAGCATTGCCTGGGCGCAGCAAACTTTAGAAATAGAGCTATGTTGCTTCCGCGCAACGCAGTGCGTTGCAGCTTGTAGCCATGTAATTAGTTACATAGAAAAGCCATTTGTTCCAACGATATAGAATATATGGATGGAGTCTAAAGATAAAAAATTGAAGCCACGCCGGGTATAGTCGTCTCGCTTTTTTGCTAACCAACCTGTCAAAATTTAAAAATTTGTAATAAGCGACGGACTAGGTTTTTATTTTAATCCGGGCCTATGGAATTATTTATATATAATAATTCAATATGTAAAAATTTTTGAAATAAGTAAATAAAAAATACTGAATATTATTTGTAGAAAAATATTAAAATGCGTTTTCCTTCTTGATATTTAAATTATAACAAAATAACTACAGATGCATCAAATATTTCTTTTACCTCCAGCAACAAAAAATAACAATAAAATTGAAATTAAAGGTTAATAAAAAGAGTTAAGCGAAAACAAGAACTACTAATATTCCTCATAACAAAGCAGTAAAATTTAATTTACATAAATATATTTACATAGAAAAATATAAAATAATTATATCTTGCAAACACAGACTGCAGATGTACTTCATTATCTGCCGTTGTAATCATATTTATGAAGCATGAACAATAGGAAATATTGAAATAATTACAGTATTTTAAAATTTTATTTAATTATTCATATTTCTCTTTATAAAAATTAATAGACTAAATAAAAAAGAACCGACCCTGGTATAAAAATTATCAGCTGATATTTTGACAACAAATTTCGTCGGATGAGTTTTGAAAAGATCGTTGGACATCAACTCAGTTTCGACTAAAATTTATCTAATTATCAAAAAAAGAGTACACACAGTAATTTAATTTTAATTTTTACGATTAGTAAAAACTTTTTATCAGATTTAATTATGCTCCTATCCATATATTCAAGTACCTAATTCAATAGTCAATAAATATGAAAATGGCATATGAGGTTTTTAAGAATTCGGTAGACGATTTGATTTTGACAGGTTGGCGAGCAGAAGAAAAGGAAGTAATTTTTTCACGGCTTCATAAACATTTTTTTTTGATATATGGAATTTACTATGAGTTAAAAAGAGATGGAACATTTATGCTCCCTCCATATATATTCTAATTCGTTGATTTGTTCTAAATAATATTTGCAGCAAAGGATGCTTCAACGCACCTTAAAAACGCACATGTATTTGGACCATAAGCATTGTTAATTTTCTAAGCAGCATATATTTTCTTTATTAAAGTTTTCTTTACCAACCAAACCACACACACCAGACACCACACAGAGAAGAACAGAACAAGTAAAATTAAAGCCCGCGCCATAATTCTTTATTAATCGTGTCGAGAAAGTTTTGTGGATACAAAAAATATATTTCATCGTGTTATTAAATATAATTGATAAACAATTTAACAACTAATGAACAATTAGTATATTATAATTAAGGAAATTAGTCAAAATGGATGATTATACAATTGGAATTTTGACAAAAGTCCTAGACGAAAATGAACTCTTACAAGTCCCAAAGAAAATTAGGAAAAAAGTTGAAAATTATTTTGAACATCATTTTGGGGAGTTGTTAACATCTAAAGCATTAGGTGAAACAGCTCGTAATAATTTAGGTAACTTATTTCTGAAAAAATATGAAATCAATTTTTCGATATAATGAAAAGAAAATTTGCGAAATCAAAAAGTAATTTTGCAAAACTAAGTTCTGCGCGGCCATTTAACCGGTGTGTTCCCCGGCTGTGTGCGATAGAAGAGAAGCACATTTTTCTTTTCTATCTTTTAAAGTTGAATTATAAATTAAAAAAAAAATCCAATATTTTGTTTGGCCAAATATAGATTATATTTTTATTGTTTGTTTTGTTTATTTTTTTTTTAGACGAAGTTCGTGAGAAATTTGAAAAACAAGTAGCCGATTTAACATCTCAAATTCAAGACTATGAAGCTAAATTAGAACATTCCCAACAAAATGTAAATGAATTACGAGAACAATTGGATACGTCTCGTTTAGAAGTAACTAAATTACTTGATTCAACTAATCGATTTGAAGTTGAATTAAATGAATTACGTCGTGATCGTAATCAAGCTGTTGATGAACGTGATTCATTATTGAAAACGATTGAACGTCGAAATACTGAAGTTGAACGTTTACAAGAAGATAATAAAACACTTGAAGGACAATTAAAACAAGCTATTCATGTTAAATGTGAAGCATTAGCGAAAATCGATGAAATCTTAAGTAAAGAAATTACATTAGATTTTAAAGAGAAACGTATGGAACAGGAACGTGCTATGTTAACAAATCAAATTCAAACTTTATCCGAAGATTTAAATCGTAATATTGCTGAATTACAAACGATTCGACGTGACAATACAATGCGTAATTTAGAATTGGATACAAAATTAAATGAAAAGACTGAAGAACTAAAAATAGCTAATAGCCAAATATCACATTTAAATGAAACTGTTGGTTCTCTGACAACACGTGCCGAAGACTTAGCTACAAAATTATTACAGCAACATGAAGAATCTAATAAAATGATGGAATATTATAAAAAAGAATTACATGCAAAAACCAAATTGGCTGATTTGTATAAAGATAGTAGTGATGATAAAATTGAAGAAACAAACGAATTATCAGCAGCTATTACAGATTTGAAAAAAATGTTAAGTGATGCAACTGAACAATATGGTGAAATTGAAACTAAATTAAAATCGATTGAATTAAAACATGAACAAGATATGGAAGAGAAACAACAACAAATTCAATCATTACAAGAAGAATTGAAAAATGCTAATGATATATTAAAAGATGCACAAAGTGAAAATTTAGAAAATGCTATTTCTAAATTAGCACCATCAGCGGCAGCATCTAGTCGTTTAATTAAAACTGATATGTCATTAACTGAATTGTATACAAAATTCTTTAAGGCAACCGAAGATGTACAATACGAAAAAAATGAAAATAAGAAATTAGAATTACAATTAAAAACAATTTTACAAGAATTAGAAGAGAAAGCACCAATTATTAGAAAACAATCATTAGATTATCAAAAAGTATTGGAAGCTAATCAGGAATTAACAAATCAACTGGAAAATTTAATAACTGAAAAAGTTGAAGGTAGACATGATATGGATGAAGCAATGGGTAAAATTGGACTTTTAGAAAGAGAAAATAAGAAATTGAAAATAGCACAAACGGATTTAGCAAGACAAGTTTGTTATTTGTTAAAGGAAGTTGAACAGGTTAGTCTAAATAGTAATAGATTAGTTTTTATTTAGAATTAAAATAATTAAGTCAGTTTTTCATAGCCTTTCTGACGATAATATTATAAAGAAATTATGAATAAATAAATAATTTTGATAAAAAGTTTAAAGATAAGTTAAAATAAATTAAACTCACAAATTAAAACTTTGAGTATTCTTTAATTATATATCATTATGGTTAGTACTCAGTAATTATAAAAAATATTTTCTTTTTTTTTAATTTTTGTATGATGAATTATACTATATTATAAATTTTGGGTAATAAATAAAATTATTTACAAAAAAAAAAGTAATAGATTAGTATATAATAACTTTATGCAAATTGGTTGTTTTCAGTTAATAAATATAGGTAAATATTCATTTCGTAATCTATCTATTTACGATACGGTTAATGTCTGGTTGAAAAGAAAAATCTTTCTTTTCCAAAAACTTGATTTTTTTTTCCATTATTCGGTGTCATGTACGATTTTTCATTTATTTTAACTGAAGATTTAAAAATTTAAATTAAAAAATAAATTGAAAATTCAATAAATTAAACTAATTTATTTGTTTCCTATAAATAATATATTGATTTACGAAATTATTTTTAGGTGCGTGGTGGATTTAGTTCTGAAAATGAACAATCTATTTCTTCTGATATGAATGCTGATGAGGTTATATCAAAACGTTTAGTAACTTTTGGCAAAATAACTGAATTACAAGACAATAATCAAAAATTATTATTACTCGTTCGTGATTTAAGTTCAAAATTAGAGGAAATGGAAGAAATCCAAAATAATATTGATCAAGCATCTTATGAATCAAAAATAAATAATTATACAAAACGTATAAATGAAATGCAACAATCATTAGAACAACAAAGTGAAATGTTAAATTTAAGTTTACAAAAAGTTGAACGTTATAAAAAATTATATTATGATGTATTAAAAATAAATGCATCAAATAATAAAATTGGTGGTGATGGTTCAATTGGTAGCGATCATATGGATGGTATTGACGAAGAACCACTATTAGTATCAAATAGTAGCAGTATTATATCAACAAATGAAGCAATAGCTGGAAAAGAAAAACGTATTATTGAATTGGATGAAATTAATAAAGAATTGAAACAACAAATTAAAGCAACAAAAGATGAACATGACGATTATATTAAAGAAAAGAAAATAAATGAAAAAATGATGAATGAACAATTTGATTCAATGCGTACAGAATTACGTGAATTAACATCAACCAATTGTAAATTAATGTCTCAAGTTGAATATAATAATGAACAAATAAAAATTCAACAAAAAAATTCGGCAACATATAAAAAGCAAATATCAACATTAGAAGATCGTAATAAAAATTATGAATGTACAATTATTAAACATGAACAAACAATAATGTACTTAAAAGATGAAACATTAAATTCACAAAAAAAATTAGCTCACGCCGAGGTACAATTACAAAATCTTAAACAAGAATGTAATTTATTAAAAGATAGCCAGACTAGATTACAATTAGAACGTGAATCATTGCATCGCGAACGTCAAACACAACATTTACTAATGAATAATTTGGAAATGATTAAAGCTACTTTTGAACGTTCCGAAACTGAAGGTAAAATACGTTTAGAATCTAGATTAGACGAAGCTACACGCGAATGTTCAGCATTACGCAGACGTTTACAAGAAGAACAAGATAATTTCCGTGAATTGACAGCCCATTTGAAACGGCAAACTGATACAGCAAAAGAAAGAATGGAAGAAGAAAAGGTATAATAAATAAATAAATAGTAAATAAAAAAATTATTTTTAATTTTTTTTTTCTCCATTAGGCTGCAGCTGATAAACTACGTTCCGAAGTATCAAATCTTCGGTCTGAAATTAATACTAAAATATCACAAATTGATGACCTAAGTAAGAAATTACAAGAGAGCTTAACACCGAGCAAAAATGATAATCCAATTGCACAGGCAAATAAGAAAGCACGTGAATTTGAAATTAAATATGAAGAAGCTAAATTATCAATTGAACTATTACAAAAAGATATAGAAACTGTACGTGAAAATGCAAATCATTATTGCAAAATGTCACAATCATCAGAACAAGATCTATCCAAATTGAATGAAACTTATCAAAACTATAAAAATGAATCAGAAACTCAAATTAATAAGTTACGTTTAAGTGAGGATAGTCTAAAAACACGCGTTGATGAACTTGAAACTGAAATTCGTTTACAAATTACGGATGCTCAAATAAATAATGGATCAGCATCAAATCAAGTACAGAAAGTGCAAAATGAATTAAAACAGGCATTGCAAAAATTGTCAGAAAATAGTCGAGAATTACGTGATCTTCGTGAACAATGTAATTTATTAACATCATCATTACAATCGGTTGAACACAAATATGCTAACGAAATGAAACAACATTCTGCAGATATTCAAGAATTGGTTAAATTGAAAGAAGATATTTTAAGTGTACGTGAACAAATTAGTGAATTGAAATCACAGCGTGATGAAGCTCTCAGTGTTTTGGAACAATCAAAACAGGGTTGGACAGAAAATAATTGTAAAATTCAAGCTGAAAAAGATGAATTAGAAAAACGCCTTATAGATTTAGATGCACAAAATTCATCATTGCATGATCAGATTCAATCATTGAGTACAAAATTATCACTACAAAATGCTGGTACACAAGTTTCTAATCAAAATGACAGCATGAATGAAATATCAGCAGCTGATACTTCATTGATAAATCGTTCTATTAACGATGAAGATATCAAAAAAGGAAATGATCAACTTTTACAAATAATTAAATATTTACGAAAAGAAAAAGATATTGCATTTGCTAAAGTTGATATATTGAAATCGGAAAATGTACGTTTAATATCTGAACAATCTATGCTAGAGAAACGTGTAAATGAATTAAATTCTTCATTAAATTCAGAACGTACACAATCTGAATCTGTTGTTGTAACAGCAAGTCGACATGAAGAAATACTCCGGAAAGTTGAAACATTAAATGCAGTTACCGATAGTAATCGAATTTTGAGAGAAGAACGTGATACATTGTCAAATCGTGTCAAAGAATTAACAATACGTGTTACAAAAGTTGAAGACGAATTATTCCCATTGCAAGAAAAAAATCGTGAATTATCAACAAAAATTGAAGAATGTACTTCAGAAAATACATCGTTACGTACAGAAGCATTACGTTGGCGTCAACGTGCCAATGTCTTAATTGAACGTAGTAATAAAAATCCCGAAGAATTTAAACGTTTACAAAATGAACGTGAAAGTCTTGCAAAAATGTTAACAGCTGAAAAAGAAGTTATTCGACAAACTAATGATGAATTAAATTCAATAAAAGCAGAAAAAACCAAATTAGACAATGATATAAATAATTTGAATCGTCAATTGTTAAATGTTTCTGAAGAAAAGAAAAAAATAACTGATGATTTTAATACATTAAAACAACAAAATGCCCGTTTAACTCATGAAATAATGGAACTGAAAAATCAATTATTACAACGTGAAGAAGATACACGTAAAGCTAATGAAGAAATAACATCAAAAGAGGCACAATTATTAGATTCACGAAATAAAGAAATGCAAATACGAAAAATTGCTAAAAAATATAAAGATTCATTTTTTGAATTAAAAAATAAAACTGATGGTCTTGATAATAATGAAAGTGGAACTACAACTGGTACTGTTACTGCTGATACAGCACAAGGAATCGCTGGTGAAGGTGGTTCATCATCAAAACAAGATTTAGAACAAAAAGATAAAATTAATGAATTAAATATCCAAATTAAAGCATTGGAAGAAGAAGCTAGTAAATTACGTAAAGAAAATGATGAAATTAAATTATCAGTTGAAAAAGATGATCGTAGTAAAATGCTTTTACGTGAAGCTAAAACTAGAATTATGAATTTAACTGAAACAAAAAATTCAATTATACAAGAATTAACAGCAACAAAACAATTATTACAAAATAATCGTTCTGAAACTGAAGCACGTATTTCATCTGAATATGAATCAAGAATAACGCGATTAGAAAAAGAATATAACGAACAAGAAAATCAAATAAGAGAACAAATGTTACGATTACAACGTGAAAATGAGACATTATTAATACGTGTAAATCAATTACATCGTCAACTTGGTATGCAACCAAAACCATCAACAAGTTCCGGTTCAAGTTCAAGTACTGACAAATCAGCTACAGAATCATCATCATCCACTTCAACATCAACAACAACAAATCCAAGAACAGCAAATGTTAAACCAATTGGTCAACAATCTGCTACTGTAACACCATGGCGTGGTAGTGAAACACCATTGGCTAGTATTCGACCAATGACAGTTAATCCAAATAGTCGAACTGCAGCTATTTTACCAACTAGCCAAACAGCTAGTACAGCAGCAATTCAAGGCACAAGTAGTAGTAGTAATAATTTAACTAGCACTGGTAGTGTTACAGCATTAGTACCACCACAACAACAAGTACATACAACAGCTGGTAATAGTTCTGTTGAAGTAATGTCATCATCACCAACAAGCTCACATACCGATTATATGCCAGCTACAAGTTCTGCAGCTGTTGTTGTAGCTACAATACCACCAATGGCATCATCAGCTGCTGTTGCTGCCGAAAGTTCACAAGAAGCTGAAAGTGTACAACAAGATATACAACAAGTATCTATTGCTTTGCCAGCAGCACCATCAACACCATCGGCTTCATCGTCATCATCACTACAACAACAACAAATGATTGTTAGTGGTGGTGTAGCAGTTGTCGGAGGCCCAAGTGGTTCAACAGCCACATTATCATCTTCATCTTCTTCAAATTTGATTCAAGGTCAACAACAACAACAACAAACTGTTGCATTAGTATCACCACGCGTTACTGATGGCACACAAAATATTGTTGTACCACAACAACAACAACAACAAATTATTGCTGCCGCAGCTGAAACAAATAATCAACCAGCTAGTACTTCAGCTGGTAGCAATATTAGTAGTATTGTTGTTGCACCATCGACATCTGCAACATCTGCAGTTGTATCAGTTAGTAGTCATCATCAAGCATCATCTAGCAATACGGTAACAACTTCACAAGCTGCTGGTGGTAGTGGTACTAGTTCTCATGGTCATAAACGGACACGTACAGATGTTGAAGGTGATAGTTCAACGTCTGCTGAAGAAACACCAGAAAAATCTCATCACCATCATCATCATCATCATCAGCCAGCAAATAAACGAACACGTATACAAATTACTGGTCCAAGTGAAGCAACATCAGTTGCTAGTTTAAGCGGTGGTGTATCCGAATCTGGTTTAGATGTTGAATATCAAGTACCAACATCATCACAACGGGATCAAGAAGATGATATTATAATTGTTGATTCCGAGGAGGATGAAGAAGATGATGACGATGATGATGAAGAAGATGGTATGGCAGATGAGGGTAATGCTGATGTTGATGATAGTGGTCCAATGGAAGAGGATGAAGCTGATAATGGTGAAGGATATGAAATGGAATCATATGAACAGGAACAGGATTTAGATGAAAATGAAGGTCCAGATATTGATGAAGATAATAATGTACCAGAAGATACAAATGAAGTTGAAATTGATGATAGTTGCAGTGAACAGGTAAAATATTTTTTTTTTTGTTTTGCATTTCTGATTTTTTTTTTTAAAAAAAATCTTATTTATATTTAGGTACCAAATCAATCGACACCAGATGCTGGTACAAGCCAAATAATTGATCAAAGTGCTAATCAATCAACAGCATCAACTAGTGGTCAGGAACCACAAGAGAGTAGTAGTCAACAATTGCAACAACAGCAACAAATTCAGACTATAAGTAGCGGTAGTAGTGAAGCTGGAGCATCAGTCATTCCACAAACATCATCATCATCCAGCGGACCTAGTGGCAGTAGTACTAGTAGTTGGCGTCAAAATACACCATTATCTCGACAACAACAGGCTACACTTTTAATGTTACAACAAGGATTTAATGATGAAGCTGGTGATGACAGTATTGTACCAAGTACACCAACATTATATGTTCCAAGACGTACTGCTGATGGGTAAAATAAAATTTAATTAAAATAAATACAATTTTATCATTAATAATTTTTTATTTATTTCATAATAGTTTTAGTGAAGCAGTTAGCTCACCACATCCTCAAGTACCACATGCAGCCAGATTTACATTTGCTGAATCACCAGCATCAACAGCCGGACGTCAAAGTGTAGGTGAATCTGTTCCAGCTGATGATTCCAGAGTAGATACTGGTGATGATAATGGTGGTCGTAATGCTCTCAGTGCACCATTACGTGTTACACCACCACGTGATATAATATCTATTACCACTGGTACTACAAATACAGGAACTGCTGGTACTAGTGTTGCTGCTACAATTGGTGAAGGTAGTTCATCAACAGAAAATATACAAGGAAATGATATAAATGAACCTGTTGCAGGACCTAGTCATGCAGCTGAAGGTTCAACAAATGAAACAGAAGGTTTGTTTATATTATGTCTTAAATTTTTAAAAATGTTCAATAATTAGAATCGCAAACGCCATCCCAAATTCTAAAAGAATGTCTCAAACAATTTTTTTTTTAATGAAATATTAAATACAAGCTAAACTGATCGGTCAAAATTAAAAGATGGCCTCAATAAATTAATCATTTCCGTAAGAACGAAATGTAAACTTTTCCAAATTGAAAAAAAAGTACCGTTGATTTTCAACAATTAATATACGAATTATTATTGAACACATTTGGTAGAATATGTAAAAAGTTGACATTTTTAATTAAATTTTTTATAGATGAAACAAATGAAGGTGCATCTCAATCTGAGGTTATAGATTTGGAACAGCATTCTCTTGAAGAAAGTGAAATTGAGGAAGGCGAAGGATTAGATGGTGTCTCATCAGAAGGTGAGAAAGCTAATACTGGATCAGAAGAGGTAATTATAAAAATAAATTCAAATTATTTTATGTATACTTTTATTCTGCGTAATTCACAAATATGTACCTGTTATTCCTTAGAATACCGTGTATAATATATTTACCTTATTTTAATAATTTTAAATCATTTACTTTTCATTTTATCATTATTTATTGGTCATAATCATAAGAGTCAAAAATTATATTTTTATTTTGTTTTGAAGTTGGAAGAAGGACGTGAAGCTGAAGCATCAATATCACCAGCTATAAATACTCGTTCAAGGTCGGTACGCGGAACATCGAGTGGCCGTAAACATGTTCGTATGCCAAGAGGTGGTCGACCAACACCAATTATATGGCAAGATAATAACCGCGGTGGCGCAAGTAATTACAAAATGAAAATAATTAAAATATTTGTTAAACATTTTTTTTTTTTATAGTGAATAGAAATGTTTCACCAAATATGCGTGGCGGATTAGATCAAGTAGGTGGTGTTAGCCCCCAACGTGGTGGTAATTATCAAATGCAGCGTGGTCAAAGAGCTAGACGTATGCGAAGACCATCTGGTCCAAATTATGGTGGAAATATGCGCTATTAATTTTTTCTTAAATATATAAATCGTAAAATATTAAAAACTTTACATATAAAAATTCATTCATAATTAATCGGAATTAAATAATATTTCTGCTCATAGTTTTATTATACATTTTTCATTTTCCAATTTGAATTTCTATTTTATGTTTATTTTTTGTTATTTTTATGTGATTTCCTTTGATTATGTCATTTGAATATAAGAAAGTTTAACAAAAAAAAAAATATATTTTTTATTATAAAAAAAAGTGTTTATATACCAATATAAAAAAAAACATCAGGAGCAGAAATACATTCTTCTTTTAATTATTTCTTGTTTTGATTAGAAACAAAAAAAACTTATTTAATAATAATAAATTAGTAATTAGCAAAAAAAAAAAATTAAATTGTGCATTTTTTTATTGTTGTTTTACTTTTGACTAATTAAACATCTTACCTACCGTCGTCATTCATTCCATCAACAACTACAACTATAAATTTATTGTGCTCACACTGATAATTTTTAATTTTTTTTTTTAAATTTTAAGTTTAGTCTTAATATATAATACCTACATATACGATTTCAATATTTATTTCATCTTCACCTTCATTTTGATAGATATTTCTGTGTATAGAAAACTTACAAAATAACATCCAAATTTCTTAAATGTGGAAAGAGTAATTAGTCCACATGTTCAAATGTGTGCAATAATACCGGTACAATCTTTCGATTGGCGCAAACAATTTTGTACTATCTCATACGTATTTGGAAGTATTCAGATATTTTTTTTCAAAAAGTCAACATTTCAATTTAATTCCAGCTTAATGATGATCCAACCTTTAATAGTTTGTTTTATGTTAAAAACTAACATTCAATATTCATTTGTTCAATATTCCATAAATTACTGTCCAATTATCAAATTTAAATTACCAGCTGTTATTTATCATTAATGGATGCGAAATGTGCAAAAATTTTAGTACTGAACTTTAAAATTCAATTTACGAATAATTAGGTTTGATGACATTGAACATTTAAGAACCGGGTTATATAGCTATTTAAATAAGAAAAGACAAAAAATATAAGATTTCATTTGTTTAATTCATTAACAAATTCAATTATCACAATAAATTATTATTTTTATGGAAGACTCTCTATTAAATCCGAAACCATTTTATTATCATCAAACGAACTTTTTGTTTCATTAGTTTTCTGATTTTTTAATTTATTTTTGGTCAAAATGTTAGCATAATTACTACTACTATTAAATACTTTAGTTTTCTGATGACCAAATGTGAAATTAGTTGTAATTCTTGTTGAAGGTGTTAAGATTTCTTTAGTATCATCACTAGTACAAGACGTGGGTGATACATCCATTTTATTATCTGTTGGTGATTGTTTTCCACTTTTTTTTGATGCCGTTAATGTAGTTGAATTATCAAATCTAAAATTTGATGGAAATTTATGTACTCGTAAACAATGATCCTTTCGTTCTTCTGGATTGGAAAATTTCTCTTTACATTCTTGTATAAAACATAAATACATTGGTTTTCGTTCAGCTTGTACAGCAAAGAATGAATCATGTTGTTCAGATAAATGTAAATCTAATAAATATGAACTTGGTAAATTCTTTTTACATATACTGCACAAATAACGATGTAATGTATTATAGTGGCTTTCAAATGCGAATACTGTTTCAAATGTTTGATTACAGCCAAGAACATTGCAACTAGCGGAGTTTCTGAAAATGAAAAAAAATTAAGAATTACAGTTTAAAATTATTTAAACCATTGTTTTTATCTACCTTAAATGATGATCTTCTTCATCATTGATTGTAAGTACTCCTTGTACAGTAAATTTCTTTAAAAGTTTATTGCCATTTTCATAAAATATATCTTTTGGTGATTTATAACCACATTCTGTTTGATTTAAAATATCTAATATCTCATTTTGGGATAACAATTCATTTACGATCATACTACTTTCATTTTCATCCATTCTGTATTCTTCTAATTCTAAAATAGATGCTCAGTCAAACTCTAAATTCTACCAAACAAATAACAAACCAAAACGCAAAATTATCAAAAACCTTAGAGTAAATATACTCTAAGTCAAAAACCAACTGGTGGAACTGACACTAGACTTGTGTTGTTCACTTCACTGTTGATTTTAATGCTGAAGATAGCAATTTTTTATTCCTATTCTGATAAGAAACAAGTCGTCTTGTAGTGTTGTTGAAGTCGAATGAATTTTCCCCTCATTTTTGTATACTACACACCCTACACAACATTTATTATTATGATGAAATGTTGATGATGATTATTATTGGTGTGGATGTGAGCCGTGAGGAGCTTCATATGAATGTAGTATAATCGTATATTTAAAATTTTAGTTATTTATATTTTATTAATCATTATTAATAACTTTTATTTTTTTATATCTATTTTATACCAAATTTCTCTTTCAAACCATAATTTGAAGATTCATAGTCTGTTAAAGCTAAATAATCTTTTCAATTATATTATTAATCTTAATCATTTATATTTTATTTCAATATTATCAACTGTTTCTATAGCTTGAAATTCTTTTCTCATCATTTCCCTGTTGTTATCCAACAATTCTTTGGAATTATTCGCAAATGTTTGTGGTGCATAGATAAAATGCAGGAACAATCAAAAAAATATTTTCAAAAAAAGGCACTTCTAAACTGTGAGACAATACTAGTATAGTAGATAATAGCACAGTTCAGTTTCCGCTCAACTGCACCGAAGACCCACCCACTTACTCTGGAGGACGTGCAAATAACCATTGGAAGGCTGAAGAACAACAAGCTTGCTGGAACAGGTGGCATAGCTACCGAAATATTAAAAGCAGCAGGTCATGACGTAGTAGGGTGCACCAGTTCTGGTATATAGTCGTGGACTATAATTAATTACAATGGGAACCTTCTAGGGTCCTTCAAAAGGAGACAGAGATACAACCAAGATTTGTATGAGCTCTACGACGACGTGTACATAGTCTGGTAGATCAAAATTTCTGTGATTGCGCTGGTGTCATCAAAATGGAAAAAATGAGCGTTAAAGGACTTTGGCTCGCACCCGGACGGCACACGCAGAAGAGGGCGACCTAATTTTCCATGGATGGACAGCCTTGAGGCGGACGTCAGTATTCTGAATATGTTTACAAGGTGGAGGTTAGCCAGATAAATCCTTGGTTCAAGCGATAATGCCGGTTAAGTAAGTAAGAAATGAATACAAAACAAAGAATAAAACAGGAATGCGTTAAATATATTTTTCGATTATATATAAATTTTAAATATGTAAACAAAATGAATGGATAACAAGATTACATTATAAATAAAAATTCTAATTCATAATATTTTATTATAAAAAATTGGAATTACATAAATACCAATAAATCTTATTATAATTATAATAATACATAATGCTAGTAAACCACCGATAAATAATGTTGTCCATTCCATTGCTGTAAAATTATTACTTGTTGGATGTACATGTGAATTTAAACCAATCTTAAAAAAATATACATAAAATAATTATGAAAATTATAAAATTAAAAATATTGATATTTTAATATATACTCACCCATCCACCATTTTCATTAATCCATGGCACTAATTCATCTTCTATAACATCTGAAACACCTTGTATTAATTTTGGTAAATAATCTGAATGTCCTTGTCGAACAAAATCAACAGCTAATCCACCAGACATTGCAAATAATGATATAATTTTACCCCATGTTATATCATTTTGAAATAAGTCTCTAGCAACTGTACTTAAAAGTATAGGAACAGCTTCATCTGATTGAATTTCAGTTAAGGATATTTGTCGTGTAACACCATTATAAATTCGTGGATGTAATCGTTCTAATTCATCACCTAACTTTAAATAATAAAAAGAAAAAGTTTTAATTAAAATTTATTCTTTTTTGATAATATTATATACGACCTACAATCATTACAGCTGGAAAAACATCACGAACTACATCCACTGATGATATACCAATAATACTACGTATTCGTTGTAAACCTAATTTTTTATTAGTTAGTCCAGAACGTCGGAGACGACGTTTAATATATTGGCCACAAATACATTTACCCTAAAATAATATTTTATTAATATAATGTTTACAATCCTTGAATCCTTCTTTTACTTGTGTAATTATATCCTGTGTTGGAATTTGTTGTATTTTCCATCCAATTGTATATGATAATTTTCTACTAACAGCATCACTAACATTACTTAAACGTCTACGTGCTGATATTGGACTAATATCTAGTAATGATGTTGAATGTAATGTAGCTGGAAAACTAAATTTACGACGTGATTGTGCTGCTGTTAATGTAGAACGTTCATTGAAACTAATGAATTCATTATTATTATTATTATCATTATTATTATTAGATGATGGTAAGGTTCCAGCCATTATATTTAGTGTATTTTTATTTTAGTATACTTTTGTACGAGAATATCTGCAAATGAATATTGAATGTTAGAATTCATTAAATTCATTAAAATATGAAGGAAATTTAAAAAATATTTACAATATTTTATTTATTTATTTACAATGATTACATATAAGAAAGTAAATATACATTAATAAATAAATAAAACACATTATAATTCCCAATTAAATTCAGCTAATAATTATTATAAATAAAATTTTAATATGATTATTGACACATTTTGTGATGAATTATTAATTGTTCGTAATTAATACCAAACTAATACAAATTAATACCAATAATACTTTATTATTAGTTACTCGTACAGGCATGGTCAATGAAATAGTTCTGCGGGCTAATTCTTGATGACTTACAATTTTCGTAAAAGCATGAAAAGTATCAATTAATTTGATTTTTTTTTGTTGCCATTTCTCAATGTTTTTTCGCAATTGGTGTTCAAGTTTTTCACCTGATATTAAACTATGAAATTTAGTTTTTTTAAATTTAATTATTGCAAAGAAAGCTTCACAAATAGTGAAGATCAGAATGTGTTAATTGGGATACATTACTGCGGTCACATATTATAATGTTGTAAAATTCAATGGTTTTATATCATTGCATGGATCTGCAGATAGGAAGCAATTAGTTTCCAGTGTAATAATGAGTTAAAATAGATTTTGAGTATCAAAATCTAAGGGCCGGGTAAGAATACGTGATGCGGCCCACTTATTGTCCAAATTATTGAAAAAATCTTGTAATAATAGATTGTTCAAAGTATGTGAAAAACTCAAGGTTTTTTTTTGTTGAAAATATCAATTAATTCAATATAAAAACAATTATTATCCATTAAAATTATAAAAACAGATTCCATGCTAAACTGAAATACTTAATTGACAAAATAATTACATCTTATATGAAATATTTTGACTTGGTATAAATCAAAATTACACAATTATATTGTAAAAATATATCACACTGTCGAAACATAATTTCTATGTTATTATATCAATTTTATGAAAAGATATTTGAATTATTTTATTTCTGCTAAATGGCTAAGAAGAATTGTTAATTACGAGTAATTATGTAACTAATTTTATAGGCTTTATAAAAATTTGTCTTTTTGTCTATTTGTCTTAAACTCAATTTATTTAATAAGCTGATTTTATTTACTTTTTAGAATTAAATACAATAATTTTGTATAATACAAATTATAATTATAAAATTCCATTTGCAGAAAATACTCGATATATTAATTTAAAAAAAAATACATAAAATATTATAGTAAAATTAAATTGAGTAATTAATATATTTTGTTGATTCAAATCATGAAGTTTTGTATACCCTTAATAGGATTAATTTGAAAAGTAAAAGTTTAATTGCAAGTACCACACACAATGACTACTTAAATATATTGTCGATCTTAAATAATTATTTTTAATCATTTCATTATTGTAAGTCCAAAAAAAAGATAGCATAAATGGAGTGCAATATGTTTTGAATTAATCAGATTTAAAAAAAAATTATATTTATACAATTTAAAAATATTCTTAAACGTATTTAAATTATAATGTTACATTTAATATAACCCACTGCCATTTAAAATTTTGAAAAATTGTTCATCTTGTAGAATTAAATTAATTAGACTATCAATTCAATTCTACAAGATGAGCAGTTTATCAAAATTTCAAATGGCAGTGGGTGAAATTATTAAATATCTAGAACTTGCATATAACTAATTTAGATGGTTCTTATTGACATTATTAAAGAATTTTGAATGAAATTTTTAAATCTACTATATTCAAAATAGTAAATGAAATGAAAAATCTATTTTTTAAAGAAAATCTTTCAAAAAGTTAAGATAATTTGGTAGATAAAATTTTTATAGATTATAGAAACTAGAATTTAAATTCGTGTACTAGTAAAATATTAATTTCAACAAAATTATTTATTATTAAAACGTGTTTTATCAAATTGTAGTATATAATTAGAATATATTAATATATATATTAACAATAGCTGAAAAGTTGTAAATTACTAATTAGTCACGTTCGAATGCGTTCAGACATCTAAAATCTTTTAATAACTAATTTCATTTCCTTGGTCTTTAACATAAATTTTAAGTCTTAATTATTTTACTTTTTAAAATGAGTGTTCATCATAAATAATCAAATTATATTTTACATCAGTAAAATAAGAAATTGTATGCCATTTTACTCAAAAAAATAATAATTATATAATTAAAATTAATTTAAGTTTTCATCTTAAAATTCAGTTAGCATGTAAAGTCAGCAATAGAAAAATAAAATGCATTTTTATAAAAATGTAATATTTGAAAATATAAAATGTTAAAAAATATGTTCATCCATCACGTAAAATTGATAAAAAAATATGTACATACATACTTCAAAAAATACACCACCTACCAAACCAAATTTGGAATAATATATTTCAAAAACTACATTTAAAGCATATATTTTTCAATTGGTTGATTTTATATCTAATTATAAATTGAAAATAGAAAATCATTGAATTTAATATAGGCTTGTAAAATAGCAAATTGCTACTATAAAATATTTAATTTATGTTTATTAAGTCATTGATTTTGGAATTTCCAATAAATTTTAAAAGTAATCCGGATTGAAAATTCTAATAAAAAAATATTACATTTTCAAATCAGTTTAATAACTTCAATATGACATAATGAGTGGCAATTGGAAATAAGATTATAAATTTTATGAGTTGAAATTAAGATAATTTGAAATTATTGTTACCAACAATTTTTTTAATAATGATCAAATTTTACAGCAAAACTTTATTGTAAACAATTTTTAATCAAATATTTTTTATTCTACTTTATAAAAATTTGAAATTTAATTGAAACGATTTTTTATACATAAAGTTTCAAAACGCTGCTTTAGATTACGGAAAATTAACATATAAAATTTGGCTTGGCTTACGATAAATGTAAAATTTCCAGTGAAATGGTAAGTATTTTAATCAGCGATTAGCAAATATTTGGTTTCATGCTTATCTGAGATCGTTTAAATATATAATCACATATTTAATTTAAGCGTACAAATGTTTAACCACAGATCCAGAATAATTTTGTCAAAAAAAGATAGTAATAAATTCTATAACTTTCATATTATATAGAAGAATGAAAATGCATTTTCCTTGCGTAATAATCATAAGTAACGTAATAATCATGAAACCGACTTTACTGTCACAAGTAATACAAATATCACAATTTTATTATGATTATTCTATTTAAAGTGATATAAAATCATAAGGCTCTCAGTCTAAATGTAGCTTAGAAAAAACGTTAATTGAATATATTAACAATAGAGATAAAATGAAATATTTATTACAAAAATAGTAATAGATATTTTGTTCAAGATTATGATACTTTTGCCTTAAACGTGCAATTTACAATAAATTCTATTTAAAAAAAAACATTAATAAAATACCAATAAAATTACAAATGAAAATCATGGAATAAAAAATAAATTAAATCTTTTTTTAATGATTCATTATTTTGGCCAATAAAATAATTTTTATAATTATATAAGATTTTCATATATAAGATTTTCATATAGATTTTCATAAAATATACTTTTCTAATGTGGTTTTCAATTCACTTCAATTCAATGCATTTCAACATTAAAACTATCTAGAAGATTTTTGTATTAATAATACAGTTTTTGAATAAACTATACTAAATTTTATAATTAATAATTTATTTAAAATATTTTGTAAAATTAACTAAATTACAAATCCAAAATATATTTATAAATAATATTGATTTCTACATGAAATCTAAAATTCATATTCATTTCGCATTCATATTATTTTTATAATCATATAAATTTAGTATGGAAATTTAAAGGGTTTGTTACTTGTTAACTTTCAAAATGGAAATTGTGGTAATAATACACCATGTTATGAACTTGCACATGTTAAATAAATATCAACTTAGACAATACTGATAAGGTAGGACAATTAAATTTAAGTTTTTATGACAATTTTTATTATTTTACACGTCAAATTGTTGAAATATATAATTATAATCGGACTGTGTTAGTACAACGAGCAAAATAGACGAAAATGATTAAAACAAAAAAATGGTCAAGACTTTGGTGACGATATAATATCCAGTCTTGTACTGTAGCCTGTAACTGTCCAACTCTGATTAGATTAAAGTTTATACGATGTTCGATAAATACCTCGATGAAGAACCGAAGGAATCACCTCGATCGAAGAAGCAGAGGAAAAATGATTAATGGCAATGTTAAGATTAGCTTGCTATGGAAACGAGTTGGATCCAGAATAAGTGAACATATTGTTTATATAATATATAAAGGAGTAGCTTTTAAGGATACTGGTCTATCGAAATTACAAAAAAACAATCCTAAATTCATAATGTCAATTGAATTCCTTTTCGTTATTTTGGATTTATGTATTTTAATATTGGGTTTTTTCGTAATTTAAATTTAAATTAAAAATATTGAATATATTTATTTTAATGTAATTAAAATACATTTTTTTTATTGCCGTTTTCATTCTGCACAAAAAATATAATGCAATTAATTTTCTTCTCTTCATTAGCTTTGTAAGCCCAAATTGGCCCTTAGTTTCATATCAAAATATTTCTGCCACATATGAATGTAGCTATCCTAAATTCCTTGGTAACCATTGGCTTCTTGACTGGATTTTTGCCATTTGGCTTACTTTAGTGTTATAACTATTTTGCTCACATTAGTAAATGGATAAATTTAAATTTATTAATCACATTTTAATAATATTCTTGATAAAAAGTGAATGAGTTTTTATTCAATTCGTTATATAAATATTAAATGGATATTGTGTCCTCCTTTATAACAATGAATTCCCTAGAGTTTTATTTATATATATCCAAAATAAAATAATTTCTTAATATATATTTTCATTTTAGTTATAATCATACCAATGTAGTATTAACATTGGTGATTATAATCAACTTAGCTTGGCTATCACGTCTTTTATATTTATATATTTTGCAAAACGTGTGAAAAATTGTTAAGTTTTCTATTAATATTTTTTTTTTTTTTAATTTTATTCATTTCTATAAAAGTGTAAAATCTGTTACAGTTTTCGTAAATTGAATTTTCCTGTATATTTATGGGGGAAATTTTTTTATTATTATAGAGATATGAATTTAATTGAAAACTTGTTAAAAAATCGGTATTGATTTTAATTATCATTTTCATCTAAAATACAATTTAACTCTTTGAAAAGAGTTCATTCATTATTATGGATATAGTGGCGCTCATAAAGAATAAATTAAAGACTTGATATTATTATGCGTACTATGAGAAAGTTTCAACTACAAGGAAATTTAACTAACTAAAAACTTGTATTTAAAAAGTAAATGCTGCTAAATAAAGAATTTATGTTTAAATATTGGAAATTATCAGTAATTTTAATTTAATGCAGAATTATTAAAAATTATAAATAATTTAATAGAGAAAAATACTTTCTCATCCTAGATACAAGCGTTGACCATAAGTTATGGAGTATGGAGTACATGGTAGTGTGGTATGCTGTAATGAGTTTGGTCCCGCGTTCAACCCTCGACCGAGGTATTGATGTCAATCTAAGTTGACTTAGCCTAAAATGAGTACGTGTAATAAAAATTAACAATAAATTATAGACAATATAAGACCATTTGTGACAACTAATGTCTTACTATATTAAAAACCATTAGCTTGTTGTAATTAAACGTTTCTTCACTATAAAGAAACTATTGGTTCGAAATCCATATAAAATTAGTAAACAGTATGCTCCAAAACGGAGTTAACAGGGAAAAACTAAACTAACTTATAGGTTGTTAAAAATGTAGTCGTTATACTTGTATTACATAATCATTTTTTCCGCGCTTAACCGTACACTAGTCAGTAGGGGTTCCATTATTTTAAAAACAACATACCCCCTACCCTTATGACTTTCATCGAACATGTTTTCTTATGAAATATACTTCTTTCTGGGCTCAGTGCTTCGGAACATTGCCTCTCTGGTACTCTAGAATCTAGATATTCGCTGTATATAATATAGAGAAATGCTGACAAGAACGCTCGTATGGCCATTGCAAATTGATGCTTACCCTTAGAACTATTAAGCCCTATTTAAATGATGGAAATGATTCGTCAGAATTTAGAATTATATTTAATGATAATACTATCGTACTTTTGTCTTTTCTATTTGTCCATATAGTCTTGGACAGGAAGCTAGTTATTAATTTTAAACCAATCTTTTAATAAATTAAATTTAATCTATTTTGTTCTGTCAAAAAAACAACAGTGGTGAACAATTTGACAGTTTATATTTGGGAAACTAAATTCAAAATATTTTGATTAACTTTTTTTAATAAATTGTAATTATTGTGTAATATATCAAATATACATTAATAAAAATGAAAAAAACTAATGATTATTTCTTCTGGGTTTATATAATAACAGTCAATAAATAAATTTATCTGGTAATTTTTATCTTTTCGAATCTAATTTGGTACAGCAACTTATAAATTAATACAATTTTTTTTTTTTTTGTTTTTTCAATTTAAGTATATCTTAATTTTCTTATAATTCGTTAAGTAAATTGTAGAATAAATTAAAGTGATAAAGTGATTTTGAATAAAATAAAATAAAATGGCCAATTTCAAATTGAAAAAATGATTAAGCAATATAAAAAGTACAATTTAAACATTAATTTATATGTATTGAATTTACTATAAGTTGAATTTATGTTCAATTTTTTATTTATTTAGTTTAGTTTCAAATTAATTCAAACGTTTAAGTTTTTTTATTTTAGTAATCAAGATTATGCCTTTTTATGTTTTTGAATAAATTATTATAAAATCTACATGGTTTTAATTAATTTTAAAAAAAACATTAATAAGGTGTTTATTTCTTGAAATTCCCTTGATTATTATATATATATTTAATGTGATTATTATATAGGTGGCGATACATAGAAGAGTTTTTTAATTAGCTTTAATTAAGTAACATAAATTTGACTACATTTTTTTTAATTGAAATCTAAGTTTGGCAAAACTTCTTAATGACATATTAGATCATGTCCAAAAATACTAATATATATTTGAGTTACAAATTCAAATTATCTCATGCAATTGAAACATTATCTCATGCAATTGGAATATATTTTAATATGAAAGATCCCTTTTTAAGGATATTTCATATTAAAAATATTCATCGAAAGTAAATTTGAACGAAAATGAAATTGTAAAGTAAATCGTTATTCAAAACTATAAATTCACTTTTACAAATTTCGTCTATATACAATAATGAATTATGAAAATTTTACATATTAATCAATATTGTAATAAAAATATTGAATTAGGAATTATTATATTAAAATAAAATCGAGAAATTCTAAATTCGAATCTATAATTTAACAATAATTTATTTCTCGTGTCACTATGAATTGAAATTTGTCAAACGACATCAGGAAATTGTGCTGTCCCATTAGTGGTCATTAAAAACAAGTATTTTTTTTTAAAAAAATAGCAGCGTTTCCCTAATTATTTTTATCACCAAAATATGTTAAAATTAAAAATTTAATTATAAATATATATGCTAACAACAATTTAGTAAATTAATATATTTCTTAATA
Source organism: Rhamphomyia laevipes (assembly GCA_963920725.1). NCBI lineage: Eukaryota > Metazoa > Arthropoda > Insecta > Diptera > Empididae > Rhamphomyia > Rhamphomyia laevipes. The sequence continues at coordinate 7,318,654 of OY987259.1, forward strand.
TACTTAGTTGCAAGGCTATTTTCTTTATCAACTCAATTGACACACCACATATTGATCAGTTAGTTACGAAAATGATTGAGGTGCCCTTCCTCCGTTCTTTCTATATATGACACAATTTCAGCTTAGACTCTACTTTATTAAAAAGTCCTAGTAAAATTATTCTTATTCAAACCATTTCGTATCCAATAAAATTTCAAAATCTCTTGCAGATCAAAACAGGATTATAAATCCTTGGACAATAACTGCTCCGGGGACTAATGGTATATTAATAAAGATGAACAAAAATTTGGGTTTCAAGACAGTGAATCTCTATAGTATGCGAAGCCAAAGACGCACTTTTCATTTAATTTATTGATGTTTCATCAGCAAATTAAATATAGATTCCATTATTTTGTTACAGATTCTCTGTTTATAATTCGTATTCAACTAGCGTACCATTTTCGTGATCGTGTACCATTACTAAAATATTTTTTTTTTAATTTACATTCGACATTACATACTAAATTTATGTATTTAATGTTTCGTATATAAATAAACATAATGTTAAGGTTAAATAAACATATTTTTTTTCAAATTTTTATTAGTTTATATTATTATGAAAGATTTAATTAGCGTAAATTATTAATATTTGTATTTAAAATTTACTTTTTTAAATAATTTTATTGGAATATTTCAACAAGAATATTATTATTTTTAATGTTTTTCAATTTCGTTTTTTAATTTATGAAAATATTTATGAGTTTAAAGTGCTAATATTTCGTAAATATAAAAAAAAAATATGCTGAATTTTTTTTGTTAAATAAATTAGTATTAGTTGCTATTAATTATTGTAATCAATTAAATTTAGTTAATCATATTTTGACACGCATATTTACTGAGTATGACAAAATAATACTAAATTATACGATAAAATTATCTTTAGATAATTATTTAGCATACTTAAAGTTATTTAATTAAAATATTTTGCGTCACGAGATCTACAAATTGATTGTTATAATGTCTGAACTTTGAATAATATAAATGCTTTTAAAAATGAATAATTTCATAATTAAATAGCTCCGGATATACTAAATAATTTAAAGTATTCATTTTTAGTTTTAAATAAAAAAAAAATCTATCATAATTAAAATTATGATGACATTAAGTAGTTTAATATATTTAATATAATTATTAATATATTTTCGAGTTAAGAGTTTAAAGGGATCAATTCCTTATGCAATTTTTTTTAAAGTAGTCTAAAAATTGTTCTTTTAATTATGTAATATAAAAATTAGGACAATTGAAATCAAAATAAATTTATTTAAAAAATATAACAAATACAACGTTACACTGTTTTTTAAGCCCAAGACACTCAGTCGCTAATACTAGGAAACACTTTTCCACTAAATAAATGTTAGGAATTTCAAGAAAAACTTATGCAAACACGAAAATAATAAAATCAAGTTATTTGCCTGTTGTATACCAAATCCGTATAGCTATTCAATTATCATATTCCCTCCCCCGTAAACATAATTTACTACATTTTAACTAATAAATTATCTTAGTACGATACTCAGTACGCCTTTGAACATTTTCCCAACCTAAGACTTTATAGCTTATTATTATCTGGTATAATTAAACCTATTTCAACTGACCTGATATTGTGACAGTTCTTTATTATTTATTTGTTGAAGATAGGCTCAATAATATTGAAATATCCATTTAGTATTCCTTTCTCAAGGGGTCCCTTAGTAGAATAAAAATAATATTACCCATTTTTTATGTTGCCCACTATATTATTGACTGTCTAGTTTTGCTGGTTTGATCAGTAAATTGAAGATATTAATTTTGTTTTTGATGTTTTAATATTTTAATACCTTCAATTTTATTATTTTTTACATTTTTCGAATAGGCGAAATAATATTGACAGTTTATGTTAATTTCCATTTACAATAAATACTGACAACTGTTTGATGTAAAAATTAATCGTTTGGATTATTATTGCAGAATAACATTGCAATTATCGTCTAGCTTCCCCTTCATATGCATAGTCTATACACTATTTTAGTAGTAATTTAAATATATTTAATTATTAAAAATTAATAATTTAAATGTGTAATTTTTAATTAAAAAACATAAATTTATATTCGAAGTCTGCAAATATTCAGTTTATTAATTCTAGGTTATTCTTTATGTAAATGTAAGACTTTAATTTTATTTGCAGAAATTACACTCTACGTTTTCCAGGGTTCCTAATTGTTATCCCTAATTTTAACTTCAGTGATGTGATGTAAACGAAAAGAAGGCCGAGTAGAATACATATTGGAAAAAACGAGGACACCCTACGTCGCTATATAGAGTCGAGGTAGAGCATTACTGTGTGTAATTGAAATTACAATTTCGAGGTTGTCAATGATTTTGTAACCTGTTTGACAACAACACCAGCCATGAAGTCAAGTGTAAACTAGTACTTTGTGAGGTCGAAAATACTGAAAACAATGATAACACTGTAAAAAAAAGCAGTGCTAGCACGATCAGCACTTACTAGGCTCTTAGGAAAGGAGGATTTTAATGAAGATTCTAAACTTTGATGGGGTATGGAGACAACGTTTTAATCACGAGTTGTATGAGACGATGACGGTAACCTATTTTATTCAAAGAACTGTCATCAGTCTAATTTTGCCATAGTATTTAAATATATATTTAGTGTCTAGTTCTAGTCAATGCAAATATGGTTTTATTATTATTATCCAGAATTAAAGTTTCCCGAATTGGTTAAAAACGTGGGGGTGTTTTATATATTTTATATTTTCCAAACAAAATTTAAATTTGTTGACAATAATATCAAGAAGCATATCTCATCCAAATCAAGGTTAATAAAAATAAATAATAATATAGAAAATTAATTGCTAATTAGTAAAATGACAAAATGTCAAAGTAAATATTTATTTTAGTTTTAAAATAATTAATTCATTATTAAATTTTTAATATTTACATAATATTGTCAATATTATTTTTTTTTTTTTTGTTGAAAAGACTTTTTAGTTAATTTGATCAAGTAATATTTAATTTTCGCAATCTAAATCAATTTATGTTTAGTCGGTTTTACTTTTGATATTAATTTTTAAATGAATTTATTGAACAATAACAAATTAAATTAACTAATTTATATTATATATCAAAAACAGATTTAATGATTGATTTCCATCGCGCAATTTCTTTGATCTGTTCAATTATTTCAAATGAAAATGAAAATAAAAAAAAAAAAAATGAAAATCTTTTTAATAAAAAATTCTTGATTTTAATTTACCTATAAAATTTATTTATTCATCTTTCTGTGGTACGAATAAATAATTAAATATTTTGTGATCAAATAATTTTTTATATTTTTTTAATAGACTAATTATTAAATGTATGTATATGTAATATTAATATAAAAAATTGCTTCTTAACCACAAAAAAATAAAAAATAATAATTATTATATTTACGTAAATAATTATAACTGTCAGAATAAAGTCATAAGACTTCAATTGAAGGCTTAACTTTTAAAAAAATGTTTATTTATTTAAACTACCGCATTTTGCTAAAAATAGTCGTATTACATAGATTAAAAATTTTTATGATTCACCATAAAAAAAATGTTGAAGATAAAAAATCATTGTTTTGTTATTGTATTCGAATTTTTTATTTAATATTTAATTTTGGTATTTTTTTTTGTTTTTGTTTTTATTCTTTATCGTTTTTACCATTTTTTATAATCTAAACAAAATGATATTTTTATATATACAGTGCCGTATTTGTGTTTTTGCTGCTCCTAGGCAATACATACTACTAAATCACTCTATAATTGATGTTTTATTAAAGTTGTATTACTCAATAACAATTGACAGATTTTAATTTTTAGTATTAATCCGCAACCGATGCAAAGTGGCTTTCTAAATTATTATCATAAAACTGCATTCGAGTCGAGTGATTTGAATGGTAATAAATTGAGCTTGAATTCTAATTTGAAATGATACTGTCAAAGGCGGATTTTAATATGTTGAGGCCCTAGGCAAAAATCAAATTTTGTGGCCCCTCTAAGATTTTTTTTTGCAATTTTGCTTCATATATCTAAAGATATATGAAGCTTTCCCGTGGGGATGCAAAAAAAAAAAAAAAAAAATTGAGGTTTTAATGGATTTATCCATTTTCGATATCAGGGAATCCGAATCCGCGATAAAAATTTCTGTGTCCGCCGTACGCCGTACGCCGTACGCCGTACGCCGTACGCCGTACGCAGGGTAAAAATGCTCTTTTTGCAATGCTTAGAAATAGTAGTAAACCAGTTCCGATTTGGACAAAATTTTACATAAATGTAAACAAATATTGGAAGTATGTCGTGGTGGAGTGCATTTTCAAATAAGTCAATTGCAACCCCCTTAAAAAAGGGGTCGAACACACCCCTTTTTATGCACACGAAAAAACACTGCTTATATATTATGGGATTTTAATGCCGTTTCCTCAGTACGTACATACATACTATCTAATTAAATTTTTAAAAAATGGGGGGTATCAGACGTAGCCCCACGTTTTTATGGGGCTTTGAAATTTGAATTTTGGAAATTTAAAATAGCAATCAAATCCTCTATATTTAAACTAGGATATTGTACTTTTTACATAAGGTAGAGAGGGTAAAAGGAATTCGAAATTATATGGAAATTAACCCCCTCACCCCTTTCAGGTTGCAAAGGGATGGTGTTTATAAAATATGTTACACCCCCTCTGTGCAGGGGTAGATTTAAAAACTGAGAAAATACTTTGTTAATAATATAGTCTTACATCTTTACCGAAAAAATCAACCCTCTAACCTCAATCCCCGCTTTTTTACAGGGGGGACAAAGTAAACATTTTGAAAATTCATACATTTTCTATTTAAATTTGATTTTTTTTAGATTTAAAAGTCCATAAAAACTAAACTATAAGAGATGGGATAGTTTAACTTTTAACTTAGGTCTATCAGATTAGATTCATTCTAAATAAATTCATTTTGTTACCACCCGCCCCCTTTGGGTGGATAAGGGGGTGTGTTTATAAAATAACTTACTACTCCTCTGCGGAGGGGTAGATTTTAAAACTGAGAAATTAGTTTCTTAATAATATAGTCTTAAATCTTTACCGAAAAAATCAACCCTCTAACCTCAACCCCCGCTATTTTACAGGGGTATAATTTAAAGGGATGCGAATATATGCCACAAAAGGGTGATTGAACACAAGATATATGAAGCACTCTTCCAACTTGGCAGCTTTTTTTTCATGACTTATTTTCGAAATTTGGACAAAAGAAAAAAAAATTTTTACATGTATATTTTATAATTTTTATTTATAATTTTTATATATTATTTTTTCGTGATTTATTTCTTGCAAAATTGTCCATTAAAGAGTCATATTTGATTTTTTTGACTAGGTCGCTTACAATTGCCAGTATTAGAATTTTAAGGCACCAAAATGTTTTAAACTCTGTAAAAAATAAAACTGAATTTATAAGGTCCTCGAAAAATTAAAAAAAAAAAAATTATTTATTTAAAAAAAAATTGTTTTTTTTTTTTTATTCTTGGAGGCCCTTATAAATCGGAGGCCCTAGGCAAATGCCTAATCTGCCTACGGTTAAATCCGCCGCTACGTGTATGATCTTCTTATGAGTTTTTATAAAGGTTTGAACATTTCCGACCAGTTTTCGTACAAAGCTTTCTAGGGTTATTATGCTAAGATCATCTAGTCGCCCCTAGATAATTGTCTACAATTTGGCTGGTAGTAAATGCGCCCATGTGTATATACACTAAAAACAATATAATACAATATAAATTGCAATAAATGATGACTTAATCTTAAGCTGATATAGCTACGCATATGCTTAAAGAATGCATAGACTAGTAAATATTTCTATTTAAAAAAAAAGAACTTTAGATTATAAATCGCAATTTTATATATACTATTAAGTAGAGGGGCTGTTGTTTGTAGCGTAATGGTAGAGTACTATGATGTGATGCATTAGGTTCTTAGATTAACTTCAGATCCAGGCATCGATGACGCTATAAGTTAATGAGTACGAGTAATAATTGTGACTTCATGACTGGTAAAAAAGGTCGCGATTGAAATCATTTGCTAATAATAAATGTTTCACTATTAAAAACCATTAGGTTTGTTGCAATTAAAAGTTTGTTGTCTATAAAGAAACTTATGATTCGGAATCCATATAAAATTAGGTGGTCTATAAATTGTAATTCCAAATATCACGAAACCTAAATCATTGAAGCTCTATGCACTAAAGTGGAGTAAATAGTTGGCTGATCACTAGTATTAAAGATACTGTAATAAGTATTGATTATACTTAAGATATATAATTCTGTTATTAGTCAATACATCGGCCGGTAATTATGAAAAGCTTGCTTGGTTATTGTAATAATAATTTGTAAACTAATCTGCATGTGATTGATTATATCATCAGTTATTAATTCAATATATTATAAAAGTGTTCTTACGAGCCTACAACTCGTAAAATCATTCAGAGATGCTAAAATCATTTGTTATATCGTAACTCGCACTATAGATCAAATTTACTGCAGTATCTTGTTTATATCACGTTCATTTATTTTCAGGCCATTTTTTTTCAGGTTATATTTTAAAGAAATTATTATTAAGATCACGTTTCTTCTGCAATAAAAACAATAAAAAGTACGAGGAAAAAGGTAATAAAATGTAAGTATTATTACCTACGTCTATAGTATTTTTAATCGTGTCTGAAAATAAATCTTTAATAGAAAAATTATTACTAAAAATTAGGATTTTAGTTGGGCAATAAGTTAATCTTGGGACATATGAAACTTTAATTTTTTAAGCTAAATTATTAGAAAATTTAATAGGACGTGTGAAAATGTTATCAATAATTGAAGTTTAATCAAAAATAATTAATAATTCCAAATAAATAAATATTTTCAAAGATCTGTACTGCATGTCTCAGTGGTAATTCTTTTAGAGTCGCCGCAAATGAATTTGTATAATTATAGGCTCCTGCGTCAAATTTATATGATCCCTTTTTTGGACCAGGATTCAAAATCATTTAAGCAAATTAAATTTAAAATAATAAGACATCCTTTACTAGTATGCACTGATAATATAAAGGAAGGCGTGTAGACTTTGATATTAATCCACTTTCAAATTAAATTAATGGCACAAATCTTTTCTTTGCGGTTGCGAATGGAAAATTTATATGTGTAAGTAAAAACAATTTAATTTAAATTTGAAAAACAACAAATAAAAAATAAAAAAAAAAATATAAAATTTATATTTTGGTATAAATTAATTGAAAAATAAATGTTTACAAACATTTAAAATTCTGCCGGCATATTTTCGTTTTTTAGACATTTTTTGTATACAATACATTGTACAAATTGCCTTTATATTTTCACTTTGTCTGTCAATCTGTCCTGGCTTATTCTCCGAATCTTAAAGGCCCGGAACATTCAAAACCAAACACAATTCCAAAGTTAAATATCTCATAGATATTCATTCATCTTTGAATCTTCGGTTTATTAATTTTATAAATTTTTCATTTTAAAAATAAATGATTTAACTAAAAATAAATTTGAATTTGCCTAGATTCAAAATTGATCGTTAAATACATTTAATTTTTGTGTATTTACATATAATTTACAAAATTATTTTCAATTTATTACCACCAGGGGAAATAACACTTTCAATTAACCGATTTAAAAACAAATAAAGTATTTACAATTTTAATACCACGCGATAGTTTTAACATAAAAAAAAACTATTTTAAAAATTGAGATTTAAATAAAATAAATAAATTTTAAATTAACTTAGACGATAAAAATTACAAACCATTAGACAATTTATCCAAATACCAATTATAACAAAACTTTCATATAAAATTTTAAATAAACATATTTTTCAGTTTTTGTTTTTTACATATAGAGCGAATTAAAATTCAATTCAGATTACATTTTTAGTACACAGTTTTTATGTTAAAACATATTATAACAGTAGTAAAAAAGATACTAATTGGTATTTTTTTTATTTAATCGATTTAAAGTTTTATTTAAATTTCAAAAACAATTTACTTTTTTTTATTTAAATATTTTTGGTATTTTCATTTATAATTGCCTTTCACTTTTTACTAACAAGAACCTAAAAAAAAAAAACATTTTTTTTAAAAATCGTATTAATTCCAAAAAACCGAACTAAATTTTACAATAAAATTCGAATTTATGCGAAAATTTTAATCTAAATTTTTACAAATAAACTTTTATTATGCCAATTGTAATTAAATAATACACGACAAATGATTAGATACACGCATAATTACAAAAGTAAATATTTATGTTAAAATAAATAAAAAAAAATTTATAAGATAAAAATATATGTACAATTAAAATTTATTAAACGGTTGATTAAAGCGTGTGTGTATATCCATCGCACAATAGAATAAAACTGACGGTTTGGCGGTTTAGCTAAAAAAAATAATAATAATAATAATATTTTTTTTTGTTTTTTTTTTGGATCGCTGTTAAAGTCGCTTTCATACACTCTGTTTGTCGTCGTCGTGATGTAGTGCTAAAAAAAATATATCTAATTTGTTGTATTTGTTCTTTATCCAGCAGTAGTAGTACAAGTCCACCGTATAAGATAAATGAACAAAAATTTTGAATTTTAGTGAATTTTAGGGTTTTGTTGAAAGAACATTTTACATTATTTTATAATCATATCGATAGCTTTAGCTTATCGGTACCAATAATTTAAAATGTATTATTTTTAAGAATGAATAACAATTTTTAAGATATGATCTTTTAACTTTTAAGTTCGATGGAATTGACAGGTCTCAGCGGACTTTAAATTGTTTATTTTTTTCTTTTTTTTTATATTCAATTTCTAATAGCTTGAATTACTAGATGACGGACGACTGAGGGAAGTAATAGCGTGATTTACACCTTTACAGAACTATGAACATTATGTTATTCGTAGCCTGTTAATTAAAATTTTAATGTTTTGTTTTTTTGATATGTCTAAATACTAATCATTTGTTTATTTCGGTAATAGAAACATCACAACTTGATCAATTGCGGATAGTAATTTTTTTCTCAGCATGTGTAGAAAATGGAAGAATCGAAGCTTAAAATTTTTTAAAGATTATTATCTTCTTTTTATTTATTGTGTTCTTGTCTTTTGTTAATGGACTGTCATTAAGTTCGTTTTTGCAGATTCATATAAATAATTAGTTTCATTTTTAAACCTCCATTCTCTTTTGAACGGGAAGGTTGCTTGCGCCTAAGATTGATTAAAATTACCATTAGATACTCGGTTACTCATTAAGCATTTTTCAAAATAACTGCCAACTGCCATAAAACTTTAAGAACTTGATGAGAAAAGAGCTTCATAGAAGAGCCACCAACCACGCAGTGTTTGGATAAATGAATGGAATGGAAATGTCGAAAATCTACGTATTTTTAGAGGCAAATTGATTTTGTATTAAAAATAGCCTTCATTATTTATAATGCTGTTCAAAAAACAGTGCAATTATGTTTGTTACAATCAAATAGTATTGGCTATAGCGTCTATGTGAGTTGGAAATGTACTTATTAATACATTATAATACTACAGAGATAGAATCAACGAATTTATGTCGTATATGGATATCATAAGAGTAGAAATCAATTCAATTTTTACAGCGTAGAATAACTGATTCTATTATAATTTCAAATATATTTTAATTTTTTTTTGACAGCTCACAGAACTGACGATGATGAGAGTAAATCCAGCATTAACCAAAATATTTATGGAATAACAACATGAATGATAAAAGTATGATACAAAAAAACCAAAAATTGTTTTGGATCCATCTCTTTACAAACTTAATTATATATTTGAATGCCGTATTTGAACATTTTTGCTTGTTTATTCATTTATCAATTTGAAATGTTGTAGATATTCTTTTTAAAATTTAAAATATATTTACAGGCTATTTATTTAATTAGTTTTAATTTTTGTTATCCATTAACTGCCGAATGTTGAAACAGTAAAATTGTTTATTGTAAAATTCAAGGATTATGAATTATGATCCTTAATTTTTAGATACATATTTGTATCTTAATTTTTATGATGCTTGGTTCTGGGAGTTCGTGGGTTTTTGTAAATTATGTTGTTTTTGATTGGCAGAAACAAACGGAAAGAATAAAGTAAAATAATTTAGTACAATTTTTTATTTCATAAATATGCTAATGGTCTGTGCTTTACAAGTGTTTTCCTTTTGCTGACTAAAATAATATTTAATATTTGAGCCACGGTTTTTTTTTTTTTTTTACTTGCGGTGATACTGTGGTTTTTCAATGTGTTCGATTTTATATATATTTATATGTTTATATATAGTTTTACAATGCTGTTATAAAATGTGTTGTATATATTTAGATAAATGTTGTCTGAAAGAAAACCCCCACAGAACATTTACGTCAGATCGTAAAAAAAAATCATTATGTGATAATATTGGAGCACTATATTTTTTATTGGCTTTGTTTTTATTAATATTATGTAAAAATAAAATTAGTTTTGTTTTAATAATATTTAACATATTTTTTTTTTATTTATTTCACCCGCATATATAAATATTGTAATTGAATGTTTGTTTTAACTTTTAAGCTTAGTGTAGTTTAGTTTCCGATGATTAATGTGATGATAATTCATATAATTTAAAGATTGTAATTGTATTTAAAACATAATTACATATTATGCTATACGATTTTATAGAGTGACGGACGGTTTCTTTAAAAATTCTTTACATTTAAATTAATATTTATAAAAAAAATAATGCTGCAAATTTTTGGGGGACCCTCTACCTATTATATTTTAATGATTTAATGGAAGTGAAGTAAATCCAAGGTTATTCACTAATTTATTGACCATAGATTATTTATAAAATATGTTGTTAAATATTTTTTACTTACTTGCTACTAAAAAAAAAGCCTTTAACTCTAATTATTTTCACACTTTTTTTCAATAATTATTTATTTGCTGATAAAAAATAATTGTCGATTCTATTTATAAATATGATAAAATTTATTTATAAAATTATTTTAATAAAATGTAATAATGATTAATAAAAAAATATTTCTATTAAATTTATATGTATATAATTAATAAAAAATTATGGGGTGCAGTTATTAAGAATTTTAATTGTGTCGTGTTTTTTTTTTTGTTGTATTGTTATATAGTTTTTTAAGTAACTAATAATATTGTATCCCAGATAAAAACGGTTATAAAATGTATATACATTTTGTTTGGATTAATTTATTTTTTTACCAAACCCTTAGGGTACATGAATATAGTGATTAACACATTCACTTTAGTCTCACGAAGAATTTATGATGTCCAATGAAAGTGTACAAAACCATTTTTTATGAAAAAATTAAATGATACCAAACAATCTAAACATTAAAAACTAAAAGTAACAAGAATTCGGGGTTCAAGTTACAAATACAGAAGAAGAGATTCGAAAACTAAAATCTGGAAAAAAACTCGAATGGTTTTTCGTTTGAAGTTTCTATCCATTCTTGATTTTGAGAACAAGCGATAACAGGCGAATAGACGGACGAACAGAACAGATAATGTGAAACCTTGTACATATAGTTATAGTAGTGTAAAAGTGTCTAAACATTTTTAATCACTTGTCATTATAAGTTTTTAAATGTGCAAATTTGATTCGTTTTCCAAAAATATCCACATTTTTTATAAAATATTTCAAATAAACTCGTAGATTTATTTGTTATAAATAAATTTTTATATATGTAATATATTAAAATTGTATATAGTAAAACAAAATATTAATAATTTCTATTTCACTCAATTAATTAAACAAAACGTAAGTTGAAGTGATTAAATATTGATGGATTCGTCTAAAAGTGTAATAAAAAAAACATTCTTTGGGAAGAGCCTAAAAATCTATCTAATCAATATTAATTTTAGTAAAAATTTTACAATTATGTATCATAAAAAATGGAAGTTTTCCGTTTGACCATTGGGATAATTTTTTATATTCTTTGAATCATTGAATTATATTCAATATAAATTTTATTAAATTAAATTGTAATTAAAATACCAATTTGTTCCACAGCTTTCCTATACCAAAAACCCCGATGAGTAAAAAGTTTTGTCAAATCTGAAGAAAAAAAACTATTATTTACTGTGTAAGATTATCGGAAAAAATCCAGCTTTACATTGATCTTTAAAATCAGATTAACTATATTTACTCCGCTCTGCTTAAACGAACAAGTTTCTATAAAAATGTATATCATCCAGCAATCGCTTAAGTTGTCGAATTGATAGTTTTTCAGTTTCGATTCAGTATGGAAAAAAATATAGTTTAGTAGTATTTATTTTAATTGATATCTCAACGATTCTTTTTAGAAATTTTAAAGTAAACTTCAATATGGAATTTTAAGAAATTATAAATAATAAAAATCTGAAAATAATACCAAGATCTGACGTGTTGCTGGCAATTAAATTATAAAAAAATTATAAATTTTTATTTGATTTATGATATTATTTACGGTCATTAAAATTTTGGAATGTAAACAATCTGATATCAACAAGAATTCTATTTTTACATATTTTTTTGTATACTATTTTTAAAAATTATTTAATATTTATGATTTTTGTATAACAAAATTTAATATTTTATTAGTTAAAACTAAATAAATTTTATGATTTATTGATAAATATTTAACTTTTTATTTATTTTTATTCAAAATAATGATGAAAATTTTAAGCAGTGGACATAATATTCTGACGATAATTACTGGGAATTGGAAAACATTTTTAAAATATTACACTAACAATTTTTTATATTAAAACTGGTACATATTATCTATCAAAAATATTTTCTCAGATCACTAGAATAGTTCCACTGGGGGGACTGGTAACAACGATCAATGGTTTTGTAATTCAATGATATATATACATATAAAGAAGTGTGCGACTAATCATAAATATTGATTGCGTATCTTTGAATTGTTTCCCAGATGGTCTAACTCTACTCTATGTCCGATAGCTTAATTTTGTTATTTTGAAATTTCTGAGCATAAATTAAACAATTTATGTATCTATAAGAATTTATTACATTTTCATAATTTCAATTATAGTACTTCAATAACAAACTATAAGTTTTAAATTAATTTAACAATTTATGAAATTAATTAATTAAAATTTTCTATTTTTACAATTGAAATTGAATAACCGCAAAAAACAATAAAATAATATAATATAAGTTTTTAATGTTAATAAAAACTATATAAATATAAATTTAGTAAAGGTAAAAAAAAAATCGTGATCAATGTAAGCCATCATAATTTCAAAAGCTATTAACAAAAACTACTCAATATTTACAAAAATGAACAAAACTATTTATTTAAGTAATGCTATAAAAATTCCAACAACTTTTTATTTACAAGCAATAAGAAGACAAAAACTTAAATTAAATAAAAACATAAATAATAATAAATTAACTAACAAATATTTTTAATATATATAGTTAAAAAACAATACCATAATTTTTATAAATTCAATTTTTGTCCATAAAAGTACTTAAATATTTTAGTATATATGTAGGTAGTATATATACTAAAAGATAAAACATTTTGAAAGACAAGTTGTTCAATGATAATTGACATAGGTTTGCTTCATTATAAAAGACAAAAAACCTACATTAAATATCATAGTTTTAGGAGCTTTGATTTGCTGCGATTGAAAGAACATATATAATTAAAGTTAATATGAAATGTTAAAATACCAATTTTAGATTGATGTGATCCACCTGAACAGATCAAATAAAATGAAAAAAAAAATGCTACTAAGCTAGGGAAGCAGATAACTCGTAGTTAAGGCCAATAGGGAACAGTATAGTTTTGTAACAAATAAAACTTTGTATTTTTTAATACACTAATTTCTTAGGTTAGATGAAGTCAATATAAAAAATGATGCAAAGAGATAAGTGGTCAGCAGCATATTTAAAATAAATCGAATTAGTGTACAAATTTCAATAAAATCGGATAGAAATTACTCTACAACGTATTAAATATAAATGGGAAATTTTAACTTGGATCCACTGACGCTAACGATCCCACTAGATAACGAAATCCGTACTTAAATTTACTGGAATCTGCTAGTAATTACATGCTCTAGCTGAAGCATTATAATCAAAAATATACTTAGGAAACTAAACTGCATGTATTACTAGTTTTGCATGAACCTATTGATAACAAATGGAAGAATCTACCTTTTTGTCAAATGTCATTCAAACCGAGTAACATTTTTACTACTGTATGATGTAGTTGTAGAACGTTTAATATATGAAATATAATTCGAGAATATTAAAATGTATAATGAACCAACTTACTGAAAAGTTATCGAATTTTAGTTAAATAAGATAATAATTACTACATAATTTTAGAACAAATAAAATAGACCATATGAAACTACGGACTCCAAATCGGCAGATACAGGCCAACCTGTACAATTTCATTAGAATCTGGAATCTGGAGTTATACAATTTTTCTAAAAAAAAATCGCTACAATAGAAAAAAACGAGATTTAACATAAACAGGGAAATTTAGCTTGTTCCCCACTGAAACTACAGATTCAAATTTATTTCGATATATTAAAAATATAGTAAAAGAAAATATTAATTTCAATTAATGGAACAAAACGTAAGTTGAATTGGGTTGAAGATTGGTGATGCTACTATATGAAGATTAAATTTAAAATTAATTCATGATTGTATAAAAACTTCTTTATCGATATGGACATCAGACATCACATTTATAATATGAATTTTAAATTTTTGATGAGAATATGATTGATTTTTCTTCAGTTTATCAAAGAGATAATTCCAGGTGAATTGGTGCTTTTAAATTAATTCTAAAATGTTATTTATGAATTTGTCGGTGCTCTTCACAAAGAAAATATATTTATATTTATATTGAATATGTAATAGAATTTTTATATGTTTTGATTTATATTAGGATAAATTGGAATATTTTATGATATTTTTTTTTTTTAAATTTGAGATAACATTGCAAATTTATTCTTTATATTAGTTGTTAGCATATGATTTGACAAATTGTGCAATAATTTTTGGAGTTTGATTTAAATAAATAATAAAAAACTTATAAGAAAAATTTCTTAATTTTCATTATAACAAATTTTCCTTTTATATATGGGCATCAGAAACACGAAGACATAACTGAGTGTCTTGAATTTTCCTTTTATATATTGCTGTGGAATGACGTATTGTTAAAGAATATAGTTTAGCTACTTTACTGTTGGACACAATCGCTTTAAGAGTTAGATTTTCATTATTTTATGATTAATTAATGCACGCTGTGTCCCTTTTTAAAACCAACTACATAAATTGGAGTTCGATTTTCGATTATTATATGCATTCACAAATAATGTTTGTAAATGTAAAATTTTTGGTATTATAAATATTCTTCAATTTAAATAATGTCCTTACTTAAATATTTGAAATTTAAATTAAAATCAGGTTGATTCATTAAAAAGAAGAAGAAGTTCAATTTTTTTTTGTCTTTTTGAAAAAGTTTGTTGAAATTCAACTCTTGTGTGGCGCATTTTAAAAATTTCAAAAATTAACGTCAATCAAATAAAAAACAAACGTGAAAAAATATAAATATAATATAGTAATTTTTAATTTTTTATGTCATATCTAATACAAAAAATATTTAAACATTATTATTTATATACGCTGTTTTTATTATTTTGATCGATTATCAAAAAATACGGATCATTTTTAAGACGAAACGATGAATTGTCTTGAGAGAAATGAGTTCAACTTAAATCTGTTCGAGTTAAATACGATGAAACAATGAATTTGAATCCACCTTTATTAACAAATAAGCTATAACGAATAATTGATGTCAGCCATCATCAGAATATTCAATGAATTCAATCATTAGGATTCATTAGAATATCAGCGGTTTGTCATATCATTTATAGTCACAGTTACGATTATTGTTATTTTACTATCACACTTTATTGCATTGTTATTTTTCTTAAAGGGTTTTTCAAAATTTTGTTCATGTTTAGGTAAACTAATGGAATTCTCAAAACATTTATAATCGAAACTATAGTTCGATATTTACTAATTGGTATTAAATATCATTTTGAAGCGTTTTTTTATTTGTTCTAAGTGAATATAGTGTATAAAATATATAGTGTATATTTTATTTTCAAAAATGAATATTTATATGAAATTTATACTAATATAAAATATTCAAATAACTTAATTTATATATCTATATACATTTACATAGATTTACAATAAATAAATAATTATGTATTAATAACACTAAATACTTACACTGTTAAAAATTTAGTTAATTACGGAAACTTATCATTACGAGTAAACTCCTACTAGCAATTTCGATTAAATTGTTGCCGTAATTTATTACCCCTGTAAACAAAAAGTATCGTTTTCGATTCGTAAAAGAAATAACTTCCTCTTATCAAACATCTTTTACGATTCATTTAGGTGTTTCGTTTATATATCGTTTACGGTTCACAAGTCACATGTAAATTGAATTCTTATAAACGAAGTATGTGTATGTATTGGTAGTTCGTTTTAACTCCGTTTGAATGAATCATTAATGGCTCGCATTTACGAAATCGTTTATGAATAAACGATATCATATAAATTTCCAATCATTACTCGCGATTCGAACATTACAATAGTTAGAGATTTCGGACCCATAGTTTACAGTTTTTACTTATTTTATGAATGTTACATTTAATACAAACCTATTATCATATCTATCACAAGTTCTTGAATTACTTCAAAATTGGGTTTGTAAAATTTTACAAAAGTTTGGTAAGAACAGAACGTAAACTTACATTAAGGAATAACAATACATAAAACGTAATTTCAAATTTTCAACACATCACCCAACACCCATGATACCCAACACACCCAATTACTTAAATTAACTTTTTTCTTGTTGGTAGCACTGATATGTCAATCAAAAATTGCTAATTTTCGATTCTTTTTACATCAACCCTGAACACATACCAACATAACAGAAATATTTTTTTTTTATTTTAACAAGCCGCCATTATCTAACTGTTAAAAAAATCACATATAATTGTCATTTATAAAATATCTTAAAATTTGTTTTGATGCAATTACATATGATTTTTATATAAATGTGAAGAAAAATAATTTAATCAAATAAAAGTTGAATTAAAAACGTTGAAAAAAAAGTTATAAAAATCTTTATTATATTGAAGAAGAGTGGCTTTGGGTATTTGGAATGGCCCTAACTGTTGTGAAAAGAAAAAATTCACAGGTCAGAAATCCAATAAACACCAACGTGCTTCCGACGATTCCAACATTAAAAAGGGTAAGAGAAATAAAACAAAATCATAATTGAAAAATTCACTATGAAATTTGCTACAGAAATAATAGATTTTTGTATTAATTTGATTGAACCTTTTTTCACACGAATGAAAAAAACAATTTTTCATTATAAAATTTTCTGGTGGCATTTTCTGGGTGAATTTTACTGAAGCATTTTTTTGTTGGTTACGTTTCCACGCACGCATATACAAAAAGCTATAACAAGAAAAAAATTGTGTTTTGTATATGTGTGTGTGTGAGCTTGAGTGTTGAATTTTTATACAGTTTTTACGTCGTTCGTTGATTGGGAAAAAATGGCAGAAATCGAAAAATGTCAATGAAATAGTTTTTTTTTCCTTTTCACCAGACAGAACTATTTTTTTTTTGGAAAAAATTTGAAGTTTTTTTAGGTTAATAATTTCAAATATTTGAAATAATATTTTTTATCTACAAATGTCATTTTGAACCATTAAAATTTCGATATCAATTCCACTTTATGTGATTTATCTTTTTTTTTTATCTATTTTTTTTTCGTGTTTGTGCACATTTCTGATAAGCTATAAATTTACACTTCATTTTATTTCAATGAAAACCGGTTTTTATATCGTTGGATTTTGCCTCCAAAAATATGAATTATTGAATATGAAAAGAAATTTATGATTTCAGTATGAAAAAATAAATTAAATCAATTAAAAAAAATGCTATTTTACCTAAAACCCTGTAGTAAATTAAAAAAAAAAAATACTGTATGGTCATTGACTTTTAAACTTTTTCAAACTTATATGAAGTGAATAGTGGAATAACAAAATAATTAAATTACCTATATTTTGCTTAGAAATTATTATTGCTGAACACGGAAGATTTGTTTTTAAAATGTATTATTATTAAACGCAATAATAGAGAATTCCATTAGAACTATAGCAGCGCATTTCTATTTCATATCTAAATAATCACCACATTCATTATGCTCTATAAATAGAAATTATATTTGTATTATACAAAATATTTCTAAATAGGTCATATAAATATTTTTGTTTTGGATTTATTCGTTGATATTTCAATAAATTATAATAGTTTATTATAATTAAGATTTTTGTTTTAATTTCTGTATGCATTGAATAAGATTCTAATTAATTAAAAAGTTTACTTGAGGAATTAACGTAATAATAGAAAATTATTAAATAAAATGATATGCAAATGTCGATAACCCTAAATTTAAATATTAAAATTTTGTTTTCTCTTACCTTGGTAAAGAAATAAAATATTTAAATATTTAAGATCCAAATATTTGAACTTGCAAGGTAGTTTTTCAAAAACATTTTAATTGTAAATATAAATATTGAGTTTTATTTCGAATTCAGTATATATGAGATTAAAAAGGTTTAAATGTAAACTAACTTATGCAAAAATAGATACTAAAATAAATTATAAAATGTATATAAATAAAGAAGTCCCAAAAAAAGGATCCTTGCGGGCCTTGTGGGTTTAAATATATTATAATTGCAAAAAAACTGATTTTGTTCACCAAGTGACCACTAATTTTTTTATTTTTTATAAGTTGTATTAAAATTATTTTTTAGCTTTTATTTTAATATTTTAGAATACGAATTTTAGAGTCGTTCAGCCTGATCGCGCTACAAATATTGTAGTTAGAACATCAACATCACCACAAAAATTAATTAAAACTGTATCAGCAACAACTGGAAATATTGTACCAATGAAGAGAAATAATTATTTTAATCCAAATTATGGTAAGAAATATTTTTTTTGTAAAATATTTATAAAAATTGCTATAATATTTCTCGTTTTTTTTTAGAATCAACACCGAAAGCACCAAAGCTTGCTGGTAAACAATTTTCATTACAAAGAATTGCCAGCACTGGTACACCATTAACAACATTCGATGGTAAAGTTCTTATACAATCTGGTGGTGGAAATAATATAAAACAACAAATTGTACGTAGTGCTAATCCAATTAAAATAAAACCAGGTACAGCTATAAAAATTGAACCAAATCAATTACCATTTATACAATCAAATGGTACAATATCAAGTGGACAAGGACAACAAATAAATAATAATACTGTTAGAAGACCAACAATATTTATAAAAGGTCCAACAGTACAAAAGAAAACAATACGTAGTGTAACAATAGAGTTAATTGAAAAAAATCCATATTTACATTTAGGTATAACTGAAGATCGTTTAGGTATATTACAAAATATAATATGTCCAACATCAAATACAACACGTTTAGATTTATATATAACATTAAAAAAATTACGTTTAAATGAAGATTTTCAATTATTGGGTGAATATTTTGAATATTCTGAATTGGATATACAACGGATATTTCAACGTACATTAATTAAATTATCAAAATGTATGAAATATTTAATAAGATGGCCAGAATCTAAAAAATATTATGATCGTCATAAAAATTTACCAATATCATTTCGTTCAAAATTATCATTTGTACAATCATTAATTGAATGTGTTGAAACTGATATTAAACAATCACAATATCCACAAACAATTGAACAATTAGAATGTAAAAATTATAAATATATATTAACTATAACACCATCTGGTATTATTAGTTATGTTTCAGATGCATATGTTGGTAATAATCATGATGATTTAACAATATTTAATGCATGTAATTTTCGTAATGTTATACCAAAATATTTATCATTAGTTGCTGATCCGGGTAAAGCAATACGTAAAAAAGCAATTAAAACAATTACAACTGGTGATGATAATAATGGTAGCGGTGGTATAGTAACAATTAAACAAGAAAATTTAAAAAAATCAAAATCAAGAATTACAAATAGAACTGGTAGTGCTACTAGTATAACAAGTACTAGTGGTGATAATAAAAAATATGATGATAATTTAATAACAAATTCAATCATTGATTCAGATTCAACAGATACAGATAGTAATACAGATTCAGCTGATGAAATTGATGAATTTGATAATGATGGTAGAAAAATAAATAAATCTACTAATAATAAAAAAACTAATAGTGGTAAAAAGAAATCTGATAAAACATCATCAATTAATAGCACTATGAATATTATAAATAGTGAATTAACATCATTAAATGTTAAAGATTTTAGTATTCCAACAGTTAGAGTACGTGAACCAGCATGTCGTTTACAAATTCGTAATTTAATATATTTATTAAGAGAATTTAAAATATTACAAACATATAATGTATTAGAACCACAAATATATCAATATATAAATGAAATTTTAGTTATATGCTCAGCACTAATTAATTTACAAAGGTAATTAATACAAATTTAAAAACAAAAACAAAGGAATTTTACTTGTGTGTAAGAGAAAACAAGAAAATTTTAAAAATTTAACAGAAAAATCGAAAGAATTTATAAATATGTAGTTATATTTAATAAAAAAAAACCTTTCATAATTAATAATTATAATTTTTTATTTTATTTTTAAAACCAAAATATAAATATTTAAAAAATTATTAAAACTTGACTTTGAAAAATAAATTGTAATAAATCATTATAAATAATAGAAAAACTTAAAAATAAAAAATGCAAAAAACAAAAAAAAAACAGTAGTGAATAGAAATAATTAAAAAATAATAAAAAAAAAAATATTTGAAAAATATTTACGAAAAAAATGTATAATTTTAAATAATTTTAATTAATTTTCATTTTCATTAAATACAATATTAAATTAATAATTTTTGATTAAATATAAAATGTAAAACATAAAAAATGAAAAAAAAAAAAAAATATTAAAAAAAGAAAAATTAAAAAAAAAAAAAAAGAAATAATAAATTAGATTATTCAAAATTAAAAATTTCTTTTTTTTTTGAGCTTTTTTTTTAACTTAAGTTATTGTAATTAAATTAATCTTTAATTTTTTGTTCTTTATTTTAATTTGCTTTAAAGGTTAATAATTTCCGCACACAGATTTTTTTAAAATAAATTAAAATCTTAAATCCAAAAAAACTATTTAATTATATAATTTCAATAAATATTAAAAATATATAGTTTCATAGAGTATAATTTTGATTCGGCTTGCATTAATTTTTAAATTTTAATAAATAATTAAAATAATTGTTGTTTTTATTTGTTTAAAGATGTAAACAAAAAAATAATAAAAGTGTAATATAAGATTAATTTATATATGCTCAGTTTAAATTAAAATTAATAAAAAAAAAAAAAATATTGTAAAAACGAAAAAATTAAAATGTATAAATGTCTCGTTAATGGTAATTTTTCAAATATTTTAAAATAATTTTATGAATAATTTACCGAATGGGATGAGGATGGTTAACCGAAACTACATGATGATTGTGTAAAATAAAATTTTAAAATCGTAATGTATTTTTTTGGCCTTTAATTAGATATTTTTTGTTTCGTTTTTTTTTGGTAAATAACTTTTAATTGTATAAGAACAAAAAAACACTTAAAGTAAGAAAAATTAAAAATGATTAAATATTAATTTTAAAGTATATACATTATTTTGTTTATTATAGAATTACAGTTTCTTATTTAGTATTTTACCCGAATTCATAAACTTCAATATCGTTTAATCGCTGCTGAGAACAGAGTTACTTTTACAAATCATGAACTCTTACATTATCTATTTTAAAAAGTAAATCGTTAAACATTTTTTTAAAATATAGAATTAGTTCCACATTTCTCTTAAATGTGGAACGAAAAACGTTTGAAAAAATAATCAGAAATTAAATGTGAAACTTTATATATTTTCTACACTACATAATCAAATAAAACTTCTTCAGTCTACCGCCTTTATTAAACTGAAGTTTCGTACATGTTATATTTTATTTGCTGTTCGTCGCTCCACTTATTTCTTGTCGTTTGCGCATTTTGGTTTTTAAGTTAAGGTACTAACAAGTTTTACTGAAAAATAATACATCTTTCGATTACTTTTTTCAGATTTGCGTTATCTATCTCTTATAGTTTATGAATAATATATTGTATAAATTTAATTTTCATTCTCTTCGTTATCTGTCGTCTAAATCTAAACTCTAATATTCACTTTACTATTATATGTATACATTTTCTTTAATTCAATTGCTGGAAATTAACTTAATCTTTTCTTTCCATACAAGTTAAAATTTTGTGTTGTAAGTGCAGTTCAGACCGTTCAGTAGTTAATTGTTGTATACCATATAATCCACTATTATCGTTTAAGACTAAGATCGATTGGTAACATGTAGTATGCTACACAAGTCGTCAGTTGAGAATTACATTGTCGTGTGTTGGAAAAAACGGAAATGGAGTTAATGATGCAGAATGGTAAGTACAAACAAAATACGTCTATTTTACTTTCCAAATGAGTGAAAAAGCTTAATTATTTAAGTTTTATAGTTTTTTTTAAAAATAAATATAAGACTTAGGTCGTATATAATAAAGATTTATCAAAATTCAGGATTGTATAAGACTACATAAAAATGTAAGTGTTTCCTAAAAGAATGAATGTATGATAACTTGTATTTATGTAACCTGGTCTTAAGATGAAGAATGGATTCAACATTCTAATTAATTAATGTTCCAATTTAAATTATTTTGACAAAAGAGCCAAAAATTCTTTAAATTTCAATTAAAATATTTTTGGAAAGTCCTTGAAAAACATTATTTCATGTAAAACGCTTAACAGAAAACTTTGGTGATCTAAGCAAAAAAAAGGAAAATTTCACAAGATACCTAAAGTTTTAAGTAAAAACTAAAAATGTGTAGGAAATTTAAGAAATATTAAAATTTTTGCAAAAATATTAGCAAAAATTAAGAAAACCGATAATAAAATTATCAAAAATGAATAAAAAAATTTACCTGTTACAAAATCGCTGAATATCAAAAATGCAAAATGGCTGAATATAAAAAAAAAATCTTGAAATTATTATTCACAACAATATTATAAAAAACTAATTTTCACTTCAAATAAAATTACGCACATATTTTTATAATTTTCTTTATATTAATACAAAATTTGAAATATATGTCCTTTTTATAATAATTAACACTTCATTTTAATATTTTATATTATATATTATTTTTAGTACGGTGAAATGTTATTTATTTTTATTAAATTTGTTCACTACGAAGTACGGAAACGTCTTTTCACACTTACTGTTAAATTTTAACTGAGAAAAAGAGGTGTGTCTAAATATTATTAAATTGATTAAAAAATTCTTGAAAAAAGCCCGCGAAATTTGAATTTGAAAATATCGTTAGACTTATAACGTATTTACGGGTCAAACATTTTGAATTTAAAAATAAAACTTGTCCATTTTAAAATAATCATTTTACATTCCAACCCACTGAAATATTAATATATTTAAATGGCCGCAGTTTTATGACTGTGTGTAGCAAAATCATTAGTTTTTTAATTGAAGACTTAAAGAATAGGATAAATTACTTGACATTGAATAACATCAAATAAGGGATAGGTAATTAGAATATTGTCGACGTAATCCTGCTAATCATAAGAAGTGTTGCTGGAAAACAAGATATATTTATTCCGACGAATATAATAGCAAATTGAATTTTTAGTGATGTGGGGTATAAAATCAAGTTAATAAAAATTCTTAGACGTTAATTGAGATTATTATAAAATATAGTAATTTTCTATATTCCTTAGTAGTTCTTTATAATTACTATTCATTATTATTTTTACTATTAAAATACTATAGAAATTATAAAAGCTTTATTTTGAAATGGACAAAGTTTATTTTGAAATGGAATAGGCTTATTTTAATCCGGAAATTCTATATATGAAATTAAAAATTATTAAATTAAAAATAAATATTTAAAATTTATAAATATTAATTAAAATGATTTAGTTTAACTTTGAGCAAAGGCAACATCGTTGAACAACTACAAGATTTTTCAATGGAGTCTAGGAAAAAACCTGAAGGAAGGATAAATTATTATCACCTCTCATCCTCTCAATTGAGTTATTCCTTTAACAAACAACTTAAATTTAATGTAATTTACACAAAAATTAAATTTATTAAAAAATTAATTATATAATTTATATTAATATTTTACTCATATAAATCTAACGATATATTCAAATTCAAATTTCGCGCGCTTTTTTGCTACAATTTTTTAATCCATTTAATAATATTAAGACACACCTCTTTTTCTCAGTTTAAATTTAATTGTCGACGTGAGAGGACGTTTCGGTATTTGGTAGTGAACCAATTTATTTAAAAATTAAAAAACAAAAATTTTATCTTTGTAAACATTAAATATATTATAAAATAAATGTTTTTAAATAATTTTTAATTACAAATGTGTTAAAAAATCTGAGTTTTTCAAGTGTTCCGCGTAGTTAAAATCGTTTATAAATGTGCAACAAAATTAAAAATTTTAGATTGTTTTTTTTTTTTTTTTATTGTGTGCGTGGGCGAAAATATTTATTTAAAAATAGTATTTAAATATAAAAAATATGAAAATAAAAGTGTTAATTATAAAAAATATTTCAAATTTCAAATTAAAATATTATATTAAAAATAAGTTTAGTGAAATTTAAGAGTGGATTTTTTGTGGTTATAAATTTTATTGTTTTTATATATAATATAACCAGCCATTTTGAATAATTTTTCTTAATCATATCATTATCAGGTAAGTTATATTAAATATTTTTTATCATATTCTTAAAAATTCCATGTTATTTTCATATTTGTTTCAATTTTTTTTCTTGTAATTTTCGAGTTCAGAGAGTCTACAAATCCAAAACACAAAAAACATCCACTAAAAGTGTATCACAAAACACTATTAATCATAACTACGAGTTATCTACCCCCCTTGTTAGTAAATTTTTTTACTTGACATTCGAAAAAATTGTATAAATTTTAATTTCCTTTTGAGCAGCTTTTTTATTTAATCAATTTGTGATGATGGCTCGCTATCGCTATATGATAAGTGTCAATTTATATGATTTTGTGGACAGAATATTTTATATTTTTATTGTTAACTAAATTTTCTGCTAGACATTATTGTTTATCGTTGACAATGATAAATATGTTTTTATGGATCACAATCATTTACATTTACTTCAGTCATATTGAAAACCTCTGTAATATTTTCAGTTGTTCTATCTTTTAATTGAATCATACAGAAGAGTGAATTGATTTCATTCATAATTTTGTAGGTATAACATATAAATACAAGTTGGTGTGACCATTCAACTGGATTATCAGAAATGTGGATGTATGTAATTTATTTTCCAGAGGAGAGCTTACAATTTATATAGTAATATAATTTAAAATATTTGAAAGAATTTCTTTATGTTGAAATAAATAATTTATACAATTTTTTAAAATTAAAATATTTCACTTTAAATTGTAAATAATTTATTTTCTGTATACACAACAAAGCAAAACATAAAAACTGTCCAAACTAATTTAAAATTATAAAAATTATCTTCCTAATTAAAATACTATAAATTTTTGTCACCGTCTAATTTTATTTTCTTTATTATCCATTTTTCATTTACACAATTAATTCAAAATTAATTCTTTTTGGCAAAAGTATAACTTTCATTTAAAATTGTTTTTATTTCTTTTAATTCCTTCGTATTTTTCGTATTTTTTATCAATATCTTCACTATAAATTTTGTGCATTTTATATTTTATCCTTGATGAAAAATCCATAATAAAATGCAACATTAATTCTTTAAAGGATTCATTCACTTTTCCTTATATTTCTTTTCTTTTCTTTTTTTTTGTTTCAATGATAAGCTTGGAAAGGAAGCCAGATGTCTCATTTACTGCTTATTACATTATAAGACTATACACCTTTGACTTTAAATTTGAAGAGTGATTAAAGTTATAAAAACGAGGACTGGTGTACTGGTGTCTTTTTCGTCGCATCCTCAATTCTTCTTAGATTAAAAAACAGTTAAATTTTCTGAGAGCGGGGAGCAGAATCCAGGCACATAGTTTTTCTTATTTATTCATTATAAAAATTAAGATAGGATACAATTTGTGGAGAAATATTTTTGGGTGGCGGCGAATATTTAGAATAAATTTAAAAGTACATTTTTAATCTGTTAATTATTTGTCTTCAACACCTGCTGGTATATTATACTATGCCAACTTTTTCTATGACACTTTCATTCCCCCATCTTAAAAATAATGCGATATAATTATAATAAAGACGAACATTTTGGAAACGTAAAATTAAAGGTTATGTTAAGAGTTCAAAAATTCAGTTTTATATAAATAACCCAGAGCTAATTTTATATCATATTTCAGAAATGGAATAAATCTGGCATAAGTAGTGGTGGTACTTAATAAACCTACTGGAAAATAAAATAATTCAAATATCACCTGAGGAAAATTGAACTTTCAAAAATCATTGATTTCTTAAATTCAGATTTCCAAATTTTTGATTTTATTTAAACAATATTTTTAATGATTCGGTTATTGACCAGTTTTATGAGTGTTGGCTTTGAACCAAGTGAGGCTATGTGTCTACCTGTACTACTTTTATCATTACCATTCTGAACCAGATCAATTTATAAAACTTCTGCTTTAGATTGCCATAAACAAAATTAATAATTGACGAATTTAATTGGTATAGTTTAAATTTATAATCAGAAATATGCTAAGACGACGTTTCATAAACGTCGCCTTTTTATTATGTAAAAAGTATACGAAATAATAAAATAAGGTATAAAAATTTAATATTTTATACTTCTTGGCAATAACATTACATAAAAAAAACTTCTTGTAAATTGTAATATATCTTTTTGGAATGCAATCTTTACCTATTCAAGATAAATTTATTATTGTTTTATAAATTTATCTTAAAGTGTTATATAGTGACATAAATAGTAAAAAGAATTATTCCTCTTTCATTTGAACTCACCTTCTTCATCTGAATTCTCCTTTATTCGATTCAATTATTTAAGTGAACTGCCAGTAGTCTTGCCAGTTGTTGCTACTGGACAATTTTAAATAAATTATTTATTAATTTTGAATATAATTAAAAGTTGTTTCTTTTCCATACTTTCGCGATAATTTACGTAATTGCATAATATTTAAGGATGAATTTTAAAACAGGTAATAATTTTAAATAATCCAATTTTCTATTTTTAAAATGTAAAATTAAATTTAGTTTCCATTGAAAATATGTTGTAAATGGTAGTCGAAAATATTTTTTTTTAGCTGAACAACGTAATGATAATTGTATAAAGTCTTTTTACTATACTTAGAAATCAACATCAAAGAATCGTTTTATAAGTTAGAAGAATTTAATTGATCCAAATTTAGAAAATCCTTAAATTAAAATCATTCTCTTTCAAAATTTAATAAATATTCCTTTGAGAATCAGTTTTATGTTGGTAATAAATATTCAAAGAAGGATACATTTATTTTTGTTAAATGTTTACATGTTTAATTATCTATTCTAAAGGATTCTTCACTAAACATAATATTTTTTTTTTTTTGCAATCAAGATATTTCTCACGAATTCTAGACTAGAGCAAGGACAGTGTAGTTGGAATAAAAGGCTACATATTGTAGAGATATAAACTAAATACATACAGTCTTGGTGATGTTCACTCTTTTCTATCTATTTTTTTTTCTTCATTTCTTCTTAAGTGTAAATTGCTCCTTTCTTTCCTGCTGTTTAACCTTTTAGGTCTACAACTTATATCCAAGTGTATATTAAGATTAGTATGGTAAATAAGAAAAATACTTGATTTCCAAATAGTGTTAAAATATTTTCCGGTCGGAAGGATAAAAATATATGTATATGTAAACGATTATTACAATGTATGTCGGCAAAGGAATAAAGATTAGTACTAGTATGAATACATTAAAATTTATTAGACACTTTTGTATATGTTTTGATTTTTATCGTTCTTTGTGAATATGATTTTCTTCAAGTGTTTATTCAAAACATAATTCTTTTTAATATACATAAATATCTTTCTTTTTTTTTTAAATAACGAAGCATGAACTTATGTATATAGAAATTATGTAAATAGGCAAACAAAATAAACTAAATATTTGAATATTATCGTTGAGAAGTTGCTGTCCTTAAATATTTCGTTTTATCGTACATTAAATTTGATTAGTGATGGTCATTAAAAAGAAAATGAAGTGTTAATAATGAAATGCTGGAATGAATAATTTCGATAATATTTTTTTAAAATAATTTTCAAATTTATGTGTCAATAGTTGAGGGTTAAAAATAAATCTTAATAGTTCAATTAAACGTTGCGACATGTTGTTGCATGCAATGGGCCTAAAGTACTTTCCTAAATGTATGAATTCTTCACATCTATTGATATCCCTATCCGACAGAATTAGATCCACAACTTCTTTTTACAGACTTTTTTTTTGCAAGATATTTATGTATACATTTTATATATGTTTTCATTAGTCTTTGCAAACTTAAACAAACGAAGGAACAAAATCATTCCAACAACACAATAAATCAAAAGTCATAAAGCTTTATCAAGAATAATTTCAAGCATATTATAAATATTTATATATATAATAGCATCTATAAAAGTATCGTTTGTAAATAATAATTTTTATCTGAAAGATTATCATAAAATTCAACAAATTTAAACAATTTCTTATTATATCCTCTCTAACAGTGATAATCCTCTAACAGTGATGATTATAAGATTATCGGTTTAATTAGTTCTTTGATAAAACTTTATTGAATTGATTGCATCGCTGAAATAAAAATTGCTATTATTAAAATCAAATTATAAAGATATAAATGAATAAAATATAAATTTTCATATTACGAGACATAAGCCAAAAGAAAATGTTTATATAATGAACCATAACAAATTAAATTGGTATATATATGGTATAGATAATGATTTAATTAGTTTAATACAGAATTTTCTTTTTGTGGTAAGTTCTTTATGATATGAAAAGGATATTCTTTTCAATAAGCAAACAAAATAGACAAAAGTCGAAGCATTTTTCTATTGAGTGAGTACAATGACGTAATGGTAAAAAATGTGATAATTGAATTAAAACTTTTAATTGATCCTTTTGTAGATTACACACAACTAAAAAAATTATGATTGTATAATATATTTTTTTTAATGAAACCAAAGATTTCCTTTTTATTTATTATCAATATTAAATTTTTACTTAATATAACTTTTCTTATAGCGTAAGTAAGTGCTAGCAACGTATTTACTTTAGTTATTTTGGCATTATGAAACTATACAAACTAATATGAGTCTTATAAACTCAGTAAACATTTAGTTGAACGTCTGGTAGCTCTGCACTTTTACGTATTTAAAACACTGGCTTATGATCTGTTAAATGGATTTCTAAGAATGTTTGATTACATCAAATTAACTGAAATTTTTGCGGCATTAACACAAATTAGATTCCTTCCTTGGTAATATAAAGTCGTATAGTATGATAAAGTCGTATAGTTGCAAGTGCTATAGAGACCACTTTATTTTCTTCATATCGAATAAATATTTAAACAATTTTTTGATTTAATTTTTCACCTACTTTGGTAGTTTGGTTTCCCTCTATAACTTATTACAAGAATTTATAAAAACACCTCAGGTCAAATTATAAACTTATATTTTTTTTTTAATAATTGAATATTGAATATTATTTTTACATTTATAAAAAATGTAAAATTATACTGACCGAATTATCTTTAATCTGGACACTTTTGTATAATTTCTTAATTTTTTATTATTCACCAAAAACCCACATTTCGGGTCCGTGGATTTATAGAATAAAATCGGAATCTCATCTACAGATTTCAACATTCGGATGAGGCGTTGGTTTGATGTCTGCAGCCAACATAGGCCCATATATTTCAATGTATTCAAATAATTAAAGAATTTAGAATCGTATTAATTAAATTTATTAAATGCATTCAATATTTTATATAAAATCGTATTGAGAATAAAATATTATTTATGTATAATTATATTCATTTAATGTTAAAAGGTTCATAAAAATTATTCATTTAACCTTTTTTATCCAACTCAATTGAATTTAGATTTATTTAATCAAAATTGATTTTTATTAATATTAAAAACCTTCAGAATTTATTTCCATTTAAGTTATTTGTTAATTTATTATTTACAGAATTATTATTGTGTATAATAGCATAAATTATAATCATAACTATTATACATTTATATTGAATATTTAAGGAACAAAAGGATTTATTTTCAATTTAAACATATTATGTTGGGTTTTCTATATATAGTTTATAGTCTTAGAATTATATATTCAATTTTGAAATCATTATTATTATTTATAAGATATTGATCCAATTAAAGTATAGAAATTTAAATGGTTTAGTTATTACATTATGAATTTGATATTGGTTATTTTATATTATATACAAGCCTATTCGTTTCATTTTCTCGAAGTAAATAACTAAACGCTTTATAATGGATTTAATTCTATACACTATCTGCTCGGCTCTCGGTCTTGGTCGTAACCACATATTGTAAGTAGTATTACAAATCATTTCATTATGTCTTGCTTACATATTTCGATTTCATTTCTAGGTCTGTGAATTGCTCTATTAGTGCGTAAGCGGTAAATTTCATCTTGTATTGATTTATTCAGGATGGTGCCAATGCCAATTATTATCTCCTGTTTCATGGTGATATGGAACCCAATATTATGCAATAAAGATGGGAGTGCATCACCTTGTCTAACTCCTTCTGATGTCCCAAATAAGCTGGTTGTGGTTTTACGAATTATTACTTTGGATTTTGTGTCGTCTTACTCTTACTGTCATTTTTACGAGCTTAACAATTTTCTTTAGAATTCCAAACTTTGCCATTGTATATCGTAGTTTTGTTGTTCATTCCTGAAATGACAAAAAAAAAAAAAAATAGATTTTAATTATTCTCCTTAAAGATATTCAAGATGAATGAAAAGTTATGATAAAATTGAAAATATTATTATTTTAAGTGATTTAAATTAGTTTAAACTTTTCAACATCTTTGACTAAATTCTTAATCTATTTACACTTTTAAAGCTATTACCAACAAGAAATTTTTTTATTATCTTTTTTGTTTTTATTACATGGAATTACTATGAAGTCTGGTGATGGATTTGGCTTGTAATTATTATCCGATTTTAATGAAATTTGGTACACTAATTGGATTCGAGATTACGCATGTGTTGACTAAGGCAGAAGATTCTAATGAAATTTGGTACACATCATATTAGTTTTCTATTTTTGTCGGTGCTTATAAAATTAGGGGCCGGTAGTATCAGTGGGTCCCTATAAAAATTAAGAGTTTTATAAAATACATGATCAATTTCTTAAAACATGTTTGTTGCAAACATAATATTAATTACAAAACAGTGTTGAACATAACTACGAGATATCTGCTAAGGTACCCCTAACAGCTTTTTTCTATTTCTTCAGATAATATTCGAATTTATTTTGCTAACTTTTATCTAAACTACATATTTTTGTAAAATTTCAATATTATATTCATGAATATCATTTTTTCAAATATTATTCTTATGGAATTTGAAAATATCTATTAACTTCTATTTTGGATCATCAAAATATGATTTTAATCTTTATGTTCTAAGTAGTTTGCCTGTCTATCCAGGAAGTTTTTCTGGTTTAAAAAAAAAATCTAAGTCCTGTCGCAATGATAAGCATTGTACATCCACATAAAAGTTAAGAGGAAAATATTATCACATTTAATAAACTACTTGTAGATGTCAACAAAAATACTAATAAAAATAGAATATATTTTCTTGAACGAAACTTTATCTATCTGTAAAATATGATAAAGAAATTTCCCTTAAATGTCCTTGAATATTTTTGGATAAATCTATACCATTATGGTACGATAAACTTTTTGAAAGACAACATATCCTTATCCATAGATATTTTTCAGTTTATTGTTTATTATTTTTGAATCTATTGGTTTTCCAATGCAAATGATAAAACTTAATGAATAGGAAGACGTAAGACATTCATTCTTATTATAATATATTAGAAATGATCTAATGAATTTTAACTTTTTCACTTTATCATTTGAAGTATGGAAACTATTTACGAAAAATGTACGAATTTCATATTTCGGAGATCAGGATTTATATTTAGATTTAGAGCTATTTGATTTGAAATTGGTTCACGGAAGCCTAGAATAATTATTGGTTTATTTATTTACTTACCGACATCATTCTTAAAATTGTTAACTACCACTGAATAAGGCATCTTATTTGTGACGACAAGGTGTTAGTACGTAATTTTGACATGGTTTATAAAATTATTCATTCGTTACATGCATTTACTATTTAATTTTTTTTTATTATTTTCATTGCCGAAGCCGATTGATTTTTTTTAGTCAAAAATCTATAATTCCGATAAAGTATTCGAAATTGCACTCCAGATAGGAATAATTTTTATTTCGATTAGGAAAATGAATGTATAACTTTGAAAAGTTGTAATATTATTTTGGATAGAAAATTTTTATTATCTTTTCAAAACTATTAAAAGGATAACTGACTGACATTTTTTTTTATGTGCAGAAAATTGTTGTTGAATATGTACAGGGTTTTTGTGAAAATTCAATACAATTTACATATTTCATATAGTTTAAAATGTGCGTTTCCTGTTGTTTTATTCTAAATAATATTATTAAATATAGAAAATGATGATGATGATGATGATAATGATATGCTAAACTTTTAAGAAATATAAATTTATTTTTTATTTGGTTTTAAAGTTTCTATAAATAAAAACTACAAATTGAAACTTTCAGCAAAATGATTGAAAATTATTTTTAGAAATTTTAAAATTGAATTTTATGTAAATATATTTACAATATTAAAAAGAAATTGTATAATTTGTATTAATAAAAAATCGGCTATGTATAATTTTATATTATTAAATTAAATATCTATAATTTTAATTTTACATTTTAATAATATTTATAGTTCACTTACTAATTTCTATTTATCATTCAATTTGTCTATACTATATGATAAAATGATGTTATGATAAAAATTAAAACTAATGTTTCTTAAATGTTGCTTAAATTATTGTTGCCTGAAAATTTGTTACAAACACCATTTTTAAGATTGTGGGAAATCGAATTTTAATGCTTGTATGCATTTTTTCAACAGATTCCAGAGGTCGGAAAACTTTAGAAAATATTAAGAAATTTTTAAATTTTGAAAATATCCTGGAGAGGTAGAATAACGAATATTGATTGAGGTACTTAATCGAATAAACAAATCAACTGAACCTGAACTAATGAAAATAATAACAAATAGAAAATTGAGTTCGTTAGGCTGAAAAATACAGGATACTAAGTTTCCCTTCAAGGAAAAATATTAAGTTCAAGGACAAGAGGAAGCAGGAAAAAATCTTGGATACGTAACCTTGGAAAATGGTAGAATATGCTTGTTATGGATATAAAAAGAAATACAAAATGCGTTTGCCGAAAAAGCCACTTAAATAACAATACCAATTTATATTAGGATGTATTTTTTTTTGGTAAAACATAATACATTAATTAAATAATTCACAGTGATATCAAAGTATAACACCTCTCCCTAAATCAGTACCTATGGTGTACGACAGCTACCAAAATAGTCTCGTGCATATACATTTAGAATTGGAGCTCCCGAAATACGGGCGCACAAACGCCAAGAATTCGAATTTTGACAACCGTATAAAAAACTCCTCTAAGAGTAAGAAAGCGGTTTGTTTTCAAAATCAATTTCATATAATTGTGCCTCATTATTTTTATAAATTGGTGATTTGTATGAAAATTATCAGCGATTGATTTTATTTTTGAGCAATTTTGTTTTAATTAATATATATTAATTTCAATTAAAAATTTTACATTTGAATCAAATCGATTTGTAAAATATGAAATTAACCTATTGGTGTTCATTGTAAATATTGTAAACGACATTTCCAATAATACCAAAATTAGATTTTGGAAGCGAATTTTAATCGTTGTGAATTCCCGGACACAATATACCTTGGCGATACTCTCGCTGCGATACCTTTTTTGAAATATTAAAATTCAAACATATAGAAATATATGAGAGAAGTTAAAGCGGTGCCGCTTTGTTCTACGGAAAAGTGAATTCGATTTCAACTTAATCTGACAGTATATGATAAGACACATATAAGTAAACATAAATATATATTTGGATTTCAGAAAAAGGAATTAGCATAGTAAATTATATAAAAAAAGCTTTGATAAATATTTCCAATTTAATATTATTTAATTTAATATTATTTACAAAAAACGCTTTCCCAAAACCAAATTTTATGCTGTTTCAAAAAGTAGTAGAATAGTAGTAGAAAAACAGAACTAAAAATGTTCTATTTTGGAATTATTGTTTATAGGGTCAATATGTTAATTGACAACATTGACAACTCGCAAATGTCAAAAAATTTCGTAAACAGTAATGGCGCGTTTTTGATGAAAAATAAAAAAAAAAGTATAAATATTTTAGTAACTAACGAAAACAAATTAAAAAACAACTCAAATTATATAAAACTAATGCAAAATTTAAAAAGTGTTTGGATATTATTTATTGAATTTTTCTTTTTAAAATTATTAAAGATGTCAAATTTGAGTCGTAAATTAGCAGGTTAGTTTTTAGTATATAATTATTTATATATAATTAAATTAAACTATTATGCATGTACAATTAAAGTATTATTAACTTATATTTCTTTTTATATTTATTTAAAAATAATATTCATCAGGATCAAATTGGGAAAATTCCGTACTTAATACACAAAATAATAATAATACAACATCACCACAAAAAAATGGAAATTCAGCAACAAAGAAAAATCTGAAGAAAGAAAAACCATTAATGAAATATGTTGCTATGGATTGTGAAATGGTTGGTATAGGTCCAAATGGTTCTGATGATATGCTAGCTAGAGTATCAATTGTAAATCAAAAAGGTGATGTTCTATTAGATAAATATGTTAAACCACGTGAAAAAGTTACAGATTATAGAACAAGTGTAAGTGGTATTAGACCAAAAGATATTGAAAATGCTGAAGAATTTGATAAAGTACAAAATGATGTTATAAAATTATTACAATATAAAATATTGGTTGGACATTCTATAAATAATGACTTGACTGTATTGTTTATTAAACATCCTCACAAATTTATAAGAGATACTGCTAAATATAGACCATTGGCTAAATTAGTATCGAATGGTGCTACACCAAGTTTGAAAAGACTGACTAAAGCCATTTTAGGTATAGATATACAAAATGGTGAACATAATTCTGTTGAAGATGCCAGAGCAACTATGAATATATATAATAGATTCAGTGCAGATTGGGAGAAATATATTAAGAAACAATTACACAGAAATCAACATAGACATTCTAGAAAATCATAGCTAAAACTTAAAGAACTTATATAGTTAAATTTTATTATTTGAATATGAAAAATGAATAAAAGATTTAATTTTTGTTAAAAAATAATTGTTTATTTTTTGTTAAAAGGAATATATTTTTTTTAGATATTAGATATTAAAGAGAGGTAAGATCTATATTTGTCCCAGTAACCACGTGACTGCAGCTATAACTGAATCACGTGGAATTTCTGGCTTAGCTTCAGTTAGGGAAGGCTATTTTTATGCCGAGGTATTACTTCGGGTATACAAATGTATTTATTTAAACAATAATGTAATATAACTTTATTTCTCCAAGTTTTGAGGCTACAATCTCAGGCACGAGGCATTCCGTTTGTTTCATCTTGATGTGTCAATTTAGTTTTTTCTCAAATCATGTTAACACATTCTTCACCATCTTTCGTAAATTTCTTTTAATTTTCCTTTAAACTTGCTTTTAAAGCAAGCTAAATAAAGTTATTATTCGCAGACTGGACTTGTTTGGTAATAAATAAAGCCTACAATCAACTTCAAAAGGTTTAATAAAAATTGAGCAGAATTCATCCACAAAATTTGCTACAAAAGTAAAATATAAATGATGAAATAAAAACAACATTATCATTTGTTTATCTAGTTTCCTTGGACTAATCATTAAATGTTAAATATTTAAATATGCAGATACTAGCTATAAGTACAAATTTATAAATAATTAAAAGATAAATCATTAAAACCGCACGTTTAAAATGACAGACAATGTTGAGAGATCATGCTTTTAAAATACGGCGATTATGTGTAGAAGATTCGGAGAACAATTCTAAATTTCGGTCGAATTAGTTGCTGCGTTAGTCAGTCTGCGTAACTTGAAGGATACGAGGGGTACAATAGGCCTTATTTTGGCAGGCTACGTGATAAAACATCCACCGGTTCCCCTCCAATCCAATTGAATGCAATGTATGCGTGCTTGTATCCTGCAAATTTGTATTACAGTGTGACCTGTGAAAAAGGATTTTTAACTTATTACAAAATTATTTTTCTTATTACAAAATTGTATGCTCGCCTAACTTCTATGACAGTTTTATAGTCGTGTCTATCTCTATATATAAGTAACATAACAAATATTGGTTTATTATGTATAAGCAGGATTTATTAAGATGAAAACTAATTCTCTTGATTAAAACCATAAAATATGTACTGTAGAAAGTTTATGCATTAATGTATATATAATTTAATAACTTACTTAAAATTTACAAATTTTGTTCATATAGCATTAATATTTTGAATATATAAATAGATATAAATAATATTTATATTTATCATCATCCATATAAATTAATTATACTAAAAATATAATTAATTACACTGTTAAAAATGTAATTAAATGTATTAAATATTGATAAATTGTGTATCAGTTAAATGTAAATCTAAGTAATGTCAATTTGCACTATATAAATGTAATTAATATGGATTTTGTGAATATTAATTATTTAATTGGAAGATGCGGATTAGTAATATGGAAAACTGAAAATTATCGGTTGTCTGGTACTATATACAATAGTGGGCTGATTTTAAGCATTTTTTTATGGTAGTAAGAACCAAAGCATTTAATCGTAAGTGCGTGATACAGGTACAAAGATACAAACAGTATTTACCTGTGTTACATTCTTCTCCATATCTTCTAGACATGACACATGACTATCTCCGATAGCCGTATTCAAAAGCGATCAAAAACGACTTTGCCAGATATACTGAGTTTTCATATTTTGCAAGAATTTCTTGGTAATTTGTTCGCTTGGGACTGACTACCCATAAGTTTTTCGTTACTTTCCTCTCGATGCAAGCTAGCCAGCGTTAGAGATGATTTCCTTTCTTAATCGGCCAGTTAGAATACCCAGATCACTCCAGTCCACAGTTGACTACTTGGTATTTAGTACAATTTTAAATTACGAAATTTACTTAATTTAAGCATTTTTAATTACAAATATCTAAATTTATAATTCCAAATTATTATAAATTTATTATGTTAAAGAATATTTTAATTTTTATAACAAAATGACGAGATAATCAAAAACATTGCTGACATGTTCTTCAAATTTTGAAAGCACTTTTGTACTAATACAAAATTTATTAACTTCATTCGAATATTATCGATTATTCTGCTAAGCTAGAATGGTCAGAAACTATTCGAAATTGAATGGTGTTTAGAATATACCTCTTCAAATATTAGTCCCCAAGACCTCGGTGCTTTATAAGTTTTTCATATTCAGAATAAATCCTCTTCGTATTTGAAAGATGAACACATTTAGAGATTGGCCTGTGAATCTAATTAATCTTACTTATTTACTTAAATACATTTGATTTATTATATTTAACTGTGCCTTTAAAAACGAATTAAAAATAATTATTATAAAAAAAAATAACTTTTTTTATAAAGACATCGAAGTGAAGTAAATAAGGAAACTAATTCCAAATATGGAAATACATTATTAAGTCTATAATGTATTTCCATATTTGGAAGTTTAAAATATTTCATACAAAAGTTCAAAAATTTATTTCTTATATATTTAATTTGTTCTTTCTATTCAAATTTCTTGAAGCAATTTCTTAGCAATTTTAATTTATATATATTGAAAATTATTAATTAAAATGCGAATAAAATTGCTCTAAATTTAATGATTCCCGTCGAGTTAATCGAAAATGAGTTCATATAATGATCAATTAATCGAATTATAAGTTCATCGAAAAAATATTAGAATTGACCTTACAATTGTTATAAATATACAATTATAATTCTTATACTTTTACATCAACGATTTTAATAATTGAGATTATCTGACGCCTGATACAAATTCTTGTAATCGCATTGCTAATATATATCGCTATCGATCGCTCAATATACTTTTAAAAAAAATAATAATCTATGTTAAATATGAAAAATAATATTATTAAAAAATAGATGAATCGATCATTGGATTAACTCATTTTCGATGAAATCGTTTTCAATGAACATGTTTTCGATGAACTCGTCAGTTACCAATCTAATGTAGAAATTCTAAAAAAAATGTTTCTATAAAATTTATTATATTTTCTATATTTTCTTTTGAATTTAAAAACAAATATTATTTTAAGGCTTTCAATTTTATAATCATCATAAGAAAACGACGCATTTCAAGCAAAGCAAACATATTCTAAACATATTAAAAATATACTCGTAAATATTAAGTTTTGAAAATCCTTTTTTGATGAAAATGTCTCATTTTATTTATGTTTCCATAATTCTTAATTTTTTTTTTAATATTATATTTTATAGAGTTTAATTCTTGGAGAATATTCAATTTAAGGATTTTGATATTATATCTAATGTCATTGGAAAATATATAATAAAATTCAATTTTGTTTATTAAAATAATGAACTTTAAAATTACATTTTGGTAGTTTTTTTTTTAATAATTTTATTGAAAATCAGTTCAAATAAGAAATATTTTATATTAATTGGATGTAACGTGGTCTACCACGATGGATCTTTATCACAAATTCTACCATAGAGCTTCTCAATCTTTAGATACAGATCTACAAGGATATTTAAACGTCACTACTCACTTATTTTAATTATAAGTTATCTATTACTTTTTGAAGAAATAAATGTGAAATTGAAATATAATATGAAATATTGTAATGTAATTAAATAGAAAAACTAAAATTCGTAGAATTCATTTCAGGAACGGCTACCTAAAGAAAAATTGATTTGAGCAAGATTCATTTTTCGAGCAGTCGGTTATCATCAAAATACTTGGTTTCGTTCCCAAATGTTTCTTGTATAATTTACTATTAATAATAACATTTAATGCGTTATAAAAATTAATTAATTTAAGATTTATTGAGTAGTTTCTTTTATAATGAAAAACGAACAACTGAACTTATGGGCAGTTCTGCGAATTAAGCCATACCAAAAAGTATTCAATTCAATTGAATACTTTTTGGCCATACGAATTAATGAATATTTAATATATTTGAATTCTTTTCAAATTCGAATTAATATAAATCGTATTTGGAATGAATTAAATTATATTATTCCTGCATGAGTTAATTGAAAGTCCCCACAAAAGTTATGTTAATATAATAACCAACGCTACGATTACGAGCTGTAACGGAGAAACTTAATTTAGGGTCGTATAATTATAAATGTTTATTCCAAATCTTATAAAATATGGTATATCAATATAATCAAATATGAGTCAATTTATATAAATTAAAGACTGATTTTTATTAGTCATCCTTAAAAATGTTTTGGCATATTTAATCCTGTATTTCATTCCAGTCTTTAACCTCTGTGTTGAATGTTGTTATGTCGATGTCGTCTTTGTCTTTCTTTTTTTTTATTTTGACGGGTTACTTTTCTGGTAACTTCTAATGGGGTCTATTCAGCTATTATCTATCGGTCGTCATTAATCTGTTTTATTATTTGTCCCGTCCATTTCCAACACATCACATCTGTGAATACGATTTTAGCTGTGACCTGACAGTATAGTGTATAGAGATACACTATAGTGTATAGTGTACAGTGTTTCGAACTCGATGGATTGCTCATTCTAATAATTTAAATATTTTGTAAATATTTTTTTATTTTTTTTAAATTTAAAATATTAAATATAGTATAATTATTATAATATTTAACTTTATCAATTTCAATTATTTCTGTTTCAACTTAAATTTTATTTTCATTTCTAAATCCAATAATATTAAATTTAAAATAATTTTTGTTCGATTTCAAGGAATAACTTTAATACTGATAAAATATAAAATATGAACTTATTACTATATTAGTTTGTCTTCTAGAGATATATTTTCTTTCCCAGTGGAATTGATTTCACATTTTATAATATTTCATATTCTTTTTTCATTCTGATCGTTATAATGATAATAATGGTACCATAACATTTATACTAATCCAAATAACAAGAGTAATAATTTTAATAAATAATTTGTTGTAACAACAACTGAACAAATCTTTGTATTTCTTTATCATTTTTCCCAACAAAGTTAACAATTTTCGTCCTGGTGGTTCGATTTAAAAATAATATTTATATACAATTATAATATACTGGATACCATTTGTAATATCGAATTGATATTGAAAGGCATTAATCGAATAGAAAGGATAAATACTGAAAAATTTTAGAGACAGGACAACAAAAATTTTGTTTATCTTTTGGGAGGATAACACTAAAATTTTGATTTAGTTTTCAATCAATTGAATTGAAATATAGTAAATTTTTTTTGTATATGGAAAAGGATTCGTCAAGGTGGAAATTTCCCATAGTATATGAGAATATTGTTATACTATAAGAAGTTATGGAATCAAAGTTGTGTTGCGATAGACATTGACCTAAACAAATCGTTTTCGATTAAGTTGGTTTTCGATTAAGTTTTCAATCAATTGAATTGAAATATAGTAAATTTTTTTTGTATAAGGAAAAGGATTCGTCAAGGTGGAAATTTCCCATAGTATATGAGAATATTGTTATACTATAAGAAGTTATGGAATCAAAGTTGTGTTGCGATAGACATTGACCTAAACAAATCGTTTTCGATTAAGTTGGTTATTCTACATGTTTTCGAAGCCGAATATTCCGAGTCTGACAAAAAAAATCATTGGACGAGTGACCTGTGGGCCCAACATTTACGATTTTAAAGTAATTTTTCATCGGTCGGCTAGTGTTTGTCGTTGATGCGAGAATAAACTTTCAATCCGTAAAATTATTTTTGTTTAGGTTAATTTTTAAAGCTTTTTATATTTTCAATTGAATCGAATTTATTCAATGGCTTAGCTAATCTGGGTATAAGAAATTTAAAAACGACAGATATAATCTGATTTTTGATATAGTGAAGTAAAAATATTTTTGCAGAAATATATTACAGAAATATTTCATTTGATTATTTTTATCAAGAAAATTAAGAAATATAATTTTTTATTAAATCAAGTAAAATAAATATAAATCCTGTTTGTATACACGAACAAATCTTTGAGACGTTTAGATTAGGATGTGTATTTTTAGGTGTCACGCACAGCAGTTATTAACCCTATTAAGGTACATATGTTATTCCTGTTCAATTTTAAAAGTTCCCAAATATTTTAGTAGAAATACCTTGATCTTTATACGTGGATAGTGTCAAGTGTCAATGATTTCACATCGTAACGATGCCGTAAAACTAGAAATCAATCCAACGTTTAAGGTGCATAGTATAATTGATTCCAATTTCATATAATTTTTTTTTTCGACAGTTCACATAACTGACAGCGTTCAGAACAGGCCCTAATTAATGGGTTAATAATTAATATAAAAAATTAAGAGTTGTGTATTGTAAATATACCTTTGTACTGGACGGGCTTCTATTTACGTTAATAAAATTACTGTCTACGTATGTAATACTATTAAAGACAGTCAATAGTAAAAAAGACAAAGATGTATAACAAATTTAGATAAGTTTTACGTATCATGTCCTTTTTTAAGTCTGTATTACAACACATTCTATGTATAAAAATTGTATTAATATCCTTTATAAAAAAAAAAACATTTTCATTTATTATAGTTCCTAATATTTGTAGAGTAAACATTACTATTATAATTTGGTGTTAATGTTAACACATTTATGTTACGCGTTTTCTATATACATTCGAGCCTTCAATAAAAACACATTTATGCTTTATTTTTATAATGTTAAAGTTTAAATGTAATTACTCATTACAACAATTATAAGTTAT
Organism: Rhamphomyia laevipes; assembly: GCA_963920725.1. NCBI lineage: Eukaryota > Metazoa > Arthropoda > Insecta > Diptera > Empididae > Rhamphomyia > Rhamphomyia laevipes. The sequence goes on from OY987259.1 coordinate 7,361,243, forward strand.
AATAATCTAGTCTAGGCACATCAACTATGAAGGACTTTGTACATATAAATCTTAAAATATTCTGAATACCAAAACATTTATTTTGTATAAAATTTTCTATTATAATGTTCACTCTTCAAATATATAATACCATATTCATATTGTATGTACTAGCAACTAGCGTATATGAATCAAATATATATAATACAAATTACGTATTAACATTTTCCCGGGTTACATGTTGCATTTGCGTTACAAAAACTATATTCATATGTATACAGAAAATAAATTTATGTCCTTGAGAAATGCAACAGTTCCAGCTAACGCATTTCAAACCCAGAATATCTAAAGGTTTGGGTTATAAAAAAACCGGGATGTAATGGAAGGCGAAAGTTTTATTTAATTATTTTAATTTTCTCTTATTTTGTTTGTTTAGCTAACTGCAAATAAAAGAAATTAATTTTTACGAGAATATGTACGCATTGGTAGATAGGAAATTTTTGGTGAAATAAAATATTGAAATGTGTTTTGTAAAGTGTTCCTGTTGCTGAGCATAATAATACCACTGGTAAAGTGCACAACATATTTTTTTTTTGTGCTTAATTTTGTTTTAGTTTATGAATTATGTTTTTTTTTGAAATATATTTGTATTTAAAAATGTTATAATTAAATTTTTAATCACTTGTTTAGTGAAATATTAAGTTGTTAAATTAATATTTACATAACAGAATGTTTTAATTGTTTTCTATAAATATTTTACTACAGCAAAGTTGGAGGAAAAATAGTCTTGGAAAATTATTAATCGCATTCTAAATTTTTTAATGACATGACTTTTTTTTGCATTACTGACGACTTTGTTACACATAATTTTGTGTTCTATTTTCAAAATCTTATCTAGAATTTTATTAATTATAATTATCTTATTAACAAGAAGCTTCTCTGGTCACCCAGTCATTGTATATGATCGAAGGTAAATGAGTAAGCAGATGAAATAGCACGAAAATATGCTATATTGATGTATCTTTAAAGGGTTATAAGTTATAAGATATGTTTCCGCCAGGGAAAATTTAAAAATCAATAAGTAGCTAACCAACAGATATTATAATACTTTGAAATGGAATGAGATGATCGCTTTATTGTATACAAAAGCATTCTGAAGTTTTCCTAATCATAAAAATTCCAAGATAATTCTGAAAATGAATAAGGAAATGGCCTGATTGTATACGGGAATTGCCAAGGGACATACAATTTTTAAGAAGCATGCAATTAGATTAGGAATTACTCCATCCTCCACTTGTCGTGGGTGTATGGCGGAAGAATAGACAATGGGCCATTTGTTATGCCGGTTAAAGTGATTAGTGATTACATTCTTTAAATAAACATTATGATAATGATGGACTACTTTAAAGCATGAGTTAATTACCAAAAGATTGATGTCTGAGAATTTAAAACTGTTGAAAATAAATAAAGTAAAATTGCAGGCTGCATTATAACATATAACAATTAAAATAATTTTTTTAGTAATTGTAAACTCCACTCTTAATTTCGTTCCGAATGATGAATTTGTTGCATTTTTTGAATAAATGTACAGGATTCAAAATTCAGAATCGGCAATAGAAAACGAAATATAATTCGATTGTTTCAAAGGGATAATTTGACCTATGGGGGGGGGGGGGGTTTGTCTTCACAATATTCTTTTAGGTATACTCATTGCCCAAAAACATCAAATAGATGGAATTTTTCCTGATCAAGTTTTTCATTTTCCTTTGGATAAGGAGTTCAATGTATTACAACCAATTTTAAGTGTTTCATATTTTTTCTCGCTCCTTGTATGATATCCATATCCATAATTTTTCATCAATTTTAATTATTGTTTATTTATATTGACATTTATTTAATTTTAATTCCCCCTGTTAGGAATATAGCACTTTTACCATATTTGACATATGACACATTACACATATCAATTTTATTCGGTTATAGTTGCTGTCGTTGTCGCTGTTTTCCGTTTTCCCTATTGAAATTTTAACTTAACTTAAATTTTTAATGAAATTTAAAAAGTGATACAGTTTTAAACTAATTTATACGAAAATCTATAATAATTTTGAATTATCAAAAACTAAAATTTATTATTAATTCACGATATTAATATAAAATTCCTCCATATTTTAAAGTGGAAAATATATTTTAGAGAAAATTCCCAGTTCGTTTGTATATATTTAAATTTAATATTTAAATCCAATTCAATAATCCTTTCTTTTCCAGACGTTTTTCTTATTCTCAAAACTCATATAAAATCTTTGAATGCAGAAAATTTTTAAATTTTTTTTTTATACCATCTCCTATTTTTTTTTTGAATTTCTATATTATAATTCCAGTTAAAAAGAAAGGATATATTCAAAATTCCGTAAATCTAAAACCGCGACTTTTTGGAATTTTACTTTGAATTTGGTATCCTTTAAAATTAACTTTATTCGTGGTATAATTTATGGTATTATTTATTTTTTCACATAGTTTTAATTATAAATGATATTCGAACATAAATTTTAATACTTTTTGTTTTATATAAGTTCAAGTTTTCTGTGTGTTGAAAATAGACGAAATAATGTAAACGATTAAATTTTCAGGAGTTTGTTAAATATAGTTCATGTTAAATGCTAAAATTTCTTCATTGTCTTTATAAAAGATGATTCCCCAAAACGTCAAAGTTCATATCACAAAAATTATTTTCACTATTGTAAGCACAAAATTTGATATTAGAGAAAAGTTATTTTAAAAAATCTTCAACATTTCCTTGAGTTGTCCAATAAATTTTATAAAATTTTAGAAATAATAGAAAATTTGAAATTAATAATCAGATTTTATTATAAAAAAATATTTTTAAAATATGCTTAAAAAACTAAAGTAGTCTGAATTTCAGTTGGAATTTCATTCGGCATATATTAACAGTATTATAGTGGCATATTGGCGGAAAGGTTTTTAAATAATTTATAATGGTTTCTATTACAGCTGCAAAAGTGTGCATTGTGGGAAGGAAAACTTTGCAATAATTCTCATATATTTTTTTTTTTTGGTAAGGTAAATAAATTTCCGCGACATAATATTTAGTATATTCAATAAGAATTTTTTAGTAAAAACTTTTTTGTATAAAAAAAACAAATAATGGAAGAAGAAAAATTAATATATTATTATTATCATCATCATCAGATAGTGCTACAGCTAAAGGGATAAAGTGATGAAGGGCGGATTCCTAATTAATCCAAATTTATTCAATTCCAATTCTCGCCTGCACATGCTAACGACCGGAAATGTGAGCAACCAATACGTAAGTTTAGGGGATAGCGAAATCGGATTAGTTTAGTTTGGACCCCGGTTAACGCAGAAGGGATTTGGTTCGCTTAAGATACTGAGAAATAATTATTACGAGAATTTCGTATAAGCCTTGGATAATGGATGGAAATACTGAATTACGATACTCCATACTCGCAACGAAAAATTATTAATATATTATTATATATAGACAAATATTTCTAAAAAATGTTAAAATTATTATGTAAAAGATGGAATGTCATCAGAATTACATACATAATTTAATAATAATTCGTAGATCGGAGCTTTCTTATTAAAATTATAATTTTTAATTAAATTTTAATTTGAATCTTAACTTTTTAAGTTACATATTTATTAACTGTTTCTTTATTACATAAAAATTATACACAAGTTTTACTTGAAGCTTTAATATTTCTGAGACATATAATAAATTTTATAATTACTTTTATTACTTTTTATTATCTACTAATGTAAATGTGGAATTATGCTGATTTATTTTGGTATGATAAAAGTGTCCTAACATAATCGGCTGAGTACTTTTATGTATATTTATTAAAAATCTGACTGGAAATTTGCAAAAAATTTACTTTTTCATGATATAATAATAATAATTCTACAAATATGATAAACTTGACTTTCTGTTAGGTGGAAACATTTCTATTAGACGGATATTAATATATAATCTGAAAATTGAGATTCTACTTTTCAATATCTATGGTCTATCTAACAATTCGAGCTTTCCGGAATAGAAAATTCCGAAATGGTAAACTGGATCTGGATAAGATACTAGTATGAGAGAAGGTGCTTATGACCATCGTTTTCAATTTTATGGAGGAAATTGTTATTTTTAAAAATAGAGGAAATTTTTATTTTTAAAAATAGCTTGAATAATAACTCTAACCAAAGTAATTTTAAAATGTATAACAATCAACAATTGATCCGATGAAACACACAATTATTCTGTGGATAAATACTAAAAAGTCTAATTTAAAAACATAAAAAATACAAAAAATAACAACATAAAATTTGTGCGAACATTAAAAAAGATTTTCTTCCTTTTAATTCTATATAATTTTTTTTTATTTACATAAATTTTCTTTATATATATATTTAATACCATCGTTTTTCTTGTAATTTTAAAATTTCATATTAAAATGTGTTATCCTAATATGTTTGTTTATTTAACAGAGTACGTTTATGTGTACAAAAAGGATATAAAAATACATAACATTTTATTTGTAATTTTTTTATTTTTATTATTTTATATTCATTGTTTAAACATTTTATTTCAAATACTAACAAAACTTTTTATTTATATATATATTTATTTTTCGTTAAAATGTTTAAAATAAAATATAATAAATTTTTGTTTTTAATGTAATTTAAAAATGACTTTTAAAAGTTAAAGCGTCAGCGAATTTTAATAAGGTTTGATAAAGATATCCTTATTGAGAGTCAAAAAATTTTGTATAGTAATTTACACAAAATCTTTTAAAAGATCTTTTATTTTTAGATTTAGATAACATTTCTTATTTACTAAATTTCAATTTAATTAAAAATGTTAGTTAATTATATTCATGTAGCAGATAGATTTAAGGAAAAATTGTAAGTACATTTTGGTTATTTGTAGAATGTACTGAATATGAAATTGATAATATAAAGGAAAATGTTTGAAATTTGGTTACCACATGATGACATAATGTTCAAAATGAAATGCGGACTTCATAACCGTTCAATACCGGATTTTGGTTTTATTTATAAGGCCCCAAATATTATAAAGTCATAAATATGAGTTTAAGAATGAAATTAATTTTTTTTAAATAAGATTTAATTGGGAATTGTATTGTAAGTGAAAGTGAATCAGAGAGTTATGAAACATTTGGTATTATGATTTATTTGAATATGTTAGAGAAATAAAAGACTAATGGCCGATTTTACAGTGAGAACCTAAATTTTTGACATAGTTTAAACTCCAGTTTGCAAGCTTAATCAGAAACCTTTCCATAAAGTGAGATTTAACATTAAACGCAGATGGGAGACGTTAAGGTTGTGTATAATTTAAAATAACTTTTATTATAAAACTTACACAATATCACATTAATTTTAATGGTATATTTTTATTCACAATAATATTAATTTCAATTATCATTCACAATAATACGCTTAAGCTTAAGCTCTCAGTGTTCTATATAGAATCATCTTCTTTTTTAAAAAAATGTAGAAAATATTGAATAGGTGGAAATTTATAATGCCACATAAAATATTTTGCGAAAGATAACTTTATTATTTTGTTTCGAAACTAAGAACCGTATTGATCGTGTGCATACGTTTCTTAGCAATACTTATACCATTGTTGAACCGAGAAGTCACTTATATTAATAATCTTAGATCTGCATTTAAATCCACGCATAAATACTTAATTACTAAGCGATTTAAACTCAATTAGTTGTAGGCCATGTACACGAAAATCGAAAAATGATTAATTTTTATTTCGACAAAGAAATTAATGAATATTTTGCAACGTTTCATATTTTATAGGATTAAAAATATAGTTTTATACTACATGAAAAATATTGGTCTTTATAAAGTGTAAAGAAATGGCGGTAAAGTTTAATCAAAAACATTATTTTATTTAATAATATTGAAATTCGTTAATATAATTTCAGATACCTAAAATTTAACAACTACGTTTTACTCTATAATTTGAATTATTCATTTTCAATTTCGAAAAGTTTATCATGAAATCTTTTAGCAAATAAAAAATGTTTATAACTAAAAAAAATTCACATATTCTAAATATAATTCTTAAAATATACCTAAAAAGTTTTTTAAGCAAATATTCACAAAAAATAAATAAAAATAAAATAAAAATCTTGTTAAAAACTTCAAACTTATTCAAATATGCTCCCAGTGCAATGTCAATGCTGAAATATCTTTATATTTTTTTTTTTTGGTAAACTAGAATTTGAAATGCACATAATGCGACATTTTACAAATTTATAACCGCCACTAAAATATTCCACGAATAAAGTTTTTCGTTGTTTTTCTTTTATTTATGTGGTAAGATGGTTTTTTTTTATGTGTTTGCTTGATATCCTTTTTAAATATCTACACTTTTCATATCATATAAATATGTATTCTTAGAAACTTGTTTAAAAAGTTTTGTTTTTTATTCGTTTTGTATATGTTTTTGAAAAGAATCATTTTAGTAAATTCATATTAGTTGAAAATTATTGGTACATATATGAAATTTCCACATTTTCTTTTAATTTATTAAATATAAATTGATAGAAATACAATTAAAACTTGAATATATCGAAAAATTGAACAAATCGATATCCGCCATTTTGAAATTCTAATCCGAATGCGAAAAACTTATATACATGCAAAAAATTATACATGGTACAACAGCAAGAGGTAGACTAACAAAGAGATCGTTGGATGTAGTTGAAGGAGATCTTAAAAAAATTAATATGATTAATTAGCAAACTGCAGCACTACAACACATTGTTATTGGGATAAAAGTTTCACCTGAACTAACAAACCAGTCATGATGATACCACTAAATTGATGTGGAATACTTGTTCAACTTTTAAAACTGGTTCTGTTATATGCAAAGATAAATTTCCATTAACTTCAAGTGTTCCTAAAAGATTTGCAAGATTGTTAACTTATCTTGTTTATAAAATTAAGTCTAGAAAATCAGACTTCTGACTTCAGTGAGCGCTTATTAAGTGTTTCATTATAAAATTCTTTGTAATTGATCATCATTCATTATTTAATATAAAGGATATTTTTGTATTATCAGAAAATAGGTTCATCATTGAAGTTTATTTTTGACTTAACGAGTTTGTAATACGCTAACTGGCCGCATAGACCAGTCCATTGGATCCAGTAAAATACAAAGTTTGGTGCTGTTTACACATTGGTGGTATGTGGTATCATTAGATCGTCTTCATTAAAAATTACACCGAAGCTCATGTTACGTTTAATTGTGATTAATATTTTTTTTTATTCAAAATATGGATGAAATATATCCAGATGAAATGTGATATCAACAGGATGCCGCTACGTATTATACGGTAACCGAACCGGTCTAAAATTATATTTAAAACTTAATGATCATGTATTGATCTTTCCAATAACATAGAAAAACTTATGAAAAGTACATTTTCTCCAATTAAAAGTTCTTATATAATGTTCCGCTTTACTAGATTAAATCAATGCTCGAATTGGTGTTTCTGAATAAAATTATTTTTAAAATTGTTAAATTCAAATTAAATTATATTTAATGTGTTATACAAATTAAATATTAATTATGATTAACATAAACTTATTTGTCTAAAATTGTAAAATGCTGAAATTTTAATGAAATTCAAGCTGTAATCGAGACAATACTAATTTAATATAATTATAAAAACCCTAATAGTAAATTTTAAGTTAATTTTCAACACTTTTCATTAACTGTCACAAGTAAACATTATCAAATTAGAATTTCATATTTGAATAATTTAATATATTATATAAATATATATAAGAATATTATAATTAAACATATTTTCATACATCAAAAATCATCTTAAATAAATAATTAAATTAAATTAAATCTTCAAAAAATGTTTTTTTTTATATAAATTTGAAATTTACTTTTCATAATTTCATATTACCTTATAAGATTTTGTTCAAATATATATAAATAATTATGTATATTTTCATTAAAAATATATTTTCGTAAAGTAACGTAACATTTTCCACCTATAAAGTAGAAAAATGAATTTTCCCTTTCTTTGTAAACTTACTTATTATTTTATGTATCATTTGATATTATTAACTTTTTATGAATATCATTATCCTTGTACTGAATGTAGTCCTTATACAAAATTTAAATTAACAAAATATTTTAATATTTTCTCATTTTCATTATTTAATTGCTTCCAGTAATTTAATATTATGCTTATATGTTATTGTCTTTTGAGTACATATTTGTGCATAAATTTAAAATAATTTAAATAATTTAGAATTTAGATTCATTTTATAATTGCATAGAAATTTTTTATATGATTAAGGGCTGCTTTTTTTTCGATAGTTCAAACTAATCTCTCATTAAATTTGAATTTACTTAAGTAAGTAATCCATAATTTAGGGCAATTTTTTTAACGCGAGTTTAAAGTTTAGAATAAGTAAAAGTAGAGATTTATTTTATAAGTTTTATGATGGAATAAGATATAATTTTGTCCAATAATTTGTATAACAGCATATTAAATATCACATTGGAAAATTAGTACAGTGTTCGCCCGATATAATCACATTTGATATATAAGAAACTTTCGATATAAGCAACTCCTGATATAGTCATCATTTTTAATATTAGTATGTTCGTTATAAGAAATTTTTGGTAACCTTGGTTTGAATGGACAAAATTAAGAGAAAATTGTTGATAATACAGCAGAAGTTGGTAATTTTGAAATATGTTGAAAATGGCGTAAATTATTTACCTATAGCAACCCTTTTCAACTTAATATTACCTGAAAATAGTGCAAGTTTAACTGATATTAAAGTCTGGGGCTGGTCGAACATTCTACTATCAAAATTCCGCTAAGGTGATTATATCGAATGAACACTGTATTACTTTAATTATTAAACTCAGTTTAAGTTGAACCTGAAATATATTTTTATTCAAACCAATCACAATTTAAACTAAGGTTAAATTATAATTTATTCCAAAGTTTAAAATTACATTATTCCAAAGTTTAAAATTACAAATAGCCTTAGGTAATAATTTTAATTATATAATTCATATCAGAATAAATTATTGATTTTTAAAAAATAATTTATTATTCATTATTAAAAATATTGATTTATTTTAATTTATTTATTAAAATTTCATATAATGATAATTAAAATAAATTTATAAGGTTTATTGAAAAGGATTTATAAGAATTATTTAAAGGATCAAGCAATCATGATTTATTCATTTTTGATGTGGTGATAAGTTGGTTATGTGTATATACATGTTAGATAATTTTTTGGGCTCGAATATGTAAATAATTATTAAAAAAATTAAGTTTTCATTTAAATAGTTGTCATCTTTTAGTTACAAAATTCAAGAAAAAACATAATTTTTTGTTTAAAAATGGACTTAGTTATGATTATGAGTCTGTTAAATCTGGTCTCTTAATCTAATTTCTTCCCAATATTAAAATCCAAAACTACCATCCCATCACCATAGCCAATTCCTGTGTTCATAGTTAATGGAAAATTTTCTCAATATTTGGCCAATTTAAACAATTAAAATTAAAATAGAAATATTATTTAACTTGATAAATAAAATAGGCTTCCTAAATGTTAATTAAAAATTTAATTTTATCTTAAAATTTCAATTCTATTTATAATTTATTAAATTGTTCTTCTTATATATTTTCTGCATTCCATATCCCATCAGTTGACATGACTACCACATCCACGCGCCAAAATACCACAGTCAGCAATAAAAAAGTATGCCACCATCCAGAATCGACAGAGTACTATATCACACTGACCAAACTGCTCTTAAACCAGTTTAAGATGACAAGCATCAACAACCACAACCACACGGACTTATCGTACGGATAACCACAAACTGAGTTTTGACTTGTTCGACCAGTTATTATTCATCATTCGCACACAGGACATGTTTTTTTTAGCTGCCAAAGGAGCAATGAGACTTTTTGGATTCATATTTTAAGGAACAGGGCAAATGCAAATGAGTCCACAGCTTATGAACGATGCACAGTCTATTTTGCATAAAAAAATACATAATGAAGTTAAAAAATAGGGTAACTAGGGGTAAATAATTATAAATATTTCTCTTTTATTTAATTATAATTAATTATAAATGCGAAATTTAATTTTATCATGAATATTTTTCTTGTTGGACTTTAATATTTATGTAAAATTATTTACTAAAATATAATTTCATATTTTTTATTTGAAATATATGTAATAATTTTATAATATAATTTTTAGAATTATGTAACAAATATTGTGGTATACATAAAAAAATTACTTGTTAATTATATTACACTGTCAAAATAGAATAATAATTTATTTATAGAGTTATTTTTTCCGAATAAAACATATTGCAGCATTAAATATGTTCAGTGAATCCAAATTAATATAGTAATATAGAACTAAACATTTACTTATAATATGATTTTAAATTCATATTGTTGGAGTTTGGTTAGTTTTATTTCATTTATGTAAATTTGTTTAAAATAATATCGTTTAATGGTCTGTGGATAAAGTGTGGTTTTATGTTTGTTAATTTTTGTATTTTCAATTTTGGGGAAAATAGGAAAATTGCGTAAAAATAAACTAAGCTAAATAAAATTTTATAATATTTATAAATTTATACATATAATATATATATATATATATTTATAGGAAAAATAGTATTTAAAATAATTTAAAATTTAAATAATATTAACCCTCCAAAGACTAAAAATTACTTTCTCCTGTATTTAGTGTTTCAGTGTTGATCTGTTGATTATGTGGTAAATTTTTGAATATTGTTGGAAGGATAATAACAATTTGTTTGGAAAAATAGTATTATTTGTTGTTTTAATTATGAGTTTTGAAATTGTTTTTAGTTTATTTAAATATTGTAGTTGTTATAAATGAACGCATACAAGCCACTTTCAATATATCTTTAAACAAACACGACATTTTGAATCAAAGACCCAGTAGACCTAAGAATGGTTGGAATATTACTAATGATAGGAAGAAAATCATTTATTTTCCTTATATTAAATTTTTAAATTGTTAACCCTCGAATTAACAGGTGATAAGCGAAGGAAGTAATATCGTTCTTTTAAAAACTAGCGTTTAGTAGCGTTCTTTTTAATGACTAAAGCTATTGGTAACCTGTTAATATATTTGCACTTTTGAAGCCGATACAATTATTTCAGTTTTTTCGAATAATTTTATTTATAGACAGCTGGTAGTACCTAGAACTGATTTAATTCTGAAACTAATATTTTTCGATTCCAATGGTTCATAATTATACCAGATGAACCCGTAGTTAATTCAAGCTTTAATGTTTTGTTTTTCTAATAATTATACATTAATTTTTATTTTAAATTTATCTTATTTAGTTTGTTATCGCTGATCCAAACAAACAGTCTCGTTTTTAGGTCCCTATTTCATTAATAACGAGAATATGGAGCTTGTGTCCGAGATTGATGAGGATTAGATACTCGATTAATAATTAGTATGTAAGCAATTGGCGAAATTTGATGACTGAAAGAAATTCGTTGAAGATACAATTTGCTCTTACCGAGAAATGTAGTAGCAAAGAAGTAGTAAATTTTTAGATTTAAGTTTTGAATAATTGTATTGAATATTACACATTAATCTTGTTAACCGTGCTAGCAATTTTCATTCTAATTCGTTAGCTTTATTTTTATATTTAACTCTTTAAGCCATATGCTATTCATAGCTCTTAAAATTGATTTTTTCCCCAAAGACAATGCCAAGCCAAACACAATGTTGACAGATTTTTTCTAGCTGATAATATTTCTCTAGCTCTGGCTGATAATATTAAACATAGTTCAATCTAGGCATTTTTTTTTCTTGTCGGTGACCGAGCATTGCGTTTGCTTTCATTAATTGCTATATGTTGAACATTTTTCAAAGCTACCGCTATTGGTTTGCACTCACATTATACGATTGGGTCTTCAGTTCTTAAATAGCTGAAAACAGTGCCATTTTGTAATATCAATTAATTTATATGACGAACTGGACACGTTTTAATTTTAATTAATTGCTTGGTTAAAGGAAAATTATTAAAAAAATACTTTAATACTAATAACACTTCTTAAAATGCATTAAATTTGATTCTTTAATATAATTTCCCAATCAATTATTTTCATCTTTTAAAGCAAAATTAATTTAAAAGCAAGATAATAACTACTCTACACTACATCTATAGGTAAACTTAAAAATATTATATATTCCATGAAACGAAAGTTTTGTAATAATTTGAATATAAGATTTTTCATGTTAATCGTATCGTATTCCAGTATATCTGAAAATGATAAAGAATTACCTGGTTTGGCGGTTAAAATTCTAAATAAATACCATTATATTATATTGTATTATATAGTTTTAATCCATTTTAACCACGAAACTCTATAAAATGCATAAATTATAATATCAAACTACATGATTATAATAAACTATCTGAAATTATCCACCTAACTTTCAATTCTTGTTGTCTATTTTATAAGCAGAGTAGTTGGTATTATTTCTTCCTATATATTATTTATATATATGCACTTTTTTCATATACTATATAAATATATAAACAAAAATGTACAAATCGCATTTTCTAATACTGGTGAATAGTGAATTTTCCACGAGATCGAATAACAGCACCTAAACTATATAACATTACAAAGTTTTATTTGAATTATTCAAAAGATGAAAAGTTTTTATGAAAATATACTAGTAACACGTATTATATTAAGTTCAATTCTTGAGTAGTATAATATTTATTAGCATATTTTTGAAATTGATAATAAAATAATAATTATATTTGTTGCTTTCATCTATAATAGTAACTTGAGGTTGCTTTCATCTATATTAGTAACTTAAGGTATCTGGAAATTATTCAGTTTCAAAGAATTTTCTTAAGAACTACTATTTTTTCCTAAGTGGTGTCGCAAGAGAACAGCTTTCCCTAACACAACTTAATAGACTTAAAGAAGCCTATGATGTTTTAGGGGGCCATATGGGCCAGTTCTTTGGTTGTGAGGAAGTCTTTTGTTAGAAGATGTTGGTTTCCCATTGCAACTGCCTCTCAGTGGTAGGTAAAATGTTATGTCGTTTCTTTGTCATATTGCTGACAAAGAAACGATAGATGGCAGGTCAAAGGACTGTCATCTGTCATGAGACCTGTTAGGGTTCAGATGTCGCTTTTGCTGAGTTTTATTATATCTTTCACTTTTTTTGTGGTTTTAAAAGCTGCATTACAACTGCATCGAGATGTAGCTTAATAAACAATTGCTGATAATCGCCTCTCTGATACAGTATTAAATGAAAACTTTATTGATTAGTATGTCAGTTGTCAGAGGATGCCTGTGGACTAAACTTGTCTATGGCTTTCAATGAATTCGATCATTATTATGTAATAATTTAGTATTGAACTACAAAGTAAAAATGTTTTATCATCGCTCGTTGTTCTGCTCAATTGATTCCCAAGTTTACATTATATTTGAAAAATAAAAATTTAAATAAAGAATATATAAAATAAAATGGCATTACTTACTCATAAATTATTAATAGAAACAAAAATGTAAGCGTTCAAATAATGATAACCCAGAATAATAACAAAGTTATTCAAAGTTTTATTAACTCTGAACAAACTTTTAAATTTGATTACTGAATATTCGATAATAATATTCAATGGACTGACTTCAACGTTCCGCTTAATATTTTTATATAAAGAAATTCTATATTTACGCGCCGGTATTGTAAAGGATCTTTTCCTATATATTATAATTTTCATATCCTGTAAATTTTATTTCATATTATAAATATATATAAACTTACCACAAAATCTAAGGATATAAATTTATATAGTAAAAAATTGCATATAATTTTGTGATAATATACAAAAATATTGGAAAGTAATTTATATATAAAGAGTGAAATGTGAACACTATATTTTCTTATTGATTAATGAGCTGAAGGTATGGTTATAAATGAATAATTCAAAAACTTTTGAATCTATTAAGTAGTTTAACCGCAGCTGTCATGAATTTATAGTATTTCAATTTTTATTTTTATTATATATTTATATAGTGAAATTTATTCAAGATCAAAAATTGAAAATAAAGAACACAATTTTTCAAAACTATATAAATTTAATATAAATTTATTATATAATTTTTGTTGGAAACTGAAAATTTAACTTAATTAATTGATTAAAAAATAGATTTTCTTATATGTATATACTTAATTTTAAATAATAGTGATTAATTTTATAGTTTTTAGTATAACTTTTCTTGTATAATTAAGTTTTCTAACAAATTTACCGACAAATCGTTCTAATTGAACAAGCAATAACATTTTTTCTTATCAAGATAATTTAAAATTACATTTAGAAAATTAACGTGTAATATTAAAATATATTTTCTACATATATTAAAAGCCATAAAACTTTTTTTTTTTGGAAAGTCTTTTCGTTAGATATAAAATTAAGTTATAGTATATAAAAGCATTCAACTATATGAACATGAACAATATAAATTCTTACAACTTTCGATTAGTTTTTAAAACTAAATGAAAATTTAATGTCTGGGGTACTGAGAATAGTGTAAATTTAATTTTACGAGTAGTTAAAATAACTAGGAGTTTCGCATTGGACTTGACTTTAAAAAAAAATGGATTTGACCGAAACTTTTTTGCTTGGAGTTTTCAAAACCGGAGATTCTAAAAAATGGGCAGCAAACTATACTAGAATAGCTAGAAATTTAGAAATAAGGATGAACACAGGTTCATAAGAACTTCATTTTTATTCTTATCTGATTTCAATTAAATTTGGCACACATGATAGTTGGTGCCTGATGCCTGTAAAATTTAATATTGGTAGTTCAGTGGGTCCATGTTAAATTCCTAAATTATATTTGATATGTTCTACATCATACAGTAACGTCCAAAATGTTGATTTTACGTTTTGTATCTACTGATCTAAAACGTTGATTTCTCACTGTAAAATTTTGAGTAAAGCACTATTTGTTACAAAGGTATATTGTTCATTACTAAACACTGTTGGACCATAAATTACTTTTGAACTTAACTACAAGTTATCTGCTCCCCCTAGTTAACAGTTTTTTTTTTCATTTATGTAACAAAATTTGTAGGTACAAGAAGAATATCATTGAGCAATAATTTCCCGAAAAAATAATTTTTTTTTTAATTTTTAGTGTTTCTTTTTCCAATGTAAATTTCCACATTATACAGGATGACTAATAATATTCGTTAATATTACATCAGTGTAACTACCAACTTTAGGCAATTTTGTGCTTGTTAAAAATTATTTGGCAAATTTATAATTATTGTAGTCTGATATCGATTAATTTCTGGATCTAGAAACTTCAAACCAAAGCAGGTTATTGATATTTACAGATGATTTATGTAGACCAAAATCCTTCGAAATTTATGAGCTTTTCATTTCCAGAATAGATGCTATTCGTATGCAAATACTAAGAAGTTGGACCTGTCAATCACATTTTTAAATTGTAGCTTACAATTCTGAGCTAAGTTAATTTCGTTATTATTATAAAAATAAAATTTCCGATAGGATAGTGAGCATAAAGATTAATGTTAATTGTCCAAAATTCCAAAAATGTAATATCTGACTGCCAACTAATTGGTAAAGGTTCCATTCCTATGCTATATAAACCGTGTCGGTTCTTTTGAAGACCATGCCGTATTAGCAATTATGTTTTGTGGTGAAACCCAATCTTTATTTTATTTGGTTGAGCGTATGCATTGATATTTCGGAGCGTATTGATATTGATAGTGAAAATGGTTTATCAGCAATGGCTTTTCTGTTATCAGCAATGCCGTTTAGCCCATATTGGCAATTGGCTTACTTGTATTAGAGAGTACACTGTGATTTATACTCAACACAAATTACAAACATAATATTCACGTAAAGGAAAACTTAGAATTTATTTTATCTTCATTCAAATTTTTTTTTTCATCTAATCATTATTAACTTTCCTTTATCAGTATATTCACATAATTATATTTCGTATTCCAAAAAAAAATATCATCTAAGAAGCTTTGACCAAAGACCCAGCGAATACTCTATCAGGCACTGATTGTCAGCTATAAAATTATATAAAATACAATATTTTTGGATAAAATTGAATAAAATATAATCAATTTGAAAGTGATTTACTTATAATTGTATTTGCTAAGAATACTAAACCAAAATTCTGAATCACCCGACAACAAGATTTTATTTTTCATATATACTAACCATATTTTAGTTATAGTTATAGGATAGATGAAAACTAGATAAATTACCATTAGTTAAAAAAAAAACTATATTTTTTTTTGTTATAAAATTTATTTTTTACCACACTGACACTACAAGTAATTCCCCATTCACAAATTTTTAAACATATTTCCAGTAGATCATAAAAATATAATCTACCAAAAATCATGTTTTTAGATTTCAATATTAAATATAAAAAAAAAAAAAAAATAACAAGACTGAACAATTTGGTCAAATTATGAAATTTTTCTAACCGCTGATGACTGGACTGGTCCAATTGAAATTTATGTTTTATTATAGTTCTATTTTAAAGATATATATTTTATCAGAGGTAATTTATATTACCACATTTAAAAGACTCAAGAGACTTGACGAATGTTTAAAAATTTATATTTTCCAAAACTCTACTATAGTTTTTGTTTTACTTTAATTTTTTTTATTTTTATACTTACACCTTAAAAACATGAAATATTTTGTGGGATTAATTTGTTAGGTAAATCAACATACGGAAATAATGTCGGACGAGAATTTCAAACTTAAAAACATTTAATTTAACGTATACTCGTATATATGTATGATAAAATGATACCGGTACAAGATATTACCTTATAGACAATTTCAATTTTTCATATATAAATATATATATAATTTATATTAAAAAGGAGCAAAATAAAATACCATATATTTAAAGTCCTTGTTCAATAAATATACCATAAATTACCAATAGTAATTTGAAAGTTGTGTTCAGGTCGTTTGTTAGTTGCTCCCTGGGGCAATAAAGGATGTTTTGTTTGATACGTTTTGGTTAGTATATATGTATATAAAATTTTCTATATTGGATTGTTTGTTAACTTCAAAATGATATTTTTTTTTTATTTCTTTGTCTTTAGAAAAACTATTTTTTATACATATAAATAGAAAAGTCGTATAACATTATAAATTTAAATGACTATAAATAGTTAAAATCACCCATAGTTAAATTGAAGTAAGTCGTAAAAATTACCAAAAAATAGCAAAAATTTAAATAGACATTTTAATATCATCCAAGAACCTAGGTTAACAATATTCTCAAAGGAGTAACAACTTAAGTTATTTTTTTACCAGGTACGAAATATATAATTTGTGATCTCTATTTAGAATTTTTTTTAAATTGCATTTATTTTATATTCGATTTATATACATAGACAATTACGAATTTTATCATTATGTAATATGGGTTACATTTTACATCGGTGGTTGGCTATAATGTAGGAATTTTTTTATAAGAAGGTCTACCAAACTGAAAAGTTTATATAATGCAGTAAATAAAAATGATAAGGAAAATAATAATGCAAAAAGGAATAATTTGAATAAGGGTACTATACATATAAAATATTGGTGCTGCTGGTACATAACGTATCTATATGTATTCAAATGATATGTATTCTCCAGGTATAATATCAGATATTAATCTTTTTAAACTATTTTAGTGTCCTTGTAAAGTTATGTCTATATTGTCTACACTTTATACATGTAATCTTTGAGAAAGAATTGATTTGTATTAAGTTTGATGACACTTTAGTTATACTTTAAATAAAAATTGGCTTTTGATTTATGAAACGTATAAATACTTTTTTTTTTATAAAATATCGAATCTAATTCCAATTTTAGTTAAGTTAGTGTTTCTAGAATATTCCATAAACTTTTTCAATTATTTAGAAATCAGGTGGTTAGTAAACAATTTGAATAAAAATATAGTAATTCGACTTGGTGGTTTGTTTTTTTAAATTAACAAAATAAATTCATGTTAAGGAAAGAAACGTTTAGTGTTGAAATTGTACTGGCCACTAACCAAACATATTAAATATTTATACATAAAATATTATTTTTTATCACATTGTAAAAGAATAAATATAGAGATGTAAAATTAAAAATATGGAAAAATGGGAACCTCCTAGAACAGTGAAAGGAAACCTTTTTGAAGAACGGATTTCGGTTTCGCATATAATTTATCGTAGTATCTTAAATATGGCAATTTGTAAATGACTATATCCCTTAAATTTCACTATGTTGATGACGAAAAATCATCCGTAGCAAGATAATTTGCTGTTCTTTTTGGAAATATTAAATTTTATTAAAAAAAAAAACAGATCATCCTTAATCTTATCATCCCCATTGTTGACAGTAAGATCTTAAACCTTAGGCAAAGTTTATTTTATGGTTTCTTAGTGTAGGTTTTAAGATAATGCTTCACTTTCCACATTTTAAATTTTAATGCCCTATTTCACAGTAAAAGTTCAAGCTTAAGTTAACCGATTGTGTGGCTTAAGCCACTAATTTAAACTTAGTTGGCTTATCAATCAAAATCTGTAATAAAAATATAAATTTATAAAAGTGAAGCTCAAACTCTAGCTATGTAGCAGTTTAAGTTAAACCTCACTTTAAGGCAAGCTTATCTTTAATCTTGCACAGGATCTGGAAAAAGCTTAGCTTTCACTGTGAAATCGGGTATAAGTATTATTCAAACAAATAGAAAATAAATTCATATAAATTTTTAAACTTATTTGTAAAAGTTAATCGTTTTTTCTATATTATTGAATTGCGCTTACGTTGCAAGCTTAATCTGGGCACTGTGAAGCTGGGCGTTACACTTTACACGAATACTTTAGGAACGAGTATTATTGATACATTAATTTTAGTAACATTTTAAACATTCTGAGATCTTTTATACCGGTGGCTAGTAGGTTGCCTATCACTGGTTCTACAAATTTTGTAAATTATTACTATCTGCATTTTAGGAAATGTAGTCTTACAAGTACGAAATGAAATGAATATTGTAATCCTTTATGTGGTTGAATTATATCTGCAGGGTCTCCTAAATTATTAAAATAAACATGGACTATTTTTTTTTTGGTTTCAGAAAATATTGTTATAATATTTAAAAAAAAAAAATTATACTGTATTTTTGAGTAGTGAACAACTGTGCATTTTAAAGGATCAGGATAAATATTATAATCATAAAATTTTATTATAAATAAATTATTCAGAAATGAAATAATTAATTTTAGTAGTGTGAGATCTGAATTGATTTTAGTAACATTTTATAATTGGAAATAATATTTTTTTGTATATAATTATTAAGTTTTAAATTTGGTTTGGTGAGTTATTTTGTATAACTATTTATGTTTGTGATGTGATATAATAATAATAATAATTATGACAACAAATAGTGGAACGTAATTTGAATAAATTATTTTAATTATATTAGGACAAATTTAAAACATGTGTTAATATTAAAGTAATTATTTAGAGAAATATAAATATGGTAATTATTTTGTCATTTGAAAATTTTGTTACCTGGTAATAATGTAAATGTTTGCAGCAACTTTTTCGAAATTTATTTGAAATTAATTTTTTTTTTCCATATCAAAATTCAATATTTATAAACATTTTTATATTTATCTTCAATTTTTTATACAAAACAAAATATTTTGAAAATACAATTTTAATCTTTAAGCAATTTTCCCGTGGTTTGACAAAATCTAGTAATTGCTAGTAATTAGGTTTCGTAGTATTATTAAGATTTGAAATGAGCATGCTGAGGGCTGAGGCCTATTTAGAACTTCAGTTAAATTTCGACTATCATAGTGGTAAGTATTTTTTTTTAAGATGGAGTTTTTAGTAACTTCATTATTTTGTATTTTTATTTACAACACCTAGTAACTCATAATTTTCAAAAACATCTATAAATTAAATGCGTTACGTTAAGTTATTTGAAACCAAAACCTCGGCCTATGGACAGTCAGTATTTTTAAAGCATTGAGTAACACTAAAGTATGCTATAATGAATCTGGATCGTATGAATTGTAAAGACAAGCACAATTGAGCAACATAAAGTATATGTAATTAAGTTTTCACAAAATGCTCCACAGACACGGGATAAAATAGACTTTCTTGATAAATCTGGTTTTATCTGTCATCTTCGCAGTACTAGGGCTAGATTATATATAAATATACTACTACTTACAAATAATAATATCAGTTGTAAAAGGACGAAACGTTGTACTCATAGCGGGCATGTATTTACATGGGGTTATATATAGTGAAGTAAATAGCAAACTCATCTGTTAATGTAAATATTTTTATTACCTTCCTTGATGATTTGTTAAACTGGCTGAAGCTAACATCACAAGGTCATGGCTGATTCTGAACAATCATATTCATATATGTACTACAAAACTAGGAGAAGCGTGTGATAAAGTTAGTGATACAACTCATACATTAATTGATTTTTTTCCATAGGTGAGTATGAAAAAATCAAAAATAAAATTATCAATGAGAAATTTGTTGGCGGATACGTAAATTGATATAAACATAGTAAGTAAGTAATCAGCTACCTCAGCCGATTGCAACAATAATTACGTCGATATGTCAACCAGTACATTTTACATTAATTATTCTTTAATAAATACTTAAATTTTGTTTTACAAATAATATTGAATTTGAAGTGAAAAACTTGAATTAGAAGTGAAAAAATATATGAGTTTCGTTTCGATGGAAATAGAACTAAATAAAATCAATTTGTTAAAATTAATTATACTTACGAAATTGCCATATATATTTTAATCTGATATTCTGGGTCTTCATTAAATAATTTCCATTCTTATATTGATGTTAAAGCAACATCTCCAATTCGGGTACTGCATTTCAAAAATTTGTCCAATATTTGTCTAACGTTTCTTTCCACAAATTTATATAGCATTTTATAAATATTTACCTTTATATCACACCTTTTATGCTAAAGTTACCGAATTTACATCACTTAACTTAATTTGCATGATATTTGGAAAATATTACCCTTAGTTTTAAGGTTTCATAATTATAATTTTGTAGATATAATTGATATCTTTATTATTTTGTTCGAAAATTTCAATTATGTTCTTGCAAGTCTTATTTAAAAAAACAAAATCCTAATGAGTATAACCAATAACTTTACCAGTGAATTTTAATTTTAATTTTGAATGTTTTAATTATTATAATAATGGTTTAAATCTTTTTAATCTTATGGTTCAAATCTCTTTAATCTTCTAATCGTAATGATTCAAATCTCTTTAATCTTCTAAATTTTAGTACTTTCGTCACCTACTTTAATAGTTCATTAGGATAATAAAATCTTTTAACCATTTAACTTGAAGATGTCGTGTTCTTGTTTTGCATCTTTTGTATATGGTTGGTATTTGATGACCAAGTATCACATCATAACTCATAACTGGATGCAATTGGTCTTAAAAGGTATTATTTGTAGAGAAGAAGCTTATAATTTCTATACTTTTGAATTTATTCCCAAAAACCTGTACATATTTATTTAGTTTTAACTTTATTTAAACTACAGTCCAGTAAATACTTGAGCTTCACCAGAGTTTTGGTTAACGTTGACATGCAATTGTAGGATATGAATCAGTTGTAATCAAAGTTTTATCATCTGCAAACATAGATGTCACTATACGCAAATCAGATATATAAATTAAATAAAGAAAAGGTTACAGAATGCTTCCTTGTGGTAAGTATTGAGAAATTAATGCTATGATATTAGGGAGACTAGGGAACCAGGTTAAATATTTCATTTCTCATTAATATATTAACTTTTAACTATAGAATAATTAATTAATTCTCAATAATAAATAATTAAATGTGAAATAAAACGATTGAAAATTTTC
Source organism: Rhamphomyia laevipes (assembly GCA_963920725.1). Classification (NCBI taxonomy): domain Eukaryota; kingdom Metazoa; phylum Arthropoda; class Insecta; order Diptera; family Empididae; genus Rhamphomyia; species Rhamphomyia laevipes. The sequence goes on from OY987259.1 coordinate 7,383,296, forward strand.
GTATTTACAAGAAATTTTTTATTTTTATTTATTTTTTTGTCTTATTTAATTTTATATTTTTTATAGTGTAAATTTATTCAATTTTTGTTGTTTTTGAAAATATTAATATAAATGTTCACCACATTTTTGTTGTAATTTTACATTATGTTTTAAAGAGTTTTTTTTTTTTTTTTATGTAATTATTTTATTTTAAATAATATAATTCTGAATTATTTTTATTTTCTTGATTTTTATTTTTTATATAATATAGTTTTCAATGTTAATTTGTTTTGCATTTAAATTTAACTAATTATAGTCATTTATATTTAATACAATTGTATATAATTTGAAAAAAAAAAAAAAAAAACTGTATAATTAAAAAATAAAATAAAAAATCTTTTTTTCATAAATTATAAAATTATCAAATATTTTTATTTTATATATAATTTAATAAATTTATAGTAAAAAAATGTTTTTATTTTTTTTTTATTTGTGTTATTTTATTAATTTTTTATGTAACTAAAGAAATTTTTGTTTTATCCTTTTTTTTTTTTTTTAATATTTCACAATAATTTATTTAATTTATACTTTTTTTTTTAAATATATAAGTGTAGAGATTTTTTTTTTCGTTTTATGTTTTTGCAGTATAAAAATACACATTTTTTTTTTCATTTTTTACAGTTTTTTTTTATGTTCACAATTTTTATGCTCTTGAAATTTTTTTTTTTTTTAAATTTTTCATATTTATTTTTCCGTTCAATTTATGTTTCAGATTAAATTTTTTTTTTTTTTTATATTTTTGTTGAAACTAAAATTATTATTTAAATTTATATAATATACGTTTAAAAAAAAATGAATTTTTAATATTTAATTAAATATTATTTAGTTTTTTTTATTGTTACTCCGAAAAGTGCGGTTAATATGTTAATTCTAAAATAATGATAAATTTTCTTACAATATTTATTTTTTCTTTATTTTAATTTTCCATATCTTCTTTTATATTTTAACGTATTTACTATTTCCGATAGATTTTTTTTTTAAAAAAAATTGTTTTAAACTTGAAGTATTTTATAAAGAAAAATGAATAAATTTTGTTTTTAAGATTTTTCTTTTAAATGAATAAATAAATCAATTAAAATATAATATTTGTTTTAACACTACACCGGTAGCAGTTAAAATATTTAATTTATAGGACACTTCCACGATCTGTAGAATCGTTATTATATAATAGAAGAATGTTGAAGTCACGTGGGTAAATTATATTTTATTTTATATAATATACTTCGATAGATTGACGAATATGACATTATAATGACATAAATCCGTCTAAAAAATTTAGAATTTCAATATTTTGTTTTATTTTTTATTACATAATTAGTTATTTATTTTCATATAATTTATAATATTTTTACAATTTTATTAAAATTTTTGAATTTTACTGGGATTTTAACATAAATTGTTAAAAGTTTTTTTTTGTTCTGCTCAAATTTTGTTTTTTTAACGATTTTCCCAAATAATTTTTATTGTTGTATATTTTTCTTCATGTATTTCTTTCATAACAAGATTTTCTTTTCATTTTTTAATTATTACACACTTTAGACATTTTTGTTTTTCCTTTTTGATTAACATCAAATTTGGTGAAAGGAAAATTAATTTAATTAAATTAAAATTATTAAAAAAAACTTTTTTTTTTGTGGAAGACCAAAGATCTTTTTTTTTTTTTACTATGTGAAATAAATATGAATTTTATTTTCGTAAAAATATTTTTTTTTATTTGTTTTTTTAATTATTTTTAGAATTTATAAATTTGAAAATAAAATTAAAATTATATGTTTTTTTTTTATTAATTGTATAATTTTTATTACAATAAATATTTATTTTTAATACATTAATTTATACTAATAAAAAATAAAGTTGTTTTACTACAATTTGTCATAAAAAATTGTATATTGTATTAATTAAATTTGTTTATATATTTATACTTAAGTGTTTGTTTTAAGTTCTTTTTTATTTCTGGTATCTATAAATATATACTAAAATCGAAATAGTAAAAACTACTTACACTATTTATAAGAGTTTTAACAAGACTTGTGAATAGGATTAGTAAACATCTATTTATTTCAAAGAAATAACTGCTCTAAATAAATTTAAAAATAATATATTGTCACCATAAAATAATATATTGATCAAATTATGTCACAAATTAAAAAGATCGTCGCAATTGTTCATAAAATTTAAAATAATTTTTTGGTTTTAAATGAAAACTAAAGGCTAATTCACTGTTTCAGCTTAGGTAAGATTACTATTTAAATTTGGCTTAGCATAAGCTGAATTCCGATATATTTTAAAATTCCGCTGAAGTGGTACGCTTCTGAAAATTACTAAAAGACGGATCTGGTTGTGCCATTTTCAAAAATTACCACAATAAATTACACACATATATTTCGTGTGAAAATTTTGACATTTGATGTGAAAATTATTTTTTTTGATGCGAAATCAATAATTGATAATAAAATGTCAATGTGAAGGTTTATCTCTACAATTTCATTTTTTTCCCAGCGATTATGCTGGAAACTTTTAGATTTAGAGACTCTTAAGCTGATTTTGTAGCTTAATCAAAGAAAATTTTTGTGATCATAAAATAGTGAGCACAAGTTTGATTCGTTAAGTAGAAATTTGATGTAATCTGTTATTTTGTAGGAGGGATCAAACCATTCGAATCGAAATCAGAAATAAAACCGAAAAAATGGTTTAATTTTATTAACATTATTAATGTTCTAATGAGTTTTATTCACCACTCTAAAATTCATTATTTTCTATATTCTTTTCTATTTCATTTTTGTATAACATTCGGCAAACGAACAAAAACAGTCATTATGTGATTGATAGCTATGACACAAGCAGACTATTTTAATGAATCAATTTAATGTCCATTTAACTTAACGAATCAATTAAGATTGAGACATTGTGCTTACATCTTAACTTGCCAGACATTTTTATGTAATTTTCCCAATTAGTATTTAGTTTTTGGATTTGCGTAACTAAAACGAAACCGAATCGAAAGTAAATTATAATAGTGTGTCGAACGAAATACAAGATAATTTTAACAAATCACTTTCATCTTACCAATCTGCATTGTAACCTAACTTATCACAGTTCAAATTAATCTTTAACATCTACAACTGAATTCAAGTAAATTATTAATTTTGTATAATACGACGATAAATTTCTATTGCTAATGTCATATTTGACATTAAATGAACTACACATAATATATATATATTATATACGAAATTTACTCAAGTTCTTTTTATTTTTATTGAAATTATCATTTTCAATTAAAGTTTTGACAAATTAATTAAATATATAAAAAAAAAAATATTAATTTTTTTTTTTTTATTTGGTAGTTATCACGATTTTTTATGTATTTATCTAATTGTACAGAATTTCGATATTATTTAACAGAAGTTGTTAAATCATTATATTTTATTCTTACCACAATGTTTTTGACGCAAGCAAGGATCAAGGTTTCGTAGTGGCGTCAACGTTTAAAACAAAATAAAAACAAAAAATAAAAACTAAAATTGAAAATATAATTAATTTTTGTAATCATTTTTATTTTTTTATCACAATAAAAATTAAAAGTTTTTAAGATATTTTGTATTGGAGAACAAAAATGTGAATACAATAATAATTAATATATAATTAAAAAAAAATAATAATAATAAAATAATTAATATTTATAATAATTATTATAAATATTGAAAAATATATTCAATAATGTTTTATGAATTATAATTAAATATTTATATAAGATTTATTATTATGATAATTTTTTACATTTATATAATTTTACAATCACATCATATTTAGAGGATTATTATTTGATAATTTAATTTTTATATTTTTTAATATTTTTTATTTTTTAGTCTATAACTTATATTTTTTTTTGTTTATACTTAAGGCAAATTAAATATTTTTTTTTGTTATATTTACTCTAAATCTCATAATTCAAATAAACTTAATAGAATTATTTTTATGGTTATAGAAAAAAAAGATAATTTAAAAAATCAAAGAAACAAAAAAGAATTTAATGAAATTAAATTTGTAATTATTTTTAAGAAGACCAAACAAATTTTTCTTGTTACTTTTTATCTATATTTTAAACCTAGAAATTTTATTTTTATATTATATATAAAGTTAACAATATTTTAATGATTGATTTACTTAATGACGTTATCCGAAATTTATTGAGTATCATAATAATAGTGTCACAATAACGCACAATCAAATGCGCAATACACTCAGGGTAAATTGTGAATAGTTCAAGTCATTATTTTTGTTGTCATATTTTTTTAAATACACGTTATATGGTTTCATTTAAATGACATTATGACATTGAATTTACTATGTTTTTTTTAATTTACATAAAAAGTACATTTGTCATTTAAAAATGCGAAGATTTTATTATTATGTCATTAATTATTTTAAATGAACACATAATGAAACTGTATAGTAACAAATATATCACAAATGACAAGAATATGAATCAATTTTATCAAATGGACAAAAAGATTTTAATGAAATTAAATTTATTCAATGGTTAAGATTTTTCATGATTTTACAATAATAAAATTCATCCAGATTCAAAAAAGAATAAATTTCAGTTAAAATGTCATTGGATTAATAATGACAATTTAAATCTGACAATTGAAATTGAAAACTGAATTATCTTGAAATGATCTGTTGAGAACGAACAAAACTAAATGTTTCGAATTATATATAATATTGAGGTTATGTTACTGTCACTTTTTGTAACTTTTAGTAATATAAAATTACTTTTGATTATCAATTCCTTTTTTTGTTATGTTTAGGAAAAATAAAATTTCTGAAATTTTATGGTTTTTCAAAAAAAAAAAAAAAAAATACATGTGGAAATATTAAAAACAAAAATTTTTTCTTTTAAATTAATTAATTTCTAATTTAAATTAACAAGAATTTTGAATATTTTTCTCTGACTGTATTAATTAATAATCACAATATGAATAATTATGAATAATTTTGTAATAGTTTTACTATTTTTTAAAAAATATATTTATATAAATATTTTTTTTTTGTTTTTTATATTTTTTATGTGTGGTTTTTTTTTCTGTTGTGCTGTTTTTTTACTTTGAATTTCTAATTTTTTTTTTAAAATAATTTTTACAATTTATTTAATTGTACATTATTGATTTTTGTTTTCAGTGTATATTAAGAAGAAGTGAAAATAACTAAAAGAAAAATCATAATTTTAATTTTATATATAATTTTAAGTTTGTGAATGTGTTTTTTTTTTTTAAATTTTTATAATTTTTTAGTAGAATTTTTATTTATTTTTTTGGTGTGATTTTTTGTAGAGTGTTTTTTTTATTACCTTTCTGTACTATTTTTTTGTTGTATTAGTTGCTTTCAAAAGTGTTTTTGATTTCTTTTTTTTTTTCATTTTGTATAATTTTTATAAATTAATTTTATAGTTTTTTTTTTTGTTTGTTTTTTATAAATCGTTGCAAAAATAGGACGTGACAATTATTTTTTTTAAATATATTTTTTTTTATGTTTTAGAGAAAAGATTTTTTTTATTTCTATTTTTTTTTATTATTTCTATTTTTCATAATATGGAACACTATTTTCATCTAATTTTTAAGAACTGGTTTTTTTTTTTTATTTTTCTTTAAAAATTATTTTCATTTTAAATATATATTTAATATTTTAATATAGTTTTTATTATATCCGATGATAGTCCAAATGATCAGACGCCATTTTGAAAAGAAAGAATAAATAATTCTTTGAAATATATTTTCATCTCTGTCTTTCAGAGAACAAATATAACTAACAAAAAATAAAAAAATGATAATTGAAAAAATTAAAATGGCAGAATCTTTAACATTTTCTGTTAGGCGCCTGTGAAATATGGCCTAACAATCATAATTTTTTGAGTACTAAAAATTTTTTTTTTTTTGTATTTTTATTATTTTTTGTTATATAATTTATTAAATTTTTTTTTTTTATTAATGACCTTCTAAAAAGTAGAGATCTGTACAATTTATATATATACAAATAAACTATATTTTAAAAATCTTGTATTTTTTAGTTATAAAGAAAGAGTTTTTTTATTTCCTCAAGTCTTTTATTATTATTTTCTTAACATTTATATTTAGGTTAATTTCAAAAATGTTTTTATTTTAATTAAATATTTTTATTTAATTTACTTTTTTTGTTATTTATTCCTTTTAATTTCTTGTGTTTTTACTTAATTAACCTCCAAATGGAGTTATTCATATTATTTTTGTTATTATAATCAATTAGGAAAATTACAAAATTGATTTTTTCATTATTTTGAAGTGCCTATTTTCATTTTTTTTTTTTATTATATTATTAAATTTATATAATTCAATTATTGTGTATATATAAATTATGTATAATTTAATAATTTTTCATTTTATATTAATAAGTTTTTTATGTTTTTTTTTTGTTGTTGGTGTAATTCTGTGTATTAATTTATTCTTATCTAAAATTATATAAACGTGGGTTTGTGTGTGTCAATTTGCATAACGAACATTAATAAATATGGTTTTTTCAGAAAAATGAAAATTAGAATAAAATAAAAACCAAAACTAGACAGTGTCTCATGTAACCTAATTTTTAAAAATATATAGTAATTGTAATTTATGAGGAACTAGTTGAATTTGGAAATTTATCATTTAATTTAATATTTTTATTATTATTATTATTAGATAAATTTGTTGCTGTTAAAATTGGATTTAATAAATTATAATTACTTAATATGTGATACGAATTAGATGGTACAACAGATGTTGGCTGTGATGTTAATAATAGTGGTTGTTGGTGTTGTGAAATTGTTGTTAAATTATCATCAATTTGATCATTAAAATTATGTATATAATTTGTATTTATATAATCATCAGTATTATTTACAATACCATTATTTAAACAATTACTATCGGTAACAATAATATTTGTTGAATTATATGGTATTAAATTTGTAGTGTCATTAGTTGTTGTTGTTGTACTTGAAATAGGATGTAAATATGTTTGTATTGTAGCATTACATTGATTATTATTATTATTATTTAATTGATTTAAAAAAAATAATTGATTTGAATTTGTTTGACCTGGTTGTAAATTATAATAATTATTTAATGGATCATTAATTGTTGGTATTAAATTATAAAATTTAATATTATTATTAACATTATCACTATTATATGATGCAATAGTTGTAGTTGTTGATGTAGTTGTATTTGAAGTAATGAATGATGATGATGTTGATGATGATAAATTTTTAATTAAATCATTAGTTTTAACTGATGAATTATTGTTATTACTATAATTATTATTATACTTAAATTTGTTATAATTTATTTTATTATTATTATAGTTAAGATTATTTATTGTTGTTGATGTTGCTGTTGCTGCTGGTGTGGCTGTTGTTAAAGAAATAGATGTTGATGATGATGATGTAGTAGTAGTAGTAGATGTTGTTAGAAGCGGTTGTTGTGCTTTTAATAATGTGGCCATAATATTAGCAGGTGGCAAAACAATCGGTATGTGATAATATTTACATTGTTTACGTTTACATTGACCATATGAATGATCACGACACACAGCCACTCGTTGATCACATACTTCAACTTTATCATCTTTAAATATAAATAAAAGGAATTACTATTTGTAAAATTTCGATTATGATTTGAAAATTGTATTATATTATTCGATTATAAAATATACGAATATTAAAATTTAAATTATATTTATCATATTAACTGGTTGGGCATACAATCTTTTATTTCAAAATCTGGTTGTAAAAAACCTCGTAATCAAAATTTCGTAATTTATAACCGAATTCTCTTAAATTCAACAAATATATGAAATTTAAATAAAACTTTATTATTCAGTTATATGATGATATTTAATTAAAATATTTTATGAATATTAATGAGATTTTCATAGAATTGTATTTGTATTTTCGTAGCTATCCCATACCCATTATTACTAATCTCAGAACGAGAGGTAAAATATATATTATAAAAGAAATTTAACAAAATATTAGCATAGTTCCATAAAAAATAAAATAAAGTATAATTGATCTTTTAAAGTTCTGTCGGACTACACCTTTTCCAACTGTAATTCAGAAAGCATCTTTGGTTCAAAACTTTGCAGGTACTGGCATGATGGAACAAAGATTGGTCTACTTAGTCTTAGAGAATATTATAGATTATGCCAAAAACACTATGGGGAGTGATTGTCCTCGTGCTGTGCAACACTGTACAGTACATCAAGCTGCAGCTTTAAAAATGAATGACATGCCTGTCGGTTGTTATCTTCAATTTTTATTTAAATTAAAATAAATCCATTCTTAAACGTTAATAAAATTATAAATTTAATAAATATTGTCGTTTTTTAAATACCATTAAGGCTTTCTGAATTACAATTGATACTTTCTGAATTACACTTGGAAAAGGTGTAGTTGCGTAGAAATTACATTTATTTGTAAAAAATATAATTATAACAAAATGTATTATAATTATTATGGAAAAAAGGAACATTTTAAAATTATTTAATATTATATATATATATATAATTAATACTTACTCTCCGTTAAATGAACAAATCTACAATTTAACCGACTGCACATAGATCTATTAAAATCTTGGCACACCGGGAGGGTGTCCAGTAACTACAATATCGTAACAGAAAATGAAAAATCGTCGGATAATAAAGAAAATTAAGGAAGAGAAAAAAAAAATATTTATATTAGTTAAATATATTTTCCATTATTTAATAATAGAATAATTAAAGAAAAAATTATTAAAAGAAAACTAAAATTAAAAAATATTATTTAAATTAAAAAAAAAAAAAGTATTATTTTTTATATTTAATATTTAAAATGCTGCGGCAAATTTGTTTTTTTTTTATTTGATATTTCTTTTTTACTTCTATTATTTAATTTCTAACCTCAAATTTGTTCTTCAATTACAATTATATTTTTTTTTTAATGTAATTTAAATTTTTTGTTTTTCAAGATTTTTAACCCTAAACTTTTAACATTTTTTTTTTTTTATATAATTTCTATTTATTTTAACAATCTTGTAAAATATTAACAAAATTTTATAAACTTTTCTTGAACATTTACAAATTGATATTCTATATAATTTATATAAAAAAATAATAATAATAATAAATTTTATTGTGGAAACTAAAAAATGCAAATAAAAAATAAAATCATAATTTTTCAGAAGAAGCTTAAATTCTATTTTTTTTTTTTTTTAAATATAATTTGCAAATATAAATCTAAATAATTTCTAATAATCCTTTTTTTTTTAATGTGTTTTTTTGGTTATTATCTTGTACAATTTTTATTATCTTTAGCTTTAAGTTTTCTTTTATGAAAAAGCGCGGCGTTAAGCGAGTGTTTATTTTGACAAAAAAAAAAAAAAAAAATTACTTAAATTATAAAATTATTATCTAAAACGCTTAGGAACAGAAGAGAGTGCAATTAAGAGAGCACAGTAGTAGCCAGGCAATTTGGGAGAATTTAATTTTATAATTATTTATAATAATTTTTGTAATTGAATAAAACTTTTGATATTTATTTTTAAGCGGAAATAGTTCTCTATTTTCATTTTTTTAATAAAAAAACAGGAAAATTAAATTTAAAATGTACAAAAAAAAAAAAGAAAAAAAGTAAAAAAAAAAAGAAGAATGAGTAAAAAAATAGAATAATTATAAAATTAAATTAAAAATTAACTCACATTTTATTTTTTAATTTGAAGATGAGCCCTAATTTTTAAGATTTTTTTTTTTTTTTAAATACATATAAATAAATATTTAATTTTTGTAACTATTTCGTATTGGTATTGGTGTATAATAATATTTTTTGTTTGTATGTGTATGTATATACTTAATTATTTTATTTGTTTTTTTTTTTGTTTATGATAGTTATGCAGTTTTAATAATCCTAATATGAGGCACTAGAAAGGATATAAGGCAAAATTATTATATATATATAGAAATTTGTATATATTTTGTATTTGTAAATAAGTATATTATATAAAGAACATTCAAAAAAGCATTATATTTGTAAAGGTATTGGTTAAACCATTTTATTTTATTGAAATAAATTTAATTTCAAGGACATAAAGATTTAAGTGTTCAAGATTACATTTACTTTACTTTGTAGAAATTACTCCAAGCCAAAATAAGGAACACTAATTTTGATTAGAATACGCACATAATATATAACTCGTTACGGAAATTTACCGCGAGATGGCTCATTAGAACTGTTTGTTGTGAATCTGCTAGAATGTCACTTACTATGTTTTTTGTATTCGCATATGATTAGTTCATAAAATGCTCAAAATTAACATAAGTTAATTAGAGTATTTTATATGAAAAGTTTTTTAAATAAAAAATGATAACAAGAATTGAAATAGAAATTTCCTGTTCGTCCATATTGGCTTAATTTGCAGTGGGAGGATTTATGTGCTACATATTAACAAAAAAAACTAATCAATCCCAACCAATCTATTTTCAAAAAGCACAAGCACAACTATATGAAGAGTTACATTTTCATTTATTATCCTCCGATATTGTAAAATCTGACTACCAGATATCTGGATAATAGGAAGAAGTTATGATTAAAATTATAAATTATAACGATCCGTGTTATGGTAGTGAAGTAAAATAATTGATAATTTTATATAATACATACATTGCATATATAAAAATAAAAATCTATCTAGCCACCTAGAAGTATAGCCACCTCTCGCAAAACTATTAAGTCATTGATTATCACTGCAAACAATCAGAATGCTAGAGTGTATGAGACTAATTTGAAATTGCAGTGTATAGTTAATTTGTGAATGTAGTATCGGTTCGTTAAGTAAAATTAAAATTTGACATCTTCATATATCGATAGGAACGAATCGAATCGAAAGAGTTTTGAATGATTTAACTTTTACCAATCCAAACTAAAGGAAATGTCAAATGTCAAGTGAAATGAAATTATAATATATCGTAAAGAAAATATTATAAAAATAATAAAATGTAATGTGTTTAAGTTTAGTTAATTTGCTGATTGGCTTACTGTATGAATCGATTCGAAATTGAACTGCTAGATATATTGTAGTCATTACTTAATTGTTGACACTGTCTATAAAACGTTTCAACCTTCAAATGTCCAAATATGTTTACATATAATAAAATTGTGATTTATTCTTTGATAAATTAAATAATTATAATTAAAAATGTAACTTATAATTATTTTGTCCTTGAATTTTTAATTTATTTCAATTACTAATAATATAGTTTTTTTTTTATATATTTTTTATAAAAGCCAAAATTTTGATATATTTATACTGAAAAGTTCATTTAAAACCGATATAATAAAATTTAATAGGCAAAAATATAAGAAAATAAGCAGAATTATACTGGCTTCAAATTTTAAACAGTAATGTATGTATATAATTTGGCCGGTAGCAATTATTCTCATACAATTTATATCAAGCAATATTTTCGCAATAGTTAATCTGAATATTGATGAATGACAGAATGAATTTTAGTTTTCCCAAACAACATTGGATGAATTCAATTTTTATAATTAACTATGCTGTAGAATTAATTTTTTTTTTATATATTGCTTACTATAAATTGCATAGAATAATATTTATTTTCAAAATTATCAGAAAATACAATTTTTCTTATAATTTTTATTTCAATTAAAAAAAAAAAGAAAAAAAAAAATATAATTAAAAAATAAAAAATTCATACTGAAAGCATAAAATGCACACTCAATGCAATTTTTCCGAAATATTTTTTAAAATTACTTTTAAGAAATTTTCAATATATTTTAAATTTAAATTATGATTAAAAAAAAAAAAAAACAAGAATAATTAAATATTTTTCTCACATTTTGTTTTTTACCTAATTACATAAATAATGCCGTTCATTAGAATAGGACACTGCGAGTATAATACACCCGTCTCCTGAGGGGCTGAAAATTTTAAACGTAATTGGTTTTTTAATTATTTTAAATTATTTCTGTTTTTTTATGTATGTATGTTGTTTTTTTTTATATATTTTATATTGATTTTTGTTTTTTAATTGGCTGGTAAAAAAAAAAGCAGAAAGGAGGGAATTTTTTTTTTTTTTTTTAGAAATAAGCAAATCACAATTTTGTCATAATTTTTACGACGGCGCACTTCAGAATTGACACTTATTTTATATTTTATTTTTATATTGTATAAACTAAAATAATAAGTTTTTTTTATAAAATTAAGCTAATTCCAGATTTGTTAAAGAAAGCATTTACATTACTTATTTGTATATACTTCAAAATTTGAATTACAAATATTATATCGTAATTTGGCAGAACAATATATTGAATTATGTATAAGAAATAATTTTAATGTACTTCTATAGAAATTAATAAAATTACGAAGAATATAATAATGACAGTAAATAATACATTACTTTTAATTACAACATAATGTATTAATTAAATATTGTAATTGAAGTACATAATTATATGAAAAAAAAAAAAATTAAATGAAACTAAAATATTTCAATCAAAAATTTACAAATTTTTTGAAAAAAGGACGAACATTTTTATTTACTATATTTTAAATTCAATCATTTAAACGACAATGCAGTATTTGTTTACTTGAATTTCGTTCAACCAATTATTTTTTATATTTTACTCCGCAATTTAGTGCACCGGCTGAATGGTGGCATGTGTCGTACGCAATTTTTAAAGTATTTAAATGCTTAAGAGTTAATTGATTCAATAATTTTGTAATTCATATTTTCCATTTTTCAAGCTGCAAATATTATTTTATATACCAATTTTTATTGTCGTTTTATATAAAGTTGAAATATTTGTATATTTTCCTTGTTTGACAATTTAATTGGTGATTTTAAATTTTGTTTTTTAATAATTAATTTGTTACAAAACGAACTCAAACAACTTTCGTCATACAATTAGAAATATATATAAAAAGATAATAATGTCTGTATTTTTTCTGTTAGATATTACAATTTTAATTTTTTATAAATACAATTGTATATATACTTAATTAAGTAGTACATTATACAAATTTTCTGCACTTTATACGTATATTAATTCTTTTTATGAACACAATAAATAGCGCATATCACAAACAAACATTCAGCTGGCGACGAATAAAATAAAAATAATTAGCTATTTTAAAAAAAAAAAAAAATTTTTTTAGTTGATACATTTTTATGCTATAGATTTTCCATTGAATTTATTTGTGAAGAGTATACTCAATTAACAGAATAAACTAAACTATACAGACATCATACCAATAGTTTTGACTCGATGTTATTTTCATTATGGATAGAGGGCATTAAAGTTGATAGGATAAACGTATATGATGGCCTTAGAATAATTTAGTGTACATATACATATTTTTTTTGCTTTTATTAAATTCATTCCAAATTGCCTGACATATTTTTTTAATAGACTGAGGATAATTGGATAAAGAAATTATATAAACATATTTTTTTTTTTTGTTAATTTCATTAAAAAATTTGTTCTTCTAACCTAGATATTTTTTCGTCATAATATAAATTTTTATTTTTGAAATTTAACAAATTATAAAAACAATTTTTTTTTTTTAAATAGTGTAACTTTGTTAGGTTTGGTATTTTATGTATTTATTTAATATCCATTTAAAATGGAAATTATGTGATTTATAAAAACGACAAAAAACGTAACCAAAACTTCAAATAAATAAAAAAAAAAATGAAAATTTTGAGTTATGAAGTTTTGAGTACATATGAAAATTGATTAAATAATTATATTATAATCATTTACAACACAATTTGAAATAGAATATTTATTAATTATCAATTTTCTGCCAAATATTCAATTAAAAAATGTATTTAATTATTTTGAAATTTATTGAAATACGAATGAATATATCAATAATTATTTAATAAGATGGAAATGGTGAAAATTATTAAACGTAAAAGTTTACTGAATTAAGTCAATGATTTAAACATAATTATGAAGTTACTGACCACTCTTGAATTAAATTCAAATTGTATAGTAAGGATATAGTTAAAGAAAGCAATAAAAGGAAAGAGTATTTTAATGAAATTGTATATTCCATATAGCTTTATAATATTTGACATTTAACAGATATTTTCGGTAATTGAAATCGAAAAATATAAAAATATAAAAAAAAATATATATTTCTTAATATATATATTTTTTAAATTATTATTTATTTTTACTTCCAATCAAAATTTTAATTTTTAATATAAAATTATTTGTTTGGCCTCCAGTTCAAGATTTCTAAAATTTTGATATTTTATTTATCTAACTAAAATTACTAAATAGTTTTACTATCAAAAATATTAATGTATATAGTACTAATCTCTTCTCTGGAAATGTTCTAAATATATAATTTTATATTTAAGTTTTCTTTTTTAATATGAACAAAAAAAAATATAATAATTGTAAAACACGAAAGGATTAAGAGAAATATAAAGACAATAAATAAATTAATTTAAATTAATTTTTGCAATTATATTATTTTTTTTGTAATTCTATAATTAGAAATAAATATTTTTTTTTTCTATAAAATTATTTTCTAAATTAAAAATCCTAATTATTTTTTCTTTAATATTCTAAAAAATTTTATAAATTCTAAAATTGTTTTTAGTTAATATATAAAAATCTTATATAATTTATTTAACAAAAAAAAACCCCTAAATATAATAATTAATAAATATTATATTAAAATTAAAAAAAAAAATAAAAATATTAACACGCAGCAGCCATTAATTTTTAAAAAACATATTTTTTTCTTAATAAAAAATTTGAATTTTCACTTAAAAAAAAACAATGTTTTTGTTTTCATTGATTAAGCATAAAAAAGTACCTGTCCATTGGCATCAGTGTAGTTTACATAAGAAGCATTTAATGGTATTTTATTACTGCAGGATGCTGATTATATATATATATTTATTTAAATTTAAAATATTTTTATATTAAGTAAAAAGTAAATCCATTAACATTAATTTTTTTTAAAAAAAAAAAAAACATTAAAACATAAATTTTAAAAAACCACAAATAAAAATCAAAAAAATAATTAAAAATTTAAAAAAACAAATTTGATTATTATGTAGCGCGGTCCTCCGCATCATTTCGCAGAAAATATAGCCAGCAGTTAAAATAGTAGTGCGATAGTAGGAGACATGCATTTTAAAGTAATATTTGTCAGCCAAATGAATGCAAAAAAAAGCACAAAATTTCATTAAATTGTATTGTAATTGTTGGGTTCATTTTTATTCATTGCGATGTGACAGTAATAAAAATTGTCATAGGTGACATATTTTTATTTTGTTTAATCGCATGCAAAAAAAGCATTAATATTTTTTTAAAAAAAATAAAGAAAACATAAAAAGAAATATTTCATAATTGTTTTATATGTTGTAAAAATTATTTAAAAATGAAAAAATTAACGATTTATTAATTTTACAAAAATATTAATTTAAATTAAGGCAACACAAAAATATAAAAAAAAAAGAAAAAAAAAAAGAAGAATATTATATTAAAATAATTGAAAAAAATCATAATTAAAATTTTTTAATTAAATTGAAAAATATGTCATTTAATATAATAAATAAATTGTTTCAATATTATTGTAAATGAAAATTAAATATTTAAATTATTGTTTGTTTTTATTGTTTGTTGTTGTGCAATCCAAATAATTTTCAATATGATGAAAATATGAAGAACATTTTATGAATTTGTTAGTGCGATGATCAATTGAAATGTTATCCCAAAATTCATTAGGCAAATTGGATTAGATGTTAAGCCATAAATTTTATCCAATATTATTTGATCCATTTTGGTGATTCGTGTTATTTTTTATAGTATTTTCAGTTTTGGTGTTAGTTTTTTTTGTTAAGTGGCAAGACATGTAATAATAAATTTTATAAAAAAGAAAGGAAATAAAACAAAAAAAAAAAATAAAGAAAAATTATTTTTCATGCAATAAAATAATTGGAAAAGAGATCTGAAATTATATTTTAGAATTATAATTTAAAGAATTAGTTAAACTAAGAAAATTCTCTTTTTATTGATAATTCATTGTATAGTAAAATTACAAAAGTAATTTGGCAATCATGTAAACAGTATCATAATTAATCAGTTAGTTATATGATAAATGATTTATTTATTGTTAGATCTATTCAAATGTTTACATAAAACATAATAAAAATACAAAAAAAATAATAAACTTAAAAATATTTTCCTTCGTCGTTAAATTAATTTAATTTTTAGTTTTCCAATTTCATTGTAATTCGTCTATAGTTTGATTCCCTTGATATTTTTATTTTTGTTTCTATATATTTTCTATCATAAAAAGAAAATCTTATATTTTCTTGTTTTCATATTATATATATTTTTTTTATTATTTTATGTTTTTGATATTTTATTTTTTGTTCGTTGATTGCATTACATTAAAAAGAAAATTTATTACGCCATTTGCATATACATTGCAAAAATATTGTAGATTTTGAATCGAACGAATTATTTATAAAAAAAAAATCTGAATAATGTAAAGAATTTTCTTAGTTTTTCCAGTTTAACAAATAAGAAATATATAAATATTTTTTTTTTTTAAAAATATATATTTAATATAATTTTTTTTTGAATTGTTCTGGGGTTTAAAAAGCTATTTCTTTTCATGTAATAATGAGATTGTTAGCGTTGTTCTTGTAAAATTTAGTAGTGAACTTTAATTGAAGTTATATTTTTTTGCATGAAAATCTTATATTTGAATTTATAATTTATAATTTAATCATTGTTATTAAATATTAATTTTACCATCAAAAATATAACCACAATTTATGTTTAAAAAAAAATGTATATATATAAATGTTAATTTAGAAAACATTATAGCTAACTTGTCACATCGAAGCATCCAAAAAAGCATTAATTTATTTAATATAAAAATTAAAAGCTTATATTTTAAAATTTTTGTATTTTTTTTTTTTGCATATAAATTTCAAACCTTTTGCATCTAATTAAAGCGGTTAATTTTCATCTAAAAACTCTGCGAAAGAAAAAAATAAGCATTAAAAATTGTAAATAATTATTGTTAATCTATAATATTATAAAAAAAGATGATTTTTTATTCGTCTAAACATACATGAGACATAAGACAAATTGTCTCTCTTCAACGTACGTTGTTGCTGTCTCATGAGATAAAAATCTTATATGCCTTCATTTTGTATGAGATAAATGACATGAGGTCACTAAAATGAATTTGTTATTTATTTTCTAATTAGTCTGTCACAGACATAATTACATTAAAATTTATAAAATTAAAATGAAAAATGAACAATAAATAATCATCTTTTTATGAATACATTCCTGAATTTTTTTTTTTTTTATAAATTATATATAAATATATATATACTTACAATATAACTACAAAGCCTAAAAGAAAAATGATTAAAACAAATTTTATACAAAGCCAAAATTTTAATTTACTTTAAAGACAAATTCTTCTCGTTTTCGTATGCAATTTAGTTGTGTTTGGTTGTGAATTTGTATTAAGTAAAAGTGCAATTTTTGTTTGTTTGTTCTTGTTATTATTATTTAGTATATGAAATTTAAAAATTAAATTAAAACAAAAAAAATTAGAAGCAAAAAAATATACATTTAAACTTTTAAACAAACACACAGTAAACAAGATTTTCTACAATTTATTTATTTATTTTTTAATTTTTATATTTATTTACTTTTCTTCACTTTTTTTTATCTTTAAATATAATTTCACACATTTCCAGATTTTTCTTTTTAAAATATACTATAATATTACACAGTAGAGTAAGTAGTTCTTCCAGCCAGAGAGAAGGAATCTAGCGTGTGTAGGATTTTTATAATTTATTTTTTACGATTTCCATGCGTTTTTTTTTTTCAAATAAAAGATAATTTACAAATAAAAATAAAAATGTTAAAAACTTTAAAGAAGCTTTTAGGTGTACATCTAAAAAAATATTATGTTGCTTAGTATTTGTACTAAAAAAAACTTGTATAATAGCACTTTAATTTGAGATTTTTATATTCTACGAAAATGTTAATCACAGTTAATTATTAAAAAAAAAGAATTTATTATAAATTTTACGTTATTTTGCGTAAATTATTTTCTCTAATTTTATTATATAGAAGCAAAACATTTTGATTTCATACCTAGAGAACAAGTAAAATTATTAAATTATATGAAATAAAGCATTTTAATTATTTAAAAAAAAAAAAACATAATTGAAAATAATAAAAGTAAATTTGTAATTAATCATTATTATATAATTTCGTTTCAATGTAGAGGGCCTACAATATCATGATCTTCTAGCGTCTACACAATACTTGAGTATGTGTCTTAACTTCCCTTATATACACGAAGCACGATCTACAGGGCATTGAATATCTTAGTGCTATAATAATTTGTACATATGTTCTGTGTGAAAACAAGACAACAATTGCTTCATTGTTTGGTATAATTTATATTTTTAAAAATGCACAATTTAACGAAACACAGTCAATAGATTATCATATGCATGGCACCCAGAATATTAATATCCAGTTAGGTTATAAAAATGTCCAGAAGTCTACTCGTCCCAGGATATTTTAGATATTAATATCCAAATATCCGAACTATCTCAATTTACCTACAGGCTACAAAGAACCACTAATTAATTCAACGGATGCCGAAATTATTTTTACAAATCATATTTGCTGTTTTACAGCAACTGCAGATGGCACGGCGTTTGCTTTAGAAAGGGAGATGAGAACTAAAAAATTTAATTTTTCATGTTTAAATAGTATTGCAATAAGTTTAAAACGTCAAATTAATTTTTTTATGAAAAATAGGTTTAAAAGCCTAAAACTATGCAGAACTCATGCTTGTTGAGCTCAGGGTAATAAATAAGTTAACTTCCTTGCAAAAACAATTTTTTACCACACTATAAACTTTATCACATTAATTTTGTAATAAAAATATTTCATGACAGTTCTCATCCCCCTTTATTGAAGTTCCAGTTTTAAACGCCAGATGCCATCTGAAAATTAAACGGTTATGAAAATTAAATTAAAACGACGTATATGTTCTCAATTTTGCCGCTAGTGGCAAATTTTTGCAAATAATAGCGCGGTTTTGCATTATGTATTATATATTTATTGAACATCCTGAATTTTGGTAAGTGAATAACATTGTTTTAATTGGGCTTGCCTCTACAAAATATTTCAATGATTAATTTAACGATATTATTTTATTAATTTCAACTAAAATTAAATTACAATTCAACAAACCAAAAAAAAAAAGTATATATAAATAGAAGTAAATGAATTTTTTAGTTTTGAAAAATAAAAATTAATTTCTTTTTTTAAAAAAAAATAAATAAAATATTTTATTTAAAAGAGCGGTTGTGCAAAAATCTTACCTTTGTTTTTTTTTTTTATATATATTTTATATTCAAAAATAATGTGCGATTACATCAAAATATTTGAAGCTCCAATTATATATAAATATTATTTATATAAAAATTTAAAAAAAGAAAAATTTTAATTTTTATTATAATATGTAATAAAAATTAAAGGAATTTAAATTATATGTACTTTCAAATTACTCAATATATTTAATTTCTGAAATTATAGCAAAAACATAATTTACATAAAAAAAATATATATATCACTAAATAAAATTATAAATCACTTTCTTAATCCTTTATTTTATATACTTTAAAAACCACAATCGATTTAAATTACTTTTATTTTCAAAATTATTTAACCAAATGATAAGATATACTTTAGTAATTTAATTATTATACAACAAGAACAACAACAAAAAAAAAAATTCGCAAATCAGAGCGAAATTTTTATTTTAAAATACAACACGATGGCCAAAAATTACATTATTACACAGCACTGTTGATGGTGAAAACCTTCATAGAGAAAAACAGAACTATATATAATATAAAAATTAAAACAAAAATCTAAATTAAATTCCAAAAAAATAAATAAATTACTAGAATACACGATTGTAAACTTTCATTAAAACACTCAGTGAATTTGTTTATACTGGAAGTGGAAAGAGAGAGAGAGATATATATATAAATACAACAAATGTAGAAAAGAAGTCTAGCAACAAACCCCTAATATACAACAATTTAATATATCTATATATGTATTTAATTACAACGTAGATTGTTCCACTACAAAAAATATCCTTTTTTACTATAATAAATTTATTGAGTGCCAATGATTATTATAAAATTGAAATTATTCATTCTTAATTTCTAAATTATATACTTAAATATTTCCTAATAATTCTTTCCTATTTTACTTTCCTTTTATTGAATTTTTATTATTTATTTTATATGAATCCCAAAAATTTATGATTATTATTATTATTAATTATTTTTTTTATTTAAAATAGATTTTAGCTTTTGTAAGGTTTCTGCAAGGCTAGATTTATAAATTAAAAATTTATTATAATTATTTGTTAAATTTTCAAAATAAAATTAGATTATATTTTGTCGTCATTTATGAAATTGATAATTTGGAAATTATAAGATTTTCTTTTTTATTAAATGAGAGTTGTCATTAAAACGAATTAAAATAAAAAATTTGTTGATACTTGACAGTTGTCAGAGTATTGAACTATTACAAGCTGTTAAATATTCAGTAGGACTGTTCATTTAACGTCTTTTTTAACATACAACTAATTGTTGAAATCAGTGACTATAATATTAAAACAAACTTCATTTGACGGCCCGTCAAGAAGTATATAATGACTTCTTCGATAAAAAATTGGTTATATAAAAAATATATGATGCTTTCACATGTAGTATGTATTGCAGTATATTTAAAATTATTACTAATACATAATTATCTAAAAATATTATTTATATTATCTGAATACAAAACTATTTAAATTTAATGTTTGCTATAATTTCAGGAATTAAATGAAATTAATTGAAAAATATTAAAAACTAAAATTTAATAATTAATATAATTAAAAAAGCCCCACAAAGATTATGCGAATCAATGAAAAAAAAAAATACAATTTATCATTTTCGTACAATTTTAAAAAATTCAAATTTTTGTTAAATTAAATTTATTGCATACTTGTAGGTTGGTTTATTATTTGCATACCTTCAGGCATTATATTTTTTTTTATAAGTTATTTATAGTGTACCATTGAAAAATAAATATTATTAAAGAATAAAACCGCCTGCACATTAAAAAAAATATTTGTGTAACGAAATGGAAAGATGACATAGTTTAGCACTAAAAGTACATAAAAGAAAATTACATAAAATAATTTATATTAATTAATTTGAATTTTCCCAAAAAATATATACAAAAATACATGCATACAATAATTTTGTAGAACAAAAAAAAAAATTACAAATTATATTAAATTGTAGAATTCTTGAACTAATTTAGTTAGAAATTTATGTAGCTATAATTAGTTAAAATTAATTTTATAAAATTTAAAATATTTCCCATAAAAATAAATATTTAAAAAAAAAAAATTATTAAAAAATACTCAGCTATAGTTTAAATATTATTGCTTGCGGAATTTGCTTGATGATAATTGAAAGGATGAAAATTTGATAGATAATCTTTTGATTTTCATAAAAGCAAATTAACTTAAATTGACATTTTGTTATATTATATGAAAAATTAGTTCTATTAAATAGATGTTCCTCGTTCCTAACTAAATCAATAGTTCTTTAAAATTACGCAGATAATTATAATTCTGCCAGATGTTATAAAAACAGTTTAATTTAAGATTTCAATGGAAAAAGTTCCAATTTTGGTATTATTTAAATCTATTAGAATATTTAAGTTAAAATTTGATTGAAAACTAAATTTCTGCATTATTTAAAGTTAAATTATTTTAAGCATAATATAATTAAATTTACGAAACGAAAATAACCAAGTAAAATCGGATAATGTAAATTCATACGCAAAGTATATGACGTGACCAATAGCGACAAATCATGATATATACGCAAATTGACATCTGGCGGATATCTTACGAAGATAACTTTTTCTAATAGTAATTTTTTTTGTTAAGCAAGATTACGCCACTGCTTCGAGTCATACTAACAACATTTTATGCTTTCGTTACAATCCCATGACAACTACTATTATACAACTGTCACATTCACATTTATGGAAATCAATGATTTTTAGTTATAATTTTTTATAATTATGTTAATGTTGTTGCAAAATTTGTTTTGTAAATTATGAACAAGTGGTAAAAAGTTATAATTTAGTTAACAAGAGATAATTATACCAAATTTTATACCATATAAACCAAAAATTAATATATCAATTTCTTCCAGCACACAAATAATAATTTTTTTAATGGTTTTTTACCCGAAATTGCTAAATTTATCAAAAACGAAATTAAATTCTATAATAATAAAAAATAAATAAGTTAATAAAGAAACTATATTAAAAAAAAGTAAGGTAGTTATAGCAATGCTGAAACGTTACAAAAGCTGTTTTTTTTTTATAATATAATATTCTATTATTTTTTATAAAATGATTTTTGTATTTTATATTGATTTTTGTTGAACGTCAAAATTTGTGTATTATTTAAAAATATTAATAAACATTTTTTTTTTTCTAAAAGTTTTCATTTCACCATTTACCCAAAAAATAAAAATAAAAATAACATTTACAATTAAAAAAATATAGAAGAAAAATATGCACTTAAAATTATTTGAATAGAAAAATTGCACTGACAAAAATTAATAAATAAAAATAAATTTGCACTAATAATAAACTCAAATTAATAGAAAATTTTAAAATTTTAACAGTATATACGTAAATTTGTTTGCCCATAAAAATATATATATAAATTATTTAAAAAAAAAAAAATGAAAAAAAATATTTTTTTAGCAAATTTTGAAATAATTGTTTTAATTGCAATTAAAAATAAATTTCAGCATAAATAAACATTCTCTGGATTGACTGGAAAAATAGACTAAGAGTTTGGCTGTTAACATAAAATTTTTTGTTTATATTTTTGATGTATATCTTTTGTGTGTTGTATATTGTTTTTAGGCTGAACTATGTCAAAAGCATACATTTAGGCGTTACATTTATATTCAGAGTTAGTAAATAAAGCTGGCGCAGTTAACAAAATTGATATAATATAAAAATTATATATATATTTTTTCTTTTTTTTTTTAAAAAATTATTTATAAGAATGGAGGGGGAAGAGTGTATTGTAATATGTTAGAATTTATATTTATTTTTTTTAATATGTATTTTGCAAAAGGATTATTTAAAATGTATACTTGTGCAGTTTTATTTAATTCTATTGCGTATTTATAAATGCATGTTTAATGTATTTTTTTTAATTTTGTACATGTTTTTTTTTTTTGTTCAATTTCCATATGAAAAATTACTAAATAAAATTTAAATTGTGTCATACATGACATAGTTATGACGAATTTAGAATGTTACTTAAATGCAACGCAAAAATAAAAGACTAGAAATTGTTCAACTTTTCAAGTATTTTCATAATTTGTGAGTTTTGTAAGTATATTATTTTTAACTTTTCTGTATTACGTTGCGTTCAAATTGCATTCTGAATCCGACATTTAATAATGTCACTCATGATAAAGTGAATAAATGTTCACACGACAAGACATACAATTTGTCATATATGTCAGTCGTAATTTTTTATGTGTTTTTGCATGACAAAATTTATCTTTATTATGGATCTGACAAACCAATAAGTTTTTCCAGTACCACATGCGATATATAATTGAAATTTTTCACATTCGAGTGCAGAAAACCGTATTGGTTTCAAAGATCTGTCAAATTGTTTCAACTGTGTCATTGAACAAAAAAGTTGTGACATATGTATTTTGTTTTTAGTTAATTTTGTGCCAACAAATGTTTAACTATTTTGAAGTTTATAAATATATTTTAAGGTATATTTGTGAAACTAAAATAAAGAAAATATAAATAAACACAGTTTTGTAAAAAATTAATTAAAAATAAATGAAAATATAAAAAAAAAACTATTTATGGTGACCAATTTTTATAGAAACATTTTAATTTTTAACAAACAGGTAAAGCGAAAGTTTTATTTCTTAATAAAAATAATTGTAAATAAATATATATATATAGATAATAATATGAATCACGCCTTTTAATAATCACTAGCACTACAATAAATTTATAGTATTTTTTATTTAATTTGTTTTTTTAATGTTTGATTATTTATTTGCAAAATATTGTAATATATAATTTTTTTTTTTTGAGATGGAACAGGTACAAGTCAAATGTATGGCAGTAAAATAAAACAAATAGAAGTATAAATAAAATAAAAAATTTAAAAAATGGACCAGGAAAAATAAAAAAATATAAAATGTGGGAAAAAAGCTAAAAAAAATAATAAAAAAATTAAAAAGTTAGCAAAAAAATAAATATAAAATAAAAATAGATAGGAAGCTATTGTGAATATTTCATTTGAATGTAAAAAAAATATTAATTACATTAGTTGCCAGTTTAACTACGTACGACAGCTGACATGTAACAATGAAAAAAATAAATATATTATTGTTAAAATTAGAAAATTAAATATAATTAATTAAAAAAAATACTATTAAAAAATATAGCGTTGGCTTTAAATCTTTTTTTCTATCCAGGTACCACCGCTTCAATAATTATCGAATTTGTTTTAAAAAATATTTATATGATAAGATTATGTCATAAATGAATTTTTAATATTAAAAATTTAAATTTATAAACTTAAAAATAAATAGAAAAAAAAAAAATTTACTAAAAAATTTTCGAAAGCAACAAAGCAATATTCACAATAGCATATTTATAGAAAGAATGGAATAGTGAGTAAGGGTTTTTTAAAATAAAAATAATAAAATAAAAATTGCTAGACACCTTTTTTAAGATAATAAATATATAAATAAAAAATAAAAAAAAAAACAATATTAAAAACATAAATAAAAAAAGAGAAGTAGTAGAGATTTTGATGTAATAAAGAAAAAAGCATCAAAGTTACAGTATAATGTATATATAATTTCAATAATAATAATAATAATAATATATATAATATTAAACATTCATGCATTTCATTTGTTTTATTTTTTTTTAAATTAATGTATAATATTTTGTTTTTAATTTTACTTTTTAATTTTAATTTTTTATATAGTTTTTATATAGAACCTTCAAAATTGTTGTTATTTTTACGTAAAAGTTTATTTTTTATATATATTTAAATATAGTATAATTCATTACATTTTATTTAATTTGTTTTTTTCATAAATTTTTATTTTTTATATAAATTTAGGTTTATTTAAGTAATTATATTATATTTCGTGTGCATAATTTTTTTGTTTTATGATTTTATAAATTATTTTTTTTATTAATATTTCCAAATAACATTTTACAAATATTTTGTGTAGGTTTTTTATATTTATAGTAAAAACAGAGTAAAGTAAGTAAATATTTTTATTAAATTTAAATATTTGTATTATTAAATTTAAATATATTTTAAGTACAATTTTATTTATTTTTTTTTGGATTTAGTAGACAATGAAATTTCTAAGTAAATTTAGTATATTTTTTATATATATTTAGAAGTTCACATTTTTGTTTTTATCTTATTACTAAAAGTGAACTATATAGTTAATCAAAAACACATTTTTAATTTGTATAATTATTTCGAGCTATCAAATTTTGTATATAATATTAGAAGATTTTGATTTGAAAATATTCTGCTATAATGTCAATTCCATAAATATTTTAATTACAATTTTTTTTTTTTAAATTACAAATTTGTAATAAAATATTCATTAAATATACAATCTTTAATTCAAAATATCGTTTATTAAATAATATTATTTATCAATGTGGTTGTCTAATTTTATTACAAAAAAAAAATAAAAAAAATAAATAAAAAATTGTTAAAAATTAAATATTTTGCGGACGGATTTTAATATTTTATTTAATTTTTTAAGTAGAGTATTTTTTGTATTTCTTTTATTTTCGGTAAGTACACGATTTATTTATTTGATTACATAATTTTATGTTAATATTTTGAATAAAAGATTATTTAAAATGGTTTTTTTTTTTAATTTGAATTTTGTTTCATTGACAATATTAATTTATATATTTTGGAAAATGTAATAATAAAAATAGAAACCGTTTTTTAGGAGAGATAGTTTTATTATTTGATATTTAACTGTATAATTAAAAAATACAACGAAAGCCAATATTTTAAATTGGTTTAGGAAAAGTATTTAAAAATTAAGCAATTTGGTTTGACAGGTGTCATAAAACTATTTTTTTTTTAATTTTAAATTTGGTTTATTAAAGTTTTTCACATTATATACTTTGTGACCAATAATAATTAATAATCACATATAATTTAACAACTTGTAAATTTTAAAATTCTTCATATCAGCATCATTAAAAATGTATATTTAAATATTTTTTTGGGCGGGAAAAAAAAACTCTACAGAAAATACTAACTTTCAGGTACAATTTATCCGTATAAATATAAACACTTGTAACAATGTAAAATGTATAAATATAACAATTCATTTTTCATAAATATTAGAATTAATTTAATTACAAAAAAAAAAAAAAAAAAAAAACAGAATTAATTAACTATCACAACATGGCAACACTTAAATTCAAAAGGTTCGTGTTTTTTTTTGCCAAATAATTTAATTTATGTGAAAAATTTTGGAATATTTTTATTATTTACAAATTTTTTATTCAAATGAAAAATATTATCGATATTAAATTATCAAATAATTATTAAAAATTAAATATTTTTTAAAGCAAATTTAAAAATTTAAAAATTATGAAATAATTTTAAGCAAAAAATAATAAATATTTCTATATAAAATAAGCTAATTTTAAATTTGGCATTTTCAAAAAAAAATAATTGTAAATTATAATAAATTTTTAATACAGGTTAGTTCCTGAAAGAAAGTAATTTCTATAAATATTATATGTAAAAGAAGCAAAACGATTTACAGAGTTATTATTATAAAATTGGACAAGTTTCTATTTCTATTAATAAAAATAATGACGGTAAATAAAATATCAAATTATCTGTCAAAAAAAAAAAAAAAAAACTGACTAATAAATTGACATGATTTTCTTTTATTATAGGAGAAGATTATACACAAATTTTAAACATAAAAATATCAAAGCCAGAATATTTTCAGGAAATAAAGAAAAAATTATTGAGCTTTACTTTGGGTGCAGCCAAAAGAAATGTGCAAAATAAAATTTTTTGAAAATTATTAATATTTTGCTTAAATGAAAATGTAAATATTATATGGAGAAAATCGAACATTTATTTTTATTTTTTATTTATTCCAAAATTTTATTTATATTATATATAAAAAAACTTTTTCTATATTAGTTAACGATTTTCAAAATCCTAAATAGTTTTTAGATTATTAAAATTAACACAAATGGTATTTTTTATTTGATTTATTATAAATGCAAAAAGAGGTTCTATTTCGAAACACAAGAGTTAGCAATTAAAATCATTATTAGTTATATTATTTTAGAAGTTATATTATTTAAATGTCAAAATTGTAAGAATATTTTTTAATATTTATATACTTGATGTTCAGTGTGATGTATATACAGTTTTGTAAAATAAGATTTATGATTATTAAAATGTTTTTTTTTATAATTGTCATATTTCAATTATAAATCATATATTTTTATTAATTTTTAATGACATATACTGTAACAACTATCATCATAAATAATTATCGTTTTCCGACCTCTAAAGATAAAAGGGAAGAGCGTACGTTACGTAAGTAGCAATTAATTAAGCTA
This sequence comes from Rhamphomyia laevipes, assembly GCA_963920725.1. Classification (NCBI taxonomy): domain Eukaryota; kingdom Metazoa; phylum Arthropoda; class Insecta; order Diptera; family Empididae; genus Rhamphomyia; species Rhamphomyia laevipes. The sequence continues at coordinate 7,411,233 of OY987259.1, forward strand.
CAATAGAATCATTCGTAAAACAATTTATGATTCAATTAATAGAAAATATTCTAATAATGATTTTAATATGATTACAAAAATTTAACGACAAAAGTAAATTTTTAATATTTTCATTTTTGTATAATAATTATTTACATTTAACAGAATATAATTTAAGTTTATCTTAAAGAACTTCTACAAAAATATTTTTTTTATTTATTTATTTTTTATTATATTTTTGTTATATATTAAAAAGTGACATTTACATATTTTAAAAAAAAGAAAAACAGCTTAAATAAATTACTACTAAGTATATAGGTTTTTATAACTGTGTGTATGTGTATATATATAAATATTTTATTAAGAATTTTAGTATGTAAAATTTTATGGTGTTTTTTTTTTATATTTTGTATAATTTTAATTTAGATATAATACGAAAATGTTAAAAAAGCAGAAAATTGCTAGGTATTCTAATAAAATTATATAGATTATTTATTTATTAATAGTATTTTTTTTTTTATTTTATAATAAGGATTAGTTGTTTGTAAGTATTATTTGTGAAAAAAAAACAAAACAATATGCAAAATAATTTTTAAAGGACGAGGAGGATTAGACTTTTATAAATATTCCCTAAAATATTTTCTTATATCAAACATTAATTTTTTATGTTAAATATATTATTTTGTAATGGTGTATATTCTCAATGTGGATTTAATCTACTTCTATAATATTATTTATGTATTTCTAGGCCAGTTAGTGGATCAGACAATATTTGTCTGACATTTCGATCAAAATGGCAAATCAGTTAAAATGTTTTATTTATAATTAAAGCCTTTATATATATAATTTTCTTCTGGAATAAAAAAAATTATTCCAAAGAAAAAAAAAATATATTTTATTAAAATTTTTAAAATTAAGTTTTATTTTTTATTAATTCAACATTTTTTTTTATTATTTTTTGAATTGTTATTTCAATTTTATATTTGTGTTTTTTATTTTACTATTTTTATATTTTTGTAATTCTATGTTTTTGTTTTTATTCTTAAACTGGTTATATTTTTAAGCCAAAGTGAAAGCTATGACATTTTTTAATTGAAGAAATTGACAGTTGCTGTCAAAATAAAATTATTTGTTTTGAATTGTGGAAATTGTAACACATATTGGTAAGTTTTATATTATTTAAATTGTACCAATTGTGACACATTATAGTGAAGTGTAACACTATTTCTAATTTCTCAAAAATAATAATACATAATTTCCATATTAATCTGACAGCACTATTAAACGTCAATATATCTTTCTATGAAGATAATATTTTGTGACAAATCTCATATTTAAGATTCAAAAATTCAAAAGGAAAATTTCAATATAAAAATTCATGTTTTATATTAAGAAATATTATTAAATCAATAAAATATTTGTATTTAAAAAATAATATCACAAAAAAAAAAAAAAAAAAATATTAAACCTAAAAATTATTCACGTTAATTTAAAGGACTTTTTTTCACCGAAAAACATTAAAATTATAACTGCTTCTAAAGTTAACTAAATTTTCTATAACAACAAATTTATAAACCTATTAAAAAACTAAAAAAAAAAAAAAAATTGACTAAATTTTTGTGAAAAGAAATATATTTAAAATTAATTTTCAATTAATTGCAAAAAAATTTAACTTTTCTTTTTATTATTAAAATGTATTTCCAAAAAATTGCATGTTGTCAATTAGTTTTAACAATTTTGAATATTTTTTTTTAACGAATTAAAATTATTGAATTACAAAGAAAAAACAGAGACCTAAACTATTATAAAAAAATTTATAGACGTTAATGTGGAGCGATTTTTGTCTTGGAACTGAAAATATCGCTTTTTTATATCTTTAAAAATTAAATTAAATTAATTTTTTTTTATACATATTTTTATAATTTATTATTATTTGTTGAAATTCGTTGTATATTAAAATTATTGTTTTTAAATGCCTTGGAAAATTCTTTGAAATTTTTTATTTTTATTTGTGATTTTCATATATATTATTTTGTGTAATTTTTTTTTTTAATTAAAATTTTCCTGTCTATAGAAAACTAATAAATAACTCGAACTTAACTGATGAACTTCTGTTCGACCATTTTCGTTGACGACCAAATTTGAAGTAATTATAAAATAATTTTGACAAATATTGTTATTTTTTCTCAGGCAAATTCATAATTTAATTAATAATTAATTACCATATTCCCCATTATAATATTAAACACAAAATATTTGTAATTTTAGAAAACTTTGGTACTATCAATATTGTTATATTAATTTTAGTTTTTTTTGCATAAATTTACTTTAATTTGCGCAAAATAATCAAACAATTTTGTTTCATTTTTTTTTTTTAAATAAAATACAAATCTTTTAGCAAAAATAAAAATATACAAAATCAATTTTTATGTTGACAAATATTTTATGGAAAAAATAGTTTAAATATAAATACAAGAAAAACTCACAAAGAATAAGAATATATTAAAAAAAGCTTGTGAATTTATGTTTTTTTTTTTTGTTATCTCTAAGATTTCCAATTTAAAATAATGTTTTATTTTGTAATTCTTTATAAAGGTAACAAGAACTGTTTTATTCATGCTGCTATTTTATTTGTTGTTTCTGTATCATATTTATTTATTTATGAAAAAGCTAACAATAAAATATGAAAAATAGAAATAAGTTAAAAAAAAAAAAAAATAGTAAATGTAAATAAATGAAAATAATAATTAAAATTATCTAAAAAAAAAAAAAAAATATACACTATAAATATTACTCTGTCAACCCAGAAAGACGAAACAAGACCATTGACATTTCGTTTTCCCTCTAAATATAAATTTGTCCATGGTTATATGGAGATATAAACATTTTTTTTATTTTATTTTATATATCCATTAAGGATAATTAGCATTCATAGCAAGCTATAGACAGGCACAGATATTTTAAAGCAAAAAAAATAAAATAAAATAAAGATATTATTTTAGAATAAAAATAATTTAAAAAAAAAATAAATAAAATATTTTTATTTTTAGGTGTATGCATTTTTTTCTGTACATTTAATTAAAATATTTAGTTTTTTATGTTTTTTTTATATATACGTATGTGTTTTTTTTTTTATAATAATATTTTCCAAGCATCCAACAAGGCATTTAAAGCAATATTTTTGTATTTTTGTATAATATATATTAATTTTTTTAAATATCTAAAAATTCTACTTTTTTTATGTTCTATATAAATTTTTGTTTAAAAACTATATAAATTTTATATATAAAAAAATAAAAAACATAAAATCACAATCCATAAATATATTTCAAAAAAATATATTATTATTTGTTTTGCTATATATAAAAAGAAAAGCGAAATTTTCAATTTTATTTATGAAATTTATTTTTTGGTTTTTCATACAAAAAAAAGCTCCGCCATTTTAATTCAACCGCACAAAAAAAATTAAATTTTTTTTAGAAATATTTATTAATGATAATCAAAATATTTTCTTGTTTAACAAACAAAATAAAAAACATTAAATAAGAAAAAAAAACTGATAATTTTAGTTTATTTTCGATACGATCTAGTGATGAAAAATTGTAAATATTATAAAATAAATGTAAAATTTCTTTTACAACATTTTTATAACATTTGATTAGAATGAAAAGTTTTACTCGTATTCAATTTTAATATTTAATTTATCGATACATTTTATGATTATTGAATGCATTCTACATCATTTCTCACTTATTCAATATATCCACCACTAGATGGCGCTCGAAAATACATTCAATTTCATAAAAATATTATTTTTACTTAAAGAAAGTAAATTCTTTTTATTTTTTTTTTGTGTAACATTTCAATATAGTTTAAAAAACAACATAAAAATTATTTCAGAAAACCAAAAAAATAAAGATTTCATAATTTATTTTATACAAAAAATAAAAAAATTAAGAAAATAATTTTATACATTTCTAAATAAAAATAATAAAAAAAAACGTAAACTAATTTTTAATTAACACAAAATATATATATATAAATATATAACTAAAAATATTTATATTTTAAAACAAAGTAAAACCACACGAGATCTAAACATAAAAATAATATCTAAACATAAAATAATTTCTCTCTCTCAAGAAAAATACAAAGATTTTATTTATGTTTGTAATTATAAATAAAATGTAATTAAAAACAAACAGAAAAAAAAAAACATAACTAAAAAAAAAAAAAAAAACTAATTTAATTATTTTTTATATATTAAAAAACTACTTTTCTTTATATAATAATTTTTAGAATCTATTTTATAGAGAAATTAAATTTTTAATGTTCATATTACATATTTCTAGGCGCTTTCAAAAATTTCTAACCTAAATTTAAATTCTAAAAAAATCTAAAAATTATTTTTCGTTTCATATTTTTTTTTTTTTAATTTTATATATTTTATAACTAAACAAATCCTACAATTCCTAATAAAACTAATCCTAAATAATTAAGATTAATTTAAATCCTAATTTTATTTTAAAAAGGTAAACATTTTTTTTTTTTAATATTTTTTTTTAAAATTTTTTGTTTTTAAAATTATTAAAATATTAAAAAACAAAAAAATAAAATATAAAGGGAAAAAAGGATTTGGTTACAAATTTATATCAAAATTAATTAATTTTTTTTTTTTGTTTTTATATAATTTTTTAATTTATTTTTAAATATTTATTTAGGATTTTTTATTTTTTTTTATGGCGGCATAGGAACAAAAAATATTTTTTTTTTTTTATTTAGTTTGTATTATTTTAAATTAAATTAAAAAGTTCAATGCTTTTATAAGTAGAGAGGGCAATTTGAAGCTATCACAGTACTTCTTCCCGTAAAAATATATAGTTTTTTTTATTATTTATATTATATTGTTTTAAAGTATTTATTAAATTTTCTTAATATTTAATATTTTATTTTTCTTTTAATTTTGGTGTTTTAAGGTTGTTGTTGTTGTTGTTCGTTCATTCTTCGAAGTTTCTTTTAAAATTTGTATCAAACAAAGTTGAATAAATTCAAAATAATTTTTAGTAAATATTATTTTTTTTATTATATTATTGTTTTAATTTTGTGCAGAATTTAAATTAAAAAATTTAAATGAAAATTTAGTTTTTCTTTTTTTTAACAAAAAAAAAAAAAGAAAATTTAATTTTTGTGTAAAATTTCTAGGCACATTAATTTTATGAATTTGTATTTATTTATTAATTTGTTAAAAAAACAAATAAAAACTAAGTAAATATACACACACATAAATAATAACACATCAACAAATATTTTGTATATTTCGATTATTATGAAAATTTGAAAAATACAGAAACCCCCACATCACAATGTATGTCCTTGGCATAATAATAATAAAAATTATTGATTACATCCTTAAGATGTTTTCATTTTTTTGTAAGGATTTAGAACAACAGCTGTACCGGGTGTTGTTGCATTTTGTGGTGGCATTGTTTGTAATTGTGCCATACTAGGTACACCAGCTGCTGCTGCTTGCATTGGATGATGATGATGACTAGCCATAGCTGTATTTGCAGCTGCAGCAGCAGCTGCTGCTTGCATAGCATATGGATAACTAGCCATAATACCACCAGGATATTGAAAATATTGTGGATGATGACCAAGCATTTGATGTTGATTTGCAGCTGCTGCGGCAGCTGCAGCAGCAGCATATGGATTACCAGCACCAACACCAGCAGATGGATGTGGTGTTGACATAGCATTACCAACTGACATTGGTACCTGATGTCGTAATAATGGTGAAGTTTGAATATAATTTTGACGTGCCATATAATTTGCTGCAGCCACTGAATGTGGTGGCGGTACTGATAGACTGCCAGCGCTAACTTGTTGCTGTTGTTGTTGATTAACAAGTTGCTGATGTTGGTGTTGTTGTTGCTGTTGTTGTGCAACAGCTGCTGCCATACGATTATATGCTTGTACTTGGTGTTGATGATTAGCAGCAGTTGCAGCAGCTTGTGCAGCTGCAGCAGCAGCATTATTTGGATGCTGTTGTAACATATGTTTATTTAATGCAACGCCAGTATAACTCATTGCATTTAGGGGTTTACCAGATAGGGCATTTGATGCAGCAGCCATTTTAAGAGCATTTGCATAATTTTTTTGTGCAACCTCTTTGGCTAAGGTAGCTGCATCTTGATAATAATTAGGATTTGCATATGGATTGATTTGTGTTTGATATGGACTATATGTAATTGGAGTTGTAGCAGAAGTAAGATGAAGCTGTGACTGTTGATGGTGGGTGGGATGATGATGATGATGGTGTGGTGTAGATGTAACCGAATTGGCTGAGGAATATGGTACTGTGATAGGGGATGCCGTTACAGTACGATTATTATTAGACGATGTATATGTGTACGGAGAAGATTGAATTATTGCTTGTGACGATGTTGAAGACGAAACCGTTGTTGTAGTTAAATTTGGAACTATAGTATTATGATTGGTGTTATTATTTAATAAATTTGAAACTGCATTATTGGCAGTTGTGATTGCTGTATTATTAACAATATTATTTTGCAAGGCATTTTGATGTGACAGTACTGTTACATCTAATGATGAAATACCATTTTGATCAATATTATTGTTATTTAGACTTTTATTATTATTGTTATTGTTATGGAACTGTGTTTCCATTATTGTAGGTGTACTACTACTATTATTTGTAACACTAACAGATGTAACAATACTAGCATTTGTTGCTGTTGTATCAATATTTGATATTTGATCATTACTATTATTATTACCATTATTAGCAATATTATTTGTAAGGACATTATTAATATTATTAGTAGCAGGATTTGTGTTAATTAAAGAAGAAGAAATTGTGGTATTTGGGGATGCAATAGTACTTGTTGTTATTTCATTTTGTTGTGATTGTGATGTTGTGGATGGAACAGTTACTGCTGCTACTGTTGTAGCTACAACAATACCATTTAAATTACTACTATTACTACTGTTATTATTATTATTTATAGTATTACTAGCTGATGATGTTACACTGTTAATAGTACTAGATGTTATTAAATTTTTTAAACTATTGCTAACGACAACACCATTACTGTTGCTATTATTATTATTATGATTATTTAATAAATTACTATTATTTATATTATTCAAATTAATATGATTTGTTTTATTATTATTATGAATTATACTCATTTGATTGTTGTTTAAATTATTATTTAAATTAGCAATAATTGGATTTGCCGTAGTAGTATTGGATGATAATAATTGTGGTTGTGGATATGCTGTTGTAGCTGAAGGACTTGGACTAGGGTACTCACATGATACTGGTACAAATGGTTGTTGTAATTGCATCAATTGTTGATACGTTGTTGCTCCAGGTTGATAAACAGGTATACCAGATTTTTCAGCAGCTGGCCTTTTATATGGTACCATACCGGAAAATGCCTAAATTAGAAAATATAAATTTATTATTTGTATTTTTATTTAATTTTAAACTAATTTATAAATAATTCAGTTTAAATTAGTGACATTTTATGATATCAAGAAAATAATTAAAATGGTTTTATAAAAATCACTATTAATTGACTTTCGAAATCTTAGCAAAAATTAGCCCTAAGCTATCAGTACACTTGATAATGAACATTTTTCTGATATTCTTGCGACACAGTTCAAAACTAGTCCATAAATTTATAGATACTGAAGCTGTAATTTTAATGTTAAAAAGTTGGTATTTTCTGAAATAATGGCACATGATAGTAGAAAGTTTAAATTTAATTGGATAATTGAATTTTTTAATGACAACTATCATTATTATTTACAGCTATTAAATGAATTTTATGTGACAACTGACAAGGTATGTGTATCAAACTGAGAATTCACGAGAAATTCATTTACTACATCCTATTTGGACACTATTAAATATATCAAGTAATATATGAACTCAAGGGCTATATAAAATGTCACTATAGGAAAAATACAATTTTACAAAATTTAAATTGGTTTCTTAAATATATATAATTAATTCTTGTGTTTATACTTACAAAATTCTCATAATAAAATGAACCAACTGATTTCATATCCATCTGTCAGATATAATGTCAAAAAAATATTTAATTTTCATTGGAAGATTTTGATGATGTTTTTGTTGATATTTGATTGTAGTTTTTGGTTTTTTAGTACATTGGATTTAAACCAAGTATAATCACATTGTTAAATAATTAAATAAAAATAAGAAAAATATAAATTTGAATTAGTAATTGAATTTTTTTTTAAATTAATATTTTTTTTATATATAATTTGATTAGAATGTTTTAGTTTATATCTCAATAAATAAAATAAAAAATAAAACTGAATACAATTTTGTTTTTACACTATTTACAATTAAAAATAAAAATAACAAAATTAAATTAAAAACTATTAATAAATAAATTTAAAAAAATAAATAAAAAACAAATCAAAATTAAAATATATTATCCTATTAAATTATGAAATAATTCTTAAATTTATTTTAAATTTATTAAAAATAACTATAATAAATATTTAAATTATTAAATTAATTTAAAATATTTTTTTTTTATAAATTTTTTTTTTCCATTTTTTTTTTTTAAATGTATAATGAGCTGAAGTTGCAAGAATGCTTAAGTTTAATTTATCATAAACTTTTCTTTTTCTTTATTCCTAATTAATTACTTTAGTGTACTAAATTTTGTTCCTAGTTTTTTTTTTTGATATGGCAACACTCTGATTCAAATTTTAAAGAAGATATTGTCGATTTTTTTATTTATTATTTATTTATGCAAATTCATAAAATAAAAAAGCAGCGCGAAAATAAAATTTTAAAAAAGCTTAATTATTCTTAATTATATTGTTTTTTAAAATTAATTTTTTTTTGCTTTATTGAAAAAAATTATCTTAAAAAACATATAAATATAGTTAATAAATTTTGCTTTAAACTTATTAGCTAAACATTCATATTATATCAAAACTAAAATTATAGATTTGTAATTATAAAAAAATGATAGTTTGTGTAATTTTAATTATGAGATATTGGACGAATTTTATTAAAAGCATAATAAACAGGAAAAAAATATAGTAATTTATTGCAAAATTTACATTAAAATTAAGTTTGGATAATGGTATCGTCAGTTATTTGGACGTAAAAGAGCTCTGTAAATTTGGAAGTACTCCGTTTTTAGTAATTTTCAGTAATATAAATTATAACGAGAAATTTAAAATTAATTTTTTTAATTTCTAAATATTTATAATAATTTTATCATATTTAACTTAATAGATTGTAGTTGAAAACGAAATTCCATTAATTGATTAAATACATTTTTTATCAACATAATTTCATATATGTTTTATGTATACTTTATAACTTGAACATCATAATTGAAATTAATGACCATCATTATAATTATTTCATTAAATATATTAAAGATCGATTCAGATATTAAAAAATCTAATTTTCATATCCTATTTCGGTTAACCACAAAGAGTGATCTCTGGAATAAATCTTTTACATAAATCCATTTTTGGTTATAGTATATGATGTCCAGTCGGATGTAAACATTTACACAATATTATAATTAAATAATATAATATTCTATGTTTGTTAAATATTTAAGATAAATTTTGATTGATTAGTTTTGAATAATATGACAATATGGTATAATTTAGACAATTATAATAAGTAGATTTATGTATAGAAAATTTAATGGATGTATAATTATTTAAAATTTATTTATAATTTTTAATTATTTAAAGGGTAGACGAATTGTATAGCTAAATTATGGAAATTGTGAATATGCTCACAGCAATATTTGTGAAATTTTGGCGATTTAATAGCTAAACATTCATTTACGAATACGAATACCTATATTACCAAACATACGTGGTACTGTGGTTGTCCCAAATATATGTATTTAACAACCCTGAGACTGTCCAGTTTTTTACTCACGTATTGAATTATTATAAGAAATACTAGATTGTTTTTCTATCAATTTTTAACACCTATAGTATATTTTTTATACGTAAATTCATTTATAATATTGAGATATCAACAATTTGTATTTCCGCAGATTAGAAGTAATTTATCAAATAAATATTATTTAAATTTGTATCTAAGATTTCCTTTAAATTTAAATAATAATTATATTTATTGATAAATTGAAAATTAAATTTGTATAATAGTATAAAGGACGGAAGCAAATCTTGATAATTAAATTACATAATTGATATTATGGAACGATTCTGTTATAAATAATTATTTATATGAAATACTGAAATTTATAAATAATTAATTATTCTGATATACGATTTTTAAAAATTTGGAAACAATATTGAATTATATATCAATTTTCAAATAATGTAACGAAAATTATATAATTTTTTAATAATACAAAGCTAATTTAATTATATAATTTTTCTTATTATCAAAAAGCTGGTAAAATAGATTTATTTAATTTCCCAGCTATACAACAACAACAAAAAACTTTAACTCTTATCGCGTGCATGCCAGCAACTTTAGACTCAAATAAAAATTAAAACAAAATTATGAATTACAACTTCTAAACAAAATTAAAATCAAAAGATGTAATCTAATAAAAGTATGGATGGAAAAACAAAATTGTGAAAATAAGAAATTTCTTAATTATTCCAATTTTGACAGATAAATGACAGTTGAAGTTAAATGTTAGACACCACTTCGTAATTTTAATGAATGTGTGAAAGTTGTCACAAAAAAATTATTCATCTAATTATATTAATTTATTCTTAATTTTTTTTTAATTACAAATATAATTTGAATATATGACAATCTGTCAATTTGAATTTATTGTCAAAGTTACTTGAACTGAATTGTAGATAGTAGTGTTTTTATCTTCAAAAGTTTCACTGAAAATAAGTCTGTGCACTAATCTTAAATAAAAGTTAAATAATCTTATTTTCAACAATTTCATTTACGTGTTAACAAATCATATTACCAGATGGCATGCATTTCTAAGAAAACATGACAAACTAAATGAATGATGAAAAGCTAAAAAAAAAAATCAATAAAATTAAAAAGAAAACTAATGAAAATTAATGTTGTAGTTTTTTTTTTTTTGCAAAATTGATAGTACCAGTGGAAACATATCATTTTCAGCTGCACGTTTTTTGCCAACTTCAAGTGATAAGCCGATAGCAGCAGCAGCGTTTGACGTTGTAGCCCCTGCTGATATTGGTGGTGGCATTTGATGTGTCAAATTAGCAGTAGTGGCGACGGCAGCGGCAGCAGCAGCTGCTGCGTTTAATGTGACCGCCGGATTTGGTGCAGTCTAATTTTTTTTGTTTTCGTTAATTTTTCGAAAATTTAAATGTGTAATAATGAATAATTGGTGTTTAAATAAATAAAATAAATAGATAATTTAAAATAATGTTTAGATTCGAAAATTGTGTCAGTTGACAAATTTTTTGTGTGATTTTTTTTTTTGCATAGTAAATATGCATAAAAGCGTCAAGCAATTATGAAAAATTAAATGTAAATTAAATGTGTCGAAATGTAAGTTTTTGAAAAATATTTTAATTTTAAATAAAATTAAAAAATAATTTTATTTGTTTTGGACCATCCATCGAAGCATATTTTTTTTTAGCAGGCGAACAGGAAAATAGATAAAAAAAAATAAATGAGAAAAATAAATAAATAAATAACTTAAATTAGAAAAATTTGCAATATTATTAATATAAAATATTAATTAATAATTTAATTTAAATGTATTTTTTTTTTTTAAATAATGAATAGTTTCAGTTGTGAGCTGTCAGTGATGTTACTTGTCAAATGAATTTATTTTGAATAATATTAAATTATTAAAAATGAAGAATTATTATATTTAAGACTAAATTTTGACAATTAACAAAATTTTTGACAAGTAACAATAATCACCACAGCATAATGTCAAATGACACTATCATTTTAAATATTGTGTTGGATTTGAATTTCGTGTTTATAAAGTGTCATTTGAAAATTATCATTTATACTCTTTATCTACGTAAGCTATTATTATATTTATAATATTGTGTTATATTTTGACATTTCATTAAAATCTTAATAAAAAGCATAAAACAAAAATAAATAAATATTATGTATAAAAAGCGTTTTTTTTTTAAGTTTTAGATTTCTCTTTTTTATTTTTGACGTTTCTTTTATATAGTTCGTCAAAGAAACACAGAGTGTCGCTGCTGTACTATTATTTTTAATATTATAATAATTTCCTAAAATTTATTAAATTAATACTTAAAGAATTTATACTTATAGACTATAAACTAAATTTTAACTTATATAAACTTAAAATTATTAAGATGGATTAATTTTAAAAAATACTATTTTTAAACCAAAATTTTGTAAATTTTTTAATAATTTTTTTTTTTAAATTTTTTAAAAATACAACAAATACCATAAATATTTTTTTTTTATCACACATTCGTAAATAATTATATTTTTGATAGGCCAATATAATTTATTTATTTAAATTAATATCAATAAAAACCCGATGCATCGCAGAAATTTAATTATACTCTTAATTCTTATATAAATAATTAATTTTAATATTTATAGAAAATTTATATATATATTTTTTAAAATCTCAAACCAATAGAATCTTTAAAAAATAAATAAAAATAAAAATAAAATTAACCAGAGTAAAAATATCATATATAATATTGTAAATCCGTAAAAATGATGAGGGTAACAAAATCCTTCTTTTTACCTTAAATCATAAATTAAATCTACATTTTTAAATTTTCTAACAAATCATATTAAAATTTTCCATATATAAATTGCTATATAGAATTGAAAAGGGTAACCATAGAATAAAAAAAAGGACTATTAAATATTTAATGCTAATAAACACACACACACATTTCGCATTTGCTGTCATACACGAAGATAATATATAAACTGAAAATTCACATTTGAACATGGAAATAACATGTGTATAAATTATAATTAAACCAAATTATAAACTTTTTTTTTATTTAAGCTTTAACTAATCTGAAGGATATAATAATACCCATTATACGAAAGGAAAAAGTGAAAATTATTTCCTTGGTTGGTTACCTCCCAAAAAATTAAATTATTCGACCTGAAAATAAAGGTTACCCGTCACACCATCACATCTATAGTCATTTTTGTAAAGAGGATCCTTAATCATTTTCACACTATTGTGTGTCGTAAAGCACAGTAAAAAAGGATTATATACTTTTAGAAGGTAATAAAAATTGAAATTTTTCATCATAATTCATATTTATAAAGTAACAATTTTTGAATTAGTTAAAAGAATATATAAAATATTTAAGTAATATAGAAATAACAATTTAACTTTCCACAACAATTAAATCATATCTGGTCATTTTTAATTCCCTATCAACATTTTTTTTAAACTTATTTATTCAACATTTCGTCATTGTCGTTTATCTTATAAATTAAATTGACTTAGAGTCAATATATGAATTAAGAATATCTGTTTTTATATTCTTCTACAGAAAACAAAACAAAAATCCTTCTGAGAGAATTAATATCCTATTATGTCCTTTTAGAAACCACAATCAAAAAATTTAAAACCATTTTAAAAATAAATATACTTAAAAGAATTTAGGTCAGAAAAAAAAAATCCATTAAATTAAGAAAACCATATATAAAAATAAAAACAACATATAAAACTTTTCCGGTCATTTAGAAAAACTTTATACTATATTTTTTCCCAGGGACATATTGAAAATTTATTTAAATATTTTGAAAACGAATTAACAAACAAATAAAATAATATAAATTACAAAACCAAAAAAAAAAAAGTAAAAAACTATTTATAAAACTACTTTTTCAGAATTCGAATTATAAGTTTAATCTTTCGTCCTGAATTTTCCTCCAATCTTATTGGGGTTAAAATAACGATACAGAAGACTGGCTTTTCCGAGTAAAAAAAAAAACTAAAATTTATATGCATAATAAAAAAAACACTATAAGAATTGAAAATTTTAAATTTTATAATATAATATTTAAAATTTGGGAAGTCAGACAGAAAAAAGTGAATTTATAAAAAAAAAGTAGACGGTAGAATAAGAGAAAAATTTTCAAAATGTAAGAAATAAACATTTAAAAAAACAAAAAATAAAAAATAAATAAAGGATATTGTTTCGTCCTAAATGGTTTGTGTACATAAATAACATTATAATAACGTATAAAATAGTGTTAAATATAACTTATTAGAATTTATGACCTGACCGTAAGGGATTTACAGCCAATTAAAAGTTTTTACCAGTTTTTTTTTTCCCCTATATTTTTTGTTTTTGGTTTTTGGTCCTGCAGAAAGTTATTTAGATTTTAAGACTGTACTAAAAAATAAAAAAAAAAAATACAAAGAAGAAGGAAAGAGAGTCAAAAATTCAGAAAAATAAAAAACTGGACAGAAGAGAAAAATAAATAACATTAAAAAAATATACACAAGAAAAAAAAATGAAAATGGAGAAAGAAAATTTGAAAACATAAATTGTAATTTTCACATTTAATTTATCTTTTAAGAATGTGTTATTTATTGTGTTTGCTAGAAGTGTATGTGAATGGTGTTCTATGTATTTGTTTGTAATTTAATTGTATTTGTAGTAGTGGTAATATTTGTGTATATGTTTTAATAGTTTTTCTATATTTTTTGATATTACCAAATTAAGTTCCTTTTTTTCTGTTATGATTTAAGGAAATTATAAATATACTAACAATTTTATATTTACATATAAGTTATAAATAGAACCAATGCAAATGGTGAAATTTTTAATATCGAATTTCGTCTTATAAATAAAATCGATTTAGTTTTAAACTTTAAATGATAAAATAAATTCAAATTTTTGTAACTCTTCATTGCAAGTCATTTTTATAAACACAAAGTTTTTAAAACTTCTTTTAAAATTAAATTTTATTTGAATTCTAAATTGACATTTATCAGTTTACTTTATAGAAAATAATTTGCCGATAGCGGAAATTTCGACAACAAAATTCGACATGGTTGTGTGGTTCACACTAATTTAAATATATGATGTCAAAATTTTGATTCACCTTGGTTCTATTTATTCACCTATAATTTTCAATTAAATTTTAAAGTTCTGGACATTAAAAACAAAAATGCTGAAAAAAAACTTTTAATATTTTTAAGGAATTTTCAAAAAATATTTAGGTAATTCAAAGGACCAAAAAAAAAGGGGTGGGGGCAAGCAATTTTACGGAGGATAAATATTTTTAAGGGTAAAGCCAGCTATAATACTCAAATACGAAAAATTTATATATTGACACTTCAAAAACTACAAAAAGTATATAAAAAATAAAATAAAAATAAAAATTCAAAAATTACAAAATATAAAAAAATCGTTAAATTTTTTTTTTTTTATTTTATAAAAAGGATTTTTCATTTATAATAATACAGATTTTCAATGTATATACTTGTAAACACTCTTGCGACAGCCATTAGCATATAAGAGGAAAAATAATTAAATTAAATTTAAATAAAAATAAAATTAACTGAAATTTTTTTTACTTTATGTATTTATATTTATGTAATACAATCATAATTTAATTTATGATTTTTTTGTAGTATATACATAAATTTTAACAAATAATAATATTACATTATATATTAGAGAGGTAGAGCGGAGCATAGAGGAATAAATTTTTTGTATAGCGCTGCATCGGGCAAGCTGTATAATTCAAGTTTGTTTTTGGTTTTGTTTTTGTATTCAAATAAAAATAAATTTTGAAATTTTTACCAGGATGGATTTTGTTGCATTGCATTAAAAATAATAAAATTATAAATAATAATTTGGATTTACTTATTATTATTATTAATACTTGTTTTATAATCTAAAAACTATATAGTTTTACTCTAACACGTTAAATATTGGCTTACGAGTGAGACGACACCAATCAGGGCTTGTATTTTAAAGTCCGCAACGATCAATCGTAAATATGGTTTTAGCGATAACGATTGATTATTGCTGCTCGTAGAATACTTGCAGTCGTCTGTTATTCTTGAATTACAAACAAAATTTTACTGAAAGTTGAAACATATTTGGAACCAATCTTAATTAGTTAAAAAATATGAATTCAAGAATAATACAGACCCAAAAATATAATAATAATTGATAGCTGTCGATTGGTATAGTAAATCTGAATATAAACATGGTTTTCATTTATGCTATTTGACAGTTGTTAATGTCGATTTGAAATATGTTAATGAAATAATGAATCTAAATCAACTTTAGCATAACATTTTACCAAACTTTTGATCAATAATTTGATTTAGAACTGAATTAATATTTAAAACATTGTCCCTCTGTTGGTGACAATAGTAAACTCAGCTTATGCTAAAAGTTGATGAAAACAGTGAGAATTTCAAGGAATAGTTAAGTTTTATTTTAGTATCGTTTGATGAACAATTTTATTATATATTAAAAATAGCAATGATGTTTGAAAGGATCTTATTCTTATAGAATTTAACAAACGAATTTAGTTTGTGATCGCTTGTAAATGTTCAATTTTGAAAAAAGATCGTTAATGTTTCGTGAAACATATCGAGTCAAATAATTATAAATAATTATAACTTTTAAATAACTTTTAACATTATTTAATTACATAATCTTCATTTTTTTTTTCTATACGAGCGTTTGGAAAGCATTTGAAGTTTTAATCTCTTATACAGAATATATTGATTCGATAAAAAAACGATACGTTTTCAAGAATACTAAATTGAAAACGTGCTGATTTGTAAATATTTTAATAAAATGACATTAATTTCGAATACTGTTTTGTTATCGACAATTATACCTTAAGAAAGTGACAACTGAGAATTAAAATTATATTTTGGTTAGTGTTCGCATGTCATAAACGTAGCCAAGAAAACATTTGAAACGAAATATTTTTAAAGGAATAATACTAAAAAATATATTAATATTTATATTATAAATCTATTAATTATACTGAAATCTATTCTTAAATACTTTTAATTATATATTTTAATTTACTATAATATAATAATTATTTTATATCTAACGTTCTACTTAATCTGAATCTATTTCTTATTTTTATAATTATGATATATATTTGAAAAAGAAAATATCTCGAGTGTCAATAAATTAAGAAAACACATGCTATGGACACAATAATCTTTTTTTTTTTTAGATTAGGTAAATTTATACTAAAAAAACAATTTCCAGAAAAATATTTGGATAACAGTACGTTTTGTGTTAAACCGATGGAAGCCGTAGTTCAAAAGAATAAGTTTTAAAAATTTTGTTTCTAATTATACATTTATTTATTTATTTATTTAATTGATTTGAAACGGGCCCTTAAGGCCTAAGTGTCATCCCAACACAATTAGGTCTTAAAAGTACCGGAAAATCCCGAAATATTGACAACTGTCACATCATCTCTGCAACATAACGACCCATCCAACTTTTTTAATAAAAGCGAGATAACTTGTGTCAGCTTGTTATTTACCAGCCACTGTTAAGTCAAGTCTTCTGGTACTGACGGACGGACCATTGACAATAGAGGTATTCCAACGACTCTTTCTCTTATTCACAACTTCTACAATGTGATACCGTGTATGTAGACACATGTGATATTTCATTATTCTCAAAATTGAAACTATTTAATTAAAACTTATCCACAAATGATCCAACGATTCTTAGGACTTGAATTTAATCCAATATTGCCAATTTAATAGGAAATTCTGGAAAATTTATTAATCAATTATCTTGTAATTAATGATTTTGTTATAGTAACAAAAAGAAAAATCAAATTCTAATTGTTGATAGAGGATTTCGAAAGGATTAATATGTTTTCCTTCCACCAGATTATCGAGATTAAGAGTTTCTAGAAATTGCTTTTCTGTAAATTGACCAGATACCATTTTTTTTTTATATAATTGAAAACATTAAAGTTTTTTTCTATTTTAAAATATTGTTTTTAATGTTAAGTATTTGTGTTTAGTGTTCATGTTAAGAAAAATAAATAAAACGAAAAAAAAATAAAATATTTGGAAAATTAGAAAATCATCAATATTTTTTATATTTTTTTTTAGTAAAAAATGAAAAATAAAGAAAATTAAATTAAAAAATAGTAAAAATTTATTTTTTAGCAAAATAAATAATTAGTTTTTTTTGGAATTTTTTGTTTGTTTGTTTTAAAAGCCATACCGCGGTAGCGCGTGACTGCGCTGCTTTTATTTGTGCCTGAAGGTGTAAGGGAGGATGGAAATAACGGCATGGATCACGTGAACATCTACCCTTAACGGCATCCATGCACACCGTTACAGTACCATCTTCATGTGTTGTAACGCTCTCTTGGGGATGAGCAAATCGGCATTCAGATTCAGCTCGCTTGCAGGCACCGCGCATAAATTCGCGACACACCTGTATTATGGAAACACATCACACAAAATTGTTTTTTTTTTGTTTGTTTTTGATTGATTGTATGTTTTTTTTTTATATGTTTTAATTGGAATTACGTAGCATTAAAAAGGGTTAAAAAAAAAAAAACAAAAAAAAAATTATTGTTTTTATGATTAATTTTGTTTTTGTAAAAAAATTATTTGGACTTGAAAGCGAAAATAGTTTTTATATATAATTTGATTATTTTTAAAACAAAAACATCTAAAGGATTAATAAAATGAAAATTATTTGTAATTTTTTTTTTTTTTTTTATTTTAATTGAATTGGTTTTTTACTTGCCCTTAAGTAAATTATTTAGTAAGTTTTTTAATTTTTTAGTTCTTGGAAACAAAAATCATCACAAAATTAATTCACTTGGTGCACAGGAAAAATTATTTTAATGTAAATTAATTTATGTTTAATAAAAAATTTAATTTATATTAAATATTTGTGTGAAATCATGCGACCGGATCAATTCATTCATATTCATATATATAAAAATTCGTTAAAATTGTTACATTTTCTGTTACGTGGTTAATTTGATAGATAATTTAAAAAGTTTATTTATAATTTGTGTTTAGTATAGCTATTTTTTTTTAGTAGCGATTGAAAACTGGAATAGTGTTAATTATGCAATGGTAGAGAAAATTATATTCAATTTGATAATGTAAAGACAGGTGTAGGTCAAATATGAAATGTGTATATTTTTTCACTAAAGAATTTGAAGAGTTATTGAGAAGTATAAAGGTGAAAATATTAACATCATTTATTGATATTGTATGGAGAGTTTCATATAAAGTCTGATAGTAGTAATTGATAAGTTTAGGAGGTCTGTATTAAGAAGTTGTGTCTAATTATTAACATTCGGTTTTTCTATTTTCGATGATGGAAACATAAAAATTGAATCCAGTGTGAATAGTAAATTTATTCTCAGCATTTGGGGAAACTGCAAGAGTTTTAAGTTTAAATTGTGTTTTCTTATCGTTTGTTAATGGACCTACTAACATATCGCTCTTTAAGCTTGTTTTCGCTGACACCCATTTTCTTGGAAACGGTAAGGTGGTCTAAGATTAATTAGAATTAGATATTCGAATGATCTTGGCTGTAGCTTTTTTTCCTTAGCGGTGACCGCTAGCATTGTGTTTGCTTTCATTGATTTCGATATGTTGAACGATTTTCTAAGTTTGCGCTAAAGGTTTGCGCCCACATTACGATTGGGCTCTAATGGTTGTCAAAAATTCAAAAACATAAAATCACATTAAATAATCTCTAAAAAAGTGTTAAGCAATTTTTAGGAATCTGTCATTTGTCATATCAATTGACATCTAATTTTTTACTAATTAAGCTACATATATATTTGCATTTATAGTTTTGACATCTGTCAGCGTTATTTGATGTATTATTGTAGTGAAAATAGGTATTGCTTATGTATTAGAGATATATATAAATTCAATTGATTTCAAGATTATGTTTAATTTCTTTTTTTAGGTTACGTAAACTGCCAAATATCGTATCATTTTTGGAGAAAATAAATATTTGTTTAAATTGTTTACTATTATTTAGACATATCTTAATAAATATAAGAATATCGGAAATTACGTTTTATAAACAATTTATAAATAAAATATGAAGTAGAAAGTACAAAGTAATTAATGTATAAAATTATAATATCTAAAATATTTCTGTAATATTAATTGTTCTATATATGTAATGCTACCACTGCATAATTTATCTATACAATTAGTTTATAAATTTACTATTTATTAAATAATATTACAATTTGTACTATAAACGTTTAAAAAACAATTCTAAAAAGAAACTCTATAACTATTTATAAAACTTTATAAAATTACATTAAAATTTTAATATTAAAATTTTGTAAAACTTTAAACGGAATTTATTTTTTTAAAAAAACCTCTAATTTTTATGCGCTTTCTAAATTCTAATATTAATTTTTGGTTTATAATTAATTATTTATTGGATATTAAATAGAAGAATAATTATTAACGTGTTAATTAAAAATGAAAATAAGAATAAAAGCAAAGTATTTCATTTATAATGTAATTTGGTCAAGAAGCATTGCTAAAAAATCATAAATTTTGT
The DNA here is from genome assembly GCA_963920725.1 of Rhamphomyia laevipes. Taxonomy (NCBI): domain Eukaryota; kingdom Metazoa; phylum Arthropoda; class Insecta; order Diptera; family Empididae; genus Rhamphomyia; species Rhamphomyia laevipes. The sequence continues at coordinate 7,431,786 of OY987259.1, forward strand.
GTAAGGAGGGATGCAAAAATATTAAAAAACTATACAAAAATTAAAATGTAATTGTTTAAAAAACAAAAAAAGTTAAATAAATAAAAAAAAATATTTTAGGCAAAAATGCATTATTCATGGGCGCTTTTGGACTTCGGGGCCTCTAATATTGTATTTAAAAAAAAAAAATTAAATATATTTCATATTTTTTTTTTGTTTGTTCAAAGCTGGCGGAAATTTGAGCGCGAGCTGATAAAAAATATAAAATATTTAAAAATAATGAATAAAAAAACAAAAAAATTAAGTGTATTTGAGTGTAAATATAGTGTAATTTTTAATGTAATTGTTTAAATTATTTTAACCATATTTATTTGTTACGAAATAGCTTAATAAATTCCGAAACTTGTAGATAAAATTATTTATATTTAAAATAAATAAAAAAATTTGTAAGAAAATCCTATTAACCTCAAAGTTTTCTTGAAATTATTTAAGACCGACAGAAAGTATATAAAATAAAATAATTAGAAAAATTAATAATCAAAATTAAAAAGGACATTTATTATATATATACAGAATAATGCACTTATTAACCCCAAAAAACCTAAATTATGTAACTTTCTAACAATTAAAAATTATAAAAATTAAATAATTTAAATAAAAAATCTTGCTATTTTTTAAATAAATGAACAAAAAGAAATATTTAAATTATAGTTACATTCATACTCTATTTTTGAATTAAAAGATATAAAAAATATAAACTGACAGAACGCATTAATAATTGTAATAAATAAAATAAAAACAAATTATTATTTATTTATCAAAAAAGTATATAGAAAGGACCAATTAGAAAATGAGAAAAACAACATAAAAACAAAAAAAATTAGAAAGGATTAAAATTAAAAACAACGAATAAAAATTATTGTCAAATTATCATTTTTACGAATGTGTGAGTTTTTGTTTCTTAATTTTTATTAGTTTTTCTTTTTTTTTTTAATTAAATTAATTCATTCAAATCGATTATTAATTTTTGTTACAAAAAATTCATTTAATTATTTTTTTTGTTGTAAATTTTGAATTTTAAATTTAAATTTTCACAAAATTTTGGTTATAGTATTTAAAATTTTGAATTATAAAATCAAGCCAAAAATAAAAAATAAAAATTATTATAATAAATTTGAAAAAAAAAATATTAAAAATTTATAATTTTGAAAATTAAACGAAAATTAAATATTTTTAAAAAAATTTTTTAAAAAATATATATTAATATAATAATTATAATTATTTTTATTGTGAATTTTTTATGTTTAACATTTTTAACAGGTTGGATAGTGAAGATAGTCTTAACGTTGACGTTCATATACGTATTAAAACATTTTTTGACAGTTCGTGTTGAGACTATCTCCACTATTATTATGACGAGTGACACTGTGCCCGTCAACCTGTTAATAATTAAAGCTTTTTATAAATGCCAAAAAAATATAATAATTATAGTTACAAAATTGTAAAATATTGGTATTAATCAATTTAAAATAAAACTATGAATTAATATTTTTGACATTACGAAATCATTATAAAATATTTTAATAATTACATTGAATTTATTAGAAATTGTTCTCTATTATTTTTCTAAAAACGGGGGTGTACCGTATATTCATTGGTATTTACATTAGTTACTAGATGTCACATATTTTTAATGTCAGGCATTTTTAAATTAAAAAAAAAAATGAAATTAATTGTTAACAACAGTCAAAAATATTAAAAATTCAAATATACAAATCGTAAAGATTGTTAAAAAAAATTAGTGAAGGGGTTGTCTTCACAAAAAAATCATTAGCGACAACTTTTTGCCACAAAATTTATTGATATTGCTTGCAATTAACTTGTCCCTAGTAACAAATTTTGGTAAGATAAAACTTAATGTTGAGAAAACTTCATACCAAATAACTTGAAATTTTTTTTTATTTTAAAATATGATTACAAAATAAATAGACAATTAAATAATGTCAACTGGAAATGTCAAAATTGTCGAGAGATTCAAAAAATTCAATATAATTTTATTTCTTAGATTAATTTTACCAATATTTTCACAATTTCGTATTTTAGTTTTGATAAATATTAATTTATACACATAAAAAACGTGCCTTTATAAAAGCTTTAGCATTCCAAAAATTCAATTTGATATATTTAAAAATTGTTTGTTATAAAAATATTATTTCTTTCATATTTTTTTTTGCAATTAATTAAATTTATTAATATAAATGTAAAACTTGAATAATTTTAATATATATTCAATATAATTGCATTAATTTTTTTTTATAATTTTTATATTTTAAATTTGTTTGTATAAGCAATAAATTAATTAAATAAATATAATATAATATTTATCCAGGTCTAAGTAATTTTCATAAAAAGGAAAATTTGTAATGCTGGAGTTACTCTCAACGCACTACAACGCAACATTTATAACGCTGTTTTGACAATCTCCAAATCTATATTAATGAGTTAAAATCCTTTTACATATATATAAATCGGTTGTTGAACTTTTCATTTAATCAGTCAAAGCTGTAGTGTCAAAAAATCGAAGTGTGAAAGTAAAAATTGATAGTTGTATCCAACTGCTGCTATTTTGATTAGATTTTTCATACAACATTTTGACACATTAAATGAAAAGTTGTGACAACGAATTTATATAAATGTGATGAGACTTTTAATGAAATAAAACAACTGGTTTTAAGCAAATATTTCATATTATAAAAACAATTGTGAATAAATATTTGTCAATTATTTGTTATTAAAATTAATTTTATTTGTCAAATTTCAAAGGAAGACATGATTTACTGCGCCGTGACAGTTTGCATTTAATTTTTCAATTTATCAAACTTTCTGTGATGTGAAAATTTGCGTTGTGTTTATTATTTTCCATACATTTAATATGGGTTGAAAATTTTTTGTAGTGCGTTGCCGTTGCGTATGTTGAGAGTAACTGGTGGGTAAATTAATTTATTGTTTTATTTACGTTTTGCGGAGTCAATATGAAAAAAAAAAAAACATAAGCAGCATTATAATTTCAAAATCTAAATTGCTTTTAATTAAATAGTAATTTTCTAAAAACGACATTTTTCATATAGAGTTCACTTGATTTTCATAGTTTAATGTCATTTCCAGAAAATAAAATTCGAATTAAATTTAAGCAATTTATAAATTATAGTCTTGAAACACAAGTATTAGATTATAAATTAATAATTAATTATATAAAAACAGTAACAAAAGTAAAGTAATTTTTTTTTAACACAAGTAACAATACAAAAAATAATTATTTATTTAAATTCATACCAGCGTAAATTTTTTTAATTTTTTTTTTTTTTATTAAATATTTTCAATAAATTCAATAAATTGCAAATATTTTTTTTATTATAAATATTAAAATTTTGTTTTTTTTTTTGATTTTATGAAATAAAAATTATTTACCTCCAATCTGTCAGATCTGGGAATTTTTTGTTGTGCAACAGGAACTGCTTGTGGTACAACTTGACCTAATTGTGATACACCTGATGGATCTGGTCCTAATAACGCAGGAACTAAATGTCCAGGTGCAGCAAAATATGGACTGTATGAGCTAGCTGGTATACCAGTTAAATAAGGATTTGTTGCCTGTGAATATAGTGTCGGCTATAGTAAGAAAAAGAGAGGACGAAATTTATAAAAAAATTATGTAAAATTATAATTTTATTATTGTTGATTATAGACATATAAAAATATATAAATTTATTTAAGAATTGCATATTTTTGTAGTTAAGTTGTAATATTTTTAGATAACATTAAACTATTTATAAATTATGTTATTAAATGATTTATCTGTCAGATATATTATCTGATAGAATTAGATAATAGGTAATTAGAAGCGCAATAACAAAATATGTAAATACAAAATCGATACAAAAAATTTTTCAACGAAAACAAAGACTGGATACAATACAAACTTAACGCAACTGATATTAAAGTTCACAATGTAAAGTCAAACAACACAAGGCAAGTAAGCTATAAGCTGAATTTGCTTAATCTTCAGCTTTTACGATTATAAAAAGCTGTGAAATGTCAAAATGTATAAAATATCTTGCGATTATAATAAATTTGTTTACTGGTGAATTGATTGAATTATTTAAGAAAAGACTTTCATTAAAATTAACTATAAACGCTGTAAATAAAATAACTACACCGTGGATTGTAAACTTTTGCTTTGTCTTTGAGTTCATTTGTATTGATATAATTATGAATCCGAAGTAATAGTTCTCTTTCTACATATATTATTCCCCGAACTGTCATTTAATGAAATTTCGATTAATGAATTAACATTTCATGTAATGGAAAGTCAATCTTTATTATAATACACAACTTTATGAAAAATATCATCTAGCGATATTGAAAATTTGGTGAATAAATGAAATAAGAGACAAATATACATGAATAACATTTTTATTTACTTAAGGCCCCTCCAGATCATCTTATTTTGTAACTGAAAATAACGCAAGGAATAGTGTTGTAAAGTGTATTAACGCTTTACATTCACCCTTAAATTTATTACATTTGTGAGTTGTAAGGGTTTCAAAATTAAGCTTATTTTCGAGAATCATTGGCTCATACAAATATTGTACTTATAAATTTTATAGATACCGAAATTAAAATTTTTACCACATCTAGAATATTTGTTTTTCCACAATATGCTTTCCCTTTTTGAAATTTTTCTTTGATTGTGTAAGATAAAGGACTAGCAATTCTTTAATTCGATAGCAACAATTTAAACTCCATCACTATGTAAACTTTAATTCTAAAAAGAATTATTTCTATTTTATTAGAGTAGGAGGTATACGCACAAATACTTAATCCCTCAAAATGTATGGAGTCCAAAAAATATGTAGTAAGACCAGTATACAAATATTTAAATAAAACATTGTAGAAAAACATCCTGTATTTTCATTGAATTTTAATGAAAAAATATTGTCCATTATAGTTTTATATTTTCAATATTCTAATAAGGATTTAAATTGAAATTCTCAAAACAATCTGGCAAAGAACACATAATTGTTCAAATATTGACCTGTATCATTTTGTATATATATGTAAAATAAACATTTCATATATTTTTCAGGACATGGAAAAATCTATTTTAAAATTTATAAACTAATTTTTTTACCATTTAATAACACTAATAATAATCATAATTACTCGTGCTTATGGTTATGATGGTGTGTGTGTGGAATTTAATAATGTAAATTTTCCTGTCTCTGTTGGGAAATTTTTATTTATTCATCCTTTTTTTTTTTAGATGACAAAATTTTATTATATTATAATTCTAAACTTGATCGTTCTATGTCCTGTGTACTGTGTGTGTTATAATTGAGAAGAGAATTAAAAAATAATAATTTCCAATCAATGGACACTATATAAACGTTGTCATCATATGTGAAAAAGTTCGATTATAAATCACGTTTGTTTGTTAATTGGATGGATAAAATATCAGAAAATTTGTTAGTAATATATATAATTAGCTATCAAAAAAATTTTGAAACTGATTATTTAGATTATATTATTTTAAGTATATACGCAGAATACTAATTTGAATGTTAAACAGATAAAATAATATTTTGATCATAAAAATTATTTAAAATTCATGTTAAAAAGTATTAAATTTAAAAATTTCACTTTGGAAATCAAATAAATTGGAATATTTTTCAATTGATTTCTGGTCATAAATAATTATTGGATAAAGTTTTTCTCAAAATTTTTCCAATTGAATCAATTCAATTATGAAATGAAAGTCCTGTTTCTATTATATTTGTAAGTTAATTAAGGATGAAATTCATATTTCTGAAAATATTGTTTAAATTAAAATAATTTAATTATATATATAAATGTCATTCAAGCATTATTATTTATGGACATTTTTCACATTCCAGTAAATTGTTTTACATTTTAGTATATCCATTATTTAGGTAATGTCTGACCATAAGGACATTTTGTTCAATTGAATCTTGTTATATGAATAATTTAATTATACAAATTCTATATTATTAGTCATATTTGAATGAAATTCACAAGGGATTTTGTAATTCAATTTAATACATAGAAAGTTAGGTTAAAAAAAGGATTTTTCATTTTAGATTTTGTGAATTACAAATTATGATAATTTTCTGAATATTACATAAATATGTATTCACAAAATATGACAATAATTAATAATTTTCAGTGAATGTACGTGCAAAACCAAATAAAAATTATTGCATAGATTTTAAAGGAATTCATTTTTAATTTAAAATTTATGTTTTCCCTTTGGTATAGGAAAAATTTAAAAAAATAATAAAAAAATAAATCTAATGTCCTGCAACATTTGACAGTGAAATAAATAATTTCAAAATGTTTAATAAATATTACAAAACTCCTATATATATGCAATATAATTATTTAATTCATTTACACTCAATTATAATAAATTCATTCTGTTTTATAATTGAGTGTATTAATTTTTTATTTGTTACCTAAAAATATGCAATTTTTTAATTTATATTTTTTGAGTATATTGAAAAATTTAATTTTTAACTAATTTATTAATCCACATTACTTTAACAAGTTTTATTATACATACCACATTTGGTACTTGTCCAGGTATGACAGGTTGTCCGGGCGCAATACCCATTTGTTGCATTAGTGCATTTTTCAAGGCAAGATGGTTTCTTCCATTTATTAACAATTGATCTTTAAGATGCTGTGGGGGATGAAAATATTTGCATGGCGGTTTATCACGATTACAACGACCCTGTAAAAAAAGAACAAAAATTATAAATTAATTAATTTATATATAAAAAAAATATTATTTAATTTATAATAAAATTTAAATATTAAATAAATTTCTCTTCTAAAATTTTTAATTAATTTTGTGTAAAAGCAGTTCAAAAATTTGAATAAAGAAAAGTTTGTTATTTAATTTTCCATAATCTCAATCAGTTTTTTTTCTAATTTATATTATTATGTACAAAACTAATTTATAGATAAATTTAATCATCTCATCGGAATATTTTTCTACGGATGCATAAATTTCTATTAAAAACGAACAATAAATAAAATAAAAAATAGTTGGAAAAATAAATTGAAAAATGTTGGAAAGAAAATTAAAAATAAATTTAATGTAAAAATATTATTGGAAATATTATTTTAGATGTGTTTTTGGAAAACTTTTACTTTACTCCCTTTTTTCTTTATTACTTGTCTATCGGAAAATATTCTTCTTATAAAAAATTCAAAATAAAAGGATTTAATGTGATTTACTATTATTTGTTTGTATTTTTTTTTTTGTAGTTACAATCAGAGGGAACAAAATAAAAAAGGACATTACTGATAACTACAAAAAATGCTGAATCAAAACTTTTAAAAGACAAAAACAAAATATATTTTAAATAAAATACATTCTATTTTAGTCCTTATTTTTTTTTTGCGTTATTATTATTGTTATTTTGTCTGAAAGGATCTTTTCTATCCACCCATAAACATTCTGCACTTTACTCCCACTTGATCTTCTTAAAACAACATGACCCATAATGGAAATTCTCAGCTTGATTTCTCTGGAGGAAAACAAAAACTTTATTTTCACACATATGTATGTATAATTGTATATCAATATATACACATGTGTGAGTAGTTAGCATATGGGATATTTTTTTTTATTGTATCCTTAATTTTTTTCTGTTGAATATGTTCCGATTGTAAGGGGTGTGTGAGAATTGTTTCTATGACTTTAGGACAAGGATATATGTTAATAGTGTGTGTATATTTTGAACAATGAAATGTTTTTTTTTTTAGTATTTTTATGGATATAGCCCAAGGGTAAAAGGGATGTATAAAAAGAAAATTATTTTGTGTTGTCTGTATTCATTTAATTCTATGATTGTAATGAAGTTTTATGTTGTGGATAATTGCATTAAGTAAAGGGAACAAGAGAATTAAATGTATAATAATAATATACTATTAAATGCAATTGGATAATATTTTTAGTACCTAAGAAACAATAATAAGAGGGGATGTTCTTTAGGGGAAAAAATGAAATTAAGACTTTAAATTAATTGTGAAATATGAAGAATTTTTTTAAAAGTTTAAATAGCTATTTTTATAATTAAATACAATGATCAAACATGTAAATTCAACAATCAAACATGTTTGTCTAATTGAAAAGAAACCGACAAATTTTGAAATTAATTTTCGGACTCAATTTAATGGTAAATTCTTTTTGATAAATTCTTGACATCCAAATACAATACAAACTATTATATCAAACATGTTTGATTCGTACAATATGATCTAAAATCTCACCCTCCAGTAGTTTTTTAAATAGTGGTAAGGACCCTTTTCAAGGAAAAATTTAAAGAGAAAACAAATAAAATTTCTTTGTAAACTTTATAAACTTTAGGAATTTTTTTTGGAAATATTCGACATACCCATTTTTTTTTTTTTAATTTGGTCAGAAAAATATAATTTTTTTTTCAAATTGTGTCAGATTTTCAGTTGATATTTGTCGTATTTGTAAAATTACAAGATTTAGTGAGTTTGTGTTAAATTATTAAATATGATAGAAAAAATTGATTTTCAGTAAAACCGACCAATGTCAACGTTCATCTAAAAAAAGATCCACATCAACTTTTTTTCTGATACTACCATACTGCAATTTTTTTTTTTGATACAACCATTTTTTTGTTGAATTCAATCAACTACTTTTTTTGGGGAAAACGATTCTAAAAAGTAGTTCTTTCGTCTCGTCTCTATCGCACTCATGATGTTTTCGTATCTTTCATAACTTCTTCTACCAAAAAGTCATTAACACTTTTAAAAAAGACTCGTGGATCGTGGGCTTAACTGAAATTCATTAAATATAGCACTTTTTTTTAAAAAAATATATCTTTATATATTAAAAAAATCTGATTTAATTGCTTGACCATAAACTGGACTCCTTGGACAAGTTAATCGAAGTAATACTAAATTTCAGAAATTTTTGTTTCTGTCTAATCTTGACATTTTAAACATTCACATTGCATGAAAAAAAAACTAGACATATTTTTGGTATCTTAAAACTTGTGAATTCCAAAACTAAAATAAGAAAAAAAAAAATAGAAACAAGATTGCATGTCCAACAGAACGGCTAATACCAGACAGCAAATAACAAAAAATTAAAAAAACTATACAAAAATTCTTGATGCACATCCAAACTAAACTCGCAAGTCAGACAATTTTTCTTTTAATTTCACTATTTTATTTTTTTCAGTTATAAAAGGATTTTAATTATGTCTCCCTAGGATAACAAAAAAAAAAAAAAAAATAGAAATATTTATATACACAGGATAATATAGTAGAAAAAAACACAACTAAGAAATGGCATCATGAAGAGATGAAAAAAGAACTTTTTTTAAAGGCTATTATATTTTAGTTGTCTTTCTAATTTTTGTTATTTCATTATTTTGTGAACTTCGTTTCGTTCTTTCCTACTACTATATTTACCGCATCTGTTTTTAGCGATTTCTGTTTTATTATATTCTCAATGTAGGTGTAAAGGAGGAGGGGAGGGGCTTGTTCATCTGTAGGATGGACTTTCTTTTCAAAAAAAAAAAACCGGAACTCTAGAATACACCACATAAATGAGGATTATATATAAGGATGAGATTGAAATTTTGAGGGTTGCATTATTACCCGCTGAATGTACAATTTTTCTTGCAAACATTGCAGTTCTTTAGTGCAACGAATTGTAGAATTTATAGGATTTATGTATTTTGTTGGTGCTATTATATAGTTGTGCAATGGAAATTAAATATATATAAATATGTTCTTCGAATAATGGGATTTAAAAGTTGTTATTTGTCATTATGGATGGGGAGTTAATTTAATGGTTATTTGCTCGTGTAATTAACAAAATGGATTGTTAAAATCTTTTTTATTTTGATTATTTTGTTTTGGCATTTTCTTTATAATTTTTTTTTTTTTTTTTGGAAACTGCACTGCATTTTATATCTCAAAAATGGACTTTTTCTATTTGGATAATAGTAAAAAATTAATTTTGTTAATAGATTCTTAGTTCTGTAGGGGAAAACAAAAATGAATTCTCTAATTTATTTATACATTAATTTAAATTAAATTGGAAACTATTAAAAGTATATTATACAAAATAAAACTAGTAATAGTTTTAATATTAATAGAAAACGATTGTAATAAATATTACTGGCATTGTGACATAGATTTTCAATATTTTAATATTAATTTATTATTTAAATGTAGTATAATAACCACTAGAAATTACAATGTTACTAAATTAATCAAATTATTATAATAAAATTAATTAATTATATTAATTTTTCTAACAATATTGAAAATTGGTACAATAACATGAGTGGAAATTGCATATAAAATCTTAAACAATCGCTATGGATTTTTTTTATAAATGACACTTATCGAGTTTTGTTTCCTTAGCCGATGAAATTCAACAATAATAAAGAAATTAATCAAACATGTACTAAATGTTAGAATACTCATATTTAGCACAAAATTTGATGAACCAAGCAGAAACAGGACACTCGTTAAAACAGTTTTATAACCTAAAAAAAAAAATACCATCAGTTTTCGTTACCATATTTATAAATGTGAATTTGGTAAATGTGGTTTTAAAAGACATGCAATCATCTCGAACTAGAAATATAAAAATATCCTTCATCAAGCAAAGAATAAGAAAATATTCATGAAAATTAAGTGATACGGAGGACAGGCATAACAAAAAAAGAATGTTTTCAACACGCTTGTTGACAAGAACATAATCTGCATCCTTCGTCTTTTAGTTAGACAACTACATTTTATATACCAATCTCAAAAATTCTTTTTTATAGGGTAATTTTTTTTATGTGGTACTTTATCAAAAATTATTTTGTTGACTGCTGTTGTTCAAGCTATCTGGCAGAAGAGTATCTTCCTTTAATAAAACACTGCTTGGACACTAACAAAATATATTTTAGAACAGGATAAACAATATTATTTCAGTTTTGTTTGAATGATTCTTTTTTATTATATTATTTTTAGATTGGTTACTAAACTTTCCTTCCCTCCTAACAAAAAAAAAAAACATGTCCTTAAATTATATAATGATGTAGTTTGGTTGTGTGGTAACATCTTAATTTGGGATGTGTACACAAATGTCGGGAAAGAAAGGAAAAAAGAAAAATAAAACTAGAAAATCTTTAAACGTGCATCAGGACGACTTGTATTTAAGTAAAAATGAAAAGAAAATTTATTAAAATCTATTGAGCATATGTGCATATCGAAGAAAGTAGTACGGACATGAAATATCAAAAATTTGCAAGGATATTTTGTTTGTTTGTTATTTTTTTCTATAGATGGAATATTGTAGAGAATAAGGACAAGTTATTTGCCATTGAGATATTTAAGGATATATTTTTTTTTTGTTGTATGGTTGAACAAAAAAAAGATATTTACAGATTTTATTTTCAATATTGTAAAAGTTTATAAGTAAATTGCGATATTTTTTTTTCGTTATATATTGGAGTCTAAATTGTAAATGATGATAAGGAAAAAATGTATATAAGAAACTGGAAGCTTTAATATCAATTTAATGAACAAATTATATTGAAAGATTGTCAACGAATAAAATATTATTACTGCTATGTATTTCATACATAATGTTGTATATGATGACAAGGATATTTTTGTTTGTACAAAGAATCTTAGAAAATTTAATATGAAATTGAAAAGAATTATTTTTATAGAAATTGTTATTAGTTATTCTGAATGTCAGACTTTTTAATACAATTATGCATATATACATCAGGATTTCAATAATCTAACTTAACTTAACTTAACCTAAGCTAGAGACATTTTTATGATCTGTACCAGAGAGATTAAAATAAATTGTTGATTTTTATCTTAATCTATTGATGATTCTCAATAATTTACTCTTTTGTGATGTTTCCATCAACTGATTAATTACAGTGAATGACGAAATTTATGAATGACGATATTTTATAAAACGCTTTCTATATACATAACATTTAGGAAATATTTAAGATTTTTTTTTTAAATTATAAAATATTGATGCTAAAAAGAAAATTCAAAATAATTATCATATTTAGTATTATTTGAATAATAAAATTATGTATTGAAAAACAATAATTAACCCCTTTTACAGGTAATTTTATTTACCGACTGTGTAAATGAATTAATCATGTAATGTAATCGATAATTTTATAATTAATCTGAATTTGTTATTTGTTGTTGTTATTATTTACTCTAATTTGAAAATGCGGATTCATTTGTTCGGAAAGTGTTGGAAACAGCTGTCGAGTATACTAACATTTAGGTTAGCGAAACTATTTATTGACTTAGCAGCATAAAAAATAATCAATGATACTTGGGATCAAGATCCTCAAGATCCTCAGTGCCGTCAAAGGAAAGTATATTGGCCACGACCATGACTCTCCAAGAAGAAATCGCAGATCATTCTGTCCATAAATATAAATATTTGTAGGAAACTGATTCATTTCATTACTGGTCACTGTTGGATTTGTAAATACTGTACATATCTTGGGATTCTCATTGACAGTTTATGCTACTGTGGAGATGAAATAATGGAGCCAACATTGGAACATCTAATGTGTGACTGCGATAGAATTACGTGCGTCAGGTATTAATACTAACAACGTAACTTACTACACAGTTGGTCGGTCTTTTCAAAACTACATTTATGGAGAATTGTTCTCTTCATAAAACTAAGTAGAATTTTTGATAGGATTAGTGCACAACCTAACCACAATGGATAGATCCATCAAGAACCAAATTTATAATAATTTCAAATAATATATTATAAATGAATTTAGTAAAATATTGTATATATTAATTTTTAAATAAATCGGATTAAAATTACCAAATTTTTTCACTTCTTTAATTATTTTTAACTTCCTAATTACTTTTAATTTACTTAACTAAATCTTTTGGTAATCTTTTTAAAATAACATTTAAAAATTATTAAAATTTATATTAAATATTTATATAGAAATGCCCGAAGGAAAATGATTATTTATGAAACTTTTTCGTTTAATTTTTTTTTTTTTTTGGTCATTCTTTGAATTAAATAAAACTTTTACTTTACCGAACAGAATTATGTTCAATAGGGATAACTTTAATGCACTTAAATAACAATTTTTTAAAGAAATAAACTAAAATATACGAACTATATAAAATACAAGAATAAAAATATCTTCATAAATTTATCAACTTAAATTACTTCATGAATATCCTTGGTAATATTCTCCCTATATACACAGAGATTTAATATATGAAAATCCATATATACTAAAGCTAAATAACAGGAGAATATCCTTTCAATTTATAAAAGTTTATTTTATTTTTATCGATTATATTTATATTGTTCAACAAGGCTCGTTAGTTAGTTCATTTTTTTTTATTTTTTAGTTCCTTATCGATATTATTCATTCAATCTTTCAATGTAATAAAAATTGCATATCCTTTCAATGTGCATAAGGATAACATATTTTTTTTTTTTTGTTTAGGATTAAGGAAAATTTGTTATAAGGAGAGAAAGAAAGAAAATAATATTATTTTTAATCGAAATTATAGAATTTTGGGTTCATTCTACTTGAAAATTTTCAATATAGGATAATAATAAGGAAATTTTCTTTATTTTTTATAATAATAAATTTTTATAATAATTTTTTCTTTATATATATATATATATGTATATATGTACTTAGATAAAATCTATTTGAAATGAGGAAATTTTTTTTTAAAATTAAGTTCACTTCAATTGGTCGAAGAAAATCAGGAAAATTTATAATATATATTTTTATTAAATGGAAAATTATATAAGTAAATTATTTGTTGAAAGAATTTATATTATAAATATATATACAAACTAAGCAATTTCCATGAAATAAGAGGTTATTTTCTTGAAGGACATGAAATATAAATAGAAAATTTGTAATTATAAACTGTAAGGATTTATACAAAAAACTTTTCATGGAAAACTATCAAACAAAATGCAATAAAATTACAATGCAATTTTAATAGAATTTATTATAGTTTAAATATTTAAATTATGGTATACGGATAATATTGAATGTCCTTGGGATGAAAAATATTTATACAAATATAATTTAGTTATTGTACATTCATAATAATTAATTTAATTAAATAATTAATTAAATAATTATAGTATATATAGTATAAAAGGAAAAGAAATAGTTTTTTTTTATGATTTTGAATTTCTTGGAAAAATTAAATTATTTAAAAGAAAATTACAAACGACAAAGTTATTTTTTATTGAAGTTGAATTTTTAAGTAGATTTTTCTGAATTATAGTTTTGTAAAAAAAAAAAATACAAAATTGAATGAAATTAAAAAGATATTTACATAAATATAATATTTTTATTTGGTAGAATATTTTTATTAAAGTAATTATTAATTCGGTAAAGAAAAATTTAAGTTTTTAATTTATTTATTTTTATGTAAAGTTTCTTTGAAGTTTACTTATAACACTAACAAAGTTACGGAATTTAAATTATCTTCTTGGACTTTATAAATAACTTATCAAAATTAAATTAATAAATGACTTTGGTTAATCGATATGTTATACTGATAGTAGTACGGTATGAAATACGTTAAAACATTTAAACCTTTGTTCACAATCTGTGCTTGAAGCTACATTTTGTCCATTAAATGGATCACATTATTTACTAGTGTTTTTATGCTTCAATTTCCCAATTACCACTTTTGTACAGTAACTTTTCAACCCAACTTCAACTCAAACTTTATTATATTTTAATATACATACAAAAATTACCCTCCTAACATTAACAATTTGTCGAATAATAACGAAAATAAAACTATCAATATTTAACTTTCTTCATTACATTGCCATTAATCCCACATAGAAAAATAAATATTAATAAAAATAAAATTAATGTGATAAAATTATTTATCCTATTTTATAAAAAAGGATATCGCCATTTTCCATTACATAACAAAGAAGTACAAAACAAAGAAAGAATTTTAATATAATTTTTTTCTCTTATTGTTTTATTAGTAGAGTAAATTGTTGTGAAGGGTTGTAGGTGTAGAGCTTCTTCATACACACCTTTTCAATTTTCACGTAGAGAGATGAAATAGAACAGAACCGTAAAAGTAAATCGGAATTAATGATATTTTTTATCGGAACTGTAACCGAATCGTACCAATATTTTAAAATCTCATTAACCGGAAAGGAATTGATATATTCTATTGGTTTTTTTCCGGTTTAACAATTGCTAAAGTGATTTTGGACGTTCTTTCTTCAACCATGGTCAGCGTAAAGTGATTTTTTTTTTTGGTTTTAAAACTTATACTAACCGACTAAAGAACTTATATAATTGGAAAACATTTAGAAAATTTTGTTTTATGAATTGTAACATAAAAAGGACGAAACG
This sequence comes from Rhamphomyia laevipes, assembly GCA_963920725.1. NCBI lineage: Eukaryota > Metazoa > Arthropoda > Insecta > Diptera > Empididae > Rhamphomyia > Rhamphomyia laevipes. The sequence continues at coordinate 7,447,280 of OY987259.1, forward strand.
AAATTTTTAGTTTGTACATTTTTTTTTCATGACATTTAAAACGTTTTTGAAACGTTTGTATTGACTTATATGTTCTTTCCTTGTAAATTGTTTACTGACTTTGAACCGATTTTGAATCCAAACTGAATTGGATTCAAAACTAAACCGGGAACGTCGTAACTAAGTAATATAATAAAAAGCAGTTTTATGTTAACCGGAACATACAATATTTTTGTATCAAACGATTTTTTTACCGGATCAAGTGTCCGATTTTCAGTAAAATAACTTTTTTGAATCACAAATGAAGTAAACATTATTTTGTTTTATTCAATTTCACCCTCTCTATTCAATTTTTCATTCATTTCTATTTTACGATTTTATTACTATTTTCCACCCCTCAAAACATCACTGTTATTATCAAGGGGATTTTGGGGAAAGTTATAATAATAATAATAAATGTTCGTACATTATATTTTTGATCATCAAATGTTATTTTCCTCCCTCTTCTCTCTAGTGATTACTAAAATATAACAAAAAAAAAATTGTATTTCTATTTTAATATTGATTTTAATTTTAGTCTAGTCATGTTTCAGACAAAATTTCCTTAATATCCCTGTTTTAGTATTATATGATATATCGTCCTTCAATATTTTTATACTAAAATAAATATAGAGACTATAAAAGTTAGTAGTTGTTTTTAACCCCCCCTATTATTAGTATCATTTTCAAATATTCCCGCAAATCTTATTTTTCATTTTGAAATGTTACCAATTTCCGCCGCAGCAAATCCACAATTTTAATGGAGCGAGAAAATCAAAAAAAGAAAAAAATCTAGAAAAAAAGAATAACCAATTTCCATTCTATAAGGATAATAACAAAATGTTATGTGTAGCACCAGTTTTTTTTATCATTATTTCTTTTAATATTATATTTTCAAATATATTTTGAAGAAATAACAGAAAAAATATAATTTTTTTTTTTTAAACGAAGAGATATTTAGAAAGGATATTTTATATATTGGTAAAACGACGATTGCTTTTCAAAATCCTTTCAAAAAAAAATGAAAAAAAATACTTTTCTAAGAAATATTATTTTGTTGTTGTTCATTTTTTTATTTTGTTTAAAGGACTACGTGATTTGGATATTTATATCTTTTTTTCTGTTGTGATGCGATCATTTAGATATTTTTTTTTTGTATTATGATTTTAAGGATTATTCTTCTATACGTATATAAATAAATATATGGAACAATATAGATTTTTATTTGTATGCATATGTGAACATTTATTTTGCTGTAATCGCATTTAAAAGAAAAATAAAGGACAGAATTAACTTTTGTAAGGATATTATAAATATATATATATAAAAAAAACCTTTTATTTTTTATATTGGAAAACAGCAGTTAAAAAAATAAAAAGGGAAAATTTGTTATGCTATTTTTTTTCTGTACAAAGTTAGAAATCTTAAAATCTTAAATTTTTTCTTTGAAATCTGTCATTTTCTGTTATGTTTGATAGTTTTATTGGATGCTAAAAGAAAGTTAAAATGATTCTTTCTTAACTGAAATTGATATTAAAATTATAATTGAGTTTTAAATTTTAATGATATTAAATTTTGTGATTATAGATTTTCAAATTTTCGTAATATTAAAGAAATATATTTCGTAAAAGTTAAATTTCAAAAGTTTATTTCGTTTGATTTATATTATACTGGCTATGTATAAGTTAACTAGGAAGATACAAAATCAGATGCGAAAATACTAAAACAACAGCAATGAACCGAATGAGAAGACGTTGGAGGCCCTACTTTCCCAGAATGAATAAAAAGTACAGAAAAAAGTATAAATAGGCTTTTCTAACGAATTCACATCATTTAGCACATTTTAATATAATAAATATTTCTCAGAATTTGCAGTTCCATTTTTAAGGATTCCAAAGGACAATTATGATAGATATTATCTCTAACTTCTTTTAATTATTAATTCATTTGCTAATATTCAATTTAGTGAGGTCGTACAAAACTAATATCTGGATTGCTTATATCTGGAAAAAAATGTAGATGCCGACAGGAAAATAATGAACTATTTTATAAAATCGCAACAGTTAAGTAAGTAGATCCTTAATATTCTAATAAAATGTCGCATCTTTTCGTGATTTTCTACTTTCGATATTTTCTATTATACGATATTTTATCAATCGACATTCTTTCAGTTGATATTTTTACTATTTAAGAATATATTTTCATTTTTTCAGTTTTTAAAATGTATAAATTTCAATCCGTTTACAAAAAATATATGACAAGATAATATTTAAAAAAAAATATTGAGAAAAATGTTCTCAAACAAATCAATCACAAAATTTAAATAAAATTATGTCATTCAGCCTTGTTCAAATTAATGTAATTTAATCATATTTTAATGGTAATAATTTAAAATAACAAAATTATTTAAGAATTTAAAATAAATTGATTGATGTTTTTCTATGTTATAAATAGTATTCAAAATAAATTGTAACTTCATCACATAATAAATAAAAAAATTAAATACAAAAAATTATGAAATATTGAAAATATATTACATATTTACCATAATCCTTAAAAGCTTTAATAATACTAATAAAAAAAAAGGATCTTTTCAATACAAGAAATAAAATAAAAACGATGAAGTGCAATTTGTTGAACAATTTTTATATGTGTAATAAAGGACCTTCGTCAGTATATATATATATCTATATTTCCAGGGCACTTAAATGAATTGATATCGATTATCATAAAAAGCGCCAGAAGCATACTTATATATATACATAGATATAGACGTACACATAACCAGAAAGTGAAAATAAATATCCTTATTCGTCGTTATGTAATATATAAAAATAAAATTCACTTTATGACCACGATTTGTTTAATTTTTAAGGTTTTTTTGTATATACGAAACGGTAACATTTTCCTCTGAAATGAAAATGGTGGTGATATGGTCATCATTATTTGAATATTTTTTCGATTGGGTAGAAGGATCAATCTGTTTAAGTGTTTTTGAAGTGTGTTTGGGTGTGTATGGAATCAATTTATTTATATTAAAATGGATAATAAATGAAAATGGGTTTTTTATGTGTCGTTTTTCTTTCTTTTTTTTTAATAATATTTTGTTTACTTTTAGCTTTTAGTCTTTTTATGTATTTTTTGGATACAATTTTGAAAATGTAATAATTTTGAGATAATGATGTTAATTAAATTAAATGATTAAGTAAATAAAATGTAATTAAAGTTAATTGATGTTTTTATTTAGTAATTATAATATGTATGTATCATGACGAGGGGTTTACCAAAAATTAATTTAATCAAATTTTTTGTAAATATTTTTCAATAGATTTATTCAATTTTCATTTGAGAAATAATTTTCGAATCAAAATGTTAAAATACTTTTAATATTTGGTACAATATAGTAACAGAAACATAAATAACAATTTAAAAAGTGAATTGAAATTGAAATTAAATATGTAACGTTACGGTTGATACTAGCAAAAAGCTTATATATAAGAAGAGATCAAAAGTTATATAAAAGTTTTTGTATAGACGCAAATTTGGAGATTGAACTTCACAATAAAAACTATTATGAATTTTTTTTCTATACAATAATTTTAATATTAGTAAATCAGAAATGATCATCAGCCAATTTCCCGCCATATACGAAGTGATAAACTTTATCTTTTCCAAATTTTTAATGTCAAAATATTTTCGTTGAATTAAAAATCCAATTTAATCAAATGCCAAAAACAAATGTCTGAGTAGATGGAACTGATATTAAAAATCGGATTTACAAAGTACCAAAGAAATATATTTGTCACATGTTCAGTTATGATTTTCGGATGACATTTATTTGTCAAGCTTAATTCAAATTGTAAAATTAATAAAAATTCATGATTTTTTTTGATTCATTTCATCCTTCATATCAGAAAATTTAAGTGTTTTATAGATTAGTTACTTAAAATAGAAGAAAGTTTTAACTTTAATTGCCTTGATGTACTTGAAATCAAACCTTAAATTCCTACTTCGTTTAGACGCAGTGACACATATGAAAGTATGTTACTCATTTAGCTTACTCCGTACCAAATTAACAGTTGAAATTATGGCATATTTAGCAAGTGTGATACTAATGGATGATTCGTATTAAAGAAATAAATCCTGGTATATCAAATAAATTGGAATTTGTAATATTTTTCTATTGCCATTTAGAATAAAGTTTTCTGTACATTACGTACAAAGAAATAAATGGCTTTATAGAAACTCAGCTACAGGTCAAATTTTTGCAAGTAACAACTTTTTGTAATTCCTATGATATTCGAGAAGTAATAATAATAATAATACAAACATTTTGGCGCCAAATTTTACCATACCAAATGAAATTTTCAATACTTTTGAATTTTGTATTTAATTTACATAAAATATTCGAATGTTAAAAATTTAAATAAATTGAAATTCCGTATATAAAAATATATTTATCTAATAGTGTTAAATTTCTATTGAACAAAAAATGAAAAACAGCATTGAATTATATACGGACGGAGTAATATAAATAAATATATCAGAAATTATTTATTATGAATTATGGATATTGGATCATGATTAAATTTTGATAAGTGAATCCATAAAAAAAAAAACAAGCAACAAACAGCAAACAACAAACATCTCTACTGTATGTATATAAAATTATCTATTATATTTAACATTTTGTATCCTTTACTGCATATATGTATGTATAACAGTTTATATTTAACATACCAATTTGTTATACACACAACAGGATACCAAAATTATACATTTAAATATAATGGAAAAAAAGGTAAATAAATAACATAAAATGGAAATTAAAGTCTTTCTATATACATTAACATATTGATCCTTTTAGACGAGGATAATAATGTTTATAGTGGAGATTTTTTTATTTTATTTTGCATCCTAATTTCTATGTTGTATAGATATTTTTTTTTTTAAATTATAATTTTTGTTCATCTTAATACTTTTTTACTGCCCTATTAAAAATTATATAATAATCTGTGGAATTTTTTTTGCATACTATTTTTCCATTTTTTATTATACTTCATCTGAAGAACCATACAGACCACAGTATTACCATATGTAATATTAAAAGGCATATATGCATGTTTAAACAATATCCTGTTGTATAATGCTTTGTTCCTCCATACGTAATAGAAGAAAACAAAAAAATTGAGGGAAAAAATAAAAATTAAATAAATAATATCCTTAACGTTCAAAATTCTCTGAACATATTTTACCTTATATTGAAATGAATATAAAAGGGTGGATTTCTTACTCTTTCTTTTATGCAAATTTTTTTTTATAGGGTTTTATTTACTGTAAAGGTGAATCTGTTGGTCTGTCTTGTCCAGCAGTACCTCAAAATCTTCGACCAAACATTTTCTGTATATAAAGCAATTTTTTTTCGTTTTCTTTTTAAAAAGTATATTATTAATTTTTCCCAGGTGTTTTAGAATTTTTTATTTCTTCAAAACTGACCCTTTTTTTTTTGGATATTTAAGAGAACCAAACCAATTTTAATTATGATGATTTTATTACTTTATAAAGACTGTGAATTTAAGACTTATTTTTCGTGGAATATAAGCATCTGCATGTAAATTTTATTTAGCTAGTACAGATTTGAAATATATTTTAATTTTAATTTTTCTGAATAAATGAACCACTCATATTTAATATGAAAAATCAATTTGATTTTGGTTAATTTTGACCTTATTGACTTTTGGATTAAGTATTAAATCAACACAGTATATAAATCTCTAGGTACATACATAAAAAAGGTTACTAACTTACAAATCAAGAGTTAGGCGAAATCTTGGAGTTTGTCGAATCATGTATTTGTAAGAAATGTAAGATCATTTGACAAGTTTAGTTACGAATTGTTTATTATTATGAATTCAAATTATACAAACAATTATTAGGATTTACGAATTCGATTCAAGGAATAACTAAAAAATGAATTTATTTGATCAGAAATTTTAAAGCCACCAAATAAAGATAACCTAGCTAATCTGAAAAATAAACCATTTTATTGACCAGTCTTTCAATCAAATCACTGAATACTCTTCGTGAAATTTTTGTAGTATGTAATATAAAAAAAACATCTCAAACCCATTCATTCAGAAGAAGAGCCGTTCAATCTTAATTTCCGGTTTTTCTGATTGAAAATTATTTAAGTAAACTTTATTTATTTTCTCAATTTTATTTTGTTTATAATAAAAAAAAAACGTTTTCTCCTTATTATATACAAAAAAAATCTCTATACAGCACACATAAAAATATGTATAACCAAAAACTTAAAAGGATATTTTTACCTATACATATACAAAAAAAACACAAACCATTTACCAAAATAATGAAAATAAACGAGCCAAATATACGTAAAAATTTCATCATCATTTCAATTGCAAAAAAAATAGTAATAATAATAATAATAATAGCAATAATATTAAATCCTTCAAAATTTATTTATATCCATGTATTATTTGGCAAAATAACTTTTTGGAATTAAATCTCCCACCTCTAAACATTTATAATGGGACAGGCAAATAATTGATCTAACAGAATAGCGTGCCTGAATGACCTCTAAAAATAAATAAATATGAAAATTTATATCCTTTTTATATGATTATCCAATATATGGTCAGAAATTGCACGTTTACACTTATTTACCCACGAAATCCGATAATAAAAAAATTGTCCAGTTCATTCCTATTAGTAAATTTCATTTTCTGATATTTAAAATAATATTTCTATATATTTCGACTTTGGTTTATTTTCTTTCGGGTTTTAGGTAAATAATGAAAATAAATGAAAATATTTTAGTTTAAAAAAAAATAAAAATATTTATACTATATCAAAATTCATATTTAATTTTTTACTAAATCTCTAAATTTGAAAACCATTACCAAAAAATAAAATAATATTATGCCATTATTGATGGTATCAATAATGAAAATGTTTAAATTATCGTGGTTAGTGTTTTGATTAAAAAAATTTTTTGTGTGGAAATTCAATGAATATTTTCGGTTAGGTAAAATTGCATTTTAAAATGATTTGAAAATTTTCTATATTGAGATTATAAACATTATCGTAATGTGTTAAATATAATTTAAAATTTAATTAAATTAGCTTTAAATGAACCTTTTGAATTTGAATTAAAGTATATATGTATGTATACCACATTAGTAAAATAACTTTAATTAAAAATAACCCGAAAAAATGGCAATATAATTAATTATATATTCTCCTAAAGTTATGCAACTCAACCTGGACAACTAGTCGTAAAGCAATGTTAGGAAAGCAGTTAAAGAATAGTAAAGAAATATATCGACTCTTAACAGTCAATAAAGGTTTCTCGAATGTAATTAAATAAAATTGGCAGCATTAAAATATGTTTAGAGTAAATATACAAGAGACGCTATAATGCTATTTTGCCCCTACGAACTCTGTCGCCCTTTTTTAGAGCTTTTACTTGTCAGTATCTTAGATTAGATATTATTAATTGAATTTTTTCGTTGAAGTGTCACAGTCAATGAAATTTAAAGAATATTGATATCTATTTCGTTATCTGTCATTTCGAATTTCGATTTTTGTCGAAAGTTTAACTCTTTCCGATAAATACCGTCACCACCAAACGATACAGTTCTTTCCAGTTGCATTTATGGCTACGTTGTCCGGGAAATAAATAAAATTATTTTTCATGGATGAAAAATTATGTAAAGGGAAAATGTCTACCACTTTATTTTTTTGTCATAAATTCTATTAAAATTGATGATTATTTCAAAATGATTGGTTAAATTTTTTTGAAATGTGAAAAGAATTTTACGAAATGCTTAAATTAACTGTCATGGACAGTAAACCGCGTTTTATCTATTATCAATGAAATACAAAATAAAAATCTCTGATATTTTCAGTAAATAACTACAAGGATTTTACATAGGAAATCAATAAAATTCAAATTTCTGGCATTTTTCCCTTTATGGTCAAATATTTGTTCCTAGATATTTTATGTATATTCATTTAGAAAAATTTCTGGTATTTTCCTTTTTTAAATTGAATTGAATTTTGTATCAAAATTTATATAGAATTATAATTTAAAAGAAGCCACATATTAGTGACAACTTGCAGACACCGTTTTCTTATAAAGAAATCCTTATTTCCCCCAAAATTTTGATATTGTAAATATTGAAAAATATAATTAGTAAAAGAAGTTCGTAAAAACTTTTTCAACTTAAGACAAATTTATATAATTTTTTTTTATTGCTCTTAAAACATTAAAATTTTCATCTAAAACCAATGCAATAAAAACCAAATGTTTAAGTTATCCTTACAATTATAATATCTTTCAATTCAGAATCAAATCCGCGCTGCCATAATTACACTTCCTATCTTCCTAAATAGCAATTTACAATAATAATAATAATAAAAAAAAACTTTGTGCAGTATGCGTTTTAATGTTTCATATTTAAAATTTTCCTTCCTTCCACATTTAAATAAAAATATCCTTTTAAAAAATCATTAACAAAATCCGTTAAAAAAAAATTCAATAGACAAACCCTTAGCTACAAGAAAAGTTGCATGAAATTAAAAAAAAAAACAATCATCAAAATCAAATTATCCATTCAAGAGTCTTTTTAAAACAACTTGCCACACTTCTTTGTCATGGGTTAATCTTTCTTATAATTTCAAGGATACCATAAAGAACATTCAAAACAAATAAAAAATTAAATTTTTATATAAATATTTCGTTATTAAATGTAATTTTATGCACGTGTGCCAAAATAATTTTTCCGACTTCGGGACACTACTCACCAATAATAATTATTTATTTTGACATTTCACCTCTTTGACCATAAAAAAAAAAATTCTAAAACTAATTGGCATAAATTCGTTTTATGTCCCATAGAAAAAATAAAAACAGGATATAAATCTTCCGGACAATAATCAATGGTTACCTTTATTATAAGTACGTAATGAATTTACGTACGCACGCACTTTTATTATCCTTTTTTTTTCATTAAAATAACAAACCGCGCCCTTTTAACACCAACAAAAATAATTTACTATAATTATCGGTGTCATCCTTAAACATATATTTAATGATATATTTTGTATACCGTACCTAAAAAAAGGATATTCAAATTTACAAAAAAAACATGGCACACTTTAACTATCCCGTTTGTAGATATAAATAAAGGATTTGTTAATTTTATTTCTAAAAAAAGTACAAAAAAATAAAACCAAACTGACAACTACTTTCTAAGCCGTTAAAATACCCCATTAACTGCGTACACATCTTAAACGTAGAAAAAAAAATTATACAAAGGCTAGATTGATTCATTTCAATACAAGGATAAATTCCGATTTAGGACCCTCCTTTTATCAAATCGTTATATATAAAATAAAGTCGAATAAATATCTATTTAAGACACGAGTCCTTTTTTTGAACCCTTCTTGAGCAGTATTTGTTTTTGATTATTTTTTGTATAAAAATTCGAATATGGGACACGAGCCGATAAGTCCTTTTTCTTATCTTTAAAATTGATTTTATATATTTTAAATTTTTTTAATAAAAAAAAAGTTCTTGATCCTTTCTAATATTTTTTTTTTTTTTGTAATCTATTGGAATTTTTAATTATGAGAAATATTTTATATAAAATTTTATTTTTTCTTATTATTATTATTTGTCCTGTGACCTCGACAATTTAAACTGGTATTAATGTGATTTGTACCTTGAACTTTATTATCCTGAATTTATAAATTCAAAAGAAATTAAATAGAGATAATAAAAAACTTGTTTGTCCCTCAAACAAGATCTGTATTTTTTCCCTATTTTTTGGAAACTTGTTCTTCTGGACTCCTTAATATCTTTTTTTTTAAAAAATGAATAATTGCACTAGCACAGAATCCTTAAAGTTTTTATATCCTATTTTTTGAAAAGACTATTTTATAACAGATTTTTTTTTTTTGTATATATTTACAAATAACAACATTAAAACGGATAATCATACAGATAATGTCATCGTCCTTACACTGCAAATATTTATATGTATCTCTTTCTCATATATTTAGTTCTTCAAAATGTAAATACAAATTCACTAAGGATGTTTATAGAGAGAGCTAAAGATAGAAAAGGACATAAATATATAGAATATAAATTAATATCGTGGGAATTTATAGGTTCATGACTGTCTGTCCGCAGTTTTGCGATTACATACATTTAAAACAAATAATATTTTATATGGAAATTTCTATTTAATTTCGTCATCACATTTTATTTTTTCTAGATATTATCATCTGCCCTAGATCTTTATTTGTATGTCCTTTTATGGTTTAACTGTAGTAAAATAGATAAAGGTTAAAAAATGTAAGGATATTTTTACATATTTAAAGTAAACCAGCATTTTTTACAAAATCTAGTTTTTCTAGATTGAAAATTTTAATAAATTATTTATTATGTGTATATGTGTATAGGATTGTAAGATTTTATTTTTAACGGTTTTTATAATTGAAAAGGATACAATATTAAAGGATGTAAATATTTTAGATAAAAAAAAATCTCATTTTTATTTTTTGGGGGAGAATATTTAGATGAATTTAAATTTATTTATATACCGAAAACCAGCATAATTTCTATTTAAGGATATGATTTTTTTGTTGCTTTTTTTTATATACCATGACACAAATGCTGATTATGCAAATGCACATAAGGTCAGAAATGTAAGATTTGATATTCTCTGATGGAATTTAAATTGAAGAGAAAGCTAACAGATGTTTAATAAAAAAGAATATGAAATTATAATGAGTTTTGATTATGAAATCATACAATTTTTAAAGGACTTTTAAATAAATCATTATTTATAAAAGTTTTTAAATAAAATATTTTAATGATTTGCAAGACGGGATGCTATAGAAAATATAAAAGTATAAAGAAAAAATAATGAAAATAAGAAATTATTATTATATAAACAGGATTTGTCACAAGCAATTTTGAAAAATTGATTTTATTTTTAAATAAGTTAAAGGCTTGTCCAAAAGCATGAATATTGAAATTTCTTCGTCCACAATAAATAGATTTACCATATTCAACGATTAATTACAGAAAAAGATAAATTTAATAGCATTAAATTTATTGGATCCTTCGATTACAAACAAAAAATCCTGTAATTAGTAATTAAAAAATACATAAATTCTGTATTTACACCAACGCTGCTTTAAATGACAATTAATTAGTAAAATTAGTGAAATAATTTATTTAGAGTGAGAACAAATAGTTGACTCTTATCGATCTTTTGTATCACTTTGAACAGTGGAAGTTATATTTCGAAATTCATTACTTTCAGTGGTCATTCGTCCGTTTCTTCAAGGGACAATCCCTAGTTTGAGTAAAGGAGTACCTAGTATGAGTAAATTTCCCTTTTTATCGTCCCATTTCCCTTAATATACTATTTTTCTCTTCCGTGCATCCCAAAATCATAAAAACATATCTCTACTATCTTTGAACTTTAAATCACATATTTATTAATTAAATGGCTATACAGTAATAGTAGCAATATTTGTAAGCGTAGCTACAAAGCAATTTTACTACAGTGAAAAGAATATGGATGTGATTGCAGGTGTCAAGGAATAGCACACAGTGCAACATAATAAATCATTTGCTCCACTGATTGTACGTCAAAGTTATTAAAGAAATATTTCAATATTATAAATTCTCTTGTGCCAGGAAAAAATCAGAGGCAACTATTTGCAGAAAAAAGATTTAATATGTTTTTCGTTTAATATTATCTTTTTTTTGATGAATTTGGAATAAAAAACTGAATATTTTAAAGTTTGAAATTTTTTGTATCCCCCGAAAAAGGTCTCTCCATGTTTTATGTCATATGTATAGAATTTTCGATAAAATTGTATTTTATTCAAAGAATATTCGTTGTAAAAATACTGCTGAATTGCTGATGGCAATACTGTAAACAATTTTAAACCAAAAAGCAAGAACATATTGATAATTTGTAAATCATAATTGACGTGTCAAATCTTTTCAGAATAGAATTAAATTTTGCAACACAAATTATATGATTTTTACTTTAATTTATCAAATACTGAAACCGAAGACCTCACGAGACGTGGTACAAAATATAAATATATGTTATTAGGATTATATTTAACATATTCAAAATCCTTAATTCTAAACTTACGACCTCAATTCGTCTATCGCTCAATTATATTTCATAGTTGACAAAATCAAATTACCTGAAAAAAAAAAAAAAAATATAAATAAATAAAATATTAAAAAAATCAATAAAAATAATTTTATTTTGTCTGGGAATTTTCAAATTTGTTTTTTTCAAATTTATCCAAATATTTAAAATATGAAAAAAAAAAAACCAAAATAAAATAAACTGTCAAATAAAACACTCAATTTTCCGCATTGACAACAATAATAAATAATAAAAACAATAGAAATTTAACTTCTTATAAGTAAACAAAAAAAATATGAAATTTTCATCGTTTTCTTTTTCCCTCTAAATTCCATTTTCTATTTATGTTACAAGAAAATCGTAATCGTTACAATTTACAAAAAAAAAAGAGTACAAAATGGAAATTTTTTGTTGTTGATAGTTTTGTTTTATTATGATTTAACATTCTGGAAAAATAAGATCCTTTATAAATATGCACGAAAAAGACGAAATGCAAAATGAAAAACATGATCATAAGTAGTAATACTAAAAGAAAAATAATGTAGTGAAGTATCAAAGTCAATGTCAGAAGTTTATTTTTTCTAAGATTATACAAAACTCAAGTTTTGTCTTGAGATATTTTTACCAACATAAATAAATGTTAAGATATTTTTTTTTTTGTTTTAAATCTAATTTCTTTATTGTTTTATGAAAAATATGTAATTTTTTCTTTTTTAAAAAAAATCCAATTGTAAAAATAGGAAAATGAAAATTTTCAAGAAAAATGCGATTAGAATTCTTAATGTTGAGAATTTTATACATAAATATTTAATAAATGCTATTGACCTGATTGTTAGTTACAGTTTACAGTATCCGGAAGAAAGCAAAATTTTTCATTTATTTTAAATGCGGGTGAATGTAGAAATAAACGGCTCCAACAAACGGTTTTAGTAGTTAAATCCGATATTTGATTATTGTATATAAAATTATCATTTGTAATGCTGAAATGTAGATAAAGCTAACAGTTAGTATTAATTATACTGTAATGATAAATATAAATATTGTAAAAGTTTCCAGAAAATCATTTGGTAACCAACCAGAACCGTCACAAATAATGTTATCATTGTAAAGGATAATTCAAGTAGACTATAAATATCCTTTATAATATTTGTTATTCTATTTTAATAACCGTATATAATATTCTATTCTATTTTAGACATAATTATGACCGCCATTTGGAAATAAAAGGAATGAGTTATCTAGCAATATTCACACACGAATGGTGAGTTTATATCCGGCTTATTATCGTATTATGATTAAACCATATCAGCATTTTTAATTTTTAATCACAATTCTAGGAATTTATATAATTATGAATTTAACATATTTTGGAAGAAGATTAGTTTCTATATTAAAATTGTTAGAAAAATTATCATCTTAAAAAGGAAATAAAATCCTTAAATTTAAATTTACGCCCTCAAAAATATTATCATATAGAAAGAAGTAATATATCTTATAGTCCTGCACTGCACTGCTAATATAACTTTAAATATTTCGTCCTTTTTTACTGAATTCTATAAATAATATGTTTTTTTTTTAAATAATTGTTTTCAAAAATTGCATATTACATTGTTTTACAATTCCTCCTCTTTTTTTATGTGTCTTGAAAAAGGATTAAAGATAAAATATACATTATAATGTTTGAAAAGGACGAATTTTTTAATACATAATCTTGAATACATATATGCACAGTAAAAAAAAAATATAACACAGTAAAAAAAATAATGTCACATAGGAATACGAAGTGTCTGGCAATTTAATGCTTGAAATACGTTTTTATTATTTTTCTTATTTCTTTATTTTTTTGTGTCCTTGTTGTGAAGGAAAATATTTACGACATTTTTGGTGTAAACTCGCGCGCGATATATCGTGTTGCAATAAGGATAAATTTTAATGTTGTTGCTTTAGGGTGTAATATTTTTTTTTTTCGGGTGCAAAAATTTACATTAATATGTTGGTCCTATATATACTTAGAATAACTATGAAATTTGTATATAATTTTTTTTGCTGAGGATTGTCGCGACAGCTTTAGTTTATATTATTTTGAAATTCCCCCGATGGAAGATGTAAATTCATGTTTCATTTTATATGTATATGTGAAGAAAACTATATATAGTAAGAATCTAGAAAAAGAAGACATTAGAGATTTATAAAGTATTAAATATCTTTAAGGACATATACATAAAGGATTTTATATTTCTTTTATTTCGTTATAAAGTGCAGATTATTTTATAAAAATGATCAAGTAATTTTAGGAGAAGGGATGGTGTTATTAAAAAAAGTATATTAAGTGGAATAATTTAATTAGAAAAAAGTATAACAAAATTACAAAGTAACAAAATACGTTTTCAGATAATTACTATATAAATTTTAAACATTTGTATTGAACTTGAAATTAACATTTAAAATTAAATATAATTTATGTATTTTCAGAAATATTTCAATCATTTCAATATTGCTCGTAGGATTTTCTTCAGATTAATCCAATTAACTATAATAATTTCATATTCCTTTACAGGCTGATCCTGGCTATATAAAATAAGTTTTAAATTTTTTATTATAATTTAAAATCTATACAAAATTTAGAAGATCTGAAAATATTAGTAAAAATCCTACATGTAGTTGAAATAAATGGCCTTGGTCCATGTAACATAACTCTTAAGCTTTGCAAGTAATGATTTCATTACTGGGGCAGATCCGTAAGTTTAGAATTGTATATATAAATAATACGAATTTGAAATATTGTTTATAATAATAAGAAATCATAATTCCATCAAGATTTCTATTTTTGTGGGTCCTTCACACATTTCTGAACCTAATATATAAACTAATTAGTTCTTATTTTTAAGGTATATCTCATAAATCTGAACTATAAATATTATAACTCTATTTACTTATGACCAATTTTAGTGTTTCATAATTATCCAATTTAATATTTAGTTAATTGTGGACTAAATTATTGTTATTATTCTCTTTAATAATTTTCCAGTCGGCTTTATTAATTAGCCCCTATTTATTGAATATTATTGTGCAATAATCACTAGGATTCAAACTATCAATTATCAATTGTTACATCAAAAATATGGTTTCCAAATTAATTTTCTTGTTAGTTCCTTTTATCTGTTATTTGCAAACTATATAAAATAAATTCACTAGTTAAAATGAACCTATTATTTATCCTACTTCTATAACTCAATATTCGGAGGGCTACAATAATGTTGTTGTTAAAAAATCAAAATAATATTGATATCTTCAATATTTACTGATGAAACCAACAATTACCAACAACTAAACGTTCATTGATATTGGGTAACACAAATAATTGTCCAGCATTATTTTAATCGCCTAGTGGGAATACTATCCAAATTTTTAAATTTAAATAAAAATTAAATATTTATTTGGATTTAGTTAAGCATAGAAGGACGACACGATAAAAACAATTCTGTAAAGTAAAAATATTATTCTTAGAAATATTGATACAAAAATATTGAATTATAATAAATAAAATTATGAAATATTTAATTATTATTATAATATGTGAAATGCCTAACAAATCATTACAAATTAGAACAAATTTATACTAAAAATAAAACTTTTTTATAATAAAATATATTTAAGAAGTTATGAAATGCATTTGTGAAAATCATAATTCAATCATAAATAAATATTTTTAAAATAAAATTTATGCCAAAAGAAAATTTATGTATTTTTTTTGTTTTGTATTTTATTTTATTTATAATTTCCTAAAATATCACACCACAAAAAACTGATATTTGCAAAAATATCGTCATCCTGTTGACCTTATTAATTTTTGAATATATAAATTTGAATTATTTTTGTTGTTTTTTCTTTTTGCTTTTTCATAAAATTAGCAAAATTTCATAATTTTAATTGCCTTTGATTTTTATGAAAATAAAATTAAATATTTATTTATGTAACAAAAAAACACATTTTAACATTTAGTATTTTTAATATGGCACCTGTTCTAAATATATTCAATTATTAATTATGCACTGAAATCCACACACAACAAACCATTAAAAATATCTTTGTTAAAAAAAAAATTAAAGTATCTTTTTTTTTTTTACGTTTTTCTATGAGCTACTAAATTAAATGATTTTCATAAAATTTGAAACGAAAAATTAAAATTCAATTCTATATTTATAATTTTTCATAATTTTTGTTGGCAAGCGATTTACCCACAAAACAATTTAATAGCTTAAAATATGAAAACAAATTTAAATCATAAATTTTGCGTTGTATCAAAGCACCAAACTAAAAAAAAAAAAACTAATCTCTTGATGCCATATTTTTTTTTAATAATTTTTCAACATTTAAAATAATAATAATAAATTTTCAATTCAGTATTGAATTAAAATGAAAATCATCTGCAAATCATTAAAATACATAAATTTAAATTTTAAATAATAATCAAAATAAAAATTACATTTAACCGTTTAGCGGTTGATGTAATAAGCTAAATAATGTTACATTTTACGCGTAGTAAACGGATTAAGAATTTCATAAATTTTCTTTAATTTTTCAAATTTATAATTACAATATTTGCAATCCAATTAGTAAATTTGTAGAATTATTGTTGATATCAAATTAAACTAGTTTTAAATTACTCGTTATTAATTATTAATTTCCTTGTGTTTAATTTGTAGAGTTTGTTGGAATATAAATTTCTTTTATTAATTTCTTTAAATAATATTTTGATTTCAATTCGTATTTTTTTAAAAACTGAAATTAAATAAACAATTTATAATTATTCATTAAAGTAAAGTTGTAGATGATTTAAAATCAGTTGCAAAATAGAAAGTCAGTTGCCAGCGCAACTTTAGATGTTAATATTCTAGCTGCGTTGATAAACTGACTTTAAACAAGATATGTACTTTTGTTCTGCATTAATCTTTCATTTGTTAGATGGGTTACAAACTTCAATTATTGAATAATCCATTAGAATACTAAAAGTCTGGAGTTGAAACCCCATAGATTTTCGATAGTACCTATAAAAAAATTCTTATTTTCCAGCTGATTTTGGTGAAAAAAATAACATTTGTGTACTTTGAATGAAAAAGACTATTATCTATAAGATCATTAACGATACCTTAACATCTTTATAGAAATGATCTTACTAAATATATTTGAAAGAATTATAAAAGTGCCCGGATTAGAGATGGAACTATCAGTCTACTAGTATTGAAATAATTTTGTAAATTATATGTTGTATAAACATTTACATTATTTGCATAATATACACAAATAACAAACTATCAAATGGAATGGAATTTCCTTTTACTCTCTACCACTCTCTATACACAATCAAATTTTACATCTATATTTTATATATTTTCATAAGAATTTTTCAATTTATCGTGAACAATTTTCACTCTGCATTTCCCTAAAACCGTAGTCAGCGCGTGCATTAATAATGTAATGCGGAATGAAAAATAATTTTTTTCCTGTCACAAATTCAATTCGCATATTTGCAACAACAAAAAATATATAATCGGATTACATTAATATTACAAAACTTCTGGTTTCTGCAATCAATTCATTTTTAAAAGATATATAAAAAAATAATGTACGTAGTAGTAGCACTCTTCCAAAGATGAATGGACTCCGTGATATTTTTTTTTGCTGGCACACGCATTTTTCGTGGTTTTAAATATATTTATATATAAATCGGTTTATTGTGCGCCTCAAAAGAAATGTGGAAATAATCTCAAGTGCGCGTGCAATAAATAATTTTATTTAAAACTGAACATTCGTATCTTTAAGATAATTTTAAAATTTTTATTAGATGATTTTTTCGTGAAATGTGCAGAGTCAAAGTTTGTGGCATTTAAAAACAGAACATATTGCACAGAACACTGAGTTAATATATTACAAGAATTTGAACTTTATGAACTGAAATTAAAATTCCCGAAACATTTTTTTTATGTTGGGTGTTTTTATTAACTTGTTGAATGTTTTTAATGTTTTTTTTTTATGTTTACAGGGAGGAAATTGGAAATGTTGGTAATTAATTTCGAATTTTATTAGATTGACACTGGCTGTTTATATTTTTTAAAAGTATTGTGTAAATAATAATTATATTTAGAAAACAATTTCGTCTTTGTTTTATAGGGTTTCCATTGGAAATCCTTGAAGCATAACATAACTAATCATTTAGTTATATTTGCCATTTAATTAAAAATTCATATCACAAATATTTATTTCATAATTTCTAAAATTTAAAAAAAAAATTTAATTCATCTGTAAAGTTTTATTTCGATTGACAGTTAAAAAAAAGGATTGAACAATAATTGCTTGACATGTTCAATTTAACATGTTCAATGTTAAAAGACTTTTCATTGTCTGGTAATTTTTTTTAACTATAATCATACGTAAACTATGATTTTTAGGATTCTAAACAAATACCAAAAAAAAAAGGACAAAATCAACCATTATTGATTATACTTGTATTAAATTGGATGATTCAAATACATTTCGACTTGCTAACGTGAATCAACGTATCCTATCGATCTAAGAGACATTAAAAAAAATATAAAAATATTATTTTGTTGGTCAGCATGAGAAAAATTAAGGTTTCTTACAATTTCATATATATTAAATGTAAAGGATTTTCTTTTTGGTTTTTTTGTACAAACTATACAAACATAAAATCTGATGTGAATATTAAGTAAATTTCGAATTACTAAAACATTAAATATTCGTAATGGTATTTAGTTTGAACACGTGCGAATAATTTTTGAAGGAATATAGAAGAGAAAAGAGTGTCAGGTATGATCTTGAATGATGAATACTAATGTAATATTGAATATAGTAACATTAATAACTGGGAGATTTCACTCGGTGCAATTCAACTTGCACAAGTTTAAGTTATATAAAATCTGATTTTTCCAGAAATTTTAGGTTTTTCAGATTTTTTGGATCAACAATTTCAATTACGGACCAAGGATTTTAAGGACAATAAAAAATTAAATTCTGCAACTTGAATTGTAACTTGTTATCAACTGGAATTGTTTTAATAGAATTGGTATAAAATAGTAAAATTGAGCATTTGATAATGTGGACAATTTTATGTGAAAATGCATTGGTATATAAAAGGATAACCAAGAATACAGCCAGGATTAATCGGGGTCGATTTATTAAAATTTTCTTTACTATGTTGTAGGATAGATAATATTTTGTAGAAATGATTTTTATTTTGTAAAATTTTGATTTTTTCAAATATTGATAAAATTTTTGTAAACATGGATTTGGCTATGAGGAGACATCGGAGTTATCGGGATTATATTAATCAGGATTAGGCAGAAATTAGATTACAGAACCGGGATTAACAGGGAACGATTCACATTCGTCATAAACTCTTTCAAAATATAATTCAAAGAGACCACATGAGATACTAATTGATAATTGGTTCATTGGTTCATATGAGCTGGTAATAATTGGACAATGGCTAAAATTTATTACTAAAAATGTAATATTAATATATATAATAAATACAATATAAATTCATAATAAAATTCTGCATATTTAAAATATATGTAATAAAAATATGAAAACCAGATTTTTAATCGGGTTAAAAGAAAAGTTTATGTAGGTAAAAACGACATTTACCACTTTTTTCACCTACTCTCGTAACCAACAAAAAAAATGCTCCATTATTCTTTTTCTTTGGTCGTCCCTGGGTTCTCAACAGTTTTATTTTTCTTATATAAAAAAATTAACATTCGTTAATCATTAAAAACGTTTGTCATGCTTAGCAATATCACAAAAATTTGTATATTTTTCATCTTCAATAAAATAAATAATAATCCGGTTTTGTTCAATGAAAAAACTTGTATCTCAAGGATTCTTTTATTTCTTACGTTAAAACTAAAAATTTATCTTTATAAACTGAAGCATTAAACAAAATAAAGCATTACTACTTTTCCAAAATGAACATAATAAAATTGGTTTTTAAACTCTCGGACAATCTTTAAAAGAATAATAATAATAAAAAAAAAACGATCCCGCCAACATATTTTTTTTATTAGCTAAAACTTGAAATGAAAAAAGATGCCAATTAAATTTAGATTCATTTTTGCTTCTCCCCGTTGTAAAAAAACCAACAACAACAATCAATTCTCTTGTGTAGGATTTTTTTTGTTGTTAATGTTAATGTTTTAGGAATATGCCAGGATGAACATAGAATTAGCGCGGGTTTTAGTATTTTTACGAAAAGGAGAAGAGGAGAATTTTTTTTGAGATATTTTATTTATCTTTAAATCTTTTTTATAAAAAATATTAAGTTTATATATAGAAATGTATATAATAATCACCATAAAAAACATATGACGACAGTCAATGTGAAGGAAAAGTTTCAAATTTTACTTTAACTTGTAGCGTTGCTGTTCGTTCCTACACGTTTTCTGATATAGGATTTTTTCGTTTGTTTGTTTTCTTGATGTTATTTTTGGATTGGAATTTTTTTTCATATAATTTGTGGCAGTTATGTAATAATAATATGCGACTTTTTGGCATCGTATTTCAAATATCAATAGCTTTTATATATTCTACAAAAAGTTTGTTCAAGCATTAAATATATTAAAAAATGAACATCAAACAAAATAACCGGCTAAAAAATTGTAATATTTTTTTTAGTTTCTTTTGAAATTAATGATTTCATAACAGCTCATTTAATTTGAATGGCTTTGGCTTGAATGTTTTTTGATTGAAATTTGCTGATTTATATAAAGAATATTCTAAAAATGATAGAATAATTGATAAAATTAAATTTTCTGGGTTAATTTCTAGAGTTAAATGAAAATTTGTTTGTAAAAGTATAGAATAAATTTATGTTGAATTTGTCAATTAATTTCATAGAAACGTTTTTTTTTTTAATTACTGGCACAATTTTATTTTAAATTTTTCAGTTTTTTCGGAAGCATATATTCTAAGTTATCACAATAATTAACATTTATATATGGACCATAACAATTTAAATAATGGAAATTGAATTGTACTGAGTCTAGTGAAATTGTTGATTTTTGAATACCAAATTTTGTTATAGAGTCAGTCTTTCATAACTGAAAACTATAGAAATGATTAATTTACAAATTCTTAAAGTCAACTTTTTGTTGAGATCTTTACATAGCACAGGTCGAAACATTCTGCACTGTATAGGAATATAGTACACAAGAATTGCAAATAATTAAGGTAATCCACTTTTAAAGATTAATTTGGAATTACGGTGTAGAAAGTTGATAGATTCAAAACTCTTTTCATGTAAAAAGAAATGAACAGCTCTTAACAACTCAGTAGAAAGAAATTAAAAACACTGTAATATGATTCCGTACAAGACACTCTACATAAAATGTGAAATATATAAGATACCACTGTCCAAATAATGAGGTAGATCCTTCAGAAACTTGGGAATTAAAATATTATTAACAAAACTGATGTATGCCACTTTATTACAATTATAATTATTTAGATTAGAACGAATATTTTACAATCAATAAGTCAAATTAACTATACGTAACACATTAAATACCGAAATGTATAATAAATCGTAAACCATACGTAATACGATTAGATAACTAAATAATTTCTTTTTTCTATTTTAATAAGTAATTAAGTTAAAATGTTAATTAATTAATTAATAAAAAACTAAAGTTTCTTCAAAATATCAAAGTTTTTTCAACACACCCCGCTTAACAAAATAATTATTTTTATTCTACTACTTATAAAATCTATAAAACAGTAATGTAATTAAAAGGAATTTTAATCCTGTAGAAACCATAAGCTTTTTTTAAATACATAAAAAATCCGATTATAAAAAGAAAAACTACTATTTTCTTTATATTAATCCTCTTTATTAAAAAGGATATTCATTAAAATGAAAAAAAAAAGAATGAATGAATTGAGTAGGATTTTTTTTTTTTTATTCTATATTAGCAGTTTTATTATAATAATGTATAATTTGCCAGGATAAAAGATTTTCCTGTGCGAATTATTTTATACACTCTTTATGAGTATATACAATTTCGTTAGAAGATAATGAGACTTATATTCAGCGAAAATAAAAAAAAAAACTTGATAAATTGTATACTCTTTGGTTAAGTTGAGTCCTATATACTATCACAGAGGAACAACGGATACTATGAGTTATTAAAATTAATAATTATTATGCTTGCAGAATTAACTAACGACAAATTACATTAAGATAAAAAAAAAATTGCAAAGATATTATAATTAATTTTACTCTCCATATTTTTTTCTTTTTATTACAAACGATAAAATGTGCGGGTGTAAAAAAGTTTCATGTTACTGGAAGGTATAATAATGTCGCCGGTCGAATCGTTATCATAAAAATGAAATAAATGAAAAAAAAGTCCTTGGAGATAGGCGACATTGTTGTTTTTTAAAAATCAGTTTCACGGAATATTTTACGAAATTAAAGAGACCAAAATTTATCAGAATTTGATACAAAAAGGATGAAAAATTAAGTGGGGCTTTTAAGGTAATGACAGCTTAAATCCGTAAATAGATTGGAAATGATTTTTTCTAAACAGTTTATTTAATATTTGATGAAAAATTCTTATTTTAAGCACTTTGTACGAGTGCAAAATGACTTAAAGCTTCACTTGTTAAAGATTGTTCTCCAGATATTCAGAAAGTATCAATTGTAATTCACAACATTTTAACATTTCAATTGGATCTTTCATTACGAAATAAATATCTTCCTAACCGCAACACACATACTGTCGTCTCATTTATTACTACATATTTCAATGGTCAGTTGTGTTATCTTCCGCAATCTCTAAAAATTTACCAACTGATTACCCATTTTTTGGAAATTATGAAGTAAATTAACATCTTCTACGTTCCATACATAAAATTTTTGTTGTGGAAAATGCTGCAAATCGACGAATGTTGAAATGTTCTGAATTACAATTGGAAAAGGTGTAGAAATTACAAACGAATTCTTGGTACTTCTTTAACTACGAAAAAGTAAGTTCCATTGTTCTTGTTCCATATGATTTTGGTGAAATAATCACTTTTGACTTGCTTTAACTAAAATGATCAGTAATTAAATTTAAACATTTTAAATTAAAATGTATAAGTAATTCACACTTTAAAGAATAAAATTATTAAATTATATTTAAAAAATCGTAAAAGCGTGTATACGCAAAACATATAACTTCTTATATGCTAGTATAAATCAGTTTACTAAAAGTATTTCAAAAACGTATAGAAAAGTGTCAACATTAGACAATTGACTCGTTAATGTAATCTTGAATTTAAAGATATTACTTTATATTACTATAATTAACCTTTAACTTTATGAAATTTTTATTTTTCGTTGACGGCAAATTCATATTCAAGGCAAGGCCTATAACCGTTTTTTTTTTTTACTTTAAATATTTTCCTCAGAAAAGATAATAAAGTCTGAGATTTTGAAATAATGTCCTCTTAAAAGCATTTCTACAAATATAACAAAAACAGAAATTAAAATTCTAAAGAAATCTTCTTTTTTTTTTATCTTTTCAAACATTAAAGAAATTCATATTTCACATATAAATTCTTTAAAAAGGACGAAAAAAAAACATCTATGAAAATGAAAATATTAAAAGCAAACATATTAAATTAAATTATTCGTTTTTTTTTTGTATTATGCAAAATTTTTGACCCATTCTCAAACCAACAAAAATTTTTAGTAGTTTTATTTTTAAAATTATGTACTTTCAATTGCGACGTCGTTTTATTATCCTTCGGTTAAATTTTTTTATGTATTTAATCTTCTTTTCTGATAAATTAAAGAAATGAAAACATACAAATTGTTTTGAATGATATTGCATAAAATATCTTTAGAAATAATATGAATTTTGATATTGGTATCATTTTGTAAGTGGTATAGGGAAAAGGACGAAAGTGTTAGGGGGTCGAGAATTTAATAAATTGAATATTTTGTGTGCAGAGATAATAATGTAAAAGATGATATATTTAAATCTTATACGAGTCTATCTATAGAGAATGAATGATGATTATCATATTATTATTTGGTAGCACAAAAATCAGAATTTTTTCTATAGATGAATCACCAGATATTAAGCAATTTTTCTCCCACACTTTTACTTAGTTAACCATAGACATTCATTTTTTGTTGTTGACCGATCTAAAAAAAGGTCGTTTTCAAGTTTATCCTTTTTAAATGACAATGGTATAGTATTTTATAATACGGACTCAAATGTACCAAATGTTTTATTAAATAATTAATTGTCAATTTGCTGCTTAATCTTATCAAGATTTACAAGAAACATTCATTTATTTGAAACCATATCTTTCATATTAAACTATTACGAGGTGAATGTCTTTTTTGGTATTTATACCATCAGTACTCACTTCATTGTCGAACATTTTTCATTGGTTTTTAGACCATCGTCTAATCATTTTATAGTTAAATTTACACCAGAAAGTCAGTTTTTTGAAAATTAAAAAAAAAATATTTTGTTTTAATATTAGAATTGAATTTTCGATGAAATATGGACCGATAAATTGAGGACTAATTAAATATGGATCGATACATTGAGAACCGATGAAATCAGAGCTGATGAAATGTAATTATAACCAATTTAAAGAAGTTATTCTATGTTATACGAAGTTTTTAAATTTCATTCATCAATTTTATCATATCAACAAAAATATTCTTCGATTTTTACAAACCTCCAGTATTTCTACAAACTCCACAATTTTTGTACAAATATATTTGTTTGATATGCTCTTGACATTTCATTGCCCGCAAAATTAAATCTCTATATTTGACTAAAGAAACTTTTGAATCCTGACCTGGTCTTTGATATTTAATATCCTGAGAAATGTACACATTTGATTTTATATTTGTATTCAAAAACACCATCAGATTATATACACACATCAACAAAATCAGCAAAAAAAGGATTGTTAAAATAAACAAGGAAGTGAATTGCTGATGATAATGATTTTATAAATGCGTGCGGGATGTGTAGAGCATAGATGGATAATATGAAACCGGACAAAACTTATTATAAACTAAATATTATATAGAGTTCTGAATGATGGGAATAAAATATTCTTCAAAGGATTATAATATAGAGTTTTTGTGGATACTAAATAAAATTGGAGAGTAAAAATGATATTTAGAAAAAAATTGCTTAAGGGTAAAAATTTGTGGATAGAAACTGAAAATAAATTTTAATAAAGAATATTTTAATAATAAAATAGGCTAATTGTCCGAAAAAAAGGTTTATTATAAGTGCGGATAGAAAAAATATTTGCGGAAAGGATTGTCGGAAATAAAATTATATACAAAAACATGATATCTTTTGAGACATTTTGAGGAAGGTTATTATTGTGGTTATCAATGGACATAATCAAAACAAAATATCCTGAGAAATTATATTAGATTCATGAATTTTTATATAAGTAGAGAGATTTTTTCTAGACAATTTTATTGAAAGGAAAAAAATCCTTCGAATAATTTTTAAATGTGAAAGAAATTATAAAAAAAATTACATTTGTAGGAGTTCGTTTAATATTGATAATTAAAAAGCAAATATTTATTCTTATTCAAATTAAATTAATTTTGTATATATAGATAAAAAATATCAAATTACTGAAAATTATTTTAATTTATATCCTTTTTTTTATACAAAAAAAAAATCCTTATAATAATATAAATTCTTGCTAGCCATTTTTAATTTCCATTCTTATTTTTCAATGTCAGACAATAATTAAAAAAATGTTCCATTAATTAAACTCATAAAATCTTCTATTCTTATATATGGTTACATCCAATATACCATAAAACATTACCGAACATGAAACTCCATTAAAAATACAATATCAAAGTAACTTCTTCCAAAAATATATAAATAAAATAATATTTATGTCCTTTTTTTGTTATTCGATATTGTGTTGTGTATTATTATTTTCCACCTTGTTTTCATTCAAGTTTATATAATTACAGGAAAATTGCCTTAATAAAGGATTACAAAAACAAGGATTGAAAAAAAAACTAGTAGATACGCGCCTCATATTACGACTACAGTGCATTTTGTTATATTCTGCATTATTTGTGAATTCTATGGTTTATAATTGAACAATTTTACTTTATATATGTGTGTGCGGTCAAGTCCTTTATGACTGTAATATGAACAACAACTTGAAAATATTATTATTATATATCCTTTCTATAATAAAACCACCTGCAACATCAGAGAAATTTTAATTTTTATTATACTTTTTGTATATGAACCACTAATATCACCTTGTGAATGAATATTCTGGTTTTCTCGTAGAAATTATCCTTTTTTTTTTGTAGGTGTATAATTACCAGGACATTTTTACTTTTTCGAAACTTTTAAGGATTACTAAAATATTTGTTGTTTGAAATACATAAAAATTAGTACACATATTTATTATCCTGATAAGGTGGGGAGAAGATGGAAAAGGATAACGATAAGAATTTTTTTTTTTTCAAAGTGACTGTATAGAATTGATGTGACCTCTAGAATCTAATTTTCAACCATAATTTACAAATTGTTTTGGTTTTATTTTGCACAGTTACCGATTGGTTGTTTATAGAATAAAACAAAATCCTTGGATTTATGTTTTTTGTTGTTATATTTATTAGGATCTATTATTATTAGATATAATTTTTAACATCCGTGAAACAATCTATTTAAAATGAAAATTTTTATGGCCTCTTCGAGACAGCAAAAAATTCTCATATTACAACTGTTTTTGTAATATTATTATTCAGCATGTTAAGGATAATGGTTATATATTTTTCCTAGGAATAAATATGGCTTTAAAATATATTTAAATAGGTTGCTAATATGAATTATTGTGATAGAATCTTAAAAAAAATACAATTTTATTGCACCAGAATTTTTCTGTTGAATATCAAATTGCTACTGCAACATATTGTAAAAGGATAAAACTCCCCACTTTAAACAAATACATTGGAACTTGTGTGAAATGTTAAGATTCTAAAAGCTATTCAAAACCAGGTCCATTAAAAAGCGAGTAATAGAGCACTGTCAAATGAATAGGAAGTAAGAAATTCAGAACAATAGTAGACTTCCTGTTTAAACTACAAACAATTGAACTGTCAGCAGGCTAGGATGATGATCTCTGCTATTGCGAAGCTGTTGCACGAAAAATGTTAAAACACATGGGTAAGGGATTTCTGAGCCCTCTCGAAATCAGGAGTCTGGTCGTCAGAAAAACTACGATTCTACAGAAGCCTTGGTATTAACTGACCAAATATTAGTAGGGTAGGCACAATAGATCTCTTTAAGTCGCAGTATAAGGAGGCGGAGGTTCGTACTTGTGCCTTGACGACCTCTGTATCATTTAATCTCATAGTGTTAATTATGCAATACTTACTGGAAACCTTTTAAGGATTTTGAATAAAGATTTATTTTTTAAAATAACTTGAAGGATATGAGGTCAGCTTTAAATATTCAAACTGAATTTGTTTCCAAATACATTAGCAAACATTGAATATAAAATGGACAGTATAACATCATTCTTAATAATTATGTAAGCATCAAGTATTAACAAAATATCCATTTTCTCCCTATAATTGTTAGTTCACCCTAACAAACCCTATGTAAAAATGTTCCATTTTTTAGTATTTATTTAATATATTCCTTAAAAAATCCGATAAAATACATTTAAATAAGGAAAAATGTACTATAAAATTTGTAAACTTAAAATTTTTTAAATTTCCATATTTTACATTATTAAAAATATCATTTTCACCTTTTTTTTTATTTTTTTATTATTTTCCTTTTTGCAAATAAAAAACGATGAATATCGTTATAAACATTAAATTATACAAACTTACATATAAAAATTACAATACATAAAAACATTTAAGTCATAAATCTTGTTGCTTTTTGGGCTTAAGGTAAATAATATTATAATAAATTTCATAAGAAATATGACTTTTAATGATAATTTCTCGACCGTTTTCCAAACCGTTTTTATTTATATTTCGGGGATATATGAAAAAGAAATTTTGTATTTTATATTTATATTATTTTTCCGGTTTTGGTTTTTCCAAATTATTTATATAATCAAAAAGTAAAAACAAAATTCTTTTAATGTTTTCCACACAACATAAAAAATATGAAAATTTCTATATATTATTATAAATTTAATACTGGCACCAAAAAATTGAACGAACCAACCCAGAGAGTTTATTGGCATCGATTTTATTATTATATATAGAAAATATTTAATATTTTATTTTGCATATATGTTAGGCGCCATAATGACTTCATTTCGATATAATAATGGTAGCGAGTTGGTTGAATTTAGTTGAAATTTATATTTGTATAAGAATAATAACGACTCGACTCTACTCTACATGTCGGATATAATATGAATTTGGAATTATAATTAAACAAACATAATAAAAGTTTTGTTGTGGGTAATGTTTTTTTATGTATCATGATGAATTTTTTTTTTGTATTTTCCCCGGAAAATGGAAATTGAGTTTCCAAAAACATAAAAATATATAAATAAATAAAAACTATTAGAATAGTTAGTTATTTTCGATGTTGGAGATTATAACAAAAAGAATATTAACATAAATTATGCTAAATTAAAATTATTATTTAAATAAATATTTATTTATGGATAAATATTCTTTTAATAAAAAACTTATTCCAAAAAAAAAAAACTTACGGAAATTAATGTCAGAAATTAAATTGAAGAATTTCATTATAATTTAAATGTTCAACTCACCTGGAAAGAAAAAAATAAAGAAAATTTGTTAAGTTTTTTTTTAATATTAATGAAATATAATTAAAATTTACAAAGAGTTTAGATAGATATTAAATATTATAGAAATAAACAAGGAAATTCAGATAAAAATTAATACTTAATTATATAAAATTAAATGTTAAAGAGTAAAATTAAAGTAATTTTTTCATAATAATAATAGAAAACAAGAAATTAAGGAGTAGCCTAAGACCATTTCAGGGTAAATGTTAAAGGTAATATTATCATTGAACAGGAGGAACCTATACAAGTCATTGTCTTTTGGCTAAAATGCATTAAGACAAATACTCTGAGTCGCACCGACAATTGATATTTATAGTATGCCAATCAATGCATTTAGTAGTTGAAAATATAGAGCATATTCTCTATGGTGAATTGGCCAATTCTTAACAAAAACAGACTAAAATATTTCGATAGTTTGGAAGTTGTGGCGAGAATTCGAAGGATATCATTAGATCCGTGAATAAAATTAGTGTCAGGTGTCACCTAGAATTAGCGTGTTACATACAATTACTAAATAAACAAACTTAATGATAATAAATGTAAATAATTATGTAAATAAAAAAAATAAAAATAAAAATTATTTTTTCGCTTTCACTTCATTTAAATCAGTCTATGAAAATCCAGATAAGAGAAACAGAAAAAAAAAATATTTTCATAAAATTAATCATTCATGTCAAATTTATACACGATTCACACAATCTTAAATATCCTTTTTTTTTACTGTCTCTCATAATAATCGTCATTTGTCTATAACAAAAACTAAAATAATTTTTTTGTTTTTCATATTTTTGTTTGATTCATTTGACCATTTATTCAACATGACATCATAAGCTGAAATTATCTCAGGAAACTAAATAACGAAAACCAAAAAAAAACAATTCACTACGAAAAATAATCAACCAAAAAAATAATAATATTTATTTAGAGATAGATTTATATAACGAATAAAACATTGCCAAAAAATCAGGAGTTTTAAATATATAAGATTATTTTATCTTGTATATCTTTAAGTCCTGGTAAATTTTAGCCGAGACATTTATGTATTTATTTATAGTCTTTTTTAAAGTACTTTATCAAGGAAAAACTTATTATACCTTAAAAAACCAAAACCATCAAATATTAGACCAACAATTTTCTTATATATCCAAGTCTTCTAAGACAAATTTCTTGTCCATATTCATATTTTTCATCTCATGTTCTCTCTGTCTCTCTCTCTCTCTCTTTCTCTCTGGGGAAACTTTCCAAATAAGAAAATGGAAATTTATCTTTTATTTTGTTTTTACTTAGGATAATCATATATTTATATATATCCTTTTTCTCTCTAAATAAATATAAATCCTAGCACAACATAATATCTAGTGAAAAAGTTCTGTCTTTTTAAAGGATATACAAGGATATACAAGAAAAATACAATTTTTTTTTCTTCTGATTTTTCCGTAATGCATAAATGAAATAAAATAAAATAAAAAAAAATTCCGACATATTTACGTTTATTGTACTGATATATCCTTTCATGATTCTTGATGATGAAAAATTGACTAAAAATGTATCATGTTATTTTCCCAAGTCAAGGAAATAGAAATAAATAAAAAAAAAGTTTTGTTGTTGTATGATTGGATAATCGAATGAAAATAAAGGAATAAAAAAAAAGAAAGGATATTTATATATTTTTTTTTTGGTTAGAAAACTAAATTCTCTAAAGGATAATAACATTAACTATATATTTTTTTTTTTGTAGATAGACGTTACGTTGAGGATCATTGAAGATATACTTATTTTGTATAAAATAAATTTTTGCAATTGAAGAAAAATTGCTGAATCATAAATTTTTAACAATAATTTTCCCCTAAGATTCCAACAAAAATAAGAAAATTTAAGTTTTATTTTTCTTTGCATACAAAATTTTATAAATGAAAATTTATTTAAATAAGAAATTTTATGTTATTGTATGCGGAAAATTGCATAAATATTTAATAATATATATTAAAAAAAAAAGGAAATACATTTTTCGTTTTATGTAAAATTTTATGTTTTAGTAATCTATATTTTTTTTATTAAAAAGCTAAAAACATAAATTTTTACATAAGACTTTTTTAAAATTAAATACATATAAGTTTTGTGAATTTCCCCCAAAAATTTTAATTTTAAATTTCATATCATCCAAACTCAATAAAATAATTTTGAATTATTTTTATTACAGATATGATTTTAACAAAATACATTTTCGAATAATAATATCCTTAAAATAAAATCATAACAAGTTATAAAAATAAAATTTAATCTATTTATTATTATATTTATATTTCAGGGATCGGATCATAAAATTTTAATAGTAATTTTCTTCTTATATGCACACCCTTAGCTTGTTTCTAGCCACCCCAAAATTCAACTACATTTATTCGATCTTTAAAAATATCATAAATTTATTTCAATAATATAAAAATATCCATTATAAAATTTTCATAAAATAAATTTTCCTTAAATAAATTCATTTTTTTTTATATATATTTTTATAAGGACTTTTTGAATGCACCCATTAAATTTATTGTTTTGCATTTATTGTTCAGAGACAATAATTTTAAATAAATTTACAAGAAATAAAATTTACGTTCCGAATATCATTAAAACTAGTCTATAAAAATTACATCTATAAAAATTATATTCAAATCGTTGTTTTTATATTATGATAAATATGAAATTTCATAATTTTTGTAACCCTCATTTTATTTATTTATTTAATAGATAGACAGGAGAAAGAATTACAAAATTATGCAAAAATAAAGTCCTAAAGTTTTCTTTTAAATTTTTAAGGACGAAACCTTTGGAATTATCTTTTGTTTGTGGAAAATGTGCTACCGAAAAGTTTGATTTAATCGATTTAAATTATACGCGTTTTGATATTTTTTTGTCCTTTAAAATTTTGAATTTGATAAAATATAAAATTTTCTTTCAAATGTCCTGGATTTGATGATAGATAAGTTCTGATAAATGAAAAAGTTTTCATATGCTTTTATTTAAAATCTGTTTTTTTTATTGTTTGTTGTATGTAATTTAAGAATTTATAAAAAGGATATACGTTAATTCAATATTATTAATCATTGTCAATATAAATATTTAATATATAAACAACTTAACATAAAGGACATCGAACTTCTTTATAAATATTTTGTTTCCTTAATATTTTTCTAAATAAAAGAAAAGCGTACAAATTTTAATGTAATAATTTTTATAAATAATATCTATCCTGTAGGGATTTTTATGTAATAATTTTGTATATAATAAAATAACACATCATCTTATAAAAACATTGATTATTACGCTCAATAAAACTGCAGGCAGTCTAAATGTTATCGGTTTTGTCTATCGTCGGGACGGTCAAATTACGATAAATATTTTCATTTTTTTTTTTTTTGTATTGTAAAAGTGAAAAGTTAAATTGTTGTTTTTAAATTTTAAGCTTTTTTGATTCACAGCAAAAAAGTTGGAATTTATCCAATAAAATTTTATGTAAATCCTTTTTTCTAAAGCACATTATTTTTATATGTTATCTTTTCAACTAATCCAATTTTTTTATATACTTAATCGCATATGTAGAGGTATATAAATATAATGAAAAAAAAAATTAAGGGTTATGAGGATTAAATTTTATAAATTGGATTAATTGCTATTTAGGTTGAGAGAATTTACATTTGGATAAAAAATAAACAGATTTAAAAGTCATGTGGTTATATAGGAAACAAACTGGCAGGAAAAATATTTTGTTTTATAAAATATCTAGAGAAATATTTAAAAAAAAAATATTTAAGATTTATTAGTAAATTTACAAAACTAAAATAAAAAAATGTTCAAGAAAATATAAGAAAAATATTGTAGTAAACTCGCAATTAAGAAATATAATAAAATTTTAATTGTATTCGTCATGCTGTGCAATGCATTAAGTACTTAAGAATATTATTACATAAATGTACTTAAGCACTTTAAGTAATTGATCATAATTCTGCTGGATATTAATTAAAATTGTTAGTGTCGAAGTTAAGTTTTCATTTATTCAGTTCAGTTTCATTCAAATTTAAACTTTAAACATTAAATTTCTGATTATTTTTCATAATATTTGATTTAAACTATTGAAAACAATTCTAGTCAATCATAATTATCTTGAATTCAAACATCAGCGCAAAAAACAGAAAATAATTATTCGATGTCAGTACTGCGAGCCATGAATTAGATGTAGAATAGGATTCCAGGATTCAGTACAAAAAGTTAAATCATTGAAATGGAAATGGTCTGCTCATATACCAAAATTACTAATGAGTGGATTCCTAGAGATGATTTAAGAAGAGTTAGTCGTCTAGCAAGAATGTGGATATACGACCTTAATAGAATTGATGAGAGATGGGAAGGGAAACCGTCGGACAGAGCAATTTGGAAGGTCCTGGTGGATGTAAAAAATGAATAGGAAAACTTGAAATAATGATAATAATAATCTTTGAATTTGGTAGTTAAAAGCCTAAAAATTCTAATTTGTATGTAACGTTATGTAATTATTTGAGATTAATTTAAGTGACTGAATCTGAAATTTATAATATTTCATTATATTAGGTGCAATAATGACACTTGGTAATAACAAAACTATGAATTGTTCCTCCGCACTTAAGTTACTATTATTTTTGAATGTAGCCTTCGTTGTAAACCTATTAAATAATTGAGTTAAGCTGCTATTAAAACAAAAATGATCCCAAGCACTCATACAAATTTCTAAATTCCATTTTGTCTATAAAATTTATTAATTTATGACAGTTTCAACTAAATAATAATTCCAATTAAAATCACATTTCATAAAAATAAACAATAATTTTCTAATTAACATTAAGATTTTATAAAACAAAACCAATTAATATTTTTAAATTGTCTACAAAATAATTTATTACAAAATTTTAAATATTTTAATTATTATTTTTGTAACAAAATTTATTTTTTAATTATATATAATAAAATTTTCAACACTACATTAATAATCCTAATAATAATAACATTAAATTTATGTATAATTATAATATTTACATAACACATTAAAATTCAATGTTTACCATTTCAAAACATAATCATATTTATATGTATATTATTCGCCTTCACAAAATAACTAACTCTTAATCGTATTATAATTTTTTTTTGGTATCATATTAAATTTTAAATATTAAAACTTTTTGGACTAAATTTATCATGAACCAGTGAATCAGAAAAACCAAATTAATTGATTATGATAATATACAATTTTCAATATTTTAAATCCCATTAAATTTAATATTCATACATATTTGCAAAATTCATACATGCGAAAGAGAAATCCATTTAAGGATATCCATTTAAAGATATAAACTCAGCCCACTCAAATTATATTACTTTAAATAGCCCACACAAATTCCGCTCGACCTTATTTTTTAATTTCGCAATGGGG
Organism: Rhamphomyia laevipes; assembly: GCA_963920725.1. Lineage (NCBI taxonomy): Eukaryota > Metazoa > Arthropoda > Insecta > Diptera > Empididae > Rhamphomyia > Rhamphomyia laevipes. Next base: position 7,481,837 of record OY987259.1, read on the forward strand.
AATAATATATTTTTATTAAATTTTAATTGAATATTTTTTTATTAACATTATATTTATTATCCTGATTATTATCCTTGGCAGTTCTGTTTTTTTTTATTATTGAAATATATTATAATTGATATAGAAAATAGCTACAATTTTTTTTTTATTTATAAATAGCTAGAGATTTAAGTATGTTGCCCACTAGAGAAATAATAATCAGACTGGGCAACAAGTGTAAAAATATTCCATTATTTTTGTTAAATGATGATGGTGCCGCACAGTAGGGAATCCAAAAATGTTGTTAGTTAGACCAAATAATAATAATAATAATAATAATAATTTTCAATGAGGATAGGACCAAAAAATTAATGTAATTTTTCGATTTTATTAACATATATTATTTTTGTATATAGATAAGTTTTGTTTTTTTGTGGAAGGATATATGAAATTGGGGGAGAGAGTTTTACATATATTTATAAAGTATAATTTATTATGTGTTTTTGTTTGATATTAGAAATGTGGTCATAATCATATTAACATATATTCAATTTTATTTAGATGATTATATCCTTTTACAAGGATAATAAAATAAGTAAAATGTTGAAAGTTTGTAAAGTTTGAATTAATATGATTACATTATATAAACGTATAGTTTAAAAGGATATAATCATCAAATTATTATATTATATAATTATCAGAAAAGGAAACTAAATTTGAATCTATCCAAAAAATCAGATCGACAATTCATATTTAAGGAAACTAAGGCCAAAAGTAAAATAATAAACTGAACCAACAAGAAATTTAAATATTTTCTATTCCTGATAATCACTGTATTTCGAACAGCTGACAGAGTTGCTGGAGGCCAAAAAAGAAATACAAATATATGGTAAAAAAATTAATTTATAAGGTAAGGTCTTATTTAATAATTAAGAGAAAATGGGACAAACTGTATCAAAAGATGTTAAAAGTGTTTCTAAATCCAATCCAAATTAATTGGATTTTTCTAAAATCCTATTTCTAAATCCAATTAATTTAGATCCAATCATAAATAGTAATTCTATATTCTCCCAAGTACAAATAATTAATGAATCAATTTATTGAAATCTAACGCCGCTTCTTCGCTCAACTTTCACAATGGCAACGCGTTTCAACGCAACATTTACAACGGTGTTATAGGCCGTCGTCTTGCGTTAATGACAATTGGCTTTAATATTAAAAATATTGTAAATAATTATTAAGTAATTTTTAAATATTTCAGCAATTTTTATTCATATCTCAGACTGGCTATATTTTAGCTTCAACTTTTTTATTAATATTTATTTAAAATTTCTTATTAATATTGATTTTCACTAACAAATAGCAATAAAATCACAAGTAGCTCCTCTAATTGTTTTTTTAAAATTACTGCCTGTGGGTCTTATCCTTAATATTTAATACGTTCAGAACATACTACCAGATTATTTAATTTAATTATACTTAAGTATACGATTTTTATATTAAAATTTCTTCTGAAACTATTTAATTTTCCTACAAATATTTTAGCTTTACGTTATTTTCAATTATTTAATTTCCAAATCAAAATGATTTACAATCTTAATATTAAAAAATAAAATTAAAAATAATTTTCACTCTATAAAAAAAAAGAAACTGGAATTTTCCACCAAAAAATTTCCAATCTACAATAATATCGAATACAAAAAAAAATTATATATATCCTAATAAAAACGATTAAAAAATAACCACGTTCACATCAATTTACGAAAAAATTCAATTCCTTTCCCAAATCTCTCCATCACCCACCACCATCACATTATATATCCTCTACCTCCAAAAACCCATGACAATTTTCCAAAAACTTTTTCAAACAGAATCCTATATTTGTGATAATGTACATTAACAATCAAGAAAGAAATTTTTATCCTTATTTGTAATTCAATTCACATCCTATATTTCCATATAAATTCAAGAAGATTTTCTTTATAATATATTAAACCTTTTGCTTTCTCTGCTCTCTTCTACCAATCAACTATATATTTTCCAGCCACGAAACCCAAAAAAGAAGAAGAAAAAGTTTTTTTTTTTAAAAAAAAAGGACATTTCAAGACATTATCTATTCCGCTCATGTTTTTCTATAAGTCTATACACAAGAATTTCGCCTATCAGAGAGACTGCAGAATTTTTTTTTTATAGCTTGGCAGTTTTCCGGGACTACAGAAAGAAAATGAAAAAAAAAACTTTAAAAGAATTTTTATCCAAGAAAAATATTTCTTTACTGAGAAGTGCATAGATTTTTTGATGTTCTCTTTAAAAAAAACGTAATAAGGACGAATTTTATTTTAACTTACTTTACTTTTTACTAGTGTACACACTAGTATGAGTTTGAGGAAAATGGAAAATTGAGATTAGATGTGCTAAATAAACCGGAAGTTAAGTTTTTTTTTCTTGCAATGATTGGTGAAATTTATTTTTTTGGGTTAATGAAGAATTATGGTAGGCACACAAGAATTATTAATAATATACACTGTTTTAAAAGAAAATTAAACGAATTTTCTGAAAATTTATAATAATAGACAAGAAATTTAAATATATTTTAAATTACAGTGTTAAAATTATTAAATTATGGTTTTCCTACAAACGAAAAAAAAGGATAATCAGACCAGGAAATATATAAATTAAAGGAAGGATCTGAAATTTTCTGTTGGTTAAAAGATTTTTAACAGATGCTTTTTAATGCACTTAAACGACTAAAACTAACCACTAACAAATATTACAAAGGATTCACTGAAAATTATCTTAGAGGAACTTCCAAATAATAATAATAAAAAAAAAATATGGTAAAAGATGATTTTATGCTTTAGTAGACACATAATGTGTACGACGAGCCTCTTTTACAAATTTTCCTTTTTAAGAAAATTTATTATTGCGCGCACAATAAAAAAAAAACAGGAAAAATATATTTTTATGTATATTAAAAGGATAATCGTGCCATCAGAAAAATTCTATATTCTTTCCAATAAATGGATATTTATATACCAAAAAAAAAAAAAAAAGAATCTCTCCTTTCTGTGCTTCGGTTATGAATTATGAAAATGTGCAGAAAATCGACATTTAATATATATATAGAAAACCACAAAGATAAATGATTTTTCAAAAAAAAAAAAAAAATTATTTTATTCGGGAAGGATGTATAAAAAAAAAGTCCTTCGAATTTTTTTCTTATTGCATGCTTATATAATTATTTTATTTTTTGTGGACTGATGTTGAATACTAATTGATTCTAATTATATTTTACTTGGTTATACCACACACACCAGGAAAATGGGATTTTTGGTTTTAAAAAAATGAAAATAGATAAAGGAGTGACTATTAATTTTTTTTTTTCTTGCAACGTGCATTGGCATTTTCCGGTGTTCGTGATTCGTGATTTCTTCAAATTAAAAAGAAGAAATAATAATAATAATAAAAAATGAATATATTTTTTTTTTTGCATTTTCAAAGAAAATGTCTTTCACCAATTCATTTTATTGATAATAGCAAATAAAATTGTAAATAGTTAGGGGCTTTTGGGGGTAGTCGCTGGATGGAACAATAATCGACAATAAAAAAGGATTTTTTTTCCATATAGTATAATTAATATAAAATAAAAATTGAATAATGGTTAATTAGTTGGCTCATTAAATAAACTCGTTAAAAATTGTTCAACAATTGTCATACTAATGATCAATGCAGCTAAGTAAATACATTGATTTTTTTATAATTGCAGAGATATTTCAAAAATTCAAATGATAAAATCTACTGTATCATCAATATATAAGATAAGGGATATGGCAACATCTTTTACAAAGTATTTTTAGCGGTTGGATTGATAGAAAATGAGGATTCCGCGAAAGATATAAGTCAGAATTAAGAACACTTTTGATATTACTCGAGAAATAGCTATGACACATGATATTTATTGTTTATACTGTAATTATTTGAAGTCATTTTTTACCTCAATTCTTAAAATGTGAGTAGGAAAGATCCTTTTTCTGGTACTAGTAACTATTTCGGCAAATTTATTGATTATGCAATTTTCTATATAATTTTTTTTTTAACAAATTTCTCTGTCTATATGCTTCTCATACCATACCCAAAATTAAGATTGAAATGAAAAAAAATAAATTTAAAAAAAAAAATGGTTCTTTAACTTCTAAACTCCCTGAAACCATAAAGTTTAATGTGAATTTATTGCAATTGTAGTAGTGGTTGTCGAATTACGATATACATATAAAAAGTATTATAAAAACTATGAAATTTTGGGTTTATTGCTATATTTTCAATAATATAAATATATATCATGATATAAATATAAATCAATGTGAAGTTGTCTATATATATATGAAAAGGCACAAAAAAATTGTAGAAAACTTTATATGATGATAAAATTCATTTCATTTCAGGTCACGTTTTAATGCCTTCAGAATTTTTCTACAAACATTTTTTTTTTTACTCCCGAATTTTTACTTCACTTAATATTTTTTTTTTGCAATAACATAAAAATTGAGATAGAAAATATATCACCACATTTGAAAGAAAGTAAAAAAAAAATGTATATAATAATATTAAATATAATATTGGAAAAATTTCATATTCAAGAATTTTTTGTAATATAAACGTAAATATTTTTTATAGATTTTTCTGTTTGTGTACAACATTTTTTCAAAAGGCCAAAATGAAGCGAAAAATAAATAAATTTTGTTTTAATAAATATAAAATAAAAAATTAAATTTGTAGGGGGAACAGATAACTCGTATGTGCAACAGTGATTTAATATAATATTTCGAATTTCCCACTAACCAAACAAAATTATATCTTAGCAATATTTTGCAGCTACATTTTACAATGTTGCAAATATGCTGCTTTTTATTTGCAATATCCATTCGCGCCATTTGAGTTAAATCAGATTTTTGTTAATGTCAAAGTTCTGTCACAATATTTGCAATATTGGTAACTATTCAAAAAGTTATTGATTTATAATTTGGTTGAATTGATTTTTCAATTTAAAATAGTATAATGTATATAAAAGTCAAAACTAGGAAGAGTCCTTTTAATATTATTACCTTGAATGCTTGAACCATACAATTTCAAGATGATTAGATTTTTATTTTTCAAAAATTTCATATTTTTAGTTAAAATATCAACAATATTATATTAACAAACATATCATAATATTTACAGATCCTTCAGGCGATATAACACTTTCAAAAATCCAACATTTATTAATGGGTTTGAGGAATTTTTTCAATGCATACTTTTGCAATGTACAGAAATTTCCAGGTTTAATTTAAACAAGTTCATAACCAAATTTTACCACACATAATTAATAACCAAATGTTGTTGTTAACCACAAAACCAATAAAAAAAATAATGCCAAAAACATTTTTCAACATTATAATATAGAAAATATTAAATTTTATTATATAATAATAGGGGAAACTCGGGTAAATCTGTAACATGGTTAAATCCATGAAGTTTTAAAAGTGATATACAAGAATATTCATTGTTATTATATATTAGATTCTAGCTTTTATTGCTAATAATTTGGATCAGACATCAAATTTTAATCATTATTCGTCGTAGTTTAATAATTTTCCTTGAAATTTGTTATCATACATCCAAAAATATTCGTTGTTGTTCATTTTATAAGGAATAGGGTGGGTTCAAGTCCGTTTTCTTACATTATGATTTTTAAATATTTCGGTAGAATTTGTGTAGCATCGTTACCAATTTTCTTGTTTTTTTAACTTGCGTCGAAATATGCGACGATATTTTTGACATTTAATTAATTTCCAATTATTCCTTTTTGAAATTAATAATAGTTATCACGGAATTAGACTTTCTTTATCACAAAGTTAGCCGTAGTATCACGAAGTTAGACGTAAATAATCTAGTTTATCTAATGTAAATATGACATTAGATATTTATGGACGAACCTGTTGTGATCCTGCATAATTTTCTTAATTAAAAATATTCCTTAATAATCACGAAATTACCCGAATTTACCATACTACAAAAAATTTATAATTAAATTTTTAAAAACTCTATAAATAAGACAATTATTAAATTTACTATACTTCTTTCATAATTTCAAAAACTATATACCATAAAAAATTTCTTAATTTAATGTAATTATCTTTAATTATATAGCATTAAAAATTGTGATAATTCTATATTTGAAAAACTAAAAGACAAAAAATGCGAATATAAACCAATTTAGTAACAACAAAAAAATAAAAACTTTATTTCATAGAATAAAGTAAAAATTACATTAAAAAATATAAAATTATTATTGTTCCTCTTTACATTAAAAACTCATTCAACATTTTCATTAAAAATTAATAATAACAAAACATCATTTGCGAGACAAGTAAAAGACTTTTACTTCTTATACGTATATACAAAATGTATAAATATAGCGTGAACTTATTGCTAGCAAATAATGAAAAACGTTACTCTGTGCATCGAAATTTTTTAAATATTTTTGCGCTCTATAAGATGAACAAGATAACCACATATAAAAAAAAAAAACTTATAGGTTAAGTACTCATACCCAAAAACTATGTAACCATAGCCAAGTAGAATTTTAGATATGAAGGGGAAATTATTATAAACCTAAAGTCATCATAAATATTATGTGCATGGCATACAGAAAGAGAAAACAAAAAAATTGTAATGTATAGAATAAATACAACAATTTACAGGGACGGCAAATTAAGAAAGCTCAAGGCTCAAGCAAATATGAGCTCACATAAAATCGCTTTATAGTAAGTAATAGGCCATTAACAAATTAAATTTTGACATTTTTCATATAAAATATTATCACTGACTGAGATTATTGCTACCGGGATAATAAACACTTTTCAACCGCACTTTAGACGTACCAGTTGTCAAAATAAAGTTTATATGAGTGGAATTGTTTGAAAGTAGTTAGTTACACGTAGCCTTGGTAAAAATTAGTTGACTTTTTAACTTTTTTTCGCTTTTATGAACTGCTTGCTTGTAGTTATTATAATATTGAGGCTTGTTTTGGTACGTTTTAATAAATTTATTTAAATTTCTTGACTGGTACCAAGTTTGGTTAATTTTTTTATCATTTCTTATACTGAGTAGTAACAAATCATTTCTGGGTGTTCATTTCAATTATGTTTCAATAACTTAAGCTCATTTTCAGATCAATAAACTTCCTGAATATAATTAAAATAATATTTTTTATAGGTTTTCACCCTTAATTCTGCCCTGATATTTTCGTAACACTCTAAGTCTACGATGAACATCATAATATGTTCAGAAAAAGTTGATGTTTAGGTTTTTATTATCAAAAATTAAAAAAAAAACAATATTTTTAGTATGGTATTAATAGAAAAAACCACGACGAGTCAAAATATTATTTCTTATTAAATATTTTAATAAATGTTTATTATAATACTTTTGAAATTATGAAATATAAGCGTTAAGAGTAGAAAAAAAGGACGACTATTAATGTAAACATTGTTTACCACTCACGAATATATGAAAATTGTAGATGACAATTCACTGTGCACAATGGTTTTCCATTAACGACTTTTATAAAGTTTAATTGACGTGGTAGTTTAACTATTTTGAAAAACGCTCATACTAAAGAATTTAACTTCTAGACTTAATACGAACGAATTTTTTTACATTCAGAATTTTCTACAATTAAATTTTAGTAAAGTGAATTGTTTACAGTGAATTAGCCAGCATCGGAAAATTTCACAAATAATATTTTCAACAAATTTTCATTATTTTTTGTTTTGTTTTATGTAATTTAACATATTATGGTATCGTACAAACGTCAAATTGAATTATATTTTGTTTTACCTTCTTTCCTAGCGTTTAGAAAATTTTATTTATGATTATTAATAAATGTTAAATAATTTTTAAATGTACATTAACTTTTTTTTGTCTGGCGAATGTCTGGAATGATTATTGTGGCAGAAAATTTGTCTGTGTTGTATTTGTATTTATATATAAGTCAAAGTCAACAATAAATCTTGGAAAAATATTTTTAAAATATTTAATTATTTTAGGGGAAATAATGAATATTAATTAAATAATAAAATTAATTTGTGTCACAAAATTTTTGATAAGGGAAATTAAGTTTATATTAAAATTTGTTATATGGAATAATGAAATAAATAAGAATTTTAGTGTTGTGGTTTGAAATCTAAGAAATTATTGGGAAATTGAATTAATTTTATAGAATATGTTAATTAAAATAATATAATTAAGTATTAATAAGTAACAAAACAAAAATTTAAAATGTGATAATTTTGAGTTTCAATTCAAAATTTTAATAAACATTTTGATCCCAAAAACCATTTTCAATTTGGTTTTAAATTGTACATCAAGAAACGTTCATTTTATATTGTTCATATTGAAAATGGAAGCTACAGCCTACAGCATATTCAAACTTCACCAGAGAGTTTATATAAGAGACGTTGCCGATATTTTCGATTTAGTTTTATTACAGTGAAACTAAACTAATTACAATTATTACAAGGATTATCAAAAACTTTTATCAAAAACTAATGATTTTCATAAATTTTGATTTATAATTTTGTCAACTTCTTTTGGTAAAAACGAAATCCTTAATCCTTATTGAAAAATAATTTTAATATTTCATTTCCGCACGTATTAATATTTATTTTTCCTATATTTCCTTATTTTTGTTAAATTTATGAAAAATGTGATCATTTATAGGACAAACAATATAGAGAAAAATCGTCTAACTCAAAAAGTCTTTATTTTAGGGTAAGCTTAGATTTTTTATTATGTACGATTTATAAATTAAACGTTTTTTTATGATAGTTTGTAGATGAATTTTTGAAGTTGAAAAGTTTGATAGTGCAATTTTATAACTTAGGTTATATTTGTATGATAAATTGAACAACTTTTACGTACCAATTATAAAAATGAAAAATATTATGTTTTACGAAATCCTTTATACCAAAAAACGTTTTAACGTTCAGTTAGAACATTTTCATCTTAACTTTAATACCATTTATTCTTGACAATGAAAATTCGAAATATCTTATTAGTTGTCCTTTTTATATATTGTACAATACCATGCAGGATATTATTTATCAACTGTTTAAAAGATTTTTATCCACACAAGGACCCACACGAAAGGAAAACAGCTTATTGCAAAAAAAGAAATATTGTTTTTATAAAAAAAATAAAAATCAAATTCACACATAACGAGGAAAATGAAGTGTGAAAAATATTAAAGTGTTTTATTTTTTGTTGGCGTACTTATTTATTGTATCCTTCTAAGGATAACCATTTAATATTGTAGAAAATAAATTGGCTGAGACAGAAATCGATTAGCTTTTGTGGGAGTGTCAAAACTGACAAAATAAAATAATATTTAGTTACTAATTTTTTTTCCTAGAATATTATTTATTTTATTCTAAATCCTTAAGAACTTAATAAAAATTTCTAAATCCTTAAGAACTTACTAATTATGTCCGCAATAAAAATTTTTTTTTAATTTTATTTTTCATAATTAATTTTGCTCTTATCTTAACATAATCTATGACAAATTAACTTTTCTTTTTTTTTAGAGTATTACAGTGAATTTTTTTTTTTCAGTCCTATAATTTTAAAATATCCTGACTTTTAATCTATAATCGTTATTCTTTATGACATTTTACAGAATATTTCAAATTTTATTATCCGATTTAATTTAAATTACTTTTAGAATAGACTCAGTTAAATTAAGAAGCATTTAAAGTAGTTTAGTTAAAGGATGTCAGTAATAGAAAAAAGAAATAATTTAGATAAGAAATTTTCTATAGAAAATTAAAAGATTTCATAATTCAAAAAAATTAACCTAATAAATGATGCCCCCTGTATTTAATAACTTTTTGTCACTAACAAGTATTATAAAACTTCAACCCCCAGAAGCTAAGAAGCATCATTACTTTAGTAGTACCATTTTTCCCCACCAAACAATTTAACTGAAAATCTTATAAAAACGATAAAAATATTTAAAAAGTTTTTCTGTTTTTTTTTTTTTTTTTCATTCTTCACAAAGTCGATTTTCCTACTGGACAGGATAACGCAGTAAATAAACACACTTACAAAAAAAAGAAAATAATTTTCTGTCTTCTTCTTATTCGGGAAAAGTTTTTAATTAAAAACTTTCTGATTTTAGCGATAAATTTTACTTGTTTTTTTTTCGTTTGCAAGCTAAATTTTTCTGGTATTTTTTTTTTTGTTCCTGTTACGTCGAAGGATAATAATAATAATGAAAAAAAGAAGTTGTTAAATTTCTTAAAAGAGTTTATATACTTGTAGAATCCCTTCCATAATAAATTTCATAAAAATGTGCTAAAAACGCATTTTCACGGAATTATTTAAATATAAAACCTGAGAAATATTTAAAGTCTTATTGAAGGATAAAAAGATTATTCAGATTTTTGTATGTGTTTGTGTATTATATATGCATCCTTTATGTGTGACAAACATAAAAACATATGGAATTAATGACGAAACTTTTACAATACCTAAGATGCAAGTGAAGAAAATTTTATATTTTTTTTCAGGTAATTTTATTTTCTATAATTTTGTTTTTTTACCAAAAACTTTTCCACGATTATAATTTTTCCAAAGAAGTTTGTTAATTTTTTTTTTTTGGAAAATTTCCATATGTGCATGACATACATATAACAAAAAAAAAAATAATGGTTTTCAAAAACTTTATTTTTCTCGTAACCAACAACGGAAAAAAAATCATAGTGAAAAATATTTTGGAAAATATGAGGTAAAAATCAGAAAATTATCCATAAGTTTTTGAAGTGTTCTTGTATTTAATATTTTTATGAAAACTTTGTAATAGGTTTTATAATATTTTTCAAAGAGAGATGAAAATATTTATACATATACAGGATGCCAAGAACCGAGCTATAGTTTATGATGGTTTCGTTGAAAAACTTCTTTAGATTTTAAAGTGAATTGGAAAAGTTTCTAAGGACAAAAGTGGAAGTTTTTAAAAATATGTTATATAAATTTAAAAAAAGAAAAACTAAAAAAATATTTTACTTTAAAATGACCAATAAAAATGGGAAATTTAATGCAATATTTTCAAAATAAATGTTACAAAGTTTCTATAAAGATTTCAAAAGGCAACTTTGAATATTCAATATTTTCAAATCGTCATTAATTATTATATATTTTATTTCTACTACTAAACATCAAGTTTCTTAAGATTATTTTGATAAAAAAAAAATTGTTCTTATTAATTTACTATCTGTCGGTTTGTCTGTTTATCATCGGGATTTTTTTTATTTAATTATTTTAAAGAATCACTTAAATTATTCGAACTTTACCCGAAAAAATAATTCGACCTAATTATTCGACTATTTGAACGTATATAATTTAGTTCCAATTAATGGTAACCAAACATAATTTTAGACCACTCATTGGAACTATATATGTATAAGCAATTAAGAATATATTAAAATAGAAACAGTGTAGTTCAAATCATTTTTGTCACTAGATTCACTGTTTGCCAAAAAATACGTGTAAACATCCCTGCACCAATCAATATTTTAGATATTTAACTATGTAAATGTTACGAAAGGATAATTTTTATATATAACTGTCACTACTCACAAAAGCTCATAAATATGAAACCTATTTACATCATTTTTACTGCGCTGACTTTTTATTTTCATTAAGTATTGATTGTATCATTTAAATTTGTCATATTTAACAACGAAAAATTGACCTATAAAAATAAATTACACGATTTTTATTTAAAATTATTCTTATCGAATAGATAATTTTTTTTTGTATTTTGCTTATCCTTATTGTCATAAGAACCTTCGAAAAATATATTTCTTTCTTTTCATTTTATATAGAAATTAAAATCAACTATTTTGAATTGGAATCCATTAATTTTTGCCACTTCAACCATCACAAAATTCCGTCAATTATATTCCTTACAAAATCGACAACACCAAAAATAATAAAATTTTATTTTTTATTTTTTAAACTTGGTTCATTTTTTTAACAAAAGTGAAAATCCATAAATTGAAATTTGATTTCATTTAATCCTTTCGTTTGTTTTGTACGTTCGTTTCTGTTGTCAAGCTTCTTAAGGAAACTTTTTTTTTTTTAAATTGGATATATTATTTATTATTTTTTGTTAAAGGATTTTTTTTTTTTTTTTATCTTTAATACAATTTGGTTTCTAAAAACAATATTTTTTGTTGTTGTTATTATTTGTGTAGTGTGTTATCCTTATTTTTGTTAAGAATTTCAATCCTGTTTATAGATTTTTGCAAAATGAAAATAAAAAATTATATCGGTATTTTTCATAATAAACGACAAAAAGGGAAAATATATAAAGAAAATGAAAAAAAAATCGTCCTTGTAACGAGAATTGAAAACGAGACAAAATAATAAATTATAATAAAAAATGGAAAAAAAAATATTATCTTATTAGAAAGGAAATTTATATATATCGGGAAATACATCAGAAAAATTGAAAGGACATTTGTGAAAAATAATAATAAAAATACAAATATTACTTTCGTATTGAAAAAGGATATTTTGAAATTGATATTATTATTTTTTCAGTTAAGCCATTTTTATTTTGTTTATATTTTTATTGGAATTATATTTAGTGACAAATTACTTTAGAATTTATATGATTCCATTATTTATAGTCATTATGTAATCAATATAATTTGGGAATAATTCAATATCCAATTAATACTTGAAAAACCAAATTTAATTACAATATGATTCTGTTAAGTTGAATGGTTAGAATTACAAATTCGGTTGTGCAATTGCAATTTGATGTGCAATTTTGCTTAATAACTAAATTTTGTCATTAGAAATGATATAAAAATTTGAAGTTTCGGGTTAGACCTGTAATTATAGAATATAATTTATATTTTCTAGTATTGGATACTCCTCAGAAATATATGTCAATTAGCTATAATTGGTGCTTACCATATTGAAATATTACTTTTCCTCTATACGTCGACATAATAGATAGACCAATAAAATTATTATTTGGATCTATTAGTTATAAATTTAAGGAAATCCTAATGAAAATAGATTACTAAATTACAAAAATTAAAAACACTCTTCATATAATTGGAATTTATTAATAATATTTTGTAAAAATGTTAATAAAATTATGATTTGTAGATTGTATGTTGCAGATGGAAATACTCCTTTGAAGGGCATCTACAAAATTACCAATATACAGTTCAGGACCGTTTAAATTTAGAAAAACTTGTTGTTAAGGTAAAAACTAGCATAGAATAATGAAGCCTTGGAGAATAACTAATTGATTACTATTTAAAAATAAGAAATAAAGATGGTTTTTAATATTTCGTCATAATTTCGATAGTACAAATTACCGAGTAACTAAATTTAAATTGATCGTATTTTATATCGTACAAAAGCAAGTTCGTTTACAATAAAACTTATCAATCGCAGTGGTTACATGAACCAATTTGTAATGGAATATTTAATTAATCGTTTTATCTCTAACTTAAATTGGATGAGGAGTACTCTTAGCAATGTCTCTTAGCAATATGGTCTTATTCAAAAAGTTGAATAAAAAACAGCTTTTAAATACTTTGATTGTAAAAGTGGCAGAAATTGAATTGCTCGAACAACAAATTACTCAAATGAGACTAAAACCATTATGGAATTATGTCGTATGACCTTATGTCAATGTCACCGTCTTATTATCTAATTCAGCCTGGACTGGAATCATCAACTGTATAAGAATAAACAAAATGTGTTGAAATAGTATTTACTACTTATCTATTACATAGTTACAAAATATGAAAAAAATGTTATTGAAATTCTACTTCTTAGAAAGATAGTACCGAAACTATAGAACAGAAAGAAATTTTCAATTTTTCAATTCTCATAAAATATATCATATTTAAATATATTTAATATCCTTTCAATTTTATGAACTCTCTTATAAATTGAAAGTCATTTTAAAATAAACTAGTATCAAATCTAATTAAAGTTTATAATATCGTACAAATAAATTATGAACAATAAAATTTTATTATAACTATTATCACTAAAATAATTTTCTATTACGTTATTATAATATATTAGTACAAACACTAAAAAAAAAAACATAATTTACATGCATCCTTAATGTAATTTAGATACACAAGCAATAAACAACATAAACTGTCTCATTTTGTCCTTTTCATTATTATCTATATCCTTATGTCTTCCTCAGAGAATTTCAATCTTTCCCATCCCAATAAAATAATTAAATTCCTATATTATCTATAAAAAGTAATTATTCACTTTGAACTAGTTATTAATTAACTATAAAATACCTTAATACATAAAATTTTCAATGTCCTGTCCTGTCAATTTTCTCTATATTTAATATGTTTTTTTTTTATATTTATTTGTTTAATTATTATTATTTTTTTTAGATACAACGACTTTCGAATTACCTAGGGTAAATGCTTAATTATATATTGGGTTCTGTGGTTTTGGTATTGTTGTGGCTTTTGTTGTTTAAATTATTATTATATGTTTTCAAATAATGCTGCATCATTAAACATAATATTACATAATAAAAATATCATAATAATCTATTAATATAGTATTTTTGAATAGATTTGGACAAGTATTATATGATAGTGTAGGAAAGGATATAGATTAAAAATGTTTTTTTTAAAAATAATGATATATGAATTAAGGAGATAATTTCCATTTTCCTTTAAAATTCAATGACAAATTTTATGATTTTTTATATAATCAATAAATACATTATTTAAATAAATGAAAATTAAAGTGACATAAATAGATTTTGTATTTGAGTAAATCGATGATTGAATATAATAAAATAAATAGGCCGATTTCGATAGAAGACAAGTTTTAAAAAGTTTTAAATGATAAAACAGAATTGTACACAGACTTTTGGAAAAACAACAATAATGATGAAGAATAAATTGTCTGCAATTGTGGACCAACTATTACGAACTAAAAACTGAAGCAATCCTGAGAGTTGTACGAAGGCTGATTCAAATTGGGTTGTAGTGACAAAAGAATAAAATCTAATTTAAGAAAAATTATCAATTTTAAAATATTTACCCAATTTTAAAGTTTTTAAAGTATAAATGATTTTAAACTTTTACAATTACAAAAATTTGGTTCTGAATTTAGCTATTTTTATATATAAAAAAAGAATTCATTAAAAGTCACGAATATCTTAACTATCTAATTTAAAACTTGTTATATTACCAAGGCTTTAAAATAAGTTTTATTTACAATTTACACCTAAATTATAATTTATTCTATATAAATATAAGAAAATTAGTATTCAAGTAATTCAAAATTGATTGATTGAAAAAAGATGAATCTAAACTCTGTTAAAAGACCTAAATAGGTCATACCAATTACGCAGTATTATATATTTATCTGGAAATTGTCTTTCTGTGAATGATTAGATACCCACCCGATATATATGAAAAAAATTTACTTAAATTTATATAAACAACATACCAACGGAATTAATAGATTGTCTCTATTGTTGTGCATACATTGGAAAACAAATGGCCCATTAATTATTTGTCTTCTCTATATTTCCTACTACTACTTTTCAATTTGTTCCATCAATTCTGAAATAACATTTCTATATATAAAACCAAGAACTCCTTTTCCAATCCATATGGAAAAGTCAACCATTTTACATACTGGGGGGAGGGGGTCTATGTATATCAAAAACATAATGCAATTCTGTTTTCAATGCACGAACAAAAGGTGAATAAATTAATTGCATGTGTGGTGTCTGCCTAAAAAAAATATGGATTTTTTTTTTTGTTATCAGGATATTAGTAGTTTAGAGAGAGATAGAGCATAATAATATCCTGTTTTAGTTAGTTTGTTATTTGTATCCGTGTATATACATATAAATTTGAAATTAACACCGTTATTTATATATATAGTTACATAATATATAAAATGTCTATCATCACAAATTACTGAAAAATTTAAATTTAGTTTCTATACATATTTAGATCCTGTAATCCACAATTTTTTATTTTGCATAATTGAGGTTATCTCGATATCTAAGCAATTTTTATGTTTTCCAAACAATATTTTCCTTTTATTTTTGTTTTACGCTGGTTTAATATAAAATGGAATCAATATTCATGAAATTATAATTTCTCGCATGAAATTTTTCATGAAATTATAATTTCTCCCATGAAATTCTTTATTACTTTATTTATATAGTAAAAATTTCAGCTTCTGATTACACTTTACTAGTGGTATCGAGTTGAAAAGTTGTGTAATTCGTAGTTTCTGCTTATCTTAAAAATTTTTAATTAAAAGTTGATATTATAATTGTTTTTTGAATTAATTAAACGTAAACTTCTAGTAGAATTAACTAAAGGTTGAAGTTTTAAATACAACATTTTATCATATTATAATTTGTATGAAAATTTCAATTAATAGCGAACTCTATACTAAGCTTAAATTTGTGTGTAATGCGGCTTTGAAAAAAACTGATATTATCTGCGTCAAAAATTCCTTAGTGAAAAGGTCTATAAAAAAATATATTTTTGGCGGAATTTTCAAAACCACAACAATCAAAAATTTTCCCTATACAAAAATCATTAATTAAAAAATTTTTGTCAGCAACAATTTTTCGTTTTATAAATTCAAATTATATTATGAAAATTTATATTTAAATGTAAATATAATAATAAAAATATTTTATTATTAAATTCTCCCACTTTCTCCCACTATTTGACATTTCAATTTCAATTTTAATTATAAAAACAAATATAGCTAGACACAAAATTTTATGAGTTTAATCCGAAAATTTTATAGTTTGGCAATTTTCCAAAATAAATAAATAAATAAAAAAAAAGAAACGTAAAAAATATACAAAATAACAAAATTTTCCACAAAAAAGAAAAACAAAATGAAAAATTGTTGTGATTTTTCATTATTTCTAACTTAATTAAACCAAAATAGACAAGAGATCATGAAAAAGATCTTTAGATATTTTCAAAAAAATGAAAATTTATCAAAAATTTATATAGTAAAATATTGCGGAAAACTAAATTTTCTTACTTTGTAACACAAAAAAAAATATGTCAATGTTTTTAACCCCGAAACATAAAATTTAGCTATACACTTTGTAATTTTAACACTTGAAATTGTAGTGTAAGTCACCATTTTTAATGAAAATTTTACCTAAAGCTTTTTAAAATAAATTTAAAAAAAATATTTTCTTTATAGAATTAATTTATCTTTGCCCTGTTGGCACATTTCAGACAAATTAGCACTCCTGACAAAGTTTTACTTGTAACAAGGCCAGAA
This sequence comes from Rhamphomyia laevipes, assembly GCA_963920725.1. NCBI lineage: Eukaryota > Metazoa > Arthropoda > Insecta > Diptera > Empididae > Rhamphomyia > Rhamphomyia laevipes. Next base: position 7,499,216 of record OY987259.1, read on the forward strand.
AATTTTTCTATTTTCCATTTCTTTTGGATTGAAAACTTTAAAATTTCCATTCATTTTTTACCAGAATTACGAAATTAAAAAAAAAAAAATTAAAAATATTAAATAAATATAAAAATAACATAAATTAAATTTTATGTGTCAAGCTGCGCAACTAAAAATTTAGTATATCATAGAATTTTCAGTTAGTGATCTATTTTTGCGTTGTTGAACAATTTTTGTTATTTATATTAAAAATTTGCAACAAAAAAATAAAATTTTATTTTTAAAAATATTTTTAAACATTATAATTTATAAATAAAATTATATTAAAAATATTGAAATTATTTCGAATGGGAGCAAGTTTATTACAGACAAAAACTCTTGATGATGATGTAATTATTAAAATTAATGGCGATCTAAATTTAATTTTAATAGAAATTATTTGCGTTAATAAAAAATTCTGAATTATTAAAAAATAAAAAATTCTGAACATTTATTTGTGAGTAAATTTTTAATTTGGTTTAAGAAAGAAATTAAATTGATAAATTTATTGCTATAACCACTCAACGGAGTCATTATTATTAGAATAATTGAATTGAAATTATGACTAAAGTTTTTCAATTAATAATAAATATGAAATTAATGATGGAATAGACAAACATGTTAAAATTATGAAAACCAAAATAATTTTCATGTTCATAACTATCGAATATATGAAAATAAACATAAGTGCACCTCCCGAGACTTTGGATATTATGTATAATGTGTGTATTTTATTGTTGTAGTTTGAAATTTTCAAACTTCTGTTAAAACATATTCCATAGCAGAATTCACATTATGAATGTTTTAGTGCTGCCATAATAAATTTTTATATTTGTACTGTCATCATCAAAATCAAAATTGCAAAGACAAATAATTATATAATGTTTGATATAATTGTATCAAGTTAAGTTACACAATTGCTCGCTCAAGCTTATCACAAGATATTTTTGATATTAATATCCAAACTATCACAATTTTCTAATATTTCTGGTAACGCACGATTCATTTTGTCAGAATTAATAATTACTAAAAATATATTACAACATTAGTTGCTGTCCAAGTATCATTAAAACCAGGAGAAAATAATGGAAATTTTGAGATTCTAGATGAAGATAACAGATTGTTCAGTAATTATACCGCTTATGGTGTAGTAATACTGGGCTATATTATAAACAAAAGCCATTCTGTCATTTGAAAAAATAATTTTATCATTTTCATAAGAATTCAGGCTACCAATGGCTTTCTACGTTGACTTAACTTTAATTAAATATCAGTAATAAAATTTATATTATAAATTTTAATTTTAGGACAGTGAAAAACTTGCCATTAGTTTGTTACAATTGAAGGTTAGAAACTTATAATTGGGATTCCATATAAAATTAGTAGATTCATATTTCAAATAGATTATCTAGTAACCTATATCATTAGAAAGGATTACATTTCAGCTGTTAAGCCAGTGAAAAATTTACCAAAAATGTATATTCTTTATGTAAATATAATAAAAAAAACTACATTAGCAATAAATCTAACTAACTTAAAACTTCTAGATGTGGTAAAAATGATTTGCCAAGTTCAAAGTTTATCAAAATAATTTTTGCTAAACACAAAATATAAATTAGCAATCAAATTGAAATATTATTATCTAATATTACCAAATAAATTTTTGTTGACTTTTAATTAAACATTTGTTGAAACATTTTTTTTTTTTGTAGATCAACAAAAATTTTGAAATTGAACTAAAATAAATATTTATATTAAAATAAGGAAATAAATTTTAGTTTTGATATGGAAAACATCTGTCAATTTATGATTTTTTTTTGTTGTTGAAAAATATCATTAAAATGTTGCCAAAATTAATTTTACTAACATAAAAAAAAATTCTTTAATTTATATTAGTTTAATATTATTCGAATGATTTTTTAATATAAATTATAATATAAAATATTTTAATTTATTACAAAATTAATTTAATTATAATCTCAGATATTCTACACCTCTACCTCCTGATGGTCTGTGTGATACTGATTCAAATATAAATACTGAAATCATGATGGTTTACGTAAATTTTGTGGTTTCAATGGTAAAGCATATATTTAAATTACATATTTTATATTTACTATATTTTATTTTAGTGGAATTTGATTCAAAAACGAACCACAAAACTGCATTCTAACATTAATAATGAACCAAAAAATCAGTGATTACCACAAAATTTATTTCATTTGTTAAAGTTGTATATAGAAAATAATAATTATGTAATAAATTTGGTGTTTTTTTTTGTTGTGAATATTTATAAATTTTATAAATCATTAATTTTGGTATTTTTTAATATGGAATTTGTTGGCTATTATGATTAAATAATCAAAAATTAACTAACATTTAAACATAGAATACAAATTGTTAATAAATCATTGATTTATGAAAATATAAGGTCCAATTCTATGATTTTCTCTAGTAACCTTACAAAAAGTAGCTTTTTTCAAATAATATTACATTTTGTAAATATCTAACTCTCAACATTTTAGTTTACACTTGTCGACCGCTCATCACCATTCAACAAGGGGTAACCAAATGTTTTGATTGCCATTTCTTGAACGAGTTAAGCGTTTCGGCAAATTAAGTGGTCGATATCAAAGATTCTGAATTTCTATAAAACTAAATACATTCTTAATCTAATAGAAATGTGAAATTTTGTATGCAATTTCTGCGAAATGGTACATTTCTGATCAATGTTTACAATGCTCTGTTTTAATTAACTCCGACTTTTGGGAGCTATGACTAATTTTATATAAAAAATTAAAATTTAATCAAAAATTGTTTATGTAAAATAAAAGAAATTGTAAAATTTTAATGGAAATACTTACAAATTACAAAGATTTTCAATGCAAAAATAGAATTTTTAATATAAAGTTGACACATACCTGAAAGAAAATAGAAATAAATCAAAATTATTATTAGTATTTTAATTTATATATATATAAAAATTAATTTATTTAAATTATTTTACGTTTGTCAATAACTTTTTTTTTTTGTAGATATTTCATATTTTATTTCTAGAAAAGTTTTCGCTTTTATATTTTATCAAATATAATCAGAAAAACGATCAATTTTCATAAATTCAAGAGACGAGAATTTTTATTTTATGATAGTAAAATGCACGTACGACCATCGAAAGTCATATTTATCATAATATGAGAGCTTGCATTAATATCAAACTAAAAAGGAGCAAAAAAAAAAAAAGATTTAAATCTGAGGAAAATCAAATAGAATTTTTTTTTAGAAAGTTAAAAGAAATAAAAAAAAAATATTTTTATTTATTTTAATATTTAATCTTGAATTGTACTCGTATGAGTTGGGGAGTGAGTGGGTAAAATAATCTTGAAATGTGGTAAGTCGATTATTATAGTAAAAAAAATGAAATCTTTAAGTTTACTCACATTGACACGTCTACAATTTTTTAAGGATTTCAATTTTTATTTTTTAAAATTTATCATATTTTTTATTTTGTGTCAAGAAATCAAAAGGATAACGAATACGATAACGACGACTATGGTTACATTTTTACTTACAGATTTGTAAATAGCATATATTTTTTTCGTGTTTTGTATGTAAATATTGAAAACGTTTTATTTGTATAAAATATCATAAGAAAATCAAAAAGAAAAGTTTTTTTTTACATATATCATAATCAGAAATGGACAAAGAAAAGATATGAAAAAAAATGCGGAAAAATTATTGAAGACTGTAAAAGTTTTATATATTATATAAATGAGCAGAAAAAAAATGAATAAAGACACAGACAATGATTCTTCGTGCTATGCTTGGTAACATATAGTACGAAGAATTGCGATCCAAAGACTACGAATAAAACTGCTAATTTACTAAAAATTACTAATAAAACTGCTTCGGCAAAAAAGATATTTAAGTCAATCGGTGATCGTAGTCTCAGGAGTGACAGACCAGCACTGAACAGGACTGAAGATTTAATAAACCCAAGTGGAAAATATAATTACTCTAACTAGTCATATAAGTAAATAATTAAAAGATCCTAAGACCAAAAGAGTTAAAAAAAGACCTCATTGAGCCACAAGTAGCAGTTGCCATACTTCACCCTAGCTTCGAACACCACATGGCATCTGTAGATAAACCTTGGAGCTTCCTGATTAGTTAAAAATATTTAACTTAACGTGTTCCGTCTTATGGCAACTGAAATTCATCTTTAATCCTTTTAAAAAAAAATCGTTTTGCCAAAAAAACAATCAATTTTTGTGGTTCGAATTATTTTTATTTCCTGTTGGAAATATTGTCAAAACACCTGTCAACATTCAGCCTATTAATACCGACAATAATTCAGTCACTATCTTTCTCAAAGACAAGGAGATTTTTATAATCTTATGAATTATTGTTGAACCCTCTAAAAAATCACTATTATTTGTTATTCAAAGGATGTCGTTACAAGGAAAAATTGTATATATCTATACATATAATTTCCAATAGAAATATGCAGTTTTCTCTCACAACAGCAAATAATATAGGATAAAAAACAAAATAATAATAATTCGGAAATAGTCTAGCTAGTCTAGTAGATAGAATATTAAATAAATTGCGAATCAGCATTTTATGTATACACAATTTTTTTTTTATTTTTACTTCTTAACACTGATTGCAAATAATAATACTAATAAACACAAAATATCCTGATAAATAAAAGGGAATATTTAATGTTGTAGCAAAAAGCCAGACGTTAAGGAAGAGCATCAGACAAAGTTCCAAAAAAAAAAAAAAACAAAAAAAAAAAAAATCTTTTAGATTACAGTTTTAATAATATAATCAAGGATATAGTAAATTCCTTGCGTGATATATAGAATCAGCTCTGTGCTATTATATAATTCGCGTGTTTTTTGTATTTATTAACCAAGCGCGTAAATTCGGTGTTACGGGATGGTTGTATGTATAATATCAGCAGGATATTTTATTATAATCGCAATTTTTTCATAATTTTTTTTTTTTTTGTTTTTTGCCCAGGCTAATACTTTTAATCCTGACAAGAAAATGAATAGGTATTAAAATTTAAAAGGCCAAAAGGAAAGCATTGGATTTAGTTTAGTGTTAACTGTATACGTTTTTTCACCATATTTATGTCCGAATAATGTGTATAGAGGGGGAGAGAGTATTAACTGAAGTATAGAATAGAAATTACTAATTATAATTATAAAAATTATAATAAGGATAAAAGTAAAACGAAAAAAAAAAAATTAGGGGAGAATAATATAATTTTTTTTTGTTGCTTTATTTAAAATTAATTGTCATAGTGCGTCGTGGGGGGGTTGTGTTATTTATGGGAGAGTTGAGTCTTTAAATGTAGGATAAATGATTTGATTTTAAATAAAGGATATCAAAAATTAAATTTTTATTAAATTTTATATAATTAATTTAATGAATTTGTGGATTAAGTAAATATAAAGTACATTAAAAAATTAGGTTAAATATAATTTGAATATTTAAATACCACATTTTCCATTTCCACACTAAAAATCTGGATTACTGACAAATTATCAAATTATATTTTAGGTATATTTAAATTCAGCATTTTAAATTATATAAAAAAATTTATACTTTCCATCCAGTATACTCAAATTAACACCACAACACAAAATCTTTTCTTGGTCCATAATTTCATTCTCACACCAAAAGGATATCATTTAAATGGAAATTCTTAAAGTAAACAGTTTTATTACAAATTCTTTTCGTTTTTTTCTTTTCTTAAATATATTGCTCAACAAATTTCCATTTTCCTTATAAATTCCTTTCTTTTTTTTCCCCATCATCATCAAAACTTCGTAATCTGTGTACACATTTTTTTTTTAAAGTTTCGTCCTTTAATAGGTTTTCTAATTTTGTGGAATTATATATAAAACCGAGTCAAGCAAAACCACCACTCCCAATTTCATCTTAATAACGGTTGAATCTTAAAAAATAAATATAAAACACAAGAAAAAGGACATTCATAAATTACTCTGTTCAACTCTGTAAATTATGATGCCTTCCATTATTTTTTTTTAAATTCCCTTTTTCCGTGCAGAACAATTTGTAGAGGGCCCAAAGAATCGTACAAAAAAAAATAATATTAAATTGAAAAAGAATTTAAGAAAATTCTAAGAATATTTAAAACAGAAAATTTTAAAAGAAATATTAATGACAATTTATAGTAACAAAATTTAATGACCTCTTAAATCTATAAAAGCTTAAAGATTGTGATTCAGAAGAATTTATCATTTTGGGTAAATTTTCATAGAAAAATATTTTAATTGACTTTGGGGCTATTTAAATTTAGTAGATTATAGAAAATAAAATTTAAAACTGCATAAATTTTCTTTAAAATTTCTTTACAAAAAATGTTCTTCTATAATTTTTTTTTTTGAAAAATCTTTCTCACTTCGAGTCAAACTTTTAAATTATTAATCCTTCCTTATTTATCTTATATCCATAAATTATTTTGATATAAAAAAACACTGTTGTAGACAAATTTCTTATAAGTATTAGGGCTAAGACTATAAAAACAAACAAATTCCACCCCTAAAACTTTAAAAATACACAAGGATAAAAAAGCAAAGTAATAAAAATATAATAATAATAATAATTTCAACATAATTTCGCGTGTCATTTAAATTAAACCAAACTAATGTAATTATAATTCCTTAAGGATATTTTTCACAATTATATTCGTATACGTACAACACCAGAACAAAAAAAAATAAGATTATTATTATAACACCAAAGTCGAAACGACGACGACGAAAACGTTTTTTTTTTTCGTTCGCTGTGTCCTTGTACCAATAATTTTCTTTAACAAATTTCATTTTAGTTACAATATAATTTCATATTATAAATTTTCTGCTCCTGTTTCACAATTTTCATATTTTTTTCCGTAGTCGTCATCATCCTTGTCGTAACGGTTTTTTTTTTATTTTATTATTTATTTTGTTTTTTTGATATCGGAAGTCGCAAGTGAATTTTTCCCACCAGATGGTTTTTTTTTATATATTTTATATAATTTTCATGGAATATTCTTTATTTCGTCCTGTTTAGTAAGTTATATGTCCTTTAAAAAAAATTATATAAAAATATAAATATATATTTTTTTACAGTTTCATCGTTTGGTAAAAATGAGATCGATGAAAATAAAGGACCACAATGAATTATTTTCAAAGATTTTGTCATTAGTGAGGAGGGAGGAGGGGCACCAAGCAGGAAGGTAATATCGCTGGTGAGAAATTATAATAAATGTATATACAAAATTTATTATATTATATATTGCCAAAAGGACTGGAAAATAACTGTACAGAGGTGAAGTCCTTTAAAGACTTAAGATTTACAAAAAAATGGGAAGCAAAAAAATACAGTAAAGATAAAGAAGTTGCCAATGGTGTTTTTGTTATTGTTGTTTATTGTGATATTGGTATAATGCTAAGTAGAAGGACATTTTAGAATTAATGGGGTGGTGACGATAGGCGTTTTTATATTATTTGTTATGTTAGACATTTATTAAGGATATAGGCAATGCGTATTTTTTTTTTTTTTAAATGTTTGTTTTTGCTTTTTCTTGTTGTTTTTGTTAAGTGTGTAAACAAATCTTAAAGAATTTAAAAGAAATTTTTGTTTGAAAGGATATGTTTTAAGGCATTAAAAGCTTAATAAAATTGGTGTTTGATAGTAGATTGAGATTGGAAGTGAAAAGAAACAATTGCTAATGAGAATAACTAATTCTAAAACATTGTTAAGTTTAAATATATTAAATCAGAGAAAAATTGTCTTATCGATATTTGCAAGGATCTAGAACTGATAAAAAATAAATTTAGATAATTTTCAAAATTTAATTTTATGCTAAATTAAGTAATTTTTATATATACAATAAAATTTCGAAGCAATTTGTATAAAAGGAATATTCGATTAAAGGAACTACATTAAAAACAACTGAAAATAAAATGGATAGAATAAGACGAATTCCGATATCAGCAAATATCAAGATGGGCCGAAACTAATCACTTCTCGTGAATTTAAATGAAATTCTTCTGCAATGCGATGTATGAGAAAAATGGCCGTGTTAAAAAAAAAGAATTAAATTTTATTTGATCAATTCTGGAAAAACAAATTCATTTGAATTTTTCAATAAAAACAACGAAATTTTATTATTTTAAATTGTTTTTTATAATGTACCTTTTAACAAAAATATTATGAGATTTTTACTGGATTGAATTCTATAGATAAAAACTCTTCAATATTTATAAAAGTATTTTACTTACTCTTCTAAACCATAAAATTTCTAATTTCTTTTATGTTTACTTAAAATATTTACTGTTTAACAAATTTATGAATTATATTTTGTTTATTCGTACTTTAATGTAATAAACAGAGTGGAATGAACTTATTAATTTTCAGATTGTTACTATAAATTTGTATACTAACATTTTCATAATATCAAAGATCTGAATGTCAAATTTTGGGATGCTAAATATATGGAAAACGTGAAATTTATTGACAGAGTTATAGAATAGGGAAAGAGTGGTTGGCGAAACGCAATGTTAAAGTTTTGTTAGTAATTCTTTGACTATGGATCAACAAATTAAATTAAAAATACAATTTTGTAGCCGGAAAATAGATTATTTACCTTAGACGTTTCCAGAGCTTCTTCTTCTACAAGTATTTACAATCTTAGCTGTTTCCGACATTTGAGAATTGTATACTGTCAATTTCTTTTCTATAACTGACTTAAATTTTAACAAATACTTCATTGACAAACTCAAAATTTTGATATTATAATTTTTTTCGACTGATATTGAGTAATGGAAGAAGTACACATCCAACATTTTAGCAATAGAAAAAGAGACTATAAAAATTATTACAATTGAAATATTTATAATATTAAATTGTACTCTATTATGGCCTCTAAGCATTAAATTTAGCCTATTTGGCAAAAGTAATCCTTTCAAAATTTCTTTACTGAAAATTCAAGATTAATTTAAAAAAGAATTTTTCTATTTTCTTTTACAGCATATTCATCTCTCTATTGTTAAAAATAATACTATCATTCCATCATCACAATTTATTTCCACTTTTGGATATATACAAATTACCGTCAGAACGAAGAAAACGAATGCCTTTTATACAGAGTGTACGGAATGGGTAAAACATGATTATATAATGGTAAAAAAAAATATATAATAATTGTAAAATATATTACTTTAAAAAGGAAAGTTTAATAATGTGTAAAGCTTCTCTCCATCCCTATTTGCCTTAAAGCAATTAAACATTTTCTAGGTTAAAGAATTCCTTATTTTTCTTTTTCTGTTGCCTTTAATTTTTGAGTTCTGGTCTTAAATCGTTAAGTTAAAAGGAACTCATAAAGTAGTCAAAGCAAAAAAGCAAATATAATAATTAAATACTTAATATATTTTTGTGGGTTATGTTTTAAATGAGTGTAGAAAAGGATGTTAAAAAAGGGTGATAAGTAAAAGGATGATGGTTAATAAAGAAAGACTGAAGAAATTACATAATATTAAGTTAAGCAATTTTTTCATTTTCATTTTCCCTCAAAGAGTTATTATACGATCCCATTTATGTCTTAAGGATGTAATATTAATTAATTTATATATTTAAAAAGATTTAATATTAAAGAGTGGAGGGTTTAGTATAGGATTTAAGAAATGAATATTTCTTTTTTTGGTTGCATTGTAATAGAATTGATGTACAAATATAAAGGAAAAAGTTTTAAAATAACGAATTTCTTTTTAGTGTTGTGGTGATGGTGACGGCCGTATAAAGAAATTATGGCGTTGAAGAATAATTTTTATTTTACTGAACATTTTGATTTCACAAATACAATATTAATTTTAAAATGTACTTTTTAGTTTTAATTACGTGATTTTGTGGGTTAAATAAATTTAATGACAATATTGTTAAGGTTTATATCAATTTTATTTTGTTTGTTATGCCAGCCACAAAAAGGATTATAATTTACAATTTTCAAATTAAAGTTTTGTTATCATTTATAATTTAATTATATACAAAATAACAAGAAATTTATTAAAGATAACATTTATAAGTAATCTTTTGGGAATTGTGGTAAAGGGACAAAATTAAACTGCAGTAATTTGTATTAAAATTTCATATAAGGGTAATGAAATCGCCCCTGGACAGAAATTACACTCTATGGCACAATTATTTATGGGTTCTCATAGGTTCACACTAAATTATAGCAGAAAATTAATGATTTTTTTTAAGAAGCAAATAAAACATTAAAAACATTTAGTTTTGTAGGATAAAAATAGAATATTAATCCAAAAATCAAATAATTTCATTGTAAATTATGTCATTAACAGCAAAGCTATTTATTCATTACAATTTTGTCGAAATAAGTCATCAAAACTTACACAAATTTTAGGTACAATTTTAATATCCATGTGAAAACAAACGTTAACTTTTAGAGTTAGTGACTCTTCATTGTCCAAAACTTGCCAATTCTTATGATAATAATATAAATTTTACATTAAAGATTTTCTAATAAACTTTTAAAATATTAATGAAATAACATTAAATTTTTTACAAATTTTTTTTCTAAATATATTTCTATGTTTAAATGTTTAAAATGATGAGCAATAAATTTACTACAATGTACAAATAACAACATAAACTCGTACACATAAAAAAACATTATGAAATATTATGTTTTGCATGAAGTTTATTTTCTTTATATATATATAAATTTTCTCAATTTTCTTTTAGATTTATTTTAAGTGAAAATGTGATATATATTTATGTATATATGATCCAATTATCCACAAAAAATTAATCTGATGTGTTTGTTTCAAAGTAAAATGGAAATTTTTTTTGAAATATATATTTCACAAATAATATAAATCACACAAATTTAATTTTCACCTACATTCACATAATATATATTTAAAATATCCTGTTTTTTATTATTTTATTTTGTAATAAATTTTCATGTAGACATAAATTCCTTAAAAATATCTTTAAGAATTTCCCATAGTATAAAATTTAAATTGCAATTTAATTTTAAATGAAAACATAGATAAAATTTATGTTGATTAAAGACAGTATATTAAAATAAAAATATAAAGTCAGAAAATTGTAAACGTTTTTCATATATATAAGTATATAAATATATAAATATATTTATATTTGATTTATTGTATTGCACATTAAGGATATCTCTAATATGATGTTATGCTTTTTACTGTATTAGCAGATGTGATATCAGAAATTGCATGTTTATTAAATTTTATATAATCACTTATTCCTAAGGTACCACTGCAATTATATTCTACCATCTCATACCATTATATAATTCCTGCTTATCTCATTTATAAGCTTCCGGTGAATTTCTTATATATTATATAATACCTTTTTACGATAAACATGAAAATGTTTATGTATATGTATGTCTAATTTTATGATATTAATGCGACAAGTAAGGAAGAATTCATTTTCCATTGGAAAATTAATATGAAGAAAAATGCCATGACAAACAATAATTACATAAAACTGCAACAGCCAGAAAATTTCATTCTGTATAGTATATAAATATATAGTGAAATTTCTAAATATTTAAGGAATTTCCTTCTATATACGTATAAGGATAATAAACTATAGAATTAAAATTTCATTATAATAAAATGAGAAATTTAAAAACAATTTATATAGCTGCAAAACAAGATGACAAGGAATTAATTAAATTAAAAATATATTAAAGTTTAATAGAAAATTTATGATGATAAATAGATAATCTATGCTTACATAAATATATATATAGAATACATATATTTATGTATTGGAAAGTTCAGTTTTCTGTTTGAATTTACAAATATATATTTTTTTTCTTTGGTTATGTAATTTAAAGTTTAAATTATAAAATCTTTCAAAATTTGTAAAACTTTCTTAATGTCCTTGTTATACAGTTTCATGTTTCATTTAAAATTTTTGTTAAAATTTTACAAGATTATGTTCAGAACAAGCGATTAAAATTCGGAAGTAAAAATTATATTTTCTTATTTAAAAACTGATTAACTGAATAACAGAATTCATTAGTACTACAAATTATTCTTAAAAAAATTACCAAATTATAAAATGTGGTGCAGTAAATTTTCGATATAAGCTACTTCGATAATAGCGACTTTTGATAATAGCGACTCTCGATTATAGTAACCTTTTTTAATTCATTTTTCTATTATATATAAGTCACCCATAAATTAATAATTTATTACCGATGGATAATTTCGGTAAAAGGAAAAGTAATGTCTATGGAATAAAAAATGAATTTGGCTACAGGTACGACAGAAAATTTATCGTAATTTACAAGACAAACTTAATTTCCGAAGAGCATACGGAAAATATAGAAGAAAATTTTGATTTTAATAAGGAGCCTTATTGACACCAACATATTGAAGAAGTTATTAATTGATTTAATGTAGTTATTATTGTAGTATTTAATTAGGGACATCTTTATTTGTATTTGGAGCATATAAATACTTATCTATAGATTTTTTTTCGATTAATTCCTTTTTTTCGTTTATAGCGACCATTTTCATTAAGGCTTACTTTTATAAAATAATTGATTCAGCTATGGTCACAAAATTTACTGTATAACAAAATATCTAAAGGAAAATGTGTAAATATAAAAAGTATCTAAGCATTCGGCTTCTATACTTCAGCTTTTATACAGTTCAGATCTTAATTATTGTTTTTATTAGAATTAATTGTTTGTCATGACAACTGAGGGAAGTATTGTAGCATTTTTTTCAGAACTGCGAAGCTTAAAGCTAGTGATAACCTGTTAAAAATTATCTTTTCTGACACTGAAACTATACAATTTCAGTTTTTCCCTAAGCTAATTTTTAATGCAGACTTTTGAGATTGTTGAGGGTTAGATACTCGATTACAAATTAAATTTTAACATAATTAACAAATATAATTAATTTTATCCTTTAACAAGGCAAATATTTGTTCAGGGTTAAAATGATGCAAAACATCAAATGCCTGTCGAATGACAACCTCTTATTATATCTGTTTTTCATAGCTAAGGAATGTCAGCTTAAGTGTTGTTTTTTCAGTTGCTGAATTGCATTTATTTATAATTTTTATCAATATATTTTTTACCTAGCGCTTAAAAATATGGATAATTTTTAAGCGTTGATTGGTTCTAAACGAACTACATGATTAAAATTGTCCTGATTTGAAAATTATTTATGAATTATTATATTTTAAATATCCAAAAATTCAAACATTAAATAAAAATATTTCAAAAAAAAAGACTTTTATATCCTTTTTTCTATGTAGCCAAAAAACGTATTTATTAAATATTAAATTTCATGCCTTATCTTCTTCATATCTAATTCATTTTAAGTTATTTTCTTTTTTATTATTTTAATATTATTTATTTTCAAGTCATTTAATCGCAAAATAAAAATATTTCTTGTTTTTTTTTCCACTCCGTTTTCATAAATCTAAAAAAACATATACAGAAGGAAAAATAATAAGAAAAATGAATATCCTTTTAATACAAAACTAAAATAACCAGAGAAAATAAAAAGATGGAAAATAAAAATGGAAAATTATTAGAAATTCTTTTTCTTTTCAATTCCCAAAATAGCCGTTAAAGATAAAATATTATTCAAAAGGAAGAAATGTTTTTTTTTATTTTGTTATTTCCCCCCCGTCAATTTTCTTCAGTTTTCTTTATTTGTTTTATTTTTTGACATATCTAACGATTCCTTAGAGGCATAAATTTAAGGTTTTGCCATATTTTTAGTTTTTCTTATTATTTTTTTTTTGTAGGGAGGCTTGTATAAATGTAAAGCGTATTAGAGGAAAAACTAAATATATTCATAAGTTTTATTCAATATATAATGTGGACCTATAGTTTTTTTCTTGGGGGATGGGAAATTATGTTTAAGGGAGAAATTTTATGTAAATTTCTTTAATAGATGTTCTTATCAAAGTGTATACCATTTTTTTTTGTTTCCGGATATTTTCATACCTGTTTTTAAATATTAAATATAACATTTCCAAGTCAAATTAGACTTTATTTTAAAGTCATTCATTTCCCAAATTATATTATAGTTTTCCATTCATCCTTAGGAAGAAGATGAGGCAAAAACGTGGAAGATCAATTTGATTTGGAAATGTTATATAAAAATTGGTGTATAAACCGCCCAAAGACAATAAATAGTAGTGAGAATTAGTGTAGTAGAAAGTTCTAAGAAATAATCTACAAATTATAAAATTTTGACGTTTTTTTACATTTATAAATTTATAGAATATTGGACAAAATTCATTTTTCTATGAGTTTATATAGTTTTAGGGCAAATTTGATAAACATGTAAAATGAGATATGGAAAAAATAAAGTAAAATCTTTCATAAATTTGGAAATAATTGACTAGACAGTATATGAGAACCACGAAATAGCTATAAGCAAAGCCAGTTAGAATGAAATTTATTACAATTTAATATTACAATGCTTCTACATTAAAAATTACAAATTATATTTTACAATTAACTAAGCTTTTCAATTAGTGATAAATAGTGATAAATTTTCTCAGCGTTTAAAGAAAGTACGTTGACATCGAGCTTAAAGAAATGGATAAACTCTTACAAATTATATCTAGCTTACTGCTTGTTCTCATACAGATAATTAGTTCACTCAGAGACTCTGATTTGCCCAGTATCGATGGTAAGAAATGTTCTGTTTTGAATTAATTGTGGATTAGAAACTCAAAAATTTTAAATGTATTTGGCAGATTTATCGAAATTCGTAATTTTTACCCTTATGAATTCCGTCACTTGGTTTTAGATAGAGCGATACACTACAAAAAAACTTAATTATTCCAAAATTTAGAACATAAAGGACATTTTACTAAATTTGTATTACTTTCTAGTTCCAATTGGTGAAACGTGAAACAATTTTTATCCAGAAAAATTGAATTTGGTCAATTAACTATTCTATAAATTGAAATATTTTGCTTAAAGAATTTTATAAAAAAGAAATATTCTACCAATTTTCATTATTACTTAACCTTACAACCAAAAATACATTCAAGTTGAAATGATGATAACATAATAATAAAACAAAACAAACTGGATGAAAGAAAATTATATTTTCTATATTTTCCAAGTCCCTATAGATGAAATTGTGAAAAACAAAGAAAATTATTATCTTCCACATATGTACGTATATATTTAAGGATTTTCTTCCAGGTTTCTTAAAATATTCATCTTATAAGATTCATTTTTGTTGTATGTATGTAAAAGGGTCGACGACGGTGTGCATGTGCAAAATAAAGAAAATTGTATTTTCAAATTATTAAAAAAAAAAAAAACATCTTCTTCCTAAGGATCTTTGTCCTTGTGAAGTAAAATAAAAAAAATTATATATATATGAACCAGAAATGAATAAAAGTTTCTATATTGCCAGAACAGTTTCTTCATTAGGAATTGAAGATCCTTTTTTTTAATTTTTTTTTTAAGGATCTATTGAACGATATTTTTTTTTATATCCTGTGCATAGAAAAGTGGTTGCATAAAAAAAAAAACAGAGAATTTTTCCAACTCAAATGCAATAATTTTTATTTTTATTATCGTACATTGTTTTCCGGGGTTGGGAGGATGGTGAAAGGTTTAGTGGAAAACGTAAAACTACAAATTTATATAAAAAGTAAAATTAGATGAAAATTTATTTTAAGGAGCCAGACAAAAAAAAAAAAATCGGAAAATTTATTTCCATTTTCAAAATTAAATAAAAAATTCATTTTTTTAATTTACTTTCGAAAAGTTTTTTTTTTAATGTATTTATATTTGAGTAAAAGTTGAAATTTTTTTTGTGTAAGTTAAGAAAAATGTAAATTATTTAAATTTAATTGGATATATTACCAGGGATGGACAATACGAAATCCAGGGTTAACTGGTAGTAACTGATTTTTATTATGGATAAGGTGGTGATAATTTCCAGAAATGAAATAATGTACAGAAAATGGAATGAATTGAGTTGGCTGGAGGTGTTTCATAATAAAAAATTGACTAATATATAGGCTAAATAGAGGCATAGTGTTAATCTGTTAGTTACAATCTCTCTGATACCATCTCTTTATAAAAATGCAGCTAAGGAAAATATACAGCTTCATTAAAAGATGTAAGAGAGGAACATTTCAAACATTAAGTAATGGCTACAATGTACCAATCAGTTTAGTTAAGTTTCGATTATAGATAATATTGATTGCAATCGATTAATTTATCAGCTTGAAATTTTGTTATCATCTTTTTTTCTGGTGTTCCTGTAATTTTTATTTTGTTTATTATTATAATTCCGAATAATTTTTAATATCCTCTATAAAATTTTCATTAGCCATTTCATTTCTTTTGACATTTCCTTCAGTTTGTATTTGCAAAATTCCAATCGTTTGAAATTTTTTCGATTCAATTCTTTCTAATTCGCACTTATGTGTCCAGTCACTCAATCGATTTCCAATACAAAATATATGAAGACGTCAAAATTTGAATTTTACTGAACGAATCGAAACTGAACTGATCGAAACTATGTAGTCCTTAGTCCATACTTTATTGTGAAGTGGAAAATGTTGATAAAAATATCGAATTTAACATTTTTTTTACAATAACTTTTCAGCTTTATGTAACGAATTTTTCGTGTAGGAAAAATTACAAAAATAGAATGTCAGTCAAATCAATGAAAAGTGTCAAATCAACAATTTATAATCATAAATTACTACACTTAATAAATATTATTCATTAAGTTAAGCAATTCATTTTGAATTTGATTTATTATAATATTATTATTTGTGATGAATAGCGTAATTGAGAATTGAGACGTTTTTATTATAGTAATCAAAATTTAAATAATGCATGTGTGCAGTGTAGAATTCATCCATATATAATGCAAATATGTAAAAAATCTTATTACCATTTTCTTGATTTTTATATTTATTTATATAATGAAAAAATAGCTTATTGATGCATGTCAAAATATACAGTGAATTTCGAGTTTTTATATATGCAAGTTTCAACATCGCGCTAAGAAAAATTTAAAAGGTACATAAGAAAAAAAATACCTCTTACTTTTTCGTTGTAGTATCTATATTCAAATAAAAATCGACACAGCAAAGTCATCATCGTTTCTTACTTAAAAAGTCAAAATATACTTCAAAATACAGAAAAATATCTCTACAAGAATAGTCATAAAAATGGCGGTACCAAAATCTTCTAAAAAAAAATTTTGCTTTAATTTTTTTTAAAAATATATTTAAAGATTATTTAAAGCAGCAACAGCACATAATATCCTTGACTGCATTGCTGAAGGAGTTCGTGACAATTTACTAAATATATATATACGTATATATAAAGGATATAATTTTTGATCTTCTTTTTGTGGTGTCCTTACAATATAATAATAATAAAAAGAAAAGTTAAAAGAAAAATCACATATGAAAAATAACTCAAAGACGTGATAGGGTGTAATATGATTTTTCTTCTATATACTGTACGTATACATAAAAAAGGGAATATATATTATAAAATTCATACATATTTACAGAAAAAAAGGATTTTTTTTTTTATATAGGATTTTAGAAATATATATTTGCTGTTTTAAGTAAAGTCGTGTCGAAAAGAAAAATTCACATTTTTATTGCTGAACTTTTTGACAATTTTTATACATTTACAAAAAAAAAAAAGGAAAACTACGAAGATATGTAAAAGAAAATATCCTTGTGGCGGAATATAGAAAAATTATTGCTTGTAAAAAAAAGTGAAATAGTGTACAAAATGAAACATTTGGTGCAACTTGAACTTTTCAATGTAATATGTCCTCAATATTTTTTCTATATAATTTGAGAAATTGCAATAAAATTCCAGAAAAAGGCACTTTTATAAAAATTTTCTTTTATCCTTTAAAATTTTGAGGATTGCAAAAATTGAAAAATATTTGTCATTTAATAATTTTATACCTTAAGGAGGTCTTTTTCAATGTTCCTTCATATATATAATGATTATAAGGATAATCGAGTGATATTTTATGAAAGATTTAAAAGTTTTTGTGTGTAGTTTAACACTCTGACTGACACGGTGCCAAGTGATTTTTTTTTATATAAATATTTTTAGATCATGTAATGTTAGTTAAAAAATGTGTAAAAATTAATAAAAAAAATCTTTGGAATCCATATTTTTAACCTGTCACAAAATACTATATTCAAAAAGTTGCCTTGTAAGACGCTTCATAAGTAAAATTAAAATAATTTAATTAATTAAATAATTAAACTATGAAAATTTACAATTGCATTGTATGATCGTCTCCTGGAAAGAAGTAACAATCGATAAGTACTAGTCTCACTCGTACTTTGCTAATTTCATAATTGTAGTCTTACTTAAATCGTTTTCCCAAAAAATGATTTCTTTCAGATGCAAAAATTTGATAAAAACAGTGCTTACAACTAAAATCAAAGAAGTAATTTTATGATTAGTATTAGTTCAATAACTGTGGTAGTTAATGACTCTTTTCTATGGCACGGTAAGTTAGAGTGTTAATATTATATCACATTTCAGAAATATTACGAAAATTTATATGAATTTAATTGCCTATATAATTAGGTTCTTAATTCTGACATTCTCAATAGATTCAAGCACAATCACAAAAAATCATAATTTTCAATCCTCTACCGTTTAGCCTTTAAAGTCAGCTGTCAATACGCCAGCTGAGTTATTTTTAATAATAGAGATTAACTTGATATTTTATTGAAATTTATGTACAGTAACTTTAATTCCGAAAGGATAAATCTAAAATAATTACTAACTTTAAAGCAATAATTACCAATCCTTTGCACATAAATTAGTTTTTGTTACAAATTTCTTAAAAGTTTCAAGTAATTTTGTCAAAAACTTTTCATATTTAATATGAATACATATAATTTTAATTTGACCAAAAATTTAATCACATATTTTCACCAAATTGCATTAAGACAAATTTTTGTATATAACTTATTAAAATTATCCTGATAATATCTAATAAAATGTATAACTTTTATGATATTTATAATATTGTAATTATTCGTATAAGTTTTAACATCTTGAAGTAATAAAATTATTCAGTAAAAGTTTTCATTGGTAAACTTTGTTAGAAAAGTAAAATATTGTAAAGAAGGCGAAAGGAGACAATTTAGAATTGTTATTCATAGACAATTTGAATAAAGTATTTTCGAATTTTTATATTTTAAAATAGCATAATAAATATTTTGAATAATAGTGAATAATGTTACGATAGTTCAAACTAATTAAATTTATAATTTTTGGGAATATAATGACCACGCAATGGGTCGGTCCTAGTAATCTTCATTAACCAATAATTAATGAGGATACACTATCCAATTTTAACTTTATATACTCTCTAAAAACGCTCTTATTCTATAAACGAATAGGTTCCAAATATTGCCATATTTTAACTATGCGTATTAGTCCGCCATCTTAGAATTAAATATTCGTCGGGTCTTAGTTTACAAAATTAAATATTAATTAATTTCCAGTGTCAAAATATAGAAATCGATGTCACCTAATTTTGCAAATTTTTGAAATCTTAAGAATTGTATTTGCTTCAAAGTTTCCGGTTCCATAAGATAAGATATCCGAAGTTCAAATACATTTTCGATTTGTTTCGAATAATTCAAAACGCTTAATAATATTATGTGCTATTTATTCATGAATCACCACTAACCAAATACATTTGCATATAAAAACCATTAAAAGTAAAAAAAAAAACTTTACACGCATCGGTAAAGTTAATGTTACGTAAAACATGTCTGCGTGCACCACATAAATTTCACACTTAAAAAAAAAACATATTTTTCTCCAAATTTATGTTGCTCTCATTTCGAGCAAAAATCGTATTTGTAATATTTTATGAGAAAGACAAGAAATATACAGAAAATGTGTACAAAATAATTCCATAAGCCACAAAATAACCTCGACTTATTATTGATCTAAAAATAGAACATGAAGCATGCGATTTAAAAAAAAGTTATAATGAATTGACGCGACGACGTTGCGCTACATTATTTGCGCAAAGAACAAATAAATTTTTTTTTTTTTCCAATTTTTAATTTGAATTTGTGCGTACAGGGAATTTTTAATAAATTTAAATTTATTAAAAAAAATTATTTGAAATTTTTGAATGGCTCTAGAGTCTAGATGAAAAAAAAAACAGATTCAGATAATGTAAAATAAAAAAAAAAAAACCTTGAAAATTAAACTAGAATTACTTAAAAAGCCATTCAGAAATTTTTATTGTCCGTTGTCGCCGAAATTTTGCAATTCCAGACCAGATGCTCGCAAACACGCAAACATATATGGTATTTATTTTCATGGTCATTGCTTATTTATATTAAATTCGGAGGCACGTTTTGCAAACGAAATTAAAATATTTTAATATCTTTAAATTAAATTTTTCTACAATATAATATTAAAAATATGGAAAAATGAATTATATAAAAATATTTTGAGATTATTTGGGGATTAATCGTAAATTGTGATAAATTGAAGATAAATAAGAAATGTTGGGAAGGTTACAAATATTGAAATACAATGTATAATGTAAATTATACTAGAGTTAAAATTAATTACAAATTGATTGATTACATTTACATTTTTATACAGCGTAATGCCCAAGTTACTCTCAATATTCACAATGGCAACGCTCTTCAACCCATATAAAATGTATGAGAGTAGATAAACTCGACGCAAATATTCACAACACAAAAAGTTTGAAAAATTGAACGCAAACATTCACAACGTAGTAATTTAATTTGACATTTGAAATTAAAAAATTACATGGAATGTGATAGTAATTTGCTAAATAAATAATTATTTCATGGCTTCGTTTCCCGATAAATTACTTCAAGAAAATAGTATTGTATATGATAAAAGTATTGTAGAAATTGCTGAAATATTGAAAGATATGGAAAGAAATTGCTAACAGAAGCTATACTTAATAATAAAGTTGTAAATGTTGTATTGAAGCGCGTTGCCGATGTAAATGTTGAGAGTAACTGAGAGGAAAGTAATTATACTAAAAATATTATAATTCTCGCATGCAATAAGTTAATACTGTAATATTATGTAAAACATTGAAATGTAATCATCGCTACGTAAGTAATAATGTAATAATGATTTTAATCTGTTTTTGAATTTATAGATTAGCAGTATTGAAATTAATTATTAAATGTATTTATTAACGTATTTGACTACGTTGTAATTGAATTTTAATAATTACTTATTCTTTAATATGTAAATTAATTAATTTATAAATTTATATTAGTCAAAAGATAACTAAAATTTAATTATTTCTACGTAATTATAGTAATAATCTTTATAATGTAAATGATATCAAACTCTACGTAATAACGTAAAATTAATTTGATTACATCTATTTATTAGCGCAATTTCACAACAGTAATTTAAAGTAATAAGAGATTTATTTATTACTATTGTAAATGTAAGTTTAATATATTGTAATTTAGAAACATAATAACATAAGTAACAAAAATAATTAAATACTAACTAAGTAATTTTATAAATTTTGAATTTTTTTCTGTGACAGTTTATCTAATTACCACCACTAATTGCCATGTCTTTTTCGCATCATATTTGTCCAGTGTGACAAACTTAAATGTCATTTATTACTCGAAAATGATTTTTTCTACGTTATTGAATAAAATGATTTTTGAAAAATTTACTAGTCACCATTTTTAGAGTGTTAATAAAAGTATTGACTACGTAAGAACTTGATATTATACACATATCATCATTATTATTTTCGAGATGATGGCACATTTATATCATTCCCATAAGGCAAAAAATATATCAGAGAGAAAAAAAAATATATGTTTATAATTTATTTAATATTTTATATAAAAATTTTTCCTATAATAAATATTTCATGAGAATTAATTTACCATAAATGAATAAATAAGATAATTTAAGTTCCACAGATAAAATATTATAATAAAATTGATTGTTTATTCTTGTACAATTTTTATCGACCATTTAAATTATTTACATTTCCAATTTCAACTTTTTATATACACCGTATAAATAATTAAATATAGTAAAATAAATGAATATAAATTCTTAATTATATATTATCAAGAATTAAATTTTCAATATTATTGAAAATAAAAATACGTTTTTATTTTAATTATTCCCAAGGATGTTATGTCACAACAGGATAAATAATAAACATTTCAATATTTTTTTTTTTACATAAGTTCATAAGAAAAGTTAAAAAATACATAATAATAAAAAAAAACTTTTTAAAAGATTTAAAATTACATAGCGTAATAAATGTAGAAAATGCAATTTAAAAATTCAAATTTGCATAAAATTGTTAAGTGGTTTTCTAGTATAAGTATTAGTTGAAAAAAAGTTCTGTGTTTTTCTTCAGTGGACAATTTAAATAGAAATGTAAAACAAAAAAGTTTCTTAAAAGAAAATGAAAACTTTTATTTTACAAAAATTTTCTTTTGGTTATAGTAATACGCCCTCCAAAAACAAAAAAAACTTCTGTAAAGTTCAGTATAATTTAAATATTAGAAAAATTTGAAAATTATCAAATATGAAAGATTTGTAAAATATTAAAATATTGTGTATTTAAAGTTGACTTTTAAAGTCGTTAATAAACTTACTAATTTAAATATGACTGAATTATAGAAGAGTTTTGGTATTTGCTTTCATACAGATTAAATAATTGACATATTTCTATATAAATGTTAAAAATTGCAATTCCTCAGTAAAAAAAAAAGTGACAATTCATAAAAACGAAAAATTACAATTTCATTCCAGTCGAAAAGTTACAATAATCTTAACATTTTGACGCCTTAATGATTTTGTATAATAAATAAATTTCAATTTACCTTATATTATTTAACGCCACTTTTAATTCTATATATATAATTTTATAAATGAGGTAATTTTAATCCTTTTTATATTTATATATATTTACTTTTACTAATGTAACTAACACAGAAACAAATAAAAAAAAATCCTTTAACAAAACTACGATTAACTTTATTTCTCATTTCCTCACGACGAGATCCTTTCATCAACGAATAATATAATACCTAATAATATTGTATATTTAAAACGCTTTTTGTAATAATAATAAAAAAAAATCAAACTTCTTAGCAAAATAACAGAGAAAATCCTTAAATTCACAGTCAGAAATAAAAACTATAGAATGAATTACTATTTCTGTTCCTCCTTAAAATATAAATAAACAAAAAAAAAAACACGCCTTTTGAATAACGACTATTTACTAACAAAACAACTACTAGTACTGATCCTGATGCTGAGTAATCCTTTAGAAAAATTATATTTTAAAAAAAATATATATAAACAGAAAACTGACTAAAACTTTTTAGTATTTATATATATACAGATATAAATAACATTATGCTTGCAAAAATATATAAATTTCAAGAAAGTATATTAATTTAACAGTAACAGCTCACAAACGGCACACCAAAAAAAATAAAAACGATCTCAATTTGATTGAACATCTTGTATTTAAACACATTATTCAATGAATAATGACTACACCCTACCAAAAAATAATAATGATAGGGTAAAAATTTAAATGTACTCCTCTTTTCTCAGCAAGGATCTCGAAATAAACTGAACTGAGAAATCACATTTTTTTTGTTATCCTGTTTTTATTAAAAGAAGTGGAATTAGCGAATACGAAGACTGGTTGATATGAAGAGGTTGGGTTTTTTGTGTTCTTATTTAAATATGAGAGTGTATATAAAAAAAAGGATTAATTTTTATCTATATCGTAAAAATGGTCGAAAGAAACGAAAAAGTTTTTGTATTTTGTATGCTTTTTTTGGTTTGATAGAAAGGATAATAAATTTTAATGGAACAAAAAATTTTGTTGAGACAAAAATAACATCGACATTGATATGGATTTGAAAGGGAGATGGAATTTTTGAGGGCAAATCATCATCTCAATTGAAAATTTATTGGAAATTTTTATTAAATTTCTTTCATTTGCAAGCTGGTATTTATAAAATGCTATTTCTATTTTGTTTGCAAAAAATTGTGTTGCTTAAAGGTTCAAAAGTTTTGTAATTAATTAAATTGATTTTTCGCTTGTACTTATATAAGATTTTAATTTTTTTTGTACATGGTTTTTGAAGAGTTTTCTATTCAAAAATTATAGCTTTGTGTAGTTTGTGTTTTTGGTTGCTGTTTGACTGTAAAATGTTAGAAAAGTATTATTGATGATGTTAAGTAATTAACACAAAATAGTATTTTTTTGTTGTTGCAATAATTTTTTTTTTGGATGTTAACATTTATTTTTCAGAGATTTGTTTTTAATCAAATCTGATATAGAATTAGCAGTCAAAGTATATAGAAGAAATGAAGATTTATTATAGAATTAATTGTTGTATAATTGTTGATTAAATTTTAAAGATTGATGTTAATTATTGCACAACAAAAATTATCATAATTTGGTTTTCTATATAATTAAAGATAGATAAAAGAAGTGCCAGAACGTCGAAACTATGAAATTCTCGTTTCAGATAAAGTATAATATTGTCAATCATCACGCAAACTGAAAAAACTCCGCTTAATTTATGCATCGCACAGAAACATGACTTTCATAATTATGCAAATTACGTAATTTGACATATTTTAACGATTATGATACAAATAAAATTCGATTTCAATATTTTATTATATCTTTAACATACTAGTAAAAATGCTTTCAGTTTCAGTTTTGTCGGTACGTCCATTTGTTATCATTTATGTTCCAGATATAGAATAGTTATATAAAGTTCAAACCAATGTAATTGGAAAGCTACAAATTCATTAAATCAGTATCCAAAATTTTGATCTTCAAATTCATGATATTTTTTTAGCCACCATAGAAATAGACCTTTGTGAATAACTCACTACAAAAAGCATTTCCCGTCTAATTTTGGTGATAAAAAGGACTTGTGTGCAGCGGATTAGGACTGATGGTCATCAACAGATTGCCAGACTAAATAAAATCTCGTAGAATAATCAGGAGGATTCATCTTCATATACATTAAATTAATAATTGATTTTCAAATGAATCGAAAATTTTGGGACAGCACAAAAATCTTAACTTTAAAGATTGAAATGTCAATCTTAGAACTATTGTACTATAAATGGACTTGATAGACAGATTAATATCTATAAAGCCGAACATATTCAATTTTTTTTTTAAATTTTTGGTTCACATTATTGATAAATCTTAAAAAACGTTTAAAAGTGCCAATATTTTTAGCATTTCTCCGGAATTCCTCTAACCAGATAATATTATAGATCAGTATTATAAAATACTCTTTAGAAAAATTCTTCATTTGAAGAACTATTTTTAAGAATAATTTGGTTAAATTCCATTATTCTTAATTTATCACAGACAATTTAACACAATTCCGAAAACAAGTAAAACAATTTTCCATCCAAAAACAGATTTTATGTTTTTCTCTTTATATAGTTTTATTATATATGCGGTTCTTAAATCACAAAAGTTTTCCTTCTATATATATAAGTAAAAAAATAAAAAATAAAAAACAACCACAAAATGAACAACACAAGAACATTTTAAAAACCCAACAGGCTGTTAAATCCTTTCGTACTAAAAGTTATTATGTTTCCAGGAATGTTTCTACAATTCCGACAACAACAGCACAAAACAAAAATAACAACAAAAATTATCCTTGAAAATTTTCACATAAAACTAACCTGTTGTTTTTATGCTCTCATTTTTAAATTGTTCACCCACATTTTTTTCCTGATTTGTTTATGTTTTATTCTTCTATTTTTTATGTTTTAATTAATTGTCATTCATTATTAAAAACAAAAAAACATAAAATTTTGAATAGGAAATTTTTTCGTGTCACAAAATTTACCATTTTGTAGGATTTTTTTTTTTTGAGTACTTGTAGTAACATTAAAACAAAAAGTTTTTTTAAAAAAATGAATTTCACAAAAAATTAAACAGAAAAAAAGAACAATAATTATCCTTTTTCTAAGGATGTGAAAATATAAAAAGCTTAACACGTGAAAAGCTTAAATTGTTACAACAAAAAAAATAGCACCAAACCAAAGAAAGAAAAACAACAAACTTAACAATTAAAAAGGTCACAAAAGTTCTTTTTGAATAGCGGAGCAAAATCGTCTAGTCGGCCTCCTAATATTTCTTCCTCCGAAATTATTATATAAAAAAAATTAGCTAAATGAAATTTATATTTTGTAAAGTAATAAATATGAAAATAAAAAAAATAAATAAAGACAAAACATTTTCTCCCCTTATTTGGTGCCTCAAGCTCCACCACATCATTTATAAGTACATACTACAAAACGGAAATCGCGCGTTATTAAAGTCCTTGTTTATTAATGTAGTAAAATTAAT
Organism: Rhamphomyia laevipes; assembly: GCA_963920725.1. Classification (NCBI taxonomy): domain Eukaryota; kingdom Metazoa; phylum Arthropoda; class Insecta; order Diptera; family Empididae; genus Rhamphomyia; species Rhamphomyia laevipes. The sequence continues at coordinate 7,525,753 of OY987259.1, forward strand.
TTCTGAATATTCTTGTTCATTTTGGTACATAGAAAGAATTTTCAGTAATAATAAAAACAAAATGGGGGAGAGAAGCCCTCAAGTCATAAGAAATTTTATACAGCTATTATTTTTATATATGCACCCTGTTATGTACTGTTATATTACTATACTTTCTATTTTAATGATGGACAATAAAATGTAAAAAAAAAATTGTTTTATTAAACTTTAAAAGTAGATTTTAAATAAAAAAAAAAACGTTTTTACCTTAGAGCATTTTCAAATTTTCTTTTATTTTTGTTTACATTTTTCCTATTATATTTGTAAAATGGAAAGGAAATTTTATTAAAAAATATAAAACCACGTGATTAATTTTTGTTATTTGACGGTTGATATAAGAGTGAGAGTCGTGGGGTGAGGTGTAATATAGTTGTCATTATATTTCAGTAATTTAAGTAATTTTTCAATCTGAGTGAATTTGTTTTGGGCGGAGAAGGGGGTCGTACTAAAAAAAATACGAAGAAGATTATGAAATTAATATATAAATAAGTGATTTTTAAGAAGGAAATTAAAATTAAAATTACATAAAGCACAAAATTTTACTTATGGCTATGTAAATCTTCAATGTAATTTTTAATTTTAATATGGAAAATTTTATTACAGAACTTTTTAATTTAAATTCTAGTAAAATTATTATTAAATTTAATAGTTTTAAGTTTTTCAAATCTCTTTGGTATGGTATATAAAATATTTACTTCAATTTTTGCAAAACTTTCAAAATTATATAATTTATCTGAATATCAAAATGAATCAATATTTTTCAGGGGCCAGCAGTAAAAATAATTTAAATATTATGATCAGCTGCTCTTTCATTCCACGCTTTCATAAATCGTGTAGTTTTTAAATGAATCTTTAGCCGAATTTTCTAAACATAATGTTTCTTATTAACGCAAAGTTAAAAATTAGTAAATAATTGACGTTAATGATGGTCCGCACGGCGCACGCTTTGTTATAAAGCGTGCGCCGTATAATAGCAGATAAAAAATAATTATTATGAAGTCGGTCCCAGCAAAACTGATGAGTATTAACACTTAAACACGGCTTGTCGCGTCGCATTAATGCATTTACCATCAAAATTAATTTGATTTGTACTTACTACAAATCAAATTTTTCTGCTAATAAGTCATAATGCCGGTCGTAATACTTTGTAAAATTGTGTTATTTTTAAAACCCAATATTTTTAGCAAATATTTGTATGCCCAAAAATATTAAAACTATAATTTTGGAAAGTTAGGAAAGAAATTACCGATCGTCCTTACATTATGTAATTTATTTACAAATTTTAATTAAGTATAGTCAATGTGGGTATTTGTGACCTATGTCAAATAAATTTCAATTTTAATGCTTTCTATAAAAACGTGTTTATAAGCAAATTTTAATTTAATGTTTTAATTCGATACTTAAAATATTAAAATTTGAAAAACTTTTAATTTCAGTTTTAACTTTTGGATTGTATTTGTGACCATTAATTAAAAACATTTTAGTATACAATTATGTAGGGCGTGATTTAACATTACTCTCACAATTAAGATGGTTTATTAACGTTTCGGGATAGTTTTATTTATATTTAGAAACAAATATAATTGAAAAATGATCACTTACCTTAATACTGTCGTAACATGCTGTCACTTTTCCATTCTGTACTTCAACATTAGCTGGTGGATGGGCAAATTTACATTCAGTATCCTGTCTTGAACATTTATTCCTTTGAAATTCACGGCATACTTCCAATTGTAACCAACGTGAATCTTTGCCATTTAATAAATTATTCATATTCATCATTGCAGCCATTTTTTATTTTATTTATTTATTATAATATTTTTTAAGTTTTAACACTTTATTTTTTTTAAATTGTTAAGTTAAAATATTTTTAATATTTTTCAATTTTTAACACTATAAACAAAAGAAGAAAAATTTGTTTTTATAATTAAAATTTATTAAATTTGTATATTTAAATATACAATCTAAAAATAACGATTATTATTTAATTTTTTATTATTTATATTAATAACTTATGCAATTATTTTCAATATTAATTTATTTTTTAGGACTTTTTTTTTAAAAAATTTATATATTTTTTATTTTTTTAAAAACAACTTTTTTATTAATATATAAATTAAAAAAAAAACTTAAAAGAATTTCACTCAAAAGAATTTTACTTCGAAATTTTTTATTTTTTTTTAGATAATTTATTATACAATACAAAAAAAAGTTTGATTGTGGTAGTTTTTTATTATTTTTTACACACACACTAAAACAAAATTAATTTTTTTTTTTAAATTTTAAATATCACAAAATTTTCTTATTTTTGTTTTTTTTTTAATAAAAATTTGTATTTTTTTTTTTTTAAATTTCTGTGGTAAGATCTCGATGTATAAAATACGATTAAATAAATCCTTTTTTTAAAAGGATATTTTCTGTGTATGATAAAATTACGATAAACAATTGAAAATTGTTAAGATTTTATTTGCTTTCTTTAATATTTTTGACAATAATCAGAATTTTTTTTTTTTTGAAAGTTTGAAAATTTCAATTTTTTCGTCAATGTTTACTGGGTTTTTAAATTTCTTTTGGGAAATTTTCAAAAATAAAAATCGTTTGACGTCGTCGTTACTGAAAAGTTTTCAAAATGCAAAGTAATTTTTTTTATTATTGATATAGTTTTCGTAATTTTTGTTTTAAATTAAATATTTATGGCAAATTAAAAACGACTAGAAAAATTATTAATTCGTTGATTTTGTTGAGAAAATTCGTTTTGAATTTTCTTTATTAGACAATTTTGTAGACACTTTTTGTGTTCCAGACTTTGATGAAATAATCTGAAGATGGACTTAGTTCTTAAGCGACGAATTATTTATATATATGGAAGGATAATGGCCGATTTTAAATAATTTTAGATGCTAGCGATTGTTTTTTATTGTTTTTTTTTTTTTTAATTTTTGATTTTAAGGATATTGTTAACAAATCAGCTAAAATGGCAGCAGCGAGGCGATAGGATTTAAAAGTAAAAAAAAGCGTTGTTTTTTATGATAAATGTTGAGAAGGGAGTTTTTTTGTTGTTGTTATGGTATCCTGTTGAATTTAGCCTGGAAAAAAAGAAATAAAAGAAATTAATTAAATATTAAAATTATATAAATTAAAAATTTGTAAATTTTGTAAAAAGTATTAAGATTTACATTAAATTTTTAATTGATAAATTGTATATAATTTTTTAAATCAAACTGAAGAACTAAGTAAAAGAAACTATAACTAGATAGTTAAAAACTTTTTGATCGACTGAGCTGTATACGACTGTGGGATGGCTTTACACTTTTTTAATTCCATAATATAATTTGAGTTGAAACATCGCATCGCGATCGGAATTTCAATTAAATCGTAAATTATACTTTTAGATCTTGTGAGATTCCAATATGGCAATATGATTATTTTACTAACCGGCGGTTAGCCATTTACACAGGCTCTTTATTTGAGGGATGAATGACTCACACATATTCGTAAATAGTCAGTAATAAAATATATTTTCTTTCATATTAAAACATTGAGGGATTCCGCCGAAATGTTCAATCTACGACACCATTTCATTTTAAACCGATTTCGAAATTAATACTGTCGTAATCATAGTATATTAAAGAACTGTTTTTTTCATTGTTTTTAGTTAACGTTTAAATTTTATTTAAATTAATTAACGTTTAATTTTATATCTTCAATTTCATTTCCCTATAATTTATTAATAATTATACCGTCCTTGAATATGTAATAATAAAAATATAAAATTTATATTAAATTTTAACCGACTACCAAAATTTAACCTAGAAACCCAAATTTCCCATCTCAAATTAAAAATTAAAAAAAAAAAAAAATTATAAAAAATTGCATTAATAAATTAATCTATTAAAAAAAAATTATTTATTAAAAATAATTTTTTTTTTGTAAACATAAAAATTTACCTCTTTTTCTACTAAATTCAATATTTTCGTAGAAACCCAGAAATAAAAATATTTAATTTTCAATCCAAACACGTGGGTCGATGATTTATGAAATTACATAAAAAAAAATCATTTTTTTTTCTCATATATTTTTTTATTTATAAATTTCGTTTAATTCTAATATTTTTTCTTCACACCAAAATTAAAATTTTAAATCTATTTTCTTTTTTTTTTGTATATTTTCTTTTAATTTCTACAAAATTTATTAGTATATAATTTAAATTTTCTGTTTTTTTTCTAAAAAAAAAAAAATATAATAATAAAATTAAAATTTTTTTCAAAATAATATAAAAAAAAAAAAAAAAAACCTCCAAAAACTTTAAAATTAAAACAAAAAATTACGTCACTTTCACTTTAAAATCAAAATTTTATTTTTCTTTTGCATAATCTTTAAAACAATTTTTTTTTATTAATGAAAACACGCGATCAAATTTCGATTTTGATTACATAAAAAACAAAACATTAATGAAAGAAGCTCTAAATTGAAAAAATAAAAAAAAATTAAATTAACACCTCAACAAAATAATTTAAGTAATATCTAAAGTTAAAAAATGATTACGAAACATTAAAAGTCGTTAATTGACCGGTATCGATATAAAAACACGATATTAACAAATAAATTAGGTAAATTTAACGACCGTCTCTCTAAAAAAAATTATAAATATGGTCCACAAAAAAATATTATACAAAGCTTTAAAATTTATAATTTTTGAAGTTTTTGGCTTCCTTAATTTAATACACAGTTCAAAAGTCATAAAAAATTGTGAACAAACTAACAAAATAAAAAAAATAAACGGAAAACAGCGAAGAAATTAAAAAAGAAAAAAACAATCTTTTACAGTAAACGATCTTGTGTGCTTAAGTTTTGCACAGCTACTAAAGAGAGTAAGAAACGACAAGAAACCAAAAAGACCAGGCAATCAACACAACCAAAAAAAAAACCAACATAAAAATATCTTACAAGATTCCGAAATTCGAATTTATATACTACCACAATCTGTCAGATACTTTTTTATGCTCCTGTGTTTATGCTCTCGATTTTTAGATATTATTATAGTAAAAAAAAAAAAAATAATCGAAAATATAAAAAAGAGGGGTTCATTTCATACTCTCATACTCTTTCATAGTCTGACTCTCTACAAATAGAGTGTGTTAAAGTCAGTGTGCGTCAGAGTAGTGTCTAGTGTGTTTTCTTAAGGCTATTTTATATGCTGCTATAATTTAATGTTCCCTGTTGCTTTTAAATGTGCCAATGTTTGTGTATCTGAATAACAAAAAAAAACAGCTGTGTTTAGGGGTGTGGTATATAATTATGAAGGGAGTGGTCGGGGGATGGAGGATAAATAATATTATTTTCTTATGCAGAATATTTGCTTTTTCTTTAGTAAGTTCGTAAAAAAATATATCAAAAACTATACATATATATATATATGTATACTTATATATATATATATATGTCTATATATATAAATATAGCAAGTTTTATTTTCGGTTTATATTTATTTTGTTGTTGGTTGTTGGGTTTTTTTTTCGAGTGCTTAATGGTGAAATCCATAAAACATAAATTTTTGGAAACAAAAAAAAAAAAAACTTTTATTTTTAGTAGCGTGTATCTATCTATAATAGCAGCTATATATACAACAAAATAAAAAAAAAAATTGATAAAAAATTTATAACAAGGTCAAGAGAGAGCGAGAAGTTTTTTTAATCAACACATTTCTACATAAGAAGACACGCTGCTATACACAAAACAGAGTAAAAGTTAAAAATATAATATTTAAAAAGATGAAAAACGACTTTGTTTATTGGGTAAATTTTGTCCGACGTCCGTCTGCTAAATAAATTAAAATTTTTGAAATAATTTTTATATACCTTAATAAAATTTTCAAGGATTATTTTATTTAAATAAAAATATTATCCTTAGACTTGTTACCGGCACGCCGACCGACATCTATCTTATTAGAATATTATTAATAAAGTTTACCTCCTTTTTTCTTTACAGAGTTTCGTTTACAGTGTTTTTACAGTTTACGAAAGATTTTCATAAAACAAGTTTTTCTTGTTATTTTTAATATATATACAAAATTTTGGGATGGCCAAAAGCCTAATTTAAAAGACGTATAAAAATTATTGTATTTAGGGTTGTATTATTTACAATAATGTAATAGGTAACATAAATAAATGATAAATTGAACTAGAAAAAAAATAAGGTGAATTTTAAAATATAAATTAATCCTAGATACAATTTTTTAATACTATGATTACTAGCAAAAGCATATAATTCCTTGAATCAGTCGTAAATGGAATGAGAAATATTCATCTCTTTTAATAATGAAATTGGCGTTCCATTCTAATTAGAAATAAATTATGTAAAATTATATAAGAATATAAAATTTATGAAAATTGTTATAATTCTAATTAGTTATAATTACGTCATAAAATGATCTAAACTTTTCCGTTTATATTAAACCTTTCTAAATTTTTATATACCTTCAATATAATTTTTTGTGAAAAACACAACTGAGAAGAAAATTTTTGTAACTTTTTTGTAAATTTTATGAAAATTTTAATTGGAAAAATCATTTTTATAAATCTAGTGATAGACCTGAAAAGATTATAAACCATTTTACTGATTTATAAAACCCATTAAGAGATTTTTGTAGTGCCTAAAGGTTTAGTTAAAAATCGAATTTGGCAAAATCTATTTATTCATTTTAGAGGAGCAAAATTTTGTAAAATACATATATAAATGTCACAACCTGAGAATTATTTTCTGTATGTTCAGTTAATTTATAGATAATAAATGATACCAAACGAGATGTTACACTTACAGGCACAATAGAGATTCATTAATTGGAATTTTATGTACAAAAATTAAAATTACAAATCGTAATGGTTTTTCAAACAACAAAACTGGCTATATAATTTCAACAGTTTAAAAACTGTCACAATTATATAAAAACGTTCAAAATAAAATGATTTGAGGCTAATTGATCGAAATTAAATAATCTAAAACAGAATTGAAGGAATTCAGAATTGTACGAATATAAATTTAGGGAATGAACAAATTTAGGGATTGTAAAAATATGCTGAACGTACAATTGACCGAAAGGATATTTACTGAATATATAAACAAAATTTTTACCTTCTGTCAAAAAAACGCTTTAATTTGATTTTTGCATTTGGAAAATTAAATATATTGTTTTTGTAAATTCTCATATAAGATCAATTGTGTAGGTTCCGGGAATTCTAGTCAAAAAAGGCAATTCAGTCAAAAAAAGTTCATACAAAGTTTTTGACAGAAATGCCTTTTAAAGAGGGAACTTCAGTCAAAACAAAGGGAATTTCGGTCAGAAAAAAGTTTGACTGAATTGCCTTTTTTGTATTTGCACTGAAAAGCCTTCCTTCAGTTTTTTTTTTTTTTTTACTAGAATGCGAATGCCTTTTTTCGGAAAAGGCTGTAAAGAAATCTCTTCCCGATAATAATATCAAACATTTTACAGAATACTATTCAGTTATACTATTCGTACTGTCAAACTAGTCAAACTTCCAAAAGTAATCCCAGTCTACCTTTTCAGTTTTTTGATTGAATATCATTCTGAAAAGGCAATTCAGTCAAAAATTATTTTGACTAGGATTGCTTATTATTTTGAATAAAATTCCCTTTTTTGACTGGTATTCCTTGCCCCATTGTGTATTCGATTAATTTGCATTTGGTCAATTAGCCGTATACCATTTTGAATAATTTCCTGAATTATAACATGAATTTATTAGAATTATATCCTATTATAATACATAATATTTATGTAATGATTTATATTTAATTATGTAATTTTCAAATATATATGTAATTATAATTGGAATTTATATAATATATTTATTTTTTGCTTCCGTTTTGATGTACATCTAGTCGAAAAGATAAAAATCATAAGAAACAAAAAAGAAAAATATTTTTATTTAACTCTTGTACATGATTTTATTGATTTACATGATTTTATTGATTTATTTAAACATAAATTATTTTTTTCGTTTTTATTTATTGATAAATATTATTATGTACACGTTTAACATAAATATAACAATATGTTTTTATGATGTAACATATTACAAGTACATACAAATAAATAATTTGTTGAATGATATTTTAGAGAGTGAGTTCAATAAATTTGATATTTACAGAAAATTAGATAATTTTGTTTTGGTTTACTTTTTCAATAAAAAACTTAATATTTAAATGGAATTTGTTATAAAAATAATAATTATTATTATACAAGAGTTTATAATGTTAATTTAACTCTGGGTATAGGATATAATTGCAACATAATTTGAAGAAATACAATTTCGTGCTTTTAACTTTCATATTTTTCAACTATCAATTGACCCTTTGTTGCACTTGCAATACTACGAACTCAGTTTGACATACAAGCTTGAAATAAATGTGTTTCTAAAGTGTTTGTTGTAAATCATTTACGATGTATATTCAATTTTTAACATCACGAGCAAATATCAAAATAATTCAATTATAACAGAATAAGGCAACAGGCAAATAGACATAAACGAAACTAGTAAAGACTTTTACTTATTTATAGACAAAGGATTGATATGACAAATATAAGTGGAACTTAGATTTACTGATAATTTAAAATAATTTTCTGTTTGCACGTCGAGTTTTAATAAAAAACAAAAAAATTACATTTTTTTATTCAATTTCATTAGGAAATAATTGAAAACTGACAATTACATAGATCATTGGATCTAACACTTTTAATAATATTTATATAAGGATTTGGAAGCTTATCGAAGGCTGTGAAAAGTATGGAATAGTCTGAAAATGATTTATTATATAATATAAACATTAAATACATTTTTTTTTATAAATATTAAATTTCATTTTTAGTTTAGGAGGAAATTAAATTTAACTTACTTGAACTCGATGATGACTGATTGTTTGTTACATAATATCAGTCAAGTTTACTAACACGATTTCATAAAAGTGAAGGTATTTCAATTGTTATTATTGTTTTCCTGTCAAATGAATTATCAAAAATGGAATTTTCCATAATTCATATTTCAAATCGATCGAATTTAATGCATTTTGTATCAAAAATTTAGGATTTTTTTATTTTAGTAATCGGCTTTAATAACATCATTTTACGTATATAAAAATAAATAAAATATATAACAATATATTCAACATTTTTATACTTAGATGTGTACAGGGTGTTTAAAAGATAGATTAAATGTTTCTGGTTTATTTCATCAAGAAAACTTTCACTACATAAACAATTTTTTTGAAACTGTGTTGTCCTTTAAATTTGTGATACATAAGCGCTTATAGTTTTCGACTATAAAAATTCAATTTGTACAAGAAATCACTTATTTGCTTGAATAAATCACCAGGAGGCTGAATTTATAAATCACATTAGCACAAAACTTAATTTTTTTTCAAATTTGTCAATTAATTTTAAATTTTTGTACAGTTTGTAGCTTAACTGAATTGTTATTATTACGTTGGTTTTAAAGGAGTGCTACATACTAGACACAGAAGAGTTAGAGCCGTTTGTACACTCTAGTCGAACGCTGTATCACAGTTACAACGCGTCGACCAATCCCACTTTTTTAACGAACGATATCATCTAGGTTGGCTTTATCTCACCCGTTTCCTCGAGGTTTTTTAGAAAGAAACAATACCAAATTTCCTAAATCTTTTTTGTTGCACTAATGGTCAATAATGACACAACAAAGTTTCGTTACTGTTCGATTTATATTCGTTTAAAATACTATTTCTTTGTACTATTTTAAACCCAAACACCCTGTATTCAAAATACACATTATACAATGTTGAAAATATATAAAATTTGTGTTCCCCTTCACACTTTCCGACTACAATATTTCCCATCGATTAATTGCCATTCGACTTTCATAAAAAAAATTTTTTTTGTAGCTTTTTATTCAGATTCAAAAAGTCTCATATAATTTTTTTTTTCAATTTTCATTATAATTTTTTTTTAACTACCACTGATCACAGCGTAGCGAATATTCTGCAAAAATGATTTCAACTTTGTTTATTTAATTTTGAATTGTAAAATGTATAAATTATGAACAAAGTAATGTTTATAAAATATTTTTCACCTTTACTTATATTACAATGGTAGACATAGTTCATTATTATTATACATATTTTTTTTTGGTGCTTTCACCAACGTCCACCACCGCTTAACTATATTCTGCGGCATATGTCGTTGTTGATACTATGGTTGCCTGGTGTTCAATTAGTATTGAACAAACAAACAAACAAACAGAAAAAAACACTGAAATCAAAAGTAAATTTAATATCCATAAATTTTATTGTATATACTCATTTCCATTGGATTAAGAGTCACCAGTAAATGTTGAGTTTATGCACCACAAAATTATTATATTGTTATAAAAATATAGAGTATCGAAAGTTAAATTGTACCATCAGGTTATAAAACTTCAACATAAAAAACATAATTTTTGTTTTTTTGTATAAATAAATAAAAGGAAATTACTTTTGGGGCTAAGGAGTGCCTTTATCTATGGATTATGTAATGAAAAAGTCCAATAGTTAAATATAAAATACAAAAAAAATTAACTATTATTTCCATAATTATGAAATTAGTCGATGATACTTTAACAAATATGAGAATTTACATAAAGGGTTAACATTACAGGCATCATAAGGAAATAATGTAAATTATAAGGAAGAAAATTTTAATTAATAAAAAAAAAATATTATTTATAAATATTTTTATTTAACTGGTGGTAAAATGAAAGGATATAATTATTAATATATTTGTAATGTTGAAATTGTAAAGGGAAAATAAATTGAAATTAAAATGGTATTAAAAGTATGGAAGCAATTATGGATTAATTAAAATGTTATGTAGATAGAAGAGTTTAAAATCTTTACAATTTGATCTAATAATGTATATAAATTTAAAATTTAAATGGAGAAAATATAGACTAAGGCTAACGCCACCGATTATCATTCACGTTTATGCTTGTTACCATACAAAAAAATATAAATAATTAATCATAAAATAATATAAAATGTAAAAAATAGATTAATATTATTTATTAAATAGTAAATTGGAAATTTGATAGTTTTTTTACATATCAATTATCAGCAAAAATTTATGTTTTCATATATTTAATCAAAATTTTTTTGTGAAAATCTTTCTTATTTTTGAAAGATGACCCAGTAGAAAATAGTAATCTTTACTGTCCTTCGAAAAAATATCACATAACGTTTTACCAAAACAATAATAATTAACTATTTTGATGTGTAGGTGTAGTAAATTCGTTAGAAACACCCAGAAGAAACGAAATTTTTTTGTATTAAAAATGAAATATTTTTGTATTAAAAATGAAATATTTTACATAATATTCAGAAATTATGAAAATCTAAAAGATAAATGAGAGCGTGAGCCATTGCTGTATAATTTATATATATTTAAAAAATTATGAATATAAACTATTTAATTGACATCTAATTTTGTATTTCACTAGTGTGGACATTACATTACATTAAATTTAAGAATTGTAACCAAACTACCGAACCAAAGAAATTTAATATGAAAATTGTGAAATTACCAGATTTGACATTCGATATTTAGTGTTTCCAATGAAAATTCCAATTGAAATTTTCCACCTGATACATTTCAATATTTCCTAAATATTTATATATAAAAAATTATTTTAAATTTCATATAATTTTGTGGAAAAAACATTAAACATTAAACATCAGAAATAAATGTTCAAATATCTTCATTAGCTCTACTCATATACGTAAAAGAAAATATTAAATTTTCTAATTGATGACATTAAATTATATAATTTTCCAAAGATAATAAAAATAAATTACTTTTAATGATATTTTTTTAACACTTTTTGTATATTTCTTTCCATCCAAAAATTGATGTTCTTCGGGGTGAAAAAAAGAAAAAATATTAAATATAAAATAAAATAAAATTTCTCATTGAAATTTAATTAAGCAAAAGAATTTCTTAATTTTTACCATATCGTTTCATTATTTTCCATATAAGATTATAAAATTTGTTTATATAAATATCCTTAATATTTTTGTATTGTTACTGGCTGTTGAAATGAGAATCTAATTTTGTGTAATCATACCAATCTAATGGATTTTAATATCGTTACTTCGCGAATTTTACCTTTAAAACGTATATGTATACTTAATTTCATTTCAGTTTCTTGTTGTGTTGTGATGAATTTAAAAGAACCCCTTAAGCCATGTAAGAACAGAATAAAAAAAATATCATTGCCAGACTTATATAAAGAAAATTCATAAATATCCGAAAAAAAACATAAGGTACTATGTAAAAATTACTTATTTACCCTTCATTTTTTTTGTTAACGTACATAATATTTTTGGTTGTGACAAAAGTTATATATATTTTTTACCCTATTAGCACCCCCCCCCCCCTCAATTTTAGTGAAAACAATAATGGAGGAGTACAGTAACGAATTCAACCCTTAGAAAATAATATTTATACCTTTATTTATTTATATATAAAAATATAATTTTTTTTTTGTTAGCTATGGAAAATTTACTTGAGGGTGAAAGTTTTGATTTAGTGGCTTTTCAAATCGCGCGTTCAGCATACAAAAAATGAAAAAAAAAATGAAAATGTAATAAAATAAAATTATATAAAATTATAAAGAAGTAAAAAGAACAAGGAAAAAAAATATGTAAATTTATATTTAAATAATGTTAAAGGATAGACTCTTAAATTTGACTTCTTATACGTTTATATATTTATAAAAAAAAAAGTTTATTCAATTCACATACACAAAAAGTATCTAATTTTCAAGTTAATTCAACTTTATGCATTTTCCATAAAGATTTCAGTTTTTTTTTTATATGTTGTGTACGTATTTAACTTAATATATAAAAAAAAAACATAGAATTTTGTAAGGTTTTTAAAAAGAAAATTTTATGATAAGAAAATTATAAAGAATTTGATATTTTATATTTAATTGAGCATAAAATTTTGATTTGTTGTTGAATTTAATTAAAGGAGTTATAAATAATTAAATTAATTGGAAAATTAGATAATTCAGTGATTTATCATTTTCATAATTGGTTAATTGTCATATCATTTAATTAGTAAGATTATTTTACAACAAACTTTGGTATATAAATAGATTTTGACATTCAATGAATGATACAGTAAATTGTTAATTATATTCTTCTTTTTATGGTTCTTTTGCTATGGAGTTTGGTCATCATCAATACTTAATTTTGTTGATTTTGCTTTTCTAAAAACATCAATAGCCGATTTAATAAACCATTGTTCAAGATTATTCCTTGATGTTTTCGTCCTCTACTTCTTGTGTACATGCTTTTAACTTGAAAGGTTACTTGTGGATTTTAATACTTTTCACCCCTAATGAACCCCTAATTAATTTTCTAGTTTATATTTATTATGTTCCTGAGTTCTTTTTGTTGGCTCAATTCTTATGAGTAACTTCTACATTTGTGATACGGTTTTTCATTTTCATGTACAACCATTATTTCAAAAGTGTCAATTTTCTTAATATTTGCATTTCTCATTGTCCTTGTTTCATTAGGGTTGACCAGAAATAACATATTTACTTTAGTCTTGATTTCAATTTCCTTTCTAAAGAATACTTTTCTTAAACGCAGTCTGGCTTGTTCAATCGCAGAATTGATATCCCGATCTATTGCTGACATCGACATCGGTAATCGTACCCATGTACCTCATTTTGTTTACTCTTTTAATTACCACATTATTCAATTTTTAATCTATTACCATGTCAAAAATTTTAAATGTTAAATTTACGATTTTGATTAAACTATTCCATCTGTTCACTTCTACATCCATACTATAAAATGTTCTCTTAATTTTCATAATTTAATCTAAATATCAAAAATTATATTTGAATTAATGTAGAACTTCTAATAAATATTTAAATAATATACACTTTGCTAATATGTATTCCATTTGAAATTAAAGCATTTATATCCAATTTCAATTCTGCAGTTAATTAATATTTTGAAAAGGTATACCATTTCATTTACTAAAAAGATATTATCTAAATTACAAGAAAACAAATCGAAATTTCCTTACAAAAAAAAAAATAACTTTATCCTTTATATTCTAGAAAATTTAATTAACAAATTAAATTAAAGTATATGAGCTCCAATTGAACTATCAATAAATATATATTTCATAAAAATATTACATTTCAAATATATTTTGAATTTACGATATTAAGTTTTATTATGAATATACAGGGTGGCCCAAAAGTGATTTATTTTTCCTTATAATATAAATTGAACCATTAGAATTTTAAGTATGGAAAATAGTGTCAGAAATATGACCAACATTTTTCTTTATGCACTCACTATTGGGCTCTTAAAATGAAATTTTGCATAAATTTTGTATATGACTCTATACGTAGACATTAGCTGGTCTATTGTCTTAGGATTGCACTTTGAGGAAACCCAATAGGAAATTAATGGTCGTTGGTTATATCGGGTTTCTTAAAATAATTCCTTCTGCAAAAATATCTCTTAGGATGGAGATTGTGTCACGAACAATTCTGTCACATAAGTATAGCGCAATTGGCACTGTTGAGGAACTCGGGGGGTTTTCAGTATCCCAAAATCGAGTATTCTGTTTATTTACATAGACTTAAGATTTTGTAATACGGTTCACTACACATAAATTCAGTACGATCTTTAAGTTAGCAATATGAAAAAGTTAAATACTACAATTTGTGACAGATCTGCGTTAGTTAAATTTTCAATTTTGGTCTAACAAGGTTCTATTAACAAGATCCCTTAAAATATAATATAAAATTACTTTAATTTTTACACACATGCATGACATTTGGCCCATCCTGTACTAAAGAGTAAATTAAAATTCACTTTAAATTCATATTTAATTCATCTATGAATGTTTAATATTATAAATAATAATAAAATGATAAACAAATATACAAAAATTCTTTATGTAAATACGATATCCCTAAAATAAAAACGTTATATATTTATTATATTTTAGAGTAGATTTTAAATATTCCAACTGCCAACAAAGTGATACAATAATTTTTGTTGACTATATTATACATTAAAAAGGACTCTATACGTTTCACTACATATGAATGTATACAAATTCAAATATAAATGTCCATTGAAAATACTTGTAGGTTTATAGGACGATAGTTTTATAAAAGAGTTATTTCATATACGAGTATATATAAAATTTTAATCCATAATAATGTACAAGGACATTTGGTTTTTTTTTTTTTTTTTTAAATCATTAAGTGAAATCCTTGTTCGGAATAGTATTTATAGGAAAATATTATTTTCGTAAATAAAATTTTATGTAATTTCAACAAAATAAATAAAAAAATTATTATTTCTTTTACGAAAAATGATGATATAAAATGAAATTTTCATATATTCTAATTATTAAGTACAATATTTAGTTTGCAATTGAAATTTAAGAAATTATCAAAGTAGTTAAGGATAATTTATTAATGTATTGGCATTTTGAAAATTATTTTCATTTTAATAATTATTACTTTTATTGAAAATCATTCTGGAAGTAAGTAGGGTCAATATTTAATAAATAAGAGATTAATTGAGTGTAGGGAATAGTTTTGAGTAATAGTGTATTAAATTTCATGACAATTTAAATAAACTTAGTTGAGACATAGGAAATAATTAAAGTTTTAATTATGCTATTTTGAGGTCAGAAGTTATAGTAGTTTAATCTATTAAACTATGTATTCAGTTATCTCTATTCAGGTAAGGTAATTTGCTTAATAAATCAGGTAAAGTAAGGCAATTTTCTTTAAAAAAGTATTTGTAAAGCATTTCTTAGAATTAACGTAAGTTTCATAGTTTTCATAGTTATATTAAAGATTATGAATTACAAAGGAACGTTTTATTAAAAACGGAAATATACTGAAATAGTTGGTGGACATAGTAGGAAGATATTGCTAAGTCATGTTATTAAAATATATCAAATTTGACTGTATTAATTTTTTTCAATATTTCATTTGACCCCAAATTAATTAAATTACTTTTGTAATAACAATTTTTTAACCTTAACCCTTAAACGAGACATGAAATCCTTTTATTTAAATAAATTTTCACGGTGTCAATAGGTCAAGACCTTTGTATTAACGAGACCTAACAAATAAAATTTCACCAGCGCAGTACAGACTTCGGGAAATGAAAAAAATACTTCCAGAATGATTTTCAACAATTTGTTCCTGAAAAAATTAGATTTTGATGCTTTGAAGGATCGATCCCCTTAATTTTATAATAAAAAATCTAATCCGGAAATATTTTATATTTTGAAACATATTTTCCATTTTTTTTAAAATTAAAATACAAAGGCCCAAACGTAATGTGAGCGAGCACTAACCGATAGAGAATTTCAATACAGGAGTAAAATTTAAATATCCAGTCGTTTTTGACAACGTTTTAATCAAATTTTTTTAATATTTAAATGTGATTATCGTTAATAAAATTGAAAATAAGAACTACATCAAAATATAAAAAAATTTCCGCCATCATTCTATTTGGCTTGGTATTGTCTTCTACAGCTAGCGCTATCAGTTTGCTATCACATTACTTTTGTGGTTTAAATTTAAACTTTTAAAATTATTTTTTTGTTATATTTCTTATGTATTTTATATAGTCTTTTAACATTTTCACGGAGTAATGCTTCCCAACGAATATGTACAAAAATATTATCAATAAATTTTTCCAATGCATACGATTTTTAAAACATTTATAACATAAAGGATCAATTAAAAATTGAAATTCAGCATTTTCTATATATAAATTTCCAAAAAACCTTAGGCTTATCTGGATAAATATTATTAATATTGTTTAGCAACATACTTCGTATAAGGAGTACAACAGAAGATTACATTTCAACCTACAATCATACAAATTAATTTTATGTAATTAAAAATATAAATAAGAAGAAAAACGTTTTCCTTTGATAAAATTATATAAATATATAAACATGACAGAAAAAAAGGATATTCTGTATAATGATAAAATCTGATTAGTAATTAGAGAAAATCTCTTCTGAACCTATCCACACCGAAAAAAAAAACAAATTGTTCAGCTTTATTTAACCACAATATACAATCGGATTACAATTATTTGTAAAGGATCAAAAAATAAAAAAAATAAAGGACTGTCGATACATATTAGTGAAAGACAAGTGCTGATTATTTTTATCTCTGTCTAGTAAGAAATTTATTCAATAGGATATTCAATGTTTTGAGTTTTTCTTCTGTCCTTTTTATTATTTAATTTCTTTTCATTTCAATGCAAAATGTCAAACCATAAAATATCCTTTAAAAGAATTTATCTGTAACACTTTTTTTTTTTTGCTTGTATGTCAGATGAAACGAATAGAATACATTTTTTTTTAGGTTATTAGATTTTTTATAAGTAAAATGTGGTTTTTGCTATTTAGAATAAAGGGAAATAATAGTAGTTAGGTACACAATATTGCACAGATTGTGAAGATAGGTACGGTGTGAACAGTATTGTATCACAATTTTATCAGAGCAGGTCATTTTATCTCCAAAAAGACTTCCTAAATTCTATACATTGTTCATCCCTCTCGATTTCATATATTAATTTTTAGTATCATATGCATTACGTCCGGTAAAAGAAGTCATTATACGACTTCTAAAAATGATTAATGAAGTTGTAGCGTTATTTTTGAAACTTTCTACCTATTTAAATCCAGACCTTTTACAATAATTTATTTCTAAATAATTTTATATTATTAAAAATTTATTTTTATATTTATATATATTGTCTATATAATTTACGTTTTGAAAGCTACTAAAGATACAATTTCATATATCATTTTGATAATATCTTTTCGATTTACAAAAGATTTTGTAAAAACCACAAAAAAATATGTATATATTTTGATCTGTTGATCCAAAATGAAAAGGATATTCTCCACAAAAAGGTACAAACTGTAATATCTTATTTTTGAAATTCCTTTATCACAATTTTATATCTTCTTAAGTTCAAGTGAATTCATACAAAATACATAACACCATCATATGTATATACTATTAAACAAAAAGAACAAATATTTAAAAAATCGAATTTTACCTTTTAGTATTTTCAATCATCACCGTAAGAGGATAGAAAGAATACCTTTTAACAGGTGAAGTGGAATATTTTCACTTTACAAATATATTTCCACAAAATTTTATATATATACCATTATATAAAATTAAATTCCAATTTGACACTGTAAAATTCAAATATCATTCTCTAGAGTCAAGAGATAAACAAAATTTTTGAGCACATTTTATCTAAGAAATATTACAAAATAAAATGTTCTTATTAATTTTAATTAACAATTACATATACTAAAGAATACTGGAAATACAAAATTTTAACTAGCAATTTATTACATTTCTTACAATTAATTCAAATCGAGAGATGAGATGGAGAACAAACCTTAATTTCCACCATTTTGAAAAAAATATTATATGAATCATTATTTTGAGCCCATAAACTTAATTGTAGAAACTATAAATTGCAAAAGATCCGACCTCGAAAACATCTAGAAACAAAATGTCAGTTAAATCTTTAAATTGGAGCTTTTAATTGTAGTACAGTACGGCTACGACCTTAAGTATAATCAGGCATAATCCAACGGACGTTGGGTCATACAACTGTTCGATTGAACAAGTGTGTAGATGTTCTTCATTTTGAGCTCATAAAATTAATTATATCCAATCACAAGTTTTCATCTTGCTAGTTCCTCGCAGTGGCAGATAATATTTTCTGTAGTTTATTTGTCAGGTAAAGAAACAGAAATCTGTTTCAGCTAAATCCAATTTTATTGAAGTGGTAGTTTACAGGACTGTGTAACCTGAGGCCTGTTAGAGTTCTGATGCCCATTTTTCTTACACTGTCATTTTATTTGGTTTTATAAACATTTTTTTAGATTCAGAGATCTGGTAATGTGTTCAAGACGATATTGTACGCATGTTCATTAGCGTAAGATGAATTTTAAGTGTGTCTTAGTTTAAATGGTTCACGTCTAATGAGTTTTGTACTACAGCTAGTTTTTGCTTAATTCCTGGCTCGCACTTTAAGATTAACTTTGTCCCTTTTGAAAATTAAGTTTTGAACAATTAAAATTTATACCCGGCATTTTCTATATTCACTCGTCGCCATTTCCCCCCGAATAACTGTACTGCAAATAATTATATATTTTATATAATTTTCTTAACTAAACGTATTTTTATGGCCAATACAATTATTATTATTGTAAATCTTTTAGTTGTATAAATCTTCTTTTGAACAGATTATTATGAAATGGTAATATATATTATTTGAAAATAATATACGACCCTCAAAAACTTTGAAAACATTTTGTGATCTATTACAGATAACATTGTATCTCTACTATAAGGATAACTTTTAAAATTTTCCCTTTTCTTTGAAATTTACACAAAACTAAAAATGCTTAACAAAAATTTTTTTGTAAATTTTATACATTGTTTTAAAGGATTTTTGAAAAGGAATAAAGGATTTCTAAAATAACATAATAATAATAATGAAAATTATATGAATTTTATATCAAATAGTAAAAGAACAATAATATTAATGAATATAAAAAAAGGGAATAAAAAATATTATCCAGGATATAAATCGATATTATGTTAAATTGTAAAATTTTATGTATGTATGACAATAAATCTTTTATGTGGTAAAATATTGTGATGTATATAATTTCAATATTATGGTACAATATTCTTGGACAGCCAACATTAGGGATATACTGATTTAATGCAAATTTATTATCGTACTGATTTTCCTAAAGAAAATGATTCAAATATTTGGGAATTTTTGTATATTATATAAAAAGGACTTTTTCTGTGTGGTAACTTTTTGTTACATAAATGAGATATTGTTTTAGGTAAAAAGGTTATTGTAAAACTGTGTACAGTTTATTAAGGATTAATTAAGATTTTCTGTGATTTTATAATTTTAGATAAAGGTCACTTACACCACACAAAAGGTAATGTATTGTATAGATATAATATGGTATTTAAAGATATGAAAATATTATTAAGAGTATTACAGAGAAATTAAGTTATAAACATAACTAAATCTAAACGATATTCATGCAGGCTTACAAAATTTATTTGAGCGATTGTTGATTGCTTAATTAAGTGACAAACGATTAATAATTTTATCTTAGATTTAGATATTTCAAATACTAAATTAAATTTTATATTTTGTGGTTTATTTAATCACTTTATTATTAAATTGTAAATTATAAATGAATCGAAAATCATGATATCAATTCGATTCAAATTTCAATAACGATAAATTTATGATATATATTTTGAATGCTGAAATCGTACCGCAATGCATATAATTTGATAACATATATTCCGAACAGCATTTAGTAAGTTATCACAAATTCCTTTCTATAAATATATTAGTTATAAACCATTCTTGGCAAATCGTTTTTAAAAATTACTAAAAGAAAATTTTAAAGTTGCTGGCATGACATTATATTTTTAAATACTTTAAATCCTTAAATTATAGCAATTTTCTTCATTATTTATTTTCTATAGTATTTAATTTTATTTGCCACCTTATCAGAAGACACATTTAAATTTATACTAAACATTTTCTACATATCCTTTTTTTTTATTATCTTCATGACACAAATTCGTTTTTTTCCAACATTTTTCCACCATAAGATTTTCGAATTTTTTTTTTTTTTTTTATATTTAAGTCATTGTTGAATTTAATGCTACATAAATCATTTTGAATCTTTCAGGATTCACAGTTTTTCTCTATACTTTATACTTATAAGGCAAAATAATATTATAAAAAATTATTTGCACTAAAACTCTTGCAGTTCGGTTAAAAATTTTATATATATAAGTTTTTTTGTACGTCTTTTTTTATGTTGTTGAATTTTTGGGTAAAAAAAGGATCATGAAAAAAAAGTAGAAAATAGTTATCAGAAGAAAAGCGCTTCCGAAACAAAAATAAAATATATGTTTTTGTAGCGTTACAAACAACTGTAGAAGATGTGTAAACTTTTTCTTTAAAATTGTTCAACTAAAATGCAAAATTTTCATAGATTATCCTTAAAGAAAAATTAAGGATATTTAATTTTAAAAATGTTGCTTAAAATAATATTAAAAAGAAAATTAATTATAATTTAAATGTATTAGTAACAGAGTAGCATTAATAGATAAGTAAACAGTTTACAGAACTCACAATGGACGCGTACACTAGTCACCAAATGGACAGGGGCATCGAATCAAAGCCTTTTAAAATTTATTTGTGAATAAAAACACAGATTCAGACACAATTGGAACACTCAGATATGGTGGAGATACATTCGTGTTTCAAACATGCTTTTAGAAGCTTAGAGACCGTTCACAATCTGTAGTTAGTTAGGGGCACATTAATTTTCTTGTTCACGGTGTCCACGTTCAAATAACTATAATTAAATTTTTAATCCGACCCTGCTTCTATAGTTTTATTATAGTACTGAAATATATCCAATTAATACAAGTGCTGACTACTCTATATTATGTAGAGATAATACTTATTTATTGATGGTATTAAATTAATATATTTTATATAATATTTTTTGTTTAATAAAAATTTCTACTATAATATTAAATTTTGTTTAGTTAAAATCTCAAACATCCTGATTGGCATCAAACCAAAAAATTTTATATTTCTATAGAAGCCTTTAATAAATTATGTTGCACTACTGAATTAAAATGTCATTGTGCATTGTGATTGTCTATTTTTTTTATGTATTCCAAAAATATAAAATATTTTGTTGCAAGTTTAATAAACTCTCGAGTCTCGATTGAAATTTTGTAATCATAAATGTTATTTTTATTATTTGGATGAATATCCTGAATCATAATGAAATATTAATAAACTTTCATATGAATATTAATATTTATATAGAAATAAAAAAATATATTTTTTTAATCAATATAAATGGAAATTTTAAAATTTATTGAAAAAAAAAAATTAATGGTTTTGTCCTCCTTTAATGCAACTAAATTATTGGAGGAAATAAATGAAATTTGTAATCGATTTTTGTTGAGGTATTTAATATTATACTTGGATAACTAGCAAGAATTTGTTAAAAATTGCATTTGTGTTTATTAATTTAGTTTTAAAGAAGGATTATAGTAACCCAAAATTTTGCAGATTTTTTATCACTTTCTTGATATATTAAGAAATTGTTTATATTTAAGGATTAATTATTCATTTTCTGACCGGAATAGAAATATTAATTTAAGTAATACACTGCAACTCAACGTTTACAGTAGAGTGCCAATACAACAAACAATATGACATTTAGAACGTATGATCTTGAATAATTTGGTTATAAATGAGATTATATGTAAACTAATCAATGAGTAATGGTAATATGATATGATATTACAGGCTATAAAACATTATGTAAGTTACGACTTCAATTCTAGACTGAAACATTGATATTGTTCTAAGGAGTACCAAGTATTAAAAATAGCAATAAACGAATTTAAGAATTAAGGAAGAATATATTTTAAATATAGCTGAATATTGATTCAAATTCTACTTTGATGGTGTCATACTAGAAATCAGTACTTTTAACAATTTACAGAACTCACGCTAAAATGCACAAAATCCAGCATTTTGGTTTAGACTATTAAGACTGTTAAAGTCATACTACTGAAGGTGACACTATTAAAAGTCATTAGATTAAATGCAATTAAAAGATTTTTTCAATTTTGGCACTAAATTTCTATCATTGTAAAATCATACTGAGAGTGATGTAAAGTATTTTACTGAAAACATGATCAATTTTTTATAATGCCGGAGTTACAATGTCGTTTTCATTTCGCTACCATTTCGCAGATTTACGCAGTCTAGAAAAAGATTAGTCACAATTGAGAATTTTAATTTATTCTTAAATAAATGTCAGTTCTGTTTTGATGAGTTCAGTTTTAAAATTATAAAAATGGTATAAAATTGGATACTTTTTAACTTTTTCTATTAAATTTTCTATAAACATGGTATGATTAATTGTAACATAAAAAAAAAAAAGAATTTTGTTTACATTTTAAATTATTTTGACACATCAACGCGTAAAAAGTTGAAAGTTAAACAACTTTTTCTGTAGTTGCGAAATGAGAGCGAAAGAAACGGTTGTGATCAATGTAACTATCTTCATACAATGTCATACATTTCAATTTTATTTTGACATCTACTGCGTATTGAGAGCGAAATGAAAGCGAACATTCTAACTCCAGGGTAAAGCATATATTTTATATAAAAATTATTATATATTTGTAATGTCACGCAGTATGATTTCCAACAATATGACACTCACTTTTCAACTATTATTTCCTTAAAATACACTTTTCAAATACTAAAACTTAAAAGAATTTTAATTATACACAATAACGCATAATAATTTTTTTACTTTTAACTTTGTTACATATCTTTTCACAATTAATATAATTAAGGACATTTGTAATAAATTTTCATTTCATAAACAAGTTCATCATTATATTATATTTCAAAGTGTGTCCTTTGTAAAAAAATTGCTGATTGCAATATAAATAGCTATAAATTTGTCAATGTATATATTTAGAAAATTTTGCATAAATATAAGGACCACGTATAGAAAATACAAATATATACAATTACCATAAAATTATCCTTTTTTTTTATTTCAAAAAAATAAAAAAATTATCTATTCATTTTGATTTATATAAATTTTATAAGCAGATTTTCCAACAAGGATTCATATACTCAATAAATTCATTCTCTTTTATAATGGTAATACATATTATGCGTAACGTATACATGTCTATAAAATTTCAAAATGTCATTGCTCTTTTATTCCAGGTTGTATAGTTTTTTAAGGACTGGGCCTAGAAAAATAAATTTTAGTGAGCAGAAGGGGATAGAAAAGTAAAATATGTTCATTCAATAATGATTAAGGATATTAGGACATATATAACAGCATATTCGTAAAATAATGTTTTTACATTATTCCCAAAGGATATTATATATAATTATATTTATATATGTGTTCGTGTGTTTCTTTTAATTGGGTATCCTTTCTATCTGTATATATAAGTTTAATCATTTATATTTTATATATAGAATATGTTTTATGTATAGTGTCTCATATGTCCAAAAACGTTATTATCAAATTATCATTTTTCTAAATAAAGATTTTACATTTTCGAATATTATTTCCTCTTGAATTTCAATAATAACACTATACTAACTTCATATTACGAACAAGGTTTAAGGTGTAAAAAGTACAAGGAGAAATGAATAAGAATATAACAATATTATATATAGTCGAACAAGGTCTCTTTAGATTTAAATCCTTTTTCAATTTATATACATAGTACATATAAAACTATGCTGTGTAATATTTTGATATATATATATGAATGTATATTTTTAATTTATCTCTTATAATAATAAATACTTTAAAAAGGATATAAAATATTACATATATGAGAAACATAGACGTAACAAAATGTCGTGTTAAATTTCCACTTCATTTATTCAGTGTACCAGAGATTTCAATAAGACTTTATATATTTTATATATATACAAATATCGAAAAGCATATATAAATAAGGATGATGTCCTCTGTATTTTATATTAATAAAAATTAAATTTTTAATTTTAGAATCAAAATTAAAGTTGATACCAAATTTATACCCAATTTTATTGAAATGATCAATTTTTATGAAACACTTTAAATTCATATTTAAGGATATGCAATTCATATTTACTATAATATAATTCACATTAAAGGAAAATTAATTATTTCTAGTGTCGTTTTGCATTTAATTTTAACCATAGTTTTATTATAGATCATAGTGTAATTTGTAATGAATAACTTTTATATCTAACTTTTCTAATGCATATACGATTTGTTAGACTTTAAGGATCATTTTTAGTTAATTTAAGTTTAAAATATATCGTCCGGATAGGATTTAATTATTAGTGACAAATCTAATTGAATTATATTCAAAATTAAGTAATAAATATTTTCAAATTTACCTTCTAAAAAGTATAATTAGTGGAATATCATACATCGTATTTCTGACGAATATCATTCAGAAAAATATATTTCAATCACATTTGAAATTTAATCAATTTTTAGTTATATATATATAGAAAACCCCAACCAAAATTTAATTAGTGAGAAAAACTGTCAACAAAAACCATTTTTTTTTATATTTTTATAGTATATAAATTTTCATCCTTTGGCTCTCCCAGTAACCTTATTTCCTTTCACCAAAATAAAAATAAAAAAAATATCAATTTAATTTTTGCCACACATTTTGGGTATCCTTTTTTTAACATCCCTTTCACAATATCCTAATTTAAAAGACTTATAGTATTCTTGCCTGACATATATCTACCATTTCAAATTATTTCAATGGAATTTTACTTTTTTTTGTTACTTGTTTTTACTGACGTACTAATTTAACTTCAATTTATTCTGTCATGTGTGCATATATAGGAAATTCATTTAAAGGTTTTCGTATAGTTTTTCATTTTTCAAATAAAATTTATATTTAAATATAATATAGTTAGGTAGAATTGGTAGGATAACATTGGATATTTAAATGTTTATATACGGGGTGACCCAGTATATAGTGGACAACAGAATTTTAGATATTTATGAATTAAATTCCGCTGCAGAAATGTCCGGAACTGTATCGGATAGCAGCCATTTTAAAAATATTTGTTTTTTTGTTTTTTGTGAATCACTAAAAAATAAAAACTGTCTACACAAATGTTAACGAAAATGAACCAAAGTAGACTTCAATGACAGATAATAAATTATTCCTAATGTTAGGACCATTTTTTACCTTTTTGTATGTCCTGTTTTTCTCACAATTGTATAAGAACTTACAATCATAACTTTTTGAGTTATAGCTCTTACAAAAGTGCTGGCAGGTGGAAAAAAAAAACAGAAAAAAATACAAAAAAAAAGTAAATTAAGTCAGGAATATCTACTGGGACACCGTGTATATAGAATTTTTGTATTATGTTATATAGAAATAAAAGCATTTTTAATTTGTTAAAACGAATTTACCTACAAAAAATATAAAAAATTTCATAAATGAGTTATTTTTAGAGATTTTTTATCAGTACGGTACGGAATATTTGTAATCAACTAAAAATGTCCTATATAATCAACTACTGTCATATTTCCGGGGTTTTATCGGCTGGGTATTTAATGAAAATTCAATTTCTTTATTTCTTTTGACGCCATTGCCACAATATTTACTTGAATTTGATATTAAAATCAATAATTATTTCGTATTTTTTATGATTATTATGATTGAACCAGAAATGCTCTCATATTTTGTTTAGTAATTTTCGATAATACTAATTAAGTCACAATTATCGTAGCTATTTTATAATCACTTACGATTATCAGTACAAAATCAGACTTTGTTTTTCTTAGATCATAAGTTTCACATAAGTTTCGGTTATTATACAGAATTTATGAAAAATTAAAGAATTCTGTAGATTTCAAAGTTCAATTGAAGAGGCAACTATTCTGCATATACAACTTAGATTCTATTTAATGATATATTCCGAATTCAAATTTTTATTCTAGTTTAAGATGTTTTATAATTGCAGAATTTTTTTAGTCAGAAAAGTTCCACCGTCAAATAAAATGATTAATTTCAAATATAAAAAAAATATTTATTTTCAGTGTTAAATATATGCACATAATCCAAATTTAACTTTTATCCTTATGGGATTAATTATAAATTTTCATAAAGTTTAAATAAATAGTAAAATTTCCGTATATAAATATGAAAACGTAATAACTTGAAAAGTTATGAAATATTTAATTTTTATGTGATAATTATCATGAGGATCAAGACTTTTGTAAGAACTAACATTTATAATAAAATTTATTTAAATATTTATTTCAAAAGTAACAAAATTAAATGCTTTTTTAAATATAAAGAAAATTGCTGAAATATTATAAAATCAATTTAATTCTAAAGGTTAGTTTTCCAAAAGTGAAGGCGTAAATGATGTAGTAATTCCTAGGATATAACATTACACTAGTTAATGAAAAGGTGAATATATACAAAAAAACCATTCACCTTTAAACTACTGTAAATAAGTAAATTAAAATTTAAATTCAACTGTTGTAATTTTGTAACACTCTGACATTTAACACAAAATGCATGTAATATTTATATCTACTCTCCATATACAAAAAACAAGGTAATTTTTGAATTTGTCTAAATTCAAACTAAATTATTTTAATCCAACCGGAATGGTCAATAAAACTTTTCATATTAAGGATTAAGTCCTGTTTTTTGTTTGTTGTACAAATTTAAAGCTCTAATTACAAATAAACTTTAAAGCGAAAATTAGTCATCCACCATAGAATTAGGTTAAATTTTTGACTGTTTAATTAATGCATTATATTTATTATGAAAATTAAGGTCACTGCACAATGTAAACTATGATTCTTGGCGATAAATGAAGAAAAAAATGAAAATCTGAAGTTTAATATAAATACGCACAATACTGGCGAGGCTACTTACTACCGGTTTTTAGTAAAGTTGATAATGTATAGAAATAAATTTGAAATTGTTTTTTAAAGTTAAAATAAATATTTAAATTAAAAATTTTTATACAAAAAATTAAGGTTGCTTAAATTTACATAATTATTGCTTGTAATTTTTGAAAAATTATCCAATAAAATGTCATCTCAATAAATTTCAAAAGAAACCATTTAATCATTACATAAAAATAAAATATTTCCAATCATTAATTTTTTGATTATTTTTGACAATATCTAATGGTCGGTGAACCATTTTTATTTAATTATTATTCAAAATCAATTACCCAAGAAATCGTCCTGAAAAAAAATTCCTATTAAAAATAACAAAGGAAAAATTGTTGCCTTAAGTTCGTTCTTACGTCAACAACATGACAATTACAAAAAATAAAACAAAATTATATAAAATCCTAGACTAAAAAAAATTTCTATTCCATTTAAATTTACCAAAAAAAAAAAAAAATAAAGAAAATTTATAAAATCATAATATAATCATAAATTGTGTCAAATTTTCATATTTATAGCTTTTAAGAAAAAAAAATATATATATAAAAAACAGAATTTTCCTTACATTCCCATTTTTAGATAATCTGGAAATTATTTTTATCTTGCAAAGACTGACAATTTTCTTTTTGATGCTGAGTATTGTATTAACAAAATCATGTCAATCACAAACTAATCACACAAAAAACAATTTTTGTAAGGTGATGGATATAAAAAATATTTAAAAATAAATATATTTTCTGTTAAATTAATCACAATATTTTTTTTGTAAATTTTAGGCAAATAAAATATTAGTGTAACGGATACAATTATTGACACCCTTAAGAAAAATTTAACTTAATTCATAAGTTAATATTAAAAATGTAATTTTTGTTAAAAGTGGATAAACCTTGGTATAATTATTGACATATAAGTAAAGTATATCTATTGACACTGTTGTACAGTTATTGATAGAACTATAGCTAGATATTGACATAGTAATCAATCAAGAAGAAGAAAAAAACTTAAAAATTCAAATGCGTTTTTGACACTCTCAATATGTAGAACAACTTTTTTCAGGGTATCAATAAAAATATTTCAAAATGCCACCTATTATTGACAATATTATTAATAACTTACATATTTTAACCATTAAAACTCCTTTTTTTTATACTACATAAATAAAATATAAAATTGATAGATTTGTCAAAAAAAATCTTTAAATATTGCTTACAAAGGTTTCTCAAGTATTTCAGATAATTTTCTTAATGTTAAACTAACACCATAACGAAATTAAGCAGTCAAACTGTCAAACTACATTAAAATACAGTATGTACAGAAGGTAATTAATTCTTATACGCTGATTTATTATGTTAAAATCAGATCAGAAAAATTATAAAAATCTTATTGATAGTGAATGTGTCAATAGCTGTGCCGAAAATTAATGGTGTCAATAATTGTATCTGTTACGCTATATAAAACTTGATTGACAAAATGTCTGTTTTTATTTCTAAGCGGAATTAATCTATATAAAAAATTTGTTAAAAGATTATTATTGAATGTAATAATTGTCAATTTTAATCAGTTAGTTTATTCTGTTAAAATCCTTTTCCACGATTTTCCGTTGTTATAAAAAAAATAATTAAGATTTTCCTGAAAATTTACTAATTTACAAAAAATTTAGCTTATCAATTTTTCCGCAAAATTAAGTTTTATAACATATTTTTTTTTTTCAATTAAAAAAGTCCTTGATTTACAATAACAACAAAAACTCATTATATCCTTTCTATATACTTTACTAATAATTTCTCGTTAATTGATCCGCTCATACAAATTATAAATATCAAATTTCTATTTAACTATTTATTTTTATAAAACGACAAAAACTTTTACTAACAAATAAAACAATTAAATATTCATAAAAAAAATGACTGCCAGATTGGAAAATTACAATAATTTTTCTTTATTTCCTTTTGAATACACACACAAATAATAATTTTCAATATGTTTTTTTTTTGCGGTTGAAAATTAAAATCGTTTTTGTTTGAATTTTAAAATGCATAATGAAGTGGTTTTGAGGCAATTCAAAATGAATAATTTACATTTTATGGAAAATAGAAATAACGAATTTTATAAAAAAAAAACTTTGACAAAATGTGAGACCGAAAGTCTCTCGAAAATGATGAAGTTGAATGCTTCCAATGTCACAAAGTTATAAAGCCATAAATGATATCTATACGCTGGGAGTTCTGTTGACACAATTTTGTCGAATTGTATGCAGCATGTAAAATGTCAACTTCGGTATACGAATAATATATTCCAGTTTTCAATATTCTCTCAAAATAACTGATACTAGATTATGTCCTCTATTTCTGTTCAATTAAACTTCCGAAGAATTTCTGAAAAATATTCTATTTTGCTAGCAGTTTTATAGAATAATTTTCTTTTTTCAAAATATTGAAGATTCATCTTACCTAACAAATTATCTGACTTACGACCTTGCTATATAAAGAATTACTTGACAGTATACAACAACAAACAACTTACACTATAATTTTTCGATACTAATTATCCCGTGATTAATTCTTTTTTATCAATTTCCACACAACAACAAAAAATCATCTCATTTTCCATTAAATAAACAGGAAAAAAAGGGTTCTCGAAATATTATCACGATATAAAACTCAAGAGTATCATTGACTTTTACAATTGATTTATGTGTGCACAGTATACGATGAAAGAAATCATCATCATCATAACCATCAATAAAATAGCTTCAGTACTGATGTTGTTGCACAAGCATCATTTATACAAAATCTGTGTGTATAAATGAGTTTATTAGTAAGAGGTTGGTAATTAGTATGTTTCAATCGAATTCTGTTGAGGGAGTTTTTCATAGTTATTTATTTAATACTAAAACTTGTTTTATTTGTTTTCATCATCATGTTCTTTACTATATATTAGTTGTTTCTTTTTTGTTATAATAGTTTTTCCATTTACACAAGAAAGAAAAACTGTTCGTTCACTAATTGACTATGTTTAATGAAAAGCCTCTTGCTTCTGGGACCTCATCTTTTTCCCAAGAAAGAGAAATCGTTGTTTAAGTTTTTTTTTTATATTATTATTGTTGTTATTACTTATATACATATTTATTTGTTTGTACTCATCTGATTAATCGGTTTTTCGTTATTTTCATGAAAGAATCCTTGCTATTACTTTTCTTATTTTACTATACTTTATTTGTATTTGTTGTTGGTTGTAATTTTTTTTATCGGTATTCCATTTTCATATAATCTTTATTTAGTTTTACTATGGGGTCTTTTTTTATTTTTTTTGTTCCTTAACGAAGATAGCTAATTAAGCACTTTTCGATATCTGTAACAATGATGATAGCTTTGGTGAAATTTGAAGATATATTTTGATAGAAATTTTTTTTTTGTTGCTAAGAGGGTAAGAAAATTAGTTGTAGGTTATATATGTAAGAAGAAAAACTTATTGTTCGTATTGGTATTAAGTTTCGCAATGAATTTTTTCTATCTAATTATCAATTAAGTAATTTTGATTTAGTATATCGTAATTAGGATTTTTAGGGGTTGTTTTTTATTGATGTGTTAGGAATTATAAGTGAAATTGAGAAATGTCAATAAAATTTGAAGAAATTGTAAAGATTCTAAATAAATTTGAAATTTGATTTTTTAGAATTTGTTGGGTAAAATAAAAATGTGGTTCGTATTACATTTTTTGTGATAGTAGTCACAATTTAATTTCCATATTTCACAGCAGTGCAAATTTGTTAAGTAAAATTGATTTTACAAATTCACTGTTGTTATGATTTTGAAAAATTTCATATAAATATTTATATTTTCTAAATTTAACATTTATATAAAATATTTACGAAGAGTTATGGAAATTGGTTAAATTAATTTTTCTTTACATTTCTGAAGGTGGTTATTGCGAATGATACTTTCTTAGCACGTTTTACATAGCGTTCTCTTCGAATAAAAACCTTTAGGTGAACAATTTCTATAATCATTTTTCTATTGAAATGTTTGTTTCTTGTTGAGTTGAATTGGACGGTATGGAATTGTCGGGCGACAAATACAATTAACAAAAGATTATTTTAATTTGTCGTAAATAAAAGACACTCACGGTGTCTGAACGGTGTCAAATTTTATTTTGAATTTTACAAGTATAGAAATATAATATTAACATTATGTTAATTCGGAATTTGCTATGTAATTTCGGAATTCGAAATTATAATTACAAGAACGAAGATAGAAATTCTTGAATTTTCAATTATATAATTGAATAATTTGAAATACTTAGAAAATTTACTTTATATATGATTTGTAAATTTTACTGTCATTATTTTATTGTCTGTATTTTTACAATTACAATTTTGCTCAAACTTTTTATATTAGTTGGATAGAATATACTAAAAAATACTAAAACATTATTATAAATATAATACAAAAAAATTGAAATTGAAAATAATTTACCAGAGCGTTATTGTACGATTACAGAGTACATCATACCAAAAACCAACAATGAAATTAAATGGCAAAATCTTTCAAGGAACAGAAAAAAAAACCATAAAAATTTAAAACACATCCTGTCGTTTTAAGAAAAGAAAATATTTACTGTACCAAAATTTGATCGTAAACAACACAACAACAGAGCCAACATGAAGAAAATCAAAAAATTTCATTCTTTCATTTCCCATGGTAATGTATATATACAAAAAAAAAACTGAAGGAAAATCAAATGGAATTTAGAAAAGCTGTTTGTTGTGCACAAATTCTTGATTTTTTTTTTCATATAGAACGAAACGTAAACGTATACAACAACAACAACAATAAAATCCTATTTTCTTCAATAAAATGAAATTTGTTGCGGCAGGACACAATATCCTTTTTATGTTGCGTTTGTTCAAGAAAAATAGTAAGAAAATTTATATTATTATATTAAAAAAAACATTTTTCTTTCAACCCCTTTTTTTTGTAAGTAAAGGAAAATACTTTTGTTATCTTAAATGTCCGTTACAAAAATTCAAACCCTCTGACGAGTTTCGTATATAATTTTGTTATTTTTTGTTGCTGGGTTTATTTTCTTTATTTAATATTGTTGAAAAAGGAATTTTTTATTTATATTTATTTTTCCTAAGATTATTTTCTTTTTCTGTATGTCTGTTAAATGTCTATTTATTTTTATATACATTTTTTTTTAAATACCAAAAATGTTTACTTGTGGTTTCACTGAATTCAACATTTTCAACAATCTTGTATATAATGTTTGTTTGCACCATAAACAATATAAATGTATATGACATTGGAAAATGCTATTTTTTCATTATTTTCATTAGTTTTTCATAAAGAAAAATTTATAAAGAATTGAAAAATATATTTTTTATATAGACTTTTGTTGTATAAGTCCAGTTTTCCGAAATTTTCCAAGAACGGTTTGTCAATTAGGGTAAGAAACTAAGAATTTGGTTCTCAATTTTCAATTGAAGTAATTTTTTACATTTCAACATATAAAAAATTACTCAAAAAATGGCACAGACTCAGCACGACATCTTCATATATGCTTGGAATCGTTTTTGACCAAATGCGTTAGTGTCGATTCCTGACATAGAAAGCGATTGTGTTTTAAATATGAGAGCAACTAGGTTAGTTTTTTATGTTATAGTGTCGGCAGAGCCTAGCATAAACTACACTGGATCCACTTTTATGGATCGCTATAGTTTTAGTATTGATCACTTACGATTAGTCCAAGTCTACGCACATGTTTGTCGATAAAGCAGTGTCTAGTAAGTAGGTCGACTGCTGTATCTGTATTGCATTGCGGGCACAGGTGATTAGTGTCGTTTTTTCTTGTTGTATGTGCAGGATTCCTTACAACTAAGTCCTGTTATTCAGTGTATTATTTAGTATTTACAATGGCAAATGGAACCTGTTCTTGTTCGAGGTTTGCTCCTCTTCTGGCAAGTTTATCCGCTTCTTCGTTAAGAGGAACTAACTCAGTTTTATATCTTGATTTCAGAAACATATAGCTATCAATAATGTTGCTTTAATAATGACAGCATTTCAACTAGCTTGGCAACAATAAATTATTAAGAACCATTTAGTTTGCTGCCAATAAAATTAACTTTATTAAACGGAAGCAAGGATTCAAATTAATATCAAATTATAAAATCGATTTTATAACTGAATTGTTGCATTTGTTTTGTGAAATTTCCGGAATGCATGGTTTAAATACAGGCTATTTTTATAATTATAATCTTGTATAATTTCAAAATTGCATTCAAAATTACATTATTTGATCTCTGATGCAAAAAATGTATGGCATTAAATTTGGTTTATTCCAAACCTTCAAATAAATATTTTGTCTATTCAATAATTTATAAAAACTTTCAAAAATAAATAAAAATATTTTTTTTGATTCTTCTTTAATTTTTACAAATTTTTTTTTAAAGTGAATCTAAAGTGAATATTTGCGGAAGTCAGAATTTCTATTACACATGTTAAGCTTACAAAATTTTCCAAAAGTTTATGTTGAATAAATAATAAATCGTGTTTTAAAATTGCCCATATTATATATATATTAAAAGTACGTACGTAACGTATATATATAAACATTCTTTTTAATTTATGTATATTAGATTTTAATGCAATTTATCAAACAACACTCGAAATACAAAAGCTACAACTTTAACGTGTTTCCTTTTATCCGTTTCGGAAAAAGGATATAATAAAGCAGCCAATATACTAAACTGGTACCGATATATATGTATATACATTTATATATGGTAGTGAGTGAGAGAAATTGTTTGATTACAATTTTAATTAGCTCTTTGCATGTTTTTCAAATATAAATTTAACATTAACATCATTTGTTTTTTTATTTTTCATACGTATACGTATACATACTTATTTTATTATTTATAACTCCTTGAAGCCAATCCGACTTTTCTTTAAGGGAATTTTTTTTAGAGTGCATTAAACCGCATTTTATTTAAGTATTATAATTTTGAGTGTAAGTAGAGAAATTGCAGAAATAATGGTTTCAAAAGTATGAGATAATTATGGTAATAAATGAAATGTATATAAAGTTTACAGAGTGGTTTTTTGGACAGAGCAGAATAAAGGAACTTTGGTTGACATTAATATTTTCTTTGATTTAAATGGTTATTTAGTTTGTAAGATCC
The DNA here is from genome assembly GCA_963920725.1 of Rhamphomyia laevipes. Classification (NCBI taxonomy): domain Eukaryota; kingdom Metazoa; phylum Arthropoda; class Insecta; order Diptera; family Empididae; genus Rhamphomyia; species Rhamphomyia laevipes. The sequence continues at coordinate 7,560,675 of OY987259.1, forward strand.
TCTGTCTAACTTCAACATTTTGAAACGTTAAAGCCCAGTTTTCAACGGCTATCAACGACGACTACTTTATTTGTATAGTACATGATTTACTTCTAATGAATCAAACCGGTGTTGTCGACTAGATACTACGTAACGTTACATACTACAACTAAAAATATTAGTTAAATTTATTGAATCTTTTAAATTGGATAGAACTCGTACAGTCCATATCTCGACACATCTTCCTCATAGCATAATATGTAAATAGTGTATTTAAATTATTCGATAAATAAATAAACTTCTAATTTAATCCATTCATCAGTGACACATGAAATTAATCATGTGTCACTAAAGGTCCATGATAAAAATAATAATAATTATAAATTATCTAAATAAAATTTAAAGCTAATTTGTTAAAAACGATTATTTAATGTAATCTGTCAAAAATTATATATGTACTGTCTGTCATCTTGGAAAATCTGATTAACAATCTTTAATTTTCACCTTAATACACAACAAATATGTTAAAATTCATTTAAATACACACAATAATAAAATGAATAACAATAAAATAAAGGATAATAATTTTACACATAAAATATTTTATTATTATGTACTGGAAAATGTCAACATTGTGTGCATATAAGATTATTTTAACTAGGATAATAATAATAATGATGATGATGATGATTATTCTTAGTTGAATTTATCATAACAACTTTCAACTTAACATATATATTCATATCTATCTTTTTGTTGTTATACGTATCCAAGTTGACAAGAAAAGGATTTAAGATTTTTCATATTTTTCACTGTATATAGTTAGTTAATGTGTTTGTCTTTTACCTGTACAAACTTTTTCAAACAACAAACACTAACGTACCGAAGAAAAATCAACATAAAATAGAAAAAAAAAAAAACATTTTATATATTCGCAGTATATTTTTTTTGTTTACACACCATTTTAAATATTTTAATTGCAAAAAGGATTTTTAGAATAAGGATATAAATGTGTGGTATAAGGATATGTGTAAAAGAAAATGTTGCTTTAAGAAACTAAGTATGAGCTAAAGATAATTTTGAGTATATAAAATTTAATTTTATGTAATATAAGTTAAAATAAATTTTATTTAGTTTGGATAGAAACAAGAAATAAAAAAAGGATATTCTAATGGAATTTTTAATTTAGTAATTTAATACGATAATAATTAAATTAATTTTATATATTGTTGCATAGAATTTCTTTTTTAGCTTGTAGGATATTTATTAAAAGGTCCTTCCGAATAGTTAGTTTTGAAATTGAATCTTAAAGTGCAGAAAAATCAGATTTGGCTTCTAGATTAAAAGGACTTTTCGTATTGAAAACTACAAATCAATTCTGAATAAAAATGTAAAATTCTTATAAGTTTAGTAATTATTAATATTGAAATTTGCAAAAAACTGAATTCATTCGTTAAAATGACAATAAATTTACTATAAAAGTCCTAAAGAATCCTTTTAAATCGTATAAATATCGTAAATCTATATCATAAATAATCCATCTCTGACACATATAACCACTTTTATACCATCAATTCAAATAAAATTCTTAATTCTCAAAAAATAATATCAAACTAACTAACCCACAATAAATGCCCAAAAAATTCATATTTATATATCAATTTAGAAAATTTCTATTTTCAATTGAATTTTTTATGGAAATCTTTAAACATGTTAAATGATCTGTATCAAAAATTCATTTCAAGGAAAAAAAAAAAGAAAATCCAATTTTCCTCAATTTATTTTAAGAGCATAAAGCAATCTAATAAAGCACCATAAAATATAGAAATATAAGCAAATAATAATATAAATTTATAAATGTTTGGTTTACATTTTGACCTAATCTTCAATGTTTTGGAATCGATTACCCTCCAAACAAACATTGATGTATATAACCCTAATATACATAGAAAGCTTTTTCAACAAAAAAATAAACCATATATCTTAAGTATTATATAAAAGATACTAGAATTAGCCGCAAGTCAAACCAATACTTTTTTTCTATTGTATTGGTTTGACTTTTGTATTAGTAATAAGGGAAAAATATTATGAAGTAAATCTAATAACAACAAATCTAAATCAAATTAAACTGACCGCTTTCTCATGGAAGCCTTCACTGGCTGACTAGGATCTATTACTTCTCTATATATAAAAGTATATACTAAAAATTTACATAGTTGATCTGCTTTCATTTTGTTTATTTTGAACCGTAAATTTTATGCTTTTTTTTTCTTCATTTTACACTAAAGGTTGGTCAGGACTAAAATCCTATTTGGTTTAATATTTAACAAAAAAAAAAATTAAAAAAAAATATGAAAATGTGAAAACTTAGAACTGAAAATTTATGTAAAGGGAAATTGCTTCCGGTTAAAAATCTTTTTAACTATGTAAATAAATAACAACAATACTTATAATTCAAATTTATTTTGTGAGCGTTGTTATGTTTATTCAGGGATGTATACAATTTAAATATATACTAGTAAATTTGATCGGTCTGTCAGTCAATTCACAAATTTTTGTATTTAAAAAGAGTTTAATCTTAAAAACTTTCATCCACACAAAGCTTCTGCAGATTTTGTAAAATTACAGAACCGAATTAAATATAATAAAGACCAGTCTTCTCGTTAGTGGTTAGTTACCATTAATTCAACAACTCTTTAAATAAGACGTGGTAAAAGTTACTTTCAATCGAAAGACTGCACAAATTCTATTTAAAGAAAAATAGATTTTCATTATTTACTTCCCCAGTAGTAAGTAGATTCCATAATTTCTTTCATTATTTAAATTAATCTTCATATAATAAAAGTAAACAAGTCCCAAATAATGATTACAATTTTTTTTCTTCTTGTAATCAAAAATATTTTATCCTGCAGGTATCCTGTTTACATAAATACACCGACACATTTATACGAACATTTTTTTTTTCTTCTTCATAATATTTTTATTTTCCTATCCTTGTTTTTTTATTATGTCCATGAATAAACAAGGATAGTGTAGAGAATATCCTTTTATATATCCTATCCTTGTTACTACCACCGTTCAATTAGAAAAACCACTAGCTATAATACTTTTCATTTTGATGAGAATTTTTTTTTTTTTTTTAAATTCATTCAGAAATTATGATGGATGGATAGATCAAATTAGATGACGGTTATTCAAGTTTTCCCATGTTAATTTCTTCGTTTTTTTTCCCCCAGTTCAGATTTGTTTGTATATAGAAAAAAAGGAGTGTTAAACTAAGGATTAAGGATGAGGTGACTAGATTTCATGGATAATGTCAACAAAAAAATATAATAATGAACAAAGATGAAATGGTTATGATTTTAGATGGTATTAATAAAATGGATCATCTATTTTGTGGTAGGTACAAGGATATTTCAAGTATTTTGGTTATTTTATAGAGAAAACACGAATATGATAATTAAAATTAGATTAAAGATTTATGTTGTACGGACGTAGTTAAAAAAATGAAACTTTAATGTTTAGGAAATATATGAAAATTACAAATATTAATTTAAATTTAGTTGTTGGCGAATCGTAAACAGATGAGAACTAGGAGCACCTTAATAATGGACAAATTTACATTTTTATATATTAAATTTTTATTTTTTTATCTGTGTGCAACAAGGGATTTCCTTTAGAGTTAATAAACTGAAAAAAAAAAATCCTTTTATTACGAGTACAAATATATTTTCAATTGAGTTTTCTCATATATACGAACCGGAAAATCAATTTGCATACGTTCTTTACAAAAATTTCCATGCAATACGATAACTAAAAAGTATATAATACTAGACGTTATAATAGTATCGTAGTGGCTTCAGCATCAGGTCATTCTGTGTTAACAAAATAACGCAACAACAGAAAAAAAAAATGATATCCTCTGATTTATATTTTGATTTTATTACGTGGACCTGAGAGGGTTAATTTTAAACAATTTTTTTGTCTGGCCCCCACATTAGAACTAATATAATTTAAAAAGGTTTTTGATTAGTTACAAAATTTTTTTTTTACGGAGATAAATTCAATATAAAACTTTAAACCCAACAAAAAAAAAAATAACGAAAACTTGAAATTGGAAAAATTCAAAGGAATTTAAAAAAGTTTTTTTTTTGTTTGTCGATTTCTGTTGACGACCGACATGTGTGTATCGAAAAAAGGACGTCAAAAAATTTATTGTAATGTAAATTTAATATTTTTTGTTTTAAAAGTTTTTTTTTTTTTTGTTTTATTTTGTTACTAAAATATTTGTTTATCATCTGTTGCAAATAATTTAATCATTTTGTTTTTGGAATTGAATTTCCTGCGTATAAAAATGGATTTTTTGATGGGGCCTTTTTTCAGTTCAATTTTAGATTTTAAATTTTAGGGAAGTTAAAGGCAAAAATAACTTAATATGGAAGATTTTTACTTTATTACATATTTTATACATTTAGTGTGAATATTTTAATGTTGAATTTCATTATTTTCTATTACATATATAAAATAAATGAAATTTTAAAAAAAATTGATTTTTATTCAGGATAAATATAAAATAAATTAAGAAATTAAAAATTTATTAAAAGGTTTTTTATTGTCATTTATAATTTTTACTTACGAATTATATTTTAATACAATTTTGTTAGTCCATTAAGAAAATTGTTTTTTATTTGGTTAACCGTACCTGTAAAAAAATAAAAATAAAAAATTAATTATTATATATTTTATGAAAATTTAAGAATTAATTAAAAAATTAAAAAAATTTAATTTAATTTTATATTCAAGATTTAAGTTTTAAATCAATTTTTATTAAATTTTCCATTTGTATTGCAAAAATTCTAAATATATGAAAAGAAATTTCCAATTACTGATAAAAACATTTTTTAATTTTCACATAAATATTTTATTTTTTTAATAAATAGTAACCATAAATTTTATGATAGGACAAATTGACAGAATATTGCCTGTCGCATACGATTCGAATATAATTCAATATTTTTCACGTAAATTTATTTGTAACCATAACACTAAAAAAAATAACACTAAAAAAATCATGTAACGTGAGGACAAAATCAGAATTGAATTATAAACCGCTGAAATATATACAACGAAAATGGTAATACGAGCAGTGTAAGGACCATTATTTATGTAATTCTGTTTAGATCTATAAAGATTTTACTTACAAAAATTTTAATCCTATTGACTTTTACTTGTAAATACTTCAAATTTTAACAATTACTTTCTATCAGTCAATTTTTCATTTCTAAAATCAAAATCAAAAAAAAAAAATATTCAAACTTTATTCGTCCTTTTTTCAAAAAACATAAATTTAATACTCGGTACTCTAATAATAAGTTTTTTTTGGTTTAATGTTTTGACTTCGTCTTTTTTTTTTGTTGTAAGGATCTACTAAGTACAAGCACATGTATATTTAATTTTCTCATGTCTTGAAACATGTTTTGTTGTTGTTGTTGCTATAACGTACATGATTTTCTAAGTACTTGTCATGCCCTCTGAGTGTTGTACAAGGATTGCTTGCTATGCGGTAATTCGTTATGCTAACATGTTTTTTTCGTAAAAAATATATACAACAACAAAAATAACAAAAAAAAAAAGGAAAAACTTTTCATGTATCCTTCGTACTTTGTATTATTATTTAAACTTTTGAAGGAATTTTTTTTTTTTTTTCTTATTTTTTTTTGTTGTGTATATAATGAATGTATACGTAACGTACATAATACGTCTTAAAGATGTTTACAATTTGAATATTGTATTTTGTGTTGGAGAAAGGACAACAGGGTGCATTTTTGTTGTGTACAAGTTTTTGAATTGTGTTTTTTTTTTTTTGGGAAACTTTTGAAGAAATTTAAATATAATGCCAGACAACAAACATATTTTCCAATTCTAATTTCGATTTCTTGTTGTTATTCTAATAGACCAAGGAGGCAGGAGAAAAAACAATGGAATCAATTCGGTTTTTGTTGTCTATCTACTCTGCAAAAATTGTCTGGGTTATTTCGCAAAATTAGTTTTCTATAATGAATTGAAAAGTTTTTTATGTATCAAATATTTAAAGTCTTTTAGTTTATTAAATTCATTGAAAATTATATAAATTTTTAAAATAATTAAGAAAATATAACTAAATAAATAATGGAAATATAATTTTTATTGTGGTTTTCTTTTTTATTTTGGATGAACAATTTATTCCTTATCCGGAAAGTACAATAGTTTATGTGAAATTAAAAGTTTTACCTTGTCTAAAGTCAATTGAACAATGAAGAAGTTTCATTAAAATAAACTATAATTTTTTTAATATAACAAAAGATATTTATAACAGATTCTAAATAAGTTTGGTTTTGATTAATTATTAATTCAAATTATAATTAATTGAATAATTTTATAATGAATAAATGGCGTTGTAATATAAGAAATTCACTTGTCATTCTCGTTGACTTACTACGGGCAATTTTATTTCGGTATCATATGATCTCTAAATACTTATAAATATAGTCTACAATCTAAAACAAATATTTTAAATATATCTTAACCAGTAAATTTCCATCGAGGTCAAGAAACCACAAAATGGCGAATAGCATTAAAGTGTAGCGATTGAATTTTAATTTTCTTTAATTTATTTCTAATTACTTTAAGATTTCCAATGTAGAATATACTAATAATTTAGGCTGAAAGTTACTATATGTTAAGATGGCATATAGAAACACATGGGAACACAATCAGACATCAGTCAAATTTAATTGTTTATTGATTTTGCTAAACAGAGGATTCCTACCACTATTTCAAAAGATTTTCAATTAATAAATATAATTGAAAGGTTAAAAGTAATGCAAGTTCTGCGTTGAAGTAGCATACGAAATTCAGTATATGTATAAATCTTTCAATATGTGTGATACATTTGTCAAATAATCCACATGCATCTGAAGAAGTTCGATTTTACCAAGAAAAAATCGGACTATTTTGTTTTCAAAAATGATGTTGGTAACGAGTATGATAAATAATTGATTTATGCAGACAAACCACGAACACTTGATTCACTCGAAGTCAACATCGAACGAATTATTAATGATATTCGAACAACTTTATGTGAAAAAGTATGCAAAAATTGGGTGTATCGAATTGGTTTTCTCAGACGCAGTCATTGTGGTTATATGAATGAATATTGTTCAAAAAGTAATGTTTAGGAACATTCTTCAAAATAAAGAAAACTTTTTTAACATTCATAATTTTTGTTTTATTTCAATTTAAAATTGTATCACGCTTAATGAAATACCCTATATTTAACGTACAACCTTCTTGTTATAGTAAGTAAAATATTGATTCTAAACCGATTCCGCTATAGGTACGATTACTATTGTCCCAATTACAATTAGATAATTTAACTAGAGACAATATTAGTGGACAAAATTCAACCTGTTTCTAGTAGGATCGCGAAAATGAATCTTTATCGCGAAAATGAATCTATACTAATTTCTATATATAAATGAAAATAATTTGACGTAAAAATTGAATTCATATGTAAAATTGCAACATAAGTTAATATTTTATTCTCTTAATTTTCGCTTCCTTTAACTTTTGCATTGTAAAAGAATTTAAGTTTTACTAAAAAATATAAATTATGTCACCGGAAAATGTTGGCGACGAAATAACATTTTTCTCTCAACACTTTTCATATTTTCAATTATTAAATTATTTAAGAAAAGCCTTGGTGAAATTTTTTAACAGCTTATTTTTATGTTTGAATAAATGAAATAATTTACTTTATCATAATAAAGCTAAAAGAAAAATATGATTGCATAAATTAACGTGTTCTGTATCCTTATGGCCATATCCATATACAAGTAAATTACCAAGCGAACAAAACGACATATTCACTTGAAACTCTCAAAAGGATACGCTATATTATATTTTTATGTGCCAACCGGTAATAAAAAAAAGAAAGGATATAATAAAATATGTTGTAGTGTTTCCAGGGACTAAAAAAAAACTAGATTTTTATCCAATTTGAATAGAGTTGAGAACGTAGGTATGTAAAGATTAATGAAATTATTAACAAAAAAAAAAAACGTTTTAATCTTCAGACTTTCTCTTTCATTTTAAATTAAAATAGGATAACAGATTTTTTTTATGAATATCCTTTCTAGGAATTATAGTAATAAAATAGAAATATTACGTGGTAAGGAAATGTACCGTGTAATAAATTGTGTAGGCTTTAAGTAGAAAGAAGAAATGATGAGATAATCAGCATTTTTGTAGTGCTTTTAAGTTTTATTACCACTTTTTATATTATTTTTAATTAAATAATTTATAAAACAAATACTGGCGGTATGTGAATATATGTGTATACTTATTCACTTCATGACGCTACAGTCCGTCAAGAGCATTGTAATCTTTTCAGTTACTTAACAATGTCTTTTTTATAGAACCAGGTCAGTTATAGTGTTGCAATTTGTTGTACTCCTGGCGACCAGGAGTAATTATGAAGAACTTCACTAGATGCAGTTGATGTGGTTTCAATTAGTTACAACACTGTGATGATCAGTGCTTTCTCTATTGCCCACACCCAGTTTAGTATGGTCCCCACACAAAATATCGAAGTGATTATGATTACTAACAAAAAGAACCGATTTTCTTTACTAAGTTTGATTTAATTGTAAATAGAATTTAATTGTAATTAAAACGACTTAAAAAGAAACTTGTTGAAGCTAATGAATTAAATCGTATGTACAATTAAATATAGTAGTTTACTTAAAACGATAATACTTTGTATTTACAACAACAAATAAAAGTGAACAAAATGAAGTAAGTGGAAATATCTAAGAATAAGAATCAAAAATCGATTGAAAAAGTTATCGAATTATGACTGAAAACTATACGGTTTGTCAGAAAATCTTTAAGATAATTATTATATAGCCAAAATTATTTAAAATAATGCATATCAATAACAAGGACAATTTATTAAAATTTTATAAATCATTATCATATAAACTCATAACCTCAATAATTAAGTGTAGATTAAATTAAAACATGTTATCGACATTTGATGTATACGTATATGTAAATACAGACATCCTAACCAAACGGTTACCCCAAAAATGACAAAATTCTCTTATATTACAATACTTGATATCCTTACAGAATTGAACAACATTTTCCTTCCTTAGAAAACTAGAAATATTAAATTATTATCGTACAATAAAAATTACCACTTTTCTTTCATCCACTTTTGGCTAAGTACTTTTAAAAGGACTTCATTTTCTGCAAAAAAAAAAAAATCTCTCCTTCATTAAAGTGCACATTAAATATAGACCACAATTCATAATCAGAGGATCTATATTTATACAATAGGTTTTACCACATATTTTTTTCAGGACATTAATATGAACAAAAAAAAAACACAATTCTTTAAGATTTCATTGTTTCTCCTTTTATTATATATTTCAGTGCTTCTTCAAATTTTCACTATACATATATATAAAAATAATGAACTTACTAAAGGATTTTTCATCTCCTTTTAAAATTATACACATCATAAAGACAGAAAAGTTAATTCTATTTATATATTTGTAACTGTACCACCAACCCTCCAAAAAAACCATTAAATTGAGGTAAGGTTTTTTTTTTTTACTTAATTCATTGCTCATTACATTATTACTTAAAAAAAAAATGTTTCTTTTTTTTTATTCTTTTGCTTGTGTTCTTTTTTAAACAGGCAACAGAAAAAGGATCCTCAAGAGAAAATAAAGAAAAATATTATATAGGAGTGAAAAAAAGGATATATAATTTGGTAAAAACAAAAAAAAGAGAGAAGAATAACACCGCCGTGAATGTCCTTTCATTAATATTATTTTATTATTATATTTTTAACTCCTACCGCCATTTTATTTCATTATCTTGACATCATTTTTATTTTATTTTATCATTCACTTCTCCACCTTCAATTTTATCATTTATTCACTCATAAAATATGATTCTTTTGTTTGAATTTTTTTAACTGAACCGGAGTCCTTTTAATTTTATATCCTACTAAAAAAGGATTTTTTTTTGTTGTTGTAACCAATACAATGACGTAAAATTATAGTCAAGTTACTTATCTCACCGCTTTTATAATTAGCAAATTAATTTTCTTTGTGACAAAGTGACTTTATTTTTCTATTTTTTTTTTTTTTTATTATATTTTTGTGATAATGTATCAGTGCGTGTGTGTGTGTTGAATAGTATTTTTGCTCGATTAAGGACATTTTTTATTATACTGCAAAAAAAAGTTTCCATTGTAACAGTCAACACATGTTACCAACAAAAAAATATTTGTTCAATGTGTGAAATAAATTATTTTAACTTTATCATTGTCGTAGTCCTTAGACTTTATCGCGTATTACACATTTTTTATATATTTTTCCTTAAAAAAGGCGTACGAAATTATTTTACCCAAATAAAAATATAATAATGATGGATAAGAACACATTTTTATCGTGTTTCATTAAAACTTTATCAAAATATTCTTTTTTGTTTTTCAAAATTAAGTTTGTATACGTATTTCTTTTGTTAACGCAAAAATGTTGGACTACGTACCGTAAAGTAATATAATTTTAACCCATTTTACAAAAAATTTGATATACAATTTTTATTATGAATCTGAGTTTATTAATTCAAAAATGTCATTATAAAAAATTAATGAAGAAATCCTTTAAATATCGACAATAATAAAATGTATACGTATGACGATTATTTACCGAAGAAATCTTATTATATTAATAAATATAGAACTTATTTTAAAAAATGTAAATTATTTAAGACCATTCGTCGTTTTTGTATAGCTTTGCTTATATGATTTAGCATGAAAAAGTTATTAAGGAGAAATCGACATAAAATTGTTAGCTCTTTTTGACATTCCAAATATTATTGACGTTTTGCCCTAATCGACTATAAACTGTCGAAAAAGTGACAAATAATACTTGCTTTGTATCGAAAAAGAACCATTACTAGTTTTTAAAAAAGATTGGATTGATATCAAATGCAATTAGAACCAAAGAAAATAAAAAGAATTAAACCTTTCGCAACGGAGATGGGACAAATACGTACTGTGTACACACGTGATCAATTGTTTCAGCTATAGCTGAATCACGTTAAAAAGTATCCAGCTTTGAAAGAATTAAATAAAGAGAAGTTTTTCGAATCCTAGGGATGTAATCACATACACGTCATACTTTTATATTGGAATTATGACTTTGCTGTAAACTTCTGGAGGCAATATACAAACTATAGATAACTTTTATTAAACTGCTTTTAAATTATGAATTCGATACGATTAAAATTTATGTTCTTGCCCCAGTGAGCACAGTTAAATTAACTTGAAAATTCCGTATCATAAAATATTTTTAAATTATTTATATCGTAAAATTGATCGCTAAATAATAAATATTTTTTTTTGTACTTACTTACATATATAATTATTTCCCTATTTCAGATTTAATGTATAAATTATAATAAATTTATATCTTCTACTTTGCAACCCGCAACCAACAATAAACAAATTTTTTTATTACATTTTATATTCAAGCATGTCAACAAATTTTTGTACTAATTGGTACCTTGCTCAATTTGAACTTAATAGCAAACCACCATTTTACTTATTAATTATACCATAAAATTTAACTTTTTTTTTCATTCTAACCTATAAAAAAACTAATAAAAATTTAATATAATAATAACGAAATTATATAGTAAATTTTTTTCATGTTACTAATTAGTCTGATAAAAGAAAAGAAACTAATGTTTAAGTTTAACGAAAGTTTTGTACCTAATTGGTTCACGTTATTTTATAGAAAAAAAATGGTTATTTTTTTTATATTAATATTAGGCGCATTCTAGGAAAAAAGTTTCAATATAAAAATGTATAAAAATAATAATATTATATATAAAAAAAGTTTCTGATAAGAAAAAGACCTTCAAACTAAATAAGATTTAATCGAACCCTGAAATATTTAAATTTGTTTTGCACCAACAGAATGTAATAAATATGTTAAAAATGGGTTTGTTAAAATGAAGAGGTTACTTTAACAGATAAATTATTATTCAGAGGTAAATTAAATTAAAATTCCGAACAGATTTTCATATTTCTTATGTTGCCTATACATTGTTCAAGCTGGCGTTGTCAACCAGGTTGTAAATTTTAACTACACATATTTCAACTTGATTTAAAACAAATATTAACAATTGTCAAAAATCTCTTTCTATTTTTTTTTGGTAAAAAACGTGAGAAAAACATTTTTTTTTTTTCAAGTTAGTGTTCTGTTCCATAGTTCAACTTACTACAATAAACAAACACGCTAATATATATTTTAAAATATATTTTAATATAATCTTCAACCGATTTGTCAATGTTCTGTAAAATTGCCCACAAAAGACACAACTTGCTTAAGTTGTCAACATGTTAATAAACATGTATTATAATGTATGGGCAGCTTGACATATGAACCATGTGAACCGGTGAAGTCATTTTGGATTCCGATTTTTTGATTCCTTTTGCAATGTTTTCGGAATTCTTTCATGTTGCCAAATTATAAAAAAGTCAGAATTCAGTTGACTTCATTATTAATGAATTAAAAATTAACTCAAAATGAGTTCAAACCGCAGCCAAATTTTTGATGTATAGCATACACAAACTGCTTTGTTTTTAAAATATATTTAGATTGAGAACTGATCCATTTTGAATTTAGAAAAATGGAATCCGAATGGTGTTTAAAGGGTTATTAATTAATTATTATTTATGATAATTGATTTATTTTTGCAATAATTTTTGATGAAACTATGATTTAATAAAGTTTTGGCAAGCAATTAATAAAATTGTATTCTTCTTTGCCAGAGGTTAAATTGTTTACGATTGTAAGTGTTTGATAGTTCATGTATACTCCGCCAGGTTAAATTATTTATACCTGAAAGGAACATTAAATCATTTTGGTAATTTTTGTAGTTAAGTACTAGAAATTATAATTTTTACCACAAATAATGTTGCAATTATGTTTTACGAAAGATCGATAAGAAAATTTATTTTATTACATTTTATGTTATAATTTTTAATTTATATAAATTTAACTATTTTTACGCTTAAGTTCATCAAGTTAATTTTATGATCACTCCATTTTTCTATATTTATTTATTTATCCAATAAATTTTCTTGGAATTTTTTTTTCCAAAAATAAGTACGTAAACTTTGGAATTTCTTTTGAATAACTTTTTTTTTATATAAATGTTTTAATTTATGTTATCAAATATATTAAAGACAGAGAATTACACTAAACCAAATTTTCATATTTACTTATGTAAATATTCTATTTTGATTGTAATGTAAACATAATGTGGTAAATATTAATTAAGCAACTGAATATCAAATCTTATGTAAATACATAAATTAAGTGTAAATTTTAATAGAAAATTAATGATGATTTGATATATATATCTAAGATATTATGTAATGGTTTAATAGAATTATGGCAATTATGATGTTATCATTTATAAATTCTTTGATCTTAAATTTTCTTTTTTCCGAGAGACAGAAACAAAAATAAAAAATAATGAAATTTAGATTGATGAGAATCGGTAATTAATGCCAAATGTTAGGAAATTTATATAAACACAAATATAATTAAGTTTCGCTTTTGTGACTTTGGAAAATGATTGACAGATTGAGATATTCAAGATGATAATAAAAATTTATTTGACTTAGTATATCAATTGTGGAAAACATCAATTTTGTACTAGATGAGAATTGTACCTTAAATTTATCAGCTGCACATTTTTATTTTAATTTAGCTTTTTCATTTACTTTGTAGCTTGTATTATAGGTCAAAATGTAGCGATGGCAGAATACAATTTTGTGATGATTAAACAATTATGTTTTTGTAACGTCAGGTGACAATAACATCAACTTTGAGATTAAATGAAGAAAATAGCATTAGCCAGTTTCCAGTAGTCAAATATGTAACTTTGGTATGAGTAAACAAATGAATCGATGTCGTTGAAAGACTGAAGCCAAGCAACACTCTATTAGACAGTCATCGTTGAAATGACTTCATTGACTTCATGTAGTAGACTCGGTTCCAACCAAAACTAGTTTTTATTGAATCTAAACATGAAACTAGAAGTACAATACGAACTTCATATTTCCGATCGAAGGACAGTGTTGATGCGGAAATTAAGGATATTAAATATTCATGGAAACTGGAGAAATGCTGATTCGATTAAGTAAGTGGTACAGATTCAAATTTATATAAAGATAGAGCGATGCTTCCGTTAAACTTATTTGCTACCCAATAACTCCCCTTTAATTTACAACACTATAATATTATTTGAAAGCTGCTATGGAATTATTTTACTATGATTGATAAGTTTATTTGATATTAAAATTTTAAATTTCTGATAAAGTTTTTGTTTCGTGGCATATTTTCAATAATTATTAATGCGTTCGATAAATGACTTTTATAAAATTTTCAATGTAATCGAATTGTGAAACTCTTTTTATACGCATTTAAAAAAATTGTATCCCAAATTTACGTGATTATCTGATCGATTTTTATTATAAGAATTTTGTTTATCGCTAATATAAATAAAAATAATTAAATTACTAATTGTAGAAATCGTAAATCGATAAAGAATTTATGTACTTCTTAATAATAATTAATATTCATAACGAAAAATTAATTTTTCTATTATTTTTATATCATTTTTATGATTTTTCTTAACAAGGACGAATTTCTTATTGCAAAATGTTAAAGCTTTTTTATTCTGAGTCATGTTTCATTTACAATTTTTATGGATTTTTTTGTTTTTTTGTTATTACGAAATCCTTTTTGGTTTGAGAAAATGACTGTGGTTATGAGCTCGTTTTATGTCTATTATAATTTTGAATCCCTAAGTATTTTTCGTCTTCTAGATACGTAATAATATTTTGTTGTTTTCATATTATAATAGAAGTTTATTTTATTAGTCATGTTGTCATGTAAAGGATGACTAAATATATTTTACATATAAAAAAAGGATTATTAAAATAATTTGATATATACGACTATCTGGCGACAAAATATATAACTTTTTTATATTTTATTTTCGTAAATTTTACGATATTACAAAAAAAAAAAAATTATTTGTGTACCACGAATTTTGGTTAGAGACAATGAATTGTTTGTGGTATGATTTTTTTGTTGAAGGATGAAATAAAATTTTGGTATTATAACAAAATTAGTATCATAAGTAATAAAAATATACAAATGAATTTTTTTTCAGATATTTAAATTAAAATTTTATTATTATTAAATTAGTATCATTAAAATATAATTTTTGTATATAGGAGAAATTCGAAAATAAAATAAATTTTCAACTAAAGGGTGTTCAAAATTGAGGTATCATTTTGATTTTGACGCCATTTTTTTTTTCTACCAGGAATTTTTATGCGAGGGTTCTTCAGGTATATTCTAAATACATTCCGGTTAGTTAATATGGAATGCTACACGAAGGACCAACGTGTTTTTGTTATTAAAACATTTTTTGAAATTTTTTTGAATTTTTTTAACAAAATAATATTCACCGACGAAGCTCATTTCCAGCTCAATGGCTATGTCAATAAACAAAATTGCCACATTTGGGGTGAAGAGAATCCAAGGGTTATAGAGCAACCATTACATTCACAAAAAGTTACGGTTTGGTGTGGTTTGTGGTCAGGAGGAATCATCGGACTATATTTTTTTTAAAAAGGCAAATGGAAATGCGATTACGGTCATTAGAAATCGCTACAGGGAGATGATCCGAAGCTTTTTGTGGGGGGAAATTGATGATTTAGACGTAGAGAATATGTGGTTTCATCAGGACGGCGCCACTTACCACACAGCAAGAGAAACAATGGATCTTTTGAAGGAAAAGTTAGAAAATCGCATTATTTCTCGTAGAGGAGTGAATTGGCCACCAAGATCGTGCGATTTGACACCGTTGGATTGTTTTTTTTTGTGGGGTTTTCTGAAATCGAAAGTGTACAGCAATAATCCCACCCACAACAATTCAAGAGCTTAAAAACAACATTATCGAGCAGATTTCAACCATTGACAACAGTTTTTTCAACAACGTGATTCAGAATTTTGGTAAAAGATTGGGAGCTTGCCGAGCCAGTAGGAGGGACATTTGGCCGACATAATTTTTCATTATTAACCGGAACCTATTTGTAATAAATTAAAATAAAAATATATTTAATATTTAAAAAAAAAGTCTTTTTTTATTAAAATTAAAATGATACCTCAATTTTGAACACCCTTTTTATAATCATGGAAAATATTTTGTATTTTTGTTTTTTTAAATATTCAAATGATTTAAATTAAATTTCTATATAAATATTTTAATTGTACCATACAAACAGAATATCAAAAATCATATTCAAATCATTAAAATATTAAATTTTCTAGAAATTTATTTTATTCATCTTTAATATCCGCAATAATTTCTGTGGAATTCAAATTATTAATATAATATAGAAATAAATAATTTTATTTTCCAAAGGGAAATTACCAGGATAATTTGCAAATGAAATAAAATAAGAAAATATTTATAAATCTATATATAAATTTGCTCCTATTCGACTTGATATAAACTAAAATTATCCAAACAGAATTTATGATATCGCAATAATCAAGAAGTCATCAAAAATACATTTTATGATATTAAGCATCCACTCCCCGTTCGTTAACTATATATTTGAACTCTTTTAATACTTTTATAGTCCTCCAGACTTTTTAATATATATATATATATATATAGAAGCATTACCCTACTTTACATTAAGGATATTAAAAGTGGCGGCAAACAACATCTAAAATAAAAATAAATAAAATAAAATTAAGTCAAGGTGTACGTATATGATAGAAAATTCTAAAAATTGCAAGTGCATATAACTATCCACCTTTAGGGTATGTTCTACTTTAAGAGTCTACTTTAGAAGAGCATCAAAACAAAATATATATGAAGATTTTTGAATTTTTTAGTTATTCACTTTTATATATAAAAAATTAGGTTATCCAGGATCAAAAATTTTCATATTGCTTGCTCTGTAATATCTTCTATTCTCTATACAGTATAAATTAATGTAAGATTTTTATGTTTACTATCAAAATTTTTCTTTACAATATTACAAGGACGATTATCATTAACCTTTTTTTTCTTCTTGCTGGTAAGTTTTAACTTAGAATGGTTTAGTGTTTGTTAAATTAATATAAAAAAATTAAACAAAAAATTGTTGGTGGTAAAAATGTCTTATGATGAAAATAAATTAATTTTCTTATGTTGTATTACCAAGTCTGTTTTTTTTTTTTACTTCCTTTTAAGGAAATTCTTGTCGGCGACATAAATTCCATAAAAACATTTTTATGAATTTCTTGTCGCCAAAATATAAAAATAATAAAAATTATTGTAATCCAAAATAAAAACTTAGATAATAAATTTTTTCTAGTACATACCAAGAAAAAACATTATTGTCAAAAAAATTTTTTTTTTTTATATTATCACAAAAGCAATAAAAATTATTTGCGATGATGCAAGCAGCAAGCCAAACAAAAAATTATGGTATAGAGGAAAGGCCTTGACAGGATTCTATTAAGTATGAGAGATCAATAAATTAAATATCCTCCATACAACGACAAATAACTATAAATTTGGCAGAAAAGATATAATAAATTTATTGTTAGCTTGTAAATAAATTAAATAATTGATATCGTCAGTTCAGTAGTTTTTTGTCTTATAAGATTTTTTTTAGTTTTTTTTTTGTCAGGAATATAATTTTTTTTTGAAAAAGATTTTTTATTAGATTTATTTTTTCTTCATTTGAGATTTAATTTTTGTTTTTGCTTATACGATAAATAACAATTAATCTGACGAAATAATATAAGCGAGATGTTATAAATGTTTCATAATTACACATTTTTCTTATTTTTTTTTTAAGGGAAAATTTAGAGTTCATTTAATAGGATCATCAAATTATATATATAAGTAATTAATACGCTTTTCGTTCTACGGATCAATTTACAGGACTATTTATATCATTTTAATTAAGTATATAAATCAATTTGTTGAGAGAGATAATTTAAAAATTAAGGATAAGAATAAAATTATGGAAAAAAAAATGGCGCCAAACAGTGATATAAAATACAAATGAAACTGATGAGGTCAGCTGGCGATTAGTTGTTTGTTTTATGCTCTGTAACATTTAAAAATAAAAAAAAGTTGTCGATGAATAATATTATGAACTGCTAAAGCTTTAAGATTCAATACTGAACTGACGAATCTAAATATATTAATAATAGCATTAATAATTTATAAAATCAGTAATAGTTTACTATATTTGTTTAGATCTGTACGAGAACTGCTGTTTAATATACAATTTTATTTTACTGAATATAGGAAAAACGACCCTATTATCAGAATGCTATGTTCAATTAATAATAGTGCTTGCTGGCAAATTCGATTTTATCTATAGTAAACTTCAACTTAATTTATGTATTTGTTTCAATTTACTTTCACGAGTAGTTTTTAACAAGTGACAGTGAAGGAAAGTTAGTAGCACATTCTTTTAAAAACTGTGCCCCCTTATGTTAATGATTTTATGTATTAAGCAGTTATGACTAATTACTAACATTTTGTTTGTTTTCAACACGCAGAGCTTAATCCACTGTCGATCGTAAATATTTTCTTAGCATGTAAAGAAAATTCAAAAATTCAAGCTTGAAGTTTAAAGATGTTATCTTGTTTTTATTGTGTTTCTTATCGTTTGTTAATCGAGCATACTGACAGCATCGCTTTTTAAGCTTATGTCAAGAAATAGTTTCATTTTTAAGCCTCCAGTTTCTTGGCGACAGGAAATTGGTGTTTGACTCTAAGATTTATTAGAGTTAAATAATATATTACTAAAAGGATTGTCTGAGTAGTATTTAATTGTATTAACCAGGACTTCATAATTTCTTTTTGCTCTAAAATGGTTTCTCATAAAAGCAGAAAAACAATATAAAAATTTACATATATTTTATAGGAACTGAGAAATCTCCAAAATACTTAAATTACTTATTACATAAAAGTTACACGTAATATATTAAATATTCCTCAATAACATCAACAAATTTTACAATCTTTTCTGAAATTTAATTTCATCTAATATCTTAAAATCTAAACAATTAGCGAACACATTTGATGTATTTCACCTCGATTCAATTACAAAGTTTACTACAAGTACGTTACAAGCTAAATTTTTATTTTATGAAGTATAATGTTTTCACTATTTCGACAAATTCGACATCGTAAACGTGAACTATTTAAAAATTAATTATATTTTTTTACATTTGTTAGTCGAAAAACTATACAATCACGAATTTATGCTGTTTTTGTTGAATCTATCTTTCAATATTTTTTTTTTCTATTAATGAATTCTGTTAATCATCAATGAAAATTAGCAATTTTCTGTGAATTTTTTTATTTTACATTTATTTTTGCAGTAACCGTTTGCTGATACTGCAATAATTTTATAAATTTATATAAAAATTTATTGGAAATTCCCATTAAAGTCAAAATTAAATATTGTAAATCTATTTATACACAAGAGAATACTATAATTTTAAATAAGTTTGTAGTAATGAAAGTAAATTTTGCTAAATCATCAAAGAATTTTTGAAGATTATATGAAAATTCATGGTATTGCAAAAAAAAAATGAATTCTTTTAATTTAATGTTTTTGTCTTTAAGATTGTAATTATAAATGATTTTCTAACGAAATAACCTGTTAATGAATCTAAAACCATCGTTTTAACATTTTTCATTTTAAATTCACCTCTAGCCCATTTTAATCTTAAAAACCAGTCCCCCGAGAGTTGATAGAAATGAAATTTTTTTACTATTATTAATATATAAAAACTTTGTACTGTGACATGAAATTTTACTACTCATGACGATGAAGAAAAACTTAGTATAATGTTAAAAATCGAGTGAGTCATTAAACTTTTGAAGAACTCGGAATTTTCTAAATAAAATTGTCTGGTAAAAATTATAATTTAATAAGAATTTATTTAAAATTATTTGAATTGAACTTATGACAATGTTAATTCCAATAATTTAGAATTATATAGTAGACACTGTCGGTAGGATACTTTCGAGAACATATGTTAGAAAAGTAATGCAGAGTAGAATAAAATATAGTGTAAATAAATCTTTTTGACTGCAGGGGCGCCACAAATAATTCAACTCTATGATAAAATATGATAAAAGTCCAACAAAAATGGTATTAAACCAACCAAAGTAGAAATGAATTTATACTTATCAAAATTTAGTAACTAAAATCGTGAATATAATAAAATACCATCGATTTAATTCTAAATATTGTCCTTACTGTTACACTGGAAAGCAAAAGGATAAATAAAACTTTGTTCTATATTAGTATTAAAGTATACTTCATAAGGTATTGCGTTTACAATAGTGCAATTAAAGAAATTAAACTGGAGGTGAAATAGAAACAAAAACGATTTGAAAATTCGAGATAACTTTTTGAAATTTGAATTTAATGAATTCAATGCATTGATTTATAATTTCAACAAACATAAAACTTATCAAGAAACATAAAACAGATATTCAAAATTTCATATTTCCTAATATTCATACAATTCGATAATATTTAACGACAATTTTAAAGGATAATATAAGAAATTTATATAATTTGAAAAACCTATTAAACAAATTCATAATTACTCAAATCGATATATGGTGTTATACCTTCTATTTATTTAGTATAAAAATTTATTAACCTATTTTTTGTTTAATCCATAAATATTTATATAGAATCCTTGTAAATATTCTCCGCATAAAAATCTATAAATCTTATTAAAATTATTCTAACCAATTTCATCAGAATATTCAAATTTTCCATAAACAAAAATTTAAAGAATGCATAAAACTATACAGAATCCTTATATATAACCATGACTAAAGTCCATAATAAACGCTTTAAATATATATCCTCGATAAACACCAGTCAAAGTTTTTCATATATTTTAGAATTTTCTAAATTATTATAAACCAACATTAACAAATTTACATAATACTGACGGATATTTTCATGTGGTTAGATTGGTTTTTAACTTGGAAAACCAAAAAACCATTAAATATTCAAACATGGTGTTTTCCGAAAACGTACAGAAAAACTAAAGATTTTGATCATGGATAATGTGTACGCAGAGATAGGAAATTGTTGACGAAAGGTTTCTGATAAATTTTTTTTATAAGTTTTGTTAGAAAATTGTTGATTGTGAGTGTATAATAGTTAAATAAAATTGAAAATTAAAGTTAGATAATAAAATTTTATTAAGAAAATATTTTAAGGACTAAAGTTTTTGTAGACAAATTAATCGAAATTGTGATTAACGACAGTAAATTTTAAAATTTTAATTAATTTTTCAATTTATATTTTTTATTAAAAATAAGTTTTGTTAAAAATTATTCCCGATACGAAAATGTTATAATTATCAGGTGGAATTATCTTTTTTTTAATGTTCTTTATATGGTTTGCCCATTTTAAATAATGATCAATCTTAGCCCAAGGATATTTAAAGATTTTCACCTAATTAATTTCAATATTTTTGATATTCAATTTAAAAGTGTTAGGGTTAACTTAAATTCATTGTTTGGAACATCTTGCATGTTAGACAAAAGCTAATGTAAATCATTCGCACTATATTATTACAGCTTCTTCAGTGTACAATACCAAATTTCCAAATAAAAATTAGCAATAAATCTCTTCTTTTTTAAACATTTTAAATACAAAATTGTAGTTGAAAATTAATGGTAAACGAATACATTTTCTAAGTTACTGTTCCATTCGATTATTAGGAAACTGTTAAACATGTGGTAATAAATTTTCTTTAAAATTAATCAGTTTAATTAAAATTTGAGATATTTTATGTAATAATCGAATCAAGCTCGTGATTATTCATCATTGACCAAACTCGTAATGTTGATGAAACAGCATAACAGTCTTAGTGACAGCCACAATCATTCCGAGCGACAACATCCTTCAAGGTGTGGAAGTCGTCTGAACCTCAACAACCTCATATTGACGGAACCGACAAACTTGTACCGCTAACAGAACAATTGTGTGTAGGTGGTGCCTTTTTTAAGTAACAGGTTACAGTGGAATTCTGGTTTTCTACCTATTGCCTTGAAGGAGCCAAATTTTTAGCTGACTGAAGTATAATAAATTTCTTTAATGGTTTTGTTAATGTCATTCAATTTAATATATTTTACAGTGTTGCCTTTATCGATATGCCAACAAATTTAAAAACATGATGGAAATTTGTAATACCAATATTTTCCAATCTTATATTGATTACAATATTTTTTCATCCCAAAAAGGATTAACAACCAATCAATTGTAACGATTATTATTAGTAATATTTCGAGTAAATAGTGACACCATCGTTTTTTTCTTTTCAGTTTTAAAATATTGTAAATTAGCACATCAAATTTTTTAGTATAGGACCGTAAAAATTTTGATGAGATTTCTAAATAGTAAATACATTATTTAAATTTAACAATTCTGGTCATTGAAAGTAGGAGTAAAGTGTAATTTTATTAAGCAAATTAATTAATGCAATCATAAGAGCCCATCAGTTAAATTGCAATTTTATAAAGATACGAATATTTTTATCTGACCATTTGTAAAAACAATATTTATCAAAAGCTTTTAAAATTGATTTGCTTCTAAACTTACTGAAGGTATCTTTTATATACCGATAAATCTGCCTTTAAGTAGGCACGTTTTAATTTCTTTCACGAGAAAGTATGTCTTTCACGAGATGAATGCGTTTGTGAACGATTTCAATCCATACCAATCCTTCCATTCCTTTTACCATAAAGGACGACATATTTATTGGTATGTAATTCTTCGTATATTTTTACAAAACTTTTTAACGTTCTTGCATTTTTTCGATACATATTATCCCATAAAACTAAAATATTGTTTTGAATTCCCGTAAAACAAAAAACCTTTATAAATTAATAGTTTCCAAACTAGATACTCTAACAGACCATACAGTGCCGCTAAATCAGATCATTGTTGTTGATTGGAAATCACAAAAAAAAATGCTTCTATATTCTTTTGTGTATTTGTCCAAGCGAAAAACTCCTTTTTTTCTGTATACATATCCAATCTCTATATAAAAAAATGAAAAATGCACATTTTTATTTTAAATAATTGGTATTTTGTTTTGAATCCTTTTTAGTATATATAACCAATCCGGATAAATCACTCAATCAAAAATGATTTTTTTTATATACATATATATATATTGCAAAAACGGCTCACTAGTTACAATATTCTCGCAATTCTTTTTTTTTTTTTTTGTGGAATCTTTTACGTGATACGTTGTTGTCCTTTCATCCGTAATGTTTTGTTACTTATTATTTTATAGCAACAAATTGACTGATACATATATTTTATAGCTACACAATTGGTTATACATCATACGTTCCATTCTCAGTGTAAATATCCTATTTATTAAAAGTAGCTTTTTGTATGTATCACAAAATAATGAACGGATTGTGTATAAAGTCGACATTGTACAAAAGGAAAATATTTTTTTTATATAATCGATTGGAAAAATATCATCATCACATGTATTCTTTTCGGTTATCATGATACGGAATCGATATTAATCTATCTTTATTTATATAGCATGAGATTTATTACAACAGATTCTCTATTTTTCATATATATAGCGTGTATACGTTATTATATATTCAAGAAGCTTTAGAAAAGCTAATGGTCCTTTTTTGTATCTATATATTTATACCTTATACAAGCTGTGTTCCATATAGCGTATATGATTTTAATACTGAACTACGTTGATGACTGACTATATAAGAGGGGAAAAGAATTTTTTTTTATTTACGTTTGACTTGTTATATAGTGTCCTTTTTATAACACCGTTAACTATATAACTATATTCTCTATCATATAATTATTATTGTCCTTGTTGGGGATAAGAGAAGTGGTGGCCATATAATTTCTAATTTTATGATTTATTCTATTTTAATTGACAGTGAAATATTGTTTAGGTTATAAAATGTCATTTGTATTCATTTTTAAGTCATATAATGTCAGGAAAAAAGTGATAGTATAATTTTTGTTGGGAAGATTGGCTGTTTCTGTATACTGTAAACCATAAGAACGAAACTCTTATTAAGACAAACTATATACAGATTTTTTCTTTTACAGATGAAACTATATAGCTACTTAATATTTGTATATACGGTATATACTTTTATAATGATCCTTAAAGTGGAATATTGGTATGAGAAATTAATAATTTAGAAAAACAATGAATTATGATCATAATATAAACAATCAAGATAACAGTTTATGATGACAAGTATATGCGTATCGCGTGTTGCTAATATTAAGGTGGTATTTTTAAGAAATCCTTAGAAAAATTAATTATATTGATTTTTTTTTATATAAAAGGCGTTACAGTTAAAATTATACGTTGTTGCTTTTAAAAAGGACGAAAGATTACTAATTTTTTTTTGCAGAATAAATTGATTTACAAAAGTGAGAAAATTGTATATAATTTTGATTAATGGTCCCTTCGATTTTATTAACGATATAATTTTGACTGTTTTCGAAATATCTTTTACAGGACTATATATTATTTTGTGTACGTTGTTATAGACAGCATTAGATTTGTGGGCTGAATAATTTGTATGTATAAAATTATTTCATAATTTATAGTATTTAAAAGTTAAAAAATTATTAAGGATCATTTAAATATATCAAAACCATAATTTCGTTAATGATCAAAACCATTTTTTTTTTAAATTTTAATGTTTAATTGCTTAAAAGTCTACTTTTTAATGACCACGAATATTTATGGATATCACAAAAATATAATTTTAATAAAAAATTTTGAACAGGTGAAAAAATTTAAGGGTAAATAAAAATAAATAGAAAACTATAAACTATAAAAAAAGATTTATTTTTTTAAAAAACATTCTTAACTACGAATATATACGTATACAATAATGCAGTCTCTATGCCATTTAAAATTTAATCCTACACACAAGTCCAATATTCTAGAGAATTTTATCTATACATTTTAGCAGTGAAAAGAGTGGAATAGTATTTTAAAAAAAAATTGTTTTGTAAAGTATTTTTGCTAAAATACTTTAAAAATATTCTTTCTAGTTCATTTAATAGAAAATATTTCCTGAACATCAACTTTAATAATTGCAATTTGTTGCATTTGAACTGCATTTCTAACATTAAAGTTACATGGTAAATGTGGAGAACGATTCTGAAATGCTGTCCAATGAAAAATAATATTATGGGAAGATAATAATCAGGTTTTAAGGTTTAAATATAAAAAAATTATTCTTAGAAAAAATGTCCTTTTTATAGTTGTAAGGAAGAATTGTAATGAATATAAAAATTAATTAATTTAAATGTTCAAAAATATTTTTTTTACTAAATAAAGTTTTGGGTAATAATAAAAATATTAATTTGATGATAATATGACATAAGAGCTTAAGTCGAAAATCTTAATTTTACAGAATTCATTTTGTAAAAAAAAACTCCATTTTTTTAATTTAAAAATCAATTTATAGTCATATTTTATAGAAGAAGTTTATCACAATTAAATGTGATTTTTCTTTCGAAATTTTTTTCAAAATAAAATAATTAACTATTAGAACTTAAGCTGTTTTAATAAAATCAGTTTGAATCAAAACTGGTTTATGTTAGCATAAAAGTCTGTAAATTTCATGTCACGTTTGGATAATGTAAGTTTAAGTGTAAAAATTAAAATTATCTAAAAATGATATTAAATTTTTGATACAATAATTTAACTTAACATAAGTTCTTAACTTAACATAAGCTCTTTTAATAAAACGTAAAAATGTATTAAACTTATTTAAACTTCACGATTTTATTCAATATAAGATATTATGTAAAATGGAAAAATGCATTTTTTATTAACTTTAAAAAAAATAATTGACATACGCTTTTTTGTCGTATGTAAATAAGGAATATTCCTTTAATTTTACTTGTGTTTTTTTTTTTCCAATATGAATACATGAAAAATAACTCTTAAAAGGTCGATTCTAACAATAAATAATAAAAAATAAATTCTCGCTTAAGTCGACTTAATCTTGTATGTCATATTACCACAAAACTAAGATTATACTGGGTAAAAATTTAATTTGAAAATATTCTCTAAAATTATATATTCATTTATGTATAATACAAGTTAACTTGTGAACCCGGTGAAATTATCCCATTGAAATTGAATACCCGCAGCGAAACTTTGAAATTATATGCCCAGTAAAAGTTTGTTTAGTCAAATTGATCAAATGTGAATTATAAATAATAGTCCCCATTAATATATATATTTTTCAAATAATGTTATAAATAATTATATAAATAATAATTCTTACCACAAATTTAAACAATTTTTTCTTTGGCAAAAGATCAAATTTAAATTTATCTGATTGACATAAATTGCATTTAACATACCTGCAAAAAAGTAAAAAAAAAAAGATTATATTAATAATAATATTAAAAAAATTATAGAATTTGTATAATTAATAAATTTTGTTATTATGAATAAATAGTTAATTAAATTATAACTTTCTAGAAATCTTTATTTTTTAATACATATTTTTATTATAAATAATTGATCTTACAAGCCACTATTTTAAAACAGTAGAACAAATTACCAGGAATCAGGATCCCATCTACAAAACCTTCAGAAATTTTATGGTTTTTCTGGCTAACCGATATAATTTTGATAAACGATATTTTCCAATTAAAATAATTCAATTTTGTATATATAAATTTTTCAAAGTCGCCGAAATTGTGTAATTTATTAAAATTTATAGAAAATAATTAATTTTGTATATACCCAGCCATTGAACTGCAGAAATAAGAACAAATCTATTACAAAATAAATTATTTACACCCAATTGTGTTAAATTATTATGCGCACGCAACTTATTCGATAAAAACTTTTTCAATTTTTACATAATCTTTGAAAATCTTTAAATATTAAAAAGATAAAATATTTTTATTTCTATATGTTTTGTGTGAAATAGTTTTTATTTTTGTTTAGTAATCTATTTTTAACCAATTTTTTTTTACATTATATACAAAATTTAATTTTTATGTAAGATCAATTTCAATGACAAATGATCCATATTTCACACTACTTTGTTAAAATGAATAAAGTTCCACTTATCATTGCACTTATAAACAGAAAATACAAAAAAAAAAAACATTAATTTAAAATTAGATCTTTACGTCATTTGGGAATTAGGGCGGGAGGCGGTAATTTGACAGGAAAGTAGGTGGGGTTCGTTATTTATCAATAGACATAAAGTGTACTAGTCATGCGTACACTGAATTTGAACAGTATTTTTTTTTCATTTCTGTTGATTATTAGTTGTACACGGAATCGTTTGTGACAATCAACTTTTACATCAAAAAATTTTTATTTTAAATAAAATTGTTTAAAATTAAAGAGATACCATAAAGAAATCTTAATTTGGTAATTCTTTTTTTTTTTGACACCCACAAAAAAACAAATTTTTGGTTATATTAAGAATTTGAGATTTTAATACAAAAATAAAAATCATTTTTAAAAAGATTATTTTTTAATAAAAAATAGTTTTTTTTTTTTTGATTATTTAATGTGGGCACCTACGACGAGACATCGAGATATTTGAACTTATGATTTATTATCCGGATGCATAAATAATTCCATATTAAAAGAGAATTGTAACTGATATGACAAATTCAATTTTGTTTTTATAATTGACAGATGGCTTCACTTCAAAGTCATAATATATAATAAGTAAAAATCAAAATTTTAATATTTTGTTAGAAATTTGTATATAATTTCAGTAAATTATTTAAGTTTTAAATTTGCAAGTGTAAATATAAAATAATTATTCGCAAATTGTAAAAATCAAATAATGTGAAATAATTTCACAATATTAACAATTTAACAAATCGAAAAATTCACAATCTCTGATGGTAATTAGCGAAGATATATATGCTTTTAAATACAAAATTTTTGCCATTTAGCTGAATTTTACTATTCGACTCTGACATATACTAAATGGTAATAATTAAATTGTCACAAATGGCACAAACCTGATAACAAAAATAATATAAAAAAACAAATAAATTAAAAATATGAAATTATCAAATTTTGTGTAGGTTTGCTTTCAAATTTATTTGATTAATTATTTTAAATTTTTATATTTTTGATAAACATTATTTAGTAGTTAGTAGATTTTGCTGATTTGTCATTATTTTGGTCAAAGTATAAATAATTTTTATTTAGTTTTCATTCTTGTTATGTGTCATGATGTCTATAATTAAAAGTAAAGTCAAAATTTAAATCTTATGCCTGCTGCTGTTTTTGCGGTTATACATAAGTGGCCCAACTGGTGGTCAGATTTTTTGGTTAAATCGATTTGTATTTTGAAATAAAATAGAGTTATTCGAAAATTATTGGAAATAAAATTATTCGAAAGAAATAATTTCTTGCCATTTTAGATTTTCAGTACATAATTTATATGACCTGTGTACTGTAGAGTGGATAATATGTTGACCTCGATTTGACAGAATTTTAGATATATCTAAAAAAAAACTCGAGAGAAGCCACTCATATCTTAAAAACACCATTTTTTTTAAGAATCCTTTTCTAAGTACAGAAAAAATGTTCATTCTGATTTAATTCTGGGTTAATGTCACCGGTTTATCTCAAAATAACATGCAAGTTTTAAGCAATATGACTTCAATATTCATAAGTTTTAATGATATATAAGGTCTGCATAGAGCATTTTAAATACTATATCATTATATATCGAAATAATGAAGGAAATTATAATAGAAAAAGTCATTTCACCTCTGAAACTTGGTGTACTTAGCCTGTGAAATGTGAAATATTGAAATATTTATGTTTTCAAATTCATAAATTAAAGTTGGTGCCACAATTCGTCGCTTTCGTTTGTCGTCGTGAAATGTCAAAAGAAAAATACGCATTTCAACAATTTAAGTGGCCCATTTTTGTAGTTGTCACTGACTTTCAATTGATAATGATATTTTGTTTGTTGCGATGTTTTGCCAACTGTTGAAAATTTAATAGAAGCTGTTAAATTAATGAAAAATTAATAGAAGCTGTTAAATAAATGAATTTAATTTGTAATTTAAAATCGCATGAATGACCACTGTGTTTCGTGGTGATTTATTATACTTAATTAATGGACTACAACTGCTGGCAATAAACATGACTAATAGACGATACCGACAGCTTAACGTAATTAGCAATAAATTAATTACAGCCAATTTTTGTGAAGTATAATTAAACCTAATCAACAAAATTTATAAAATTCATTCTAAATCGAAATGTTATGTTTATTCAAATTTAGCTTAATGTCTTCTAAATTTCTAATTTTTCAATTTACAATATTTTGTATATATTAAAAATTTAAATTAAAATATTAAATATATTTTTGTTTATATTAAATTTGTTTTATTTAAATAAACAAAATGAATGAATAATTTTAAAATTACAAAAAATTTTATTTATCTAAAATTTAGTTAATTCTCTAAAAAAAACCAACTTAATTTTAATTACCATTACAAAATAATTCCTTTTAAAATAAATAAAATGTAGTTAATTAAAATATATATTTGTAACTTTATTCTTAATTGTAAATTTTATAATATACAAACTTTTATGGTAAATTAGAATATTTTATTATCTTAACTAATTACAAAATAATTCAGGAAAATTTTAGAAGAAAAACTAATAAAATAATGATAAAGACATTCAAAAATTTATATATATGAAAAGGTAAAATACATAAATAAATTTAAAACTATATTTAGTTAAGAGAATATGAAAAAAAAAAATGTATATATAAATCCTTAAAGTCGCATAATAGCTGTTAGCATTAACATACTTTTCGTATATATATCTACCAGATAAAAGTTATTTCAATTTTGTTAAAATAACTTTTTGTACTTTGAAGTGACATATTTTTAATGCTTTTCAAAACAAAAACAACACAAAACTTTTTTTTTAAAGTCTTGAAAAAACCCTTTTTAGATTTTATATATACCTCACACTCCGTTCCCGTCTCTGTTCTTATTTAAACTATATTAAAGTTTCATTTCGTTATAGCTACTTTACTATTAAGTCTGTTTTTTAGAAAATATTTGAAAATTTCTATGTAAATTGTTTTTATTTATAATATTATAAAAGCTGATTTGTTTTTGGCGCCAAAGTCAATTTAATATTCACAAGAAATTCATCAGTGGGGGCTGTTGTTGTCGATTTTATGTATATGGTTCCTCTCTATATAAACATAAACATAATTTATGATAAATATTTAAGAGTATAAAATTGAATCGTATTTTTTGTATATAAATTTCAATTTAAATATATTTCGACAATGTAAATTAAAACTAAATTTTCTTGGTATTACAAATTAGATGATTTGTACATAAATTTGTAATTTAATATTATTTTGTTTATTATTTTGTATATTGTTTTGCGGTTGGTATTTTTTTTTTTTTTTGGAATAAATAAATTTTTAATTTTTAATTGTATTTTATTTTTAAATAAAAATGTGCTAATTAATTTCATTGTAACTGTTTTGTCATAGATTTAAATGGATATAAAGACATATTCACCATTTTTACCAATATGGCTTTAAGACTCGCTCGAATGGGTCATAACGCCATATGGCTATAAGACTCATTCCATTGATTGCTTTATGACTCTTTCGAGTGAGTATTAAAGCCATATTGATAAAAATGTCGAATATGGTTTTAAGACCTTCAAATTACAATTTTTTATATAATGACAGTTATTATTAAATAATTAAATTAAATTCTCGAATTTGTATGATTTTTTAACTTATCATCTGAAAGTATTTTATATTTATTCATTAATAAAAGTGATTTTTAATTTATTGATTTAGTGAATTAATATAATTTGAAAGGGAATATAAAAATTATTATAAAATTTCTGTATTTTTCAATAAAAATAAATAATAAAACATTTTTTTTTTATTTACAATATCAATTAAATAAATGACAATTTAATATTAAAGAAAAATGATTAACGTGAAATTAAAAAAATTAAATTAATGAAATTATAATAAATTCAAGGGCAGGAAATTGAAATTTTTTTATTATTAAATAATTGAAAATAATTGATTGAAATTGATATTATTTTAAATGGAAAATTTATTGACTATTGCAAATGAATTATAAATTTGGGTATAAACAGAAAAGTTCTTGTAAAAATTATATATACTTAAATAAGATTTATAAGTTACTGAAATAAAAAGAATTTATTTTTTAAATTAAAAATTATGACATATAAATATTTTCAGCAAAATAAAAAAGAATTTGCGGTGAGAAAACAATTTAAACAGAAAATTGTTCAACAAAGTCTTTCACATTTTCAAATAATTTTAGATATAATTCACTTAAAATCACTCATTATTCCAATATTTTCTATTTTATCTTACAAAATCCTGAAAATTTATACAAATTGTTCTTCAGGATTTACAATTTTCAATATTTTTACTTAAAATCCATTTAAATATATAAAATACTAATTTGTTGTTCATTTTCCCACCAATGTAAAAATGAAAAAAATGAATTATTCTAATCTTCTACAGAAAATAAATAAAACCGATATCCTTTATAAATTCATTTTATTCTATTTACTTACACTTTATCTAATATACTCGTTATTTTTCGCTCAATTTTCTTTATCCTTTTATGCTTATGTTTATAAACAACAACACAACTAATATTAATTTTCAATATTTATAAAAAAAAATTCCTTCCAAAAAAAAACAAAAATTGTATAATAATCCTTACATATATCCTTATAAATATATTGTTAAAACCACATTAAATAGACACATTACTTTCAGGTACCATTGAACTAAAATTAAAAGGAATAAAAAGGATAACGAAAATAAACAAAAACAAAATATATAATATAAAAAGATTTTTGCAACCTTCGTAATTTCATTTTCTTCATAACAACAACAACAACTACAAAAATTTACTTCAAGGATGAGATTTAGATTGCTTCGCAAAATTTTGTTTCTTCACTTTAAAAAAAAAATATTTATAGATCTTCTTTTGAAAACTTAAACACAGCGAATATTTGTAAGTAAATGGGAATTTATGGTTATGTGGGAAAAATAAGGATATGTATAATTTACATCCTTTTTTTTTATTTTAACCAATATAAATATATTATAGAAATATAAGATGAAAATTTGTAATAATATAAATAAAGGAATAATTTTTGGGGGAAGTGAAATTTTGAAAGGAATTTTTATACGTCAATAATTTCGAAAATATTCAAGGATATGCAATAATATCGAAGAACTTTGATCTATGTTAATTTTAGAAAATATAGTGTAAATGTAAAATTTAATTTTGAAAATTGTGAAATTTAAAAATAAAATTTTAAAACTAATCAGAAAGCGTAGAGCCTTATTTTCTTACAGATTGATGCAGACTTTAAACAGGAAATAAATATTACAAATTATTCATAATTAAACAACAAATTGGACATTTAAATTCAATTTTTTGAATAAATTAAGAAATTTTGAAAAACTTTTTAAAAAATTAATTCGAACATCTTAACAAACCCTAACTTTTAATATAATATCCTTTCAAAATTTATTATTTAATTTTCTAAATTAATTCTGGGGTTACGGTCTCGTGTATATCTTCATTTTTGCTTTCTATATAATTTTTTACTTTAAGTACATTTATAACAAACTCTTGGGAACTACTTCAATCGTGAAATTGTAATGTTGCTGTAATGTGCGAAATATTAACGCTATTTGAGCTACGCTCTACAACAATAAAAAATATATTTTTTTTTGATAACATTTCACTTTTCATTTTGTAAATATAATTTCGTTTTAAAATAGACTAAAATTTTCTTATATGTAACAGATTCTTTTGTAGATATGAACAGGAGGTTTTTTTTTCTGTAAAAAAAAATTCTAAATAAAATCATCACCCAACATATCCTTAAAAAATGTTGTGTACACAATCTTAATACAAACAACAACAAAAAACGCCTATACGTATAACAATTTTTATTGTACTAAATTCGTATCCTGGTAGAATTCCTGTTCCATTATTTTATTTTTTTGTGTTGTGGCATTTTGTGTTGTCGTTATTACATTTATATTCCCCCCTGTCAAATTGTCTATATATTAAATAACATTTTGTATAATTTCGGAAGCTTTTACGATGATAAAATATGTACGAATGAATGAATCCGAATTATGTTTAGTCATTCAAAATTCAATTCTTTTTTTTTTAAGGATTTTAGTTAGTTTTTTACTAACAAATATAGAAATGAACTTCAAAATATCAGGAGGAGACGAGTATTAATGAAATTAAATCTGGATTTCGACAAAAAAAAAACTGATAATTAAATTTTGAAAAATTTTCAAAGTTTTTCCATTTAAACTTTGGTGAATCATTCCGGTTTTCGGATAACGCGATTATTTTTAAGCATAAATTCTAGCCATCCTGAAAGCCGCACAAAAGCTGCTTGATAGAAAGTTGAATTACTTTAGTTTATCCATATAATGTGGATAGCCAACCTGCTTGCTATTAACGTAGTTGAATTCTATTGGCAAAAAGATACGCGGATGAAAATATGGTGAGTTCCACGACACCGCGGCCTCGTAGATAATGAAAATGATCGGAAAAAGCGTGGAAACATCCCTGAGGTGAGTTAGTTAATTATAAATGCAGACTAACTGTTCAATTGAATCCGTGAAACGATCTATTGATTTAGCAGCGTACAAAATAGTCAACGACACCTGGAATCAATTTCCTCAATTGCCGTCCAACCAAACTATATATTCGTCGCGATTCTTCAAGAAGAAATTTGAGATTATTCTATCTACGAATAGAACAATCTGCAGGAAACTGATATACGTCCTTACTGGTCACTGTTCGATCGGTAAACACAATTGTTCTCTGCATAAAGATAAGTAGGATTTTTTGACAGGATTAGTGCTTAGTTTTTGAGCTTTACATAGGAATCACAATCGATCCATTTAGATGTCTCGTGATGCGTGTTTATCACAAATCTTTACGCATCCTTCTCCACTTAACCTAAATACAAGACGGAAGCAAATGTGATTTATTTCATATGCAAAACGATTGACTTTGTATAAAGTAGCAATGAATTTAAAAATGTTGACAAATTGATTAACTAATTAACATCTGATTTTGTGTTTAAAATGTGTTGCATCACAAGAAATCAATATTAATGTCATCAGGATAAAATAATTTAAAATTATGTTCAATGAATGACATAAATTTAATTTCATCATTATTAAAGGATTTAAAATGTTTTATAATCATTACTGATATGATGAAAGGAATGAAATTAGATTGTAAATATCAAAGAATTTACAATCTACTTAACTATAAGATTGTCTGACAATTCTAAAAAAAAAAATATATTAATGAAAATGTGAAATGTAAAAAATTAATGTATTTATAAATGAAAATTTAATTAATTTGATTAATAATCTTTTTCGTAATAATTACGTTTATGTAACAAAAAGATTAATATAATAATATTCTAAAATTTTGTTGTTTAATTTATTTTTGGAAAAGAAGCAGTGAATTATATAATAAAGTCCTTTGAAGTATTATAATTAAAAATTAAATTAAAATGATTTAAAAATATATAAGAAAGTTATTATGACCATTTAGAAGATTTTTTGTAAAATATATTTTTCGACTTTATTCACATAAAAACGAACTTTTTGGATGAAGGGATTATAAAGGAAAAAGCACTGGCGTGGACAATGTGCGGTCACTGGGTGATTTTGAACCCTCTGATAGTTAAATCATAATTATATGGTGTCTTTTTGATGTAACAATTACATCATTCAATAAAATCATATAGCAATGAAAACTAGTTATTTTAAAGTTAATTGTAATGTTAGTTTGGCAAAAAATACATTTAATGTGTACATATTCAAAAAAACAGTAAATTGAAGCAGTGAATATAACCGAAAAAATATTTTCCAGAACTCAAATCATGAAAATTTAAATATATTTGTCCGAAATATTGGTAACCATTAAAAACACACTCAAAATAACAGAAGACGTAAGAGTAAATAGAGCAGTACAATTTTGGCCGTAGTGGTTCTTAAGTGTTTTTTCTTCCCAGCCTTTTATTCAATCTAAGCGTAAGTAGCACTACTTAATAATAATTAAAATAAATGTATAAATCTGTTGACAATGTATGAATACATTTGCCAGTTTAATGATCTAGACTAGACTCCAGATTCTAAATGTAAATTAAATTTTATTAGGTCGGTTTGATTTTTAACATACCGGAAAATTGATTTTTTTTTGTTACGCTACTGGTAACAAGGGTTCGGAAATCAAAATCTAGAAGGATAAACAAGGGATCTTAATAATGTGCTTTTGACCATAACGTTTTTAAATTAAAATATCGCGCAAACACGAATTTTATAGTGTTGTTAGACGGTAATCACACTCAATTAGCTTAGAAACGCTCGAAAAAAACAAGCTCAAAAATGATTTTCCAGGAAGATTTTCTTGAAAAACTTGCTCCAACATAATGGAAAAAATTAAATTCTGATAATTTCCAACCATATTAGCAAAATTAACATTTTTTAACTAAAATTTAAGAAATCTCGTTTATCTAAGAGCTTATTTAAAACTTTATCAACTTTGGTATTAAATTACTACCGCAGATTTACCAAAAAAAAAAAAAAATTAATTAAAATCGCGTCTATTCATTTTCCCGGCTCCTGTATAACACAAATATTTTCATTAAATTACTGAACACGCGACGCTTTTCTTTTTATCATACACCTGGAAGAAATTGAATCCTTAAAAAAATGAGACATTTATTATTATTTTTTATAATAATTTTAAAAATATTCCAATTTTCCGTTCCGAAGTTTATGTTTAATATAATTTTTTTTTGTTCCAATACTGAACAGAGACTGATAAGACCTGACAACAACTCAACAACCTAAACTTTATAACCAGAATTTCAATTTTTTTTCCAAAATACAAAAGAATTGGATTTTCCCGCCAATTTTCCCAAGAGTGATAATTTTTTTTTGTATATTGTTTTTTAAATATTGCTTTTTGTTTTCGGAAAATTATTTTCCACAATATACACAGAAATGGTAAGCATAATAGAAAATTTTTATTTATACCTTTTTTTTTTTTTGATAAAGTTTATCAACATAAATTTTTCATTATTTCTGGTGTATATAACTTTAAATATTTCCGTATTTTCCGAGTGGAAAAGAAAAGTTTTTAACTTTTTTTGGGAAAATTTTTTTTATAGAAGAAAAACTAGCGAGTGAGGTGAAAGAATTAAGGAATAAAATTGAAAATATTTTTCTATTTTTTTTTTTATAGTTTCAATTTTAAATACGTCTAATCACTGTAAATGACATGGCAGCTTTTGATCTTGTCTTGTATGTCCTGATAAAGAATGATAGATATTCGGAAAAACTTCAACTCTATTAAAAAGTTTTCTTTTTTTTTGAGAGAGGTGAAAATGCATACCATAAAATTACAAAAAAAAAAAAAAAGTCATTTTTTTTTCTAAGAAAATAAATCAATTTTCTTTTTGTTCTTTTAGCTTTGGTATTATATATATAGAAATGAAAATTAAATATTAGAAAATTGATTTTTCCGGTTAAAAAAATTTAATATTATAAAATTGGTAGAAAAAGACAATAAAGAGATGAAGAAAATGATTAGATTGTTTTTATAGAGAGTTAAATATTGATTTGGTATACAAAGGAAATAAAATGAATTTTTCAAATTTTATGTCCCCGCGGATGAAAATGTTTTAATGGCTTGATGATAGTTTATAAAATAATTCTTTAGTTTGGGCTGTGAATTATGTCAAATAAAGAAATTGGAATAATAATCAACATACGTATCAAGAATGGAAGAAAGTCATACGTCAGAATGCTGCACTTGTCTGCAAGTTGGAAGTTAGCAGCGTAAAACAGAAACCAATGGAAACTAGTTCTAGACTCGGTTCAAACGAATACGTTGTACTGCCAGTTAAGTATACACCTATCAAGTAGACTACAAAGTTTAAAGAACTAAGCTAATGTCTATTCCTGGAATGATAGTGGAATAAACGAATCTGAAATTTGGTATCTAACAATAACAGACTGAAAACATGATATTTTCTATGGTAATTTATGTAATTTCAATAAAAAATTATTCAAATTTGATTCCTAATTTCAATTTTATTCATTGTTCGTGTTACCAATTAAGTCAAGTGCTTAGTTATGCAGAATCTTCGATGAAAAGAGGAGATTTCGCTGACGATTCATGCTAGAAGTAGGAATATACTGATCTTCTGAAAAAAAATTAATTGAAAAACTGAACAGTGAGGATGCAATAGACCAGGGTACTGTGACACCAGAATATACTCTATATTATCTGCTATTCAATTTCTACATAATTGGGTCATAATCTTGATTTATATCATGAAATTGTTTCAGAAAATTATTTATAATCGATTTAATTTTGTATTGGAACAGGACATCGTAATTAATTTTATACCTAAGGTTTTTATATATCTTCATATTTCCTATAGTTATTTAGCCTATTATATTTTCCAACAATAAAAAAATCATATTTGTTTATAATTAAATGTTATTCCTGGAATTTTTTTTGCTCCTTCTTTTCGAAGGTAATTTCTAATTCTAATTTATCATTAATTCATTTCCCAATTTTAAAATTCATTATAATATTTTGCGTTAAAATCATAAATAGCTTAACGAAG
The DNA here is from genome assembly GCA_963920725.1 of Rhamphomyia laevipes. NCBI lineage: Eukaryota > Metazoa > Arthropoda > Insecta > Diptera > Empididae > Rhamphomyia > Rhamphomyia laevipes. The sequence goes on from OY987259.1 coordinate 7,598,642, forward strand.
GAAATAATAAATAAAAAATATTATGATAATGAAAGAATGAAAATTTAAATGTTTAAATATTTTTTACTTATATAAATTTCTGTTTTTACCAGAAATAATATTCTAAATAGGGTGATTAAGAATTAAATTTAAATTACTTAAAATTTTACAATCAAAACCGAAGCAAAATTTATATTTAAAGTGTAATATTAAATGAAAACATGATGAATTTAGGGACATGAATTTGATTTTAGTTAGAAACATTGGTGGCGCTGTAAATTCTAACGTTTTATAACATTCTCACCATTTAAAGTCAATGTAATTATAGTTTCTTCATTGTAAAGAAACCAATGATTCGGTTTTCATATAAAATTAATAAAAGCTTTCTGATTAGAAAGAGATGAGTAGTCTCACATCCGAACTGTTGGAATGATATAAATTCACTATTTCAATTTGATGCATAATGTTAGTGTGCTGTACTGTGATGCATTCGGTCCTGGGTTCAAATCCAAACCGAGGTATTGATGTCGCTCTAAATTGACTCAGTTTTAAACATCAGAGAACATACCCTCGATTATATTTAAAATAAAAAAAAATTAATCACCCTGTACCATAATTACTTTCATATTTTTATGTTATTTATAACCTTGTTTTTAATAATCAAGCACAAACAAAACCTCTAATTTTTCTAACAAGAAATATTTTTCGATATTGCTTTTTTTTTTGTTACAATTCTAATTAATTTAAAAAATTTATAATAAATAGTATGAAATTAAATTCTAAAATAATTCTACATTTTTTAATAATCATATAATATTTAACCCCATGAACCTCCTCAATACTACACAAGCTACTTCTTCATTATATCCAAAAAATCAATATGACAGCAATACTGACGACAAGAATTAGTTTAAAGTAGAAATTAGGTAAATCATAAAAATAATTTGGTTGCAAAAAATAAAATGGTGTTAAAAAATTACAATAAAACGGAACGTAACGTAAAGTTTGCGGAATTAAATGATTTTTGTTTTGTTTTGTGTAGAATCATTAAAACAAAGTTAAAATTAAATTTAGGTGAAATTATAGGAATAAAAATGATTTGTGTTATAAATAAAATAAATTCCTGAGGGTTAATTTTAATGCAAAGTCATCAGAAAAAATTATTTTCACAAAATATGCACGCTTTTATTTATTCTTGTCGTTGTGGAATTCACATTTTATCAAACTGATTAAAAATATAAATTTCTAAATAGTTATACTTACTTGAAAATAAAAATAAATTAAAAATGATGAGAATTCCCTAATACTACACGAAAACAAAAAAAGGACGGAATTTAAAAAATTTTAAAAATTTTACATTGAAAATTTATTGCCAATTTTTGCTAGCAGGGCATTATAAATTTAATATTGTGAATAATAATTAATTTTTGCAAGTTGTACATTTTATAAGTTCAAATATATTACACGTATTTTATGTAGTGATATTTAAAATTTTTTTTTGAATTGTATTCAAGGATTTCATTGAATGATACAAAAGTAGGTTTTGGAATGTGTACAAGGATATTATTTGATTATTCAGTGTAATGCCGGATTTATATTGAAATAATTTGCCGGTTATGCATGGATTTAGAAAGAGATGTGTAATTTTTAATGAACAAATTAATAAGTGCGACAGGAACCGCAATATTTCATTTGCAAGGGATATTTTTCTTTGCAAGGGATAATTTTTTATTTTGCAAGGGATAATTTTTTTTTGCAAGGGATATTTTTTCTTGCCAGGGATATTTTTCATTTGCAATACTTCGGAAAGTATATTTTTTAAAAACCAGGGATAAACTTTTTAGCATGGCAATACGGTTTTCTGGCATTTAATAAAAGTATTGCCATTTTAAATAAAAAACAACATTAAAAAAAATGGAGAACGAAAATTATATGCACGATTACTATGATTATAAATATTATGAGTATGGGGATGAACAAGAAACTCAATTAAAAAAAATAAAAAATGTTTGTATATAAAAAATGTTTGCTTTGTTTATATTATTATATTTGAACATATGACGTAATCCATATGACTATTGTCAAATGAAATATTTCCCTGCCAAAAAAAAAAAATCCCTATCAAAAAATATCAGCAGCGATCTATTTTTTTCTAATGTAAAATATAATATACTATCCCTTTCTAAATCCATGCATAACCGGCAAATTATTTCAATATAAATCCGGCATAATATGTAGTTGAATTAATTATTGTAAAAAATAATTGTTCTATGAATTAAATTTTTATGTTTTGTACAAAGGATTTTAAGGATTACTCTACAGTATTTGAAAATTTATGCTGTTTCACAATTATATGCAAAGAAAATTATTGAAATAAAATATTGAAAAATGTTTTGACAAAATAATAAACTTTCGAAGCAGGAAGGATATACGTAAAATTGTGAAAACAGTTTTGGAATATCGAATTGGAAACTGCTTAATTAATTGTTGTAAAATGCAATTTTTGATCCATGCCTGATTTTTTAAAGGAAACGTAAATTTCGGAAAACATTAAAGGCGAATTTTAACATTTTGAGGCTCTAGATAAAAATCATATATTGCGACCATCCCTTCTGAGAAAACGTAGATTTATTTAACATTAAGTAGCATGCAGATAATTATATTACATTAATTATAGAAATGAACATAGTTTGTTGAACAGTACTCTAGTCGCAAATCTAGAGGTCCCTAAAGATTTCAAATTGTGATAAATTTTAAATTAAGAAAGTTTAAAATTTGGTTTTAATTTTTATTCTAAATCTTTTTATATATTTTTTGATGCTCTTATAAATTCGAGACCCTGGACAAATAATCTAACTTGTCTAATGGGTAATTCAACTTCTGGTTAACATATCAAAATATTGTTAAAAGTTATTAAGTAATAAAATTCTACAAAATATCTAAATATAATTAAATATCAAAAAATTAAAATCCGTAAAAATTAACATTAAACTGACAGTTTTCATAATTTTCAGTATTAATCAAAAGTTTCTTTTCAAAATTTCACTTTTCTACCACATTCTTAATCATTTTAATATCATTTTTATGTACGACACAAAATATTACTTCAATATATGCAAAAAAGGATATAAAGTTTTTAATTAACTTATTGTTTGTGTGTGTGCATACATTAAATGATTGTTAAAGTGCGAACGTTAGAATTTACTCCTTAAATGATGTATGACTTTACTCTTTACTATATTAATGTAAAATTATGACAATAAAGTTTCTCTGTTTCCCATATTCAAAACTTAAATGTGTAAATGGGCTTTAAGAAGACCAACGAAATATTTATATATAAATAATGTTTTTTTTTAGTGTACGGATTCGTGTGTGCAACAACACAATAACTGTGACGAAGGATAATATATTTTATAGAATTTACAATTAAGGATATAAATGTACATATAAACTTTAATACAAAAATAACAAAAATGTATACATAAAAATAATTTCAAATTATTCACTAGATGGTCATTAATAATAAGTGTTTTATGGGAGTATCATAAAAGTGTTCATTTGATGTGTAATTAACAAAAAAAAATTAATGGTAAAATTTAAATTAATTATAATTCCTGGAAATTATATAATTTGCAAATTTCAATTTATTATGTTAAATGAGTTTAATGGATAAGTATTAATTAATTAAAGTTGTAGGAAAGTTTTAACGAGTTTTATTTTATATTACTATACGATAAATGATTTTAATCAAAATTTTATTAAATTCTAAATTTAATTTTAATCTCACAATTAGTCAATACTTATCTTTAATGGCTAATATATATAAATTTTTCTTTCCAATATTCACAATTTCTACAAAGTATAAACCACAAAGTTTATTCCAAATCCTTAATAATAAATATTACTAGAAAAAAATTCGATTTAACTTAATTCAAACTCATCAATTTTAAAAATTAAATTTTATGATAAGGACAAATAACGAAAAACAAAAAATTTTTTTTTTACCTTTTTGAAAAATTTCCAGCAATCAAGCTAAAAGTAAAATTGAATAGTAAAAACATTCTGACAGAAATTCATGTCTCCCAAAGGATTTTTCAATATTTTTGTATAAAAATTGTTTTCCATTTAAATAAGAAAATTACAAACAGAAAAACTTTGGTTACAAAAAAAAAAAAACGAAAAATTTTTTTCATTTCAAATCGTCCTGGATCTAATTTATTCCATTGAGATTTTTTGTGTTGCTCTTGAATTTTTCTATATTCACTTAAATTGTCAATTTTTCTTCAAGGTTTTCTTTATTTTTTTTTTTTTCATTTACAATACACGCACAATATAATACTGCATACAAACAAAGAAACATTATTTTTTTAGGATATAAATATCCTTTAGGCAGCATATACAAAACCGAAATTTTATGTTTATATAAAATAAAAAAATGTATTATTTAACCCTGATCCTGACATTCAGAATATTTAGGTAAAAATTTGTCACAAGAGCATAATATTAAAAAAAAACCGCTGTTTATATTTCACTTTTTTGTTTTTGTCTAAAAAGGATATATTAAAAAAAACAGACAGCCTAAAAATAAGAAAAATTCAATTTGATTTTAATTTAAAGATTTATCAGTTTTACTAATACTATAAAAAATTTCATTTTTATGTTTATATGCGTATGATAATCTTGTAGTCTTGTGTAGCATGAAGGCACGTTTATCTATAATTCCTAATAAGAAAATTATAAAAATTAAGGATATATGACGAAACATGGTTTTGGGTAGGAAAAGAATGGGATCTTTAACGAAAAATTTCAATTTTTTGTAGAATTTCGAGAAGAATTAAATTCTAGGTTCCATCCATTTTGAACAGGATATTTTGGATACGATATATTCCGTATAAAAGGATCTTGTATGAATTTTTATTATAAAATAGGTTTAATTTTCTATATACTAATTTTCTGTGTAATGGAGACATTTAAAGTAAATTTTTGTATCCTTAATCCATGTGAAAATGAATTCCGTGAAATGTTTAGAAGATACCAAAAGGTGAAATGAAGAAATGTAATTTTATTAAATTCTACAAAGAAGGACATTTTTTGTTTGTTTGTATATAAAAATGTTTGTGTATTAAAATAAAAATTCTTTCCAAGTTTTCGAGACCATTATTTTTCACAATATTATACGTTAGGGTGAGAGACACCATGTCCATGAAACGTGAGCAAAAATGTTATACTAAATATTTTTTTGTTTTTTGGTTATATTCAGAAATAAAATTTGTGGACATGAAATTTTATGGTAATGCAGAGATCTAAGATATTGTTAATCGATAGGGTAAGTTGAAAAATTTCTAATTTAGAATAATTTAATGTTTATAAGGATCTGCTTCAAGGTTAACTTTTGTAAAAATTAAAATTAAATATTAACATATAAGATTATAATTACTTTTTCTATATTTTGGTTACAAAATAAATATTCATTTTTAATTAAAAATATAATTAAATTTTACTCCGTCATTTCAAGTTATTTGAATAAAATAACCAAAAATATTTAAAAATACTTTTTTGTATGTATAAATACTTTAAATACTGTTTTAACTATATTTAGTATACCTCAAATACTTTCTATAAATATTTTAAATTAATTCAAATATTAAAATTGTATTTTAAATACTTCAAATACTTTAACCTTTAAAGAAATTCTAATTTCCAAATAGTTCTTCAAAATCAAATTCGTTCTACTATTTTGTATTTGAAGTTGATTATCTAAAAGTATTTGAAATACATTTAAAGTACTTTAATTAATATGAAATATTTTAAATTCTTTTCAGTTACTTTAATTACATATTCACCAAGAACAAATACGGAGAAAAATTAATCACCAATTTCGAAATGTACTGGAAGTGTAGTATACCGAAATAGCTTCAAATACATTTTCACTTAAAATACTTAACATTTTGCTGGAAAACCCAAATTCGTTTCACAAAAAATCCTTTAAAAATTATTAAATTAAACAAAATAAATAAACATCATGGCCTCTAAACACATTTTTCGTAGTTTATCCTTGGGGAATCTAATTACAAACATAAATTAATTGTTTTTATTTTCACGCAAAAATAAGGATGATTTTTTTTCACCAATGTGAACTGAAAATGAGAAAAAAAAAAAAATTAATTCAAATATCCTTTAACAGAAATTTTCACAATGTTGTCACTTTCGGTATACGTATACAAAAAAAAAATATTTCCACTACGTTATCGTATATCAAAAAAACATTTTTTTTTAATATATAAAACATAAAAAATGAAAATAAAAACAAGCCCCAAAAAAATTACGTAAAGTTCAAAAAGTAAACTACAAAAATATCCTTTCTAAAACACTGTGCGTAATATAAATTTATATATAGAAATAGTTTTAGGTCTGTCGACGACTATATAGACAAATTTTTAGTTTGCATGTCCAATGACCAAAAAAATGTAGATATATAATTATTATGATGGCATAGAATTTTCTATATACATTTTTGTGTAAAAGGATACTTTGATGATGGAATTTTCTTTTTTTTTTTTGTTCATTGAAAAAAGATTAAATTTCATCGTTCCAGGTTTTTCAAAACGATTATATATAGAAAATATTATGTTAAAAAAAATGAAAATGAAAATTTAAAAACTTAGAATAACAAGTCAAACAATTTTCAAAAGCCGATATTGAAAAGAGAATTTCCAACCATAAAAAAAAAATATAATAATAATTTCTGTCAATCAAATTGAAGCAAACAAAATAAAAAGCTTTAAAATTATAAGATTTTTTTTTGAAAAAGTAATAAAATTTATGTTAAATTGTTATTTATGTTATGAAATCCAAAGAAATTTTACATAATGTATGAAATATTCATTTAAAAGTAACATTTTTTAAATAGCAAAAGCTCAGTACACTTGTCATCGCGCTCTTCTTAACATGACACTTGAATCATGCTTATAAAATACACTGGTAACGAGATGTAAAGGATGCGAAGATGAACGTAAGATATTATTTTCTCTGTCTCATGCACTTACGACGGAAATACTTTGGTTCTTACGAAATGAACGAACTTCATGAAGCGCGTATTTTGCGTTTTGGAAACTAATTTTAAAATTCGGTCGATTAGTTGCTGGCTCAAGTCAAATAAAGTGAAGGATACGAAAAGAGAAATTGTTCTAATTCTGGGCTACTTGTATGAAACCCTAGCGGTTCCCTCTTAGATTTATAAGATTAATGTTGACTGGTAACTCCCCAAGGCGTAACAGTTTTTTATGGCTTCTGTCGGAAAATGTAATTTTAAATGAAAATGTCAATTTAAAATAGTAAATTAACCAACAAATTTGGTGAAAAATTACATAAATTAAAAATGTAATGAATAGTCGATAAATTTAAATTTGTGTGAATTAAATTTTGATGACCAGGGGACGAGCAGTCATCAAAATATCATTATAATAAATGAACTTCATAATTTTATTTATATGGTAAAAGGACATCAAACATAATGTTAAACCAATGATTGTAAAAGTAAAAATTAATGAGTACAAGAAATTTGGGGAGCTTTAATTTTAAGTTTTGTCTGATAAGTGAGTGGCGCATAAATTCAAAAAATTTAAAATATTATATTTTATATGTTTTATTTAGTTACAACACCGTCTAGCGTTTTTTTTAAATAAAATTTCAGAGATATGATCTCGAAAATGAACTCTATTTAAAATGCTTCATCTCTAGTAAGTATCTTTTTTGTATTTAAGTTGTAGACTGCATACTGTACCATTAAATTGTTAGAAATCAAAAAATTCAGTAACATAAAACTACTGTAGTAGAAGTAGAATATTGAAATCCATAATAAGCGATAATGATCCACCTTCAAAATTAGTTATTGTATGGTAACGTAACTAATACAATTGTGATTTTCATAATTTCACCAAAAACTTGATCCATTTTAAATTCGGTTGAATTATTTTTATCCTATTAATAACTCGATAAATTTATATTTCACTTAATATACAAATTCTCAAAATCTTTGTTCTTTGATTATTAAGAAATTAATCAATAAATTATATATAAAATTTCATGAATATCTAAATTTTTCTTATGCTGACATTTTATCTCATAAATTATTTGTATACAATGAAAATTTTCTTAATAGTAATATAGAAATCGTTTATGTAAAATCTTTGAAAACTTAAGCATCATATATTGAAGCAGAAGATTACTTCTCGTATTATATACAAAGAAATAAATTTTGAACCTTTTTTTTTTTTGATATTGTTGAGAAACACCGGGAATTATATTCCATTTTTACCTGAAGTCCCAAAGGTATCCTGATTTTCTATGATATTCTCTAAGGTGGGTAATAAATCTTATACGTCTTTAAATTTTCTTTTCTCGATATTTTTTTTTTATTAAGATTTTTATCTCGCCCTCTACGTATATACCGAAATGAAAATGTTCCACAAATTTTGCACCATTTGCTTTTGGGTAAGTTGTTAGCAAAAAAAAACTTAATTTTTGTCCTTAAAAGCAAAAAAAAAAAAAAAAAAAAAAAAGAAAATTGGAATAAAAATGTTTTTCTGTTATATAAATCTTACTTATCCCGTCGAGGGAACGTTTAAATCACTTAAAAAGTTACTTTCTTAAGTATACGAAAGAAAATTTAATGTACGTATATATTTTTTCTTGCAGATTTTATTTTTTTTACTTGCCACTTGCGACGTGCTCTTTACTGACACTGTTCTGCTCTAAAATACTATAAAATATTATTAAAAGGACCGCATAAACTAAGAAATTTTATTGTTGATGGTCAAAATAGATCAAATTTTCAATTGATTAATGTGAATTAAAAATGGAAATTGAAGAATTTGTTAAGGTTTTTGTTGTTTACGGTAAGTAAACAAAAATTTAGAGTATACGATATTTTATCCGAAAATTAGGTGTGCTAATGGTCATTTATCAAAGGATAACTTTATTTAAAAATGAAAAATAATAATCTTTCCAAAAATGATAACTTTAAAAACAAAAACAACTCAAAAATGTTCAGATAATTTCAGCAAAGATGCTACAATCATAAAATTACTTTTAAAAAAATCGGAGTGATAACTCTTATAAAGTGTGTATTATAATTATGCTAACCAGTCGGCCATCTCTTCAAGGGACAGTTCCTAGTTAGAATAAGACATATCCCTTAAATTTAAAATTTTATAAAGATATGTCCCTTTTTTTGCCCCATTTCCCTTAATGTCTCATTTTTCTGTCCCGTACAGTCGAAAATCATTGAAAACATTCTTTTGCATATCTTAACTTCAAATCACATATTTATACATAGCGTGAAAATCATTCCTCTAGTCGACATCGTCAACTGCAATATTTTTAAGTGTAAGCTATACAAGTAAATTTTACTATAGTAAAATGAATTTGGCTCTGACTAAAAGTGTTTAAGAATAGCACACAGTGCAACATAATAATTCATTTGTTTCACTGATTGCACGTCAAAGTTATTTAAGAAATGTTTCAATATTAGAAATTCCCTTGTACCAGAACAAAATCGGAGGCTATTATTTGCACCAATAAGATTTAAAATTTAAAATTGTTTAATTTTTTCTGAAAAAGGTCCCTTATTTTTGTCGCTATAAAATGGTCATCGTAATTATAAATATAAACAATATTTGTAAAGTCCGATTTGTTATAATTCAATCATTTTCTTAGGTGTTACTAATACAATTTAATTTCATTCTTCATATATTTCCTACTTGTTAGTTATATTTTCTATAAATTTGCTACAATTTTCACAATTGAAAATTTAATAGTAAAACGTAACTTATTGTAAATCACTAAAACTTACCAGACCAACAAAATCCGTTTTTCAAATAAAGGTTCCATTAAAAATTTCTTTGTAACATTTTCGGTTAGTTTATGTAATTTGTCGGACTATCATTAACACAACTATATAGAAATATATTATATCGCTATATATTTTATATGATTGTCACAAATTTATCTCATACAATAAATAATAGTTTTCCATGTAAAAACATGGTCACTTTTGAATCAGATGCCATTTTTTTTTTATGTATTTTCCCTTGTCACAAAAAAAAAACATGTCCTTAATAGTCATACAAAGAGGATATTTTCTAAAATTCCTTTTTAGATTATTGTTTGTGTTTTTGTTGTACGAAAATGTATACGAAAATGTAAACGAAAACAACAAAAAATTCTTTCTTATATCCCCAATCAGAAAACTTAAAAAAATTGTTTTTTTTTTTTGTATCCTTATACAAAATAAAAAAAAATTATATATAATTTCTTCGATGTACTTTAAAAGTCCATTGGGATAAACCAAAAAAAAAAAACATGTTTATATAACAATGTTTTTCAGACTAAGGGTTAAATTTTTTGATAGCCAATATCCTTTTTACAATATAATTTTCCAATTTTTTTTTTTATGTATTAACTATATATGTTTTTGACACAACAAAGATGTCCTTTTTTCCATATAGTATACGTGTATGTATATATAATTTAATCAATTTTATTGACCGATCCCCTTTCCCCATATCTAAAAAAAAAAACACATCCTTGAAATTTCACTTTACACAAGAATCATCTTGAAATATAAAAAGAAAGGATATTATCGATATTATAAATGTGTTCCTTAATATTATTATCTAGTAGAATTTTGATATATATATGACAAAGAAAAAAAGGATGAAATTTATATTCAGTGAAAATATAATTTTTCCTTTTACATATTCTTTGGTTTAATTTTCAGGAAAAGTGGAAAAGTTTTCGAATAAATGCCAAATGGTACTTTATTCTATATCTTAAATAATATCGTACAGTTTGGGTTTGTTAAATATTATGTTGGTGAAAAGATTCAAATAAATAAAAAAAAAATGAAGGAAAAAGAAGTGATTAAAGTGTTTTAGTGGGCACTGAATAATCTTTTCATTTTTTTTGTGAGTGGAAATTAAGAATCTCCTTAGGCAAAAAAATGAGGAAAAGAAACTTTTCCACAAAAAAAAAAACTTTACTTATAAATGCTTGATGATTGTGTCTAATATTTAGTATACATTTTGGTATATCCTTATATACCCAAAATGAGGTTTAATTTTACAAAAGGACATTATTTTGTTTGTTGGTATGAGAAAGGATATTTAAGATATTGCTGGAATTCATAATATTAAAAATTATGAAATTTTTGTTATAGATAAATTATTGAAATTTTTAATTAAATATTATATATGTATATTGAAAAAAGGATTGTTAGGATGAACTTATCATTAAGTACATTTCAAGAGGGGTTTTGGGAAAATTGTAATCCTATTCATAGGAATAACCTCGTAGTTTTCACGAATGGTTTATGAAGTTGGTATTTTCTCCGAGAACTTTAACCGTGATCTGATCATAAAAATTAAAATTGAGTTGTTCGAATTGGATTTCTTAGACGTAGTGTCATATGACTCAAATATTATTCAAAGAGTAATGTATAGGAACTTTCTACCATTCATAATTTTTGTTTTATTTCAATTTAAAATTGTATTACGCTTAATGAAAGACCATTTTTATATTACAGCTTCAATTATTTGTAATAGTTATTTCGATTTGTTACGTTAACTACATTTGTTACATGTCATTTACATTTATTGTTAATTTAATATTAAAATTATTTCATAAAAACTAATTTCGATTTCTTGATGTTAACAAGAATTTATTACAATTCTCTTCATTTACTACATTAAAATAACATTAAAATAACTTAAAATATATTTTTACTTACAAATTCGAAGTAATTATCAATTATTCATAAAAAATTAGTTGAATCTTACCTGAAATGAAAAGAAAATAATATAAAAATTAGTATAATTTCCAAAAATTAAGTCAATTAATAATTTAATTAAAATTCACAAAAAGGATTCACGAATCCTTACAAAAAGGATAATTTAATTCAAACAAGAAGACATAATTATAAAAAACAAAGAAATTATCAAAAAAACATAAATAAAAAATGAATAATAAAAAAAAATCCTTAATCCTTTTAAATTTATATTTTGATTTGACCCTTTTTTTTTATTAAAGACCTAAAAAAAGTGTCACCTATACTTTAATAATTTATATTTGGTTGTTATTTTTGTGTAAATCATTTTGGTATTGTTGAAAATAATTTTCTTTTTGCCTGACACCTTCCGTCTTAATGGCATAACATTTTACTTGTTACTACAAGTCCGTCTTCTGAAATATTTGGAATTTATTGATTTTCTTTGCATGTTAAAATATTAATTTTTTTTTTGGTGTAATCGCAGGATATTTTTAGATATCCTAAAACGCTAATATTTTTGTTGTATTAAAATTAAATTTTTATAATTTCAAACAATTTTTGAAATAATATTTAAAATGTAAGTAACTTTTCCAAGTATTTTGAATATAGTTTCTGCATTCCTCTCACAAAATTATCCAAACCTCTTGAGTAGAATATTAAGTAGTTTATAAGTGTGTAAGTAAAGTGTATCTGGAGGATGGGTTTAAAGTTTTTTCAAGAGAAAATGTTAATGAAAATGTATGGATGTATACAATAATTAGGTACAAAAAAAAAATGAATGTGGAAAAGTTTCAATGTAATTAGAATTATGTAAATGTGTTAAATTGTTAACTGCTGTAGTTAGCCATTAGTTCTAATTTTGAGGACTTTTCTTTAAAAAATAAATTAAACAAATTTGTTATTACACGATTTGGAGAGGGAGCTATTAAATTATTATTCTTTGAAGTTTTAAAAATAGTATATAGTAATTCAAATTCGTAATATTAAGTGAGAATTCAATTCTTTAAGTGTTCGACATTTATTCGTCCTGTTAATGATGTTATTATAGATAAATGTGTGCTCGTCGGTATATATAAATATGAGCTGGAATTTAGTACCACCTACCCCGGCCACATAGAACGCGTTATTAATTCACTGGAACACTGAATTGTTCCATGAATATATAACGCAGGAGCAAATCGTTACATAAAAGATCAGGTTTAGATATCTTTTGCAAAGTTGAACGAAGCTTGGTTTAATAATAAACTTCTAATTATAAATTCGGTTATCAAAATATTCTGGATATATGCGAATACTAGTAAAACCATTCTGACTAGTTTCCTGTAAACGGAGACTGAAAATTGATTAGAGGTTACTTTGCATCTCGATTCCTAGACATCGATTTTGTCTGTCGGAAATAGGCTAATAAACTTGTTTTAACAATTAATTCATTAAACAATATTTGTATAGTTATAAGTTAAATATTATACCAGTTTGAACTAAATATTAACTTTTTCTTATTGAACGACTTGGCTATCTTTTAATAAAAATTATTGAGAAAAAATGAAAGAAACAACAACAAGGAAACATTAAGTAAATAAATAATGATTAATAAAAATACATAAATAAAGATAAATGTTTAATATCGATTTTTTTTTTATTATTATTATTTTATTACACAATCGAAAATAGAAAAAAATCTTTTTATTCTTTTTTGCTGTTGTATGTAATACTAAAAATACTGATACGAATAATAAATAAAATGAACTTTTTACTATAATATCGAAAGGAAAAGAAATAACAAAATTAAATCAATATTTAAACTTTAATGTTTGATTGCGTTCCATGAACAAATAAAATAAATTAGTATATATGAAAAAAAAAAAAATTGGAGGGTGCGGTTGAGTAAATAGTGAGGATAAGAAAGGAAATAGCAATAAAATGTTTAATGGAAACAAATATTCAGTATATAAAATTTAGTTTATATATAAATTTAGAGATAACGTATATAAAAGATTTAATGTCATTGACTTTACAGCAGGTAAGGCTAAATAAAATTGCAAAGCTTGGAAAATTTCATATAATTTGGAACATCCTTTTATTTATAAAGGAAGTGTAATATAGTAAAAACTGTGTTTATCAGTGTAGCTCAAGATTAAATTACCGAAAATACAAAATTAATGCTTAAATTCAATACTGGTTTTAAGGGCACGTTCAGTATGACACTATGAGCGGTACTGAGCCTGTGACTGTAATATGCTTTGGAAGCTTTTTATATGCTAGTAATCTCCTATTTAAATGAGTGTACACGGAGTGGAGTAAAGCTGTTTACTAAGTGAAAGCTCATTTTGAAGATTAATGCTATTAAATTATTTTTGGGTTCTGAACAATATCGGTTTCATATATTTTGTTTTGCAGCTTTTTGTTGTTCAAGTTTACACGTGGAAGTTCGCTATTTCAAAAATATGTTAATATACTTAAATAATTATGTGTGAATATTTAATAAATAACATTGGTTTTTGTTAGAGTTTCTTTGTGGAACCAAAGAAATAAAATTACCACAATCTTCTGCTAATTGATAAAGAGTGGAAGGCAATTTAAAAATCCAAGAATTTTTCATTATTTCACGAATTTTTATATAATTTATTTTATAGAATTCGGGATTATTGATATGACCTACTTAATTTTACCAAGCTTGGTTTGCAAGTTTCTTTCAAGTCAAATAATAATTATTTTAAAATATTACCACGCACATTTATCGCAGTCAGAAAATAATTATTTGAGTAATATAAAACACTGACCTGATGCCTTACATAGCCAATGGAAACGGAGCTATTATCTATCGAAGAAATTAAATTTATTTTGTTATTTTGTCTAGTTTTACACAGAAGATATAAATTAAACTGAATTACAATATTGTTGAGCTGATTTTAGTGCAAGGATCTCGTATTTTTGGAATTACTCTAAACGTTTCCATATCGTGTACTATGGAAATGGAGCAAGGAAAACAAACAAATTGTGACGTTCCCAATATAGAAAATATCAAATTAAATGCGTGAGTTTCAGTTGAAAATTATATTAGCTTGAAATTTTTTATCTTTTTATATAATAAATTACATAATTTACAAATATTTAAATATGAATAAAAATATAGCATGCAATAAATATTTTTATTTTTTTGTAATTGCATGCAATAAAATAATAAAGAAATTTATTAATAATCATTGAGAACATAAAATATAAAATATTTTTCTTAACTGATTATTTTCAGTTTTAATTAAATATTGTAAATAATTTTTTTTTTTATTGATGTTAAAATTTATGCATGCCAAAAAATCTGTAAAGTTTTTTAAACGTAAAAAGTTATAAATAATTTTTAACTGCAATAAGGATTACAACCATAATTAACATTTCAAATTACTTTAATAAGGATTTAATTACATATATAAAACAACAAATAATAATTATTCAAGTTTTATTAAAGTAATTTTTTATTTATTATTTTATCCTTGACAAGAGTTTAAATTTATATATTTTACATGTTAAGTGTGTAAACATGAAGTAATTAAAAAATATAAAAAATTGCACGTTTAAATATTTTTTTTGGTTGTGAATCATTAAATTTTTATTAAAAAGGAAATTATTTGTCGCATGTTTACAAGAAATTTAAAAATTATTATATAAAGTTTTAATATGAGGATAATTAGACAATAAATTTTTATATTTTATAATAAGGTCAGTAAAATTTTATATATAATTTTAATGATACGAGTTAAATATTTAAGGAAATATTTAAATTATTAATTAAATATACATAATCAAATTATAAATTGAATTAATTAAATAAACTTTAATTAATGTTTATTATTCATCAAATAAATTAGTAAAGTCAGTAAAATTATTTACAATTAAAGTTTGGTGAATAAATTTTGTTGCTGCAGTGTAAAGTTTAGCTTTAAACTTTAGTGTGAATCTTTAAACTTTAGATTTAAAAAAATGAATCAATTTGTAATCTGTGTCATAATGTAAAATAGCCAAATAAAAATAGTTTTAAAACAAATTACATTTAACTTAGGCAATTTACATTTAAACTTTAATTTTTAATTATTTTTTATTTAATTACTTTTTATTATATGTTTTTGGTTAATGAAAATTACTATTAGCATGCAATAAAATATTTTAAAATATAGTTTATAATTAAAATGAACATTTAAACTATTTTTTAAATAGTTTTCCACTAATGCCATCAATTAAAACTCGACATCGACACTAACATTATATAGAATATTTTTATTACATTGATTTTCCATAGTATTCAATATTGAATTTTAAAATTTCGTGATGAAGTTTGCATAAAACCGACTGACTCTTTTAATGGAAATTCGTTTGAAATTTTTTTACCATGAATAGTTAGTCCATTTGCCAAGGATTAAGGTTAATTAAAATAATAGATACTAAAAAATAGTACATGTGATAGTGGAAGATTAACCACTTTTAGACTATAGTAAGATTTTATTTACCATTTAATTAAATGATCGACTCTGAGGAATGTACGTTAATAAGTAAGTTGATTAGAAAAGTGATAAAAGTGAATTTTAAAGTTCTTATCCTTTCATGTTTATTAAATTGATTTTTATTTTACTTATCATAACACAAAAAAATTGCATATAAATTTATACAACAATAAAAAATATTTAAAATTTATATTTTTATTAAAAAATAAACTTATAACGTATAAAATATTTAAAATCATTCAACCTTGTCGTATATAATATTTCAAATATTATGTTTCCTTTCAAAATACATCAACATAAATGTTTAAAATATGCCAAAATAAAACTAATTGTATAAATATTGCATGCCTACAAATAATTCCGCAGGATATGTGGCAATTTTTTTTTTTTAACCGTATAGGTATACATACAATTATATATATGAGGCTATTTAAACGCCATTTATTCTATCAAAAATTGATATGCGTTCTCTATACCGTGAAAATTTTTTCTGATTTATTATTCCATATAGAATTTTCCAACCCACCAAAAGAGAAAGTTTTTATTATATATAGTGAAGAAGTAAATGAAGAGAAATTTTGTTGAAAATTGCCACGAAACATGAAAAATATATGATAACAAAAAAAAAATCCTGCATTAATAATATTGGCGCCAATAAAATTTTCCTTTTGTACACGTCCTTGTCTCTCTCTCTCTCTATACGTATAACCATTTTCCTGACAAACAAAATAAAAACACATAAAATTGATGATGAAATAGCATTATGGCGCCAAAAATATTTTATGCGAAATTTTAGGACAACAAAAAAAAAAAAAAAATATATCCTTTTTATTCAAAAGAAATATGGGTAAAAATTTTGGGTGGCTGACTGTACGATGATGTATGAATTTGTGTGAATAAAATATTATGTGGACACATTGTAAACAAAAAATAAATAAATATAAATTTTGTTTACTTAGGGGGCGGGGGATGGTTAGTTGTACTTTTATAGATATTATATTCAAAAACGCTGTTAGGAAAATTAATTTTTCTGAAGCTGCTTGTTGGCTATTCATATATATTTCCAATAATTTCGGAAGTGATATAATAGTTAAAACGCATAATCATGTCTGCGTATGAGAGGTTAATAACGTTATTATGTACGTACTAGGGTTACGAAAATACCCGGATACGCGGGTCAGGTTTCAGGTTAAATAAATGCGAGAATTATGATAAATTGAACATTATTGCTATAGTTTTATATATTCAGCAACATTTTATAACCAGGAACAGAAAATACGTTTTTCAGTACCAATTGATGTCAGCTTTATTATCAGTAAAGAAAGCTTGTTGAAGCTTTTCTAAATGAACTAATTGTTTTGTACAAGTTTTTAAAATCCATTTCAAACATTTTATTACAGCTCATTTTATTACGTACAGCTAAATATATATTATAAATATGTTGTTTTAATTCTATTTCATCTGATACTAACTCAATTTCCTCATCCATCTTCATTTAAATTTTAAATTTTGCTTTCTTAGTCCTCATCTGTGGAAATAATGATTTAAAAAGGTAATGGATGAAAACTTTAATTAAAAATTTTAATGGCTGATTTACCCCTTTTTTGATCACAAAACTTGAACTTATGAAATTTTAATTCGATTATTTAAATACCCGGCTAAAATTTTACGTTTCTTCAATTTTTTCAGGATTCGCGGCTACCCGGTACCTGAAATAGCAACCTATGTACTACGTACATCAATAAATAGAAAACTTTTTTTTAAAAATTTTTTTTATTGTGCCTTTGATTTTACGCTATGTTGAAGAGACATAGACCAATAACATGAAGCATCGCATATCAAAGTGATTTTTGGCATATATTAATAAAATTTTAGAAATTTTAAGAGTAATTCTTTTATATAATATACGCAAATTACAGGTTTCAAAATTATCCTGAAATTGAATTGTAATCAAATTCACAACAAAATGTAATATATAAAATTTATGCAATTTTTCAGAGTTTAAGTGGTAAATCAACAGTAACGTAAATGATACTTCAGATTTATAAAAAAAATCTAAATATTTAAATTTTAAAAGTCCTTTATTATAAATTTAAAGGGTGAAATTTCATTTTAATTAAAGACTATTAAAATTTATCATAATAAACTCATACTTTTCGACTAATCAGGATCAAAGAGACGATCATTAAAATTTTCACTTTAAAAAGCTTATTTATTTCTTCCTTTTTAATTAAAATTATTATTTATATATATAATTATAATACTTCCTTTAATTAGTAATATAAACAATAATAATATTGTTTTTATTATTTCTTTTTAGAAGTTATTTCTGGATGATGAAAAGAAACCACATAGCCAATAACTAAAGTTAATTTATTTAATTAGGGATAATAATTGTATGCTTTTTTTTTGTAATTTAAATAATCCTTAGATTCATTGTTGGTAACTGACAAAAACGTACCCAATAAAAATACTATTAAGACAGGACAAAATATTAAAGTATATAGAGTTATAGATATAAGTAAAATTTATATAATTCTAACTAAAGATTATGATTAACTTTAATATATCAAAAGCAAAAAAAATTTAATCGTCAGTTTTATTATATATAAATTGTACTGAGTAGCAAATGTAAAGTATTCATGTAATCAATGTAGAAAGATGCATATGTTAAAAATGTATTACAAAATTGTAATAAATATAAATTTTTCCGAAACTAATTGTAATTAATAATTGGATTGTTACAACTAATATAATTTCATAATTTGCTCGTTTTTCCTTGGCTTAGCGTCCAGAATTGTCATGTAACAAATTCAATTTTCTTACCTTTTATAATGTTACTGTATAGTTTGTATTACAAATATATAATTATTGTTGTATTACGTAATTATTAAGGTGTAGCAAGTGCAAGTTATACATATTAACAAAGTTATTGCCAACAAATGGTAAAATATAAATAAATTCTTCCCAAATTGATTGTGACATTGTAATTGTTACAATAACTACAACTAATTCTATAATTACTTCCTTGTTCCTTAGTTATAGAATTCAGAAAGTCGGGGAAAAAAATTATAATTTATAATTGTTATAACTAATAACTTGGAATAATTGTTATAACTAATAACTTCCATCGCTGCTAATACACATAATGTAACAAATTCGATATTCATGTAACAAATTCGAAAATGTCATGTAACAAATTAGAATTTTTTTACGTATCTTACTGTATAGCTTGAAATTTTGTATAGCAATCCTAAAGCATTACCACTACAAAAAAAATCTACTTTTTAGTTAACCTAAATTTATTAATTTCTCGTTTAAAGGATACAAATAAGTAAAAAAATAATTAAATTCTATTAAAAAAATTATTATATACTTAGAATATTAAATCATGATTTAATGAGTATAATATTTCTTTCCCAATTTATTGACGAAATTTTTTAAAGCACAATCTATTTTGATGTTATTACTACAAACACAAAAGATGCTATAAAGAAAAAATTTAATAAAAACCCTTTTTGAAAATTTCTCCTGTTTAATTCTAAATAAAAAAAATATTCTAAATTTCACAACAACAACAACAAAAAAAGGATGAAAAAGGATGACAAATTATATATGTACAGTATTTTCAAGTTTGGTTTTTATTTCAATGTCAACAGGCTCTTTAATTAAAGGATTAAAATTATAGATATAATTATATAGCTATACAACAACGGCAAGAATCTAAAATCCTTATTTAAAGGATTTATTTTAAAACTTAAAACAATTTTTTTTTTGGGGTGGATGAATAGGCGTTATCCACTCACAATTTAAATCCTAATGTATATTATATTTATATTTTTAAATTTTCAAAATTCATTGATATCACAGTGAATCCTTAATTTTATATTCGTGTCCCTTGTAATTACTAATCAATTTAATTTAAGGATTGACATCAATAAAACAATTTTCTTTTAAACCAATATTGATTTATTTAATATTGTTTACAAATACGAAAATTTAATTTAAAAAGGATAGAAAATTTGTATTTCAGAAAATATGTAAAAAATCCTTTTTGTTTTTTTTTTTAATTTTCTACTACATGAACAAATATTTTATTTTCATTTTCAATTTTATTATATTCACATAAAATGTTATTAAAAAAGGATATTTTTATAATATATAGTTAAAAAAAAGAATTATCATGGTTTTATTTTGTTTAATTGTAGTGGTAATAATTCTTCAAAATTTCAATTATTGTCGGCATGCGGTCCATATTACTCTATCTCAAAATTACCACTTTACAGGCAAAGGAAAAACTTGTCTTTTTCTACTGCGTCTCCTTGAATAGAGTAGTAGCTTTGACGAAAAATTATTGTTATTGAAGGAAAATTAATTTTAATATTTAAAATTAATAAAACTATTGGTTAAATACGAAAAAAATGATATACAAACTTAATAAGAGTAATTTCAAAATAATAGAGTGAACAATATTTAAATAGATTTTTTGAATTAGTAGTCGCGCCTCGGAAGTGTTGAAGCGCAAAAATATTTATCTTTTTTTGTTGGACAATTATAAATATGAAATATTTTAATTATTATTATTTTTTCAATGAATAAATGTAAAATATGTTGACTATTATAGTATGAAAAACACTTTAGGATATTTCATTTTTATTATAATATTTTTGTTATGAATAAATTATATTGATTTTTAATTTAATTATTCATAATTATGATTAAATTATTCATTATAATAATAAAATCATAATATTTAAATAAAAATTATTTACAAAATGTTTATTTGTACAAATATATTTTAATTAAAAGTTTAAAACATTTACATAATACAAATTTTTATAAACCAGATTCCGTTTCGACTAACCGAAATCCGGAAACTTGTAATCGTCGAGCGTGTGTAACGTTATCGCTAAGAATATGCTAAAGTACATACTGAGGCTATAGCATAGCTATCACTAATCTGCTTACTGTCCACTGTAAACCTCTATATTGTCAGACAGACCTGTCGTCAGATAATCCTGAATCGTTGATGTTTGAAGCCAGTGAGACTTTTATCGATAGTGCAAGTATGTACATTTAAGGCCGACACTATGTACCACGTGTATACGTTTAAAATTACTTAATAAAATTAAAGTGTTTGAAAATAATTAGCCGGAAATCGAAGTGACTTGATTCGCGAAATTAAATTCGCCAAAATGATTTTCGACCAAATGACATCGAAATTTCGCCCAAAATGAACGAAATTACTGATAATTTTAATAAAATATAAAAAATATACATTTTAATAATTTCATAATTTTCCACTCCATAATTTTATTTAATAAAAAAAATTTAAAGCACTTTTCAACAGTAACAAAAAATACTGAATTAAAAATATATTTTAACTCTTTAAATTTAAATAATTTATAAAAAAATAAAGAATTTTCCTAAATGTGTAAACCATAAAATTTAAATAAATCTTCTTTTAAATTTTTACAATTTCCCTACCCCCAACAAAAAGAAAATGTATTTTCCACCATTCATTTTTGTTGAAATTAAAACGTACACACATGTTTATTAATAAAATACAATTTCATTTTTTTTATCATTATTATTATTATTATTATTGTGTTTAAGCTTTTTTCTCTGCCACCACAAATTATTTTTCATTATTTTCCCCATTTTCTTTACGCTTGTTGCCATTAAATTAAATGTCACATATCACATACAAATCTAAAAGTGCGTACGATAATCACATTTGACGTAATGCAAATAAAAATAAAATGGAAAATGTATAAATATAAAATATGTAATAAGTATGTAAATATTTTTACATAAGAACAATTGTGTGTGTTACATATATAAATATTTACAGATTTAAAATGAAAAAAAAAATGTTCAACCTTTTAAAAATTCCTCGTTCGCACTTTTCATTTTGTTTTACAAAAATACGCGTGTGCTTTAAAGCTGAGTAAAAATATACAAAAACAACAAGCAACATTGCTGTTAGCTTGATTATCGCACATCAATAAACAATACGATACGTTAAATTTATGTATACAAAACGTAAATAAAATATGTTAAATCATAGATTGACGAGTCAAACTTCAATCTGGGCACTGTTAGACTACTTCAAAATATTTGTAAAACCAATTATTTTGTCGTATTCTTGTATATCAGTTAGTGTCATCAGTCGAACTTCTCAAAAATAAAATTCATTTCAATAAAATCGGATGAAAAATTATGGAATTTTAAATAGTCTGGATTACTAACAATTCGAAGATCGATCAAGAAATGGTGGGATCAACTAGAGACATTTTTAGTTTGATTAGAAATTTCTAGCCCTTCCAGATCCAAAGAATAACCGATAACAGACGGACGGTCAAAGTAAAAGAAAAGATAAAATTTCCATAAACTTTAAAAACTCCTCACTTCTATACTTCTCCTCATATGTTTCTGTATGGGTAAATGTCCTTTTTATTGAATACATGCATGCAAACATAAATTCTGAAAATTATTATCCTTCTATTTTCATTAAAAACATTTCTTTTCTCTCTACTACATCTAAAATTTTACATAATTATATTTTTTACCCGTTCCTTGTTCCTTCTATACTAACTTTTTTACCCGTTCCTTCTACACAAAAGGACAAATTTTCATTGAAATTTTGTTGACTAGATTGTGGCATAAATTGAATACCAAATTAACTGATGATGCCACTTAACGCATTTTTATCATTATAATATGGGTAAGAGTAAAGAAATGTAAGTTAAATTAAAAACGTATACACACATTTGTATAGTCGTATGTGCTGTGCATAACATATTCGTGTTGGGATTTGAATAATACAAAAAAAAAGTAACAATTAAAAAAAGGCGCCATTCAAAATTGACTGCAAAAAAAAAAAAATTAATAAAAAGAATTTTCGTCCCTTTTGGATACAGAAATATTATTATTATTAATTTTTTTTTTTTTTTTTTGGGTCTGGACCTAATGAATTTTTTGTATATATTTTTGCATGGTAGCCTAAACTTTGAAATATATTCAGAGGTCAAAATTCTATAATTGACGAAAATAAAAATTTAATGATCAATTTTTGTTTGTTTTTTGATTGGTAGGGTAAATTTTAGTATTTTGTCAACATTTTTAAAGTGATTTTTTTCATTATTTAACGTTGAAAATTACGTTTTGCTATAGGAAAAATGTGATTAGATAATAAAAATAACAAAAATTCTTAATTTGATTAATAAATTGTATAAGTATATCCGAAATATATAGAATTACTGCAAACATATTGAAAATTGTATAAAAAATTGAATTATTATATATAAAACAGGTCATAAATTTGACTTTTTTAATTACCTAAAATAATCTTTGATATATGCTAGGAATATAAATTCTATAAATTTAGTTCTATTTATTTAAATTTATCAATTTCTAACATAAATTCTAACAAATATTCATCGAAAATTAAACTATTTAACATTATAGATCATTTAAAACTTCTTCATTATACAATTTTAATTTATTTTTAAAAACTTTCAAATTCCAAATTCATCCAAAAATGAACATTCTATAAATACTTGTGTATAACATTAAATTTTAATAAATATTATATAATATTATGTAAATTAATATTCAATCCTTTTATAATTCTTCTTTAAACTACCCACCTAATCATTTTTAGCATAAATTTAAATTCTATGTTTTCTACTATAATGTCAAAAAAAAAAATCTATATAAATCGCTGCCACTATTTATTTCCTCCATCATCAACATTTTAATATAACAACCCTTATTTATACATACACAATAAAAGAAATAGACATGTGATGTCTCTGCAAAACACGATTATTTCATTATTTTAGCCTATATCTATATATAAAATATCCTTTTTATTTGCATATTTATATGAATTTGTAAACAGGATAAGAAAATTATTATATGGTGGGTAATGGATTTTCATATAGTATGTATTTATAGAAAATGCATTATTTTATGATATAAGAAAACTATGCTGCAGTACAATACAAGAACGAAATTTACATAAAATAGTAAAACAAAATTTTTGCTTTAAACAACGAAATATTCACACTACCAAAAACTATATTGTTACGTACAAGGTAAAATATATTTTACTTGAAAAAGAAACTAACTTAAATTAAAAAAAAATGAATAAAAAAGAACTTATAAATGTTCACAAAATAGTTATAATATGAATAAATATAAATTTACCTGCATATCAAATTACGCCATCATGAAATTTTTATTTGTTTGGATTTCAAATTGTCACGAATCGCAAAAAAAATAAAAAACGAAACATTATTCTATATTTGTATATACATATATAAAATGCAAATATGTAATTTCACTATACATATTTCTATATATATAAATGTAGAAGGAATCCAACCCATCAACCTTAATATCAGTAACATAGTAAAGGTTTAGGTGGAAATTTTGAAAATTGTGAAAATTAAATGCAAAAAAAAAGCAATCTAAATTATTTGGATCACGATATTTTTTCTATACATTATAATGAAAATTATAATTTTTTCATGTGAAAATTGTTAATAAAGAGTTTTCTAAAAATAAGAAAATAAATTTAATATTTCACTTTTTGACTGTCTGTCTAAAAATGATAGTAACAAACATTTTAATGGAAATATTAATTACATAAAATTTAATTATTTTTATGTATTTATAGAATTTTTTTTCAAATTCCTATTTTATCGAATTTAAATTTGTTATTTTCATTTTTCATATTAAGAAAATTACTTATCTGGGTTATTCAAAATCAGTTTAACTTCAACATACAAAAACTATACAAAGAAATTCAAATTTTTTTATTTAAGTTAAGAGATTATATCAAAATTTAAAACCTTTCATTTAATAACTAAATCAATAATTTAATTTATACTAACATAAATTTTCTTAAACAAATTCAATTCCTCCTTCTAATATTAATTCAATTATATTCAATTATTATTGTTTAGTCTCTGTTCTTTATAAAATCAATTTAAAATTAAATCAATAATAATAATAATAAATAAATAGCAAATTGCTTTCAACTCATTACGTCAAACAAATAAATCAATTTTACAATTTTCCACCCTTAATTTTCCAATTTCAAATCCAGACGATAACAACTTCAAGTAATAATAATCATAAAAAAAAAAAAAAACCAAAATAATAACAAAAATATATTAATATCTTCCTTTTTAAGGAAAATTGGAATTTCCATGAAAATTTCAATAAAAAAAAAATGTCATTTTTTTTTTTATTTTTTTAAACAAAAACCACACCAATTCAATTTCAATTGGAAAATTTCTTATGTAAATAAAAATAAATGAAATTTTCGGTTCTAAAAATATTCTTCGTATATAATGTAATTTACATAAATCAAAACATCTGACGTTTTCACAATGACATTATACCCTCCAGATATAAAGTCAGCCAAAAATTTATATTTTAAATAAAATATTATTGTGCTTACTTCGAAAAAATAAAAAAAATTACCATTTCATTATTGATTTGACAGTAGCTAAAATATTAAATTTTCAATATATTATGAGGAAAATATAATTGATATTTTCTTTGAAATTGTCATACAATAACTTTGCAATTGAAAATTATAATTTGTGAATTTTAAATCAAAAAGGATAATTTTGTTATTAAACGTATTGAATATTTAAATTAAAGAAGACATTAATTTCTAACTATAGGAAATTGACTACGATTTTATTGTTATGAAGAAATATATGAGGAACGTTTTAATGGCAACAAAGTTAATGGTTTTTTTTTATATATAGAAAGTACGACATTTTCGTTACCAGCAAAAATTGTCTCAACTATTAGCATTTTTTCCCAGTATTAAAATCACAATTAAATATTGTAAATTTGTATTACTGGCAACTAAAACGGATTTTGCTTTATCAAAGCTACTTTTCCTAAAAATCAATTTTTACCAGTAATTTATGGTTGGTCAGTTGGTTTGAGAAGGGGGAATGGAAGCGGACAAACCTCGTACCTAGACCATACAGTCTGTTATACCCCCTTACGAAACGTTACCAATTTTCACCATTAATCGTGCAATCCCACTTTTTTATAAAGTTTATCAGGTTAGCAAAATATGTTCAATTGTCTCGTCATTCTTAGCACAGCCTGAACAAGCGGTTTTCGATATCAGTCTTAGTCTCACGGCATGTTTATACGTAATAGTAAATGCCCCGTAACTATTGCTGTGTATAGTCTGAGCAAGGGGTTTGATCATATTTAGAATATTTTGTTTAGCGTTGTGGGTTACTCCAGAAAAGCTTTGCTTCGAGACAACTGTTTAGCGCGACCCATAAATTGTTAAACTTAAATGTCAGACTACTGATGAAGGGGGAATATGTGAATACATGCTAGAATTCTTGGATATATCAATTCGGTTGTATTTAATGGGGAACAAAAATAATGACAATAAATAATTCACGTTTAACATAAATAGATTCTATCCATCGTCTCAATCATGTTCATTATCAATTTTGTTCCTTCCATATATTTCCGTACATTTAACACGATTTTGACATTTGAATCTTCAATGATCTGTCAAATATATATATAAATAAATCAACAAATTTTGATTAATTATTAAATATTTTAATATTAGCTGTCATATAAATTTACTATAATATTATAAAAATTTTGCTAATCGAAATTTTTCTTTTTTTTTTAAAAAAAGGATATTATAATAAATATTCAATTATATTATGCATCATTTTCCAAGTGACAGCTGAATATAGCTACATAATAAAGTTTTCAATTACCAAAAAAAAGAAAACTACTTAAGTAATAATAATATTTTTTATGGTTATTTTCCTCCCCAGGAAAAAGATGAGTTTTTAGTTTTTATTATAATTTTACATTTTCAATTTTTCATTTTACTGTAGTATATTTTGTATACATACTCTTAGCTTTATATAATTTTTAGTAAACTTTTTTATATATATTTTTGAAAATAATAAAAATTGTATTTTTTTTTTACTTTTTTTTTTGATAAGGACCATTAAAGATGACTGAGGTTTTTCTGATGTCTGGACGGTTTTTAAACTATAAAAATTTTTGTAATGATGTATAGTAAAAGTTTTGTTTGGTAAATAAAAAAAAACGTAAAATTTATAGGTATTACGACGTTATAGTATACGACGGTATATTAAAAATATCCTTGTCCAAGAAAATGAGAAAAATAATGTTTTGTTACAAAAAAAAATAAAAGTAAATGGTTAAAAGGATTTTTATTTTCATAAATAATAAATATTTTTGCATACTTACTTACAACGAAAGTAATTTTTGTGAGAGAGAAAGTAATTAAATATATTTAAGCTGGATGTACGTACATACCTGAAAATTAAAAGAAAATATAATTTATTATTAAAATATAATTTAAAGTTATTTTAAAATGATTGAAAATTTCAGTGAATCTTAAATAAATTAAGTTTTTTTTATGAAATAAAAAAATACGATAAAACTAGTAACTTATACTAGAGATATATACAGTAAAACCTCTTTAATTCGGAATGGTAAGGTCTTTCCGAATTAAAGAAATTTCCAAATTAATGAGTTTTTTTTATTGCATTAGATGGGATTTTTAATATAATAGAAAACAAAATTTGTTATATCGTAAAATGTAAATTTTGTTATCCATTAAACTTTGTTTATATGTTTATAAGTCATTCCACGTTTATCACATTACAGAATTTCTACATTTTTCTGGAAATTGTGAGCAATAATAAATGGCAATTAAACTAGAATTTAATTTAATTTAATTTCTCAAAATGCTAATGAAATGTGGAAATTCCCTAATTAATGCATTACAGAGAATTATGTTTGTAATATTATTTCAACGTAAATATATTGCGTTTTTGTGTACGACATTTATACAGAAATAATTTAAACGTAATAATGAACGTCATTAATAGGAAATAAATTATAAAAATATTACGTATACATATAATTACATTTCAATAATTTTGCACAACTATAAAATAGAAATCGATTCCTTTTAACTCGGAAAAATCTCTCGAATTCAGAATATTTTTTTTTCTGCATTAACGAGCTTTCCGAATTAAAGAGGTTTTACTGTATATAACTTAATAAATTATATGACATTAAATAAATTTTCATTAAAATTTTCTATTTCTGAACAAATTTTAATTTTTAAATGTAAAAAAACGACTAAAAAGATTCAATTTTCAATACGTTTTCCCTAAGATTGTCCAGTCTAAGTTGTGACTTTGTCATCAATTTGTATTTTTATACAAAAACAATTAAATCTTGTGGAATTTCTCTATAAATATATTATCCATCACATTCTCGCTTCAGTTAATGACTTAAAAAATGAAGAGAAAATTAAATAAATTAGAAAAATCAAAATAAATATTATATTATTTTTCAATTATTGAAATTTCAAACCATCATAATACAAAATAACAAAAAATTTAATTTAACCTTAATGAATACAAATTACAAATAACAACCTCAAAAATATAAAATTTTATTAAAATCGTCCTTTTATTATATTCTTTTTAATATCTATAGAAAAATTGACCAAGAAAAAAAACATTTGAAAAAAAGAAATTCAAAATCTCTGATTAAATTACACAATATAACTTAATTAGTTGTGTTAGGAAAACGTATCCTACAAAATTTTAACCAAAAACATAATTTTACTGGGTGTCTCTATCACTAACGTGTATGGCCACAAATTCGAATAAAGTAATTAACTTTAAAAATGACAAAAACCACTCAAAAATTAATTGTAACAGTACATTTGAGTTGAAAATAACTTGAAAATCAACATAAAAACATTTACATTTAAAATTATGTTTTTGTAACATTTACATGGACGGATGGATGGATGGATTGAAAGAGGGGAGTCCGTGAAGGACTCAAGCACTCAGGCCAGAACTAGGCTCACTGTACCCCTCGGTGCGATGAACCTTCATGTCCCTCCCGCCGTGGCGGTTGTGAGCCATCCGCTATCTTTACCGAATTTACAGATTTGCTGCCATCCATGAACCCCGCTTCGCTAAGTTCGTTCAGCAGATAGGCACCAAAGCATTTATAACGTAGGTGCATGAGGCAGGGACAATGACACAGGAAATGTTTAATGGTCTCTCTATCCTCACCGCACCCCCTACAGACGTGCACTTCAGAGCGTCGGATTTTGTAGGCATGATCCCGCAACATAGAGTGACCTGTTAAGATCGCAGTGCCCAGGTATACCGAGCTCTTATTGAACATTTACATGGAAAAATAAATTGATTTTTAATAAAAACTGTTCATTTTGTTGATTTTTTCTAACTTTGGACATTTATATTAAACATGACTGGGTTAGTGGGCACAGTCTGTATACAATTACTAAACAAAAATTTAATAATATCCTTTTTTTTTTTTGGTTTACATATAATTATGTTATACGAATTTTTATTATTGTTATCATACGAAATATACTCAAAATTACAACAATGATAACAATTCAAGGATACCTCATTCTCAAAGAGAAATAACACAGAAAAGAAAATATTATGTCCTTTTTTTTTTGTTTGATAGTTAAAGAAACACTAAGAGATTTTTTTATTTTTGCTATGCTTTTATCACATAACCCACTCATCATTTTGTCTTTTCGTTGATCCTTTATTATTTTGTAATGTTATTTTTACCGTACGAAGGAAGAATAAATATATACAAATAACAAAAACAAAAATGTAATAATGAAAACAAAGAAAAATCAGATCGGAAAATATAATTTTACTTTGAATTTTATATACGGATAGTGTTAAAATGAAAATTGTTACTTAGAATATTGTTTTGTTCGCAGTGTGTGTGTGATTATATCCTTGATTTTGTGTCAATAAAAACTTTTGTAAATTTGTTGTTTTGGGGTTGGTTTGATGATGAAAAGTCGATATTTTTTTATGGTTGGTTGTATATGTATGTATATATGTCCTCTAAAATAAAATAAGGATTTTTATTATCATTGTATAACCTTTGATTTTTTTTTCAAAAGACATGTTTATTATGTTTTGGGAAAATTTTGGGGGTTGGTTTATATAGTTATATATAAAATTTGATTATTATATAAATGACAAAACAGATTAAAATTAATTTTATTTATGTTGTAGAGGTGGTAAATGAAAATCTTATATCATTTAATATTTGTGTTATTTTCGTTTTTGTTGGGTAAGTTTATTAAGTAAATAAAGATTTTTCGATGGTATTTGTTGTAATAGGAAAGAAATGGTTCTAATATTTTGATATAAAGAATTACAAAGGAACAAATTTCATGATTTGAACATTGAATTTTTGAATAATTTTGAAATTTTATATAATAATCAAAAAAATAAAACTTAAATTATAAATGACTTATTTATTTTCAATAAAAATACTGATAACTGAGAGTTAAACCCAACTTTTTTTTAAATATAATTTTATCTTTACAAAAAAAATGAGAAGATATTAAATGTCCTTGTAACAACTAACTATGACACGCAAAAGAATTTGAAATTTCAGCTTGATTTATTTTAATTTTAGATGTATATAAAATCAAAATTATTATGTATAAAAAATTGTACAGACTTCACTGAAATTAAGACCAAAACAAATTCACAATTTGATAAATTTTTCGAACACCTTTTACTTTCATTAAACAGATCCTTAAAAAATGGTTCATACAATAATAAAAAATATCTTAAACATTTATTATAAATTATATTACGAATAATATTTGTTGACAAACCACGTCTCCGCAATCATTTTAATAAGATCAAAAATTATAATACCCTCATTTACTGATTTTCGTTATTGTATATTTCATTCTATATAATTTTTAATATCCTTAAAATATTACAAATCAATTTTTTTTTTTATGATACATTTATATGATTTTATTTTACCACTTTTCATTGAAATATTATACTTTCAATGTTCCCACCCCTCGCAAATATATTTCAAAAACACACCCAACAAAAAAACAGCAATTGGTGCACAAAAATCTTATCAAAAAAAAAATAGTACTACCAACCATTAATCATCATATAATAAATGAAAAAAGAAAATCATCATTATTTCTAATTTCCCGCAGCTATATATAAAATATCTTAATACTTCTTGCCCCTGTCACTTTTATTCCCAACCCAAGATGTGCCCAAGAAAAAAAATCAAATATTATTTTTTCAGAAATTTCTATTAAACTTATTCTCATTCCAAGGTCGAACGACGAAATGTATACAACCACCTACATTACGCCTCCTACCACCTCTACCAATCATCCTTAATTTGGTCAATTTGTCATAGAAAATATTCTTATTTTTATTACTGTGACAGTACACAAAATAAAATGTTCTACTGTCTTTTTAACCCTCCTTTAAACTAAAAATGTCGCGCAAATGAAATGAAATAAATTTTCCTTACACATTTTCCAAACTGTTATCTTTTTATATAATATTAATATATTTTTATTTTCTGATGCCTTCAAACATTGTCGAGGTTGTGTATTTAATAATGAAAAACATATTTCTTAATTTTTTTTTTTTTTGTACTAAAGACGAGACTGTACTTTGTTAAGCTATCAGGGATTAAATAATGATGACATCAGAAGATAATATTGCAGAAAATTATATATAAAAATGATATAAGGACCTTTTTTTTTGGAGTGGGGGGGGGGGGAGGTAGATATATGGATTAATAATATGCGAAATAGAAAATGACGTTCCCCTTTTTTTCGGTGATTTTATTTATTTGATAAAATTTTGAAGAGTCACGTTCAACTGGAAATTTTAATTTTCGTAAATAAAATGATATTTTTCCATATTAATTTTTGAATTTTTTAATCTGTAAAGCAATTTTCTTTTGTGTATGAGAAGTAAATCAGGCTAAAAGAATATTCAAATTTTGAATTATAACTACTTCAATTTGGATATTTTTAATACATCAAACCGCTTAAAAATAGGCTTGTTTATATATAAAATTCTACTGCAAATTTTAAAGTTCTTAATATTTTGTAAAAACCTAAGCTGTGAAAATCTAGTTTTACAACACGTACTTAAAAGAAGCAGTATATCTTAATTTTTTCAGTTTTATACGAATAATTTTAAGGACATTTTAGCTGAGACTTATTTTGAATACAAATTTAATGAAGTTACCAAAAATCTTTAATAAAAATAAATTGAATAAAAATGTGCTGCTGAATAATGTATTTGACGTCACAAGTTCAAAATTTGTTGAATTATTGGAAGATATTTAACTTATGTTTACAAATTCAACCAAAAAATTTGGAAAATCTGTTTATAATGACTATTTAAACTCAATTTAACATACTTTTTCATATGAAATATTTTAACTACAACATTTCCTCAACAAACTATACTAAAATTGCTCATACAATATAAATTTTAAATATTAAATTTTAAAAAAATTTACGCTTGATTTCATTTTCCTTTCATTTCTTGCAATCTTAATTTGATATCCAAATATAATGTGAATAATTTGTTGTTCTTTAGAGTTTAAAAGGCCATTTGATATTAGTGTTGTGTGGGCTGGGTAAATTTGATACTTTTATATTTTTAGAAATTCAATTTTGCTAGCCAAAACGTAATAAATTTGGTTATTCATTTTTGATTTGTTTCAAAATTTAATATTATTAAATTGAAAAATTGAAAATTTTAAAGCATGATTCATGATTTTTAGCTCATTATGGAAATTTCAACTGGTTTTTATTAGCGAATTTCATAACAACTTTGTGGTCATTGTATACCGAAATGTACCTAATCCAAGCACATGACAAATGCAAGCCATTTCTTGCTTATCACTGATAATATACAATAAAAAGACAAAATGATCTTTCACTGACCGGGCATCCTTTTCAAGAATATCGCGGTTAGATTCTAATCTGTTTAATTCCTAATTAGCAAATTCCAATTAACTCATTCTTACCAGCTTAATCAGTCGTATAATCTGAACTCAATTTATAGTCTGTCACTCACTTAAAGAGAGTTATGACGATGTATAATCCTTAGAGAAGTTTCTGCACGATTGTATAGGTGTCTATTAAATCTTCAGCTAAACGTCATTATCATTATCGTAACCACATTTTAAAGATCTTTTCGTTTTTACATGTCAAGAGACAATGGTTTATTTAGAAATCGCAACCTGTCACAAAAATGTTGGTCTGTTTTGTTCATATAAAATAAAATGTTAATTTTAATAAAGTTTCAAAGTTTAATTATTATTTTATATAATGCTAATCAGATTAATGATTTAAATAAAAAATTTACCCTATCCTTCATTCCCGAAATAACCATCAGGAAAAAATCAATGTATATTTATTTTGTTGTTCTAAGAAAATTAACCTTTTTAATAAACTTTTAATATCTCGAATAACGAAAACCTCAATAATTACACTATATTATCTTAATTATTTTAATATTATTATTCGTATTTAATGATTTTATTATGAATCCTTTTTAACAAAAAAAAAAAGAAAATTAATTTCAAGAAACTTTTCTTTAATATTCTAATTATAAATTTTGCCTCTCAAGTACCCTAAACAAACTTTTTATTATTTCACTTTGGTTTTATATCTAAAAAAAGAAAAATTAGATAGAAAATTAAAGAAAATATCCTTTTTCCATATAGTATAGAAAACCAGAACAACTAAAAATTACCGAAGCGACAATATCTTAATACCTTTCTTAATTTAATATTATTATTATTATAAATATAATTTATGAAATAAAATATTTATCTATTATGGATTGTTTATAAAATTATCCTTTTTATTATCCTTTGGAAGGAATATAAACTTTATATCATTTTTTTTTATCCTGGTAGAACTAAATATGAAAGGATATTTGCCTAATATGATGAAAACAAATACATAATTTGTGGGTTCAATATCTTATGTTAAATATCCAAATAAAAAGGACATTTTTTTACTATGTTTGGTTTGATAGAAATTACATAGAAATTATATTAAAAGGTAGTTGATTTTATATGATGTTAAGATTTGTATCTTTTTATGTTTTAATATTACAAAAAAAAAATTCATTCTTCATAAATATTTTGTTTAGCAAACTCAGGGTACAAACAGTGGTAAATTTTTGATAAGGATAAAATTTAGAATGTAAAAGTTGAAATTTATTTATGGTTTTTGGTTCTTAGTTTATTCGTTATATTTTCATTGTTGACCATGAAATATTTATTTATAAATTTATAATATTTTGATAAAAACTTTTAACAATATTTTAATGGACTTAAAGAGCATCAGTTTTAAAATATATAATAGAGAAAGTAAATCTTTTGTTATTTGTAATTTTCTTTACTATAAACCAGACTTCCACAAAACTTAAGTAACTTCTTGTCTAAATCCTAAATATTCGAATTATTTTCGAATTTATAAATCAAACATAAATTTTTTGTAATTATTTTAGTTTTGTTAGAATTGAGGTTATGTTAATTTTAATAAAATATACTGCAGGTTGACGTCGATAATATTGCTTGATGATTCATTTGTGGAGGTTATGGTTATATAAATTTAAAAAAGCTATTTAAAAAGCTCGTAAGTGCACTATAATACGTAAAAACTACTTAAAAAATCAGATATATTTACAAATACGAAATCGGTACGAGCTTACGACCATATGAAGTTTAAGTATGGTTTACAAATTCAGCCTATATTCAATGATATAATTAATTATATTATTAATAATTTAGTTAATTGTATTATGACATTTTAATTAATTATCCAAATTCATTGTTCGATTAATTAAAACTCATTTTGAGACCTTGGTTTAATTAAAATTTGACATAACATTTAAGAAACAATTTATCAGAATTATTTTCTTGAATTGCTTGTCAGCAAAGAATTTCTTACAAAATTTAATATAAAACTACTCTAATTATAATTTATATAACATAGCGAAACAATTTACATAAATAAAAAAAAATATTTAAAATTAAAATATTCCCTGTTCATTCAGATATAATTATATATTTTACCAAAATTTGTAAGAAGGTCATTGACAATTCTCAAATATATAACAGCCAAACCCTCTACACTGTCAGTTATATTCATTTTTATAAAATTCATAAAATGTATATAACAAATATATTTAAAGTTCGAATTTATATTACAAAATTCCACCCATCAACTTTAAAACGCCGCCCTCTACCTCTAACTCTACAAGACTTTCTCATTCAATTTTTAACTTTCACTTCGTATAATACAAAATTTTATTACGAAAAAAAGAAGTCAAAGCGAAAAAAAGGGAAAATATATTTTAATAAATAAAAAATTGTTTAATGAAAAAAACAAATCCTTTACGTTTTTATATATCCTTTTAAATTGGTACTTAATTCCCATATGAAATATATAGAAGTGAATCGACATATGAAATGATTTAATTAAAGAAAACCGTGCATTCAAAAGAAATACAAAAAAATATTTGAATAAAATTTTAAGGATATTTCGAGGGAATTTTTATGCAATTTTAATAAGTACTCAATAAATTGGCATATGTTTGTCTCATACTTGCATCAAATTTGGTATAAGGATATTTTACTGTATTATAATATTTATTTTTGTCAAGTATCTATTCATGTATAAGAAAGTCAATTGCACGGTGTATAATAAAAAATCAATATGGTAAAGTATTTTTTACCCTTTTTTCGAATTAATCACATACGCCGTGACATGCAACAATTCCCTCTTTATGTATGTAAATTCTTTTCAGAAATATGTAAGACAAAAATATTATATTAAAAATTGTTTTTGAAAACGCTAACATATTTAAAATGCTATTAAAATTCTGCTATGAAAATCATAAAATATGAAAGTTCAGAAACATTGTTCTAGCTGTGATTACATGAAAATGAACAACTGTAGAATAAAGAATAAATGATTGTTAAAAAAAATATATTCTTAAAGCCAATTGAGGATTTGGAAAAAATTAAACGCAGCAATTATAAAAAAAAAATCGAAGTTTAACTTTTACCTTTAGTACGAACCATTACAGAAGTTTCCCTTTGAACGCTACAACCCATTTCTTAAAAACATGGATATATACACGCTAATATTGTTAAGAATTCTTTTAATTACTTGGTTCGCTATCGATAGAATTAAGTGACATATAATAGAGGCCACATTTTGTCGGTATCGCTTTATTATTTTTATAAAACAACATTCCCATACTGAATTCAAGCCATTTCCTTCACAAATCTGAGAATATCAATTATTGTTGAATTCTAATACATAAAACTGTCCAATTGAACATTCTCTAGGATCCTTAATTTGCTTTTGAATGCTACAGTGTGTTCCATATCTTCAACTACCGTAAAATATTAGCATCTTTTGTAATTAGGTAATGTTTTTGACATCCTTCAACTAATTCAATGTTTTGGCATCCTCTACAACCTTTTGACCATTGCTCCAATAATAAACAAGTAAATGAAAATACTTTTACAAAACTAGTGTCATAATAAATTAACTATGCTTAATAAAACAAAAAACTATTATCAAAAAAAAAACTTTCAAGAATTTCAAGGATTAATATAAAAATTGTGTAAAAAAAATTATATAATTATAAAGCTTTAAATCAAATTTTCCAAAGGATACGAAATTTTCATTCATTTTACACTAACAGATTATTATTACACATACATATACAAATTAATATGAAATATAATTTTGTGTTATTGTTAATCTAAAATCTAATACACAAAAATTTCATAAATATTTCAAGAGGAATAAAAAAAAAAAAAGGATTGTATTTTAATTGTTCATTTTGCCTTCTGGAAAACGGAAATCCTTGTTTTTCATATATGATATAATTTAATATTGTTGATTAAATTGAATTTTCATATACCAGAGAGAGAATTAATTTCAATTTTATATAAAAGAATGGATTTTTGTTGTTGTTAGAAAAGTTTATCTACCGAATAAAAAAACGAATTGTTTTAAGTATATATTTTTAAGGAAATTAAACAATTAAATCATATTTAAACAAGGAAATATCTTTTTACCATATATATAAAAACTTTTACTTTATTTCTAAAAGTTTATTGTTGTTAAACAATTTTAAAATTTGGCTGCAATGAAGACGACAATAAAGTCTGATATGTCAAGTAATAACAAATATAATGTCAATAAAAAATCAATAATCTAAATTAAGATAATTTAGTTTAGTTAGTTTCTTAGTAAAAAACTTTATTCAAACTATTCAAATCACAGCTGTGAAATAAGGGCTTACGAATAATTGCTTTATTTCATATAACATTAAGTCGCAATTAACACTACGCCTGTAGTCCCTAGCTCCTAGCCTTATAGTTCTAAATTTTATATTTACTGGATCTTAGTAGCAAATCTTTAGTTCTTTTTATGGATAGACGACTTCTAGTTTATAGAATTTTAAGTGTGTAAAGACGTTCCATAATAATTCTCAAAAATGGGCAAATGCGATTTTTTTTTTTGAAACGTCTTTATAAACAATTATTAATACTAAGATATTAGGTCACTTCAAATATGATTTTATTTAAATAATTCTGAAAAAACATCATTTCAGTTGTGTCAATAATTGGATTTATGTTTTGAGCGCGAAAATCTATAATTTATTAATCGGCAACGCTTCACAAAATGATATTACTTGAATCAATAAATTTAAAGAGTGTAAAATTGTTAATATATTAAATACCAATTTAAAATTGATTAACTTCAATTTATAATCGATTATTAACTTTTCTAAACTAAATAACAAAAAAAAAGTTCATTACAAAACTAAAACTAACTATTAAAACTGTCTTCAAGTTCGCTACACCAAAAAAAAAATAACCAAACTAATTTTAACTCCCCAAGTGTGCAAAATATTTCAAATTTTTGTTTTATTTTTTGGTTATATTTTCATACCATAAGAGAAATAACAAAAAACCCTCAAACTTTTTCGAATTTTTCCCAACTAAAAATTAGAAAAAGTCTGAAAATAATAAATTGCATCAAATCATCATCGAACTTTTTTTCAAGTAAATTTTCCACAAAATATTTATATATAAAAATTACACTTGTTTGGAAATATAAAAATTAAAAAACCAATAAAAAACTTTCTCAAACCAATAACAAAATTGAAAAGTTTCTGCAGATGAAAATTCTTCAAAATCAATAATAAGATAACAAAAAAAAAGTATCAATAATTATAAAAATAGGAAAATAATGAAAAACAAATTATTCAGTGAATTGTAGTTAGTATAATATGGATTGGAAATCACCCACTGTTATCACTAGCTCTGCCTCATCTTGTTCTTATTGGATAGAGTTTCTATTTTAGGAAATGATAATGACCGCCTATCAGACAGATAAATCTGTAATAGTCCTTTCAATTGCAATTGTATTTAATTAGGTTTTTATTTTCTTCTGTTTCGTGAATTGTCCATCTCTTCCTAAGGATTCTGTATTTTTTTTTTTTTTGTAAGGACCATTAGTCGACTTTATGCAGGACGATGAAATATTAAAAAAAAAAAATATTATTTTATTTTGCCGTACTATAAAATTTTTCTCTCATTAAACTGGAAATTATATAAATTTTCAAGTTGATTTTGAAAATTTTTTGCCACCAACAACAAAATCATAAATGACCAAAGTTTTTCATTTTGCTTTATCCATAATTACTTTTACTCAATTTGTTGGTATATAAAACTTTTTCAATTTTACTCGAAATGTGAGATTTTTTTTTATTATTTAGTAGAGGTTTTTATTTATAACGAATTGGTTTTTTTTATAAACCTTTATAATATACCATATAGTAACAACCGACGATGTATAAATCAATATTTTAGCTACTTATTAGTACCATGGATGCATTTTTTTTTTATCATTTATATATATACAAAACAATAAAAATAATATTGAAATAGCTGAGTTCGTAATAGAAGATTGGTAAAATTTTCAATGAGTTTTTTAATAAATATTTAGTGACGAATGATTTTGATTAGCTGTGATCATAATATTTTTTTTTGATTTTCGATATAGATGAAATGTGTGATGGAGAAAAAGTTTATGGATCGATAAGCGTTTTAATATTTATAACGAAAAAAAAAATTTACTTTAATTTGTTCTATTTATTTTACACACTTGACTGGATGGAATCTACTATTTTGAACACTATCAAATTTATTATAAATTTTTATGTAGAGCTTTAAGAAAAAATTTAAATTGTTTATTTAAAACAGAAAAAATAGCAATAATACCAGCAAGAGCACGGAATATCGTTCAAAAATTTTCCTAATATTCGCCCGCGAATACTCGCCATTAATCGTAGGTTTCTCAACCCTTATCGCTTGTGTAATTTTGTAATGAGCTAAGCTGGTGATTAGTTAATATTAAAATACCCTTTCGAAAATCAAACTTTATTTATATGTAGATTACCCTGAGGTTAAGATAAAACGTACCTATCTAATGCATCATTAAAATTTTTGTTATAGGATAACTAACTGTCATAATACTCGGCAGTTCCTTTACAGAGATACTGTTTGTTTAGAGTTACACAGTTACCGCAACCGAATTATAGTTGAAACTACTTCTCCAAATTATACATAAGAAAAAATTCCCCTACAATTTTTGTATGAAATTTAAAATTAAATTATAATCCAAGAAGAACTGCCGCCACGATTTTCTTATATTGACGAATGTTAGGTAATCTGATAATTCCATATAGGTAACAATTTTTATTGGTTTTTTTTTTATTTCTGCTGGAGGATTTTTCGTGAAGCGTAGTTTCAATGGATAGAGCCTTACCACAAAATTATTTGATCTTACATTGAAAAAATGGTTATTAAGAAATTGTGACAGAATATTAATAAAAAATTTCATAAAATCATTGAAATAAAACTTCTAAATTTTATTTATATAGAATCCTTCAAAATTCCAATAACTCCAATAATTCATAGATTTAGGTATCTATGAGAAAAATTTCAAATTATCGTATATAAAATATGTTTTAAAATATTTTCGATCTAAATAGTTTCATAAATTTTTAGTATTTTAAGTTTTCGGATTATATATATAAAAAAAAAATCTAAATCTAAATCTTTTGTTTAAATTATGTCATAACTTTAGACTTTGAACAACAACAATAACAAAAAAGCAAAAAAAAAAAAATTAATAAAAAAAAAAACAGTGAACCAGTAAACAAGGACTTTTAATGCAAACTAAATATTTTTTTTTCTTGAAGAAAAAAATTAAACAAAAATAGTAATGGATAATGATGATGACGATTCCGATACCAGCAATGGTAAAGTCTTTATTATAAATATCGAAACAAATTAATTAAAATTATAAATTAATATTTTTCATTTCTATAAAAAATTACAAGAAAGCAGTGTCTATAAAAGACGTACAAGAAATTCATTGGGTTCACGATACATTGAAACTTTAGTTAAAAGACCACCACCAATGTTAGACCGAAGAAATCTTAAACAAAGTGGAGCTCTAAAATTAACACAAAGTCAAGAAACAAATATTGAACCAATACAAGAAACAGAAGAAATGCAAAAATTTAAACAAAGTTTATGTTGCACAGTTTTATCACAAACTGATTCAACCGATAATAGTATAGGTATGCAAAATGCACATAACTTTTATATTTATATTTGTGTTCATTTATTAGTATAGATCAAACAGTACTAATTCTAAGACTGTTTTTATCTATTCTTTAGACGTCATGGGGTGAATCCAAATCACCAAAAAAAAAATTAGAAATCCGATGTACATGGACAATTAGAAATTGTAGTACAGCGTTTTTTGTAATTTGGATGATATTTAGAGAATAGTTAAAGCAATTATTCTATAAGCTATTTGTCATTATGTATTTTTATGGCGGTTACGAAACGTTTACGTTTCATACGTTTTGTAGTATAGATAAATCATTTACCGTGTTAACGTATATAACAATCATAATAATAATTACATGTAATGTAACGTTAACGAAATTATAACAATAATTATAATATCGTTTTTTTGGTCCTGAGTAATTCAATTATGATTATATGTACGTACCATTTATATTAAATTAAAATCATCAACTATTAAATTTCTTTACTATAGAAAAACAGAAATTTATACTATAAATTAATATCCTTTAGAAATAAATAATGGATTAAATTTATGCTAAAAACGTTCAATTGTAAATTTTCTGAAAAACCATAATTTTTTTGCTGGATACCATTAATTACCAAAATTTATTTTGAAATATTTAAATTAATTAAATTATTAATATGTAAATTAATTATATAATAATTTAAATAAACATATCGTCATTTTTTACTATAATGTAATCTTAAATTTGATTATTAAAATAGCCTCAACATTGTCATCATCATTGTATCAACCTGAATCTTCTTCTATAATTAATGGAAATGTATTATCTAGATTACCCCAACATCAAAGTAGAAGGACATTAGTGCCAGAAGGATATGCAACGCCGATTACCAAAGGTAACTTTTTGTAAAAATTGCAATATTAATTACAATTTTATTTTTTTTATAATAAATAAAGGTATATTAGTGAAAAATTCATTGCGGAATACCGGATTAACAATGCAAAGACCAAGTAAAACTTTAAATTTAGAAACATCAGGAAAACTTGCATGTAACTATACAAATCATAATTATAAATTATTTTCATCTATATTTTGTTCACTTTTTTAAATCTTTTAGCAAGTTTTCAAAAATATTTGTCAGAAGACGAAGATTTACCACGTTTGCGATCTGGAGAAATAAGTAAACCAGTAATAGTAAATGCAGTAAGTAAAAATAATTCATCACGTACTTCAAGCAATCCAATTTATTCATCAAGTGCATCTAGTACTGTTTCTCAAAGAGAAAATATGTTACGTCAATTAGAAAAACATAAAACGTTATGGCAACAACATAATTTACGTAATTTAGATATGTCATCAAGTTTATCAAATAATAAAAACACAAAATCAATATTAAAAAAAGAAGATCATAAAAAGAATGATAGTAATGGTGATTCACATAATATTCTACAAAAAATTCAATTGGCATCACAAAATGTACATACAAAAACACATGTGAATAAAGGGCTAAGTAAATAAAATTATTTTTATTAACTATATAAATTTTTGACATAATTACAAAAAGTTATTAATAATTTATTCACTCGCAAGCTATGTTTTTTAGTTACATGACTTTGAATACGAACATTATTTATAGGAAATTTGATTAAATACTGAGTAAAATGAATATTTGGTTGATGTTTTATATATAAATGTAGAATTAAAAGGACACAGTAATTCCTAAATAGTAATGTTACACTATACTATTAGCATAAACGAATCAATAGCACCTTAAATTAAGTATCAAACTTTCCGGCTGTTTCGGTCTCTTTCATTAATTCAAAAAATTATCAAAATTTTATTATTTATTTAGATTCGAATTAAAATCATTAAACATTTACTAATTTTTTAAAGAAAAACCAAACATTTTCTTAATTTTTCTTTAAAATTTCAAAGTGAATCACATATTGGCATTCCATATTTCATGAAATGAAAATTTAGTTTCATTGAAATTTGATATTTTATCTAAATTTCGAGAAGTATAAAGAAAATTATTAACGATATTTTATTTGTTGTCGATCAACATTAAGTCCCTACTAATATCGATTCACTCCTGGTGGAGGATGTAAAAGAACAACGTTTCGGGTACAAACTCCAAACCTTTTGATACAAAATTTCAGTAATCAATTACTGCATATCGAAATAAAAAATCAATTAAAAGGGACGGAAAAGTTTTTATGGTATTTTTAGGACGTTTACTGATCAATTTATTTTAGTTTACCAAGGACGTTATGATACTTTACATACTATATAATTTAATTATTATATTATTATGTAATTAATTTAACATTTTCTTATATCACAATAAAATTAGGAAAACTGGCAAAACGTATAAGTATGCAAGTACCAACATATAAATTAGGCTCACCTGAACGAAAGCGTGTTACGCGTAAAAAAAAACCAGGTTTAATAAAATTATTTATATATAAAAAAATTTAATGAAAAAATTTATTCATTTTTTTTTTACAAATTATAGTTAAACGAAATATATTTGAAAGTGATCCACTTCCAAAATATTTAAGTACATTATCAGAAAAATTAAGTAAATTATGATTATTTAAAAAAATATATTGAACATTAAAAACATAATATTAAATATTTTCAACATATTTTTAAAGATAAAACATTTGAAACTCCAAGACGAGTATATACAATGCCTACATATCTAACATATAATGGTATTTAATTAAATGAAAATTTTGTAATTTAATTAAATTTTAATATAAACATTATATATATACTACTTTTAATTTAAAAAAAAATAAGGTACGGCAAGGAATTCAGGAGGTAAAGAAATAGTACGAAAAAAAGCTGGTAAAAGTAAAACAACAAAAAAAAAAGGTAAAACAGATGGTAGAAAATCGACAACGAAAACTGAACGTAGAAATAGTAAAACACCTAGTGCAAGTACTTTTGAGAGTAACCTTAGTAGATCAATTGAAACTAAATCAGTTGAAAGCAAACCACAGCACGAAACCTTATTCGATTACCCAAAAATTAAACTTTATGTTGATAGTTATCGTAAATTTCGAATTGCACCAGCAAGTGGCCCATTTGAAAAAGGTGGACCATTTTCTAAAACAAATCCAAATACCACAGCTCATTTTGAATCATTAGTGAAACACGAATGGGTTGATCCTTGTACAGATACGTTTGAAAAAGCATATGAATCTGCATTAACATTTGCAACTTTTAAAAAACCTGATCCAGAGACAAGTGATTCGAAAAAGACTGAAAAAGGTAAAGGCAAAGGTAAAGGTGAAGGTAAAGGTGAAGGTAAAGGTGGAGGTAAAGGTGGAGGTAAAGGTAAAGGCAAAGGTAAAGGAAAAGGTGAAGGTAAAGGTAAAGGTGGAGGTAAAGGTAAAGGTAAAGGAAAAGGTAAAGGCAAAACATTATCGAAAAAAGGATCTAGAGGATCTAAAGGATCTAGAGGATCTAAAGGATCTAGAGGATCTACAGGATCTAGAGGATCTACAGGATCACCAGGTTCATCTAAAAAGCGGAAATCTAAAACAGGTGGATCTAAAATAGGTGGATCTAAAGGATCTAGAGAATCTACAGGATCTAGAGGATCTACAGGATCTCCAGGTTCATCTAAAAAGCGGAAATCTAAAATAGGTGGATCTATAAAAAGCGGATCTAAAAAAGGAGCTAAAAAAGGAGCTAAAAAAGCTAAAAAGAAAGGTTCTAAAGGTAGCGTCGGTTCTAAGAAAAAAGGTGGCAAGAAAAAAAAGAAATAAATAAATTATAATTAGTTATAATTAAATACTATGAAAGTGAAATTAAATACTAAC
The DNA here is from genome assembly GCA_963920725.1 of Rhamphomyia laevipes. Lineage (NCBI taxonomy): Eukaryota > Metazoa > Arthropoda > Insecta > Diptera > Empididae > Rhamphomyia > Rhamphomyia laevipes. The sequence continues at coordinate 7,643,379 of OY987259.1, forward strand.
CGGTTATAAAAACAAAATGAATTCATAATTTTTTGTGGATATTGTTTAAAATGAAAAAAATTAAATAAAAAATTGAGTATATTCAAATGAATTCAAGAGTGAAACATGAATAAGAAACTATAAAAATTTAAACTATAAAATGAATTATCAATAAGGAAAAGGGAACAACAAATGGTTCCATTAAATATTAATTGCTAATAATGAATAGAATTATTTTATTCATGTTTCAAGGATAATTTTAAAATTATATAGATGTAAAAAATATTAATTTGTAAGCTAAAACTGAGCTCAAATAATGATTCAATTTGAATTTTGATACCCACAACTCAAATTTTAACAATTATTTGAGCTAGTTTTAGTTCAAACTGATAAATTTTATCATCATAATTTAGTAAGATCATTAAATTTTAATTATAAGTTTTTTTTTTATTAAACTAAATAATTTCAAATGCCATAATTAGTTTTATTTACTGTCATTTACTGTTGTAAGATTCTTGACAGCACCCTATATTTCTTTTTATTTCCATAAAGAAGATAATATTAAAAAAAATTATAGCGTGATTGATTAAACTGTTTTTTTTTTAATTTCTATTTAAATTTATTTATCTTTTTTATAAAAAGTTTCTCTCATTTTCTATAAATTTTCATTTTCTATATTTTTTCTTCTTCACTAAATTTGTCTATTTCTATATTCGTCCTTTACCCTTTAATTTATTATTATTGTTGTTATATTTGTTTTTTTTGTGTCCCTTTTTTTGGATAAATTAATTTTTTGTTCTAACTACGTTCCTTGTCTTTATCATTTCAATACTGGCGCAATGCCAAGATTCTTGACAAGGAATGACTTGTTACTATTTATTTCTTAGGTGGCCATAAAATAATAATAATATAGTAAATTTTACAGTCTTTATTATCCTTTAGAATCAATCTAACCGCAGGTAACAGCAATAATAAATTTTGTATAAAAAAAAGTCTGAAGGGAAAATTCTGAAGTGTGTATGGCATAAAACCGCAACCGTCACTTTTTTAGCAAACCTAAATGAGTGTATTACATAAAAATGATAGCGTGTTATGTCAACGTTTGTTAAAATCGTTCAAATGTAACGACAAATGCATAAATTTTCATTGTGTACAATAAACCAAGTAAAAAAAATATGTATATAAAAAGGAATAAAATTAATTTCAATTTTTTCTTAGCAAAAAATAAACTAATAAAATTTATGGCCAACGAAAGTTTGCAAAGAATAATGTTTTCCAAATGTGAATATGTAAAAAAAAAAATTTCAACCCTTTTGTAAAATGGCTACACGATTTTATCCAAAAATTGTGTCTTGTCTTTAAATGTGGCTCAACAAATACAAATATTTTAGATTACCTTAAAAAGTGCTGGAATACTAACGGAAAAAAAAAGTATTATTAATTTCGTAGCGTTAAACTACGAATAGTTACGAACTATTAAATTAAAAATTATCTGTTTATTCATTATCAAAATTTGACAGGACACATTTTTGACGTTTCTTGAAATAATTATGATAATTTCGTTAGAGTTCCGTTCCGCGGTACAATAATTAATATAAATAACTCAAGCATTGAGATTTTTTAATTTTGAAGTAAATTTATGTTATCACAAATTATAAATATTTAATAAAAATCGGCATTTTCTAAAAATGGCAACAATTTTTGGTTAGTTAATGTAAAAAATTAAGATTCCTTAGATTCGAAAACCGTAGAATTAATTAAAATGTTAGATTAGACAAAAAATGGTAGACATGCAGCCGAAGGTGGGCAAGAAATAATTGGAAACAAATTGCTGAACTTTTAAATTAGAACAAGGTTTTGCGAAGAAGCCAAACAGGCATTTGCAACTTATATAAAAAATTAGAAAGAGGTTTTGCGAAGAAGCCACTGCAATTGGAGTACTGCCAATTTCGTAGCAATTTTTTTCCTTTAGGCTTAAAAAGGTCACACCGTCATTAGAATTGCAAATTTCCCACTTTCTAACATGAAGGGAAATTTGTAAATTATCTCGCAACACAAGCTACAGTAATCGATGTTCTGAATTGGTTACCAATAACTTAAATTATAAATTTGATTAAATATATTAAAATACCTTATTTATAGTAGAAATCCATTAAATATTGCAATGAATTTGATGTAAAAAATGTAATTTTGAACATACCTGAAACAAAAAAGAAATATTATATAATTAAAAATCGATAGGAAATTAAATTAATTAAGATTTGTAAACGAACTAATAAAAAATTTATATAATTCCTATTTTATTATAATATAATTAAATGGTTCATTTTACTATAACAAAGAATTTATATATTATGTATATATGAAAATTGAAAATGAAGCCAATCAGGATCATAATCCTATCTCAATTTATACTAATATTCTGGTTATAATTATTTAATCCGAATATGTAAACTGTCCACTAAGTTTTTATTTTTTTCGTCAAAATAAAAATATGTATATCCTTTTTTTATATATAATTGTATTCAGGACCGTCGTCCATTTGTTTTATAAATATTATACGTTGTTGAATTTATTAAATTAATGCACAACTACAAAACATATATTGCAAAGTAAAATATAGAATAACAATGAATTTATTTAACTGATAACTTAAAAATACATAAAATTCCTAAAAGGATTAAAAACGGAAGTTGATGATTATTTTATGTACATTTTAATTTTTTTAGTTTTCGTATTTTGTAAATGTAGGTATAAAAAGTTGGTTTTTACCTATTTATATAAATTTATATATCACATTAATATAAAATTCTATATTGGATATAAAAGTAAGACTTAGTGAGAGGTCACAAAAAGGATATACTTATGTATATATATTATATATGTTTAGGTCATTTATACATATGCCGTATACGTAATTGTCAACGGAAAGGATATAGTTGAGAATTGGAGGTAAAATAAAAGTTTTTCAATTTCATATATAAATGTTATTTAGAAAAGAAAATGTGAAAATTCAATTTATTTAACTAGAATGACAGTTAAAATAATACCATAGCTTAAAGGTTTTTACAAGATGTCCTAATAGTTTAAAATTTATGGTTAGTTATTATAAATATTTAGAAATTATATATGTAATTCAAAAGTTATTATTATTTTTTCAATAAAGTTGGGCATTTTAAAGGCAATTTTCATTTTGCGGCCTAATTCATGAGAAATATTTATACAGTGTTAATAAAATGTGACATCCTGTACTAATTTTATTTAACTAACGTAGACAATTTATTTATTTTTTATTATCAGATTAAAATTGATTTTATGTTTGACTTTTTTAAAGTGGTGATTTTTTATTTACAAATAAATAAAATAATAAAAAAACGTAAATTTGAAAATCATGTAAATAAATATAAAAAAAAAATATATATTTTAAAGATTATATTTTAGAATTTATACAAATAAAATGATTAATTTTTTTATAGAGTAACAATTTGTCAGTTTAATGTCAATGTTGTAAAATTTCATAATTAAAACATTTTAATTTAAATTCATTTATTTTGTATGAACAAAATTGTAATTTTTCTTTAATTTTGTGAAAATAGAAATGGATTAACCATTAAGGACATTTGGAAGAATGATTCAGAAGGTCTCCACTTCCAATTTACAATTTTCTTCACACAAAATAAATGAATTGTAATTGTAAAACTGTTTGAAAACATCGTGATTTAATTAATCTGTTATGGCTGTCCGGATTAATTTCTTATGACAATTATTCTATTTGATTAGAATTTGGTACCAGTGTAAATTGAACTTTGATTTTCTTTAAGTTCTTTAAGTTTATTTGTAAATACTTGAAGTGTATCAATTAAATAAATTAATCCCATGTAATAGAATGATTATCCCGCACCAATTTTAAAAGGTTGACTTGGGATAACCCTAACCGACTACTTTGTGATATCATTGCTAATTTTGAACATTTTATCTTGTCAAAAGTATCAAGTGATTGTGTTATAGAAGCTTTATTGGGTGAATAGAAGCTTTATTATCAATTCCATTTATTATCATTCTTTAAACGTCATTTTAATATATGCAAAATTTAATTTTTACCATTACATAAATTCTATATTGTTACAATCCAATTGAGCTACCCACAACCCCAAGTAATAAATATTCCAAACGAAAATTCTCAGTCAAATAATCTTCCTTCCATAGAAAATGAATTATGAAAAATTTTAAATTACAAAATGAAGATCAAAAAGTCAAAAGATTCGAGAGAAAAAAAGCTATGAAAAAATGTTTTTTTTTTGTTATTTTGTTTTTGAAAAATTAATGCATTCAAAATGACGACACAATAATAATAATAATAACAGAAAATAATAATATATACACAAAAAGGACGATTTAAAAAAAAAATTATTAAAGTGATGATAATTCATTTGGAAAAGGACTAGACGCCTTTAATTGTTGCGATATTTATGTTAGTAAAAGTTTTACACAAAAAAAAAAGTTTTATACATTTTTTTTTTTTTCAAAAAGGATAAAATAAAAATTATTTTTACCTCTAGTAAAGTGTAAATTGAGAAGTTCTTTTAAAATGAAAGTAAAAAATAAAAAAAAAAAGTGTAATTTTAACCTTTTTTACACCCAACTAAAAATAAGTTCAACTTCTCATTATAATGTCGTCCTTGTTTGATGCTTGTATTTTTTCTTTTTTTCTATTTCAAATGATTTGTAATTTTCATTTCAAGTGAATGAACGCATTGAAAATAAAAAAAAAAACTGTTTATGATGTGAATATCATTTTTGGTTTTCTTTGTTTGAAGAAAAAGTTGTTTTCTTTATGCTGAATAAATACCACACATTTACGTATTATAAGGATTTCTTTTAACATTGAAAAGGAGTATAGAAAATGGGGAACACTAATGAAAAACGTAATTTATTAGTCGTACAGAAAAATAGAATCGTATAGAAATTGAATATTTTTGATTTTGTATATCATTCTGAATCTCTGATTCACAAACAACAAATAGTCAACAAATAAATTTGGCACAATAACAGTGAAATCCATTACATTGAACACAATAGCATTGAACACACGATAACATGAAATGCATCTACTGGTATGCCTGGCGGGGTGCATACGTCAAGAAAAAATATTCCTCGACTTTTCAAAAAAAAGCATTAAAAATGTCCTTGCACTTAGAAAGACCGAGCTGTGTAAAATAATTGGCCTGTTCACAAGTTACTGTTCGCTTTGGTATTACCTGAACAAAATGGGAAAGTCTGAAACTAGTGACTGGCGGGTCTGTTCTGATAATGAAGAAACATTCTCCGATAGTGAAGCTGTGGCCCGAAAAATGTTAACACACATGATAAAACGATTTATTACTTATGACGAGATCAGGAGTCTTGTAGTCGAGAGGATTATGTTTTCCTAGCAACTGAACAAAATCTAGTAGGATAGGCGCAATAATTCTCTGAAGGTTGCAGTGTAGGAGACGGAGGTTTATATTTCTGCCTTTACGACCCCATTTTAATCTAATCTAAACGCACAAAACATATAATAAATAATGATAATCTCAATAGATTTAGTAAAAATATTTACTAAATTTAGTAAAACTTTGACAGAATGTTAAATTCGAAACGGAAATTTTAAAATGTGGAAAACTTTTACAATTGATTTATAATTAGTGAAAATAAAAGGTTTTCTTTTCTATATAAAAGTTTGAAAAATTCATTGTAAATTTTTATTGAATCCAATTTATGTGCAAATTTTATTTTTTTATACAAGGTACAGAGAATGAAAACTAAAGAAAAGAACTGATTAGAATTGAAGCTGCTATAAATTTTTAATAAATTTAATGATTGTGTTAATTAACAATTTTACGAGGTCGATGTTTCAAACAAATTTTAATGTTAAATTCTGATATGCGAATTAAAATAGAATTACATACAAACAGTCATGCTTTTTAAACCTATTATACACCCACTAAATTCATTTTTTAAACTAATGAGAGCTTCGATGGACAAGAGAACAGCTTTTGTAAAGCCACAGGTTTTTTTTTTTTTTTTGGAACAGAACACTGTATTTAGCGTATGCTATTGATGCGTTAGAAAGTATAGGGTTTTTCTTAAATTCATTCCCATATGAATATTTTGTTAATCATTACTCTATTTATTATTTTGTTTTTGTTGCCACGTTACATTTCATTTTATTATTACATACTTTTAAAGCTTGATCCTTTTATGTGATACACATAAAAATATTGTGTTGTATTTTCAATGGATTCAATATTATAACAGAAATTCTGTGACACGTATACAACAAAGTTTCTTTTTTTTTAAAAAAAATACTTTTACTATTATTACTTTTACTATTTAATATAGGGATACAGAAGATTCAGCATATGCTCCTCTTTATTTTTATGTGAATACAAACCGCTGTTTCACCTTTCAAATTCGTTATAAATTTTTATTTTGTGCAAGTTTCTTTTTTTAATGGTGAATAAAAAAATTCTTTATATTTATTTTTGTTTACATGTAATTACAAGCCTAATAACAAAATTGTTCGATTGTTGATTAATGTCATATATAGTAATTTCAAATAAATCGTGATTGAAAAGAACACCTTGTCTTGATACCCATTAAGTATGATCCCGTCGTGCAAACATTATAAAAACAAAATAATTCACTTCCTTTCAAATTCCATTCAAAAATAATTTCCCAAACTTTCGTGGCTACAATAATCTGAGACTTAAAAGTACCGAGTTTTGCAAGTACAGAATTCGAAAATAAAAATTAGTGATATTTTTAGGAAATTAAATTAAGCTTGATATACGTAAAACATTAAACGTTTGTGAAAACGATTTCCGACGACTAATATTGACAGTGAATGTTCATAGTAATATCAAACTTCAGGTTGATAAGTTGCTGTAGTCAGTTATGAAAAAATGTATTTTAGAATTCAAAATTTAAGGGTGACCAGTGACCACATGAACTATTTCCTATTTCTAACGATGAGTTTTCTTGACAATCTATTGTAATTTGAATCTTCTAATTTTATATTGATTCCGTATACAAAATTTGAATCTGAGTAAACTGAGAGCGCCATCGGTAGAATAGAATCGCTGTGACCTAATACCTGTAAATTGCATCCAACTTTTAATTCAAAAAACATATTTACAAACCGTTTCAAAAATTTTATAATTTGCCATCTAACTATTTCAAAGACGTCTCGTACCGAGGTCTTGCATATAAATATTTTTTTTTTATCAAAAATGTTAAAATACAATATAAATTTTCTAGATTAATATTGAACAACAACATCAGAAACAAATTACACGTGTTTTTTTTTTGTTGTACAAAGCTCATAAAAAATAATGTCAAAGTCATGGGACCATCAGTGAATTTTTTCAATATATAATATTCCTTAGAGATATAAACGTATACAACATGTGCGAACATTATCCTTTTGCTACATTCAACGAAAACAATGAGAAAAGTATGTACTGAGTAAATTTCTTTCTATTGTTGTTGAAACATAATGCCTTTAATGTGTAACTGCAGGGATGGTTAAATACATATAAATAAGAAGACTAACCCTGGTAAATTTTCTACATATATATTTCGTTTAGTATTTCCAAAGGCACAGAGACGTATAACGTACGTAACAAAAAAGAAAAAAAAATACAAAACGAAGTAACTGAGCACTTTTAGTAGTTAGACATAACGAATAAAAGCAAGAAATCTATAGTAATAGAATCCAACTGTGTGTAAATGACAATTTCAAGTCATTTTGATGGTTATGTGCCGGATGCCTGAAAGGCATTTTATAACTTTCTGAGTCTAATTCGATATTTTTGTTTCAGTTTTTATTATGTTTCTGTTATACTATATAAATTGTAACTTTATTCTTTCTTTTTGTCATCATTTAATATTGTAAATAAAAAAATATGTGGTAAATTGGTTTCTGTTGTCTAGTACTGTAACCACAATTTGATACTTTTCGATGCATGTTTCCATTTTGTAATACACAATAACTTTGAAAGAGATTATATTCACTTGTCAATATTGTATAGATGCGTTTTGAGGGTATTAGAAGGAAATTTAAGAAAAAATATTTATGAGATCATTAATTTATGTTGCAAAATATATTAACAAAGTAACTATATAAAATTATGTTCATGAAACAGTAATCTAATTTTAATTAGATATATATTTCAAAGAAAATATGACACTGTCTATTATGATCAAGTTAATACTTTGCTTTGTAATAATTATTTGTGATATAATTATAATTTCAGTTTAATGTTGTTAAATTTTGAAGTACTTTAACTTAAATTAAGTTAAAAGTAATTCCGAAATTATTGAAACTGAATTATCAAAAACTTGATTTTTAGATTGTATATAACTTTCTAATCTATAATAAGTTGAGCCGCCAGACTTGGAATCCCGTTGAACCACATATGCCGCAGCTGCAAAGAATCGAGCGAAAAAGAAACGGTAACACACTTCGTCTGTAACTGTAAGTTCTCGGCGCTGGCTAGGGCCAGGTTCTGCTCGCTTGGTAGTCCTTTCCTCAACGATCTCGCCGCGAAGTGGCACACAGAAAACCGTCAAGTTTCTGAACGCTTCGAGGTGAATCTAAAACTACACCATCGTTACGAGATAACAATACCTTTAGTCACGCGATTAAGTGGTATCAAAACGACGCAAACCCGCTAATTGGGTCTCCACGACAGCTGATATGGAGTCCGCCACTTGAACCAACCAACCAACCATAATAAGTTGAATTTATAAATGTAAGGCTATCAAAATTGCCTAATGTTTTGTTTCTATACCTCCGACCATTCTGCAAGTTGTTATTGAACAAAATTAACTAAAGTTTATTGTTTATAAAATTTTCATTCTCTTCTAACATATTCGAATCAGAAGATTTCCACCAAGCTCTTTAAACCTTAACCGATAAAGTATCAGAATCTACATCAATAAAAAGAATGAAAAGAATGAATTATGTTCATTTTATTGGACCCCTCATTGGAAAAGTTAAAAGCGTTATTTTATTATACAAAGTAAACCACCTGTAAAATAAGTGCATTAATGACGGCATTCAAACAAATCCATTATCGTTCAGCTGTCGGGCTTTTTTCAGACAATTTAAACAATTTTTGATAAATTTTAAAACACAAAATTATTATTTTGAAGTGATTCAACTCGATTCTTTAAAAGATGTATATATAAGCAGGTGATCGATTACAATTAAACTTTCCTGAAATTTTCTATAAACTATAAATATTTTTTTTTAATATTAACATCTTAAATATTATTTCCATTATTAACCAAAAAATTTTATTTAACAATTTTTCATGTTATAGTTTACATTACAATTTACACGAAGAAAATTTTTGTGAATACAAAAAAGATATCTATAAATTTATTTAAATAAAAATCGTGATCAAAATTGTAACTTCAAATTACAATTAACAATAATAAGAGGAGTGTTTGCCCCCATTTGTAAACTCCATCATTATATAAGAAAACAAAATTAAACAATATAAACGGGAGCGGAATTGTCTTATTTTTTTATTATATTTCTAAAATTTATTTCTCAAAATTATATTTCAAATCCAAAAGATGAAAATGAAAAAATTATAAATGTTCCGCCAAAAATCAAATATATCTTACGAAAGAAAAAATTTTAAAATCATAAACTAATCAAAATTTTCCCTTTCAAAACAAAATATTATCCTTTCACAAATAATATAATTTGAAAAAAAAAAAAAAAAAAAACGAAGAAAATTTTCTTACAAACAACTTCATATCAATTTGAAAATCATGAAAAACAATCTTACAAAAAAAATATTATATTTTTATGAAAAATTACTTTCATGGCAATTCATAATAAAACTTTTTGAAATTATTAAGAAATATTTTTATCAAAAAGAAGCATAACCAAAAAATTAATCTTTAAGTGTACCATATAATAATTTTTTAAGAAACCCATGAAATGAAAACAAAAACTTCCTCTTTACATATATAAATGCTAACATCGTCGTCGTCGTCGTCGTCTTCGTCGTGACTTTTACCAAAGATAAATCCAAGATGAAAAAGTATCGCGAAGGTGGATTATAATATTTTTTATGTTTGCGCGTATAAAATTAATGTTTCATGCACTTTTGAAATATAAAGTTCCGCGTTATGGCTCAAAGATTAATGATTATAAATATAACCATAGTAAAATAAAATATAAAATTAAAAGAAAAAGAAAGTAAGTATATTAAAATTTGTGAAGAAATCAATCAAAGATGGAAAGGAAAGGAAATATACAAAACAGATAAATTAAAATTATTTGGACTCTGTAAAAACTAGTTTATTTGCTCTATTAACTACTTCTGTTAATTACAAAACGTATTCCAATAGTAACAATATGAAATTTGTATCATTTGTACAAGACCAGAATCGAATTTGATATATAAAGTAAATTTAATTTGTTTTGAAAGGTCCACTTTAAACATTCAATACAATATTCCACATGTAAATAATTTAATTTTACTTTAATTTCATTGAAACAAACTCTTTAATTTGATAAAAGGAAAATGTAGTTTTGTTTAAATATCATAATTTTATCAATTTCTTATTAACAAAACACTAAAAACCCACAATAAAATTATTAAATTAATAAAAGCATAATTTATCTAATGAAGTTTATGCAAATTTTTATTAATTTATTTCATTTTTAACTTATTCCAATCTTCAATTGCGAAAATTATCAGAAATCTAAATAAAAATTTTGGTTATGCTCCTAAAGTCGTTCAAGTATTATTGCTGTCTAGAGGCTAATTAATTGCATTTGTAGATTAAAACAGCAATTTTAATTCAAAAATATAATTATATTTTTAATGTAAAGCAAAAATTATTGAACATAAATTTTAATATCGACAAAACAGCCTAAAACAAAAATCCTTAAACTCAAAATGTATTGAATTATGAGATTTTCATTTGAATTTCAAAAATTTTTGAATTAAATTAGAAATTTTTAAAAATAAGTTCAATAATTAACAATTCAAATCACAAGTCTTGCGATAATATTTCGTATGTCGAAAATTATACAACCCTACAGAAAATGATAAGTAAACAAACCCCCAAAAAATTCATAACAAATCAAAATAAAATAATATTTTTTTTCAATTCATTCAAAACAAAAATGAACACACAAAAAAAAAAATCGACAAATTTTAATTTAAATATTTTACCTTAAGATTTTTTAGATACCACCTTAGGTCAAATCGTGATTTATTTACAAGACTTTCGACAATCTTTTGAATTAATTCTATATTTTACCATTGTTTTCATCTATTAAATTACCAATCATTTCAATTTTTTTAGAAAGTTTATAAATTTAAACAACAAAATAATCTTTATAAATAATCTACAAAAAAAAAAAAATCAATTAAAAAAATATTTAAATTTTCTTTTAAATAGAATTTTTCTTATTCAATTTCCTTATAAAAAATTTCCATTTACAAAAATTATTTTATTAAAACCACTTTAGTTTTTGTGTATTACAATTTTATTTTTATAAATATATTTTTAACTCAAACATATTATGTCCTTTCATCAAGGATTCAATGTTCCTTTGGGCTAGCACTTTAATATCAAAATTTTACGAAAATCTTGTTAACATTTTTTTATATATATAAAATATATAAATATAAAAAATGAAATATTTTTTTGTAGGTTAAAAATTCTAAAATCAAAAGGACATATTTTTTTTGGTTACGGATAATGTTTGCATGTATACACAATTTTTATAGTAAAAAAAAAATACTGATCATCCTGCAGGCGAAACTTTTAAAAGACTTATGTACAAAATTTTTAGAATTCTTACTATATATAGGAATGAAAATATGAGCAGAAGGAATTGTAGAATAGTGAACATTGCAGTACATTTATTTATCATTGTTTTGTGGCAAAGGATTAAGGATCATAAAATGAAAATAATAAAAATATAAAATTTATATATGTCTTGTTTAAAATTGTGAAATTTATATTTTGAAAGCTGACATTTTACACGTTTTAGTTCACTTTCTATTATTGAAATATTATTTTTATTATATTTTTTGTTAAAATTTTTTGTATACAGATTAAAATGAAGAAGATGATTTTGTAAAGGTATAAAAAAACGTATTTCTTTAGTGTGGTGTAAAATTTAAAGTTGATTTTGTTATAAAATTTTAATATTAAAGATAATTTTGACGAAATACTTTTTTGTATAAGCTCAAACTGAAAATTATTTATAAATTGAATAAAAACATAAATGAAATTCCAAAATTTTGAATATATAATTTGAGGAGCCCTCAAATGTCTTTGCCATTCCAAATATTATTTTACATTTGACATGACCTTATCTTTATTAAAAATTCTTGTAGTGTTTTCTAATTTTAACAGCTTTTTATAAAATTTCTTAAAATTTCATTTTAAATTGAAATTATATAACTTTTTTTTATTCTGATAACCTCTCTAGATTGTTTACGTAACCTGTCATCAGGTATGCAAAATAATAAAATATATTTAAATCAAAAATTATGACAGAAAATAATAATTTTTCGCTGCAGGACATTACAATAAATTTTGAAATGGGTTTCGGGTTTGTGAGTTTTAAATTGAATTAATTTTAATTTGTTTCATAAAAAAAATATTTATATTACAGAAATGTAATTTTGTAACCAGGAAGTGAAGAAAAGTAAAAAAAGAAAAAAATGATAATCATAAAAAAATTATAAATAAGTAAAATATTAATGTAATTTACCTCATATGACAACAAAAAAAAAACTGAATCCAAAATGGCTGATTATATAAAAATGTCTTATTGTAAAAACCACACTTAAAATTTAATTACTAATTTTCACTATTATATAAAATTTATTTAATTATCATTTTTTTAATATTAAATCCGAAATAAATATTTTTAACACTATAAATTTTCATATTTTTTAACTTTAAATATAAATTAAATAAATTTTTCCAAAACACACAAAAAAAAACATTAATTTAATTAAAATTTAAAAAAAAAAAAAATTTAAATATTCGCACAAATCTTGGAAAATTCCATATTTTTTATCATTATTTCTATTAAAAATTATTTAAAACCTTTAATTTTATTATCATTTATGTAAAAAAAAAAAATATTTTTAAAATTTTAATTAATTTTTTATCAATAAAATGCAACCGAAACGTCTTAATACAACGACAATTCAAGTTGAACTAAGAAAAAAGAGGCGTGACTAGTTAAATGTTTAAACAAAAATTGGTGCGAAAATTTACAATTAAATTAAGCGCGCGAAATTTGAAATTTAAAAATTTCTTGAGATTCAAATGGGTAGAAAATAAATTATTCCTATCTAAAATTAATTAATAATTAATTAAAAATTATAATATTTAAATAAATAATATAAAATTTCTATATTTTGTAGAAATTTTGTGTAAATTACAAAATATTTAAGTTAAATGAATAATTAATTGAAAGGATTAATGATCCACCTGGAAAATCTAGGCTGTTAAAGAACGTGTTATTTTTTTGTTTTTTTGGAAGGCACTGCGTCCTTAACGATATTGCGTTTACAGCAATACAGTTTACAGCGCCTTTCCACTTTTAATAGATTAAAAGAAACCTGGTATGTTTGAGGGGGTCATGTTGGTCAATTCTTCGGCGGTAAGGTAACCTATACCCAATATATGTTCTCTATACTTCACTTAAAAACTTCATTTTCAAAATTCTGTTTTTTAAAAGTTAATTAAAATAATGTGCAAATTTTATTACACCATAAAAATTAACTTTTCCTTAAATTAAATTAAATTAACTCATAAAAAATTTAATAATGTCCCTAAACAATATTAAAAATAGCGAAATTGTTTCACATTTTATTCTCGCTATTTCGTTAATGCTGCAAATTAAAATATTTGAATATAATAAATTTAACAAAAAAATAATTTTCATAAAATTTATATCATAATAAAAATATAAATTAGAAAATTTTCGAAAATAAGAACGGATTCGGATATGACATTTTTCAGTCAATTTAATTTTTTTTGAAATGTTATTATATCTAAAAATACAATATTATTCTAATCAACACGCAAACGTTTCGTCCCGCCGGTGATCAAACTATAATTTTATAAGATTCTACTTTCTAATGTGCATATGTAAACTATAAAAGTAGCTAGCGCACGTCATCATATTTGTACACCCACGTAATTCGGGCACTCAAAAATTAAAAGAAAATTAAATTTTAATGTGGGGGAAAATTTTTTATGTTTTAGAAAAATGTTTTGAATAAATTAAAAATCTATTTTTAAAAATTTCTCTTGTTTTTATTTTCATTTTTTATGTTATTTTAATTTTGAAAATTTCGAAATTATATATTTTCTTTTTTCAATTTTCTTTCTTATGATTTTTTTTAGGGATTTCAAATTAAAGTGCAAGTTAATATGTAAAATCATTATTACATGTCCAATGAAATGTTTGTGTAAAATGTGATGATTCTAACATTTTCCATGCTCATTTATAATGTAATGGAAAATGTAATGGAAAATTATCTTTGTTATTTGGACCACCATCTACACAAAAGTTGTAACTATTTAAAAATTCAGTAGGTTTTCGTAATCACTTTTATTGAATTCATTTGACAAAATGTGATTTCCATTCATCTGGAAAAGTAATTTAACAAGACGACTTCCAGGTAAAAGATGGCAGTAAAATTTAAGTTTCTCTTAAAGCTTGGGCGATATATACATAATATCGCTCAGTTCATTACCAATCGTCCAGTAAAGTTCAAATTTGACTTCTTCATATATTTTGTATGGAAAATTAATTGAGTAGATGTGATTGAAATCGATTCGGAAGGATTCGAATCGAAATAGTTTGAAACGATTTAACTTTTATGAATCTAAACTGAAGCAAATATCAAGTGAAATTAAATTTGACAGTTTTAAAATATTATAATATGTAATTTAATTGATTGTAATCGATAAAATATGTGTTCATTCTACTAAACCAGTCGATTTGGTTACTATACTAATCGATTCGAAACTGAACTAATCGAAACCTTGTAACCTAAGAACTATTAAAACCTAAGAAATATTAAATTGCTTCAATTTAATTGTTATCGCGTTAACTTTTTATGCATGTTAGTAAAACAACATTTACTGGAGAGCAATTACAAATAATTTTAAAAAATCATTTTACATTTCAAATTAGGTCAATTTGTAGTTCATAAATTAGTCGTGTAGATAAAATATCGTAAAATAAAAATATTAATCTATTTAAAAAAAAATAATATTTAAGTAAAATTATTGTTTTCATTAAATACAGAATTTCGAAATAATTTAATGTTCTCCTGACAGTGCAATAATTTTTCCTCTGTCACTTTTTAACCTTGGTGATTTTTAGCCAGACTTTTTTTTGTGTATAAGTGATTAATGTCACAGGGGTTGGAATTGAAATCCAAGTGGGTTGTACATACTAAAAAAAAATTAATTTCTAGTTATATCATTTTTGTTGGCTAATAAATTCAAAATACATTTTCAAAATATTGAATTTTAATATTTTGGTTATACGTAAGTGGAAATAAATTGAATGTCATCTAAAAAGTTTTGGTTTTTGAAAATTTTAGTTATTTATGTTTATTTTAATTTTTAAATTTTTGTTATAATGAATTTTTGATCTAGATTAATATATTTTGAATTTGTAAGACAATTTCTTAAATTAAAATAACTAAGTTATTTTAAAATAAAGGTCATTTTCGACATCTGTCAAAATATAATATCAAAAATGACCTATTAAATGAAAATTATAAAATTAGATTGATTGCTGAACAAAAATTTGTTATAATTTCAATTTTTTATTTTGAGAATTGATAGAATTACATAAGAGAATGCTTGTTTTTAGGTCTCACGAGTCACGACTGCAACAGAAAGTTAGGTAATGTTAAGAAGCCGAAAAGTTTGTATTATTAAGGAATTTTAATTAAATTTTAGAAGTTTTGAATTTAAAAGCATAAATTATAAAAATATCACCAACTAATTTCTTATATCTCGCACCAACACTGTAGAGGTCGTAATGTGTTTTACGAATGAATTTTTTACAATGGCCCTATACAGCTCAAATCGAAGCTTTGTCTCCTGCAAGAGATTTCGTAATAAGGAACCGCGGAGGATTCATGAGCTGAAGCCAGAATAAAGCTTTTTTGTACCACATAGGATTGGTCGACCGTATACCTTTAGTATTTATTTCCAAACCTGAACTCATGCCTCCCATTTATTTTAGCTTATTACAATTATACAAGAATAAAAATTACAAAAAAAAATATTATAATTAAATTTTTTAAAGTAAACTAAATAAAGTTCCCAGTTTCCATAGTAAGTATACTATTTTTCCAACAATATTATCATAAACTAATCCGCTCTCTGATTTGCATTAAATTTAAATCCAAACAAAACACAACAAAGAAAATATTCCCTAAGGATCAATATAAATTGACTTAATTGATTGTCTGCGTTTTTCCTTTTTAATATAAAAAAATCAATCATCCTTTCCCCCCAATATACACCATCCTTTGCGCGCCTATTTAAGGGAATAATATATAATTGCCAACGGGAAGCGCAACCATAAAGAAAGAAAAATTCAAATAAAAAAAAAAAAGAAAGAAAAATTTCATTTTTATATTTTATTTAAATCCTTGATGCAGATAATAATGACTCTTTCGATTACGTTATTACTGTGTTCAAATGGATTTTATTTTGAAATTTCTGTTAAGGACATTGACGAACATTTAAGGAAATATATAAATTAAATTTGCTTAAATTTTTTCTTTTTCTATTACAAAAAGAAAATATAAAATAAATTATGGAAAACATTAAACAAATAAAAAAGCATTTTCAATTGTTTTTTTCATAGTAAACGTTAAGAAAATTTAATATTTATCTTACCAGAACGATTGAAAAAAATTATTTTTACTTACATTAAAATATTTTGAATCAAATTTAAGATTTACGTACCTGAAATCAAAAAGAAAATAATAAAAAATTAATTATTTTAATTTATTTAATTTATATATTTATATTTTATTGCCCTAAATAATTATGAAAATGTCTTTGATTATTACATGGAATTAAATAACAAATAATTTTAAATTGAATTAGTTACACCATTACAAAAAAAAAAAGAATCATTCAGGAATAACAAATCATGATTAAAATATATTATAAAATAAAAAATTGATCAAAGATCACTAAAAAGGTCAACATTTTCAATTTCAATAAATTTAATTGAATTTTAAATATTTAATTTTTAAGAGAAATCGTCAAAAACTTTCGATGTTGAGGTCAAAAATGAAATTAAATTTAATGGTCATAATTTTTAATGTTTTGTAAATTAAATTAAATTTACAAAATAATTTTTAATTGACATAATATTTTTGGTTATACAGTATACAAATTCGGTAATAATGTTGCCACAAAAATAAAAATTTAATTAAATAAAATTTTATAGATTTGGCGAGAGTGACTTATGGTCAAATATCCCAGCATGATTTTTACGAAAACTTAACAAATCTGAGAAATATGTCTACGGCGAGGCGAGTGTAAATGCGATAAGCGAAATTAAAGATTAAACTTCCTGACATAATGCTGTTCGCATTACGTAGTCAAATTAAACGCATTGCAGTAAGATTAGAGAAGATGTATATATCATAAAAATATGGAATTGTGGATGGTATTGTAATAACTGTCAGATAAAATGCATTTCGCTTTACTTATAGATAGTCCCGCAGTGCGAATTAATAATAAATTGTATAAATAATACATTAAAATTGGACGATTGAAAATTCGTTTCGTTCCTGCTATGTACATATTATAAAATATCCAGGACCCCATAGTATTATGACAGCTATCCTATAATCAAAAATATAATAAGGAACTATGTAAGTACGTTTTAGCTTAACCCCTTATTAAGCTACACGTATAAATAGAGTTAGGTTTTTGAAGGGATATTTTAAAAAGCGATAAACTCTTTAACTAATCGCCTATTTAACACATGACAACCTGGAGTATAACTCATTTAAATAAATGAGTTTACCAATACAACAGTACTTCAAAATTATACTAGGTATATGGATTTGATAACCATGCGCCATGTGCGTTTATGGCGAGTATTTGCTAGGCGAAAAGTCAGAGTATTTTCCGCTCTCTTGCTGGGTATATACGAAACTATATTCACATATCAATTTTAATTTAATTAAAAATATTATTTTTAAACTTGAACTATAAACTTTTGCTTTTTGCATTCACAGAACTATCAAAAAAAGCTAATACAAAAAATTCTAGAATATTTTTATGTAGGAGGACAGACGTAACTTAATAAATTTTTTTTCAGCTACTTCTTTCCAATAATATTTTTTTTAATAAAACAACAACAAAAAACTTCACGCATATTTTATTATTTCAGCTGCTATTCGCTGTCGCTATTTCGTGATAAGAGAAATTCAATTATAAAATATGTAGTAAAAAAATATACTTTAAAATACAAAATTATAGAAATTGAAATATATTTTACTGATTAAAAAAAAAAAAAAACAAAGTTTGTCGTTGCCGGCAAAAGACGTAAATAGTAAGAGATTGTGAATAGTATGTAAATGTAAATAAAAATGACTAAAAACTCATTCAATACGGTCACAAAAGTCACAACGAAGCGACACATTAAAAGAAAATAAAACGAAAATGGAATAAAAAATATAACATGAGAGAACTATAAAACTTACATTTTATATAAATTATCATAAATATATATCACCCACCAACACCACGTTTCCAAACATACTCAACCCAGTATATTCCGAAAAAAAAATTCACCGGCATTTGATAAACCTGAATTTGCCTTTCTCTCTGTTTGTACAATTATTTTGATTCAGAGGTGAGCTATTTTAGTATACTCAGAGTAATAAATATATGAAGGAAATTTTGTAAATTTTAAAGCTTGAATTGTCACATTATTTGTCAGTTAAAGGTAATATCATATATTATCGCATGATATAAATTTTATTGCATGCTATATTTTATAGTTGAACTTTTTTCAATTACGTTTTTCTCTAGTTAATATAGTTCATTTTTCCATCTATGACACTAATCTCCCATTCAAAACTTTCATATAAAATATATGAGATTATAATATTTTGTTAGTTCTCTGGTGTAGACAGAATGACAGATCACACATCATGATATATAATAAAAAATATCATAATAGTTTTAGATGCGATAGTTAATTTATTATAATATAAATGTAACAAAAATCAGAATCAGGTAATAATAATCATATTTCTATACAAATAATTATGATTCCAGATGATATTGAAAATTGTTAATAAATATTCTTAAATGTGGTTTTCAGTTCAGGGTTTACGAGAGCTATAAATAAAATTTTAGATAAATTTTATGATTTAAAACCAGTAAGAGATAATAAAAACTTTGAATTACAAAATAACTAATACTTTTCAAATTAATATTATAGCATGCTACAAGGTCAAATAAAAAATTTAAGAGTTACGCTATAAAATTGGAAAGTGTAATTAATATTGGATCGAATTAGTTGAAAAGGTCGGGACATTCAATTACCATAAGATCCAAGGACTAAAAGAGAAACCAGTGGCACACCTTAATATAATGCCTATACTTCATCCCTGCATACTTGTAAGATTAACCTTTGTCAGCTTGATTTTACCTGGTCACCGTTTAATCATCCAACAAAATACAATTATTTACTTGTTAATTTGTTTCCTCTTTTCTATATCTTCTTTTACTATTAACGATTGGTTTTCTACGATTTTGGAATTTATAACAAACTGCATTTGTAATTAGCATGCTTGCTTAATTTAACTAACTTTTTCTAACTTTTATTTTAATATTTTGTTTTAAATTTTTAATACTCGAATTAACAACGTAACAGCGGAAGGAAATAGTAGCATTCTTTTCAGAACAGCGAAGCCTAAAGCTATTGTAGTGGTAACATTCTAATTTTTTTTTTTGTGTCGCTGGAACCATGTGCTATTTCAGTTTGTCTTTAGCGGATATTTTTACACGTGGCCGATTGTTTTAGACATGTCAAACTTTTGGAACTACTTTAGTACTAATAATTTTACTTGATTTATATCATGTGACGACGTAGGGAACTAGGAACGTTATCTTGCTTCATTTTAACATAGACCATACTAAAAATATTTATCCTTAAGCTTGGGCTACATAGTATCGATCAATTCAGTATCGTTTTGTTCAATAAAGTTCAAATTTGACGTCTTCATATATTTTATATGGAAATTCGATTGAGTGGACATATATAGGGGCTATTGAAATCGAAACCCAAAGATTCGAATCGAAAGGGTTTAGAACTGAAGTAAACTTCAAGAGGTATGAAATTTGACAGTTTCAGAAATATGTGATTTAATCAATTGCAATCGGTAACTATATTTTCAGTCTATTTAATCAGTCGATTGGCTACAGTACGAATCAAATCAAAACTGAACTGATTGGCACAAACTTCATGCTTGTTTTCTTCGTTGATCTAAACTCTAAACATTATAATCAGTTTCTTTCTCAGTTCCCAATTTTCTTAGTAACGGGTAGATGAAGCTTGTATCTGAGATTGATGAGGATTAAATACTCGATTACTAATTTAATTTTAGTTTAATATACGCTGTTTGTTTACCTGTTGATGAAAATTTTACCTATCCATTTTGGGTGCAGCAAATTTTTATAACATACAAACTTGTCAATTCAGTTCTTATTAATCCCGTTATAAATAAAAAAAACCCCGAATTAAGTCACTTAAAAATTTACAATTCTAATGACCTAACAGTAAATATACCAAAAATTAGCATACAAAATAAAACTTTTTTTATTTATTTTTGCAAAATTTATTGCAAATCATAAAAATTTATATTTTATTATCTTAATTCATTAATTTTAATTTTAAATGCTAAAAATTTTTTTTCTAAATTTCCTTTTTAATTTTTTATATTTTAAATTTTTTTATGACCGACTGATGCAAATATGAAGTAATATATCGTCGTCGTTCTGTGAAAACTAACTAAGTCCATTTTTTGGGAAAATGAGTTAAGTATACCAAAAAAATTCTAAAATAGGCTTGTTAATTAAGGAAACATCAATAACTTAGATTATTTTACCATTTAAATTATTTATATAATTATATAAATTATAATTATACCTGAATTTTAATATTAAAAGTTAAATATCTTAAAATTAAAACTAATATTTTGGACTTAGTTAACTTTCACAGAACGACGACGATATAACGTCAAAAAAAAAAAATAGCGAATAAAATTTTTGATTCACAAAAAAAAAAACTGGTTCGATTAAAAGGTTAACAAGAAATTGTAAATTTTTAACAACGCAATCAGAAAATTATGAACAGGGTGAAACAAAAAAAAAATCATTTATAATTTCAAATACTATAAAACTAAATAGAAAGTAAATTTAAAGTTAGGTAAGGTAAGGATTTTTATTATACATAACCGCAAACTAATTATAGACCTTCGAAATGCTAGACTTTATAACTTTTAATTTTTATTGTACGGTCGTAAAATATCATCTCATTTTGATGATGTAATCACTTCAACTGAAATGATATCAACACAGGTAAAAACGCTTAAAGCTTCGCAATACAATATTAAATTTCTTGAAATGAAAAGTGATCATTAGTTACGTCATCAATGAATTTATAAATTTATTTTAAAACTTCAAGAAAATAATCAATAAATACAAAATTCCCTTAAAAAAAAATTATGTTTTTAATTCCGTATAAATTTAAAAACCTTTGCAAACTTAACAGATTATTTTTATGTCCGTTGTCCGAGAATGGCTAATTTTGGTCAAAACTTACAAAAAAAAAAAAAATATTACAATTTAGGGTACATCTACCAATAGTTGTCATAAATTACAATTTTATAAGATTTGAACACAAAGTGTGATTACAGGACAATGATATAAATTTTAATTAATATTGTCTTAAATTCCAGAAGTGCCACGTAAAGTCGCCCATGTAAAAATTTTGGAATCCATAATTTATTGGTTTTAACTTAGAATCGTTTATTCGCCGGTGTTTAATTCATATTTTATATAAATCGATTTCATCCTTTTATATAATTCTGTGAAATGGAAAGAAAATCGTTATACTAAATAAATTCAGAAATCGTACGGAAACATCAAAATTAGACATTATTTCTTTTTAAAAACGAATTAAACTCTACGACTTTAATTCGTTTTAAGTATAGCTGCTATTAATTCCAATTCGCTATTTCGGTACGTATTTAAAAGTAGCACGATATTTATTAACCCAAAATATTACATATTACAGAAAATACACAAGTTTTAGAGGTTTATAAATCAAATTGATAATTTAATATCTTTTTGTTATTGCCACAATTTTAGAATCACAATTTTAGCATCGGAGCGAATTATAAATTCTAAGTAAATGTACGTGGTGATGTCCGACTAATATAGCACAATATTTTCTGTAATTCAATATTTTTTAACTCTAGTTTCTGGTTCGTACAAATCTTGCACAATTTCTTATAAACTCACACGCAGCACGAAATAAGGTTATAAAAACTAGATCAATTATACTTAGTGTATTTATTTTCTTCAAAGTAGTCCAATAAAGAGACTCTAATATTAGTCTAATTGATAAGATAAAATATCCAATTATGGAAAACTTATTATAACCGAACTATTTTTTTTTTTTTAAATAAGACACGTTTACCAGAAATAAGACACGTTTACCAGAAGCATTCAATAATATATTCAAAAATTCTTTTCATATGTCAACAATTGTTTTTGTTGCCCTAACTTTTAATCATAAATTGGTCATAATTAATACGAGATTCGCGATTTTTTAAAAAAAGGTTATATGTTTTTTAACTGCACAATAATTTTAATGATCACTATTTTTTTTTACCAAAAAATTTTTATGTTAAAGATTAAACATTTTTTTTTGTTACTTTATACTACGTTATAAAAATATTTTTAATTGCCA
The DNA here is from genome assembly GCA_963920725.1 of Rhamphomyia laevipes. Lineage (NCBI taxonomy): Eukaryota > Metazoa > Arthropoda > Insecta > Diptera > Empididae > Rhamphomyia > Rhamphomyia laevipes. The sequence continues at coordinate 7,666,450 of OY987259.1, forward strand.
TAAGATTAACTAAAATCTGGTTTTATATATTGATAGTGGGTAGATAGATGTGAACTAAAAATAAAAGGTTATATATTTTTTTTTGCATGCGTCGTCGTCAGATTGTTTCTACCTCCGCAAAAAACATGACAAAATTCTATAGTAGACCAAAGAAGATTCAATAAAATCAATTTTTTTTTCCATTTTTTGTTGGACACGCTAAGTCGGCTTTAAATATAGTTTAGCAATATATAAATTCTATGTTAATTTAAAATATATTTTGCGTGTTGATTGCTAAAACATAATTTATATATTTTTTATACCTTTTATATTCTTTTTATTAAAAATGCCTTGACCTCTCAACAAAATTAAATAGGTATACGAGAAAGAACTGGAAAAAAAAGATGGAATTATAAATAAAAAAGAATATTAAAAAAAAATATTCTTTGTAATTTGTATGGATGCTATTAATAGCTTATTTTGACTCAGTATAGGTTGTTTGAGTAACATAATACTATAGTAGAGTAGAGAGTTGTTTAATACATATTCGTAAAGCCTATAACTTTACTATAAAATTTTGTATAGAAAATGAAATTTTTCGAATAGTACATTTGGTAATTCTAAAATATTGAAATGGAAAGTCAATTAAGTGAAGTTACTTTTATAGAACCAGATATAACAGCAATTTTTGAGAATAAGTTTTTGTAGAAAATGGAAAGATGAAACTAATATTTCCACTTTTTTTGTTGTAAATCAAACAGACTGTAACGCAGTGAATTAAATGATAAACCAAAAGACAATTTGATGCTTCTATAAACAGAATTGCATACTGCGTGGCGTATCCATCTTAATAAAGGGTATGTAAGCATTATAGGATCCTACCAGATACTACCTAGCAAATTTTACAAACAACTGGCGCAAAGTCACATAGTCAGAATCATAGAATTTGCAAGGGCGTTGACACATTACTGGGTAATGTAACGCGTAATACTTGAAAATGTATTCTTTGATATGGAGTCGAAATAGATAGTTTGTTAGGAATTTGGACTCGGAGTATAAAAGAGACTATACAAACTACAATTAGTCTACAATCTTTTGACCCTAACCTAACTTGAAAGAAAAAAATTATGGTTAACTATAGAAATCGAGATGGGATGACGTATTGAAATTTAGAATAAGAAGGAGAAATACATATGTATATGGGTAGGGTTACGTATATAAATTAAAACCTTGAAAATGACAAAACCTTTCCTGATGACCTGCAAAGCTATTTATCTTAATTACATCAGTTTTTTTTATTGAAGATCACTAAAAAATATCACTTTTTTTTATAATTTTTAGAGACTAAGGCGTAATTTTAGCTTACGAAACATTAAGCGCCATAATTGGCGCTTAATAATTATGATATAAGTCTCAAAATCTGATTAAAAAAATTTACATACTTTACTATGGTAATTATTAGCCACATTTTAGATTTTACCATAATTGATGAAATAAAATTTAAAATTTAAAAAAAATAAAATAAAAAAAACTTTGATAATAAAAAGCAATTTAATTATTTTAAGTGGGTGCGTATAAAATGATAAAATTTTGTTGTTTTTACTTAAAGAAGTGTAAAAACGTATATTTCAAGATCTTGAGAAAAAGTCACACTTTTAAAGGTAAACGACCAGTAATTAAGATAAACGCCCAATCCTCTTACATATAAAATTAAAAATGTCTGAAGGTTTCAAAATTTACGTTTTTTTTTTTGTTATGGAATTTTATTTAACCCGTTCGGTAGCAGTTTTTTTCTCACATAATTCAGATATAGCTAAAAAGCAATAGATTACTTGTACAGCGGTAGAAATATGTACGTACCATCACGTATCGAAAGAATTAATTATATTTTTTTATATACTTAATTATTTAATTTCTGCTTTATATTAATTAATTACAAATTGATTTTACTGCCTCTATAGTGAAAGTACAGAAACACAAACACCATATCTAAATTGATAATGTTAATGTTACGACGACTGACAGAAATAAATAAAATGCATTACTATATTAAACATAAAAAGCAATAGCTCACAAATCAATAAATCATAAAAAAAATATTGGAAGATTCGAGAATTTTTGGAAGATTTCGGATTAATAATTTTTTTTTCTTTTAGATTCCAATGTTATAGTTACAATTACGATTTCTGAGGCTGTTAAGAATGAAGAGTTAAAAATTTGATAAAAAAAATGAAAGTGTAGGATTCCAACTCCGATTAAAGGATAATATCAATGTTCAGACTTTATGTTAGCAACTGGGCAAGAGAAATCACGAAATAGTAACAAATGAACAGCACTCTTGCTAAGACAGTCATGGAATAAGTAAGTAATAAAAGTTTAGGATGCACATCAAAACTTGGTTGGCTTGTGCATTCTGTTATCTAACCAATAAGATTAATATTCCAATTTATTGGAAACAAGGGTTCTGCTAAATGTATCGAAAGTTAGAAATCTTCATGTAAAAGAAGTTAGAAGAAAAAATATTATCGTTACAAATTTAGCAGTTCTATTGTCGAAATTGTATATTGGGAAGTAATTTATTGATATGGTTCAGAAAGTGTTTAACTTCATGCAATTATTGTGGAATCTATTGTTGTTGCTTTAATCATTTTTCCTCCAGCTAACTAGTACACGTATGGTGTATCATTTAATATTTCTAGCTTCTTCTAAGCCCGCACATGTTAATAGATGTTTTTTCATTCTGTAATATGTCTGATAAGTTCTTTTGGTTGAATCTATTTGCGTCTTTGCATACATTCGTTCTTTCTTTGCAGTATATTAGCTCATTCGTCTTTAGTATATTGTGGAATATTTATATAGAAATACCGAATTACTTCTTCAACAATAAAAGATTCCTTCTTCCAGGTATCCCATTAAAATGTAATATTTATTGTATACCACAATGAACAGAGTAAATTTTGAGAAAGAAAAGGTGCATTACAAGTAAATTCGTTTGGCTATCATACTTCATACTAAGCTTCAATTTTATTTATTTTGTGGTTATATATTGTAGCAAAAGTTATAATTTTAAAGAAAGCTAAAAATTTGACAAAGGAAACACAGCAGGAGGATGAGTGAAGTCGTAGCGGAAGTGTATAAAAAGAATTATATATATATATATATTTTTTTATGGATTTCATTTTTTTTATGACAATGTATATTTATGTAATACACATTACAAGCACAACATAGTTTACGAAGCAAAAAACCATGAGGGAAACATAAAAATGTAGACAATTCTGATTTATTGGAAAAAATATAAAGATTTATTTTCTCGTGATGGATATTTATGTACTCGAAGATTGTTTTTTATTATTTGTTTCTTTTATTTTGTTATTATTTTTTCTTTTTTTAAATTAATTTCTGGGTTATGGTAATAATAAAATAGAAGTTTCAGCGAACTTGGTATAAAAATAGAGCATAATTTAAATAAATGTCTCATAATTAAATTGATTTTAATATTTTTATATTCTATATAATTCAAATGCGTGGGTATCGATTTAGATTGTAATTAATTATATACAAAATGTTTAATATGTAAATTGTCTACAATGTAGTAAATGTAATTAATAAAGGAAAAATCAATTAATAAAATAAATATTTTTGTAAATTTCTATTATTAATTAAGTCACAATAATTTCGATTAGTTACTTTACGTGCAGACACCGAAATTCACAATTTTATATATCATATCAGATTGAAAGTGACAGTGAACGTGTTCATAAGAATTCATTCGAAAAAAAATGAATATTATTTTAGCTTTGCCGAATTATTCGATTGTAAAAAATTAAATGTCACTTAAAATTACTGTCATATTGTAAAAAATGACATTGTAACTACAATTTCTTTAGGAAACGAAACGAGTCGATTCGAATTTGACGAAACGCAATCGAAATCTTTGTGACACCTACTTTATTTTTTATTACTTTAACTACAATTGCTACTTATTTTATTACATTTGTTACAGTTAATATTTGTTACAGTTAATTACATTTGTTACAGTTAATTACATTTGCTACAGTGAACGTTTTGTATATAGTTACAAAAAAAAAGTAATATATACCTAATATCTGCTTGTTCATGTAATTCTTTCTTTACTTCTTATTTAGAAAATATGAAAGTAATAATACATTTAATTTAACCCCAGTTCAATGGCATACATAAAAACAGCCTAGTAAAGATAGTTTAAGTATATTTACAGTTAAATACATTGTTGTAAATTACCAATCATACAAAAATAGATCATGATTTGAAATTTTTATACAAAAAAAAAATATGTTTATGATTTCGAAAATATGCGTATCTTATCTATCTTTATATGTAATCCTTTTTTTATTAAACCGCGCCGCTGCAATAAATATTGAAATAATCAATTTTTGTAACAATGAAATATCATAGCTCAAACTATATTTTTTTAATATAATTAAATTAGGCTCGAAATTTCAATCTAACAGAGAGTAATAAAAAAAAATTTATATTAATATCAAAACATCGCAATATAAAAATGATTACATAAAAAAAATTATCATTAATGAACCTTTTATGATTTCAATACAAAAATCACACCTTTAGATAATATTTAATTTATTTCACTATATATAGTTTTTCTGTGCCCAATTAATCAATCAAAATATAAATATTGAATGATAAGATTTAATAAAAAAAAATATAGCCCAATTACGTTTGTTACGAAGTGTTTTATCTAATCTAATTTAAGTCTAATCTAATCAAAAATTTAATTAATTGTGATTTGCACTATTTCATTTTTACTGATGATCTTAATTTTAAAAATTATTTTTCAGCAGTAAAGTATGGGTCACATTTTACAAAGAAAGCATACGATTAGGTTGACACAGATTTCTACCTGTACTGGTGGGTCTGGAGAGAAAGACGAATTATTGGATCACATTTTGTGTCATTGTCCGGTTGTCGGATAGAAAACATTCAAGTTTTAAAGTGTCATTTTATGTCTCGTTTGACGTTTGAGTTAAAGTAGGTGAAATAAAAACGGAGAAATTTGTGTTCTTCACGAAAGAGGTACAATGAGCTGACGTTTTTTTTACTTAAAAAAACAAAAATGTCGGCGAAATTGTACAACTAATCCTTGTGGCCTAGTTATATGGAGATCCTTCAGGTCTCCCTTCATTCAAACCAAACCAAAAACCAAAAATAGTGCAACCAGGAAAGCAGATAAATGTAAGTAAATTAATATATAATCAAAACAAGCTTCATTCAAAATCATTGAAATCATTCAAAAACTGATAATTTTAATTTTGGTGCGTTACTCTATACCCATCAATAAATAATGACCGAATCACAATGAGAGGTTAAGCTCAACGTTAACTAAACCGATATATAGCCATAAGTACGATCAAGTACTTAAAGCCGTGCAACGTTTAGAAATAATTAATACCAATTAACGTGTTGATATGATGATCGATTATAAATGAAAACTATTTGCAATAAAATTCTAATAAATCAAAATAAACATAGGAACAATTTGGATTAAGTAAGGTCAAATTCAACAGGTCAAAATCCCCATTGAACTTGAAAAAGTATATCCCAAAAATTTATAAAACAATATTTTCCTATTTCCATAATAATTTACGCAGCCTACCAAAATTTTTTCTCAAACAAAAAAATATGAAATTAAATAAACAAAATTATATTAAATTCATAAAAATTCTTTTTGGTCCTTTTATTAAATAAACCAACTCTTGTCAGAGTATATTAAACTATTGAATCTATTATATCAAGTTATTTTTCACTGTTTTTTTCTTCTTCTTATATTGTGTAAATTTGTTAATCTAAGTTTTCCTATCAAATTAAATTGCCTTTTCCATTATCGAATTCCCATTCAAAAGAAAATTTTTTGCCAAACATGAATTTAGAAAAATTAAATATAAATATATAAATATATTTTCGGTTCTTCAGTCTTTTTAACATTACATATATAAAACGAAATATATAATGAAAGGATAACAAAAAAAGAAACGAATTTAAAAAACCATTTTGAATCTGATTTTCTATTTTTATGTGTAATAAAACATTGGAAAATTGGAAGGTTTTCAAAATGTTTAGTATGTATATAGAATGTTTTTGTTAAAAAAAATGATTGTCTAGAAAAATGGAGCCAGAGAGCTCACATTGTTATCGTTATTGTCATCATTGCAGTCAACGATGCCGTGACATTAATAATTTATTGTTTGCCCTAATAAATAATTCGAAAACTTTTTGAAATATATAAAATATAAGTATATTGTGAAAATTTACGAAAACTTATGTATAAAAGATTATCCTGCTGGCATTTTGAATATAATATATATATAAAATATTGTATATATATCTTTAATTTTTCCAATCTTTTGTTTAGTTTAGAAATTTTCAAGGAGTTGATAATATCACAGGCTAATAATATATTGACAAAAATAAGCTTATTCTGCTGATGATCGCCATATTTCTTCCAAAATATTATTAGTATCAAAATTGTCAAAATTGCATCATTTTCTCGTGTTTGATTAAACTAAATAAATTTTTTTAAGGTTTTTTTTATATTATAATTATAAAATTAAAATGAACAACATTTAGTAGCGTACTTTAGTAGCGTTACGTCAAAATCTTAGTACAACGAAATACAATTATTCCAATTTTTCAAGTGAAATCAAACTTTAATTATGCTTATCAGTTTTTAAAACCGTCTGCTATTTGTGATTTCCCAGAATTTCATCAATTTTCAACAAGCAACACAGTAACAAAATCTGATGAAGATGAAAAGGATACAATAATTACAGCAACAACAATAACAACAATAAATATAGCCTCAACAGCATTACCTCTTAGTGAAATTGAAACTAAATTACAATTAATTTATACATGTAAAGTATATGTCAAACAAGAAATCTTAAATCAATTTCAAAACAAGCATACAAAAAAGGTGTTGTTATTGTCAAATGTGATGGATGTAATAATAATCATTTAATAGCTGATAACAACGTTTTATAATTTTCAGGACGCTTTTCACTATGTTTCCTAGATCTTGTTAATATTTTCAAGATGAATTTTTCATAGCTTGTACAACTAGAAGATTGAACTGCAAAAACGTTCATTAACACTTTATAAATACGAATTTAAATTATATAATACGTCGTTAAGGCAGATTTAATTACTAGCCTATAGACTACATTATTATCCTGTCGTGTACTGTACTGAAATCATCTTTTCTTTTCTAATACATTGTATATAAATAAAGTCGAAATATTGGAGAGTTTCAAATAATAAAATCTAAAGGGCAACTATATAACTTGTACATTTTCTATTCGTACCAGATGATATGAAAATTTTCTATTGTTATATTGTAATTTTCTTATCAAAATTGAAAGGATATATATAAATATCCCAAGCGTAACATCTTGTGGAAAATCTTGTTACTTTTGTAGACATATTTTAATTTTCCTATTCTCTTTTCTTATACATAAGTTTTTTCTTATAGGATAAAATTCGAAAATTCTAATAAAATTTTCAAAAAAACATATAACAAAAATTGTACGTATATAGTAAAAGCGTTGTTGAGCAAAATGAAACTTTCTTTTTTTGTTATATAATAATATGTTTGTCGTCGACAACATCAGTGGTCGTCATATTCCATTCTATTTCGTCTGGATATATATAATATGAAAATTTGATGAAAGAGTGTTTTAGTAAAAAAAGTAGAACGAGAAATGGATTTTTCTATGAGGGTAACAAAAAAGGTTAACAAAAACAGAATATTTTCTAACATTTAAAGATGGAAATCTTCTTCTTAAAGTTTTCTTCAGTTTGTTGTTGTTGATGATAAAAGTAATTCAAAACTTCCTTCCTTATTTTGTATAGGTTTTAAGGCTATAAGTTGAGTGGTAATATATATTTAATATATATAGTTTAACTCTAAGGCATAATGTAATGATAGAAAATGATATTCATATTTTTTATATATCGTATAGAAGAAAATTGAAGAAAATTGTATGGAAATTCAAGGTTTTTTTTGAAAAGTTTTTCAAGAAAATATTGTGTAAGAATTTTGTTATGTCTCAAGTGGAAAATAACTAGTTTTTCTGCGGTGGTGTCTTTAATGGTGTTTCTAAGGTCTTTTTCAATTTTCAATATCATAATAATAATTCTATAGTTTAAATTTTGAATATTATTTCGTGTGAAAAATACTTTCAAAATATTTAGACTTTTGTACGAAGCTATTTGAAAGCTAATACTAAAGATTAAGCTTAAAGTCATCAATTTTCAATATGGTGAAAGTCCACATTAACATTTAGTAGATTACATAGTTAAAAATAAAATAATGTTAAAAAAATTATTTTCAATTTGACATAAAGACACGGTAACTGTCAAATCAGAATTAAACTTACTATTAATCTTTTGACACATTAAATTCCAAAACAATAAACATTTTAATAAAATATTTAAAATCATAAAAAAAAAACTGCTGATAAAATAACTTAATCAAAAATAATAGACCCTCTCCACCACCAAATAAAATCACAAAAAATGTCAAGTTCTTTAAAAGGACATTTTATATATAAACGTCCAAATTATGTTTGGCGACAACTGTCTTTTTACTAAATAAACAAAATTAATTTTTGATGTCTACTATTTACAAATACATATAAACATTCCTTATTTACTTATACAATTTTTCCAAAATAATTTTTCCTGTAAACTAAATGATTATTATAATACGAGTCCTACAAAAAACCTTGTAAATAAATAATAAAAGGAGCCAGTAAACAAACAAAACAAAAATAACCAAAATTAGACCAAAAATACAAGAAAATACTTGGAAAATTTTGGTTAATTCTGCAATGGTTTTGAACCCCACAACAACAAAAAAAAAACACTTTCCGCGAAGTATGAATCATGTGCGATTATTTTACATGTATAATGATTCAAAAAAAAATGTATGTAGATCCAAAAATTCTTTAACAACAAAAAAATGTCCTCCTTGAACTGTTTTTATTCCGAGAATTAATATTCAAGTTATCCATTTTCTTACCGGATGTATCAAGTACGTTTTTTTATTGAAGCATATACAAGCAAAGGTGTTTCATATTACACAACAACAGCATATCAAAGAAGGCAGTGGAGTAGTTAGGATTCGGTTAAGGTTAAGCCAAAAATTGTTGAATCAAAATTTTCATGAAAAATATTGTGACTGGCTATAATTTGAATCCAAAGAGTTAAACATTTTCAAATTTTGACATGAATGCATATTATACTTGCCAAAACCAGTACAAAAGATTGAGTAAATTAGATCTTTTTGAATTGTAATTCAGATTTGATTCACAAATTGTAAATTTAGTAAACTTTCTGTGTAATTTTTAAGTTTTCGTTATTTCTACATGAACGATGTGAATGACACAGCTAAAGTTCGGTTTATATCGGATAGTTTTCGTGAATTACAATAAACCTCATCATTGAATCCGAATTATCCGCAATCATCTTCTTACAGCCAGGGCTACATTGTTTCGATCGGTTTAGTTTCGATTTGTTTCGCAAAGTTCAAATTTAACGTCTCCATATATTTTATATGGGAAATCGATAGAGTGATGGCCACATAGGTCGAATCGGAACGAATCGAATCGAAAGAGTTTGGAACGATTGGAATTTTGCGAATCGAAACTGAAGGAAATGTCAAGGGAAATGAAATTTGATTGTTTCAAAAATAACAAAAACAAAATATATGTGGTTTAATCGATTGTGATCGGTAACTATGTGTTCAGTCTACTTAAACTTCGAATCGAATCGAAACTGAACAGAACTGATAGGAACAATGTAGCCCAGGCTTAACTATCCATTTAAACAAAAATTAACCTTTACAAAATAATTCCAATCGTAATTTTGTAAATTTATACTACATTTCTCAAAATTTAATAACGCAACTGATGTCATTAACGTAGCGACAAAAATGATATAGTTATTTTGTAATTTGATATTCTTATAAAAATAACAACATTTTTTTTTATATCTTTCTGACTCATACCCTGAAGCTTATATGTAATATCTAATTCAGAGAGACCCTCAAGTGTTATTACATTTGTATACAAAAAAAAAACACATATAATATTTACCGCACCCACTTTACATACATACTATCCCCGTAAGTGCGCAATCAATAATTTTTCGATTGATATCAAATAAATAACAACGACGGAGGACATAAAATAAGAAAAATGTGAAAATGGTTTCAATTTTACATATTATAATCTAGTAAATATACAATTACAATTTTCTTAATATTTTTTTTTTTCATTTTCATTTTACTGTGGTGGATAAATATCATTTTCGTCCTTTTTCGTGATATTACTTGAAAAAACACTCACACACACAGTAAATAAATGTTTGAATAAATTTGGATTTGGTTTTCTGAAGGGACATATACAAAATTGAGTTTTTCATTTTTCATACATTTTTTTTTGGGGGATGATTGTTGTTGTTGTTGAATATTAGATTGAACTTTTATTTTTGTATAAGGACACATTGATTATTTATTTATTTATATTTAATATTATTAAAGTGTTTTTTTGGTTTTTGGTTATAAATGTATTGGTAAGTTTATAGTGGGAAATAAGGATTTGTAAAACCGATGTTGTTTTGGAATTAAAAGAATGACAAATAAAATAGAAAATATGTATAAGAAAAAAAACGAATATTTTTTTAATATTATTGCTAAAAAAAAAATATATTATTAAATTTTATTTTTATTTTGAAGGGATGAAAAAATCATTATTTTTAAATATGACGACTGTAATCCTTGAATATGTAATCGTGTATTCATATATTTTGTATAATAAAGCAAAAAAAAAAAGGATTATAATAATATATACCGTATAAGGATTTATTAAAGTATAGTACAAAATATTATAAATTGTGATTATTTGTGATATAGAATTTTGTAGACTCTTTTAATATTTATATTGTAGATAATTTCTTAGATAATTAACCGAATTTACAATTGACCGAAATTCAAAATTATTAACCGAATTCGTAATTGAATGAATTCAATGACAGAGAATTGAAATAGGTATAATTTCTGGAAAATTACAAAAAACACAAATCCGTACAGAATTCATTGCTATGTATTTAATAACTCATCGGATTATATTTTTTTCAAAACTGATATTGATATCAACGTTACTGATAATGGAGTTCGGATATAGAGAAATGCTGAATGAATTTTTCCCAAAAATGTGGTTTCTTTCAACAATATTAATCGTGAAACAATGGATTTATTGCATCGTAAATTTAATGATTCGTTTATTTACTTATCAATTGGCTAGCAAGATCGTTTGATTTAACACTTTTAGATTATTTCTTGTCATTGGTTTATGTAGATGAACCACGAACACTTGATGCAGTCGAAGTCAACCTATTACGAATTATTACTGATATTCGTCCAGTTTTATGTGAAAAAGTATGCAAAAATTTAATTGATCGAATTGGATTTCTAAGGCGTAGTCGTGGTGGTCATATGAATGAAATGTTGTTTAAAAAGTAATGTATAGGAACATTCTACCATTCATAGTTTTTGTTTTATTTCAATTTAATATTGTATCACGCTTAATGAAGGACGCTTTATAATGATTTTAAGCAATTATCAATTTTATAAATTAGGAATAAATTATGAAGAAATGTTTGTAATTCTTAAATTCGTTCAGGGTATTAAGCTTGGATCCAGTAAGTAAGGGTTTAATTACATTTAATAATAAATAAAGGATTACAATAGTGGTACAAACAAAAGACACATCCTTCTCCTTTCTAAACGTATACCAATCCCAAAAGATCAACAACAAAAAATTATACATAAAAAGATATTAAGAAATCAGCTTAGATTTTAAATTTTCTTCTTGTAATTTGTCATAACTATTCTTGTAATTTTTTGGTGGCGTCAAAACTGGTACGTATTGTTTAGCAGAAAGCGTTCACATCACAACTATACATATGATAAAAATTAAGGACTCTGTGCGTGTGGGAAAATTCATATTCAAACAAAACTTTAAAAAATACTTTACTTTCTATATAAGGATAAATGAATTTCTTAAAATATTGAATTTATATACATTACTTTCATGATATTTGAACAAGCTATTTAATTCTCAAATATTATATACAAAATCGCCACCTACGTAGAACGATTTCTTTCTGAGTATATACCACCATTTAGTGTAATATTATTTGCATACACTTCAATTAAAAGCTATTTTTTGCATAACATAATTTTTTATTAAAATATTTATTTAACTTATTTAAATTATATTTTTTTATTTTATTTGTTAAATTTTATTATTCATTTGTTTATATTTATTTATTTTTAAATCATTGCCCAACTGCCAAAATAAACAAAAAAAAATTTTGGGATTGAAATTCGCCAACTTTAAAACGTCAGTTTTGGGATGAACAAGAAATTAAATAAAAAATATGACTCGATATTATTATATATTTAAAATTTACATTATTTATATATTACATATATTTAAATATATAGTTCAGAGTCGTTCGTCACTGTCAAAATGTAAAAATCCATTAAAAAAAAAAAAAAAAAATTATAAACGCGAATTACAGCTATGATGTCACATTCCACACTTCAAATGTACTTGAAAATAATTTATATTTATATGTAAATTCATCCAACCAATAAATTGCACAGAAAAAAAAAAAATGAAATAAAATATTATAAAAAAAAAAAAAAATATTTTATAGTTCGCGGCGTATACCTTTTACGAGGAGTTATAGAATAACTATGAAATGTTGTAATGGAAAGATGTTTTAAAAAAAAAAACGAATTTAGCTCAAATCAATTTTACTTCAGATTTCTGTTCGTGCTCGTAACATAAAATAGTTAATTAATGAAAACATTCTCTGGGCTACTGGATTCTCTGGGCTAATGATTTGACACTTCAAAATTTGTACCAAATTATTTATGACTTTCACATTCAATATGAAGAACTGTTTTTTTAAGCACATCTGGTTCAGAATTTACGTACAATTTTTGAATTTATATACAATTTCAGCGAAATCGAAATAATTCTTTAACGATTCTGCTTTACAAATACCATGGCTAAGCAGTCAGTGTCACTTTTAATTGTGTTGTTTCAAATATGAACGTTACACTCTATGCCAATCAGGATTCTTTTAAGATTTTGTAAAAATAATGTTTTCTTATGCATTTCAATACTAAATTCGAGAGTTTCTCGACATTTGTCTTATCCGACCGGTGAACTGGGTCAAAATGGGAAGTATGGTCACATTACTAATAATATTTGCCAGTAAAATACATTCTTGGTAGAGTAACGATCAGAAATTGTATTCATGAAGATTATGCACAAAACTATTTTAACAAACTCCTACTTTTCGGTTACCCCTAGTTTAGTAGATTTTTTTTTATATAATATTTAAATTTTTGGTAAATAAAAAACAAAAAGAATTAACGATAAAATTATTATAGCTACAAAATGTTTACCAACATTTTTTTTTATTTTGATATATATTTTTTTGCAACAATTTTTGACATTGTAGCAGTCAACATCAGAGTCAGAATTTTTGTTTTTTTTGATAATCGAAATAAAAATCATATGAAAAGAGTGATTTCTGTAATAATAATTGTCTGTATGTGTATATGTATATTTTTGGGTAAATTATAACTACATACATAAATATAATAACTGACATTTTACCGATTATTCAAAATGTCAAAATATATATATAAAAATATAAACAATGAAAAAATACAAGAGAAAAATAATTGGAACTAAAAGTTTCTGTTTTGTTAATAATTATTAATTTTTGAATTTTTTTCATTATCACTGAGACAAAATTTAATATTTTTCAGCAGGTTTAGTAAATGGGATTCAAAATTATCTATTTTATCATTCAAATTATAAGAAATATAATAAATTTTCATTGTCTTCGTTAGAAACTACACTGCGTATCAGATTTCTATTGTCAATTTGATGGGATACCTAAATTACAAGCGGATTTCGAATTACACGAAGCCTTAATGTTTGGATCCGGGAATTCCAGTCAAAAAAAAAAATAGACAATTCAGTCAAAAAAAAAGTTCATACAAATTTTTTGACTGAAATGCCTTTTAAAGAACGAACTTCAGTCAAAACAAAGGGAATTTCGGTCAGAAAAAAGTTTAGCTGAATTGCATTTTTTGTATTTGCACTGAAAAGCCTTCCTTCAGAATTTTTTGTTTTTTTGACTGGAATTCCTTTTTTCGGAAAAAGCTGTAAAGGAATCTCTTCCCGATAATAATAAAATATCAAACATTTTACTGAATACTATTCAGTTATACTATTCGTACTGTCAAACATCCAAAAGTAATCCCAGTCAAAAAAGTTTTGATTGAAATACCTTTTCAGTTTTTTGATTGAATATCCTTCTGAAAAGGCAATTCAGTCAGGATTCCTTATTATTTTGACTAAAATTCCCTTTTTTTGACTGAAATGTTTTTGACTGGTATTCCTTGCCCCTTAATGTTTGTATACATTATCGGTAAATGTGAATGTGTGCGTTACATTTACATTTTGTAGTGACAATTCCAATTAACAAAATAATATTGTCAATTTCATACTTATGAGCAATCTCTATGTGTCATCTCAAATCAGGGAATAAAGTCACATTTCTAAGTAAACTATAAGTAAAATATTAAAATTTGAATTGACTTTCAATTACGTCAAATTTGACATAGACTGTTTGTACAGAATATCCGAATGAAAAAAATCATTATTATAAGTGAGTGGAGCCTCTTAAGGAATTTCCTGACGAATTTCTATAAATATCAAATACATTAAATTTTAAATTTAAAGAAATTCGAACTTACGACATTAATTTGTTTTCAGTGTAACCAAAGAAACCTCATAAAAAATATTTTTAATCTATTTCATTTTTATTTTTTTGCTAGGTTTTTTAAAAGCCTTTTTGTTTTGTGAATGTTCCGCAGTTCTCAAAAACAATTGTGGATTATTAAAAGGTGATGTTAATGGGTGGTTACCATTCTATCCCACACAAATAATTTATCATTGTACCATAAGAGTCCATCCACTTTTTAATCTATATAATAATTGTGACAATTCTGCTTTTTTTTTTGTCCTGTTTCTACTATAGTTTTAATACTACTGAGTTTATTTTCAAATGTTTTGGAAAATTTATGCCAAAAATGTATAATTTTTTTTTTGTGTTTGTTTGTCCACTTCAAACCATAAAATAATGGCAGAAAAAAAAAACATGAACTCATTTTTATTTATATGGAAAAGTACAAATTTGAAGTCGAAAAAAATAAGCTGTTTTTAAACATTATTTTTTTGTGTCTTTTTTGAAACATACCGGAAAAAATCATAAAGTCAAAATTAAAACTTTTTTTAGTTACCGATTTTAGTATTTTAGTTGTGGGGAAAAAAATTGTTAATAATCGTATTAACATTTTATAGAGAAGCATAAAAATAAATTGTAAATTATTTTACAGATTGCTTCATTAGACACTAAAGCCCATAAAAAACAATTTTTATAAAATTTAATTGATGAAGAAAATAATGAAGAAACGAATAAATAAATTTTATTTGATTGTACATAAAAGATGGACTCGTTATAATCTGAAGCATTATGAATTTAATCTAATAAATCTAAATAACAAAATCCCAGTCGCCGGGCAAGAAAATCTACTTCTAATAAAAAGAATTTACTTATCTTAATTTTTTCAAAAATTTTATGAAACATTTATTATATCGCCCTCAAAAACGTATTAACATTTCCTTTTCACTAATAGTTAAAACCCTCATAATATAAAATATAACATTTTTCTTCATAAAATTATCCTTTTTACGTCCTTATAAAAAAAAAATTAAATTAAAAATAATTTCCTAATAGGTAAAAACTCTGTCTCTGTTTGCATTGTTAATCATATTCAACAAAATAACTAAATTGAGTCTATTAAAAAATACTCCCCAAGGACAAAAATAATATATAATTTTATATATATATAAAAATTCCTAGAAAAATTTGGTTAAAAAAAAAAAAAAAGGACGACAAAAATGCCAATTTATAAAATAAAAGGTGAAAATAAGAAATTATATTTTTCCATTTCGAAAATTAACCAACACAAAAAGAGTTAATTTCCATCTGATGTTTTTCTACTTTGTCCTTGATAGTTTCGTCCTTAATATTGCAATTATTATTTTTTATATATATATTTTTATCATGAGCACAAATATTTTTATATTTTAAATTTAATTTTGTTTTTTTATTTTAATATTGTATTTACAAATAAAAAATATTTTACAAGTTAGAAAGAATTCCGAAAAAAATTCCAGTAGAGAAATTCGAAAAAAAAAAAAATGTTCAACTAAAAAAAATTTCATATTCAACAAAAAACCACACTCAATTTCTGGTTAAACACAAATACGATTTTTCTCCCTCTTAAGGAATGTCCTTTTTGCAAACAAAGGATATATACAAAGTAAAAATCCAAATAATTCGCTTAAAAAACGCGCTGAACAAAAATCTTTCAAAAAGAAAATCGAATTTTTAACGCTTTACAGAATTTTGAAATTTTTTTGTTGTAACCGGAAACATTTCATTACTGTACAAGGATTAAAAATAAAAATATTTTTTTATTTGTTTATTTGTCTGTTATTTAACTTTTGTATTAGAAATTTTTGTTACTTTTCGGTGGTGCAATGGTGATATACAAAACGCCCGCAGAAATTGTAGCGATTTTGTTAAAATCTATTTTTCGTTGTATAGTTGAAGAAAAATATTTTCCCAAAACAAGGAAATAAAACATGATAAAGAAAATTATTTAGTTGGCTTTACTATTCCTTAGGAATGTCCTTGTTCAATTTGAATGGAATAAATTATGAATAAAATAGGAATTTATTCAAAGGGAAAGTGGAAAACCATACAAATTACAAAATTATAAAGAAATGAAATATTTCATATCATCATTTTTCAGTGTATATACCTCACACTTATGGATTAATCACCCATGCCAGTGGTTTTGTATAATGATTAAAAGGATAATACTTAAGAGCCGCAATAATTTTACTACTATGAAAGTAATTTTAATTGTTTTTCATCAGAGTATTTTAATTCCATTTATTCTTATCCGTTCTATACGTTTTTAGGCATAAAACGTATAAAACGTAGTGAACGTATTTTTAGTGTACATTTTACTAATAAAAATTTGATCTTTAACGAAAAGTACATAATTTTTTCCCTATCCTTGTTGAAAAATGGTGTAAAAGGGTAACAACTTTTAAAATACAACTACAATATGTACGTAGATATTTCAAGAATGCGGAATCGAGTCAAGAGATAGCATTTTTGTGTGCGTTATATCCTTTTTTAAAAACAAAGAACAATATTAAAAAAAAAAAAAAATTAGGGGGTGATAGAAGAAAAATTCTACGTATAATTTAATATATATAATGTAAAAATGATTATAAGTAAAGGCAACCAACACCAAATATTTATGTGTACAATTACCAGTGGACTTTGAACAAATTTATTTTCATCCTTTTTTACTTTCACATATTTTACTTGTTTTATGGAATGTCGTCATCATCATCATCTCAAGGGAATCATCGTAATTTTGTTTGTTTCGTATTTCGTTTTCTTTTTTTTTTCGTTCATAAAGGATAATGATGATTATGACTTTGTGCAATAATCATTGTCTATTTTGTCTGGTATTCTATATATAAAAGTTTTGTTGTTATTGTGTTTATTTATAAATGAAACTAAATATGTATATAAAGGATAAAGGACGAAAATGAGAATATGATTGTTTAGCTTTTTTGCAATATTTCAAAATTGTTCATGGGTCATAGTTATATTTAGATTAAACAAAAAAAAAACATCAGCCCAGGAGAAAATCTACAGTATAAAGTGAAAAATTAATGAAAAAAGAATTTAATTTAGTGATAAATGAAGACAGAATTTAAAATATGACAAATAACAAATTTTAATTAAAAAAAAATGATGGAAATATAAGAAACTATTCATAAATACTGAGAAAATAATTATTTATTTAATATAAATTTTAATATAGTGAATAAAAATAATTCAACAAAATTTTATTTATATTTTCTAGCATTTTCAAAGGAAAATTACTTATATAATTTGATAATTTTGTTGTTGACTGTTAGACGTATGAAATTTGAATTTAGATTCTATGGACACTAACAGAATTGTCGTATTAGAATTTTTGATAAATGATAATTGTTAGGAACTCGGAATATTACGACACTGGCGAAGAAAATATGAATTTCACCAAATTTCTCGTATTGTCTGGAGACCGTTTGATTAACATTTCCTAACCGAACGGGATACGCTTACGAAGGATTTAATAAAACCTTCTTTCACTTGTAAAGTAGATTGTAGTAAAATTAGGATACGAGTGTAGTGTAATGAAATGACTCAGATTAATCTAAGTTCGGAATCTTAAAGTATATGGTGAACCGCTCGAATAACCGCATCATTTCAATGTATATAACTCGTGGTCGTTGGATATCTAATAAATAAAACATTATTAAAATGAACCTAAAGAGTCAAGTAAATTATACCAAAATTATATTCCTCATTATCAATTGAATTTTAAAAAAACATATAATTAGATTCACAAAATTGTCGTACAAAGGACATTATGAGGTTTGACTGTACTGAGTGCTTTATTACACCCCAACAAACTTTATAGTGTTTCCTACTTCAGTTTGACAATGTTTCATTTAATTTAAACAAAGATTTTATTCATTTTTACTTTGTTTCCATTCAATTTTGACATTATTCCATATTCGATATAAATTTCTATAAAGAATTCGTATAAATATCCATAATTTTAGAAATTTCCGCCACTGTACTTCCATTTAAATACCAATTAATAATTCTTTTCCGGTACTTATTGTGTACAGTATTACTTTTTCCCATTTTTATATCAACTGTCAAAATTAAATTAAATAAAATCAAAATTGAATGAAACAAAGTCAAAAGTGAGTAAAACATTGTCAAACTGAATTGGTAAACCTTATAACATGTCGAAAAGTGGTTACACGTTGGATGGACCACCTAATCCAATCGAAATATTATATACACTCCAAATTAAAAAACTAAATAAAAACTATAATTTTAAAATATGCTTCAATTCCTTCCGTTAAATAATTACCCCAGTTATTAATATTGTATTATGCCCTACTAACCATAAAATTATCTAATTATAAAATTAACATTATAAAATTAAATTAATATAAATATATTTATATAATTAAAAAGGTTAAATTCAATATAATTAATTTCATCCCTAAGCTCCATAAATGGACTTACCATATATCGTCGTGTAAGAAGCGAATTGTCGTAAGCGTTAGATACATCAATTTGAGAGTACTGATATAGGAAGATAGAGAATTTAATTATCTATATCACCTTGTGTTCAGACGGTTTTGATCTGAAAATCTTTTGATTACTTTTTAATTGAAATTCAAAATTGTTGTAAGTTGTATTTATCAAAAATAATTAACTGCGAAATGTTGTATACATTTTATACAGTATTTTGGTGTTGTAGATTAGTACATCTAATTATTGTATGTTAACTATACAACATTTTGTGGTCTTAAATAAATTTTTCTATCTAGAATAAAATTTACTTTTCCATAGATTTAAATACAAAATTAAATTATCGTAAAGTTTGTGCATCACTAAAGTAAACTATAACAATCCACCAATTTTATTTTAGACCAATGTAATTATTGTTTTAGATAGCTAAGTAATCCACCTTTTTAATAGAGCATTAATTTATTTGGAGTTACAAAATTATTTCTTGAGATACATGCATTTAAGGACTCAGCAAAAATTTAAAAAAAAAACTTCACATTCATTTATCTCGGTACTTGATTTTTGCAGTTACGACAATTCGCTTCTCACACGATGATATAGAATAAAATATTAATATGTATTTACGTATATATACAATATTTAAATAAATAAAAAAAATTATTTGTACCTTCATTATTCATAATTTAATATAAATATTCATAAAATCCAAAAAAATTATCAGTAATTAGACATACCTGAAAATAAACAAAAATAAAACATAATTTATTAATATATTATTTAATTATTTCATTATTAATTTATCAAAAATAAAATTATATTCTGTATAAATTATTACAATCTTTTCAACAACATTTTATACATAAATCCAATAAACAAACAAAATATTAGAAAATAATTTATTCCAAAAATATATAAAAAATAATAATAATAAATTTAATATAATATCGAAAAAGATAATTATCCTTCAAATATTCAATATGTTATTATCAAGAGTACGTAGGTATACAAGAAATTTTAACACGTGTATACAATTATACACATAATTACAATTATGATTTTCATATAAAATTAAATTCAAAAATTTATTTTAGAAACCTTAAAAATATCTTTAACAACATTTTACATACAAAATATTATTTTCCCTTAACCAAAAAATATGTCAATTTAATCTTAATTCCGCGATTCTAGGTTGATTGTTATCGAAAAACCAACCCATCAGGAAAATGTGTTAAAAAAAAAAAATAAACTGATAATAAAAATATAACTTGTTTTTTTTTTTATCAAGTCCCCATGTTAAATTCATTTTTTTTATACCGCATAATTCCTTATTATAATCACCCGCGCACTTAACTGAAATATCGTCTCCTTTACAACACCAAAATGTCATTACTATCTAGCTATGTATGTAAAATGTTAAAAAAAAGTATGAATTTGAATAAATTTTTATACATTATAATTTTACTTAAATAAACCATGTTGTCTTGTTTTCCAAAAAAAAAAAAACTGATGTGTCAATAAATTTTTATTTGGTTGCCCTCTTTATTTTTGTTATATTACCATATAATGTATGAATGTTTTAACACACACGTGCCTTACAGTTTCGATTTGATCAGAATTTATGAAATTTTTATTTTACTTTTTTGTTAGCAAAGATTAAAAAAAAATATGCTTATTAATTTTAATTATGTCTAGTTTACATAATTACATCTATCGTTCGATTTGAACGGTTTTGGTTCAACATGATTGAAGAAATGAGGAAAAATTGCATTTACACTACATTATAAGTTGTGGATTGCACGGTTTCGATTTGAACGATTTAACACTTGCCATATAAATAATTCCATTTTCATGAACAAGGATGAATAGTTAATTATTCACTTTCAAGAGGAAAATAAAATAGTCGTTTCACGTGAAAATAACTACTCCATTTCACGAACATGTAGAAACAAGCTGTTCATATTCTGCAACTTCTTTTAAATTTATTAAAAGAATTCATTTTAAGGGAGCAAGCGGAAAATAGCTGTTACATTTCAGGTTAAATTTAAATAGGTAAAATTGCCTTCATTATATAATAAATAATTCTGAAATTAACCTTTATCATATTCGATTTACAACAAACGCTTAACTTTGTAAAATGAAGACTTACACTTTATATATATTTTAATGTATCCTGTGTGTAAAGGATATAAAAATGATAGAGTGTCGAATTCAAATAATATATTTTTTCTTCGATCTTATAATGTATAATATCGGAACGAAACAAAAAAAAAAAGGTAGAAAAATATTTTATCAAATCGTTCAAAAGATATGAAAATGAATGAAAAAAAAGTGTAGTAAAAATTTACAAGATTTTCTTTTACTTTCAGTTTACTTTCTATTTCAATTTTTTTTTGGTTTTTTATATATCATTTTTCTCTTTTATTATATTTTATTGATTATGCATGGAAAATGTGTCAACCTTGTATGCAGTGCATATATATATGAATTGTTATAGACGTTTTCATTGCTAATGTTTCTCAAAAGATCACATATGGGAACTGAAAAAAAAATTATATATTTTTATGATTTTTGATATTATTACACAATGATAATAAAAAATTCCATCAGGGTAAAAAATTTTGTATAGTTAAGATATCAATCATATCACGCATTCATTTATCAAATCAAAACACGGTTAAAAAAAATTATCAAATAAATTCAGATAAGTATAGAAATCAATTTAGTGAAATAAAGACTTTACTTTGTGACCTTGCGAGTTTCTATTAACAACATTTAAATAAATAACATTTTCTATTCTTAAAGCCTGGGCTACATTGTTCCTATCAGTTCAGTTTCGATTCGCTTCGATTTGATTCGACGGTTAAGTAGACTGAACACATAGTTACCGATCACAATCGATTAAACCGCATATATTTTGTTTTTGTTATTTTGGAAACAGTCAAATATCATTTCTCTTGACATTTCCTTAAGTTTGGATTGGCAAAATTCCAATCGTTCCAAACTCTTTCGATTCTATTTTGAGTGTCCACTCAATCGATTTCCCATATAAAATATTATGGAGACGTCAAATTTGAACTTTTCGAAACGAATCGAAACTGAACCGATTGAAACAATGTAGAACAGGCTTAAGATTCTTCTTCGTTTGTAACTCTACTAATGTAAATATGGTTTTATACCTGCGGTGGCAATTCTTTTAATGAAGATGCCAGTATAGAATTTTCGAATTTTAAAAGTTTAATGGATTTTTTTTTTTTTTTTTTTACAGTGTATCATTTTTGAAATCTGCCAAAAGGTAAATATTTAACAAAAAAAAAAAATATCTATTTTTTTGGAAATATTTATTACATTTATCTATATTTTTTTTTTATTTAATTTTTTTATTTTTTATATATGATATTCGAATATGCTTTAATGTTTTCCCACAATAGTAAAAATATTTACAAAAATATATAAAATATTTTCCTCAAAAAAATTATATAGCTATTTAAATAAAAAAAAAAAAACTTTGGGGGTGTAGAATTTGGTGATTATCCGTTTAATTTTGATATAAAAATTTCAATTGAATTTTATGGTTTCAGACAATTATTTTATTTAAATTTGAATAAATTTCAATATTAAAGCTGAATTTTCAGATTTTCATAAATTTTCAAAGTAAATTTCGGATGAAATTAAATTAAATCATATTTTAAGTTACTTTTTTAGGTGCGTATTGGAATCGTTTACATACAAACTAGTTACACAACAAATAATTTGTATATCCTTTATATATGGAAATAATTTAATATGAGAGTTAAAAGTCTCAGTTTCGACATTCAGGTAATGAAAACAGATCTTTTGCCGAAAGATGTGGCTAGCAGCACTCTCAAATTATACAACATTGTAGCATGAATTAATTGCTAAGACAGAGCAGTCTTATTTATACATACCTGGACCATTAAAAAAACTAGCAATAGATCTATTAAAAATGAATATAGGTATAAAGTCAGAACGATAGTAGGCTTCTCTAGTATGAAACAGCGAAACTGGCACTGATGTCATCTTAAAAAACTACATTATCGTTCCTTCAAGAACATGCTGGCTGTCACTAAACTAGCTCCGTACTATTTCAACAATAATATGGACTTATTCAAAGAGTTATGATAAGAAAAGATCACTGGCTGCAGTGATCAACAGGCTAGTCGGTGATAAAAACTACCGACTCCGACTCCTCATTTTTATTTTGGCGACTTCGACTCCACAGGTTTCAAACGGTTTTTTATATGAAAATTTTTGCCAACCTCAGAGAATTTATATTTATATGATTTTTATTGAATTTCTGTGCCAATCATTTGGTTATTGCGAATAATTTAGATTTAGTCACTAAAATATTTAATTTAACAATTTTTGGTCCGAGTAAACTTTGTTTAAATTTTAAATTTAATATTCGGAGCCAGCTTTTATTTTCGACTCTGACTCTTAACAACAAAAATTACTACCGACTCACGACTCCATGACTCCACAGTCCTGTTGATTAGTACTGTCTGTGGTATTCGTATTACCTTACGCTAAATTTAACTGAATTATACATTTAGATTTCGCAATATAATTTGATACATTCTTAAAATAATTTAATTTCCACTCGTACGCTATATAAAAATTCCATTAATATCCTAAAAAAAGAAGCAAAATATCTTTCAATCCTACAGCCTAAGAAAACCTATAGTAAAATAATTATTTAACCATTTTATTTTAACTCAATCAAAGTTACATAAAAACGAAACAAATTTCTGTTAAGGTCAAAACGAATCAAATTAACTTTTTAAGCTTTAAGATACTTAATATATATGTATATCGAAATATATAAATAAATAAATATCCTTATTTTCAAAATATTTCTAAGTTACATAAACAAATGGGTTTTCTTTCCATAGATAATAATCGTATAACCATAGCAAAAACGTATAAGACCAACACCGAAAAAATATAAGTATTCTTTTATTTTGATAAAATACTTAATGAATTTTATTGAGTAAGTATCGATTTTTATACATTATAATTTCAATATAATTCGACGCATGTGATCTCTTAAAAGAATTTATTATATTTTTTTTTATTTTCAGTCAGCTATAAAAGGACCTCATCCCTTCAATTAGAAACTTAAAATAAAAAAAAATAATTTAAATATACATTTTGTACACATGATGATCCTTTCAATCAAACCAAAAATACCAGCATTCAAAAAAAAAACGCATTAATTTCTAAATCTCGAGGTATATATAGCCTAAATTCGGAGTTTGTTCAGACAAATCTTTAGGAAAGTTTTATTTCTCAAATGTGTATACAAAATTTCAGATCTTGAGGAATGCAATTTTTATATATTGATTGGTTGGTTGGTTTACAAGGAGTTACTGAATCAAAGTCCCTCGCGCACTTGAGCCTATTGGTCCGTTGTAACCCCCGCCGACGGCCGATTAGCTTTCTAGCACGTCGACCCATCCGACAGCTCTTACGAATGAGTTAATCAAAGCCGGCTTAAAGGTACCTGCTTCCATCAAATCTGTCAAGAAATTATGATGTAGTTCTAGATGTTTTAGCCGATTATTATGTTCTGCAGGGCATCGGCGGTGCTCTACAGTTTAATTTTTATATATTACTTAAAATATAAATTTTTAATACGAAACAAAATTAGTAAATATGAAAACATAAAAAATAATTCGAATGGGAATCACTGGATTTTGGACCTACACGATAATATATTACTATAAAATATTGCTGCGCACAGTAACACAAAAATTTGAATATGTAAATTTCTTGTATTTAAAAAATATTTAACAATTTCCATTTTTCATAACCAATCTCTCCATTACATCTGACAACACTTCATAATTATTTTATAACTCTTCGGATATAATAAAAAATATACGTTTTATCCAAAACCCCAAAAGAAATCCTTGTATCTAAAACCATTTATTTTGAGTTTTATTTTTTCGGTTAGATATTCTGGAAGGTTGGAGGTTGTTTTTTTTAAATTTTCTTAATTTGTTGACTTCATATTTTTGGGTTCTAATACTAAATCATGTTAATAATAACGATAGAAAAGAAAAATATAACATTTTTTTTTAGGAAATCCATTTTGGTTATAATACTTTAAGGTAATTCAGAGGATTATTGATAAGTATTAGGCTTTCGTATATATGGGGTCGTTATTTGTAATATAGATAATAGGAATTTAATGAAAAATAATGGAACATATTTCAAAAATAATGAAATATGAATGAATGGTAAAATTAATAATTATTGGTAATTATCCAGACTTTCTTTATAATGGTTGAATATAGAAAATTATCAATTATATTAGACCCATATTTATCAAAATTGGTATTCTAATATATATTTAGTAATTTTAAAAGCATTAAGTAAAAGTAATTAACAAATTAGTGAAAAGGATAATAAAAATAATTAAAATCAAAGTATAAATTTTATTTAATACAGGCCTGTAATTATAATACTTTAAGAATATTCTAGGAATTTACCTTTCCTAAAATTATAAAATTATTTATAGCAAAATCTATTTTAACTAAACACCCAACAAGATTCGCATATCCCGCCTACTATACTGCGGCCACCCACAAATAAAAATATCATTTTAACCCAACATCATCGAAAAATATTTAAATATTTATTTTTAAGCACTTTTGCCACTTTGTCTATCCGTCTGTGATCGCTTATTCGCCAGATCTGATGGAGACTGGAAAGCCTAAAGCATTTAGTTTATTTCTTCCAAAATTTGATTCCCAAATCTTTAGTACTTTAAAAGTCCCTCCTTTTACTTAATAGAACCCAGTATTTTCTATCTGATTTGGGTGAAGCTCAAGATCAGACTGAAATATGGCATTTTTAACTATGAGACTACGATCCTTATAGAAAAATGATGAGGCCTAATAAGTATTCGAATTTAAATATAAAAAGTATTTTAAAAGTTTCCGGGATTAAAGATTTTTGAACTGTCAATGTAATCTCAAAAATTTTCTTTAACATTTTTACAAAGCTCGCTTCAATCTTCATAAAAACCACATTAAAACTATATACAAACAGTTTTAATATTAAATATACATATCCTAATACTTCACATAACACAAAAAAAATAAAAATAAACAGATTTCCTTATTAAAAAAAAAAAATTATTTTATTTTTCTCCAAAGGATATGAAAAATAAAATATAAAATTTATATATATACAAAAAAAAAATGTTGTACATCCTAATTTCAAAATAACAACACACCAAACCCAGCGTAATAATATTATGAAAAAAAAGGCAAAAAAAAAAAAAAATATAAATGAGATTAATTTAGTGAAGTGGATATCCTTTTTTTTTGCTATACACCACCACCCAAATAATCATCCAATAATTTCGTAAGTATATTTTTGTTGTTATACCTCCTGTTTTTGGTAATGTAATCTTTTTATATTTTCTTGTTTGGGCCGAGAAAAATAGATTTTGTGTACGTAACATTTCTTGGACTAAGCAGCAGGACATCAGTAGCAACAAAAAAAAAAAAAATATAATACCAAAACATCACAGTATGTTGTCTGTTATACGTATACTTTTTATATAGATATATTTGTTAATTCAATTTTGTTGTTATTGGTTTTATCCTGTCCTGTCCGTACTACAATAATTTTCTAGAATTTTCTTTTTTAAGTTATTATTTTTTGTTGGTAAGGATATTTATATATATAAAAATAGTCCGTTTACGAAGAATGTTAATCTTGTTTCTTATGGATTTCAAATGCTTTCAATAACAGAAGAAAAAGGATATAATAATTTTAAGAAATAACAATTTTTAAATTTTTTTGTTAAAATTATATAAAATGTCCTGTATCGCTTGTATACACTGTATAGAAAGTAAAAGTCCTTTAATATTAACAATCCTTTTATATAGTAAAAGTATTAAACACTTTAGTTTAGTACAAATTTTATAGTAAAACCAATTTTCATCCTCCAAAAACTATACATATTTATTAAGAGTATACGTAAGTCTAAATATAAAAATTTCTGTTGGTCATTTTTGGATAAGGTTAAAATTGTTTATATTTAGACTCATAATGGTAATTTTGGGTATAGTTTTTTTCCATTTATTATATAATATAAAAATAGTTTTTAACCAAAAATAATCATTTCAACCAATTGACTTATTGTTGGGAAGAAATTTTTATATTACCGAGTTTTGAAATTGTCTGGGCTATTATTACATCTATACGAAATAAATGTATACATATAATTTCAGTTTAGTTCAATGGAAATTTTATTTGAAGCTATATTTGGTAAGTTTTAATAGCGCAACGATAAAAACCAATTCGTAAAATTAAAAACAATATATAAAAAGGATATAAAATTTAACAATCCTAATACAAGAAAATGGTTTGTACAAATTTGGATATTGGAGCTTAGAGAATAATAATCTATATATTGAGTAAATATATTTTTTATATATGTTTTGTTATATATTCATTTTGTCATGGATAATCTACAAAATGGAAAATTATATTGTTTTTTATTTTCATCTTAAATGGAAAATATATATTTAATTTTTCTTAGAAAGAATATAATAATCAACTTTTTATTGTAATTTATATTATACGTTTATTACGTATATGTTTATATGATAGTCAAAAGGATATGAAATTCAGATGTTAATTATATTGAAAATGATGAAATTCTAAGGTTTTTTTTATGATTCCTTGAAGTGAATAATTTAATTTCAATTAGTAATATGATAATTAATAATTTTCTTATATTATACTAGTTTTTTTAAGGATTTATACGAAAAATATATTAATAAAAACGTTGGTTAATAATTTTATATTATATTTAAAAGATTTTACTATACGAATCTTAAAGTTTTGATTAAACTTTAATACAATATATTTAAATTTATTCGTATTATTAATTTAAAAAATCACTTCAAATTTTATCAATATTTTTCCATTTCATGTCAGATTCGGTTAATCTGAACCTCTAAATATATTTATACAATTAACAAAATTGATATTTTACCAAAAGCTTAGTGTATATATATATCAATTTCATAGCGTGTATAGTGAAATTTTCATATAAAATAAACAACAAGTTAAAAATTCTGCATCTAATTTCGATATTCATAATGTAATAAAATTTTTAAAATATTTAAACGCTAGCCAATTATGTGAAATTGTTTCTCTCTCCAGAATATTTTTTTGTGAACTAAATTTTGTTCGTTGGAAAGTGTAGACTAGACCGTGCTTTTAAATTACTCCATACGATTTAAAATCCTTATTTATATTAACATATGTACTGCCAAATATGAAAATTTTATTTATTCAGAATTTTCTTTAACACATCATATGATTTTCTAACAACGCTTTTAATGTAATCAGTGTTTATTTTATAAATGGGTTATCCTGCGGAAATATTTCTCTCCAGTATTGAATCAGTTAATAAAACCATAAATCTATAATCAATTAAAATCTTTAGTAGCATTTGAGATCTCGCTTTTGATTTTACCTATTTAAAGTTCTACACCGAATAACCATTAAAATTATACAAATTTTATTATACTATACTACAAAAAAAAAAAACAATTTCCATAAATATTTTAATAACTAACAACAAAAAAGTAAACTTATAAAAGCTTCACACAAAATCATTAACATTGTAAGCACGTGCGTTACGTTTGACGTCAATTTATTTATTATTCTACCATTTTTCTACCCCCATCTAAATCCCGCCACAATCACTTCTTCATATATAAATATCCTTAAAGCAAGCCAACAAATAACCAACAACAAAATAAAGTAATTTTATGACTTTTAGCATGAACGATAATTTAAATAAATATTTTTCTAACAAAAATATATAAAAAAAAGGTCCTGTATATAACATTTATTGTTTTCCTTTTTAAAAAGGATATTTAAAAAAAAAAAACACCTTAAAGGTAGGCACTTCAACCATAAAGAAAATCCATAAAAATAAACAAAAAAAAATTTTTTTTTTTTTACACTTCACGGTCAAGTCCGATAAAAACGATGGATTGTAAAAAAAAAAAAAATTCTTAATATCCTTTTTTCTTCCCTTGTCAACTATTTCGTCCTTAAATCTGCTTTTGAAAATATATAATTTTCTGTTATTGTTTTTTGTCACTTGGAGGGTAAAAATCTATCACTTAAAAGCTAATACAAAATTTTCACTTGTGGCAGCTTTTTTTTCTTTAAGACCTTATCTTTAGTTGATGATGAAAATTCTTTGGTTTGATATAGTACAGAATTTTTTATCAATTTTCCATTTTCTCATAATTTTTTTTTTGTTGATTTTCCTTTATTACTAAGTCACTGGCTGTCCTATATTTAATTTTTTTTGCTCTTGTTGACAATTTTTTTTTCATCATTTTTCCAACGTTCTTGTTGCTATGTTTGTTTTTATTATGTTTATATTGAAAATTTAGATTGACATTTGGCGCCTAAAAAGTCTTTTATACAAACAAAATGAAATATACATTTAAAAAAAAAATT
The DNA here is from genome assembly GCA_963920725.1 of Rhamphomyia laevipes. Classification (NCBI taxonomy): domain Eukaryota; kingdom Metazoa; phylum Arthropoda; class Insecta; order Diptera; family Empididae; genus Rhamphomyia; species Rhamphomyia laevipes. The sequence continues at coordinate 7,696,363 of OY987259.1, forward strand.
TTGTTTACTTTTATTAATGGTTTTTTTTTTGTTGCTTCTTCAATAAACTACAAAATTGTATTTTCTATTTTTCTTATTATTCCGGGAGGGTTGGAAAATTATTTGTATGAAAAATCAATTTTTTCGTATACTATTTAAATAAAACTTTAATTTTAAGCAAAATTTAAATTTTTTTTTATTAATTTTACGTATAATTTTTTGAAAAAATGCTGACTTTTTTATACTAGTGGAAAATATATAGTTGAATTGGATTTTTAATTCTGGGGCTAACCATGGGGATTAAAGCACAATGAAAATTTAATAATAATAAAAAAAAAAAATTGGTTTTATTCAAATTAAATTTTTGCTGAATATGTTAAAAATTTTATATTCAAATGTTGGTAAATTTGAAGTTTTATAAATGTTTTTATAATGAATTTTAAAACCTTTTTTTTTTTGAGGATGACTATTTTTTATGGGTTATATGGTTATATTAATATTGAGATTTAATGATGATATGAAATTTTTGGATATATTTTTTTCATATAATGGTAAATAAAGGAGAAAATTTAAGCATATTTGAAATTGAAACAAATGTCATAACGTATAAACTAATAAAGTTCTTAAATATTTTGGGTTTTTATATAATCATTCATAATAAAATATTACAAAAATAAAATGAATTTCTATTAAATTTATCAAAATGTCATTTAGTGTCACATGTATGACAAAAAGTGAAGGTATATTCTATAAATATAATTAAATTTTCTATGTATATTTTTAAGTTGTTTAGATTTTTTAAATAGTATATATAGAAATTAAAAGAACGTTTATTATTAAACAAAATAAATTTTTGACAGCTGTCAAATAAGTTCAAGTATTGCATTAAATTATAACATTTTTTTAAGTTGTAAGTTATAATATGTACTAGTACTATCAACTAACTAATCGCCAAGAAAGAGCGCGATTTCAAAAATACTCCTACTATTGGCCCAACGAATAATAGCATAGCAATATCGCAAACCTTATCGCTGGATAATTATGAATTTGATAAACTGTAAACTCATTTATGAGTTATTTACTTAAGGTCACTAGTTAAGCTGGCGATTTGTCATTAGATGAGCTGGTGATTAGTTAAATTCTAAGTTTATTGCTTGTTTGACCTAAAAATACGCTTTCGTAAAACTAACTTTATTTGACAGAAATTACAATACAATCCACAATGCGATATTTCCATGATCCTCTGGAATCAAGTTCTTATCGCAATCGCAATGCGTTTACTTTGACAACTTATTGCAAGAAGTTAAATCACAAATTTTATTGCGAATAACAATCGCACATAGAAGATTTTAATTTTTCGCTTCTTTTTTTACTGGGTGAGTATTAATTTGTAATTAATACAAATATTATCTGTCTGTCATTTATCTGTCATTTATATATACACAATTTTAAATTATTAATTGCTATTCAAAAATTGTACAAATTGAATATACATTAATATCATCAATACTAATTATATAGTTAAAATTTTAAATTGCTTTGGAAATTCTAAATTTATGTAACCTGTCACAAACAACTGTCAAATTTTGACAGTTTTTCTTAAACATGGAAATATTTATTTTCAATTATATTAAATATACAAAACAATTAAGTAAAGTTAATAAAAATATATAACGTATTAATTATATATTCGGTATTATTGTTATTTTATTAATTCCAAAACATTTGATTGACATTATAATTATTCACAGATGGCGCTATTAAATAATTTAGTATATTCCATTTAAATATATATCATAGAAATTTTCTAATTAATTTTATATATATAATTTTTAAATATTCACCATTCTATTTCGTATATTTAAATAACAAAATAAAAAATATATTTTATTCAAAATGTAAAAAAAGAACCTTTTACATATTGCGGCGCCATGTGGTTAAAATTAAAAGCGTGCCACATTTAATTCAGTTTATTTTTTTTTTACTTTTTGCGATACACACAAACAAAGCGTAAGTATATATTTATATAAAATAAAAATATATATTAATTTTAATTTACCAACAATAACATTTGGATATAGCACGCGAATTTCACCTTGAATTTTAATTAATATTAACAATTATTCTTTTCTGTTAATTCTATATAAGCAAACCCAACTTTATTTTAGCTTTTTTTATTATTATATTTAATTTGAAAATACATTTTCCAACCAGAAAAAAAGAAGGAAGGACATTACACTATCCAAGGAAATTGAAGTCTATAACACCAACAATAACAACTACTACTATATAACAAAAACAAATGTAAAAATCTAAGAAATTATATATAAATATATTGCGGAAAAATCGAATATAACCCAACTTAATTGCATAAAAATTATACTGAATAACAACAAAAGGTATAATATTATAGAAAGAAAAAAAAAATGGCAAAATGGTATAATAGGCGCCTGAAGGACGAGACATTTTGTCTATATTATAACCATTAATTTTATATACTTAATATATGTATATACAAAATAAAATACAAAACAAATATTTATTATAATGGTATTAAACATATACCAATATAACTTTTATATACATATTTTTATTACGTAGCGTAGTCAAATACAATACAGGATAATTTTTATTTAAAATTGTAATTATTTTTGTAGACATATAAGATTATAAAATGTGAGCTTTGTTAGTTGATTGATTGATTGAGGGTTCGTGCACTGCCCGATTTAGGCTTATTGTACCCCCTCTTTACCTTCATGTTATAACATGCCGTTATGGTTGGCTGAACGACACAGAGAATTGATTTCGAACACTAAAACCCAATTCGTTCATGTAGTTGTAGTAGGACCAAAACATGACACGTGCATGAGAGAAGGACAGTGACACAGATAGTTTTCAATCGTCTCCGAATACTTTACATTCAGTTCCCCATATCTTAAAGGCATGATCCCTTTGCATGGGGTGGCCTATTTGTAGTGCGGTCGCGAATTCTTCAATGTTAAACCATCCATAATTATCTTGCTGGTATAATCCAACAAATTCCAAAAAACCTTCCAAAATCTAACGATAACACAAATGCTAAACAGAAAGTATTCTATAATCAACATAACATTCTAACGTTTTATATATTTCGAGTGTCCAGTTTACAAAGAGTGTCCAGGTCTTCCAATCAAATTAGTAATAATGATCGCTTTCAGAATTTAGCTTTTCAAAGTATTAGTTTATCAATTATGAGATTGATTTCTTGCACAAACTGTTCATTTGACAACTAAGTAGTCAGTCATATATAATCTTCAAAATAAATTGTCGAAAACTATCAACAATAGACATTGTTTATTGGTGATGAATTCATATTGATTCAGTTCTTGTACGATATTAAATTTTGTCAATTAATCTATATTTAAGTACAATTCAGCTTAAATTCAAAGATTATTGTCAAAAAAATCAATTAAGAAATTATCTATCTAATTTAAGTTGTTCGTTCCTGTCAGAAATGATCCGCTACCATAATAAGAGTAAAATATGAAGAGACTATTTACTTTCACGTGATTTTTTTATGCATTCCTGTATCTTACAATTTCTCGATTATTGTTTTATTTCAAAATCACTCTGTACAAATACAACTCGTAAATATATATTCATTGAAAGCTTAAATTAAAGTCTTTTTTGCTCTTTATTCATCCATCTAAAAATAATTGTATCACCACCAGTAACTATGCGTATATATATATTTAATGTAAATATACCATATAAAAAAGATCACACAACAAATATTATATTCTTCAAACGTTACAAATACCCTAAAAAAAAAGGACTAAATTGAGCAAAAATAGATAATATTCTTAAAATTTAGATCACACACAATTTACAACACCAAAAAAAAAAAAAACAAGAAATGAAGTATTAAAGGTCATAAGTGCGTTTTAGTCCTTAAACACATGTAAAAATATTTTCTAATATGATAAGGAGTAACTACAAAAAAAAATCCTTTTAAGGATTATTCTAGATTTTCTATAATTCTACAAAAATGTTATTCTTACTCAAAGCTAAAATAAAAAAAAAAAACTTCTTTATCTTATTTAACGCCTTAACAATTTTCCATCTCTTAATGGATCTATCCGGACGTACATTGATGATTTTATTAACTCTTAGTCCTTTTTTTTTTTTTTTTAAATAATAATTTCACTTCACTTGTACATATATAAATAACAGTTGTGTGGTGTGTTGAATATATAGAGATAATAATAAGATTTTCAATAAATAAATAATATATTTTAATATAAAAATGTCCTTTTATCCTTTACGAAATACATAATAAAAAAAACTTATTTTCTTCGCATATATTTATACTTAACTATATATAAAAAAAATATTCAATTTTGATTGTCACTATTGCAGTTCAAGATAATCAATCAGGATTGAATTAAAATATAAATAATCTTGAAACTATAAGGAAAATTGTATTTTCTATGTCTGTCAGTCAATAACATTTTCCATTTTTTTTTTCGAAATATATACTTAATCGAAAGAATTTCAGGTGAAAAGAAAATAACAAAACAGGTAAATATTAGGTCAGTGGGTATACAACATAAATATAATAAAATAATATTTTCTTTTACGCCATTTTTATGTTTTCCTTGTGTATTGTTGTTATCACACTTAAAAAATATTCGGAAAATTCATTTAATGGAAAACATTTTAAATGGATATATAATTTTATTATTATTGTATTTGTTCTGTGTATATATATAAGGATTATTTTTATATATAAAAGCCTGTGTGTCCTAGTGATTTATCATAATAAAGAAAATTTTCGTCCTTGAGATTTATGGTTGCGGATATATCACAGAATTTTTTTTTTCTACTATACTAAATTATATTTTTTATACCTAAATACGTAAAAACACATAGAATTTTAGATGGATGTGTTTCATTGGAAATTATTGTGTTTCGAGATTTAGTGTTTTTGGAAAACAAGATTCGGTCTTTCAACACTAACCCTAAAAATTCTCAAGTAGAAATATTAAAATTATATAATTAAAATTAAGTCATTTAGTTTGTTCCAAAGAAACACATCTTCTAATTTTATGATCCTTAAGTTTTAATAGGAAAACATTTCTTTGTGTGCTTCCATTTTTCAACGTTTATATCCCTCCATCCGGAAACTTTTAATGAAATCAGGTCAAATTTAATATATTAACAAAATAATTTTCTTGGTTTTTATTTTACCATATTTTGGCATATATGTTTTCTCTCTTTAAACAATTAAGGTATAAACATTTTTATAAAGGAATGTTTTAGTTCTGTGTCCGTATTTAACTCAAATATAATAAAAGTAATGATAATGAGCCACTCCTTTATTTAACCTGTTATCATAATTCTATTTCGGTGCGTTAAGTAAATGACTTTTAACCTCTACACAAAAAAAAAAACTATTAATCTATAGTGTGTTTTAACCTTTGACAGTACAATTGTAGGAGGTTTTTTTCGCTATATTTAGTTAGTCACTAAATGGTCATAAAATATTTGCAAACAATTTCATTACAAAGGAGTGAGCCAAAGGAAAATCTATCAAAGTTTTTTTATTTGTAGAATGAATAATTTTTGTAATTAGTTGCTATATTTTTGGTTAAGAGTTGAAACGAAAAGTCATTGAGATCATGAAAAATCATTTATACTTTTTATAATTTTCATACCGTGATACTAAAAATAGTAAATTATAGTCAAAAATTATGTAATTAATTGGTCAACAAAATATAAATTAGTTAAATGTAATTTTATATTTAAAATTTATGTATGTAATATTTAAAAATTCTATTTAGTATTTTTAAATTTTAGAAAGGTTTTTCAATTAAATTTTAATAAAATATAATAAACAAAATTAATCAAACTTTCAATTTCTTTTATCCATATAGTTACAAAATAACAATATTTAACGCTCTGTTGCCTCTACGTTCATGTTCATATTATAACGTGTTACTATTATATATACAGTTTTTATATGTCCAGGTAACCTAATCACCTAAATAAATCATATAACTCTATACTAGTCACGATTTTTGTATTTTAATGGTTTTGTTTCCATAGCTATAAACAAAAATTGCAATTTTTTTTACATTTTTTATCTATATTTAAATTTAGTTTATTTTTTATATTTATTATTAAAAAGCCTCACCCAACCAGAAAAAAAAAAATTCATATTGAAACCATACAGCAATAAACATAATTACATAAAATTTGAAAAAAAAAAATTGTTCTATGTACATAACTTTTTTTTTAATATTACAAAATTTTACCTGCCGGGTGTATAAATAAAATGAACTAATAAGACATTCTAAAATATATTTAAATATTTTTATTTGTTGATGTTTATATTTCAGCCTAAATATGTAAAGTGTGTACACAGCGTTTACAATTTTTTGTTGTTGTTGTAATTTTGAATTACCCGCAGCAAAAAATAGCATTTTAATAAAAAAAATGTTTACTTTGCCATAATCCATAAAGACTACACGTCACGATCTAATACTATTGGCGAGTATTTTATATACGATGTGATATTGGCGAGTGTTTAAATTTAAATATGTATAAGAAAACGCATATATAAATACAAAATAAACAATTCGACGTCACGGACGACAAAGGTAAAAAGATTTTACTAAAATATATAAGTATATAAATAAATAATAAAATTGCGCGCTCAGACTTGTAAGATAATATCTCGCGCTTGCATCTAAACACATTATTACCGAGTAGAATAGGCCATTCACATGTAAATGAAAAATGATTAGTTATTTTATGGATTTTTCAATGGTTTAGATGAAGATTAAAATATTATACTAAATGGTATAAATGAATTCAGAATTTAATAATTTTACTTAATATGTTTCCATGCTCAGGTTTCAATTTAGATTACAAGTTTTTGTGAAGTTGAATTGAATTGACAGCTTTTGAAAGAAATTTGATGGAATGCATAACATTTCTTCCTCATCACTATACAAATTCTTTTTTACCAATTTTGTAAATCTATATCTTTTCTTCTAATTATAATCATTAATTAGTTAAGTATAATTTTAATAGGGTTTTAAATGTTTTTCCTTCTAAATAAACTTGACGCCGCCATCTTTAACTGGAAAATGATACAGCACACACAAAACGAAAATTAACTTAATATATTACCACTTTTGTGTGAAAATTCAATACAACTTGTGTTTCTAAGTGTAAAGTTGTTGAACATAAACTCAGTTTTTAAGAAACTCTCATTACGACTTAAAACTTGTTAATGTTCTTTATTTTCTTATTACTGGCTAGGAATATTAGTTAAATATTAACAACATTTAAATAAGTATTCTACCATTTCGATAAAATTCATAAAAATCCAATTTCAAGACTGACTCCAAACGCTAATGGTTCATTAGTATAAAATATTGAAAGCGATTGACATAGTTTAAGCTATTAATGTGTTTTTAACCACAATAATATTACCATCTGTACCACCATTGAAATTATGAATAAATTTGCTTGTAAACCTAAAAAATTAATAAAATAGTCTTCGTTAATACCTTCCCAAATATTATTTTATATGAAAAGAACCACTTATATAGCACATTTTTCTTTTATTTTAATTATACTAAATATAAATATATTTTCCATTTTTAAATACTTATATTTTTGTACTCGGAATACAAAAAAATGAAAATGGTAAAAATGAAATTCAGGGTAAAAATTATTTTTATCAAGTTTTCTGTAATTCCCTTGTCTGTGGTTTTTCATTACAATTTATTTATATTATATATACATATAAAAACTACATTAAAATATATATAAATATAAAATTAATTTTTACATAGTTCAGTTTCAATGACGATAAAAATCAATGAAAAATATAACATTTAAATTTAAATATAAATATCATAATAAAAAAAATGGAATTTTGTGCATAATTTCCTACTAAAGAAAAAATTAATTTTCTTTTTATATTTAACATGGAAATCTTTGTTATAAATTCATTTCAATTTTACAGACCAACTAAAAATTACTTAAAGTAAGAATTAATTTTTGCAATATTTTATTTATTAAATGAAAATTTATTATGACATCATATTTATTTTTAGTCTATATAAAATACTCAATCTTGTATAACTCTTTCTTATGACCATGCACAATTCAGTTAAAAATTGATATAATACCCAGAAAAATTATATACATATTAAAATTGTATAAGAAGAAGACAAAACTCAACCAAGTGTAGGATGTCATATTGCAGCAGGTTGTAAAATTGTGGTAGTGTGCAAATAAGGATGAAATAAAAATGATGATGACACTTTTTATTTTTTGTATTATGTACATACAAAAGGGAAAGGAGAAGTGAAAAATGAAGATTTTTGTGGTTTCTTTTATTTTCTATAAAGATTTATTCAGTGTTTTTGGTGTCAAATTTCCAGTCAAACAAAAACAAGACCTGAAAAATTATTTAATAAATAAAAAAATAAAAATGATTTTCTAAAATAGAAACTGGGGTAGAATTTCGTATTGCGTCGCGTCGTATAATTTAAATTTATATATTTTTTTGCAGAAACTTTTATTTTTTTAAATTATATAATACAAAATTCCATAATTTCGAATTATATGTTATGAAATCAGTGGTAATTCTAGTTTAACCATAATAATAAAAGATGAAAAAACGAGTTGTAAAATTTATTAAGTTTATATATATTAAAATTTATGAATCTTCGGATGCATTCAAGTTATTTTTGGAATATCATTTTTTTTTGTATAGTCTGATCAAGTTTAATAATAAAACTATTATCGCAACTTATAAGTATTAAATAAATTTAAATAACCAAAACTTGCTCTATAAATTTTGCAAATAATTTAATAATGTTAACCTCGAAATATGCAAGTTTTAAAACAGCCATTAAAATATTATGCAATTTAATTAAATAAATTTAAAATATTAGATTAACTTTTTTAATTACCGATAATTCTAAATCTGTGGCTTATACCTAAACTCGTGATTTTTAGCTTTTCAATTGATTCGAAGTTTGTAATAAGCGAAAACAGAAGAACAGAAAGAACTGAAGAATGAAAGAAAAATCTAAGGCATTTGTAACTAACCCGGTTAAAACTATTTCTTACTAAAGCCTCATTTTAATGAGTTCATTTTATCAGGCGGTAGAAATAGAGTCATCTTAAATTTATCCAAAATATTTCGATAGTGATAATAATTATCGCTTACAAAAACCAAACGAAATCGATTGAGAGACTTAGAAAAGCTTTCGAGTAAAAAATATAATTTTCCTTTTCCTATTCTATTAAAATATTTATACTTAAAACTAGGGTTTATCACAGCTGAGATTAATCTAATGATTTAAAGGGGACTGACTATTCGCAATTAGGCAAAAATACTTTTAAAAAATAAATCTAATTTTGCTTCTTGAAACGAATGTGTGGCCGGGGCCCGGCCCTTAAACAAATAAATTATTAGTCTAATATTGAATAAAATGTAAATTAAATGAAGCTAATTACTTATAACTATAATATAAAAATTCAATGTCCAAACGATTGTCATTCTCAGTCGGATTATATAAAATTTAACAAAACTTTTACACCTTGTTCATTCGTGTCAGCCAGCACTACATTTTCAATACTAAATAAAATTGAATAAAAAAGTTATATTTAATTTGCATCATCACCAAAAGTTTATGATTTTCATTTAAAATTATCGTGTGGTTTTATTTATACGTTCTTTTCATTCTCCCGCTATAACTTTATCCACATTTAAACATTGAAATAAAGTGTTTTTCGAAGAGTTAAATCTTTTCCGCATATATATAATAATAAATGTTTAAATTATATTAGTTTTTTTTTTCATATAAATATAATTCATATTTTAAACATTTCCACCTTCGCATAATTTAGTAAAAATAATTTCTATTTTTATAGAAAATAATCATCATTTTGTCATTTATTATTATATGTATGTGTACCATTTATGAATCCGTAAAATGACATTCCAGTAGTTTTTCTGTTCAGTCATCAAAATAATTCTTAAATCATTTTAATAGATGAAGGCGTACATTTCACAGACTAACAAAAATTTAATATTTTTAAAATGGAAAAAATTAACGATTTTGCTAAATTTGTTTAGTAAAGATTAATGGGATTAAAATTACGTAAAAGTAAAATGTTGTATACATTTTGATTTGAAGACGAATATTAAATCAGCACTGATCGAAACTATACCGAATTTTCCTATTTCAAGCAATATACTTCGGAGACACATACATATTCTTAAAAGAATAACCTACCCGGAGTTTACTTTTCACTTCACCTAGCAGAGTTATCACTTAAACTTACTGTCCAATAATTTATGCAGCTGCTAGAATATTCGATAATATTAACAACTCGAATCACATAAAAATATATTGACCGGTCCGCCATCATAGTGACGTTAATCATGATTTGATAAATTGTCTTATCATTTAAATAAAAAGTCGGTGAATTATTTTATTGTGGCACTAATATATATAATATCAGAAACAAGTTGCCGCGGATTGTTATCATTTTTTAAAGAGCTCAAATACTTGCCCTTCCAAAAAATATTAAATATATTTTAAGCCTTCTCCTGCTGGAGTGCGGGAAACTGACCATATAACTAACCGCTTCAATGTCCTTATAATAACTGTCGTAAAATCCGGTCTTCATATCTATTTTATTCAACAAGCAGATGACTCATGACTGATGTGCACCAGTAATGTATTAAATCTTATCTATCAGTAAACAAGTTATTTCTCCTTACTGATATTAAAACCCGCGCGTAGTTAAAAAAAAAACATGATCAGTGTTTTAATTACAATTACCCGCCAAATGAACTTCAATGCTGGACGGAATCAGTTTATCATCTACGATACATTTATTTTATATTTCTGTCTGGTATCGAAACTTGTTATAATATATATGACCTTATTCATACGGCGGAGTGTACCCAAGCCAATTGAAGAGTTTGACTAAGTAAATCAAGCAAATTTTTCAAAATTTTGGAGAAAAAAAAATTGGTCTGAAATTGATTTTCTAAGAGATTGAATAATTTTTTGTATATTATATATTTCTTATTATCTTGAATCTTGCATGATGTAGATTTGATGCCTAGCTTATTATAGTGGAAGGAACCTTTTCAAGCCGCTAGGATTGAGAATATATCATTTTACAACTTCTATCAAATATTCTTTCTATAAAATTCTTTTATATATTTTTTAGGAAAATTGGATTCCCCTCGATTTGTTACGAGTATCTTATAAAAAAGCAATATAATCCTATGACGACACCTGCATCGAATTGTAATTCGATTAACAGAAATTATCAAAACTTTGATAAAAATTTACGTATACTCTAATTAAGAGTGAAGTGTGTTTTCTTACAAAATGAAATTTGCTTCGATCTGAGCCCAGTACATTAGATTAAAAATAAGCTGATATGAGCCAAATTGAAAACTCTACAATGAACCCATTAAATCTATATTATAATTTTCTGATAATATAAGTATAAACACAATTTTATTGAAGTCGAGTGGTTTTATCTCAAATCTGAAAATCTCAGTTTTTTTTTTTATATTCCGTTCTCCGTTGTCTTCACTTCTTAATTTACCCTTTTTCTTTGCGGTATTTTGCGTTTGTGCTTTTCATTATCTGAAATCTCTTTAGAAAGTTTCTTTTTTTTCTGTATTGGCAGCCACTTTATAATTAGTTATTAAATATTTAATTTAATGAAATGTCTTTGTCTATGCAATTTTCATAATTTTATCTAAAATATACAATAAAATTAAAAGGATTTTTTTTATTGTATAATGTTTGTTAATAAATTTAACAAATAATTTTACAAAATCGCCAAAGAAACTAAATAAAAATATAATTATTTTTTTCTGGCTTCACTTAAAAAATTTCGGTGATATAAAAATTTTCATTTTAACCGAGGTATAAAGACAATATTAATAAAAAAGATAAATTTAAAGTTAATTTTGTGGTTTTCTTGTATACCTTTAAATGCGCGCGACGAGGTCATTGACAGTTTAAATTGTATTTTTTTTAGTCGTCAATCGCAGATGCTGTTTTTTTATTTTTGTTGTCGTTCGTTACAGCTGACTGACCGGCTGAATAATTAACTTTATTTTATATAACTTTAAAGGTATATACATTTACGTGCAAGTTAATTCATGGCTTAACCTAGTGTCATTTTTTAACTATAGAGTATTCGACCGAAGATTGTGGGTTTTTGTAAATTTTAACTTTCTACACAAGTTTTGTATTGGTAATACTTCGTTCAATATATAAAAAAGAAATTGCACAATTTCTATATATTATTTGTAATAAAATTTTTGAAACCACGAAATTAGAGTTGACTTGATGATGACCTTACATGATAGTTAAAATTTGCATAATATTTAATTTTATGATTTTGATTAATTGATTTTGAGGTTGGAACAACGAGCTAATTAAAATGTTATGATAGGGTTACCACACACGAGTCATTTTAAAATAAAATTATTTTTGTGTTGTAATGTAGGCGCTTAGGTTGATCTAGTTAATTTGATAGTTTTGTGGTATTTTGTTGTACATATTTAATCGTTTTTATAATGGAAAAAACTAATTTACTTAATTGTAACTAATTAATTTATAATATTGTAATTTAATCGTATTTAAATTGGTTTTGTAAACAGACTAAAAACGTCATTCTAATAAGTAAAATTAATCAGAATTTTTTAGATGAACGAACCAATTTGACATTATTACATAAAACTGATAAAAGTCAATGATAAAAATTAAGTTTAAATAAAAGCTAAAAGAAATATATAAAAATAATTTCGAAAAATTAGGAAATTTTAAGAAAATCATGAAAATCTATCAAAAAAATTTGTCCAATATTAAGAAAATTATAAAAAAAATGACAATACCTTATATTAATGTAGTTTACTTGATATGACAAACTGGATTCAAAATGGCTGAATAACAAAAAAATGAACTGAAATTAATTTTCACAAACCGCACTAACAAAAAAAAAAAACCAAATATTAATTTACACCGATTTTTTTTTTTTTTACACAGACATAAAATTATATTTTTATTTAATTGGAAATATACAAATTTTTATAATTTTATAACTTTTAACATTAAATTTTCATATTACTAAAATTAATATTTTAATTTAATAAATTTTTCCACCAACAAAATAATAGAAACTTTCAGTTTCGCAATTAACATTTTCTAAAATTCGCGAAAAAACACGGAAGATTTCATATATTTTATAATTTATTTAATTGAAAATTATTTAAAAACATTAATTTTCTAATTTTATTCACATTTATAGATCGAAATTTTTTATTTTTATAAATTTTTTCACTATTAATTACCCGAAACGTCTTAACACACCGAAATTTAATTTCAACTAATAAAAAAAGGCGTGACTAAATAAATTGATAAAAAAAATTGGTTGACATTCTAATTTAGCGCGGGAATTTGAATTTGAAAATAATGAATAAATTTAATTGTTTGGCAATTAAATATTGAAAATTAATAATTAAATATTTATTAATATTCTAATATAGTTTTTTTTTTATATTTAACATTAAATTTAAGTTGTGAATTCAACTTAAGTTAATGGAATTTTTAATTTAATTTAATGGAATAATTCAATTGAAAGATTATACTTAAATAAATAATTATCAAAATACTATTTAAGTATATATAATTTTTATATAATTTTTGAAAGAACTAGATCGGTTTCGTGACCTTGATGTAATAATGTAAGATTATGGTGTATTTAATGATCCTCTATATTGGATCACTATCAAAGTAGTTACAATTTAACTCATTTTTGCCAGTTTTATATATGATTTCGGTAGTTATTTTTAGACTGGGAAATATTGATAACGTTTTTATAGTCATATTTTGATGACAACAATAATATCAATACGAAAAACTATTAAAAATTCTTAACTAAAGAATGATAATTAATATTCAGAAGACATTGGTGAAAATAATAGACCGTAAACATACACAAAATTACTAACAATGTTTACAAATTAAGATTTAAATATTTTATTTAATAATCAATCAAATATTTAATCTCTAAATTATAATTTTTACCATATTTAACAAAACTCGTCATTGACACATCATTCCAAAATTGAATCACCTTAATAAACTTGTATACCATTTTAAATAAAATTATTAACCGAGCTTTAAATACAAAAATTGACCCATTCACAAACAGGTCACTGCTTGCTCAAGTATAACCTGAATTAAATAGAAAATACTGGTAACAGTGACTCTCGGTTGTAATCGGATGATGAAGAAACTGCGGAACACATCATCTGTGATTGTGAGGCTGTAACTCGAAAAAAGCTAACACATCTGCGACTTCAATTTCTGATTCTTCACGAAATCAAAAAAAAAAAAAAAATCAACTGACTAAATATTAGTAGAGTTACAAATTAGATTTCTTTGGGTCTCAGTGTAGGGATGTAGAAGTTCATATACTTCTGCCTTAACGACTCCTTATTTATCTAATCTAATCTAAAAAAAATTATTAGATATTTTACGATTTTTAGTTATTGATATATGTACATTTATCGACGATTGGTTTGGCTTATAAGCCAAATTGACCATTTTAACCTAATAAGTGATCTAAACTAAACGTTTTAAGACATCCTCTTTCTATTTCTGAAATCCATTTTTTAATAGTTGCATTACTATGTGCAGTGAATCAAGATAACTTGAAATTCATAAGTAACATTCATTTCCAAATTGAATTGTCGTATAATGTATGAACAAAAAGAAAATTATTCGTAAGTTGAAGTTGGCGTTATAATTATATAATTCATTCGGCCGGGGACGTAAAGTACGCAATTTAAGAGAGCTAATAAATAAGATTACTTTTGACGGTTTGAATTAAAAAATTCTATAAAGCACCATTTTGATTTAACATTAAAATGCATTTTTCCGAGTTTTAAGAAATGACGTATACGACAAACCAATACTGAGTCTTAAGAGATATGAAACTTTGTAACTTTTAAAAAACTATTATATAAAAATGATATCAACAAAATATATGTCAATTATTAAACTCAATTAATTCAATTAAATTATTATTTCATTACATGCGACTTCAAATTTGATTAACGCAATATGATCTTAATTATAGAAATATACAATTTAAGTAATTGACATAATAAATTACACAAAATTAATTTAATTAAACACATCATAAAATTTCGGTTTCGACACTAAGTAATTTGAATGTTGAAATAAATTCTGCCAAAAATGATAAAATGACGTAAAATATTTAGTTAGTTTCCGTATATATAAATTAATAAATTCAAATAAAACTAGTTTTCAAATTAAAATTATAATAATAGCTAAAAGATACTTTAAGAAAATTAAAATGAAAAAAGATTTTTAATAAAAACATTGACAAAAACTATTAACGTCAATCATGTTGAGTTCATTAATGGCGTATTTTTTTTTTATCAAATCCATCATTCAATTCCAAAAAAAGTTTTCATCAATTTCGATATTAAGTATCTTCAAATTATAATTAATATATACCGTTAATTTTTAAATCACAAAATATACTTTCAAAAAAAGCTCGTGTTTTTTTTTATTTTTTTTGTTAAAGATTTTGACATTCTAAAATATTCTGAAATTAACCTGAATTTTTTTGTTTTTGTGGCAATTTTTTATTATTTCTAATATACAAAATCATGAAAAATTTCGATTTAAGTATAATTTTTAATGCGGAAACACGTTTAGTTAATTTTTTATGATGATTTTATATAACAATTATTCATCATTGCACTTTCCCCTATTTTAGGCATTAAAAATACAAAATATTTACCTTAAAATTTCAATTTGTCCGGCGGTCTGTTATGGTTTGTTCTCCGCGTTAAGTGCACTAGAAATATTAATCAAACGCCATTTGAAAGCTAAAATTTTCTAAATGATACCCCAGACTTTGATCAGCGAATAATTGAACTTAATAGACTTAAAACTCTAATTTAAAGTTATTAAATATGAAATTATAATTCATACGATTTTTAGTGAAATGATCACTAGCGTGTCAGTATGAGAAGGAAATGAATATCGAAATCTATAAAAAAGCGAAATAGAAGAAAGGATTAAAGATGAAAATATAGTACGGTTCATGTGAAGTACGAAGGAAGAATGACAAAGATAAGTCTTACAAACAAAATGCTAGGAGTAAGATATTCGGGAAGACCGCTAAGAAGATAGCATGGAGTAGTAATAGAAGAAAAATGGAAATAAGAAAATGAAAAGTGCTTTTGCCCAAGTCCGAAAAATGTGGAAAGCAAAAGTTGTGAAAACCAAGATCCATACTGGACTCTAAAACTTTTGAAGTAGAAGAATTACTTTGTGAAATGAGACAGATAATCGACTAACTCATTACTGAGATGATAGATCACGACTCCCTTAGAAAAATGGTCTTACTTTAAGACCATTGAAATATGTATTAATACAAAAAAGACCGGATTAAAGTTTGACGGGTCAATTTAATCTAACATTTTTGTTTGAATTGTTTGTGGTCAATAAATATAATAAATTTCAAAGATATTTTAATTGAAAATGAAAGCATCAAAGAATCAATATAAAAGTTAACGTAACAATAATTTTTCAATCAGTTTCAATCAGTTTTTCATTCAATATGAAATTTTTACAAAACCAATAATTATTATTTATAAATTTTATTTTGCCATGAAGAAAAATTACAATTACTTATTATATAAATATATAAATTAATATTATATTTTCTAAATTTATAAATAATAATAAAAATTATAAAAATTATTTTTTTATTTATTTGTCTTACAGATTTTAATCATTAGCGTTAAGGCGTGTTGCGTTTCAGAAAATTAAATTTCTTTATTGTATATATAAAAATATAAAATTGGTAAAATATTTTCTTTTAATTTACGTTTGGTTTTTGAATGAAAAACCCTAAGGCTATTCAAGGGCACCCCCACAAAATTTTGGTTAAAGAAATATTTGTTTACATGAATTTTATTTGTTCATGTTTTGGAATATTAACATTTATTTTATTATTATTTTTGTAATCATTTTTTTTACTAATTTTTCAAATTATTAACAACAAAATAACTTTCGCCAATACTTACAAAGTTTTGCTAAGCCGGAAATTATTTTTTTTTTGTTTTTGTAAATTGCAAATTTTCTTCGGAGATTAAATATAAAAATTATTAAAGCAAATTATTTTCATTAAATTGTGATTTAGAAATAAGGTTAATTTCATAATAAATATCATATTTTAAATAAATTAGTTAAGATTATTATAAAAAATAATTTGATTATCGATGGAAATTTTAAGAATTAAATTAAATTTTAATTACATAAACTTTAGTTATCGTATATAAACTTTGATAAATATAATTAATAGTCTACAAAAAGTAGAACAAAATTTTATTGGACTAATAATTTAAATAAATTAAGATTAATTTCACTTTTAATTATCAAATTTATGTTTCTCTGGCTCATCGGTGATTGCATTATATTTTATGATTTCAAAATTACTGAAATTATAAGCCTATAGATTTATATAGTCAACATATTGGAGTATTGGAGGGGACAATGTCGAACTCGAAAGGACTTAATTAAAGTTATAAATTTAAAGGGCTTAACCTTGTCCATTTGGAGTTAGCACAATAAATTTGATATTTTAAGCGAAAGTTAAGTAATTTCATAAATTTATATAAAATCTTATCCTTGTGAAATATAAGTACATATACTTTTTTAATGCTCTAACTTAGGTTTTAACGCTGTACGATGATAATAAATAAAAAGTGAATAATGATGTACAAATTCTGTATTGAGAATAATTTTAATTGTAAAAATATATTATTAAGTTAATGTCATTTTGTTAATGTTCTAATTATTACCGAATTTATTAATTATTTAATTTTAATTATTATTGTTATACAAATACTTAAATGCTTTTCAACTGCTCCTCGAAATAAATCATGAAACAGTTTCAGACAATTTGCAATTTATAAACAAATTATATACAAAATTCATTTTCGGTACATCTTCCTTGGGTAGTTAGATTAGTTAAAGTGTCAAGTCTTGGACAACATCTACAAATCTATGATTAACGCTTTCGAACCACTCGTGTACCTACCGTCGCTAGAAATTCATTAGCTAGGGTTGTGTAAATACCCTTCGTGAAATTAAGGCAGTTTAACGTATCCGCAGACCGTTTATTATTTAAGATCGTTTAGACTGTGTAGAAAATAATAACTCATTCTGGCCAGCGCTTGTCACTTTCATACTATGTGTACCATTATCTCTGTTTCCTTCTGTTCTTTGCATAGTTACGGTAAGAATAATTGATTTGGTATCTTATTTACATTAAATATAAATTCGTTCTTAATAAAATGACAACCTTTCTTAAATAAAGCTTTAAAAACCAAATATAATGATCTAAGATGTCGTTAATTAGTAGATAATTTCAATTTCCGCATTCGAAAATCTAATATATCAAATAAAATTAACTAAAAAAATAATTTTTAGAAAAATCTACTACCGTATAAATTTATAGCATTTTCATTTCAAAGACATGCATCAAAAACAAAAATTTTATGTGTCCCAAAATAAAATATCGACCTCCAACCCCTACCCAATTTATACCTTGACTTTTATAATTATATTATGCTATAAAAATTGATTAATTAATGAATTGTTTTTTATTATACATAGTTTCAAAAAAAAACAAAATAAAAATTAATAATTTTCACAAAAAATTTAAAACAATAAAACATAAAATTCACAAAATATCAAATAAAAATATATGTATATAAAAAAAAATTAATCAAATAATTATTTTAACCTTCAAACTTTCATTTAGGGTCATTTCAAACAAGCTATATATATAGCTGATAGTTTAAAAACTTGATATAACCATAATTAGAAAAAATAAAATAAATTTTATATGTTCCAAAATTTACATATAAATTAGATACAAAAAAAAAATCAACTTTAAAAATCATAAAATGCGTTTTGGGAACTCAGCTCCGAGGTTTTGAAAAAAAAAAAAAAATTGATGAAATCTATATTTCTTAAATGTTAAATATACGACAGACTTTTGCTTTTTGGAAGAATGTCGTCATCTTAATTTAATAATTTCAATATTAATAAATCAAATTATTTAACATTCAAACAACATTCACTATATAAAAAATAAATTTTATTTATAAATATTATAAGAAATTGATAAAAAAATATTAAATATTTAAACAAATACATTCAAATTATAATTCCTATACAATCACAATTTTATATATTTAAAAATTAATAAAATACGCGGAATTTAATTTTCATAATTAAAAGTTCAAATTTATTGACATTTTCAATATAAAAAACTGAATATTTTTATTGCTGTTAAATGTTTCATTCAGAGACACATAAGTAATAACGACCAGTACGGCATTTTATAAATGCAAATTGTATTTATTAGAGTCGTCGAATTTGTAATATGTATTTTTTTTATGTATTTACCATAATTTAGAGGTTTTTTTCTTAATAAATCTATCAAATGAAAGTGATTTTCATTAGCGTATAATTTTATTTACAAAAGTGTCGATTATGTAAAAATTTAGAATTTTGGTCAAATAGTATAAAAAACAAATCAAATTTATATGAAATAAGCTATAAGCTTTCAGTATCGGACTGCAAAATAGACGGAAATATGTTTGTTAATATAAGACTAAACTCTGTAATTCATTTTTAACAGGCCAATATTTAATGAGATTTAACAAATTTTGTATATAAGAATTTGTATAGCAAAACTATACTTAAATTACTCTATACTGACTCGATAGCCTCCAAAATAATCCTAACGGGTGAGACCATTTGCTGGCTACAAATTTCTCACTATTAAAAGCCATTAGCTTGTTACAATTAATTGTTTTTTTCACTTTTGGTTCTATATATTAAATTAATAGGTCCTTCCTAATTGCAATAAAATATCACTAATAATCGCTAATGCTTGATTTGGACTGTAGAGTAATTTCAAAGAATGACATAATAGTGTTAGTGATTGTTAAAATTAACTCTTTAGCTTGAGTTTAGTATTCATTTTACAGATTTTTTTAATTTTTTTCAATAATATTCGAAATGATATTAAAATATTACACTAACTTTTTAAAATCGAAAACGTGAAACATGATTTAGAAATTAATAGCTTATATAAGTAGGCATTATATATTAAAAATAGATTTACAAAAATGTTACACTTTTTATGAATTCGTGCAGCACTAAATTATTTAATGATTTTTTCTTTAATAAATTTTAAACTAATTTTATATTTAAAAATATTCCATTTTTAATTATAATTCCGTGCAAAGGACAATGTGACACATTTAAATGCTATCTTATATTTTAAGTTTTTAAGTGATAGAATCCGACAGAAACTTTTAGTCTCTATTACTTTCTAGATTATTATAATTATAATTATAATTTGTGATCTTACGACCCAATTCTAAAGATTTTGTTTCGACAATATAAGTTTACAATAAAAACACTTTAGCCCGTTTACAATATTCGCTATAATGCCATACCTCAGATAGAAAGTTTATCTCTAGTAGATTCAAAATAATCGAGACTTGTACAAGAAAATGAAAACTTTCAAATTGTGTCTTTACAGGTTACTTGATGCTCGGTAGGCACGATCTAACAGTCTACATGAGGGTTTTGTGTCCAATACATCATCCAGGTAAAAGTTCTTGGCAAGTTGTAAGTAGTATACACACACTTGCGTTTTTAGCGGACCATGTTCTTAATTATTAAAGAAATCTGAATTTTTCTTTCTAAATGAATCATTTTTAATAGTGTAAGACAATACTAAGCGACCGCAAAAGAATTCATCAAAATATCTCGTGTTCTGAGGGATCGATAACGTTCAGTATAGTTCATCACAAGCAATTCTATGCAGAGTAATTTATCGTAATGCAAAGTAATTTATCGTAACAGAAAATTCATCGCAAACATTGATTTCACACCATCAAATATTCTAAAACATTCTTAAATATAAAGAAGAAATTTCGCAGTAAATGCCTGGAAAACACATCCTTTTCATAATTGGTTTTATACATATTATTTTTGTCACCAAAATATAAGTCCTTTTTATAACCGCACATTTTTTTATGGTTACATTTTTTATTCGATGGTTTTTTAATAAAACCAAAATTAAAAACCAATTTTTTTTTTATTCATAAGTAAATATAATTATTACCATTGCCGCCACTACAGCCAAGTAGCATTCCATAATAATTTACATAAAATTGTAATTATGATTTTATTACATGTGTGATTATGATTTAATTTTCCTCTGTACAAATGAAAATTGTTTTATAAAAATATATAAATAGAAATTCTCTTTGTGATAATCGTAAAAGGTATAAATCTTTACATTTTTAAATGAGCTCTAATTAACATAACATGCCGCCGCCGCGTCACTTATACAACAATCTTTTTCCGACTAACATATTTTTATTGTTTTGTATGTTTTCACAAAATTTTAATATTATTTGTTTTTATCTTTACCTGGGTATTATACAGGTGAGTAAGGTGATGATGATTGTAGTAGTTAGTAGTATAAAATATTATTTTTTTTATAATTGTATTTGCAAAATTTATGAAACTGATTCAGTGTTTGTGAACTGAAAACATATGACTTTCAGTTGTATGAGAGAAAGAGAATGTGTGAATAAAGTTGTAATTGTAAGCTTGTATAGTTTCTAAAATAAACTCGAAGAAATGTAAAAATGTATAAGAAAATTTTTGAGGGAATTTCCAGTTTCTATTATTATGCTGCCTATACATTATAGAACACGTGTGTTAACCGAGTTGTAAATTTTGATAACACACATTTCCACTTAGTTTGAAACTTTAGAAAAATCCTTTTTTTGTAGTTAAAACTTAAATGTATAAAATGTCAAACTGATAAAAAATTATTATAGATGTCAAAATGAAAATAATTTGTTAAAATTAAATTCTAATTAATAATAGATTTAGATAAAAAACTAATCAATTCAAGAAACGTCATTTTGGTTGTACAACTTATCAATATACTCTATACAACTTACAACCATCAATCAAAGCTCCAGCCGAGTTGTAAACCATCAAAATTGATTGTCAACACAATTTCCGCACAAACGAACCAATTTGAACAAGTTGTTAACATGTTGACAAACCAGGTTGTACAATGTATGGACAGCATAAGCAATTTTTGAAGGAATTTCCAGTTTTGTTTATTACGAGTGAGTATTAAATGAAAAATATACGCAATAGAAAATAAATAAATAATTTTTTTCTATTTTATATTATTAATTTATGAAATTATATTTTGATTTCGAAAATTTTAATTTTGTATAACGATAATCGGATTATTTAGATATTATAAAGAATTGAATATCGACGAAATAATGTAATTCCGCGATTAATATAATTTTAACATTATTAAATATTTATACAAAATGTACAACTTTTTTAGGCAATTATTTTATGTTAGTATACAAAATGATTTAATGTTTCATTTTCGTTCGGCAAACGTTTATCGTCAAATTATATTCGAAAATGATATAGAAATCGAAATGATACCAACACCATTCGAAAGCTAAAAGACTTTATACTTAAAGATTAAAATTTTAGTAAATTTAAGAGAATCAAGTTTAAGTAATTTCATTATTGTATTACTTACTATTACAAAAAAGTAATAAAGAAGAATCGTTTAACACAAATTTCTAATTTTTGTAGTTATTTAGTTAGTTTATATACTAATTAAGTAATAATTACTTAAAAATTATAACCCATTTAAACTAAATTCAAACAAATCAATTTAACACAATAATTACCAATTTATCAATATAATTTTTATTTCAGTTAATTTTGAATTTGAAGTATAATTAGTTAAATTTTCACTTAATTAATTTGTTTTTGATGTTCTCAAATTTCAATTTGTCAATTTATAGAAATTTGCTTTCTTTCCATTACAGTGAAATTATAATTGGAAATATTTTATATTTTTGAATAACATTTGAAATAAAATTATGTTTAAATAATGAAAATTATAATGATTAAAAAGATAAATTGCTTCATAAACAATCAAATTAATGATAAATTTTCCATATCAAACGACATTCTCCTTTAAAATTGCCCTTGTCTTTATTTGGTTACATTATTTTCTAATTTCGCTAAAAATAAAATTTTGTAATTTATTTTTCTGTATTAAAAATTAAATGAAATAGATATGAAAAACAACCAATATAAATAATTATAAAAGTGAAGGAGCTCAAGTTAACAACCTAAAATTAGGTTAAATTTGAATATATATTTCTTTTGTAAGTTTATTATTTCAATTTTACACCAATACAAAATTAAATTGAATAATTGTCGAACCATTAAAAATGAATCATAAAATGAAAAATTAAAATACCAAAAATATAGGTTAAAAAGATCAAAGAATATAAATTAATATTGGCCAAAAAAAAAACAAAAACCAAAAATTGAATTAAAAAATTATTTGAATTTTGTGTAAAATTATATACAAAGAATTTCAACAATTTTCTGAAAATATTTTTGGTCTATATATAAAAATATAATTCAATTTTATTTAACTAGTTAAGAAATAAATTAATTATATAATAAAAAAAATTACAATTTTTTTTTAGATAATAAAAAAAATATTAATTACAATTTATATAGGTAACAATAAATTTCAATTTTTGACCCTGAAGCAATATATTTTTTACAGTGTAAAATGTATAACGTAAAATTTCGTAAATTTTAACCCAAATCTGATAATAATTGATTAAATTTATAAATGAATTTCAGTTTTATTGGAAATTATATCAGGACTGATTAAAATTATATGTCTATCAATAAATATTTATCTAAACAATAATGACAACATAAAATAAATATAGTTCCTAATTTTTTTTTTATATTCGGTTCGAGAATCATTAATAAAGGTTTAATTATAGTACGACTTACAGAGACTTTCAAGAAAATTATGATAGCTATTCCCGTGTTAATCAATATTAAAGAATTTAACAGTATTTTACTAATTACAAAGTTCAATTCGGAGCATTACAAAACTTACGAACTTATAAACTTGTCAAATTTACTGTGTTATAAATGTGACAAGAGCTTCATAAGCTTTGTAAAGTTTTCCAGGCAAGACAAATGGCAAGTATAAAGTATTAAGTAAGTTTTAGACAGTTTTTCAATAATTTTTATAAATACTAAATTAAGATAATTAAATAACAGCGTGAAATTTGGATATCTATCTCTACTTACTGTCCTTAGCAAACGCTAAGGTGGGAAGAAATAAACACGTTCAGTACGACCATGAAAACTTTGCCGTCGTACAACAGAAATTAGACAAACAATCTATTAAAACTATCCAGAAAAGACATAGCTTATGTTTACGATGCACTGATCAATTATACTAAGCATTCCACTCAACCAATCATGACTCATATCATGATTCCGGAGAACTTAATGATAAAGCTCTGGTCAGAGCAGGAAATTAAATTCTTGACGGGTATGAACGCAATAACGTTTAGTGTTCTAGCGGCTAGGAAATATATTACAAATATTGTAGAAATTCTGAATGACACAGAATTGATTTAAAATCAGACAAACCAAGTGGTCACATGAATGGTGTAGCAAAGCGATGCAAACTTGCTAATTAAAGTCGCTCTCATTTTGCATATGAAATTCGCCACTTAAATGAACCAACCAAAGATAATTACAATTACTTATCATATCTATCAAAATTTCAAGAATTGAATATATTTTTACATTCTTTTTCCAGTCAAAGTTAATGAAAATTATGACCCAATTTTTGTATATACCCAATTTTTTATTTCAAAAGAAAATTCATTGCCAAGTTTAATTATTAAGAATATTTTTTATTTCTTTGATAAGAAAATGAAAATTGCTCAATTAAAAATTTTCATGTTTCACTTGTGAACAATATAATAAAAACCGTCGTGATATATAAAATGTAAAACGTGTTGGTAAAATTAAATTTGCTTTTTTATCTTAATTTTTTTTACCATTTTTTTTTCTTTTTCATTGTCTTAATTACAAATTCGACATTTTTTATTTTATTGTTTCGTGTTGTTAAAATATATAACACCAAAAATAAAAATTTCTTGCAAAAAATTTTTATTTCTATTTTAACTAAAAAAAAATTATATTAAATTAATTTGCACAAAATTAAAGTATAAAAACAGAAATTATTTATAAATGTATAAATTTATATTTTCAATTCTGTGAAGCACTTCAAGTGTGTAAATTGTTTTGCGCGATTATTTACAAAAGCCAGAAATTCTACAAAAAAGATATCATTCACAATTTGTATACAGCTACATTCGAAATAAGCAGATAAAAAGATATTTTTACAAATACTATTAAAAATATTTAATTTTTTTGTATAGTTCATTTTATATAAGTCTGTTATTTTTTAAGATAACATTAAACGCTCAGCAAATTATAAAAAAAAAAAAACCGTGGGTGTTTAGAGTTCTTTTCTATATAAAATGATAAATTCCATGTTGTTGTTTACTGAGCGGTTTTTTCGTTTTTTGTTATCGAGATCTATGGAAGAAGAATGGAAACTAAGCAAGTTTTAGCTTAATAAAGAAATACTGACACTGAGGAGTGCGAGGATTGAAATCATATTTTTAAATTTTTTTTTTTGGTTATTCACAATTTTATATATTCAAAAAAAGAACCAAAAAAAAAACTGACTCTGGCTGACGACGACGACGACAACAAGTCATTTTAAAAGTAAAATTTGTAATATATTCGAAATGCGCCTTTTAAATTTTCTAATTTGTAATATATTCGTAATCTTAAGAAAGAACTGTAATATATAAAATAATAATATAAATTATAAATAATTTTTTTTAGGGCTTCTTGTAGTTTATTTGTATAGCTTTTTTTTTATTTAGTTTATTTTCGTATTACTTATTCCCTAAACTGAAAAAAATATTTACGCGCCAAATGGGGGAATTATTTATGTAATTGTGTGCGATAGAAACTTTTATGTTTAAAAACTATCTAATCGCGAGTTGTTGTTGATAAAATCGATAAAAATAGATTTTGAAAAGGTATTAAAAGTGTCAGAAAAATTGATATTATTATATAGAATTTGATAAAAATAAAAAAAAAATATTTTGTTAAGTTTATGTATATGTAAAATGAAATTGAGTTTATTGAACGAATTTGCTAAGAGTGTCAAGTTTTTGAACAAGGTGAAATCTTACAAAAATATAAAATTTTAATTAACCTATACATAAAATATGAAAAATTATGGTAGATTTGTAGTTTGATTAGAGAATATTCGTATAGGGTAATGCTAAAAATTCAAACTTAATCGTGTAAATCAAGCAAAAATGATCAACTTTTACTTATGAAAATGTAGTAATCACTGCTATTACTTAGTTATTAACAAAAACTAAATATCTAATACTTACGAGCATTAGCCATAAAATCGTTCTATAGAGTAATAACATATAAATTGTAAATTGAAAATTGTTATTTAAAAAAATTGGTAAAAACAAGTTTATATCAAATTAGTCCTTTTATCGAACTATTAAGAACACAATTTAAACTTTTTTATTTATTTATACCTTGTTGACACTACTTGAGAGCAGAGGCATCTAAAATGAAAAAGGTTCCTTGACATTTATATTTAAATTAGATATTATTAAATTAGGTATACAAATTTTAAATATCTAAAACTGGTCCTATTACCGATCTATATTAGTTTAATTTTCATTAAATCTGTAATTTTATTTAAATTTTTATTGAGAAAACGTGTTTCTATAACAAATTAATTTATAATTTATGTTAATTTATAGAAAATTAAATGATTATCATAAATAAATTATGTTTATCCTATAATTACCCCTACCCTATTACCGATCTATAATTTCATTTTTAGCATTTCTTTAAGTTTATTTAAAATATTTGAAGTACGAAAATGATTAAATGTATTTTGTAGTTACTTAATTTAAAATTAAAATATTAAATTTAGTTATGATACTATTTCTTAAAAATACTCTAAACTCTAAACGAATTGGTAGAAAAAGTAATTGTCGGTCACAAAATTGATCTAAATTTTAAGTTGATTTATAATTAATTCATAATTTAAGTAAATGTAAAAAAAAAATATATTTTACCAAATTTATGTAAATTAAATAAATAATAATTTTAATTTAAAAAAAACTCACCTTGAATTTTTATTTTTATACAATTTTATAATATAATTATTAGTTTTTTTTTTTTGTAGAACGAATTTTCAACAATTATGGTAATAATGACAAACGAAAAAAATATATTTTATCAAAAAATACCAAAATAAATATTGAAATTTTATATATAAAATTGTTATATAAATTTAATTATTTATTTATAAATATCAAAATTAACAGCTGGCATTTAATTATTACAATTATTAATTAATTATATAAATTCCACAGAGAAAGACCAACCAAAAACACGAAAATTAATCACTTTTCACTAGGTAAAAATTAAATTTAGAACTTTTTGTATTTTATTTAATATTTTTTTATTTATTTTAATTTTATTAATTTTTCCTTTATTAATATTTTTTTTTAAATTAATTTTTCTTGTAAATATTTTTTGACACTTTTTATTTTGTTGTTGTTTATTATTGAATTTTTCGTGGTTTTTCCACTAATTTTAAGTATTAATAAAAATTTCTCAAAAAAACACTTTTCCTCTGTCTAAATTTTTCTGATTTATTTATATATCTAAAAAAAAAAAATTATTAATAAATTTACAAACAAAAAATATAGAACAAAAATTTAATTTTTCCCGGAATTCAAATTTTCTTTTTTCTTTAAATAAATATTAAATAGAAAAATTAATTATATATTTTTTATTAAATTTTGTAATAAATAATATTTTACTGAAAAATTTTCACATTTTCAAATTTTCCTTTAACAAAAAATAAAAACAAAAATAAAATAAAAATTAAAGAAACAAAATGAAAAGAAATTTTTTTAAATAAAATTAATCACATTAAAAATGAAAATAACAAATATTAATAAAACTAACACAATTTTTCCATTTTCACAATAATGAAAAACACTTTTTCACTCTATTTTTCCTTTCCATTTATTTTCCTAGTAATAATTTTCTTAAATTAAATTTTCGCACTTTTCTTTTTTTTTTAATAAATTTTGTTACTAAAATAAATTGAAATCATACAAAAAGAAAATGTAAATTTTTTATTTTTATATAATATTTTATTTCCTTGGAAAATTTTTTTGAAAATTAGAAATCCAAAAATGAAAATTTTGTACGAGTTGATCAAAATGATTTAATATCCGGTTCCGGTTTTATTGTTGATCAGCGACGATAATTTCTTTAAGGGATTCCCCGCACGTTAAAACAAATTTTGTAAATTTCGCGTTAAATAGAAAATGTTTTCTAATTTTTATATATTTATAAAAATAATAATTAAAATTTCAAAAAAAATAATTAAAAACAAGCTTAAATGCGAGAAAAATTTTCTATTCTATATTTTAGATTATAAAATTATTTTAAATTAGTTTTAGAAGCAAAATAAATTTATCATAAAAAAGCGCAAAATTATTTCGCGTTATCAGTTTTTACCGCAATTATTTACGCGATAATTTTTTGATCGTTTTTAAAGAAAAGTTTCGACGAATTTTTTCCTAAGCATTTTTTTATCTAATAAAGAACTAAGCAAAAAATTTACAATTGACAATTAATATTTAAAAATGCGAATTAAATAATTAAATAATATTAAAAAAAAAATAAAATTAATTAAAATTAAAATAATTAAAAAATAAATAATTTTTTTTTTCGCTGTGTAAAAAGTAACACTAATAAAAAAAATTATTACATATTTAAAATTAAATTTAAAATAAATAAAAAAATTTATTTACTTTTTAAATAAAAGGACTAAAAAATTTGTTGTTTTTTAGAAGAGATTTTTTGCTACAAACAAAAAAAAAACACTTTGATTTTAATAACAACAACAAAAAAAAAGGATATAATTTTTTTTTTTATTTATAAATATTTTTTATTTTACGGTTTTTTGAAAGCAATTAAAAGCGGGCAAAAATATTTTGTATAATTTTATTTTAAAAAAATTAATTTTTTTTTTATTATTTATTTATTTTTAATATATATATAAATATTTTTAATATTTTGTAAAACTTTATATTCTGCGGGGAGATGCGAAAAATAGCGCGACCTTTCTTACACGTAGTCGCTCGAAAACTGAACTTTTTGACATTAAATTGTTTGGTGTACAAAATTTTGGCTTTGATAATTTTTCGCTGTGTCTGTGTATAAAATTTTCGTCTCTCTGTTTGAAAATATTTGTTGTTGTTGTTGTTGTTGTTTTCTTGTTTCGGTTCTGTTTTCTGTATTGCTTTTGCTTGCTCGGTTTTTGCTTTGCTTTGCTATATGGAAATAATAAAAGAAAGGCTAAGAATTTTGTTAGAGGTTTGTGTAAATATAATTTTATTTGCCCTGTTGTCATATAATATAAAATCCAAAGAATTATTCCAATTGGAAATTTATATTATTATATTAACCAGCGAACAAGCAACAATAAAATTGAAATGAAATTCAATTTGGAATTGAGAGAATATGAGAATTTCGTTACTGGAATCGGAACGGAATGGAAATAAAATAAGAAAAAAATATAGAGGAAAAGGAGAATTCGGAATGGTATGGAAATGAAATCGAAATTGAAATGAAATTTAAAAAAAAAATGAGAATTTCAACAAGAGAGAGAAAGAAATTGTGATTTTTGTTGATTTGTTTTGAATTTGATTTGTGAAATTGGCGATGAAGGAGAAGAAATATTTTTTAAAGGAAAACAAGTTTTAGTTCTAAATTTTTCCAGTAGGTCGCGTTACTGCAAATAAACGATTTTTTAAAAAACGTTGGTTAAATTATGATAATCTAGTAATTTAAATTGTTAAATAAAGTAATTAAAAAATTACATAATTTCTTTAATTTTATTATTTATTATCTTTTGCAATTAAGAAAATTATATTTTTTGTTAAATACACTGAAAAAAATTTGGTTATAAAATTTTTTAAGAGATTTATATTGTAAAAATTAGAATTTTTATTTCGTTAAATTTTCTTTCTCTTAAAATATAAACTTAAGAAAATCTGATCGATGAAAATAATATTTTGAATTTAACAAACATTAAAATTACCTTAAAGAAATTTAATTTTAATGTTTTTTGTTACATTTTTATGATGTTTAAATAATGTTTTTAGTTAAATGTGATTAGAATTTGGTGAACTAAATTTGTTTTACTCAAATAAATGCTTTCTACTATTTTATAATGATCTTATAGTTGGAGATCGTGTACAGTATACCATTAATGAATGATTCGCGATCGCGAGGGTCTAATTTTTAGAATAACATTGACTCTTCGTATGTGGAAATCTGAAACGTAAATTTAAAGTTCACTCTTAGTTTACAGCCACAGCTTACAGCCAGAGTGTAAATAATTTTACCTATGCCATAACATTTTTGTTAATTTCCATTTCAACAAGCTATAAACCTAAGCATTAGGCACAATTATCATTAATTAGTATAAGCTGCTATAACTATAGAATCCGACCATTCGGTCAATAGTTTCTAGAACCCAATGATATTGAATCCAGCCCACAATGCACGTTCCAAGCTTTATAAACAAACTAGCGTTTGCCAGAGCGCTTTAATTCTTTAGTTCCGAAGAATATTTGATTTATGATCTGATCTAGAGAGAGCATGCAGTTATTTCCGATTTTAATGATATTTGGTACCCAGATTTGGTTCGTAATCTACTTGAAGTTTGTGGATTTTGAAAATTTGGAATTTCTGATTTATATTATTTATATTTTATGTGTTCTAGATCTAGAGCATTAGTAATTGTTACCCGATTTCAATGATATTTTACATACAGATTAATTTTGTTGGCTCTCTCTCCTGAAATTTGTAGGTTTTACTTTCAGGGATTCTTAGATAATCAGTTTTAGTTTCCGAATTTTATATAATTACGTGTTTTATAGCTTATAATTATTATCTAATATGAATAACTTTTAACTCACATGACAGCTTTCTTATGTACTTTTGATGTCTGTAGTTCAGTGTTGGTTCATGTTAAAATATCCAAATATATTTCATAAGTTCAATGTTCTACATCACAGTAACTGTCAGCCGATTTCAATTATATTTCACACAAAGGTTGACTTAATTACCTAATTAATGCTCCGGAAATTTATACCTGGTAGCTTAAGTAAGATTCATGGGAAACTAATATATGAACAGTTTAGTTTCCAAATACTATTTCATAATGTTCTACGTAATATAGTAATTATTATCAATAAATATGACCAGAAAAATTTGAATTTTGAATTGATTTGAAATAAATTATTTATCTATAATCTTTTATATCCATTTTAAAATTGTTTAGTATCAATTTGAAAAGATTTCATGTAAAATTAACTGAAAATTATGACCAAATTCTGTTTTAATCAAATAATTTAATTTGTCACTATACTCTTCAACCATTATTTTCATTTTCTATCTGGAACATTACTAACAAATCTTAATACTTATTATCTTTAATAATTATAATTTTGTCTAACTTTCTTAAAATATTTTTATTTTTTTCATATATCCTTTATTGACCGACCCCCCCAAAATATCCTTTATTGACCCCCCCCCCCCCCCCCCCAAATATACGAATTATAAGCATCCAACAAAGAACAAAAAATAAATTGGAAGTAAAAAGAAATTTATTAAGGATATAAAAATGAATGAGGCACGTTTACCTGTTAATTTTTGTTGTTGTTGCTGTTGTTGTTGTTGTTATGAAACTCATATAATTTCTTCACCCAAAATATATTTTTTTTTTATTACAGTTTATGTTATTATAACAACCCATGATGATCTCTTTTACGCGTCCTACAAAGAGTATATTTTTCCGGTTCTAAAGGATATTTATCATCCTTTATAACATATTCAATATATTTTTTTTGTATTATATTATTTGGTAGACTATGGTCCTTTAAACATTATATGAATATTAATAAATATTATAGTTTAATATTATTTTATAGTTTATTAATCATGATGAATTATTATGTCGTTCTTAATTTAACAAACATTTATTTACTTTAGTTTTTATATTATTATTTTATATGTAAACAATTTTGTTTATGGTTTTCTATGGATATTTTGTGTGTGTGGGTGCAGGATATTATTATTAATTTAGTCCTTGTACTAATATGTTATTATTATTACGAAATATAATTTTTTTTTTTTGGCTCTATTGCATATATGATTATTAGTTTCCTATGCCAATTATTTTCATATTATATTTGGGACAGTTAGTATATAATTTTTATATATATGAAAATTGTCAGTTGTTTTGGATATGTATCAAAAAAAAAAATTTCATATTTGGGTAAATAATGTTGTGCCAACAAACTAATAAAAATCATAGAAATATAAAATATGTTTTATATGAAAATCTAATTAACATACATAAAATAAAGGACGTAAATTTTATATTATGAAAGTTTTAATTTTAAATTATATACAAAATTTAAAAAGGAATTTTAATGAAAATTAATAAATTAATCTTTATTTTAAAAAATCAAAATAATTTAATTATCTTCTAGAATGTAAAATAAATTATTTTTTAAATGTGTTATTTTAATCGTAGCAATTATGAAATATATGTTAAAAAATAATCTTATGTCGAACACGATGTTAAAAGTCTGGTAAATTTACAGTGTAGTGTAGAGAATTGTTAATTTTCAACTTATTTTCTACTGCAGATAGCAAGTCATTTTTTCCAGTAAAAAGTGTTTAATAGGCAAATTATTGAGTTTATATTTCGTTTGTAAAGACTTTAAAAAACAAAATTTTCAAAAAGAAAGAAAAATTATATTGCTACATGTCAAAATTATGTGTTTTTTTTTTAAATTATATAAAAAGTAAAAGTTTTAAATGGCTTTACAGATGTTAGACCAATTAGTACAAAAACTTTTTTTTTGTAAAAATTGCTAGTTACGAGGTTTTACAACTTCACCAACAATATGGAATTATTCTAATGTGGTGACGATTTTTAAATAGACGCGGATCGTTTTGTTAAATCCAAATCATTTTTCGAGAGATCCTGTTACTCCTTGTGGAGCATACGGCGTAATTGAAATATTTCCATCTTGTTCGGTTCCTTGCAATCAACTTGATTTCACTCCACATCTTTCTGGGGCTCTGTAACTTCTTTGTCTATTTCTTTTTAACGTCTTACGTTGGCGATCATGTTTCTTTCTTGCTGATTCCATTCAGATCCATTTCCTTGTGTTGATCTTAGTTGAAATTGGTTTATGATGATATTTAGTATGTAATTCCTAGATTGTACATCATGTTTGCCCACTATATTTTAACTTCCCGCCATAGACAACAGTTAATGAAACTTTGAATTTTGCTAGTTAATGATTCTGCATCTAATCATATTTCGCAAACGTTATGAGTTATAAAAATATAATAAAAAATTATGACTAAATTAAAAATTCAATTTCCCGACTATTAGGTTTAAGAACATGGAAAACTTAAGAACCGTACTGACGAAAATTAGCTTTAAAGAAATCGGGAGAACCAAGAAAATTGGAATGCGATACTAATAAGCGTTACCGAAAACATTTATTGCCAAAATTAGAGACTCTGTTTAGGAAACTACTTCTCTCAACTTTGTATTCGTGTTAACAACATGTAACTATATAAGTAGATTACCCAGGAAGATGAATTGTAAACTCCAGCAATGTAAGAAAAATTACCCTTTAAAAATATTTCCATAATAGTATGAAGAACTATAATTATTTTCATTCTATCATTATCTCTTCACAAAGAGCCTAAATTTCTGGACTTTGTGTAGTGTTTAAGAAGCACGTAGACGTAGACAATAAAATCTATATAATATTTTCGTATCAAACTCAAACTAAACAAAACAATAAAAAAATAATATTTATTTTACCTTTATTCATATAAAATCATTAATAATCCTTCTATTTCGCATCAAAAAAAAAAATTATTCTATAGTTTCTTAACGTATGCGACCTTGGCATATCAGCAGGATATATTTTTTCTATTATTACCTCGTAATAATAATTTTTCACCATTTACCAAAATATCATATTTTTTTTCCATTTCCCTTCTTCCCCCCCATCAACAACAATATAACTAATATTAAAAATAAAAATTTTACCTTATAAAAAAAAAGGATATGTACAAGGATATATACATATATATTATACTTGTGTAGTTAGGTAAGAACTTTATTTTCCCGGGTGAAGACTAATTAAATGTCAAAAGTTTACGTGTAAAGAATATTTTAATAAAGTCCTTAGATATTTATATCCTTTTAAATTAAACGTATATATATATATTTACGTATGATGGGATATACAATTATTATAATAGTCATAGACTGATACAACAACATGCTATATACGTTTTGTTCTACCCGTGCTCCTTCACTCTATATATGTACAACATTAATAAAAATAGGAAAAGGATCATGAATTTTTATGAGAAAGAAAATTATAGGAAAAACTTATTTTTTTTTTTCGCCTGCTGTCTTTTTTTTCGAGCAAAATAAAAAAAAAAAAAATTGAAATGTAATTTTTTTGATGGTGAAAATTTATTTTTCCTTTTTTTATTTTTTTTGCGAAAAAGCGGGATAAAGTTGAGATATTTTAGAAGAAAAACACCAAAAACGGACATGTTTAATGCTTTTTTTGTTGTTGTTGTTTGTATGTGGAGATAGGGAACATAAAAAGTATATTATTTTTATAACATGATGACCAAAAATAAAGTTTTTTTTTTTTTTTAGAAATCGGAAAATTATGAAGCTTTTAGACAGGAAAACTTAATTGGCAAAGAGGAATGAATATTTTTGTAGTACAAATTATGCTATTTAAATTATATATAAAACATTTTTTTTTCGGTTTTTCCAAGGATTTCTTTAATCTATATAAAAAATAAGGATTCCAATTAAGATAATTTGATTGTGGTTAAAAAAATAAAAATCCAAATTTTATGTGGCATGTAAAGTTTTTTTAAAAAGGTTGAAATAATAAATTTATATTGAATTTGATTTATTTACATGGGAAATTTTGATAAAATATATTTAAAGTTTAAACAAATTTTGTTTTATAGTAGTTTGAGCTTTGCATATTTTTAGGTGTTAATAATTATTTTGAATAATTTTATTTTATAATTTGTATTTGTATTGTATTTGTAGTATATAATTGAGCGGTCTAGAATCAAAACTCACAAGCTGCGATAAATAGATGCTATCGCGAGACTTTACTTATTTAAAGTTGTATTAACAATCTCAGCATTTTCTTTTTAAAGTAAATTCAAAGGAAAAATTAATTTATATTCGTATAATTAATTTAATTATAAAAAATAATGATTTCAATTTGGAAATTGTTGCTACAAATTTTTGACTTTTGAAAATGAAATAAACCATCAAATTAGATTTTCTGAGTTTTTGTCAATATTTCGATACTTTAAACAGGAAATATGCCAGTTTTATGTAAACAGCTAAGTAAAAAATTGGAAGTATTCCTGTTAAATGTATAAAAAATTTACCATTAGTAAAAGCTTAATAAATGGACCACGCATACCTTCACCTTTACTCTTGTTATTTTATTTGGTTCTTTTCCAATTTTCAGGTTTCCTGTTCTTGTTTCTTAGTGTTTCACTAGCTATTACAGTCTAAACCACCAGCTCCATTGCAAGAAGAACTAAGGCACTTATTTAAAATTTATTATAATAAACTAGGCACCTGTTAGCAAGTAGTATTAGAGGTGTGTCTTTTGTGGAGATAGCGTTTTATAAATTTGCGCCATGATTAAAATTGTGAGTTTTTAAACAAAATAAAATTTTGTTATAAGGTAGATTTCATCCTAAACAAAAAGTGGACCTTGCGAGTTTTGATTCTAGGCCACTCAATTACATTTTAGAAAATAAATTATATATAATTTTTATATATTAAAAATATATTTTCGTATGAAATGCATGTTAAATTTAAGTGTTTTTATAATTCTTTTAATTGAAAATTATTTCGAAATATTTAATTATCAATTTTAATTTTTTTCATATCAAACATCGAAAAGTTTGTCATAGATTCTAATTTATATTAAAAAAGAATCTGATCTTCCATAAAGCTAATTTCGCGAGAGTAAAATCCTGTCCAGACACCTGTACTACATGAATGGTCACATCGAGACAAAAAATGCCCAAAGAATATTAACTAATCCAATTTCATTTAGAATTAGCCCATTCATGATCATAGAAATGTTTTTTGGAAATAAAGTATTTTAGTTTGATGCCAATTTGGTTAATGATCCCTGATCTTCTTAACTAACTCCGACAAATATACCATTCTTTTCGTATTCTATTTTGAGCTGCATACATCATTTCTGAATTAGCAGAAGGTAGCTACTAAATAATTACTTTTAGTTTGAGATTCCTTCAGCTTTCATCCATATAAAAAAAATTGCAGTTGTTAATATCCAACTATTTAATCAATCACAATACTTCGTAACCTCGTAATATGTATTCAAATTTTTATGGTAAGTCCAATAGGATTTAA
This sequence comes from Rhamphomyia laevipes, assembly GCA_963920725.1. NCBI lineage: Eukaryota > Metazoa > Arthropoda > Insecta > Diptera > Empididae > Rhamphomyia > Rhamphomyia laevipes. Next base: position 7,733,110 of record OY987259.1, read on the forward strand.
GATCATTTTAATTATATTAAATTATTCCTTTTTTAACTTAAATTTATGTAATTTACACAAAAAATGTATGTTATTTATGTAAAGAAACTAAAAAGGACTCTTTAAAAAAATATTTATTAAAATATTTTAATTATTTATTTCTAATATTTATTTTCCATTTTTTTAATTTAATCTGTTAATATTTTCAAATTCAAATTCCCGCGCCAAATTTAATTTAAATATCAACTTCCACAACAATTTTTTTTATTAATTTAATTAGTCACGCCCCATTTTTCAGTTAATTCTTTAGTTAAAATCTAATTGCCGGTGTGTAAAGACGTTTTGTTCTGTGTTTAGTTAATGAAAAAAAAAATAATTAAAATTATAAACATTAATTTTATTACCTCTCAAAAAACTAATAAAATTATTAATTAAATCTTTTTAAATAATTAAATAAAAAAAAAAATATTTTAAATAGTGCGTTTAAAAAAGTGTAAATTAATTTGTGTTTTTTAGTGCGATTGTGAACATTAAATTCAACAGTTTTTATATTGTTCAGCCATTTTGAATCAGTTTTATTGTCATATAAGGTAAATTAAATTAAATATTTTAACTTTTATTATTATATTATACAATTTAAAATTTGTAGATTTTTCTTTTATGGTTTTATTAAGTTTTTTAGTTAAATATTTATAATATTTTCATAATTTTTATTAATTTTTCCAAATGACGTAACTTTATAATAGTTATAATGTATAATCCGTAAACGTGGTTTTTAATTAACAAAAAATGATTATTCAGATTTTTATAATATGGGCCGCCATATTAGATCGAAAATAAAATCCTGGAAAACCAGAAAATATATATGAAAATAGAAAAATCATGAATCACAAAATGCTGAAAAATAAATAAATTAATTAGTCAAATAAATTGAAATGAAAATTTACATATTTTTATTCAGAATTAATTTTTTTTGTCGGGTTGAACTTTGTTATTATTTAGAAGAAACTTTTTTATAAAATTAGTTTTGGACCAGTCTTCCATTTTTTTAAACCTCATCATCATCAATAAGATAATCAAGGCCAGCGTGTCGGGTTTCGAAATTAGAGTATGTATTTTTAAGCGCCTGTGCTATGTTTCGACAGAATTTTGTGTTCTTGGAAAACTTTTTGATAAATTTCAGACCTATATACATACCAGAACGTTGGTCAATATATTGGACCATTTATTACCATCCCATCATATTTTTGGCATTTTTAGCAGTTCTTTAAACAAATAATTTGATTCGGTATTGTTGGATTCAGGATATTTTGTTTCGTGTTCTTTTGTGTGTTGGGAAAACGAAATTCCGTCTTTCAAAACCAACCCACTAAGGAGCAAATATTGTCTATGCGTGACTAATTATTATTATTCCATATCAATTGTCAAATTTTGTATGCCCTCTACCTTATTTATGATCAATAACTATTTAAAACTGATTAGATTTTGATTGAAAATGGTTAACGAAAAAATTTACTCGCAGTTACTTAAAATATTACAGTTCTTTTGACCAATTACTTGAATGCTAATTCCACTATTTATAATGTAACATAACCAATAGAAAATAGATAATTTTACAGATTAGTTTTTAAGACAAAATCAAATGTGATGATTGCTTAAAACAGCACACATATTAATCTCTCCTCCTATTTTTTTAACTCTTTAACTATCTTAATTCTCCAGTGACCCTTTTTTGTTTAAAATTATGTCAAAAAATGTTTGAACTAAAAGTAATTTCTAGTCAAACCAAGTGAAATTAATTTAATCGATTTCCATTTCATTAATTAGATTTTTTTGTTTTGTTGTATTTTCATCTTTTTCATTTCTATTTTTTTTATTTTGTTTTACATTTTATTTTTGAATTTTACTCTTTTTGTGAACCTTTTAGGTCCTTAAACGTACAACATCTATATAATAAATATATCTTTTCACTTCAAAAGATTTATCATAATTTAATGTCCTTATAGATGAATATCCTCCATTCATCAACTTTTCAAACAATTTTTTTACTTATTTAGTTCAACCAAAAAATTAGTGTGTAGGCAATATTCAAATCAACCATACACAAATACACTAACCGCAAAAAATATCAAAAATCATTTTCGAATTCTTCAAAAGTATTCAGGTATATTAAAATAAAAACATTATTTTAAATCCTTGGTTTTATATCGAAATTAACTCTCAAGAAGGATATTCCATCACAAGTAAAAAAAAAAATGAAAAAAATCTTCGTAAAAGGAATCTGGTAAAAAAAAAATATCGCAAATCTGATAAAAAAAAAACTGGTACGTAAATATTTTTATCTTCCGTTACCAAAAACAGGAAGGAATCACTTGACATTTACAACAACAACAACAACAAAAAGAAACCCAACTTTTTGTTTTCTTTTAACCAGTATGAGTTTACAAAGTCAAACCATCATTGAAGAGGATAATAATTATTCAAGGACTTTGGTAGAAAACCTTTTTTTTAATTTTATATTATATATAAATGGAATGAAAGTTATAAATAATAAATTTTTCTGGTTATAATTTAGCTGAAATGCTTTAAATAAAAAAAAAGGACGAATTCGGCTGAAGGATGAAAAGGATATATTTTTTCTCGATTTTATGCCTATCGGTTGATGTTCTTCTCATAAGTAACAAGAGAATCCTTCAAATAATTTTTTTTTTTTGAGAAATAAAAAAGGAGACAACCAAAAAATCTGTACAATTTGGATATGTATAATAATATAAAAGTTTTTGTTGGACGATTCATTTCATAAAAGACGTGACAATATTTCAAATTTTATACTCTGTCACCCTTAAGAAAAAAAGATACAATCATATAATACACACCCCCAACCAACACAAAAGGGTTAATTTAATTTGAAAGGTAAAAAAAAAAGAGTTTTGGAAAGTGGGATTCAGAGTAGATGATAAAATAAAGGATATATAAATAAAATTATTATTATGATGATGATTATGATGAAAGGATGATGATGTTTGCTTTTAAAAATATTGTGTTATGAAAAATTTCATTAGTCTGGTCAGCATTAAGTTTGTTTTGTTTTAAAAGATGGATTTTTTCTTTGATTTTTTAGGGATTTACATTTTTTTTTTGTTGATAATTTATTTAAAATATAAATGACTTATAAATAAAATATAATTTTTTTTTTTGAAGGATTTACGAAACAGAAGAAAGTAATTTTGATAAATTACATTATTTTTTAAATCTATTATTTATAAATCTATAAATTACAAGTCACTACATGGTAAATCTATTAATGCCATTGATATTATACAGCCAGACAAGTTTACTGTATATACATTGTTTATATGAAAACAATCTTTGGAAAAGGATTTGTTAAATATAAAGGACTTTTGATAGTATACTATTTGTGTGGTAATAGTGTGTACAAAACCGTTATAGATAAAGATATATTTTAAACATTAAAAGATTTAGAAATTCAATTTTTTTATATTTTTGTAGTAAAACCGGGTAAAATGGCGCTCGACGCGACTGAAATAGCAATCACTCAAGTTATCAGAATTATACATGAAATTCTGATAAATCCAGTATTGTGCAAGAATTCGAAGAATGCAAACCGCGTCGAGTAAATAGTAAAGAATTTTTTGTTTTAATTCGAAAAATAACAAAAAAACGTTTAAAATTTCTGCTTGAAATTTTTTTAGTGGATTTTTTTTTTTTACTTTAAAATAAACAGAGTTGAATCCTGTACGTTTTGATTTAAAAATACTATAAGACTAAGTCGTGTTTAAAAGCACAACGAGAGCAAAATGTAAAATATTCAAAATGGGAGAAATTACACATTCGAATTTAAATTAATTTAAATTGGTGCAATTTTCCTTTAAACATTTTTTTTTAACATTCTCATAATTTATTAAAATGCCAACAACTTATAGAAGACAAAAATATTTGTTTGAAGTGGTCGCTTGACAGTTGTACATCATTTATCAAAACATTTAACATCAGGTGCCACATCACCACCAAATTTGAGTGATTTGATTTTTTTAATCAATTTTAATTTTCAACATTTTTTATTGAATTAAATAAAATGAACAAAATTTATTCTTTATAAGAATTAAAAAAAATCTTTTATTAAAAAAGTTATTATAAAAAATGGGTACCATATCTCCCAACTTTACCCCATATTTTTAGGGACCTATGTAAACCTATTTTTCTTCGCCGGGACAAGTTCTTGACGCTTTGGAATTAAATATAAGTCATTAATAATTGAAATATCCAGTTTGTTAAAAATTAAATATTAAAAAAACAACAATTACATTTTAGTTCATAACTAATTTTGGAAGAGTTTTCATTTTGTCTTTATGGTTCGTGCTTCAACATCCGCCGAAGATGGTCAATGTATTTTTATTTAGAATAAAATATATTTTTTTTACGGTATTGTTATAGGTATATATTAAAACGCTTACAATTTGATATACGAAAGACCCATAATTGTCAGCGTTGAAAATAGAGAAGATCAAAATTGCGGTGATTCAAAATGACACAAAGATACCTCATCTCAAATATTGTTTTATAAATATTTAAAATTACAAAAATATTGATGATTTCTCCCCATCATAGAAGGATGAACTTAATACCACAACCCAAAAATTTTATATTATTCATGCTTTTAGCGTCTACTTAAAATTGTATTTCATCTAAACATAAAATTTCGATGCAATTATCCTTCATAAGATACAAAACAACACTGAATAAAACAGTACCAAAATATTTCTACAAAAATTTCATTGTATATAATTATGAATTCTAGACCATCTTCAAAATATTGTTATTAACAGCAATTATAGACCCATTTATTTTCACTATATATAAATTATTATATTTTTTTTAATCCTTTTCATTTAAAATTTTCATTATTTTTTCATGAAAAACTTTTTTTTTATATATATACATTTATAATTTGTATTTTAACTTTTAAATACAAATTAAAAACAGCTCAAATGCTTAATATCAGCGATATTGTCTGTATACATACAATTGGTTGGTACGCGTTGTGGTGTATGATGATTTTTCATGTTTTTTTTTTCAAGTTGTATATGGAATGTTAACGATTGCACTGTTTTATATATGAGTGTTTTATAAGTTAACCTCATTTTTATATTATTTTGAATTATATATTATTATTATAAATTTTGTTCTTTCTCGGATTTCTTGACGAAGAAAGAAAAAAATAATAATATTATAAGTGCAATAATAATGTTTTAAAATTCTGCACGAATTCTCAATAAATTATGGAGTTGTGGAACAAAAAAAAAATATTAAAACAACAAGAAAAGAAGGATAAGAATATTAGAGTTAAGTTGAGAAAATTACAGAAAATATAATAATTTTATACTTCTTCAAGAATACTGCAGTATTTTTTTTATTTTTTTTTGGAAATTTGTCGAAAATTACATATAATTTTTGAATTGAACTATTATGATAGTACTGCTCCCTAAAAACGTGGATATTATGGATAATAATATCTTATGTGTATTTTGTTGTTTTGTAGATATTTTTAAAATATATTTTCAATTTCTATCGAAACGGGGATAATATGAGACGTTGAGAAGCAAAATGATTCAACCAATAAAGTCTCGATATTGAATTTCATCAATTATTATGTTCATTTCTAGTGTAAGATGTTGAAAACATAATTTTACGCGGTCATTTTAATATTTCTAGTAAGTGTGTCACATAAAATTAACATTTTTCTATAAAATAATCAATAAAAAAATAATTTTTTAATATTAATTGATAAAGGATGCCATTCTGCACACATTTTGGTCCAAATATGAAGATTTTGTATAAAAAAGTATACTCAACCAGCTCGCGGTAAAAAATTTCAAAGTATTTATTTGTAATTTTTAATTCAATTGCTCTCGAAAACTTATTTTTGGGGTTGGAACATTTTGCTTCTTAGAAAAAAAATATATCGCGAAATATTAAGATCCAGTTGGGTTACAAAAATTGTCATCCTCATACATATTTGAAATATTCGGGATACGCACTGATGTAAAAATGTTTTGATTCCTCTGAACTACCGGAAAAGTTCAATAATTATTCAGGCATTTGTCATTTGCTTTAAAATGAATGTGCCCATTGCACACTTCTTTAACTATAGTACCCGAAGGAGCACAACTTAAGCTAAATGAAAGAAATTCCTTCAAACGTGAAACGTTAATATTCGTGGTTCAAGAATCATGTAACAGTCTTGAAATTTTGGAAGCATATTAATTAATAAACACCTTACATTGTGATAGACTACCCTCAAGACACGTTAAATGTAGGACAAGACTAATTTTAACGATTCGTTAGAATAGAAAGTTTTATATTAAAGTTTAATATAATTATTAACTATACTAAAAATATTCGGTTCACTATTTACACTATAAAAATATTCTCAGTGATATTAATTTATTCTTCCTTATTATATTTATATTAATTTGTTGTATGCAATTATTAATTTTAATTATCATTTTCGGAAATCATAAAACCTTACTATACTTATTATGTCCACTAGAGCCCTCTATTAGTGAATATTTGTTAAAATTAAATTATTATACTCAACAAAACCTTCTCTACAGTAATAAACATACCAGATGTTATTTTACACTTCATTAATTTTTTTCGTTGTGTTCGGTCATTGCATTCAATTGCAATTTAAACGTTTTTTTTTTTAATATTTGGCTTGGTGATGTAGTACGACTATTATAATCCTGTATGTTATCTCGTTAGGAGGATGAATGCATATTGCTATGATGAGATAAATTTATATATTGTTAAACAGCAACAAGAAAATAATAATGTATACGATTTTAAAATACGATTTTCATATGCGAATGAGCATAAGAATTTTTATGAAATTGAATAAGTTAAAATATTTAGTATATTTTGGGTGGTTGCAGAATGGATTGGATAATTTTGATGATGTTTTTTTTTTTGGGTATGGGTGATTAAAGATTGTATTTATTTTGTGGAAATGTTTTAATTTGTATTATGTATGGAATAAATATTAAATTTTAATTTTATTTTTGTAATATTATAAATTAAGAGTTTTAGAATAACATAGTAAATACAATTAGAGATTGGGACGTACGAATAAAATATAAATTTTGTTCTAAAATCTAGATTAATTAATTGTTATAGTGTTGAACGACTATATCATTGTGAAAAACTTTGAAAATTACTTTTCCTTTAAGTGAGCAAAAAATATTGTAATAACACTGAAGTTAATTCAGATATTTTATAATTTCTAACTTAATATTTCATGGTTTATTACATTCATAATTTTCTTTTTTTCCATTCCTTCAAAAATCAAGAGAATTCACCAGACCCACAATGAAAATTACCACCAAAAATTCATTTTTGATAGAGGTTTATTTAAGAATTTTGTCTTCTTTTTTAATTTATTATTAAGTTTGCTAATAAAAATTAACCTTAAATTCGAATGGTTCAAACCAACTGTTATTATTTTCTTTTTTACTTAATACTCGACAATGTCTACAGTCTACGCACTAAATTTGTTTGTCATAAAGTGTTGACAATTAAAGCTTCGCATAGATGAACAATACTCGTACTCATAGTTATACGAAAAATATTGTATATTATTAAGTAATATTTGAATTAGTGCAGTAATTCAATCATTAATTGAGAAACTTCTTTAGCAATTTAGTAATGAATGAAGTTACGTTTAAGTTAAGTAATACTAGAGTAATATTTATACGAAAATTAAGCTTATACCAATAGAAAAATCAAATAATTTAAAGTAATTTACATCTTGACTCAACATTTTCATTATAGATTATCATTTTGTAAATCTCTTATAATATATTTGTTAAAATCCATGTTTCAATTTTATTTAAAACAAAAATTCTTAGTTGTCAATTTATTTGTTGTTGTTATTTCGATAGAAAACTAACATAATATAAATTTCATTCACGAAAGTCATGCTTTCCCTATGCAAGGACATTAAAATAAATCGAATTCTTTATAAAAAAATGCATTAGCAGAAAGAAAAAAACCAAATCCAACCCTTTATATTATTATCCTTATATATAGATTCAAGAAGAGTTTACATCAAAAATGGATTTTTTACTTGTAAATATTACATTTCTTGAAATTCCATTTGCATTCATTGACAATTCTTTTATAGCAATTCATATCTGTCACGATTTAAATTTAAAAGTTGAATTTTCTACAATCTTATAAGAAGAAATCAGATTGCAAAAATGTATATATATATACATATATATTTATAAGGATAGGTAAAAGGTTTACTTTATATATTTGTCCACTTCTTAAATTGGTATAAAAGATATGTAATATTTTTCGTCCTTACCAATAACTTTTTCAGGTTGACTTGTATATAAAGTTTGACACTACCAATAATTGTAAATTTTGGTAACGCATGAAGTGAAAATATAATAAATTTTTCTACTTTTCTCCTTTTTTTTACTGATCCTTGAAATAAATATCTTTTTATAAAAATTGTTTTAGGTATTTTTCTAAAAGTTCAGAGGGAAAGAGTTAAAGTGTTAGTTATCGATTGATGTGCGAGGTGATAAGTGAAAAAAGTATATAATATTTATATATATATAGTAGAAAATACAGAGATCATCATTATCATCAATGATTTTACTGTCTGGAAAATCGTTTATGCAGGACTCGTCACCGCCATCAACTTCAATATATATAAAAAAATATAATGTAACTAAAAAATTGTAAGAAAAGAAAATTCTGAACATGGCCTTGTCGTACCCATTCCAAATAATTGAAATTTTACAAAAAAAAAATGCATAAGACAGTCTAAAATTAGATAAGATAACAAGGACTCGAAGTTAGAAAATATTTTATATAATACGGTAAAAAATGTGGTGTTACACTAGCCTTAGAAGTGAAATTGGTTAACGAAATATTTTTGTTTACCCCGATAGCAAATAACACAAAATTAATGTTATTTTGTTTTGAAAAATTGTGACTATAGAATTTTGCACATTCGAATTTTTCGTAGCTTAATCGTTGGCGATTTACAGAAAAGTATAGATGGCGCTGTGTTAAAATGAAATTGAAGAATGAGAACTTTTAAATTATAAAGAAAACTTCTTTATATAAATTTTTAATTTATTACCTGTAGATATTTTCAAATTTAATATTTCATGACATCTGTCATCAGCCTCAATGATCTAACATCTCTGCCTGTTTTGCTGCAACTCATATAAAATCTTAAATAAATTTGCAATTATGCTTTCAATTTATTATGAAATGTGATCTTGTTATATGTTTAGCTCATAGACATTATCGTAAACTGCTGCATTATAGTAAATATGCATATAAATTGAGGTAAACTTTCTAATCTTACTACTAATTTGAAGCATCTAGTTCTATTTTTGACATTGTTCAATTAATTTTTACTTTTCTTTTACTATTTTGTACTCCTAGGGTAGAACAAATTTTCCGAATATTTTCGCTGGTAAATATCGAAACTTGTTTGTAGGTTTAGTGACTTTAATTTTTTCAATCACGCGACTTCTTTACACCGTTCTTTATGAGGCGCTAGGGAAGATTAATACCGAAGAAGAAAAAAATTTATATCTGGTGACTATTATTTTTAATGTTTCTTCAACCTTTTACGAAAGTCAGGCATTGAATAACAATTTTTTTTTTCTAAAAGCAAATAATGAAGAAAAATATTAGAACTCATTTTAAAATAAAAACTATAAAATACAAATATAAAATAAAACTTTTTTAATATTTATTAACATTCACGACATTTCCATTTAAAGTCAATTGTAAAATTTCATTTCATGAAACTGAAGATTATATTAAATTCTTGTTAGTATTGAATAATTTACATAACTTAAACTGGAAATTATTCATTTATTATATACATACAATCCATCTTCTATATAGTATTTACGATGTTAACTGATTATATGTTTTCTATGCAAAAGGCATACTAGAAAAGTTCAATAAAAATATTTTTTTTTTACCACTAGATAAAAACAACAACACTATTGCACATCATAGGATAGCAGGTCGTATTTTATCTGGATATATATAAAAAAAATATATTTAATTTTGCTTGTGTTTGCATCATTTTTATTCTCTTATACGAGCCCAAACGCAAATGTATTGATCCACCTTAATTTTTTATAGTATACCCTCTATAATTAGGTTCAGCGCCCTAATTGTTTGCAAAAACAAAACAAAAAAACATTCATATTTTGAAAATGTATTGTATTTTTGTCTATTTTGCCTTATTAGAACACAAAAAAAAATTAATACGGTACAAAAATATTAATTGAGCAAAATGTGTTTAATATCAAAAATATTGTTGTGCTCAATTTTGCATGCAAAAGAATTGATCTATTGTTAAGAAAATGTGTAAAAAATACCGTTGCAATTCAAATATTAAATTTAGTTTATACGTAATTTATTTTAAGAGCAAAATTTAGTTTAATTATAATTTTTGAATTAATTATATCAAATTAAATGGCTCGTGGTAAAGCAATTTGTTCGGACGTAAGAAAAATTATTGTGGAAGGGCATAAAAGTGGAAAATCAGCGTACAAGATCGCGAAAGAAATTAAACTGTCTAGAGCATCAATTCAAAATATTATAAATTTATTCAAAAAAGAAGGAAATATTGAAACAAAGAAAAAATCAGGTCGCCCTCCAATTGCAAATAATAGGGATAGACGAAATTTAAGGAAAATAATAAAGGAAGATCGCCGTGCTAGTGCTGCTGATGTAACGGCAAAATGGAAAACGGCAATAAAAAAAAGTCTGTCTGTTGACACTTGTAAAAGAAATATGAAAAAACTAGGCTATAAATTTTATAAGGTAATAATTTTTCATTCCAAATGGTAAACAAAAAATTTATTTTATTACAAAAAATTGTAGGCAAAGGAAAAGCCTCTATTGACATGTATCCAGAAAAAAAAGAGACTGTCTTGGGCTAAGGAGCACAAGAACTGGACGTTGCGGCAATGGAAATCTGTTATATGGAGTGACGAATCCAGATTTGAGGTGTCTTTAGGTGATACACGGAAGCGAGTAATTCGTAATAAAGAAGAGGCTTTCCACAAGGACTGTTTAAAGCGCACGGTTAAGTTTCCGGCTTCGATAATGGTTTGGGGATGTATGTCTGGACAAGGAGTAGGAAATCTTGTATTCATTGATGGAATTGTCAATGCAGAAAAATATCAAGAGATCCTGGAAAATAACCTTCTTCCATCAATTCCAACACTGCAGCCAGCTGAGCAGGAGTTTATCTTCCAGCAGGATGGAGCTTCATGCCATACGGCGAAGTCTACTAAGGCTTGGATAGATGCTCATGAAATCCCAACCATGACTTGGCCTTCTAGTAGTCCAGATTTGTCACCAATTGAAACACTATGGCATGAAATTAAAAAAAAATTAAGATCAAATCCAGTGCGTACCAAAGAAGCCTTACGAGTCAGACTACAGGAAACATGGTCTGCTTTCACAAGAGAAGACTGTGAAAAACTTATTCTAACTATGCCCAATAGGATAAATGACGTAATTCTGCGAAAAGGGGATGTAACAAAATGGTAGATCAATACATTTGCTTCCAAAAATAACAAAGTAATAAAAACAAAACTAAAATGTTCCGCTTTTTTCGACTATCCAATTAAAATGAAGTACTTATTTATGTTATTTTTTAAGTTTAGAATTTATAATACCTTAAAAAAAAAAAAAATGTTTCTTTTTTTGTAAACATAAGGTGCACCGAATGTTTTATTTTGTATAGTGTAAAAAATTAAGGTGGATCAATACATTTGCGTTTGGGCTCGTATTATAACTAACTATAAGGAAATATTGTGCAACATTATAAAAGGATAGATAATATTTTTTTAATGGTTAAGTTTGCTGCAACGGTAGAGCATCACCAACAATAGACCAATACCAAACCTTAAAAGATCGTGACATGAATATGAAAATTTTCGATCAAAAATGTCTGCTTTCTTCTTCTGCATCAAAATTTATTTGTTAGCCTTGAAGTTATACAATATTTTGGATTAAAATAAAAATTCCAGTATAGACGAATATTTTATATAAGAGTCAGTAAATATTTTCAAGAGTGTTGAAGTTAATTATATATATTAAATTTCAATTTAGTTATAAGGTCATATGCTAATTACAAAATGGAGATATAAATCCTTTTCAAAATCTATTTTTCTAACGTCCTAAAATTAGAATTTAGAGTCCCATTTGTATTTCATATACAACCACCATTAAAACCAACCGCACATTCGCGTAGACTCATTTCTACTTCATTTTTTGAACGCTATTTATTTAGCTAGGCCTAATCACACGAACTTCTCAGGTTATTCAAAAAGTAACACTCCAAATTTAATGTAAATAAATTATAAATATGAAAAGTCGCGAAATTGTGTTGCAAATAATTATAGGCTATTATGATAAATATGAAACTCCTAAATGTTGATTAACATAATTTAGGTTTTTATAGTTTAAATTTAAGCCAACCAAAATTTCATATCCAATGATAAAATATTTTATTATTTTCAAAATTGTTAAATTTATTTTAAATTGATTTATTTCTTGGAAACTTTCTAACACCCAAAAATTGAAGAAAACGTTATTATTGACTATCTAACTTATCAATTTTTGTTTTTGTTGTCGATTTACTATACATCGTTGTAATACCCATCATCGACCAAACCAATATTTTCCACCATCATTATTTAAGTTATAGAAGAAGACCAGGTGATCTACTCTCATATAACATTTTAAGTAAATTTCATTTTGTGCAAAAATAAAATGCTAGCTTAACAAATTTTCTGAAAATTTCATCTATCATTATATTTATTATATTTTTTGTTTTTGAATCATTCTCATTTGTTTGGGGGGGTTATGAACATCAAAAAGACCTAAACTCAATTTATCTGTTCTTCATATACAATATTATTTTTAAAAACCGAAAATTCTGCAGAATTATAACGACTTCAGTTTTGTATATACAAATAGACAAAAATTGGTTTTGGTATTGTACAAAATTTTAAATATATTATTTTACATCTGCTGATGAAAGCAGTGAAAGATATCGGAATTTTTTTTGTTGTTTTAATTAATAATAAGGACGAAACTATTCAGAATCGATTAAAGCTGTAAAATTAATTTACGTATATTAATTTTATATATTTTTGTGATTCACTATGATAGAATGAAATTTAAATTATATTTTTATTGTACTTAATATCTCAATATATTTTCTAAAACATTATTTAATAAATATAACTTTAATATCTCATTCAAAAATTTTGTAAGATTGTCACAATTTTCCAATTTATTTTCATTGTTTTCATTAATTTTTGCACAGAAAGCAAAAAAAAAATAAATAAAATATCGAAACTTAAGTGGTTCAGCATAAAATTAATGCCAAAAGTTTTTCTTAAAAAAAATGATCATAGTGTCCTTGCATTCATTCTCCAGTAATCCTCAATTCCTTGATAAAACTATTAAAAAAAATTTCATTTATTTCCATCTTTTTTGGCACAACTTTGTACCTCATATGTAATAATAAAAATAATAAAAAAAAAAGTTTTTATAAAATTTATGGAAAATTTTAAAGTATATAGAAAGTATAAAATTAAGTGAAAGTCAGTTTTGTTTTAGGTGAATTTTTTTTAGTGCTTTTTGAAATTTCAAAAATAAGTAAAAAGAAAAAATGTCTCTAGTTACACAATGAATAAAATTTACGGTCAACTTTACTAATGTAGTTCTTTTTTAGTTTCATTATATATTCATATGTATAAAAAAAATATATAAAAAGGATAACTTTGATGGCGTCAACAGGACATTTAAAATAAATATAATTTTCGTAAAATTTCTGTAGGATAATATTAAATGTTTATCTGTATTAGTACAAAATGTCTTAAGGTGTCCATTTGTCTGTCTCTTCGATTATTATCGGTAACTCTCTGGATTTATATGGGCTAGAAACGTCAAACCAATGCTATTCGAAAACGAAAAATTCCCAGTTAATCGTATGTGTGTACCCGAATTTGTAGTACTTCATAAACCGCGGTCCTATAACGTCACCAATAAGGGTTTTTTTAGATATTAATTTAACTATTTTCCATACATTTTTGATAAAATTAACACTTGATTTTGATAAAATTACATCTAATTCCATATCCGATTCACTTGTACTTCAAATTAGTTCCTAGTATTATTTTTCTGTAATATATGAACTTTTTTTATCCGATTTTGGTGAATGAAATTGTTATATACTTTGATGAAACAGATCATCATCTGGGATTAAAAGATGTGCTATACTTCTTTCATAAGAAGTACAAAAGGTTCCGGATTAGGTATTGGCACAGCAATTTAATAATCTTATTTTTTTTTTTCAATATTTGGTGTTTCATAAAATTTGCCTTTTTAAGGGTAAATTTTCTTTTATTGAATTATTTATTATAAACGAACTCTACTCTAATCATTTGAAGGTTAATGACAGATGTCCATATTTTTTTTCACTTTTAATTCTATAATTTTTATAAAATAATATTGAAGATTTCAAATAAAACTTTAATTAATTTTGTTTTTATTTAAATTATATTTTTTTCAACTAAATTTTAAACCAAATATTCACCTTTAAAAGTTGTCTTTTCGATAAAATACCATATGGTTTCTACTTCGGTATAGTTCTTAAAAAGTTAGACTTAATTTTTGTATTTTTTTTTATATATAAAAAGTTTCAGGAAATTACGAGTACCTAAAATTTCAGTTGTATAAGTTTAGGTTTATATATTTTATAAATAATATTTCAGTATTTTAAGTTGCGTAAAAAAAAAAAGATCATATAGTTTTAACTTCTATACTAATTTAACCGTCCAAAATACATGAAATATGAGAAAAAGTTTCCTTTATTTTGGTAAAACATCTTGCAAAACTGGTACCAATATAAAGCTTAAAACTTTTGTAAGAAAAATATAATAAACTATGTACACATAGTTACCGCCACAAATTGTTTTCCAACAAAAAAAAAATTGTGGTAGTCATTAAATGAATAAAGAATGGTAAGGTGACACGAAAGGAGTGATAAAATTGATAGTTCAACAAAGTACCAGAAAAAATTATTTGTATATAAAAAGTTTTATGAAAAGCGTTTCAAAAATAAACATGAAATTTAAGATTTTGTTGACCTGGAATGTTACAATTTAGATAAACGCTAAATATTTTGATAGTACGACCAAAATATTGGCTTCGTCGCTGAACTGTCACTATTATTTATCAATACAAAATTTTGTCAAGCTCATCTTTAAAATTAATATGTACTTTAAAATTAAATATAAATAAAAAAAATTATTTTAATTTCTACACAATTTACTGCTTTTATATAGTCAATCCTTAAATTCAAAACAATTAATGCAAAACCAGACAGACCGAATCGAATTTAATAAGTATGTTTCCCGAAATTATTAATAATTTAGTATATTTAAATCAAAATATATTGTTTTAGTAGATCCATAAATTTTCACTTGCCTTTACTCACTTTTCCACATAATATTTCTTATATTATTAGAGCACTTCAATAGTGCAACTAACCTCCCCAGTTATAATGAACGATAAAACAGGTCCTTTAGTGGCTTAAATAACGACAACGAAAATAAATTTAAACAAAAAAAAAAATTTTTTTAGAAAGTTTATATTTTTGTCCGTTTTTTTTATATGGGTATAGAAAGTTGTAAAGTCCTTAATAGTTATTGATTGTTAGCGTACGCGACATAAATTTAAAAAAAAAAAATATTTTCAGTTGTTTTAGGAAAGGGTCCTTTTTGTTAAATTTTTTTTTTTTTTTGGCAAGAATGAAGCCTTTTCTTGTCATCGATATTTTTTTTATAAAGTAATAGAGTATGAGAGAGAGAGAGTTAAAATTTTCCTTTTAGTGGATTGTTATGTCAAGAATAAAGAAAAATTAGTTAATTCAGCGAAACAATTTTTTTCATTTCTTATTTTGGAAAGTAATTATCTTTAATTTTGTGTTCAAAAAAAAAAATATATAAATAAAATCCTGGACCAATTACAAAATGGACAATTATTTATTTTTGTTCTTAATTAACATTAAATTTATTTTACAGGATATTTTAAGGATAAATAAAGAAGAATTGAAAATAAAAAAGAAAAACTGATTTTTATTATTGTTTTTATTTGTTTTAAAACATTAAAAACAAAAATTATAAATTTAATTATAATTAAATTTATAATTGAATAATTTGAAAAGTATCCAACACAGTAGTAGTATTCATTAACAGTTATTATATGGTACTGTGATCAGAAATTAATTTTAAAACTGTGAAGATATTTTATAAAAATTTTCCACTGAAATATTTACAATACTTTTTTCTGTTGTTATTATTGGTTATTTTTACCTTTATATAATTAAATTATTGTTGTTCTATCAATACCTGATAATAAACACAATCAATTTCCTTTTTGATCTATACACGTTATATTTATAAAAAAAAAACGTTTTCCACACAAAATGTATATAAATATTTTCATTTTAATGCACACAGTTATATTATTTTCCGGACAAAAAAGAATTATTCTTCTACCTGTATTTATATTGATCAAGAGAAAATGTCATTATTATCATGGAAAATTTTCCGAATAATGTGTGTATTCAATAATGATATAAACAAACAATATTGTTTATATAATTACTAATTAATGTTATACGAAATTTTGTAAATGGTATCAAAATTTTATGTATATTTAACATAAATATCATATGCACCATTAATTAATTTGTCAAACAAATTATAATTATGTGTATACAAAAAGTTGAATAATTATTATGGTGTGTATGTAGCTCTGATATTAGAAAGCAGAGTTCATAGTGTAAATAAATTAACATTATTATTATAGTTTACATATATTTGGGCGCTAATGTTTGACGTTTGACTCCATACTGTTATGTAAAATGATTGAATACAATCACAATACATATATACAATAAAATAAAATATTTTTTTGCATATTTTTAGGTATAATAAATAATTTTATCATTTGGGTATATAAAATCAGAATTATTTTAAAATAATTCGTATATTTAGATAATTTTCAATGCTATTTCAACTTATTTTACATAATTTAGGACTAATTTGTATATTTTTACGTGTTATAAAACTAATTTAATATTTCGTATAATATAAAATTTGTATTGCATATTTTTAGGTATGTAATTTAATTTAATTATAGCGGATCAGTAATAAAATTATTCGTTTTATTACAAGTATAAAGTGAATTAGTAGAGAGTTGACATTGATAGGGTTAATAATGAACATTTTTATTAGTTTGCATATTTTTAGGCGATATTATATGAATTAATAGGTGCTCAAAACTTTTTACAAGCCTGGGATTCGGGTTTGAAAATTTAATGATACTGGAAACGAAGATTTTTTTATAAATATTAAAAATTTATACATTTTATGAAATAGTTAAATTAATCTAAAAATTTATTTTAAGTTTTCTTTATAAAAAGCATTATAATCAATTGATTGGTCTTATAGACCGATCCGTTTTTTTATGACGATTGTTCCAGAAATTGTGAAAATCCGCCAATCGGGATTGTAATAATTAAGAAATTAATGTCTCGGTCTTCCGCTACCGGGAAATCTTTATAATGTGTAGTAAATAATTGCATACAGAATAGCAAAAGGAATAGTTTTGCATATTTTTAGGTAAATAATAATAATTAAATAATTTTGTTTTAAAAAAACATGAATTAATAAAAATTTGTGGTTTATTTTATTATTGGTATTAATTAAAAATTAATTCATTTTTCATGAATTTCAACTCTTATTTTTTATTAGTTAAGTTAAAATAGAACGTTTAGGATTATTTTAAAAGGAATTTAGTTTTGGTTTTGGTACGGTTCCCGTGGTTTGTTTGGTTGGTTTCAAGAATCGGTTTGCTCTGGTAAATATTCTTCTTTTTTTGCATATTTTTAGATATAATAATAATTATTAAATTTATCATATTTATCTTTCAATTATTGGCAATAATTGAAAATTAAATTGTTTCATAATTTATTATTAATTACCATAAAAACAAAGAAAATTCTGAAATTAAATGATTACGTCTTTTACCTTATAATAAATAATTTTCCGGGTACCTAAATAGGGTATACAGAAAAATTTTATATAGTTCAACTTTTAAAAGAAAAACAACAAATATTTTTCTTTTAGTTTCCTTTTGTTTATGAATAAAAAATAAATAAATAACGCCAACTAAAAACTGCAGTTCAATTTTGTGTATATAGTTCGACAAAATTAATAATTAAACATTCCTTTTTATACTCTCCTTTTTAATTAAAACAATTGTGATTATCCCTTATCCTTATTATTTCTATATATTATTTACTAAATAAAGATGAAAAATATTTCTATTGTTTTTTTTTTTTTTTTTTTGAAAGTATTTAAAGGAAAACTAAAGAAACTGAAAAAAAAAAAAAAAAATATGTAGACAGAAACTTTTATTTATCTTTATGAGAAGAAAATATGCAATTTTAATAATTAAGAAAATATTTATTATTAAGGTTTGTTAAAAATGAAATTTTCCAATTTTTCTTTTTCTTTTATTATAAATTTAACTTTAGGGTAAAAGTTTTCTTTTTGGAAATAATATCACTTATAAAAAAAAAAGAAATGCTGCTAACAGTGTGGAGCAGATAGTTCGTAGTTAGTTTCAATAGTGATTTATTTCTAACAGTGTTTTGTAATTAACAGTACTTTGTAACAAACAGTGTTTTACTAAAAATGTAATATCTTTTCATGTATATTATATAATTCGAAATTTAAATAGGGACCCACTGAAACAGCCGATAGTAAATTTTATAGGCACAAACTAGATTACAAAATTAAGACATAAAGTTTTTTTTTTTAAAATTTTTTTTTCGGTACCGCAGAAAACTCCGGCTTACTACATAATCGGGAAATTCTATAGCATAGATCCACTAACAGTATCGATCGCATTTTTTACAAGCATTAGAATGAATTTCATTATGCAAATGCTAACGAGAACCAAGACTTTTTTTATAAAATAATTTTTTTACAAAAACCATTTTTTTATGGTCAAGTCCAATCCAACACTCCTAGTTATTCTAACTACTCGTAATATTGTGCATTTTATTTTGCGCAGATATAAAACAATTGTTTATTTATTGTGTTTATTATCCTGATTGAAAATTTTCAAAAATGATACTAGCTTTTACAATACAATAATTATAATTATAAAAATATTATTGTTGAAGAAGTTATTTATTGATATAGTAATTTATTGTTGATTTATAAAATATTTCTTTAATAAGTAAATAATTAGTATTATAAATAAGAAGTTTTATCAAAATGGATTACTATATTTCGATGGATTACTAAATTATTTTACTATATTGGATAAGTGTTGATAATGGAAATTTCAAAAATTAAAATCTTTGAAATTAATTTTTCATTACATTTCCAAACTGCATCGGTTTTTGCATCCATGCCCAGAAACAGCAGTTGATTTCCGACCAATTGACCGAATGTATAATTAAACGAATACACAATGGACCGAAATAAATTTACTCAATACAAAAATATTTTTACATAAGATAAATTTACCGGACAAAGCGAATAAACTAATTTTATTTCACTTGGTATATTTATATTCGGTAAATTGTGGATCCGGTCAATATACTTTCTGTAATTATTAGTTGAAATATGTAATACAGAATTGTTTCGTTATTTAGTTTTTAGTTATCGTAAAACTCTAGACCACCATTTTCAGTGGGTTCATAACTAAGATACCGAATAATATAAATTACATTCCTGATATTATATAAGTATTAAGGAAGAATTGTGAAATTTTGTAGGTGGTTCGTTTATATCATACATTTTATATTCGACCATTCGACCTATATCTATATTAACTATGAACTGAATTTTTTAAACTTTGTATAGTCACATTCTCTTTTCAAATGTCGGAACTAGGTTTAAATATGTAGAAAACTATAGTGAATACAGAGGAAAGACGGCTACAGCTAACTGATTCCCAGCGAGAAGTTGTAAATTATACTGTACCTTCTACACCTTTTTCAACTGTAATTCAGAAAGCATCAATTATAATTCAGATTAGTCAATTTCAATTCAGGAAGCGTCAATTGTAATTGAGAATATTTGGTTCAAAACTTTGCAGGTACTGACATGATGGAACAAAGATTGGTCTACTTGGATAATATTATAGAAGATGATGCTAAAAATACTATAACTAGACGTGATTCTGCTGGTGCTGTTTTACACTGTAAAGTACAGCTTTAACAATGAATGACATGCCTGTCGGTTGTTAACTACAATTTAACGTCTGCGGAAAGTCTGAATGCTTTAATTTAATAATTTACTTAGAATAATATTAACCATAAGTTTCTTATCTTCTATGTAAATTTTTAATATTGTTTATTTTTGGATTAGAGTTCTTTCTTTTATTTAAATTAAAATAGATCCATTCTTAAACGTTAATAAAATATTGTCGTTTTTTAAATACCATTAAGGTTTTCTGAATTAAAATTGATACTTTCTGAATTACACTTGGAAAAGGTCTAGTCTAGTCCCGAAAGATATTCAATATTATATGATTATAATTATCTTATTCGTAATAACTAAATTGATATTTTTATAAATGATTAAATATGAAATTATGAAATATATTTCAAGTATATTGTAATATTTTTAAAAACATAATTTCTTCATAAATTAAAAATTACCTAAAAAAAATCATTAAATAATAAAGTTTTCTAAAATAAAATCTATAAATTTTAAATTTTTCATTACAAAATCTTTTTATTATTTATTCCAATTAATTGTTAATTCAATTGAAATTTTTATCCCAAATATTTAAAGTATAATATAATAAAAAATGGTTAAAAAAAAAATTAAATTGAATACATAAAATATATAAAGAAAAACTGAGATAATGTGAAAATTCAATGTATAAAAATATGTATTTGAAGCACTACCAATTCTTGTAAGGATGAACATTTTTTTTTAGATATATTCAACTTAAGAAAATTGCATTAATTTTATATGAGGAACAGAAATTGCAGAGTTAAAAAAAATAAAATTAAAATATAAATAATTTTTTTTGCAAGGTTGATGTGCAAGTTTTGAATTATATGAAATAGCAAGTTTGTATTCTTAAATTTTTTTTATTGGATAGTAGTTAAAGGTCTATAGATTTAAGTGTTCACCAAAATTATAACCTTCCAAGGATGATAGTTAACATAATGGTAATTTTAATACAACATTTGGAACATAGTTTTAGTAATAACATTTTTTACGTTTATGTTTTTTATATACATCATTGAACAAATATTAATTATGATGTAAATAATTTTGAATTGCAAATTACTAAGCAATTTTTTCAGCTATTCTTGATATTTTTGAAGATAATCGTAATAAGTGGTGAAATATTTTTCAGTCAATTTGATGTCATTCTGTTAATTTGTATATTGAAAAATAATAATCAAATTTAAATAAGTTTACGATGATATTTTTTTTCTTTGGATGAGCTCGTTGGTCTTTTTGCAGCAACATCGGCTGCAGAATATGTATCAGAAATTTACAGTGTTCTGCAGCAAAT
The DNA here is from genome assembly GCA_963920725.1 of Rhamphomyia laevipes. Lineage (NCBI taxonomy): Eukaryota > Metazoa > Arthropoda > Insecta > Diptera > Empididae > Rhamphomyia > Rhamphomyia laevipes. Next base: position 7,754,806 of record OY987259.1, read on the forward strand.
GATTTATATAGATTACTTTCAGACGCTACTGACCTATCTTTACCATAACGAACGATAATAATCGTTAGATTTCAGTAATTAATATTTATAGCATAACTTTTTGACACTATAACGTATTCGATTTTGTTACGTTTCAAGAGTAGCCGCACTTGTTCTTGTAAAAACAATTAAAATTAATAACTGAAGTTTTTAATTCTAAATTCTATACTGTATAATGAGTTTAAACAGGCTCGTTGGACACTTACATTATTAATGTAGCACTTGGACTCATTATCGTCTATCTCTCTGATTAATGAAATCTATTTTGTAGAATTAATAACAGCATAAATTATATAATAGCTTCCCAGCCACGAAATAGTTTTCCAAATAGTTTGCGTTGGAAGTCCGAAAACTCCAAAGTATGGACAGTGAAACAGATATGCATAGTTGACTCTCATTTCGTGATACTGGAATATATTTGTTTAGTATTATCACTCAAGAAATGTAATCAGTTGTAATTACGTTTAAAAGCTTTATACAAGCTTTATTTGTGCATCATTGCTTTTAACATTTGAATTTCGTTTTGATGACTCCAGAAAAGTTTTACTTAAGCAAGAGTATTCCATAATAAAATGTATATAATTAATTATAGATTAATTAATTACGGATTATGTTCGAATTAACGTACGTTAAACTTAAAAAGTTTAATGGACGTTATTAGTGATTTCATGAACGTTATTAGTGATTAGCAAATAAACACCGACCAATTTAATTTTCTTTAACGCAATTAAATTTTTATTCCCAAATCTGTGATTAAATATTTAAAGTCCAAAATTTATCTAATTAATTATACCAATGAATAGTATAGTTCAAGAATTGTGTTAAATACGTTTTTCTTAAAGTTAAACGACAGCTTATTTGCGAGTATTCTTAAGCGCAACAATTTAAGGTACATTGAAGATAAAGTACTCGAATAATTACAATCACACGTGTACTTTATACAAAGTGCATTTGATATGGATTTGGGTATACAATCTACAAAATTAGATACACATCTGTACTGTATTTACAATTAATCGAAAGGATAAAAAAATTCAATTAATTAATTAAAAAAACTCAAAATTTAATTATTCTGCATGCACAATTAAAATATTTACTTCTGTAACTGATATTTCTTATATACTCGTAAATATAGGATTTTTTACTGGTCATATTTAAGTTATTTAATATTAAAATTTGAGGTGAACTGTTGTGCAAATTTATCTGAACAATTTTTAATATATATTTATTAAAATTATTTAACACAATTTTATTTAAATTAATCAAAACTATCCATTGAAATTCGACAATGTAAACAAGGATTTACCAAAATAAAATATTCACTAATTCATGTTCATAAAAGGTTTTTTTTTGGTAATCAAAAAAAGAGTAATAAATAAATTGCAATGAAAATAAATATAAAATTTAAATAAATAAAAAAATACGATTTGTAAATACGGTACGTAATTCGATACGTAAAATATGCAATGAAATAAATTAACAAATTCTAATAAATACAAATATTAGAATTGATTTGCCCTATAAATTTTTTTATTTTATCAATATAAACAGTGGGGGAGTAGATAACTCGTAGTTAGGTTCAACAGTGATTTATGTTCAACAGTGTTTTGTAATTAACAAACTAGAGATTATAAATAATTACAATAATCTAGCTAAAATATATGAAATATTAATCAGAAATTTTAGCAAGGACCTCCTGATAACTTGGAAAATCATGCATAATAATAACGAACTCAACTTGGTCTATCAAATTTCATGGAAATCGGTACAGTTAAACAGAACATATAATTATATTTATAACTAATTAGGAAACCAGAACTGTCTATCTAAGAACCCACTGAAGGTGCACTCCAAATTTAAGCAGAATATAATCGGAAATTTTAGCATGAACTCCCTAAAATAACTGATATTTATACCTGGATAATCACGCGCTCACAATCCTGAAATATTTTTACCAATTCTGAGATATAAATTGTTTTTTAAAATTTTCCATAATGTAAAAAAAACATGTAATTCAACATCTTAACAGAAAAAAACTAGACTGAACCTTACTGAAAGTATGAATAATTGATGAATCATGAACATTTGAGTCAAATTTCATTAAAATCTGAGGATCATTGTTCTTGGAGATGCTGCTGCGAACAGTTAAATTTTGGGTACGTATACGATTTGTAAATTTTTTGCAGCCAAATCAATTTTTTTGTATCATCAAATCCAATGTAACACTTACAGTTCCTCTAACTATATACTCATAATTATTAACTCAATTATAATAACGACCACTTTACTAAATTAAATAATTATTATTATAATTAATTGATTTATTTAAATGATTATTAAATTAATTTAATTATATTTATATTAGTTTGCGATATTTGTTATGTTTGTAAAATTATCCTTTACAATTTGAATTTATTTATTTACGTAAAAGGGTGTTCGAAATTTACACGTTTATTTGGTTTTCGATATCTTAAAGGATAAACAATTACCAAACTGAATAAAAAAAGTGGGTAATGTTCAAATCAATTAATTTAAAGATTATTTTTTGATTAGTAATAATTCCACTCTAATTAATTAATTAATTTAATATTAAATTTTGTAAATCATATTTAAAAAAGTGTATGTTTTGACAGAGCATATTTTTAAAGCCTTTAATTCTTAATTTACCCTCATTTTTTTAACTGAATTGCGGAGTATTTGTGTTTATACTGTTTCTATTAAATCGAAGATGGACTGTTCTTAATCAATTTGGTATATCAAATGTTCACCAAAATTTATTAAAGCCAAAAAGGAATATAAAGCAGAAAAAAACTAGTGACCACTGACCAGTGTTATTATAGGTTTCATCTGTAAGTAAATAAAGCTATGCTTTATATAAATTAAGTAATAACTTAAAGCGCCCAAAAACTCGATTTTCTTTTTAAAATACAGACATTTTGTAACCAATCTCTGGAAATTTTATATCTCTAGGACATCAGGATTTGATATAATTTCACAATATTTTCAAGATAATTGATCAGTTAAAAATTTAATAACATTTAATAAATGTCCGAATTTTATTTATACCCTTAAATCTTCACCCTTAAAATTAAATTATTCAATATAAATTATGTAATATAGTTTCACTCATTTACAATTATTATATTCAATTTCATTTTGCTTAAAACGTATTAAAATTATATATAAAAAAAAATACAAATCATAAAGATTCTAATCAATTTTTGCAACATAATTTCATATTACTAAAATTTACTCATAAATGTTAATATTTATGTACAAAGTTTTAATACCAAAAAACAAAATTTTTTCATTTGATATTATACAATTTAGCAAAAATATAAAAAAATAAAAACTGTACATTAAAATAATTCTCTAAGGGTAAATAAAAATTATACGAGTAATACATTTAAAAAAAAAAATGTCAAGCCTTTACGTACAATAATAATACCCCTAAAGGGATTAAATTCGCTGACAGAAAGCCATTAAAACATGACATAATTACCTCTTAATTATCGGTTGACCATAATGTTCAATTTTCATTTTCTGCGAATTGCCAAACCCTTGCTACACAAAATTTTTTATATACATATATTTATATCCTTTTCCGCAATATTTAAATTTTAATTTCAATAACAATTTTTATTTTTTTTTGCGATTAAAATGCAGCTGCCGTCAAGTCATTTCTATTTTTCAAAATCTAAAATTATTTAGTTCAGGATAAATTAAGATTGAATTTTACAAAAAAAAAAAAAAAAACCGAAAGTCCTTTTTTTATAATTTTTTTTTCTTCAGAAATTTGTCAAAGTAATTTATAGACGTTTGAAACTTAAAATGTTGTATGAGTATTATTTTTTTAACGTTTTCGAGTTACTTGAAGAAAACACTAATGTCCGAACTTAAGTCTTAGCTAGAGTTTAAACTTCAGTTTAAATTATTTTTTGATTTCTTTTATTTTATGGTGGAGCTTAAGCCCGGACTGTCCTCCTGGGTAATAAAGAACATTTATCTATTAAATTGTAATTGACTACATGTGTAATAAATTAATTTAATCAACAAATCGTTGACGAAATAATGTAATAAAATTACGACTCGAACAATTATTATCAGTATTGTGCGACGTGTAACTCTATTATTACATTCATATATTTACGCGTAGGCAATGTCGACAATATAAGATCAATTCGATATTACATAAAAGCTTTAACTAAAAATTTTGCATTTGACAGATATCACATTATCGACATTATATTCATCATTGTCGCCATTATCTACAACATAGTCGGAATTGTATATACTAAAGTTGTTTATCTATGTCATTATATATACTCTAAAGTGTAGACAATGCAAATCTATGCGTAGCGGAACAATACTGATTATTATGTAGTTAAATGTTTAAATTCATTTACTCAAACTAAAAAATATTGGCAATAAATTATATTTGACATTAGTGAATGTATAAATAAAGTAATTTATTCTAATTAGTCTATTTCAATATCATATTTTGTTAAATTCTTATTGACTACATGTAATAAATTAGTTTAAATTTGGATAATTTCGATTACAACATTTATTTGTATGAGTTAATTTAATTCTTTAAAAGTTATTTATTCAGTGTAATTAGCATCAGTGTAATGTAAATTTTATGGTGTTTATAATTTAATGAACTGTAACAAATTATGTTAAAATGTTACACTTTAAAAGTGTAAGAAATATGTAATTTATATGTTCTATTTTTTATGTTATTTGGGTTTTATATACATACATAAATTTATCGCGTGAGATTAATTTTTTTTTTTTTTATATATATTTTCGATGGTGATTTTAATCACTTTTTGTCACAACATAATTTAATTTTTTATTTTGTTTGTTGGACTTTATGTCCGCATTCAAATTTTGTGTTATGTTGGTTGGTTTTTTTTTGTATGTTTATGTTTTTGTGTCCACTTTGAGTGGCAGTATGATTTATGTATGGTATACGTATTCATTTATTTAATATATTCAATTTTTAAGTAATTATTTAAATAATTTTTGTTTTTTTGTAAATATACGTTGTTAACATATATATGAATAATACTAAATCGTAAGCCACAATTTAAGTTCATAATAAAAATGGACAACAAAAAACAGGGACGATTTTTTTAGTTTTATATATTTTTGCACACATTTTTTTTTGTTGTTATCATCCCTGTTTCCTGTTTTACTTAAATAATTTCATGCAATTTCTGTCGACCAACAAAACTAACACTCTACGAATAATTTATAGACTTTTATTAAATATAATAAAATTGATTATTTATATTTATTATATTCTTAGGGGTGGTTTTAATTTTAAATTAATTTTTATTTATAATTTTTAAAGTAATTAAAAATTACTTAAATTAAGAGGTATCCAAAAAAAATGTCCAACAATTTATATTAATTTAACGTTTTCTTTTGATATTACATATTTAGAAATAAAATTATTAAAATAATTAAATATTGTATTTATGAGCCAAAAAGAAAAATTATATTAACTTTTTCAAAAGACTTAAGTTGTCACCAAAAGAAGTTAAAATAATAAATGACATTTTGAAATGAAATTGAAAATTGAGGAAAAAGTTTTATTATTTTATAAAATGATATTAAGAAATATAAAATTATTTATTTGTTTTAGTTTCCAGAGATAATCTTCATAATTATTATTTTTTTTTAGATAGTTTCTGAACTATGAACTTTTTACACAGTATATTAAAGACTGGCTAATCATTTGAAGCAAGGAGAAATTCTGTAAAATTAAATTTATTGAAAGGTGCAATAATTCCAGGTTTTCTATTTTGTATAGTTAATTATCTAATCTGTAAATTATGTAAAAATTAAATATCTAATTCAGTTTAATATCAGTTTAATATGATTTGTAACACATTTCAAAGTTGAGGTTAAACTTTTCAATTGAACATAATTTAAAATATAAAATTATAATTTTTTATCCTTGATAATCCTTTTTGTTAGCATTTTGTTTTACAAATTTTAAAGAATTGATTTTAATCTTTAATATTAAACAGGGAATTCTTAGAAATCTTTCTTATTTTATTAATTTTCATAATTTATATTAAAAATGTTGTTCTGTAAAGTTTGTTTTCCCGGGGCAATGATGAAAATTGAAACATTTCTTTTATATTTAATTTAATTTATGCTAGTCAGTCAAGGTTTTTAAATCGTTTTTTTTTTTGTTATTTTATTAACCTGTGTACGGTTTCCTTTACCTAAAAATCATATATTTTATTTCAATAATATTTTTTTTCACAAATTAACTATCAAGAGTTAGTGAGTTTTTTCTTAAGAAAACTTCTGCAATATTATAGAAGTGGGTAAAGTAAAGTTTTCTTTTTATATATAGTAGATAATATTTTTATATAAATTAATTTCTTTTTTAGCTATGTGTTTATTACACAAATAAAATGTAATAATATATTTCTTTTTTGAGTTTTATGGATGAAATAATTTTCAAGGACTTATCTTCAGAAAAACTCATAATAAAATATAAGGATTTTTTTAAAATTTTAAATTACACAATCAAATAGAATGGATTAAAAATATGAGTAACGTTTAAAATGAAAACTTTAAAATTATAGTTGGAAAATTTAAATTTAGTTTTGTTTGTTTGGTTGAGGCACATAATCACAAATCTATGATATTGATATAAATTGTCTAATTTGTGGTATAATTTTTCATTTAAAATTTCAATTTTTTAACTCAATTTTCTTATATACTCATATTTAATGAATAGAATGGTTCTATATAAGAATTTTATATCAAATTAATATATTTCATTGCATTCACTTCGCATTTGGTTGGACGAACATAATATTTTTACCACATTTCGTTATAATATGTCATTATTAACTCTTTCATTACACTTCAGACCTTAAGAGGTCATAAGTCGCACAGTGTAAATATATTAGATTAAAATGTTTGATTGCATTTTCATAGCAATCGTAATAGAAATTAATAATAAGAATTTTTCCTTGAAAGATTGTTATTTATAAAAGTACTTTTGAAATGTGTTCGTTACAGGAACCTTTAATGCCATTATTTCTTACAAAATCTGATTTTAAAACAATATGGAAATTAATGGTACATTTATAGTTAATTGTTAATTTATTATTTTTAATTGTAATAAATGTGGAATTGATATGGAGGGAATGTTGTACACTATTCCATGTAGTTAAACAGTATTCAAATTTAATTGTCGGTGTAAAAAGATGTTTCGGTCGGTGCTTGGTAGTGAAAAAAAAAAAATAATTAAAATTTAAAAAATTATATAAATTCTGAAATTTTCTTAGTTTTTCACACATTTAAAAACACTTTAAAAATGTGCACTGAATTTGAAAATTAGCAATTTTGAATCAGTTTCTTTTTTTTTGACCAAGTAAATGATTATATTAAATATTTTCTTATTTGTTTTTCTAATATTTTTGGAAGATTTTTAACAGTTTTGGACGTGTCTCTTAAAACTACATCACCATATAACGGATCACAAAGTTCTATAACTTCACTTTTGATAACTAGGCGGTGCTGATAATTAATAAATAAAAAATCTTTCTGATTTCCTAATTTTTCATTAAGTAGTAATACCACACAGGCGACTTACCTACCCTCAGCAAAAAATTGCTGCAATACAAAAATCAACTTCAATTTTATTTTTGGAACTCAACTCATTTTTAATTGTAGACGTAATGCCTTGATTTTATAATAATATTAATTAATAATTTAGTAACCGATGAAAGAAGTAGATTTCAATAATTCTCAATTTAAATAATCATTTAATTTTTGATAGTTGAAAACTTTAATTCTTTATTCCTATTTAAATTATCAAATTTTAAATTAAAATTTAATTGTTATTGACGGTTTGTATTGACACATCAAAATATTATTCAACATTTTTTCTTTTTTGCATTAAAAATAATAAATATTTACCATTTTTTTCTCAATTAAATAGTTTTTTTTTTTTACTTCAGTCATTCATATTAAAGAATTCCAGGATATAATGACATAAACCTGAATATTGAATAGAAATTCCTTATTTATTGATAGAATTTTTCCTAAAAAAAAAAATCTGTACTAAAATTGACGTTCGTTCTTTTTGTGAAACAAAAACACATAAACACTAACAAATAAAAAACTTAGAAGTTTATAAAATATCAAAAAGCTAAAACTTTACAATTTTTATTTTTTTATCTTTCATCTTTGGCTTTAAACCAAAAATATAAAAACAATTGAGAAAAATTACATTTATTTTTTTTGCAGGACATAAAACACAGTCCTCGAATAATCCAATACAAAAAAAAATGTATATATAAATATAAACGTCCAAAAAGGATATTTTATTGAAAGAAAATTTTTATTCGGACGATAAGTATTATATGTATATAGTAAATTTGTTCTATCCATTTTTGGGGGTGATGGCGATTTGATGCAAGGAAGCGTAAAATAAATATATATATAAGATTATTAAAGGATATAAGAGTACAAGAAAAAAAAGGATAACTTATAAATAGAGTTTAGTGGTTTGGGTTCGATGCACACAATTCACAGTCTGATTTATAGCAAGACTTTGTGTCTGATTAATAAATTATTATTAAATATTTGCTATACTATAAAAAAAAAAATGTTAAAAAGAAACGAAAGTAAGAAAATCTTTTAAATTTTTTATTGACTGTGTAAAATGTGTAAATTAATTATTAATCTTTTGGAATGACTTGAATTTGTAAAGATAAAGAAAATTGGAAAAATTAATTATTTTAAGTGATTGATTTATTTTGATATTTAATTCATTCAATTGAAATTTCAAAATGGAAGCTTAAAAATTATAAATATTAAATTTAACTACTAACGATTCTTTATAAAATACACTGAATTAAGTTAAAGGGTAGAAATGAGTTGGACTCAAAGTTAATTTTAAATGTTAAAAAAAGTTCTGTATTATTTTTAAAAATTTAAAAAAATAATTTGGCGCCATATTTAAATTTCTATTAAAGCCAGGAAAAACGGTGGAAAATATCATAAACGAAATGAGAACAGTTTAAAATTGTTGATGAATTTCACCGATTTTCACAAAATTTTAAAATTCTCTTATGGTTATTTTAAACTAAACGAAATTACTTAAAGGTTCAAAGCAATGTCCAAAAGTTAGAGTAAAATTGCCAACTTAAAAAATAATTACAATATAAAAATTGTAATTTTATGACTTAGAAAAATGTTATCTGTTGAAACCATTTGCTGACAACAAATGTTTCACTATTAAATGCTATTAGCTTGTTGCAATTAAAACTGGTTCACTATAGAGAAACTTTTGGTTCGGATCCATATAAAAGTAGTTGCCCAAACGAAATTGCTTAAATGCTTTTTGAAACTGTTTGGCAACAATACTGCAAATATGAATCTTATGACTATATCATTATGCACCTGAGACAAAACTGGAACCATACAGTGGCATAAAATGAGTTTAGTATGTAAAATCGGATAAGAAGAGCAACATCGTTTACCGAATACCATGATCCTTTATCTGTAACTGCTATAACGTCATACGACTCGCAAGAATGACGTCCAATCCTACAATTCAGTTCGAAGTAAAAAAAAATTATATTTAAGAATTTTCCTACAACATTTTCTATGTAAAAATTTAATTGGATTTATAAAGCATAAAAAAACTCTAAAATCTAATAAAATTTTAATATTTCCATACAATATTGCAAAAACATTTAAATTCAATTCTATTATATAAACCGCAAAATTGAAATTTATTGATAGCAATCATTTATGTTTCAGAACATATGTTGCAACAAAAAAAAAAATTAATTACACCATCTTAAGAAATTCAATTTAATTTATTGGAAAATCTTCTACAAAGATAATTTTATTAATATAAATTTATAAATTAATTGCTAAAAAGACATCACTAATTTCTTCCTGAAAGTATATTTAGTTTAGATTATAATTTTTTTTTTCTGTTTTTTTCAGAAAAATTAATTGAAAATATGGTGCAATATTAATTGACATAAATTATAGATTGAAAACGTGATAAAACTTAAATATTCTGCACAAAAGTTATAAAGGAAAAATCTTGAATTATTATTAACACAAAAATCTTTAATATATGAATTCAATTCATTTTGATATTTTAGTGGAAAATTTATTAAAAAAAACCTTAAATTTAGTTATCAAATTTATATTGTAAATTTCGACATTTGTTTTGGTTCCATACTTCCGAAATATAATCTATTTTTTTAGTGTTTATGATGGTCAATGCTTGAAATATACATAAATATTCCTTAACCACACATTGGCACAATAATAAATAAATTTTTGTGTGGTATTTTCTAGGTATCTTTACTATTGTAAAGGAATCAACAACTTAAGGTTATAAATCCTAACTATAGGTTTTTCTATTTACTTAAAAATCTATGTTTTACGTCATCCTAAATTTAAAGTTACATAAATATTTCATCCATTAAACACAATTCATTCCAAAATTATTAAAACAATCTTTTCCAGGTACTATTTTTATACTGGCATTCACAGTGAAACACTGCCAAAATATTTATAGTAGAATTAGAAAAGTAAACAGTGTTTTTAAGGATTCCAAAAAGATATGAAAATAGAGAAAATTTTGCTGTATTGTTGTAGTTGAAATGAAAAATTACCTACATCACGTTTTGGTGTACGGTTGAAATGTATATATAGGAAAAATTAAAATACAAGAGAAAAAATATTTTTGTTAGGCGATTGTGGTTACAAATTCTGTTGTAACGTGCATTATCAAAGGATTTTCGTTACAGTATTGTGGCATTTTTTATGCTATACATAATCGGCTTGAATTATGGTAAGATTTTTGTATACGGGATTTGAAAATTTGTTAATTTTACGATAATAACATAAAGAAAATGTGATACAGACAAAAAATTCCAAATTGTTACAGAATTTTTGTATTTATTTAATAATCTGGAAAAGTTTTTGATTCTGTATATATATTTTAATTGGTATAATTTATAAGAATGACCTAGAAAATTATGAAAATATGAACATTTAATTGATGTATCTTAATAATTTTGCAATTACTATTTTTATCATATCGTATCTGCAAAAGATTCCAAAATTTAATGAATTTTCAGTATTTCCAATTGAAGTTTTTCATAAGTTTTTTTTATTGTCTTTTCCAAGTTTTTTATTTTGGAGTTACAACGCTTCAACATGAAATTTGTGCACCACATTTTAGTAAAACTATATATAAAAAATGTAAAATTAACACTTCTTCACTTAAATTGTGAACATTTTGTTTAAGAAAACTCCAATTTCAATTTGACTTGGAAAAGGTCCAATTTGACTTGTAAATTTTATATAAATATAACATAAAAATTACTGAATTATATTTCAAATAAGAATCTTGTCTATTAATCTGCCTCGGAGATTGTATAATGATGAAATTTGTTGTGTAATTTTTCTAATAAACTTAATTATAATATTGAAGGTTATGAAAAATTTAGATTTCATACTTGATATATTATTAAAATTTATTTATTTATGTAAGAAAAATTTAGTAAGCGTTCGGTTCCACATAATTTACACCGAATTAAACGCGAAATTAACCTAATATAATTAAGATTTATCCGAATTTCCTAGATATAGGAAATATAGGATTTTCAGTTTCCGAAAGAACAATAATTTCAACTAATAATAAGCTTTATTTATGGGACCAAACATAAAAAGTTAAATTGTGAATTGTACCAAGTGTGATTTGTTATGATACTTATAGGTCCTGAATTCAAATCCAGACCGAAGTATCGATGTCGCTAATAGTTTATTTAGCTTTTAAAAATTGCTATATGAAATTGTGATTTTTTGACTTAGAAAAATGTTATCTGCAGACAACAAATGTTTCAACTATTAAAACCTATTAGCTTGTTGCAATAAATTAAAAATTGCTTCCCTATATAAAGAATCTTTTAGTTCGGATTTAGAAGATTTATATGTATTTTTAATTTTTATAAATAAATGAACTAAAATAATTATAAATGTTGTACAATTTAGTGAAATTTCACAACGTGGTATTGTCTATGATGGAATAGGATAAGAATTTATTTTAGTTGTATTCCAATACACGTGATAAGGAAAACCAATCAAATTACCAAATTATCTAATTTAATAATATTTATCGATAATTCTTATCCTCCAGGCATATTAAATAATAAAATCCTTGACACAATATTATAATTATCTGATAAATCTTAAATTTTGAAATTATTTCTCATCAACTTATACTGTCTAAAATTTTTACCACTGTCAATTATTAAATTTATTATCTAGAATTTATTATATATTTAAAAAAGAATAAATAAATAAATAAATCACAATATATTATGATAATCATATCAATTTTGTTATCCTGATTTTCAAGGACATTATAAAAAATTCTAACATTTACCACATAAATTAAATTAAATAGCCTACACAAAACTCGTGTATTTATGTATTTTATAATGATTGTAAATATAGTTCGTTATGAAAAATATATTCATATATAGTTTAACTATATACATATCGTCGGCTGATTATTGTTTTGTACCATGTCCACTTTTCACTTTTTTTGGTTTAAGTGTTATTTCTGATTGAGGGCTTCTAAACGAACCTTTTAATAATAAAAACCCTTAATTCAGCTATTGAAATCTGTTATAATGAGTTTGAATTTTGTTCCATGTCCATTCAATTTAAAAATTTGTTAGTATTGTTTTGACTCATGTCAAAGTAAATATATAGTAAAAAAAGTAATAAAATTAAGTTGAACTTAAAATATAGACCTCGAATAAGGTTATGAAATTATAAAACAGCGTTCTTTATTTCTATACATCTATATTTTGTTAATAATACTTTTATGTAGCCTAATAAAAAAGACCTGAAATAAAATTAATCAGAACTTAATTAAATTTATCGTTTCATCTTCATTGTCAGTGTCTAATCTTCATAATCACTAATGGAGCTAATTATGAATGAAAAATTATTTGCAAGTTGCTGGCATTAATTGGTAGCAATTCGAATTTGTTCCTGCAAAGTAGAACCAAAATCATTTTCTTTACGTAAAGAAGATTTTTATGATTTTCAGAATATAGCAAAAATATTTGATTTTAGATCAGTGCACAGTGCCATACACAATTATATATATCCAAATTGATGAAACTTGCTATTTGTATTTTAAAACGTCATCGAAAGGATATTTTATAACAGATTATTTGAAAAGATGAACTAAATTATTATTTTTATGTTTAAGATTAATTTTCAATTTATAATTTTAGATAAATAAATAAATTATTTAATAATTTTTTAAATTTTTCCCCATTTTTTTGCAATTTTTGTTATTTCTAATTGGACTTGATACAATATTCTAATTTATTTGTAAAATATTTTACTTTATTTTGTACCATGTCCTTTCAAGTCATCTCATAACTCCGAAATTAAAAGTTGTAGAAAGTTAAAAAAAAAATGTCAAGATTTCTGACAAATTTACCAACTATTATCTAAAGTAATAGAAGTTTTAATATTTATACTTTATTAAAAAAAAGGAATGTAAAGTTTAAATTCTTAATTACTCGAAACTATGAAAAGTGTACATGGTACAAAACAATAATCAGCCGACGATATATAAAGAGTTAATCAAATTAGCTAGCGGCATAATAATTTTCTGACCAATTTATCAGTATGACAATGTGACAGAGTTTATCTTTTTCGCATTGACAATTTCTATATAAAATAAATTTGTCTATCATTTTTAAGGTAACAAAAACTAATCGTTTATATTTATATATTACAGTGGTGCCCACTATTTTTCTCAACAGAGCTACTTTTGAAATATAAGAGCAATTGCGATCGACTGAAATAAATTATCGGTATATATGTGATAATAATAAAATAAAAACAAAATTATTATAATTTCATTTAATTATTTTAGTTACAAAAATAGAAAAAAAGTAATTAAAGGTTTAAATTTGATGTTCTGCGTTTGATGTTCTGCATTGCATTCCATTTACTATTCTTTTGTAGTTTCAGTTTGGGGTATATGTAGTAATAGAGTTTCTTAAACAGCTTTAACTTCACAGACCACAGACGATGTATTTATTAATGAATAACAGAAATTCCATTTGAAGAACTTATTTAAAATAAAAAATATTTTCTTAGCTAAAAATATTTTTTGTTCAGCTGATAATAACAGCAGGCTTGTATTTTTTAAATATTGCCTAGCATACATATGTACTTAATATAAAAACAAATTCGACATAACGATATTTATAATAGTTTGGAAACATGAAATAAAAAAAATATAACAATTATAAAATTTCACATAGGAAAGAATTATTTTTTTGCTAAAGACGGGTGAAAATTAGTTTTTCTATACATAATTTCATATTCGGTGGCGATCGACTTTAAATTATTATGCGATCGACAGGTCGATCGCGATCGACCTTATGGGCACCACTGATATATTATATAATTGTGAATTGTGAATATATTGATATTAAATATATAATTTATTTTAAAAAATATTTTAGTTTATTTAAAGGATATATTGAAAATGCAGTAACATTTATTGTGGTTTTTAGATGCATACTCTGCCATTTTGTGTGGTTTTGAAAAAAAAACCGAATGATGATATAAATATTTTTGTATAAATCGAAAATAAAATATGTTAAAATGTTAAATTTTGTTGTTATTTTATTGTGCAGATGACATTTAAATTGACTTTATTGGTTTTATGGATCTATTTCGATTTTAGTTTTTTAGAGATTGAGGAAAATTTTACAAAGAAATATTTTAAAATCGATTTTGAAAACATAATATAGAATTCTTTGTGGTGGTAAACTGTGTGTATATGGATCAATATTTTAAAAATAATCATATTACAATTCCATGGAATCAGGAAAATATTATATGATTATTCGATAATGTTTATAAAAAAAAGTGAATTTTAGCTTATGCCGAGGAATATTTACGTTCCCAATGAGTCAGAAATAGAAAAAAAAATTGTTTTTACTTAGGACAAGCACAAAGTATTAAAGTTTATAGAAAAAATTATAATTATTTTAATTAAATTGATAATAATTAGTTTTAGTTGAAGAGATTAAAGGTGGATTTACTTATGCGACATTTACCAGCCAAACTTGATAAGCATTATATTCTAATACCGAACAGACCAGGATGTTGAATAAGGATGTGCTGACACCAAGTTCATTAAATTATTTAAGCCAACGTTTCATTAAATCTAACATTGAATTTACTTTATTAATCATATAATTAAATAATTGAAATTTAAAATTAAGCTGGACGTTACAATAAACAATGACATCTTTTACTGACAATACTAAAACCATTTAAAAAAATAAGATTTTGTATTTGAGATCTTTGGCACTACTGTAAAACTAAGAACTATGATTTTTCTAAAATTGAACTGTCTCATTCCAAATTATATAAAATGTTTAGTTATTCACAAAAACCGTCTCGAAAATCAACAGTATTTTCTGTTCCTTAAGCCATTGTTGTAATTGTAAGATTGATTTTCAATGATGTATGACAAATACATTATCGAATAATTCTAAAACATATTTATATTATTTACTCTTGATTTAACATTTATTAACATAAATTTTTGTTAACATTATTGTGATTAAAAAGCAAAAATAACGAAATGACGAATTGTCATAAAATGGTGTGAATTAGTTATTGTTAATGTTATATAGGGCTATAAAAATATCATTAAAGTTATGTCGATAAATCATATTTGATTCTTTATTATAACGTTATACGATGTGTTGTAGTGGTCCAGTTTCACATTAAAATCGATTATTTGACTATAGTAATTTTATTTTACATAATTGAACCAAGTCAAGCCTTATTATCGATCTAAATGTAATTAATACGTGGAATTAATTACTGTCAATATTAAAAAATTTAATAAGAAATCTTAACATTCAAGATTAGTAATTAATACTTTCTACATTATTATTACAAATAACTTTTTTCAAGACCCTGTACAGGCAAATCATACTAAAATATAACAAGAAGTTCAAATTTTCATTCCAAATTTAAATAATTTGAAGAAAAAAATTATATAATATTAAATTAAGAAAACTAATTAACTTACTGAGACTGATTTATATATATTAATTTATAGACAGACCTGCTGCTTATATAGATTACCATGTTTTGTAAAAAAGATGATTTCAAATAAATTGTTTTTAATTTAAATATTTAAATTACTAAATATTCATATTTCTAAATATATAATTTACATTTTGGTTATTACAGAAAATTAAATTATTGCCAATTTAATTTTGTATCATCATTTTTAATTAATCAAATTAAATATATATTTTTGGTTACATAAATTTAAATTTTAAGGTAATTTTCTAATGAAATAATTAGTCTATAACCCAACATTAAATTACGAATGTTATGACCATTTTAATTGAAGAATACAAACTTCAAATTTAATGAATCGTTTAAGCTAATTTTAACATTTTTGTACATTTGAAATTAAAATATATAGAAAATTATATGCTCCAGTAGCATAGCAGTAGTATCCTTCATCTTCATTTACTGTTCTTCCTAACCATGGGTTTAATCCACCGATCTGTTCATAATTCTCTAATCGTATCATTTAAATTTATGATTTTGTTAATTTTAATTTAAAAATATTAACACTATAACGGATAGAAACCTATTACAGAAAGTATTACTGAAATTATTATATTTTTTCTTAAAATATCTGAAATTGTCCATCGGAAGAAAGCACAATTTGTAACAGTATTTTTTGATACACAGCTTTTGCACAAACCAATTTTTTAAAGCTGAAATGATAAACTAAATGGTTACATTAGGTGAAAAGAAGTGCGTGAAGAGAGATCTCGAATGTAAGATTCAAAACTATGCAGTAATCTTGTCATAAATTCTACTTAAGCTTATGAAGAGTACAATTCTCCAAAAAACCATTGTTGAAAGGGCCGACCAACCTTTTAGTACGTGCTAAGTAAGCGGTCAGTTTTATACAGATCATTATATTCATGAATAGACACGGATCTTTACATAAATATCCTTAAGGGTTAAGTATATTTATAAACGATTTAAAGTTCAATTATTCTACAAATATTTTTCAATTAAAATTCCATAAATTATTTTGTAAAAACTCTTACAAAAAATTTCTCTTCACAATCTTTACTAAATTGCATATATACAATTTACAAATTTACTTTTTCATCTATACATAACTTTTACAATTCACAATAAAACATTATCTTTTCAATTTCAATTTCGATTAGTTCAGCAATAAATCCTTCTATACAAAATGTGTATGTATAAAAAAGCTAAACTAAACCGCTAAACGCATTACAGCAGACGCGACAACCGAATAAAATTTATTGCGTGCCAAAAAATAAAAGAATCTTAGCCAAGGCAAAATAATTTTACAGAAAATAATATTTTATAAATTTTTATTTTCCTTATGCCAAAATCATCGTACAGAACAGAACATTAGGTGTTTTCATTCAGAGCATTAAGTGTCTTGGCTATTGGGACAGAATAGAATGAAGCACACACAATTTAATTATTGAAATTCCAATGTTGTGTTTGGCTGGTACAATCAAAAAATTGCATACCTTAAAATACAATAGAAAAACTGTAGTCATTCAAAAGCTTTGAAATTTAATTCAATTTATAATGTACAGAAAAATAGAAAAACAAAATTGGAATCTTTTTGGAATTTAGATATGTATTGCTTACCTACCCGCCATGGAATGGAGTCACAAATATAGTGACTACTATAGAGAGCTATTGAAATTATTGGTTCCTTAAGAAAAGTTTAAGTGGAAATAGTTGGAACCTTTCTGTAATGTTTTACATAATTTTTTAATTTTTAAAATTCCAAATTCCAATGCAATTTAGAAGTATGAAAATTTTAAATAATATTTTGGTACATTTAGGGTAGATTTCACAGTGGAAGCTTAAGTCTTTTCCAGAGTTTAAGCTTCGGTTTAACTTATTTTATGGTTTCTCAGTGACATCTTACAGATAAGTCTTTCTTAAAGTAAGGTTTATCTTAAGTATACACGCTGTTTAGCTATTATAAACAGTTTACACTTTACACACAGAAATTGAAAATAGAGTCATATACTTTTAAAATGTTACTAGTAAAATTTCAATGTTCCATTAATTTTTATTGTAAATTTTCATTCACAATAATATTATTTCCAATTAACATTCACATTAATTCACATTTTTTGGTTCAGCTAAGCTTAGGGAAAATTTTGATTGAGAAACCCAGTCAGCTTAAGTAAATCACAGTCTTAACCTACGCAATCGCTTTAGTTAAGCTTAAGCTTCCACTGTGAAATCCGCCAATATTATACTATTATAATTTCTATTAAAATTGTAATTAATTTCAATAATTATTGTTGCCAAAAGAAATTATTTTTTCCATTTGTATTGCAAAAATATTTTCTAAACAAAATTAAAAAAGTTGCAATCAAAATAGAAGATTGTTGCAAAGAAATTATGAAGGTTCATAAATAATTTAATGTTTTCAAAAAGTAATAGAGTTTGATTTACGTCGTTTACGTAGTGACTGTAATTCTTCTCAAAACATACACATCCACTCAAATTTGCGAGAAGTTATGTCATAATTATGAGTTATTGTGATCAAAAAACCAGTCGAATAAATGGATTTGGCTAAAATCACGTTTTCATCTAGCTGGTTGAAGCAATATCATATCAATATCAATTAATGGCGTACGCAGAATGAAGTCAGAAGGTAATGGGGTGGTGGGTTATCCATGTCACTATCTTAAATTCTTAATAACTAATATTATTCTTAGCAAAATCAAACAGGGGGGGGGGAACTAAAGTAACCTTCATCTCCGTACGCAAGTGTTATGAACCACAGTAATTATTGTTATGCAATTTCATTGAAATATTCGCGATATTTTTCGGATACCTACGCAAAAGCACTGTCAAACATATGTGTCTGAAGTGGCTTACAAAGTGTTAATAAAATAAATTTAATAAAAAAAATTAACCCACAATAAACCACGTATTTCCACGTAAAAAAATTAGTTAAATTTAAAAGTAATTGTTGTGTACTTGTTAAACTTACTATTTTTTTGTATAAAAATATGCCATTAAATTCGACTTTTCCTAAATATTACCAGTAATAAAATCCAATGACTTTTATGTAATTTTCAGTGTCAAATATTATTCTGTATTTTGTGAAGAAAGTACCAAAATATATTTTATAATATTTTCTATCTTTATTACACTCTTTATTCATACTTCTATTTATATATATGTAGCTATAGCTAGAAAAAGAGACTCACAAATAATTTTATGGCATAGTACAAAAAATAAATGGTTTACATTACAAAATTATATGTTATTTTGGTGTCTGGTGTTATATTAAATTCATTGCTTATAAAAACGTATAGAAAATAGCAGGAGGTCTGTTTTTAATCCTGTTAAGGAAAATGAAGATTACCACTAAAATAAAACTTGTTGAATTATAAAACAGCAAGAAAAACAGGAAGAAAATAACAAAAAAAAAAAAAAAAACGAAAATTTTTTTGAGGAAAATTTCATTTTCTGCGTTTGCTGATGTATAATGACTTTTGAAAATAGGATTAATTTGTGGACTTATTGTGTTTCTAGAATTTTTTTTTTATTATTATTATTGTGATACCAAGTTAGGGTAGGAAAGAATGAGGAAATTGTTATTTTTTGAAGAAATTAAGGACAAAAATTTTACAAAAACAGAAATAAAATATAAATACGATATTAAAATTATATTTTTTATTTAGACTAAATAACAAGGAAATTATTTTTAAATTAAATTTTTCGTTATATATTTTTGATCCTTACACAACAATGAATTGTTTTTGTTATTAGGAGAGTGTATGAAGGTTCAGGATAATTATAATTACGAAAATAAAATTACAGAAATGTTTTATCTCGCAAAAAAAAAAAAATGAAATAAATGAAATGCGGTATAATCATAGAATTTTATTGACCGCATCTGGACTTAATTAGTTTGTTGGAAAAGTTTAAAATTTATTATATTCAATTTCAGTAAAAATGAAGAAATATTTTAAATTTTGTGGGGGGGAATTTTTTTTTTTTAAATGTTTATGTGTATAATAAAATTTAAATTTAGTAAATATTAAATAATTAGTTTTCTCTCTAACGATTGTAAATCATTAAAAAATTAGTTACTTTATAGAAAAGTAGAACTTAATTTTAAGATATTTGTTAAAACTGAAAAACTTTCAAAAATCTATAAAGTTTGACTTAAAGTTTCATTTTGTCTGTATGTTTTCGCTTATTATCGCCAACCTTAAAACAACACAATTCGAAACAAACTAAAATTCTATGTGATCTTTTCAGATAGTTCTATCGGAATCCTTGGTCGTATAAAAGCTCCGTCACACACCAAAATTATGAAATAGTTTTCTTATGATTAATTAAACAATATTTGAAATGACACTTGTGAACTTGGGTTGTAAAATATGTGGTCCATCATAATTAAAATTCCATATCTCAAACTCAAACTCTTCCATTTAGAGAAAAAACAAGTTTGATTAATCTTTAAACGACCGGCCGCTTTCAAATTTCAAAATCATTTAAAAGAAGTGTAAAATAAAAATTTAGTCTTGTTCCGTTGAATATGATGAGCAGAACTGTCCAAACTGCAAGGTAAGATCGCTTCCGGAATTTGTACGGCAATCATGCTGTGAACTGTCATTTTTTTATTTTAATATATGTCTATATAGAATCGGATAAACTAAACGATATGGAACGACATTCTTCAAAAAAGTTCAATTTAGTTCTATTTTAACGGTGTCAAATTCAAATGGCATTTAGAATTTTGAAATCTTTATGTTTTTGAAATCTCTACTTTGCCACCATATTTTAAATTATTTTAATATTTATGATGTTATAAAATGGCAATGAACGACATCGCTTTTAACGCTATTGCATCGCCGTATTTTCAATGCCATCGATTAGATTTTCAATTGCCAACATTAAGTAATTATTTAATATAATTTTGCAAATGCTTATATTTCTCATAAAGATAATTGCAATTATTGTTTTAATCAATTTAAAGAATGATCAAGTTTGCAACTACATATTAACAATTTTTCAATTTACAAAATTAATTTTATCAATTATTTAGTTTTTTACCTAAGATTATATTTCATTTCAGTTAATTCAAAAGTATAAAAATATAATTTTACTCTGTATATATTTTAAATTTATATATGAAAATTTCATCTCCTACGTAAAACTTCTTAAAAATATATTTTTAATATATCATTTTTACATTTACCAGAATATGTAATTTTTATCTACATATACATTTTATGTATATATATAGAAATATCCTTCACTAAAGTGTTTTATTATATTTTATGAACCAAATTTTTATATTTTATTTTATTTTATATAAATTTTATATTTTAAATTTACGATTACAATTATTGCAATAATTCATAAAATACAAAACGAGGTAATATATTAACATTTTATAACAACCTTTCCTTTCTATTTTTATTACTAATATAGGAAGGATCAAGGATCTGCAATATATGTTTTTATTTTATATTGCCTCTTATATGTGAATAAATGTTAAGAGAAATTTTTTGTTTTTAATAGATTGATGGTAATATATAATTTCTGTACTAAACTTGTATACAAATTGATATAATAGTTTAATTCTGAGCTAAGAAACTGAAACTTTACTTAAGAAATTGGAAAATTTACATTTAAATGTGAATTTAAATTTTTCTGAATATTGTTGCATTTCTTATTGGTAGCATATAATTTGACCTGCATCGTACTATACTCTACAAAAATATTATATTCAATTGATAGCAAATTCTTAAATATATAAGAAAAAAATATTATAGTTAGAAGCTGTTTTTAAGCACTGCATAGTACAAAATGCCTTAAGGAATCACTTTGTTCGTAGGTCTGTCTGGATATCGCTTTTTACCATAGAAATATAGTGTTCGGTATAAAACTAAATTCATCAATTGGATATTAACTTAGATATAAAATTTCGGCTACACTATAAAATTTAGAGCTGTTTGTTGCCGAATTTAAATTATAGGTAAACTTTAAGTTTTGTTTAAACTATTTTCTATATTTGGTACAAACTTTGACTTATTTTCAAAAATAACCATATTGCCCGACCTTTCCCGCCACCGAAGTGGGCGGTAGACATTTGGTTACAACGTGTTAGGGTAACATAGTTCGAAGATATAGCTTTACTTTATCATTTTTCGGACCACTGAACTATGGACTTTTACTAATTTAATATAGATTCATAAGTTTGCTTATAGATATGTAGTTTTTATATCATTTCTTTTTTTTTAGTTATTCCTTGGTTCGCTATTGATAC
This sequence comes from Rhamphomyia laevipes, assembly GCA_963920725.1. NCBI lineage: Eukaryota > Metazoa > Arthropoda > Insecta > Diptera > Empididae > Rhamphomyia > Rhamphomyia laevipes. The sequence goes on from OY987259.1 coordinate 7,777,310, forward strand.
CTTTGGCAGTAATCGAATCTGCTGATTAATGCAAACATTATTACATCTCTAATGCGCTCTATTCATAATATTGAACTTGCTAATTTTCTTCGTAATTGTAATAAATATTATGTAAATATCCTATAAATTTTTTGTTATGTACTTAAATTACTTCAAGTAGCTATCCTTAAAAAAATTTAAAACTACGCTCACTGTACAACATATCAGAAAATCCTTTAAAAGTTTACATTTTCTTAAAAACCAATCTGACCAAAAAAAAAGAAAGAAAACTAGCTAAAAATATTTCACCGTTCCGGTTTGTAATACAAATTTTCTGTATAGTTTATTCATTGCATTCTAATGGTTATTACAGACAGATGTCTAGACCCACACACATTAAATGTACCCAGTTCTACTACGAGTTTATATATAATAAAAATTTATTAAAATTGCTGTTCGAAAGTTTTAAATTTCTCCCTGATGGAACATTTTCAAAGATATGTTTGTAACGAAGCTTATATTAGGCTATGTAAGGAAGGCAAAAATTATATCCTTATTTTATTTTCTTTAATTTTTTTTTTGTTTTTCATAGAAAAATTTCCACATATTACCCATGTGTCTTTGGTAAAAAAATTAATATTAAGTTCATCTTTTAGGTATAATATTAAATTCTCCGTAATATAAATACACGGTAAAATATTTTTTACAAAACGTATAGTTTATTTTCAACTTTACCTGATAAAATTTGGAATATTATATAGAATGGTTGAAATTATATTAGAACTGGTTAAGATTTTCTTTAAGAATATTCATTACAAATTCGAAATCGATTTTTTGTAAGAAAATCATAAATATTTAACAAAAATATTATAAATATTAGTCCATTTTATATTCCCGCAGTTACTGACCTGTCGAAATATGAACCGTGATATTCTTCTTCTTCTTCTTAGCCTTACAGTTCATGGTGAACCATTGCTTCCACTACTATTGCTTTCCATTCCTTTCTCTGTTTAACAAGATTTATCCAATTGCGTACGTTCATTTTTTGAATATCAGATTCAACATCTTTTAGCCATGTTTTTCTTGGCCGGCCCCGCATTCTTGATTTTTCTGGATGTTTTTTGAATATTTTACTGACCAGTCTTTCTTCAGGCATTCTCATTATATGTCCCAACCATCTTAATCGCTGCGATTTGATGAAACGTATGATGTTTTGACGTTCTATTAGTTCTTCAATCTCATTGTTATATCGTATCCTGTATGTTCCGTCTGTGTTTTGTATTGGTCCAAAAATTCGACGCATAATTTTTCTTTCAAATATAGCTAACTGATTGATATCCGAGGTTTTTAGTGTCCATGCTTCGCATCCATACGTAAGGACTGGTCTTATCAAAGTCCTATACATTCTAATCTTTTGATTTCTGGATAATAGTTTTGATTTGAATAATTTGTTGTGAGCAAAGTAAGTTCTGTTCGCGGCCTGTATTCGTTCTTGTATTGCAACGGATGTGTCTTTATTGCTACTTAAGATTACACCAAGATATTTAAATTCGGATACTGCCTCAAAAGTATTACCCCCAATCATAATATTTTGTAAATTGTTTACTTTACGCGATCGTAGCATATATTTGGTTTTTTCGTTATTAATTTTTAATCCTACTTTCATAGAATTTGCTTTTAGTTTTATAAATATATCTTCAAGATCTTTTAGTTTCAGCGCTATTATGACAATATCATCTGCGTATGCGAGTATTTGGAAACCTTTATTAAAAATTGTGCCATTAGGCACCAATTCTTTTATTATTTCATTTAGTACCAAATTGAAGATTAAAGATGATAATGCGTCTCCTTGTTTTACACCAGTCATTACCGAAAATTCATTTGTTAAATCACCTTGTACTAAAATTTTAGCACTTGTATGTTCTAGAGTTATTTTCACCATTTTGATTAACTTCTCTGGTATTCCTGCTTTTAATAGTATTTCATCAATTCTCGTCCTGTCAATACTATCAAATGCCTGTTTATAATCTATAAATAAACAATGCATATTGATGTTATATTCGTAGCTTTTCTCAAAAATTTGATTTAGTACAAAACATTGATCAATCGTCGATCTATTTCTTCTAAACCCGCATTGATATTCACCGATTATTTCTTCAGCAAAAACATTGATTCTTTCATATATTAAATTGGTGAATATTTTGTATGTTACGTTTAACAGAGATATTCCACGATAGTTGCTGCATATCGTTTTATCTCCTTTTTTATGTATAGGTATTATAATACTCGTTAGCCACATTTCTGGTATTTCTTCATTATGCCATATTTTTAGGATTAATTTATGTATCTGTTGGTGCAACTCTTGTCCACCATATTTAATTAATTCAGATGTTATGGAGTCTTCTCCACTAGCTTTGTTATTTTTCAATTTTTGTATGGCAGCTTCAATTTCAGCTATTTCTGGTGGTTCTATATAATTTTCGGCCGTGTGATACGGTATTCTTCTATTATTTTCATTTATGTTTCCATTTAAATTTTCTTCATATCCACTATTTAGTAGTTTGTTAAAATAACCCAGACCATCGAACCGTGATATTATCCAATAATAAAATTACTAAAATTTTGTATCGTTCAAGAATAAAGAATCTTTCAATAAATAGCATCGAATATGGAAAATAATTTAATTTTGTATAGTGTAGAAAGAAGACTGAAACACGATAATAATTATCATAGACGTATACATCGTAAATTTTCCAGGTCATTTTGTTCATCTTGATTTTTTTTTATAAGTGTATATCATTTTCTTGTTCGTTGCTTATTAGACTTTTTGTATCGTTAGAAATTATTACCGAAATATGGAAAACTGAAATTAAATAAGGATTTTCTTAAGAGCATTACTATATGCTGCAGGGTCAGAATATACCATTAATTTTAACACCTAAGAATTTTATTATATTTTCTATGAAATTGTTATTATTGTATACTATGAAAGTGTAAGGGATTTGCGATGTTAGAATGTTTGTTGAATTTCCCGAATTCTGTTAATTTAATTTATATTAAGAATATGATATTTTTTGTATACGACCAACAAAATAAGTGTATTAAATTATCATACAAGTACACAGTCAATAATTTTCATATAATACCAGATTATTCAAAGGATTATGATTAATTAATGGTCATATATCATAGCAAATAATTGATATCATAATTATGACGGTATAAGCCAAAACTGTCAAACGAAATATTAAAATAAAAACATAAAAGAAACAGTAGCGTAGTCAGGAAATACAATTAGTCGGTACATTTTATATAATGGGGCCAATCAGAACATTAAAGGTGAAACAGTTTTATAAATTTGTTGGTCCTTAATTTATATTTAAGTGAAAACTGATTTGGTCCTTAATTTATATTTAAGTGAAAACTGATTTGATTTTAAGGTCCTGATTTGCTCCATTTTAACTAATTCTATTTTATTATTATTTAGTGCTTGAAATTCTTAAAGCTTAGTAATTGTTAGTATTTCGACAGGTAACTTCATAATATTAGAAAATTTAGATTAAAATTACAGAATTTTCATGCTTTAGCATTTAAGACGCGTCATTTTCCTGATATTTGTATACATAAAGTATTTTGGTAAATATCACCAGTTCAAATAACTTCAATGAAAATTTCAGTAGTAAATAAAATATTGACTATAATAACAAAAAAAAAAGTAGTCCTGTAAAATTATCCTTTACGTTGACTTTATATAAATAAAATTACAAATTTAAGAAATATTTTGTTAAAGTGAGCTGCATTCAAGGATTTTATTCTCTGTAATTATGATTTACGCGGCATATGGTACAAATGACACCCCTACCCAGATTTGTATTCACCACTGATTTCAAATAATAACCAAATTAAAGAAACTTATTAGCTAATTTTTCTTATTATTAATAAAAAGTATAATTTCAATAACAAAAATGAATGAATTTTTTAAAATTTTTGGTTTTCGCAAATGTCAAAAACAAACACATGTGAATTTTAAATGTCAAATTACTACCCCTTATGTAAATCATATTATATTTCATTTTTATTATACTTACCTACCATAAAGGTCAATGTATTGTCGAAATTCCGAAATTTGATATAATATTTTTCTGCTATGAACTGAAATGATTGCTTTTTGTTATTGTAATGCGTTCATGTGTATGCACAAATTGTCAAAACAAAAAAAATATAATAACAAAAAACACTTTTGACGTTTAATATAACAGAAATTTCGGGAAAATGTCAAAATAATAAGATGTAAACAAACAATGAGCTTTACCAAATAATACAAACACTAAAGGACATAAGTAATTTCTATATAGAACCAATCAAAAAGAAAAGCTTTCGGTACAGAAAAATGTGGAAAATATTTTACAATTTTGACATTATTAAATTGTAATTGAAGTAATCCTTTTATTCATTATACACTAATACATTTAAATGTAAAATATTTTTTTTAATTATTACAATATTAAAAAACGCACTTTTTATTGTATATAATTTTCACTTTATTGTCTTTATAGTCCTTAAAAACACTTTAAAGTCTTTTTTTATTTTTACTTAACCATAAAACAATAACAAAAGCTCCTGGCAACCATATGTTTTGAATTATCCTTTTTTTTTAAAAAAAAGGACGATTTTCGAAAGAAATACTAAAAAAGAAAAATTCTGTTTTTGTTTTACTTTTTTGTTTGTTGTGATTTATATGGAAAAAAAATATTGTTTTGAAGTAAAAGAATAGAAACGCGGTTAAGTGGCAGATTTATTCACGTGCCATTTAAAGCTAATTCTTGCTTTTCAAAAAAAAAAAACAGGATTTATTATTATTTATATGTGTGTGAGATTATAGCGCGGTGTGTAATGACAGAAGCATATGACAGCGCAAAATAAAATTCGTGTATACTTTTATTTAAACTATGTACTACATATATCCTTTTAAACTATGTGTATATATCCTTTTTTTGAAAACTAAACACACAATTGGCAATTGTTATAAACACAAACAGATAGGCAGCAAAGTTTAGCTTTTTATGTTTAAGTTTTTGTTTAATCGTTTACAAATTAAATGATTCGTAAAATTTTGTAGTTTTAATTTGAATGGGAATTATTATATTTATTATTTAATTCATTTTTGGTTTTTTATTTTTATTATAAACACACACACAAAAATTGCAGGATAAAAAGCGGCTAAAAGCAGAAGGTAAAAAGATGTACAGGATATATAAATTTTCTTTTGACTGACAGAAGGATTTTTTGTTTTTTGGTATGTGATGTAATTGTGTATGTGTGATTTGGAGGAGGAAAAGCACATTGAATATAATAATTTTCTTTTATTTGTACACTAATACAAGAGAAATTTTTTGACAGTTCATTGTATTCGAGTATTTTCTGATATTTTATTCAAATCCTTGAATGTGTTTATTAAATTACATTGAGACAAACTGTCATTTTGTCTTCCATTATCGTTATACATATAATTATTTAGTCCTGTGCGAATTTTACCTTCTCCGTAGAAATTTCGTGATATTTATAGTTTAATTTGGACTTACTAAATTTATATGGACTTCGAACCATAAATTTCTGAAGATTTGTTATCAGCAAATTTTTATAACTGGCACGAAACTATAGATTGCTAATTATAATTTAAAGCTGAGTCAACTACTCAGCCACAGTAAGTCTCTATAGGCCATAAATAAAAGAACTTTGTGGTGAATTTTTCCGTTTTTATTTTGATTTGGTTAGATTAATGCGTATTTAATTTTAAATTATTTTCAAATCCTATACTATAATGAAAGTAATGAAGTTGTAAGAAGTAGAACTATTTAAATTCTTAAATGGTTCAAAACTAAATTTTTAATCTTGATACCTATTTTAGTTTAAAGCAGATAAATGTTAGAGTTAATTTCAGTTTAAGCTTAAATACACATGGAATAAAGTTTTATTTAAATCACTTCAATAATTTAAGTGCAACTTTATTCCTTATTATTATTTCCTGCAAATGTCACTAAGTGGCCTTTTGTAAATAATGATGACATTACTCAAAAAATTGATTTTGAAAAGTTATATAAAATTATTAGTAATTAATAAAATAAAGATCACAAATTAATTAGAAATCTTTTGGCAGAATTACCATAAGAAATTAACATTTTATACGATTTTAAATTTACCCGAAAATATTTTCACTTTACAACAAACTCCGTTTTTTCGTAATCAATTTTCATAATTTTGAATAGTACACTCTGTGTAAATTTTAATATGATAAGCTTTTTAAATTAATTTTCGAAGGTGCGCATTTTCATTTTCATTCTAACATTTTCTATATTTAAAGAGCTTTCGAAATCCTTCAATATTTATAATTTTATACTTTCCAGCTGATATTTTTCGAGAAACACTAAATCTTTGTAACTGTATTAGTAAAATTTCTTTAGATGTGTGTATGAATATAAAATTTTATTTATTTGACAAGTGTTGCGCTGTCTTCAAATGTGCGCACAACAAACAAACGAAAAAAAAATATTCATATACTTGGAGATAAAAATCTGAATGGGAAACTTGAGAAATGAAAAGGATATAAATATATATTTAATGAATGTGTATAGGATGAAGTATCCTTGATTTACCATATTTTGTGTAAAGAAGAGCTTTTTAATGAGGTTCTTAAATTTGTAATCTTAATATATGAATAAATGAGCTTTTTGAAAAGGAAATTAAATATAAAAAAAGACTAGATAAAAAAGTAAAATGATTTAATTAATAAACTGTTGATATTCATACATTAAAGTGAAATTTTAGTCATTGTAAAATGGATTATTTAATATAACATTTAAGTTATTAGTTAAAGTTTATCTTTTAGTCATATTCAAATCAGATAATGTTTGAATAAATTGAAGAAAGTCTAATATAAAATTTCTTTACATATTTTTATCCTGATGCTAGTCAAGAATTTAAACATTCCTTAGTCAGCAATTTAGGAATTTCTATAGACAAGACTAAGAAATGATAATCATTCGTGAAGTTATAATTTTATGAGGTTGTGGAGTAATAAAGTCACAATAAATAACAGCACTTCCTGCTCGAATGAAATTTAAAATCTTTAAAAGTGCCAGGTAATAACACCATTGAAAATATGACATACAGCAATTAGTAAATAACTCCATAAAAACAAAATGAAATTATTTCCTTTAGAAAATACTAAACTGTAGCAACTGTTGAAACTGTAGCAACTGTTGAAACAGTTCCTATTCCACTGCCCACCACTCATTAGACGTAGGCATAGTATTCTAGGAGAACCCTACAACTGTAAGAAATTTCGAATTGCAGTACCAGGAAACTCCTCAATTTACCAGATAATTCCTCAACACATACACAGGTATCGTTATCCATTAAAGCTATGCCGCCACCAAACCTAACCTAACATGAGGTAAACGAAGACCTTTCCAACATAAATTTAAATATAATGAAATAATTATTTTATTCTTTTAATTAAATCTTTCGATATGCCCAACAATTTATGTTCGTCAAACTAAAATATAATTTTTCATAAATTTATAATTTCCTACAGGGTGCGGCAAAAGATACTATATGATTTGTTTTTTAAATAAATATTGAATGGAATGAAAAAAACAAAAATTATTTTATGTTATTTTTTTTACATTATTTATGAAAAATAATGTGTGTTAAATGAGAACCGTTTTCTCTAACTTAAAAATGTGCTCTTTTTATAGCATTTTCCATAACTTTGTTGAGTGTTTCTTGTTGTATACGATCAATTTCTTCTTGAATGTTGTCCTTTAGTTGCTGCAAGGTTTGGAGCTTATTCACATAAACTTTGTCTTTGAGAGAGCCGCACAAGAAAAACTCTGGTGCAGTCGAATCAGCCGATCGTGGTGGCCATTTCAAAATCTTCTGTATAGAAAAACAATCTTAGTTCTTTGCGCAATTGTATAGCGTTCTATTTTTTATATTCTCCCAAGTTTAATTTTTGAAATAGAAAAAAAAAATGAAATTGTTTGCGCAAGCAAAAAAGTTACAAATTTTTTACATCATATAGTTACTTTTGCCGCACCCTGTACACCTCAAAAATTGTAATATAAGATTCCGTAATAATGATAATATAAATCTAAATACGATAGTTTCATCTGGTTTGGTTTTTGCAAAACCCTCAAAAACTAAACAAACATAATATCATTAGTCCAGTAATTAAAATATTATCCACTCAAAATAAAGGACTAAAAAGGAAATTTATATTAACATACATACATACATAATATATTAATATAATTATAACATTTTTAACGACCCAAAATCTCTCTTCATTTAGCACTTTATAGATTAAATTAAAATTTTGTTTTTCCTTTATATTATGTCATTTAAAATAGTAAGCTTTGTAAATGGGTAGCATTCCTAAACAATATATGGAAGATAATGTTCGCAGAAATATGATATTCTGCAGCATTTATCTAAGTCTGGAATAGTCAAATTTTCTTTGTTATACATTGTTTTTTTGTAGAATTATATTTATGTATGTTTATGTAAATTATTCCATAGGTGATAATAAAGTAAATGACAACATGAATGTCAAAGAAGAAAAGTGATGTCATAAATGGTAAAAAAGACTTTTATGATATTGGGGATATAAAGGAAAATTAAAATAATAAAGTTATTTTGGAAAATGGGATCAAAATGTTTTTGATGCAATTTAAGATTTATTTATGAAAAATGGCATCTGCATTGAGATTAATTAGTAATTGATTTGTATATTTTATAATATTGTCATTTTATAGAACCTTTTTCGAAGAAGAGGAATTGAATGCCAGGAAAAATTTAGGTTTAAATGATAGATTAAAATATGGAAGTTTTAATTAATTTTTAGGTGCATCAAAAATGTTTTAGTTTTTCTACATAATTCAGCAAAACATTTTAAATAATTGCACTGGCAAATGATAATCCATATTACAGTATCATGACACGCAAATTGTTCCCGAACAAATCTTTCCATCAAAAAATAGTTTTAGCGACAAGTGTTTTCCACTTGATTTATTTATTTGCGACAGATTTTCATCATGACAAATCTTTCCGACGACATGTCTTTTTTTCTTGATGGGAAAAGCACCAAGAGCTTGTCGATCTATTGTACATTTATAGCTCCTTTTCCTACAGTTTCATATATTTAAAAAAGCTTATGATATTTGAACGATCCATATTGGCCATTTTAACCTAAAAGTTGTTGTCTTCTCCTTGCTACTGCCTAGCAATTGCAGAAAATATGTTCTGGCATTTCTTTGTCATTTAGACAGAGATGGCAGATGACTGTTACAGCTAGATCCATTTTGTTGAGATGGTAATTTAAATTTAAAGGACTTTGTCCTGCTGTAGTTATGATGTCCATTTTACTGAGTTTTAGTGTATCTTTCAATTTGGTTTTTGATATTAAAAATTTTGGTAGTTTGTTCCATCAGATTTTGTGGTCTTCATTCATCTACGTAAAATGACGGTCCTCTTGGTTTACCGCAGACCGGTTCTGGTCCAATGAGTTTTGTGTAATCATTTATATAATTTCTATAAATTTGCAAGTAGGTGGATAATTCAAACAGTCGGTGTTAATTATTAGTGAAATTGTGCGGATTCTGCACAGCTACCTATGTGCTTATATCTAATATCGGTAACTCTTAATCCATCTATTAAATATTTTTATTTGATTTATCAGTACATAATTCAATTCTTACTTATGTGCTATTTTAATAAGAGTATGAATCGTGCAGGAAATATAATAAAAAAAATAATTTAGCCTTTTTGGAATACATAGGATTTTGCAGGTATCCCATAATATATATAGAGCTTCTGAACCGTTTCTTTTTAATTCCAACAAGGACAATCTTTAACAAGTTACTAATTATATAAAAGTAAACTAATGCTACGTGATATAACAGCAAATAATACTGGCCTGGACCTTCTGGTGTTTTCCAATGGCTCCTTTAGCACGCATTTGACCTGAATAATCCTTTAACCACCCAAAAAATAAAAAAACTCAGTAATGAATACTATTTTTTTTTTTACTTTCAATTCCGCAATAAACAAAATTGCCTGAAAATATTTAAATTTTTGATATTTCTGTATACAAAATTGTTGTGTATTTAGTTTCTAATTTGTTGTGAAAAATTCCATTATTTTTGTATAAAGTGTTGACCTCCTGAAGTTTTGTAGATGAAAAATTGATGAAGCACAAAACACATGAAAAAATTATAATCATATAGAAGGCAACAAAAATAAAATAAAAACATTTTGGTTCATTACACAATCATGTCACTTGAAAATGTTTGCCTGCAATGCAGTTTTATTATAGAACTCACCATAATTCGTTTTATTTTTATTTATTTTTATTATTTTTTTGCGAGAAGCATGTCATTTTTACTGGGACTTTCAATAAACTTTATAAATATTGTTGCTGGCAAACTGCAGCGTTTTATATATTTTAAGTTAATATTTTTCATTTATAATGTGATCATATAGTAAATTTGTTAGTTATTTCATAGAAATATAAAAAGTTTTTAAAATTAGTTTTGTGTACACAAAAAAAAAGAATTTCAATTTTTCAAAATTTTATTCGAAACCACTAATATTCCAATTAAATTTTTCCTTTATGAAAATAGAAAAAGTAATAATAATTTTCATGGTCATAATTACAATATGATACCATCAAAAAACAACAAAACATTTTGACTTTTATATAATCATTAAATAAAGTTTTCATATATTTTTTTTAAACCAAACTCATAATAATAACTATGAATTTCTATAATTATCCTTTTAAAATATAATTGTCCTTTCATTTTTGAAGACTTTTTCTTCTGGGCTATCATCTGAGTTTGATTAAAATATAATAATGAAAAAAGTATTAAACTTGATTGGCTAATGATAAGATAAAAAAATTATCATTTATGCAATTATAAAATGAATGTCACCGCATGCAAATCTAATTTCTCGTGTTATATTTTTTTGGTAATTTTTATTGTATTAAGGAAAAAGGACATTATTATACATATACAAATACGTTAAATGGTAAAATTTCATTAAAGTTTATGTTATGGAAAAGTTTTACAATTTAATAGAAAATGCGATAATTTCATTTCTTTGGGTGATTATATTTATATATAATTTTTTTTTTTAAATAACAATATTAAAATGACAACTTTTCGTTAAGATTAGAATAATCAATTTTTTGTTTTTGTGTTTAACCTATTGAACAAATAATATTTGAGTTAATTTGGGATATTTAAATTTTATGTTTAAAAGTTATTTTATGTGGAATTAAAATTTAGATAAAATTCATAAAACCGCAAAAGAATCAAATGATTACCATAAAAATTATTAGAATGAATGAAAAAGGATTTAGGATCGTTCTAGAAAAATAAAGATAAATAGCGTTGAAGTCGATTAAGTCCGCAAATGCAATTAATGAAATCGAAGTATAGCGGACATTAATAAAGGTAGTTCCCAACATCTAATTGAATTAATTGGTTAATATTCAATTGATTTCATTTATAATAGCCATTAAAATGTCTAAACAAATCCATTCTATTTAGATTGTAATTGATATATTTTATAAATCAATTCGAAAATGTATTTTAATAATGCATTCAAAAATGCATTTTAAAAATAAATTCCGAATACATTTTTTGGAATGTATTTTGTTTGAATTTTCAATAATGAATTTTACTTAATTTTAAATGAAAATGTATCAAGAAAGCGGATATCGTGATCGATTTGTCTTAGTGAAACATGATCTACACTTTTTCCAAATGTCATTCAGAAAGTATTAATTTTAATTCAGAAAGTATCAAATGTAATTCATAGTAATCAGTTTTAATTACACAGAAAAAAATAAACAATATTAAAAATTTACATAGCAGATAAGAAATTTATGGTTAATATTATTCTAAGTAAATTATTAAATTAAAAGCATTCAGACTTTCAGCAGACATTGAAATTGCAGTTAACAACCGACAGGCATGTCTTTCATTGTTAAAGCTGTACTTTACAGTGTTGCACAGCACCAATCTTTGTTCCATCATGTCAGTACCTGCAAAGTTTTGAACCAAATATTCTCAATTACAATTGACGCTTTTTGAATTAAAATTGATTAATCTGAATTATAATTATTGATCCTTTCTGAATTACAGTTGGAAAAGGTGTAGTAATACATTCACTGCATACAATATGAATACATTTAGTTCTAGCTATTTATTATTACAAATTTAAATCCATTTTCTGTATTATTTTATGATCGTATAATAGCTAGAGAACTAGCACCTAGCCCCATATTTACATCGTTAATTTTCCCATTAGTCATAGAAATTTGTGTCCAGACTCCTTTAAACTTACACAACATGGAATTGAAGGTTTATCAATTTTTTTTTCGAAATCCTAAATCATATAACGACCGAAATTCGAGTTTTCTTGCTCGCACCTGCTGTTATTCTATTCCTACTTTTAATAAGAATATTTGTGTTATAGCAGGTTGATAATGAGAACATTTTGTTAGGGTTTTTAAAATGACACATCCCTTTACTCAGTTTACTAACAGTTCAGTTTTCATACAACTAAAATCTTTTAAAATCATTACCATTTTTTTTTAAAGAAATGACGCATTGTTGCCTGACCATCAATTCCATATGTTTAGTGAATTGATAATTACTTCGAACATAACCAAAGTAAATCTTTATGTTAGACCCTTTATTCCATAAATTTTAAATTAAATCATTTAGTTATTTTTTATTCAGCTCAGTTAATATTTAATCTATACTCATAAAAATCCTTTTTAATTACTAATTCTTTTTTCATTTTTTTTTTAAATATCTTATTCTAATCAACGTTTTACAAATCTTACAATCCTGGTTTTCTTTTCACAAAAAAAAAAAAACAAACCAAAATAAAAAAGGATCAAAAAGAGTTAATTTGTTATTTTTCTTATTACTTTCCCCCTTCTGTTTATTATCAAAAATCTTAAAATGAAATATTAAAACTCTAATTAAATAATTTATAGAAATTTAAAAGCACGTTATTTTTTAACCCAAAACAAATTAATTTTTCAAAGATAGTGTAATAAAAAATGGAAGAATCCAATCAAAACAGAAATGAAATTAAATAAAAATCTATAAAATATTAATAATATTGAACCAATAAAAATTCTACTATTGGGTTTTAATATAAATTAATTTTTTTATTTCACTTTAATTTTGAAAAAGGACATAAAAAGGAATATTGAAATATATATACATATATAAATTAAATGTTTCATCTTATTAAGTGTTCAAGATCAAGTACACAAAGTCCCAGAGACGTGCAAGTACCCCAATCAATTTTATTAATTAAAATCAAAAGAAGTACGTACCTATCCCTTTAATTTTGAAAACAAGAATATTTACTATATAAATTTTACATATACATATATAAATATACTCAAAGGATATCAATTCTACATTAAATACCTTTTCATAAAAAATTTCGAATTGGTAAGGATAAGAAAAAAAAATAAAATATATTGTGGTATAAGGATGAAAAATAATTGGTATGATTTTTTTTTTTGTTTTGTTAAGGAAATATATAATTTTTTTTTTTTTCATTTATAGTTAAATGGATTCTTTAAGGATATAACAGGAGAAGAAAGAAAATTAAAACATAGATATAAAAAAAAATTAAATTAAGAACAAAAAAACTCAATAATACAGAAATTAATTGAAAGAGAAACGCACCAAAACAACACGTAGATTTCCCAAAGGATATAAATAGAGTATATACTGTGGCTGAAAATAAGGAGTAAAAAAGGATATAAAAAAAAAAAAAATTTTTGTTTTGTTTATATTTTTATTTGTGGTTTTGATAATATTTTTTTTTTTTTGTGGTGGATTATAATTTTTTTTTTATATTATTAATTTACATTAAGAAAAGTGCGATGTTTTTCAAATATTTTGTTCACCATTGTGAATTTTTGATAGTTTACAATCAAAGTGGGAATGTGAATAATAAAAAGTTGAGATGTATTCTTTCGTTAAACGTTAATATAAAAAATTTCTGTAATATCAATCAGGACTTTTTTTGTAGACTGTATTTTTATAACATTTCTATAAATTTGTGATAAATATTTCTCTATACTTGGTCTCATTGTAATCAGCAGTGTTGGAACACAGGAATAACATTTTCTATTTCTAAAATTTATTCAAGACTTTCATATAAGCTTTGAAGTCAGTCTTCCAGTCTCTTTTAATAACGATTTTGAAATTTACTGACTAAATTTATCTTCATAAATTTCATTGGTATAGCAATTATTTAAATTGTTGTTAGTATATAAATTTTATTTGAATTCTAATGTGGTGCCCTTTCTCGTGGTGCCCTCAAGATGAGACTAAATGAAAAAGGTTGGCCCAAGGAAAAATGACACAATTCCTAACCCTTACCCGTTAATATAAATACATTTTTTTCTTTTAAGATAACAATTTTTCTTAATATTGCTGAATTATATATGTTGGTTAAGAACTAATCACACACTGCTGCCAGGTGACAGTTACACCTAACACTAGGCTACTATTTGGCCTATAGATATCCTTTTATTTGGAAAAACAACTGTAACCTCTGCTATTGAATTCAGTTCGTTTCATTGCCACTTCTTTGAAACTAAAGAAAAATTCTCTTGAATCCTTAATCTACTTCTGATATTATTGCTTCCAGAGCTTTACTCTATTTTTTTAACTACTCCAATGTTTGATGTCCTCTTCAAATGTCATCTGGCTTAAAGACTATAAGTCTCTTCAGAATTTTACTCAATAGATCGTCATGATACTTATCCGATTCCTCTTATTTAGCTGTAATAAAATCTTTGTTTTGTCAATATTTATCTTTAACAAAATGGTTATAATTACTTTGATTAGTGGTTAAATTTAACATCAAATTTATCTCAAAGCCATTATTATATAGAAGATATTCGAAAATATACAAATTTATTGGCTACAATCTTCATTGATACAATTAATAACTTAAATTTGTTTAACTTATCATTAAATTATTATTTAAAACAAGAATTTTCTTTTCTTCCTTCGTTCACTAATCAACTAAAATACCACCAAGAGTTGTAGAAAATCCTATGCAATTTAATACAGAATTATATATATTAAAAGTCC
Organism: Rhamphomyia laevipes; assembly: GCA_963920725.1. NCBI lineage: Eukaryota > Metazoa > Arthropoda > Insecta > Diptera > Empididae > Rhamphomyia > Rhamphomyia laevipes. The sequence continues at coordinate 7,792,495 of OY987259.1, forward strand.
TTCATTAAACTTATATACACTCATTATATCCTTTCAAGTATGTATACAAACAAAAAAAAAACTCTACATCAAAATCTAAATTAAAGTAAAGAATTTTTTTCTGTTTTTTAAATCCTTCTTAATATTTACTACAATCTACTAAAGAAAGGATAAAAAAACAAACCAATTCCACTCACATATATATAAAATATGAGCAGGTGTAATTGAATATAAAATTACCTTTAACATGGATTAATATTTAATGAATTTTCTTCCGTTTTTTACTGCTATTACTAACATATGTGTAAGTTAAATGCGTATATATATAGAAGATAAAATACATTGTTAGGTTAGCTTTTACATATTATATATAGAAATAATAAGCAGGATGCAATAAGGATACGATGTGCAAGTAAAACACTTTAAATATTGTTATTTTTTGCTTGCTTATTATTTTTTTTCATTTACACACAATATTTCAATTTTTATAGTACCAAAAGTTTTCTATCCTGTTTCGTTTACATATATACATAAAATTTTAAAGGGCAAACATTTTTTGTAAAAGGCTTCAAATTATTTTAGCTTATTTTCGTAATTTAGACTATACTGAACTTTGTGTAATTTAATTTCGTGATGTAATTTGTATAGGTGTTTGCTAACAAATCATTAGAATTAAGATAATTTAATTTATGATTTTCTGAGTCCCAAATCTTAATACGGCTTTGAAGATGTTGAAATTGATGATTTACTTGCAAAAGGCTGCAAGAATGCCTGTATATTCTATATTCTAATAGAATTTATTCCGAAAATAATGGTAAAGTTTGCGGTTAGTTAATGTATTCTTGGAAACATGTGTGACATCTAACTAAAATATGTTAGCCAATATTGTCTAAGAAAAGAATGGAGTCGACCTTATACATGAATAGAATGAATTGTGTAATAGTCATAAGTCTTATGGATGATCGAGAGGCACGTTTTTTCTCGAAATCTCTATATTTGTTGTGTGTCTGTGGTAGTAGTGATGTGACTAATGATCGAGTTACAAGAAACACTTCAGAATTGTTATACAAAAAAGGTTTTCTGCAATTCGCGGAATTACCTCTGTTAACGATGAAATTCTGTATTAAGTATTTTTTTAATAAATTGTTAGGAATAACGTAAGGAAATGTTTAAAATATTATGAATCCAACGAAAGATTACGAATACTGGGGTACAATTTCATTTATAATTTAAAGTATAAATAAATTTCGTTCAATTTTATGTATTTTGAGATATTTCTAAGTAAAGTTCAGTTTAATAAATAACTCATTTTATAAAAAAAGATAGTTAATTAATATTAAAGATTTAAAAGTCCCAGTACGAACTATATAAATCTTATTTTTACATGTATAAAATTGTTAATTTAAGAATTTAGATTTAACTTTTTGTATAAAACTTTCTGTATATCAATTTTAATCATTGATTTTATACTTAACAAAGCTTGAAATGATTAGAAACTTTTCTGACAATATATTATGTTGGTCAATATATAATTTAATATTCAAAATTTTATGTTAATAATTGATAAAAAAAAATCTTCCTCTTTTAAATATTCTAATTGATCCTCCCAATGAAAACTTTTTTTTTTACCTATAAATTTTCAAAACTTTATGGACAAACTTTGTAAAAGAAAATTGTCAGTCCAACAAAAAAAAAAAAAATACTGAAATATCTTATATTTGGGTCCCCCCTTTAAACTTTTCAACAATTTTATAATATACATAATTTGTTAAAATGAAAATTGGTATCACAACGATGCAATTCTATATTATTATTAAACAAATTTGATGATAGTTGTTCTTCTTGTTGGTCCTTATTAAACAACACACAACAACAACCAAAAAAAAAAAAAAACGAAACAAAATTTTTACTCCGACTTTTATGGGTGCATCAAGTTAACCACATATAAAATAAAATACATCTGGTGCACAACCAAAATATTAACAAAAAAAAAAAAAATTAAAATAAGAAGGAAAATTATTTCCATTTTACCCAGGACAAAACAGGACATTAGTGACTCTATGCGGTTTCACTATAATATTATGTTTTGTATAACCATCATTGTAATTTGTAAGTTGAGAGAAAATCATGGGTAATTTTCCAATGTTTTGCGTATATATAAATTTTAATGAATAAATAAAGTTTGTAAAAAAAAATTTTAAATTTCTTTTGGAATACATTTTCTTTTAAATATTTACTTACGAAAGAAAATTGTTATAGTTTTTTTTATCAGAAATTTTGTATTGGTTTTTGTATATTAATTGTCGTTATTAATTACTAAAATTATGTATCACTTACATTTACATTATTGAACTGAATTATTTAAAAAAAATTACTTACATTCCTTATTTAGTCCTGCAGGTTCCACTGTAATTAGAAATATTCAAATTATTTGTCATATTATTTTGATGAAATGAAGAATTTAATTATTGACAATACAGGCCAACTGTGAATAATGGCATATATTCTTTCTGTAATGTGGGTTTAACACAAATAATTTAAATTATATAATGCTAATTTGAAATTTTAGTAAATTATTCCCAATCAGTAAAAAAATAATAAACGGGAAAGTTATTTGAATGTTTCATAATTAAAGAATCATGTCCTATTTTTCCAGACAATTCCAAAAATTTCCTAATATACAATTCAGTCCTCTATATAAATGTCAGCTGAAAACGACGTCTCCTGGCTTCAAGAATAGTTTTTTTTCGGTAGACAGTCGTTTTACAGAAAATTACATTTTATATCAGATAAGTATAGTAATTCTTAAATTGACGTGAACCGAAATTTACAAACTTCTAATCATCTCTTAATCTCAATAACTCTTAATCGAAATTCGTGTAATTTACGATATAGAAGGTATTTCAAGTTTAACTCTTGGAAACCCAGAATCAAGATTATTTTTTATCTTTCACAAAATTGGGTTGCCCATCAAACATAATGTTTTAATTTCCTTCGTCTTAGATCAGCAATACTTAAATTAGGGGCCATTACCGAAAATTAAGTAACCAAATTTTATAATGAAGTGATGAGAACTCCGTTGAATGTTATTAATTTTTTGTATATCTGCACTACTTTTTTTATTTATTTTATTGATGTTTTCAAACCTTGATGTTGATGATATCAAACATTTTTATAAAATTTTAGCTAATTATGGAATATTTCTTAAATTGTAATCTTAGCAACCTCAAAAAATTGGGGTCGTGAAAATATGTCTTATTAAAAATTATATAAAGATTATCTTTATATATTTTCCATATTTATAGTTCAAATTTATAGAGCCCCTTTTGTTAGACGTTAGACTGTTAGACACAAAATCCACTTATCTAAATATTACCATAACTTTTTCACCTTCTAATCTTTCTAACCTTAAAAAAGTTTAACCAAAAACAGAAAGTTTAAAACACTTTTTAGCTATTGAAAATTCATTTTAGTCAACACTCAATAAATTTTACTTAACAATAAAAGGATGTGTTAGGACATGATGTTAAAAAAAAAACTCATAATCTAAAACCGAAAAAAATAAAATAAAAAATTTCTAATTTTTATTTTATTATTCCATTTATTCAAAAATTTCATGTTTTCCTATCTGATCTATACACAATGATTCTATGACATCAAAATGAGCTTTTAAGGAGTCACGAACATGGCATGAGTTTTCCGACATCATCACACTCCATTTGCATATTTTATTCGATTTTATTTCTATCGTCATCATCATCATCATCATTGTGAATATTATATGGACTGGTTACCATAATATACCTAGACATTTCATTTCATTTTTTTTATGGATGTTAAACGTATTTCCAAAGAAAAACCAAAAATGAAACAGTCATAAAAAAATTTATTATGAAGGCTAGTTGGAAATACTTTTTTTTTGTTAATATTTAAAAATGTGGTAAAGAATTTAAGGTTTTATTAGTATTTTTTTTTTTTGCAGGAGGAAGCGGAAATGCAGTTGAATATATAAATGTATACAAAAATATCAAAATTGCAAATTTATAAGACCACAAATTATTACCAAAATTGTACGTGCCTGTACAACAAAAAAAAAATTCATGACTGTAAGTTAACGATAAATTTTATAAAAATATTGGCAAAATATTTAGAATTTAGATAGCAAAAAGTTAAGTTTTACCTGAAGTTTGGTATATAAAAAAGATAGGGTAAAAATGTATTATGTAAATAAAATATTTAGAAATTTGATTTCTTTATTAAACGGAATTTATTTCACTCGAAGGAAGTTGTTATTTTAGGTTCTAATATTTAAAAGCAAAAAAAAAAAAAAAAAATTAAATTTGATCAATTTTTATGTACACAAAATATTTCGATATTGTGACAAAATGACTGCAAATAGAACTATAGTTTAACCCCATATTAGTAATGTATATATCATACTATTATAACTAAAAATTACCACTTTGCAACTCAACTTTCGAGCATAATTTCGTATTATTTTTCAATTAATATTTACAAAGAATTATTTAACTTATCATAAAATAATGCTTTGATGTTGTAACATAACTTGTAATAGAATGGTAAACTTTAGATTATTAAGTATAATATTAGGTGCTATTCAGACATGAGCTGTAACTTTTCTCCTATAAGCCAGAGATTAAAACAAATTGAACCTTATTATGTAGAACTCAAACAAACCACAGATACCAAGAATAAATTAACTTTCCAAGTATGGACCGCGACAATTGAATGTTATGAAGCCAATTCCAAAATCTCAAACAAATGCTAAGAAATTTTTATTCATAAATTGCATTTACATTAATTTGTCATTGGAATTAATCTACTCATCCTTGAAACACGTTTTGTGTCATTGCTGCGCTCTCAGACATAAATCATTTAAGTTTTCGGAGTATCAGTGTATGGACCTGTCTCAATGAATCAGGACAAGTTATCAGGAGGAAGGCAGGAAGGATGGACTGAAATTTTTGAAGGGTTAAATAAAAATATTTTTAATGTTGTCATTGTCATTTTTTTTTAACACATTTTTTTAACTTTACAAACAAATAATTTCAAACCAATTTTTTTATATTACTGGAAATATTTGATTTATTATTTACATAGGAAATAGAGAAGGAACTATTAACTAACTAACAATTGACAATATCGTTTATATTACTTTACAATCTTTATGATACGTTTCTTTTAAAGATTAAAATAACTCAATATTGTTAACATAAATTGTATATTTCGTATATGAAAAAAACCCAGTCCATTAAAATCTGTTAGCACTCAACCCTTTCATAAATATCTAAATAATCATTAAAGTTCTACCATAATCTAAAAAAAATTTATGATAATATTGTTAACACTTCTGGTGTCATATATGTAAAAGGTAAATTGCGGTATGTGATGTGTAAGTCACATAATACCATTTTTATATTAAATATTTATAATACTTAATTGTCTCAAATGTACCCAAAACGATATTATGGTAAATAACTTTATATCCTATTATTATCCATATACAAAATTTGTTTATATACATACACTCTTTACCAAATATATATATTTACACTCAATATATAATGTGTGTTATGGTAAATTGGTCTTAAAAGATATTAATAAATATTTTATAAAATGTCCTATGGGAAAAATCGCTAAAGGATATATTCAAAAAAAAAAATTATTTTACCACACAAAAACTATTAGAAAATAATGATGAAATAATTGCCTTAAGATGGAAATTTTATTAACTTTATATTCCTTTCGTTTATTTAAGGATACAAATTTTTAACTAAATTGATATTTTGTTTAAGGAAATCATGATTAGCATAACTGGAAAAAGAAAATTATAAATAAAATTTTGATTGAGATTTGAATTTACATAATTTTTAATAAATATTTATTTCCATTTTTTTATCTTAATTTTGTAGGATGGTATTAATATACATAATTCTATAATTTGAAATTTTCAAGTTTGTGGAATCATGTTTCATTTAAGTTGGTCATAATTTCACTGAATAATGTAATGTGTAATATATTCATAATTAAATTTTGAATTTTTGAAATTTTGGTTCACTTGCATGAGTTTAGTACCAATACAGTTAAATGATTCATAATTTTTATAACTAAATTATGTTCCACCTATGTGAGAAATGCTTCCAAAAACACGAAAATTTAAAATGATTGAATTATGTTTCTCAACCCAAAATAGGCCATTCTGTTGTACCATAATATATTGCCTCCTATATTTGATTTTGATGTATTATTTATGAAATTATATCCTTAAAATAATATATTTTTTTTTTAAATTTTGGAAAATAATTGACAGAATTACGAATGAAATATTATAGTTTAACTTTACTCACAAATTTTCCAGAAAATTTTCAGATTTGAGATAAAAAATTGATAGTAGTTAAATTATAGTTATCCAATGACATATTTTGTAAAGGAAACAATTTTTACCTATCAATCTAAATTGTATACTCTTTGAGAACTTTTCCACTTTGAAAGGCTGCAATTTTTTTTAAAAAAAATAACTTAGCTTTGTGATTACCCTGTAATTTATAACAAAAACTTTGTTGTTAAAAATTTATGTTCGGCAAGTTTTGTTTTTCTCAATTATTTAGATTTTTCTGAAAACAGCTTCGTCCATTTTACATCAAAGGACATTGTAAATTTTGTATAATAATTTGTAATTTAACATATTTAATTTATAGAATCTTCAAGAAAATGATTGTAATTTAAGTTTTCAAATTCGGGACTTACATATATGAGCAATACAAATTTGTTTTATACAATTTTGATGACTATACAATTTAAAACTTTCTTATCTGTTTACCACCAAAACTTAAAAACTAAACTAAACTGAATGCCTTAACGAAATAAACTATCTGTAGCCTGTAAACGGTCTACGGAAATCGTATAGATTTCCTTAACACTATACGAAATGGATTTAAAATCCATGCTAGAGTTCACAAGAATGTGAAGTAGAAAACTCTAACCAACTAACCAAACTGAATTCATATATTACAAAGAACAACTTAGGTTATTATATTTCCTCTTCCTAGAAGCCACATAATGACAATATTTATATATATATTTTTTTATGACATATTAAAACTTGATAAAATGTTAAATTTTAAGGCAATTTGAATATAGGAAATAACAGAAAAAAACTTTTAACACTAAAACTTTCTTCATTAATGAGGCCAGTAATTTGTGGTACTATAACTATAATAATTTAACAAAAAAAAGTTTTTTTTGTTGTTGTTGCTAAACTAGTTTTAATCTAGAATATTATATAGTTATCAAGAATCAAAATTCTTATAAAGACTTTAGAGACAAAACCATAAAAAAGATTTTAAAGTTTTCTATATAATATTTCTGCTAGTCGTACAATCTTTTCAAGTAACTATACTATAAAAAAATTCAAATTTTTTTAGTCAAATAATATTTTTACTACAAAAAAAAATTACAATGTTTCTAAACATAAAATAGCTATAAATTTCAAATTCAACATATCTTTCTGTCATATATATATCCTTAAGCTCGTCGGATTACTGGATACATTTTTTATATATATTTATTTAATCGTATATATTTTTATACTTTAAGTACTTTAATGATGATTTTTCTTTTTTACATAAATTTCAGTATTTTTGCCAATGTTATTGAAAAACTAGCTTTAGACAATTATTTTATGAACTGTTTTATGCAGAATTGCATATAAAAAATATAAAAAATGGTTGGAAGCGGCCAAACCACGTACCTAGACCGTACGGTCCGTTGTACCCCCTCACGAAACGAAACGTTTACCATTTTTTGTTTCACCACTAATCGTGCCATCCCACTTCCTTTATAAAATTTGACAACTTAGCAGGTTTTTCACTGCTTAATTCTGTTAAATTTCCTACAAAATAAGATCCGAAAAATTTTAATCTTTTATTGGACAGATCAGGGCAGTGACATAAAAGATGCTCAATTGTCTCATCATCTTCAAAACAGCCTCTACAAGCGGTTTCAGTTGTCAGTCCGAGTCGCCCGGCATGTTTACGTAATAGTAAATGCCCCGTGACAGTTCCTGTGTACAATCTGAGAATGGGTTTGGTCATATTCAGAATACTTCTTGATTGTTTAGCGTTGGGTTTACTCCAGAACAGTTTTGTGTGAAGACAACTGTTTAGCAACCCATTCTAACGTGTTTTGTTTTAAAAATTTCTTAATAAGATTTCTTTTTGTACTATACTCTTGAAAAAATTTACCCTCACTAAATATATAGAAAATATTATGTGAAATATGAAGAAAATGATTTGTAGCTAAAATGCGTATATATAAAAGCTACTGTCAGAAATATTAGACTTTTATCTACAATTTTCGTATATAAAAAAAAACTCGACTTTTTTCAATAAACACTAAATATGCTATGCGTAGCCGAGCTAATTTGTAGTAGTTTAATATTTATAAGCATGACGTTAATTGTGTTTGTATAGTGTGTAGCTCTGACAACATATTTTAACGTTATTAATAAAACAGTAAACTGAAAATAATGCTACGTTACGGACGCAGTTTTAAATTTTACATCAAGAATTTCTAATATCAAAAAATAATTTGGTAGCCCATTTACTAAATGTGTACATACTTGAATTCATTGTAGTATTTAGTAACGATGGCAAAAATTAATGCTGAAACCAATCAGAGAGTCAATGCCGGCAGAATAATATGGAAAATTTGCTTTTAAAGTTAAGATTTATAACATTTACATGAGAGTAAGATGTAAGTATGAAAGTAAAACATATTTAAAAGTAATAGGTTTGAAAATTATATTATAAAAATGGTGCTCAAAATCCAAAACCGAACATTATCGAAATAGCTTAGAAGAAACTTATAATGACGAAGTAAAAAGGGCGCAGAACAGAAGAATATAGGGTTGTCGTACAAGGAGTTGAAAGTTAGGAGAGAAAAAATAAAAATTAGAACAAAATTAAAATATACAGACAGACAGACAGACAGAAAATTTTTAACATAAAATGACGATTTTTTTTTAAAAAAATGCCTTTAAAAGTGACTTAAGGAATATTGTAAGGCAATACCGCTAAGCTTTGTTATTCGAGAACATTTATTTGGTTTTTCAAATAAAAAAAAAAAGGATATTTTAGATTTAGAAAATTGGTTAAAGCGAGGAATATCAAGACATTTATATACAATTTTTTTTTGTGCAAAACTTTCTTTTATTGAGTAATTTATGTTTCGAACAACAATTTATGAAAGTTTTTTTTTTTTGAACGCATAACATATGTTGCATTATATGCTGAGACAAGTGCGGATAAAAATACAAAAATAAAAAAATACTACGTTTCCTTAAACTGTTGGCAAATAAATTGGACGTGTCTTGTTTTACTAAAGGATAATTTTCTTTTTTTTTTTTGGTAGAATTAGTTTCTGGAGGGTCGTTTTCGTTAGATATAGTTATTTTACTTTTGAAATTGGATTATTAAATTTTATATTTGCTGATTATGCACTCAATTTATGCTAATTTTATCATATAACGAATATCTTTTAAATAAAAAAATATTCAATTCTTCGAACAATAACTAAATTTTTAAATTGCTGACCAAAACAAGTAATCCATTTTTCTATTTTGTACATAAAGTAATAAAAACCAAATCGAAAACATTTACAGTCTTTGCAAGCTGTGATCAGGATATTCTTAAAAAGAATAAAAAAAAAAAAAAAAAAAAAACTATTATATTTCGAGAAAACTAATTACGAACATTTTCAATCAGAAAGTGATCTTTTTAAAATAAAACTTTTTCTCTGATTCCGTTAAACTTTGAAACTTTTATGCGATTATTTACCAAAAAAAAAAAAAAAATGAAGAAAGTTTTTGAAGAATCTTTTAAAAAACTAACTTTATATAATCATACAGAAGACAATAGACAACGTAAAGAAAGTGCATTAGATTTATTAGTGTTGTATCAAATCAAATCTGTGATAAATTAAAGTATCATCACTACAGGAAAAGAAAAAGTTTTTGATTTCCAGGAAAAATGTCAACTTGATAAAGTTTTATAGTTCATTTTTGTCTATTAAATCAATGAAAATTGTAGGTAATTTTCTATAAGAAAACAGTATTGGTTAGAATTGTTCTAAGAAAATTATATAAAAATAACTAAATTTTAAATTGAAGATTGCACCAGATCCGGAGCAATAGAATAAATGTTCGGGCTTTGAAAATTATTAGCAATTCATTAGGACCCAGGATCAATTCCACACCGAGGCATCAATGTCGCTCTAAATTAATTCAGCTTTAATAAAATTTGCAATAATTATGGAAGACTGGGAAATGCTAATGGTTGCGACCATTTATTGAAAACAAATATTTCAGTATTGAAAGCTATTAGCTTTTTGAAATTTTCTCACTTGAAAAGATATTGCAATAAAAATGTCATGAAACCTCTACTATTGAGGCTCTATGCTACTTGGATGAATAAGGGAAAAATATAAATGTCAAAGTCTAGACTCTTATAAGTATTATTATGTCATCTTGGAGCGCTATCTTGTGTGAAAACATAAGTAATATTGTTCAACATTCGGGATGGATATCATAATTTTTGGTGGCCCATACACTATTTTATTGTAGTTTTCGGTGCAATTTTATTAGGCTTTATTTAATATTCAAATAATATTTCGTGAAATTAATACTTTGTGCAAATTCAGATTTATTAGAAGGTAAATTATCTCGAATATCTTAGTTTTATGTCTTAAATTTCTCATTATACGGTCTAATGTTTTAGACCAGTTGTAAAATCCTTACTTTAAGACAACATACTTTACCAAAAATTGTCAAGTATATTTCAGACAAATGAAATGCCAGCATTTGATCGAAAATAACATGGTCGAAAATTTTATGTAAAATTATTTACTTACAATAAAGGCGGATTCATCGTTGCGTATATAATCAGTCGAACTGATTTTAGTGAAACTGATTTCTTTTTAGAATGTTGAGCCAAGGTTCAGCCACACAAAAATATTTTATGACTTTATAGAGAGACATTTATTTGATAAAAAAGTATTATTTATTTGGCAAACTACGATGAATTTTATTTATAATTAAAAATGTGCTGCATTAAGTTCAATATAAATCAACTTTTTCGGAAAGAGAAATAATTTCGAAAATAAAAAATTCAAAAATTGAGAATTTCAAATTTTCAAATCGTCGGTTTCTAGCCGCAACGATGAATCCGCCCTAAAGCTTTTGCAGAAAAATCAATTTTCTCTAATTATTTTCAATTTTTTTCAATATTTCAAATTTTAGAGTTTGTATTTACATTAAGTAAGGTATAGCATTTTTTTTTATATAGCTATACCGTATCAATTTTCAAATACCCAACTTTTTTGGTTAATTCCAAAGAAGAAACTCATTTTTTTAACATCGAATGGAAACTGATTTTGAAAAAAAAAAAACAATGTTTTTTTCATTTTATTGAAGTGCCTGCCATAACAATGTTTTTTAGATTGATTTTTAGAATTGTATTAAGCCCTATAAGCTTGTAAAATTTATTTAAGCTGGAAACTCTCCTTTCCAGTCACCCGTGCTGTAATTATCACATTAAATTGATACTACTTAATGATACTTCGTGATTCGACTACAATTCTAGGAACGCTGAAAATGCATATTTGTGTCAATATCGTATTTCAGCGCTGACAGTAGACATTTGTCGTTCGGCACTGTGATTTCAGCGTCATATAAAAATCGTTTCATTTTCTATTTATTTATTAATATTAAAAAACTATTTTACAAAACTTATTAACTAAATTCATTTTGTAATTAACTTAAAAATATACTTTTAAAAAATCCATCCAGACTAAAATATTTTCTGTTATTTTCTAATTTAACAATTATAAACTTTTAATATGACATAAAAATATTTGCAATAAATTTAAATTTCGACTTTACATACGACAGAAATATAAAACAAAAATTCCTCCTCAAAGTTGGTGGGTGGATATAAGACAAAAAATATTATAGTTTATTATTTACCATAAATAATTTCAAATACTGAGAAAATTCAAATAAAATTACAAATCACTGGACCGTTCGACCAAATAAAAACAACTCTCATAATTATAAACAAAAAGAAAAGTTAACATAAAATTCCTTCTACAATAATAACAAAAACAAAAAAACTCTGAAAAACTCCTAAATTTTAACACGTTAAGTTGACTGAATTAACAAGGATTGTAAGTTGTAAAGGATTGTTTTTCTGTTTCTAAAACTATTTTTGTTTATAAATATTCGACTAACAAAATTCCGAAACTTTTGGATAATAAATTCCAAACGAAATGTTCACCAAAGGTGGCAATAATAATATTGTTTTTTTTTGTGTTGTTTTTTTTTGTGTTATAATATTGTTTTTTTTTGTGCTGTTGTTTGTTGGGATAATTTTAAGGATATTTTCATTTTATTATAACCAAAAAAAAAAATTATTTAATTTTAAAAAACTTGCAAATTTATTGTTAGAAAATATTAGAATTGCAATTTGTTGTATGAAAGTCATTTAGAATTTTTTGTTTTTTTAGAAATGATTAATTTTATTAATTATGAAGTTTTACAGGTTATTTGTAATTTTTTTTTATATATTAAACGACATAAATATGTCCTGTGAAAGGATTACAATTTAGTTAAAAAAGTTTTTATGTTTTCTAATGTTGCATATTAAATGGATACATTTAGTCAAATTTAGTAAATTTGTAGATTAATTCATAAATCAATATCGCACTCGAATTTCGGTATTGTAATTAGCTTATTTATGAAAATTAATTTATACCGAATTAGGTCCAATAAAATTGCAAACTAAAGTGAAAGAAAAATAATTTTTAAAGTTATTTTTAATTACTTCTATCACAATTTTGAGAAATAATTTTAAGGATTTATTTTCCACAGTATCACCAAATATACTATTGAATTCGGTGCTGTTCAATTTCAAAACTAATTTTAATAATTTTCATTGCTTATTTTTTAGTCACTTATTAACAGCGACTTGCAATTGCAACCACACGTACAAACAAAGAACTGATTTATATATGTAAAACAAGGATTGGAACATATTTGGAATACAAAAATATAACTCTACCAAACATGGTAATAACGATTGGTCACCAATAAGTCTATAGGTCAATAACAATTAGCACATACCTTTGCATATTCTACATACAAGCATACCAAATGAATATATCCCAGTATTAAGAGTTTGTATGTCAAAAGAGTAGTCAACGATTTATTGATCTCGTTGATCAACAAATTTGTTGATTTGTTGGATTCCGTAGAGTAGTTTACCGAAATCTTTGTAATATTTCCCTACTTCTTTTAAATATTATCACATTCACTAGATTGATTAGATCTGATCAAGTATAGACGACTTCTTGTTTGTTAGAGGTTGTTTTAGACATATCTTTATGGCATACATAAATTCTTATAGAAATATAAATCCAAAATTTTAGTTTGGACTCACTGAGCTCATATGAAGGACCCACGTACCCCAAATTTGGCAGACACAAGTTTTAAAACGATTTGTACCAAGTACACTACAAAAACTTGAAATATTGCTAAACAAGAGGTTTAAGGGCGATGTTCGTATAGACAATGTAGGAAATCCTATATTCGTATAAGCAAAGCCACTTCCCTTTCTTTTGGTACAGATTTAATCAGAAAATTAAATAAAATAGAAATATATTTCGGTTTTTTGATTATGTAAGGCCAAAATGAAAATAAATGTAAATAATTTTATTTATTATGCGGTTGATTTGACAGTTTAGTTTCACATATTCGTCGAATAATAATGAGCTTATTTATTGAGGTTGTTACTGTAATGAACCATTACTCTGGTTTTCAGACATTATTGTATAGAAATGCCAATAACTTCAATTGTACAACCAAGAAATTAAATTAAATCAAATAAAATAAATTCTATAAATACGTCACGAAATAAATATTGAATTTGTAAGCATTCTAAAACTTACTTCTACTAAATACTTATATAGAACTATACTTATATAAATAAGAAAAATTGAGAAATAATTTCCAAAACTTCTGCAACTGAAGGTTTCTAAAAGAACTACACTATTTTAATATAATTCAAAATTATGTACAACTTTAACTAGATGATTTATGATTTATTGTAAATCATTATTATCAAAATTACTTTAGTTTCACACTGACGAAGTTTCTGCTACTGTAGGTAGACTGCTATTTTTTTCTTTGCTTGTATTTACTATGATATGTCCTTTCTGATTTTCATATTTTTCTGTCTAATATTTTTATGGTATACGGTATAGGAATTAGGATAACAACAAAAATAACTTTTTCTTCTAACAAAATTTTTCCTATTCAAATTATGTAACTTAATTTATTTATACCGAAATGTCTGTTTTGTAGCTGATATTATAATATAAAATTTCCAAAAATTTACTGATATACAAAGTCATATCATAACTAAAAGAAAATTCCCATTCAAAAAGCTATTAATTTATATTTATTATAATAAAAAATGAACATTAAATTATAAAACATGATAGTTTCCAAAATTTTGTTGGTGTACCTGTTTATTCATTACGACATTCCTTTCCGCATATTTAAAAAAATATATTTTTAATATAAAAAAGGATAATTTTTAATATGTTTTAATATTTATATATAATGAAGATGAAATTAAAGACATAATTTATTATTATAATATAATTGTGGAAAATGATAACAAAATATAAATAATTATAATTTCATTTTAAATTTATATTATTTTCAGTTTTAGGGGGTTTACAAAACAAATATATTAATAAATATTCTGTAAAATTATTTTCGTTAGTTTTATGTTTTGTTGAATGGAGAAGAAGTGAAGACTTTGAAATTTTGATTATTTGTAATTAGTTTAAAAAGTTTTCCATCCACAACATCAGGAAAAATAATATGGAAATGGTAAGAATTGTAAGAAAATTATTTAGATGATGATTTTATTTTAGAATTATTATTAAGGATTATTTAAAGTGATACAATATTAATTAATTAAATTGTTAGAATTTATTCGTATAAGAGTTAATTAAAGTTTTTTTTTTTTAGTATTCTATTTTAATGGAAAATTTTAAGCGAATAATTAGAGTTTTCGAGTTGTAGGTATATGATTATAAATGAAGTGTTTATGGGGTAAATTTTTCGACAACTTTAATTAAGTTTAAAATAATGAAATTTTGAAAAACAGATTGTATAAAACTAATTATAAGCGAATTTTACAATGTAATTTTTAATTACAAGTACATAGAATTAAATAAATAATAAATATTTACAAATGTAGGATTTAAATGCTTATATTGTTTAAAATAAATCTTCAGAATTATATAAATATTTGAAAAGCTAGGCTAATATTTTGAGATATGAAAAATCCATTATAAATGACAAATCTTGTTCGAAAGATTTTGTCATTTTGTTGGAAAAGATTTGTTAATTTTTAACCAATTGAAGGTTATAAGTAGGGCCCAGATTTCAATGTTAAAACATATTTCTATGTTTCTAAGAAACCTAAGTGCTTCATGCGTCGGTGCATTATCGCTAATTCCCTTATTTGGTTTACTAGGAAATTAGAGCTTTGACTTTTGAGCTTTGTTGTAATAAAAAACCGATGAACGTCGTGAAACCGATGAACGTGAGTTCTCTGCAACATTTCCACTTTGGGTAGCAATATTTTGTTGTTGATAAGTTTGCTATTGATCCACTGGACTCAAATTTTTTATCTAAATTTCTAATCGCACTTATAAAACCTGCTAAAGCAGCACCTACTGTTCATTTGGCTTTTTTTATTCGTCACTTTGAAGATCAGCGGCTGGCTGGCCCATGAAATGATTAGAAATTACATAACTAAAATCTTTGCAATTTCTGATTAAATTATATGAAATTTACATTAAAAAAAAAATTATTTATCTCGATAAAATTTTGTATTTTTGTTCCTTTCACGAATCTCCTAATAATAGTTAGAACTGGTAAATGATTAGCTATAATAGCAAAAACCTAACACCCGCTTACATAATTAAATGACAAGGATTAAACAAATTGATTTCTGGAAAAATAATACTTTAACAGATTCTCATCAGATTATATATAATTAATTTAATCATTAAATTTTGTAGGTTTCAATTATTTAGTTTTCTATTGCCATGCCAATGAACTGTTGCTTCAATCAAAACAAATTTCCAAACCCACAAATTATTCTAAGTTCTAAAAATTTAATTAGAAAGTCAATCTGTTTAATTTGTATAAATTTATCTCAATTATTAGTAAAATAAAAAAGTATCCATCTAATTTTTTTTCAACACCCTCTTAAGTTTTGTACCTTCCAAAAAAAACGTAATTTTTAAATTACACAAGTCGGCAAAATAGAACTTTACCCTTTTAAATTGCAATATATTGAAAAAAAAGAAATAACACGAAAATTTGTAATCATTAAATGACGGCATCTTTCAAAACAATCAATTATTTAAGAAAAACAACCCCTTTTTTTATTGGTTTCTTGGCAAAAAAAAAAAAAACAAATACCTATAAAAATAAAAACAAGAATATTTTTTATTCATGAAAATTTCACCCAACAAACCATTAACCAACGCCGATCATAAAATATAGACGAATTTTCTTTTTTTTTTTTATTTTGACATCCCAGCAAAAAAAAAAAGTAAAACACAAAAGGGTTTACAATAATTTTTTATTCATTGTCCTTCATCACTTAACTAATCCGTATCCGTCAATTTTTTTTATATATATTTATATTTATTTTCCATCTGAACACTTTTAAATGAAACTTTTCACCAATGAACCTTTCAATTTTGTACACTAACCAAAACTGCAATCATATCTCATTAAAAAAAAAAAAAACTTTTTCTTATAATCTGCAATTATCCTCGAAATTTGTGTTTGGGCATAAATAATTAATGATCCTTACAATTTTTTTTTTTTTAGCTTAGAAAGTATCAGAATAACATAAAGATTTCCTATTAACAAAATACGAAGAAGTTGACGACGACGGTGGACGGTAATATTTTTACCCCACACGTCAAAGTCAAATTTGTGAGACGCACACAGACTAAAAATAAATTAAAAAAAATTCTGATAGAAATATGGAAAAGGATATAATTTTTTATTTATATATTACCCAGGGTGCAAATTATTTTCTATATCTTCTTCGGTTTCAGTTTGAAGGGTGAATATATAATAATACCAATGACTTATAGACCTGTTAATATTTGGAATGGGAATAACAATTCTGAGGTAAAAGGATGCAAGCTGGTGTTTTTTAAGGTTGATAATTTTTTGTTTACGTTATTTGACTAACAAATTCTGTTCATTATTTTTTTTATACTTCGTGGGTCCGATTATAAGATGTAATACAAGGTGGTGAAAATTCATGAAAAAAATTTGTCATTCTTGTTATACTAATTATATAAGTTGTCGTACAATCTCAAAGTTATGATTTAATAATGAGAATTTTGAATATTCTAATTCTTATCTAATTAATTTTTGGTGATAATTTTGGTATCGTATCTAATTAAACTTTATTTTGGAGTTCAATGTTCGAATAGTAATTTTGCGGGAATTTCATGTTTTCTATGTGTTTCAGCTAGACATAAGAAAATTCGAGTCCGTTGTGGGTTTATCCATATTTTCAAATGGTTATAATCTGTTCCAAAATTTTTTTAGTATTGAAACAAGAATGACAAAGACTAAGTTATAGGAAAATCTATGCACGAAGTCCAATTAAAGATATATGCAGTGTCCAATGACAGTGTCGAAAATTGAGTTCTTTTGATTACCAGCTACACTAATTTAAGGGGAAATAGTAGGGTTCATAAATCAATGGTAGTCTGTTTTTAAGGGCGAAACTATGATAGAAAATCAATTATCTAATTAAAATTTACATTAAATTAGATAATTAGATAATGATCCATGCAGACAAGATTTACAACACACCAAACTTTAACCAAACTTTCTTAAAGTTACTAAATATTTCACAATGAACTTAAAATATTATTTCTAACTTTAACTGAGACTAAGCCATTAATTATTAAGTCCATTTTCTGTAAATAGCTTCAAAGATATTTATATATTACTATACCTAAATAACTAAACTTTAAAAAAAGAAATCTCATTCCACAAATTATGAGGTTAGTCCTTTTTATTATTCTTAATCTTAATCATAATCTTATTTTCTCTACTATATAAAAATACGGTAATAACCTTACGTCAAAGTTAATTAAAAATATGGAAATTAATCTTGTTCAAGAGTAAAATTTTTTTTTTCTTATATTATATTCCATTTTACCCTCCTAAAAAACTTAAAAACTAAGTTGACTAATTAAGAGCATTCCGTTAAATTTACATTTTTTTTTTTGTACCTGTCACAAAAGTAAAATTATCTTTATAGTAATATCTGATAGCTCATATCTTTCGTTCTTCAATAAATAAACGCGAAAATTTTGAAACCATTGTAGACATTTGTGCGACAGGTTCAAAAATTCATTATAATTTTTTCTTTTTTTGTTACTTTTGACTTATTGCCGAAGCCACAAAAGTTTCATAAAAAAAATACAAGAGCAAAAAATGAACTTTTTATATTAAGAAAATAAAGTTTTAAATAGTATAGTAGAGGGTCGATCGTTCAGTGTGTATTGGACAACAAATTATAGAATAACTGCCACAACCTTTCAAATCCCTAAAGTCTTGAACCCAAGGGAAATATGAAAAATTTTCCAGAAGTCAACAACAACAAAACCTAAAGTTTTCATTAATAAAATTATATGCAACAAGAAAAACTATTATGAAAAAAAAATTATGTAAAAGACTCTATTATAATCTAGAATTTTTTTTTAAGGTGTTTGTTTCAGTAACTCTTGAGTTTAGTTGAAGGTGTTCAAGAAAAAAAGGTAAATTATTTCAATTAAAAGTTTTTGTTACAATTTGGTGTGTTTTTTCTGTTTGTTTGTTTTTGGTTTTTTGTAAAAGTTCAAGTGTTTTGTACTTGGAAATCTTAATAATAATTAAATAACATTGAACATAATATAAATCACAATATTCGTTATGTTTGAAGGATCACTTGTATCCACAACGAATTTTTGAAGTTGGATTTTAATGATTCATATAAACTTTGAGAAATTTCGATAAAAATTAATTGCAATATTATTTCGGTGTTTGTCTGGAAAATGGTTTTAATTTTCATAATATTTTTTTTTAAGGTGAATTTGAATTTGAATTTATCTTGGGTACTTCTTAACGATTTAAAGTTTTTGTACCAATTTTGAGTACAAATAATACTCAACATATTTAAATAGAAAATTTCCCAATCTTTAGAATGTTCGGAAATTTAAATATTTTAAATGTTATAACCAATTTTTTTGCTAATTTGAGCTACTTTAAACTTACATGTAATTTGTAATTACGATTCATATCGAAACCCTAACATTATTTCTTGATAGGTTGGATTCGTTACTAAGTAAGAAGCTACCAGTGTCCGAAATCACGTGATATACATTTTAATTAGAACCCTATCCCAAAACTAGTACTTACAAAAAAGTACAATAGGTTTTTGACAGTTGGAAAATCGTATTCAAGTCTGGATCCAGACAGTGATTCATATTCGTACAAAATGTGTTCAACCGATTCTTTTTCGTATACGCACATTCTAGATACGTTATTTGAAGCTATAGCATTTTCAGGTCAAATTAACGATTTTACAATTCAAGTTAATACAGTAATCATTATTAATAAATTATATATGTAATTATTATTAATAATTGCGTGTTTATTTGTAAAATCGTTTTTTAAAATTTTAAAATCGGTAATTTGAATTGTAAAATCGTTAATTCCAATTGTAAAATCATTAATATTATATGTAAATGGTTTCATCAGGTTACAACCTAACTAAAATGGAAGAAAACCTTATCATTTCTTTTAAACAATTTCCAAGCATAATAAGTACACAGACTTCATTTTGGTATATTTTGAACATCAACAATTTTTTTCGTATTGAAAAATGTTACGTATCAAATTTAAAAATTCCTATAAAGTTTCTAAATAATCATTCCACTCAAAAATATGCAAAAAAAAGAAAGTTTTATTTGTTTTATTATTATGTCCTTTTAGTCCTCTCAGTTTGTTAAACCGCGAATAATTTTATTATCCTTTTTTTAAAAAAAAATATATAAAATATCAAATACAATTAAACCGAATTACAAGCAATATACGCTAAAAAAATAAATAAAATACAAATTTATATTAAAAAATTACTCTAATAAACACGTTTTTTTTTTTTTTTTCGTTAACCATTGTTTAAATAAGTTTTATTTCCGGCCATTATTTAGTATCTTATGTTCAGTCTACAGTAACACAAAAAAAAAAATTAAAATCATCCAACATAAAACATACTTTTTTCAACAATATAACTAAAAAAAAATTTATATATTTTTTTTTGTTATCTTTGTCGCAAATCTACAAATTCCCCAATTTTTTTTTTGTTAGAGGCCAAAGTCTAGCTTAGTATATAAATTGTGTCTGTGTTGTTTGTTAGCAAATTGTGTCTCGTTTGTTGTTAGTTAAACTTTCAACATAAAAAATAAAAAAAATTGCAATTCTTTATATTTTTTTATTTAAATTGTATCCATATATAATAAATATAAAAATTGTTGTAGTAATGGGTTAAGTCTCTGTTATTATATTCTGGGTGATAATATATTAAATCGAGTCATAAATTTTATCATATTACATAGTAAAATATCCCCTAAAGGGCTATTTCGCAAAACATTAATATATTGGTAATTTATTTACGCCAACATACACATAACTTTAAAAAATGAAAAAAAAAAGATATAAAATATAAAATGACTAGCCAAAAAATATATTTTAAAATTGTTATAAATAACTATGTATTTCAAGGATGAAGGGAAATGGCAATTATGAAATTTGTGTAGGTTTCTTTTTTATGGATAAGGAAATAATTTCAAAAATTACTCATATTATATTTTGACAAATTTGGTGACTGTTTATTGAGTAAAGTTTTTGGTAACATAGACAATATGGTTATATTAAGTTTGATATAAATTCATATTATATTTTTTAAATAGCTATACAAAATGTTGTCTAAGTATTGGTTTGTCGTAAGCGTCTTTTCTCCAAAAACAGGAAAATGCATTTTAATGTTAAAACAAAATGGTGTGATATAATATTTTAATTCTGGCATCCGAAGTAAGCTGATTTATTGACTTTCTTAAACTGTTCTGACCTAATTAATTAAATAATTATTGCTTATTTATCAGAAAAAGAGTATAACAACAACTTTCTAACAGTGTTTGCTTTATTTTTCATACACATACGGCAATCCAATATGAAAATGAATGTTACTTATTGGTATAAATAGAAAAGCTAATAATATCTTGATTCACTCCACAGAATAATGTATTCTATTTGAAGGAATCACTTCAAATATGTTTCATGCTAATTATATACTTGCGACAAACTAATATTTTTTTATTGTTCAATATATTATTTTCGTCGTAAGTGCCATAAATTAGGATGTACGACAAATCAATGTTAAAATGCATCAATGTTAAAATGGGAATATACGACAAAAGTGATATGCGTTATCTCCGTAACTTTTGCAAATATTAAAAAACTGATAGCAAAAATAGAAAGAGAATGCTTAAAAACCTATAAATCACTAATAAAGTTGAAATGGCCAATTTGGCGTATACGATACGACAAACCAATACAGAGCCAACGAAAATAAATATTTAGTTTATTAACATTTCGTGCTATTGACAATTGTCTATAAAATTTATTAAGATTAGAAAATAATTTGATAATAAATCATTTATGACAAATTTATCGCTAAATAAAAAATTTAGTATTATTAGATTATCCTGCATTTTGACTTGCCTTGCAGTGCATTGACCAAATATCTGGATAAAGTCGATAACCTAGAATCCATGAGAACTGCTGTATTTTGGAGCTCTTCGAAATCTTAAAAATGTTTCAATCTTTTTCGGGCTTCCGCTATTTACATAATATATAATCAGCAGTCTCTTCCTTTTCCGATGATAATTGAAAGCCAGCATTACTTTCCATTTTTGTTTTAGATTATAACTCAATAAGGACTGTAAAATACCAATTATAATGCAATGATTTCATTGAGTATAAGTAGCTGTTTGCGCCCCCTTTTTTAAAATTCTTTAAACTGTTGCTCTAGGGTCTAGCCCTAGCGCATACATTTGATATTTTCAAAGGATAGACTTAATATGGTTATGCTGAAATGACAAATGTTACATTCTATTTAATTCTGTAATATATTTGTTAGTATGCTAAGTGTACAGCTACTATAAAAAAAGAAGTAAACTTCTTCTATAGACGAGCTAAAGAATAAGTGATACAAATAATTTGAGAGTTTCAATTTCGGATTTTAATACAATTGCAAGTAAGTACAAATTAATGTTTAATTCAAACCTTTAAATCATGATTCACAAGTCGCTAAAAACTTGCGATTTATTTAATTTATGATTTTTATATTTTATCACTTAAACATCACGACATGCGATAGTTTGTATTTGTAGTATTTGTATTACTCATTATTTTGTATTAAATGTAATTTTCATATAATTTCTTTGAAATTTTATATAAATTTTTATTAAATAATAAACAGGATATTGAAATTCATAAAAATGTTATAATTATTTTAAAGTCCTAGCATTTTAATAGTTTTGTCTTTACGGTTATAATCTCATTGCGACAGCACGTCCGCACGTTATCCTTAACATTATAATAAGAAATTAATTATTGTAGAATATTTTATACAAATTGACAACAATCTAAGTTGAATTATAAAATTCTTCTTTTTATTTAATGATTCGCTTCCGTACAAATTTGTATAAGAAAATGTTGACTCTGATCTTACGGAATAATATCCTCCTAATATGGAAGTGAAGAAAAGTGCTCTGCAAGGCAATATTTTCCAAAAACATTAAAAATATCACCTTTTTTTTGGCAATTTTTGCATTTTTATATAGATAAAAATAAATTTTGAAAAAGGACGTAAATAATTCAACAAAACCATAAAACTGACAATGCAAAAATGATTCACAGTGAAGATAATTTGTATGTGAATTTTATTTAATCAAGGACCATAAGAAAACGATTTCAATGAAAAATTATATTACAAGTCGTTAGAATAACTACGAGTGTTAAATTAGACTTGATGGTAAAAAAAATGGATTTGGCTCAAACTTTTATTCATTGTGGGCGTTTTCGAGGTTGGGTAGCGTACGCCTAAACAAAATATATGCATCAACGCAGCAACATCTAGAAATGCTGGTAATATTTTGTTCTATATCATAGAGTAATTATCAATCGATTTCAATGATATTTAACTCGCAGGATAATTTTACGGTGGTCCTAAAGTTTGGAGTTTCTACCTTCAGGATGTTCTGGGATACGCAGAATTACATATATCCGATTTCAATGAAATTTGTTACACATCTGTAATCTATTTTGTGCCAAAAAAATTAGAGTCGGTATAGTTTTAGTGGGTTCTATCAAAATTACGATTTCTATACATTTTTGTCGTTTTAAAAAAGTGACATTTTTAACTGTTTACAAATATACTGTTAACAACAAAATTCTGTTGGACATAAATCACTGTTGAAATTGAACATAACTACAAGTTATCTGCTACCCCTAATTAGCAACTTCCTTTTTTTTTGCTTAAATAGCTATCATAATAAAAAGCTATTTCTTCACATTTAAAATTTGTAAGATTTAATGAATTTGCGCTGGGTAAAGATAAGAAAAATGTGATTTTTTGCAGAGTGCTGCACTCGCACTAGTTTTATTTTTAATTTATTTGTATTTTTAAGGCTTAAAAATACAATTTTCCTAAAAATATTACTAAAATAAATAATATTTTATCTGAAAAACATTAAGATGATAATATATAATAGAAAATATGAAAAATTTCAACAAAAAAAATTGCAATTTAGATGGAAATTTTTTTAATATAAATTATTTTCATTTTAACATTATAGATAAAAATTAGGTGTGCATTTAAATAACATAATAATTTATAAGATTTTACTAAATTTCCCGAATTATTTATAGTTTAATTATAAAAATTATTTATTATGTATTACAATTTTTTTTTAAACTACTTTCGCTAATAAAATTTAGGATTACCTTTAATAGAAAAAATGATTTGGATAATTGCGATAAGATTTGGATTATAAAACTGGGATTACGATTACATTTTTACTGAATTACGAGTACATTTTTCTAGTAAACTCTTACAAATTATATTTCATATTAAACGTAAACGTAGTACAATTTCACGAAAAGCACAGCATTATTTTTTTTTTCTTGTAGACATTTTTTTATATATAAATTATAATTATTTAAATAATTAATTTCTACAAAAATAATGTAAAATTACTTTAATAGGAAAATTACAATTCAAGGATATTATACTTCGATATCTATACAGTTTTCATTAATAATCGTAATGTCCTTTTTTTATTGTATCCATAATTTGTTATTTTTATTAATTATTGTTATATAGTTCTTTGTAGGACATTTCGTTCATAACCATCTTTTGGGTCCTGAATATTAAGTATTTAAAGTTATGTCACTGCTCACTTATTATATAAATATATCATTACAAAGATTTAATTTAACATTAACCTACAATTTATCAACAATTTTCTTTAAATATTTATATCATTTATTTAATTATTTTATTACTTCTATAAAACATAAAGTTTCAAGGTAAATGATTTCCTGACTTTTTTAACATAATATTACCATTAAAAACCATTAAAATTTTCTATAACTTCCTAAACTTTAATGTCATTAAAAAAACAAACACAATTTTTGATATTGCGAAGAAATTTTAAATTCTGTTCCTTTTTTATTGATATTTTGTTTTTGTACTTCCATATTCAATGCAGTCAATTTATGAAAATATATTACAATAATAATAAACCTCGCCAATGTACTGAATGTCGTCGTTGTCTTATGTTTTGATCCTTTTTGCTAGGTTATAAAATGTTTTTCATTTGTCACATATAAAACACTAGTCTTGTGTGTTGTATAGTTCTGTAATCGGTATCGTACTATATAGTTAATAAATAATGGCAAATAAAATAGCACAAAAAAAAAATTATTATAAATTTGTAAAAAAAAAGGACCAAAAATAAATTCATTCATATAAGAATTTTGTAATGAAAATATAATATAAATTTTCGATTTTACTTTTTATGTTTTCTCTATCTTTAAATGAATTCTGAAAATATTCGAATATCATAAATGAATTATTAATATATATTGGAATATTGAACTTTATGTGGTTCTAATTCAAAAATTGAAATTTATTTAAACTCTTAAATATACAAAGAACTGGGAAGATTTACTGCGTGTAAATGTATTTTGATGGTTATGAATATTTAAATAATTGTGATCCATTTTCTCACGTGATCGTTTATTATTTCACAATTTGCATTAGCTTTTTTTTTTGTTGGTTAACACTACCAACTTTCAAGCTTATATATTGTCTTTAAGTTTTGGTCGCTAATTAATGAAGACTTTGATATTTAAAATTTTGTGATCTTTAAAATGATTTTAATTTTATTGGAATTATCAAAAATTTATTGGAACAGTATTGATATTTAATTTGTAAAATAACTTACAGTACTTGACTTTGGCGACATAACAGATCGTCGAAGGAAAAATTGCCATATATATGGCGTTATCGGACAATTGGTATCTGGCGATATGTCAGTTTTTTTTCTTCAGAAAATTACTAAAAGAAGATATTTCAGCTGACACTTCAACAAACTTTTATTTCTGAATTAGAATTCATTTAATTTTTATAATTTTCTGGAAAATCCGTAATTTCAAATGGCGATACACTAGACTAAATTTTAATCGATATAGAACTCTACAGAACTCCCAAAACTCGATATGGTAATTTTGACGCTATTACTAGCTTTATGCTATCCCCTATATTAATGCACCATAAAAACTATTAAATTCATTCTAATATGGGCAATATGATTTTGCAAGGTTTTCTTCGTCTTTCTTACAAGTTTTATTGCCAATATAGTAAAATAATAAATATCCTTTCTATACACCAACTTAAAAAATTACAACATATTTATACTGTAGAGAAAGAAATAAAAGCCAGGAAATAAAGTAATTTATGATCACGCGTTTTTTTTTTTTTAGATTTTG
The DNA here is from genome assembly GCA_963920725.1 of Rhamphomyia laevipes. NCBI lineage: Eukaryota > Metazoa > Arthropoda > Insecta > Diptera > Empididae > Rhamphomyia > Rhamphomyia laevipes. The sequence goes on from OY987259.1 coordinate 7,818,773, forward strand.
GCAAGGTTTTATACGACTGTCGTCAAGGTCCTGTAAACCAGATGTGCACTTTTCGGTATAAGAGAATAGTTTTATATAAAAATATTTTAGTTTTTTATTTATTTAGTGACAAAATAATTTATTTACATAAAATTATTGTAAAACAATTTTTTAAATATATTTATTACAATTAAAAAGTAATTTCAAGAAATTTTTCACTTATACATGTCATTAAAATGTTAAATGTCATAAATTGGATAAAATAAATAAAGTAAATTTGATTCTTATTCATAATTATAATAAAGTACAAATATCAAAAATTGATTGAACACGAAAAATTATTTAAATTTAATTTGATTAAAAGAAAATTTATCGATAACATTTTAAAAATTCATACAAAACACACACAAATCTAATTAAGAATTAATTACTAAAAAGGACTTTTTATATAATATAAATTTTACTATATACATAACTGAATTCAATACATAATAATGACGCCAATTCCGGAAAATTTAATTTTCAACATACGCAAAACTAATCAAGGAAAATTATTTCTCACAAAAATAACAAAAATGATAATAGTCACTTAATTTCTTCCTGCAAATTAGAGTATTCAATTCGACAACACTTATCAGTAAATTTTTTTTAAATACTATTTGTAATAATAATTCTTTTTAAGGATATTAGTAACTAATTAGTAACATTAAATGAGGTTACAATCTTTTTTAGTATTGTTTTCTAAAATGTATTTACATGAAAATTATCAATGTCCCCAGTCCATACAATTATAACTCAAAATCAACACTTTTCAGGAGAGTATAAATACTGTTTCATTTCAGTGTTATGGTTGAAAGTCCATGAACAATTTATATTTATTAGAATTATAACTTAATTGAGCATCGTTTCAAATTAAAATATTAAATGTTAATTAACAAATTAATTAGTTATAATTTTAAAATTAAGTTAGTATAAATAAATTTAGTTACATTTTTAACTCAATTTAGTTACATTTTAAGTCAATGATATATTTGACTTAGCCTATAGTGGCTTAGTTTAGATGTTAAATGCCTAGTATTCTAACTTGACTTGGAATAGTATGAACCGGTGACATCGTTATGTCCTTTTATCCTATTTTTTTTGGAAATTTATATTAATTCGATATGTCATCATTAAGTGTCCTTTACTTGAAAAATATTCTCTTTTTTTTTTGTACTAATGTAAAAGTTTTAATTATTATTTGTTTAACACACTATCACAATTTTTTTGTTTTTCGGTAGGATGTAAAATTTGGATAAATAGTTTTAATGAAATTATAATTTTTATTCGTAGATTAAGGACATAGCATGTTTACAAGTTAAAAATACGGATTGAATTATTACTAATTTGCGTCATGTTGTTAAAAAAATGATCAAGAAATGTGAAATTGTTTTTAAGTGAAAATTAAATTGAAATTTCTAGTAAATAAGTTTTGTAAAAAAATATGTTTGTTTACCAAATTAAATGCGTGTAAATGGTATTAAGAAGTTTACATAAATAAAGAAAATATATTTTAACTCATTCTAAAAAAAGGGGCCAATATTTAGAATTAGACCCGTAGAAATTAGACATGTTTACCGTAAACTTTCCAAAAACAGTACATTTGTGAAAATTATATTACTAAATAATGAAGCATAGTTAAGAAGTAGGAAGGATATCGGTGGCGTATGTTGTGATGCATTAGTTTCCGCATTCAATTGCAGACGGATACATGAGACATCGATGTGGCTCTTAGTTAACTCATCTTTAAATGAGTACAATTGGCAAAATCTACAATATGTAATGGTGATTTAAAGAATTTGGAAAATTCTAACGATTGAGACCATTTTCTAACAACACATGTTTCATTATTAAGAAACTCCGAATCCATATAAAATATTAGTAGATACAAACCATATTAAAACGTCACGAATTCTCGATTTGGTCTGTAGTGGCATTGTAAATTTAGAAAAAAGGATTAACAGAAAATACTTAATTTTGATTAATTTAATTAATGCTTAATTTTGATTAACTTCAAATAATTTAAATGAAACCTTAATAAACAATACAAAATAGTTTTAATTTAAATAAATATTACAAATTTTGATTATCTTTGCTAATTTTTTCTTATTTTTGAAATCATTTTTTGTTACTAACTACATAGTTTTTTTGTCATCCATTAAATTAATCAATTCTAAGATAACTTAAAGATAACTTTAACTCTAAATATAAAAATTATTTAAATGCACAAACTATTTTCATTTTTTTTTTCATATAATCTTCTCTATTTGCAGTTTTATTTCAATGTCATATCTCTGGCATAACACAAAAAAAAATAAAAATAAGTCACTATATAAGAAATCACAAAAAAATAAAAAAATAAAACTAATAATGATATTTTATCCTTGATCCTTGTTTCAACTAGATAAACTTCTAATGGTAAATTTTACATGAACAATGTTTTTTTTTCCACCACCAAAGAACAAAAATAAAACAAAAAAAAAAAAGGATCTGTGATAAATTGTCAAGATAAAGCTATAATGATTGATGAACCGCATTCTAGCGTTACTAACAACGTTATGCTCTTATCGGTCTGGTTTTTCTTTTATTTAAAGAACTTTTCCATATTAATATTTTCTTGTCTTATATTTTACTTATATACATAGGTAAATATTCCCTGTAACAATGTCCTTTAATACGATTAAGTTTATATCTTTTGTTACATATACCTGACGTCTTATTTGTGTACATAAACAACATAAAAAAAATATATATGAAATATTGTAACTTACAAAGAAAAAATTTACATAATTTTACCTGATTTTCTCATTCAATTCATAACTTTTCTTTTGAAAATATTTCACTTTTATACAGAGTAACTTATTAAAAACTTGATTATCCCTTGATATCCTTGAAATCTGGACAGGAATTTTTTTTAAAAAAAAAATGAAAAAAAAAGTAGCTGTGTAAACAAAAAAAAAACATGACGGAGTAAACTTTTAAATCACTACACACGTTAAAGTGAAACTTTTTGAGATATTACATTTTTTTTTCTATTTGCTTTATGTATTAATTTTTATTTATATATAAATTTGGCTTTAGCTTTGATGTAACAAAGATTAAGGATATGAACCGTTCTCATTACAAGAGTTATATGTACAAAAGAGAGATACGACTTTAGGTAATTTTGGATAAAGTATTTTTTGTAATTCCTCTTAAGAATTCATCATCGCACTTTTAAAGAAAATGTTATAACTTTTAAATTACACATTTATTAAAATATTTTTTGTAATTAAATATTTTTTTAGGGAAATGTGCTTATTGGGCGAGAATCTGTCACGATGACTTTTATAATTTATAAATAAATATCAATTTTTATTTATATTGTGTAAAATTGTGGAATTATGCAACAGTGTAAAGCTGATTTATAAATGACTGAGACAAGTCTAACATTCGATCTCCCAATGGATCAGAAACTTAGAGGAATAAGTGTTGAATCTGTAATATTTAATCGATAAAACTGAAAATTTGTTGTGTTTTCCTGAAAGTTTGTTGAAATTCATAGTTTCATTTCTTATACATAAACTTAAAAGTTTAAATTTGACATTTGTTTGACGTTTGTTTGTTAAAACAAACACAATTTAGTAATTATTCATCAATTTTATCTAAATTTTTACCTAAATATTAAATTAAGTTATCAAACACTTAAGAATCGTTACAGGTCCTCTGTAACTAAAAATTAATAATCAAAAGCCAATTTTATGGGAAGTCCTGTTAAATATTGATTGATTACCAAAAAGCTATTGTAGTGGTAACTTCCCAAATCTAGTTTTTTTCATGGTTTTCATTTATGCTCGTAAATTCATCCTGGCTCGGTTAGTTCACTGAATCAATATAAAAGATTGCGAAATTCCACAATTATTTGCATTGTACTGTTTTCAATAACTCCGAATTTTGGTCTACTCCTCACTTAGTAGCTTTATTTTTAACACTGGTGTATATAACAAACCAAAGTACTTCAATTTCTGATAATTTTCAACATTATAATAAGATAACCAAAACTTCAAAGTTATATTTTTTGACATGTGATTTTTTTTTTCTCATTTTATCCTTCAAAATTTCTTAAGTTTTATATTTTTATTTTTCAATTCATCTAACAACGTTTTATAATGATGTTTTTCTCCATACATTTCATAAAAATATAGTCTGCAAATTCTTATAGCATTACAAAATCTCAAGTCACGTTTTCGATTGCTCATTCGGTTTTCTTTATACTTTGTATTATATATAAAAAAAAGTCCTCTGAGTGGAAGTTTTTCGCACATCTAAACTAGTTAAGAGTCGTTTTGAAAACATGAAAATTTATATTTTCAAAAAAAAAAAAAAATTATCAAAAAATTACAAAAAAAAATATATAAAACTTTGAAGTGTCGTGGCACGCAAAATAAATTAAATTTAAAAAACAAAAAATAAAAAAAAAATTGAAAATAAATTTTTATAATAAAAAACTTTACACTTTAAACTCACCTTAAAAGGAAAATTGAAGGGAAAAAGTTTTTAATAAAATTTTTTGTTATTTTATTTATTTCAGTGTTTTCCGTTGATAGGAAAATTAGATTTTCTTTATTAAGTTTTTATTTCCCAGGGAGTAAAAAGTTTCGTTTTTTTATTTTTTATTTTTCATATTATTTCGGGGAAAAAAATTAATTGTGAATTTGTGGAAAAAGAAATAATGATGTAAATAAAGTTCAATTTAAATTGATATAAAACTGCACTTGGAAGTATAGGATAATCTCAATGGTAGAAGTTTTGTGATATTTTCTTGCAATTCAACCCGGAACCAATTACATCACAGCTGATATAATAATACACTCAAATAAAAGTATCGAATTTTCCGATTATAATGCAGTCTTTTTCATTTACTCCTCAAACTGTAATAATTCTTAGTTGAAATTTTTGATTTAAATAAGAAATAGAAATTATACTTTTTCATATTTTTATCGTTGTAATGTCACAAAATTAAAAAGACGCCAATGACGACGTCTGGCTCCGATATTATTGATGCAACATTTTCACATGTGATGTATTTTAATGCAACATTTTCTAAAACGATTAATATCAAAAATTACCTTGTAAGATGATGTACAATATCATATTGTGATGTTATAGGTCAAAGGTCGAGGCTCCGGGAGTTTTGACTGAAATATACCTTTTCAGTTTTTTGATTGAATCAAAGCAATTCAGTCAAAAATTATTTTGACTAGGATTCCTTCTTATTATTTTGACTAAAATTCCCTTTTTTTTTACTGAAATGTTTTTGGCTGGTATTCCTTGCCCCGAAGGTTGATGTATTCCAATATTTCGGATTTCATCCCAATATAATAATTATGTATAAACATCAATATTTCAAATCAGCTCTTTAGAGATGATATATTTTTACGAAATTATATAGAAATTTGTGGTTTCTCAAGTAGATCACACTAGGAATAAGTAGAATTTCTAAATAAAAATAAAATTTTGAAATTTCTCTAAACCAAAAGTGGATTTTACAAGCTGCTTTCTTTTTTCATATAAATTCATCACAAGACTTAATATTTAAAAATGTAATACCCATCAATAATCTGGGAAACTTTGTTTAAATTGTCCTTAATTATCACAACAACAAAAAAAAACTTTTCTCAGATTTTGTAGAATTTGAGGGTTACAAATAACCACGAATTTGGAAACAAAAATCTGCTAGAAACCATTAGATTTTAAATGGCTTTGGTTTAGTTATAGGCTTATGTACTATAAATAAAGTTTCGTCCTATGTCATTATCAATAATTCAAATTTATAAGTTAAATTCGATGGCTGTAGTTCTATCGTAAAAACTTTTGATTGAATTCTAGAATTTTATATGTCCTTATAAATCTATTTTAAATTTATTAAAGTATATTCAATATTTGTCCTTTTTTTTAATAATAATTCTTAATCCTTAAGACAAACAAAAATTTTTCTATCGTTGGTCACAAAAATTCATTGGAAAAACTATAGCGCGCGACAATCTAAAGAAAAAAAATTTACATTATAAAATATTATATAGAATCAATTTATCCTTGTCTCTGGGATATTATTTCGGAAAATTACGTTTATATATATAAACTTCAGCATGAATGTTTATTTCTTGTTTTGTAATTTTCTAATACCATAGAATGAAAATTTCTGAAAAACGACTTTTCAATAGACGAAAATCGTTTTATACATTTTTGGGGGTGAGCAATTTAAAATGAACGTTTTTAAAAGCCATTCTAATAGCATTAACATTTTTTTATATATATTTTTTATTTTTTTGGTATTATTGTTGTAGGAAAGCCAAAACTATTTTACACGATATTCGCCAAAAAAATAAATAAGCAAGAGGCATTTTTTTATTGAGAAATGTTCGTGTAGGTATGCAGAAAGGTATTTTGGATGATATACTTTTAACATTGAAGAAAGAACTTTATACTAAACTATATTTTGCATTTATATAACTGTCACTATTTCTTATAACACATTTATTATATTATTCAACACCCGAAATATATAAAAATTGAATTGAAAGTCTTGTGCAAATTCTTATGTAGTTAGGTTTTGAATAAAAAATAAAATAAAATAAAAATTTATTAAAATTTTTTTATTATGTGGCAAAAACAAGAAGTTGTATAAATATTAAAAGAGGACAATTTATTAATCTCTAGTTAGTTAAAACTTGAAATAGTTTCGGTCCATCAAAGTTAAAGAGTTCATTTTTATATATTATAAGTTGTAATTAAGAAGATTGGTAAATTCAAAATATGAATTTAAATTCATATTAAGATAATTAACAATTGTCAAATTTATATTTATCGGAAATATGTTCAATAGTGAATTATTTTCAACAGTGATTTGTAATTTAAAAGTACATTTATAACAAATAGTTCTTTGCTAAAAATTTCATATCTCTTAATAAACCAATTTCTTACCAACATATTGCAGTTACATTTAAGATGAAGAGCAAATAAAAATTCTTCCAGCAACATGTTTGAGATGCCAGCAACATGTTCTTAATAAAACTATAAATATAGGCTACTTCATTAAAATTAGATATCAATTATTATTATGCTTTTAGGTATCGAACTATCGAGCAAATAAGAAATAATTAGGAAATTTAAGCATATTAGCACTGAAAATACTGACGCTAATTAAAGAGGAGCCAACTAGATTATGAAACCAACCTTTGTGCTAAATTTTGTTCGAATGGGATAATAATTACTGAAGAAACTAATGATTTCAATATACAAAAATTACATAACGAAACCAGGTCGTTTATCAAATTTTACTGAAATATGTTAATAATTACACTAGAAAAACATGGAATTCAATTCCATGAATTGGAAATTTAGCATGGACCCACAGAAACTACCGATTCAACAACAAACCCAAGTGAAATTATTCAACCGGTGCTAGAAGGTGTTGGTGTGTGCGTATGTGAAAATTTTTTTTTAGTCTCCAACCTCGAAAACGTGAAGAAACCTAAAATTTCAGTGTAAATGATTTTTGGAGACCCTGTTTTTTTGTGAGGCGAAATCCGTATCTAAATTGTTAGTTTTTTTCCCGGCAAATATTTATATTACATAAATACTTTTATTTTAATATATATTTTTCCTATTCAAATACCTCCAATATTAATATACTATTAATCGCTATTTTGATTATTTGTAATGTACTATTGTTTACCATAAAATTCCATCTTCTTACAAGTTAAAAAAACAAAAAAACATGAAAGAAAATTCCTTAAGTTGAAGAAAAACGAACGTGTTTCCTTAAATATATTTTCCTTGAATTGAAGGGCGTTGAATATAATGAATAATGGAAAAACGTTTTCAAATTTGAATTCAAATGGGCATTTTATTTTCTCTATAGTTCCTTATATACAAGTACAATGAAAATTGTTCTTTTAACAAAGTTGTAGTATTTTTGGTATATGTTCAAAAAGGGAAAAAATTTCTTTATTCTTACTATACTAAATTTAAAATTTGAATATAGATTATTTTCTAGTTTTTGAAATATTATTATCCTTTTTTAAAATCTTTTAACGAGTTTAATATTAAAAATTTCCAAAACATTTATCATTATATGGCATTTTTGTAACAGGAACAAATCAAATTTTAAAATTCGATTTAATTTTACAAATATACATAATCGTATCGAATTGTAAAATGGGCTGTTAAATGAATTTTTATGTATTAATTAAATGGAAATATTAAATATTTCTTATAAATTATAATATTAGTAGAAGCCTGTATCTCTATACTATGAAACACCTTGCTGGGTTATATATTTGCATAATTAAGAAAGAACCTGCTGGTTATACAACCCTTTCGGTTACCATGTGCTTGTTAGTAGTTTTGCCCTGGCTTGGTATTTCCACAATTTTAATTTTTAGGGCACTCTATTATATTGCTCTTCACAGTGCGAGTAAAAGTGGATGATAAATGCCGAGTTTTTGAAATGTATGGAATTGTTTTATTGGTATTGCTATGCTCGATGATCTAGGGGCCAACCATGGTTTGTACTATCCAAGCAACTTTGAAAATAGAAGTCTTTTATAGTCCCTTTTAAAGCCCATTTAATTAACATTTAAAATATACTTCATCATTAACCCAATCTGAAACTATGAACTCATAGTAACTTTAAATGGCGACCGGAAAGTACCCATTTATATTTTGTGGACTAAAATGCACTCTAGTGAAGGACAATAGAAATCTCAAAGTCTTCCTAACTCAGTGTGGGTGGTAACTGGTAAATGACGGTGACTGATGACTGAATGGTTATATTTTACTTCGGTTAACGAAATCACTCGATGGTTGCTTCATTCGGATAGGCTTGTATATAATATAATAAATATTAAAAAAAAATCCTCTTTTTAAGAGAAATTTTATTATATAAATTATAATAATAATAAAGTTTGTAATTTATTTATATAATCTTTTAATATTCAAAACGAAAAAATAATTTATTTAGTTATATTCTTATAAATTTATATATATAATTAGTACAGGCTATACAGCGTTATCAAATTAAAGGTCAGAAATTAAATAGAACCAATATTTTAGAATAAAATGAAAAAAAATTAAATGAAGACACTAATTTCAATGATAATATTAATGCTCGTAAAACATTCGCAGCATTTTTAACATAAAACAAAATATTTAATTAAAAAATTTTACTTCAAAAACTTTTTAAGTTATATTTTCGTTAGAGATATCAAAAATTTATAAATCTAATTTAACTTTCTAACCTGTATTTAGGCTAATTGATATCAAATTATTGAAAATATAATTATGATAATTCCAAACTTATGTAATAAATAAACAGCCTGACAATAATTCAATGATTTTTTCAACGGTAACCTTTGCAAAAACTCTCATGAACCTGAAATCTCAAGAAGAAGAAAAAACTATTAAACTTATAAATCTTACTCTGTAATGAAACCGATGGTACTCATTTTATTACCTAACCTCCAAAATCACTCTGTATTTGATAATATAACATGTGGTGCCACAATAGTACCAATTATACATAAACTTTTAATATAAAAATGTTAATATTTTTTATTTTCTGTATAGTTAAAAGTTTATTTTATGCAGTGAAATTGCGAATAATTACACAGTTTTTTTTTTTTTTAATTTTTCTCTGTTAAATTTTCTTTTTTCATGTAATTCCATAAAGGAAAATTGGATTGCATGATATATTATTTTTTACATTTTCCTTTAAGGTTTCAAAAAAAAAAAAAAATAGTTTTTGAAAATTTATACCTTTCAACGACCATAATGGCATTTCTAATAGCGTTAGCTAAATGACTATAACAATTATTATACTCACCGTTTTTTTTTGTTCGTTATTTTAAGTTAAAAGTTTAGGACTAGTAAAACTACAATTTAGTATCCATTTCAGTATTAAACTTCAAATTAAATATAATTTTTATTTGGTATAGTCACAGGAATATAAATGTGGCGCCAACGCAATTATATTCTGTCAACAGTTTTTTTTTTTATATTTGTTATTTTTTTAAAATTTATTAGAAATATCCTAAAATTAAAGGTGAAAAAATAGAAAAATACTGAGGAAAAATGTAATTAAGTTAGTGAAAAATGTATTTGTAAAAATGTTTGGTTGATTTGAGTAAGGAGTGAGCACTTGTGCATGTAGCACTAGTGGAAGGGTGACATCCGTGTACAGCACATCGGTCCATTTCTCTTATGAATGAAATCAGACTGGTCGGGTTCGGTTTTTGTTTCTCAAAGATTTGTCATACAATGACATTCCTAGTGTTTTAATCTTTTACAACGCACACAGAAGAAAAGTGGCAAAGATTATGCATGGATTTGCCCTACTCTTTACTGACCGTAGAAGTGGATATCTGTGTAATATCATCGAGTGTGTCTTAAGTAGAATTTGGACAGTTGCAATATACATTCGAGTCATTGATTTATTCATAAGTAGAATATCTTTTTTGCCTATGTGCCACTTTACCAGATAGAAGAAATTAATTAATTAATAGTTTTTGTATGGTCGTCCGTGGAAGTGAACTTAAAAGAAAACTATATTTTTGTGAAAATAATTGTGTATATTAACCAATATAAAATTTTTATTTAAATTTATTTTTAACTATCAATTTTACATTCAATAAAATTGACATTTTCATCGAACTTCTTAAATTTCTTTAAATTTTCATAAAGACATATTGATAAAAGGCTAACTAACTACAATTTAAATTCATATTTTTAATCGAGCTTAATCTATTTTTTCTCAGCATGAGGTGAAAGTGAAAAAAATCAAGATTAAAGATTTATTGAGGAACTTACTAACAGTATCTCTTTTTAGGCTTTGTTTTCGCTAAATCATTCTTAAGTCCATATTTTCTTCGTAATTTTTATCATTAATAAATATTTAATTACAATTATTATGTACATTTGAAATTGTAACTCTTATTTATGAAAGTTTCATTTTCAAAATGACAGAAAACGAAATGAAATTTGACAATGTTGTAATTGATTACCTTAGTAGTGGCAAATCATATTTTTGAAAACTATATAAACCAATTTTTTTTTTATAAAAATTCCAAAAATCCTCCTTCTACTAAATATATATTTATATTTACAATTTAATTTTTTTTAATACAAATTCTTATTAATATATTTTTCCTTGAATTTAAGGACATAAAAATATATACCAACAAAAACAAAGATATCAAAAAACCACAATAAACTTTCTATATAATATTTTTTCTAAAACATATTAAATCGCCTCAAATTTATGGTTGTCATAAAAAAATTTCTGTATAAATATATAAAAATAAAATTGTTACTTTTAAAAGTATATATCCAAAAGGAAAAACATCCCCGCAAATAAACCAATTCCAAACAACAACGATAAAGGACGAGAAAGGCAAGACTATAGAGATGCAAAAATTTAAAAATAGACATAGGCAAAAACTATATAATAATTTTAGGATTATTCACCTCATCCCTTCTAAAATAAAAATAAACTTAAATCTCAAACCAAAGAACAAAAATTTTAAACAACATTTCTAAATTAAGCTAAAAGCAAAAGATACAGAAGAATTTTTTTTTTTTTTTTTTTGGTAAAATAACAAAAAATGAAATTTTTATAGCCTTGCTCCATTGTCACTATTTTTTTCCACCCACTTTTTATATGAGAATGATGGGAAACATATGACGCAGTCTTTAAGGGTGGGACTCTGTGATAATATTTTGGATAGAGAAGATGTTTAACCTTTTGTTTCCAATAAATCATTCAAAAAGGAGCAGAATGAAAATATTTTTAGTCAACAGTTGGATGAGATGAGATACGACGATATTAGATGATATTTTTTTGATATCATATTTTTATATAAATATTTGGTTCAAAGAAAAGTGAAATTAATTTTCTTATAGAATAAACTTAATTGTGCGTATACTAAGATAATTTTTTTTGGGGTCAATTGAAGATATTTTCTTTTGTTATTGAATATGATGAGGAGTTTTTTACGTAATTTATTCATTTTCGGTATAAGAAAAAGAAAATTATTTATCAGATCTTCATTTTTTGAGTGATTCATTTTTAGATATTTACTAAGAAATTTCGAAAATATAATATTTTCATGAAATATAAAGCTGCCCATACACTGTAAAGCATCAGTATCAACGTATTGCCAAATTGATTATAAGTTGTATCGTTTTGATGGTTGGCAAATCGTTAGAAGAAATATTAAAAGAACATTAAAATATTTTAATTTAGGTTGGTTGAATTGTTGTAATTGTAAGTTGTATAGTGTGTTGTACTTTGGCCTTGAAATTAAAATATTCCGGCACATGTTAGTAACCAACAACGTTTTAGAATTTGTCCCACAATTTGCATATTGCACTACTTGCAATAAATTCTAAAACGGATGTTCCCACGAATAATTTTATATAATTATATTATAATAAAATAATTTAATAATTTTCTCACCTTTAATTTATGCTGACTTGCCGAAATGTTTTAATTTCAAGGCCAAAGTACAACAAGTGTATGAGGAAGTTGTACAACAAAAAAATTACATTATTTGTCAAAAAACTCATATTTTTTTTTTATAAATATATTTTAGTTGAACTGTGTGAAGTGAATGTTTACCACTTGGTTGAAAAACAGTTTGTACAATGTATGGGCAGCATAATAATGCAATAATTTTTTGATGAAGCATTTAATTAATTGTGGCTTATTAAAGGTACATTTGGTAATTACTCTATAAAAATTCTTCACTAACGAAATTAATGAAAATTAACGAAAATTTTAGAAAATTTATCAATCAAAATTTACTGATTTCATTCCTACTCAGCTGTTATTGTTGAATTCTAAAGCCTAATTTATTATACACACAACAAAATTAAGAAAATGTTAAGAAATATAAAAGTTAATAGCTTCGAAATTGAAATGAAACATTACGAATTCCGTAAAAATGTTTAAAATTAAATTATTTTTAACGTTTTGTTAACTTTTGTAATTTTATTGCAAATTAAAATGGGCTTGGGTTTTTGTTAGCTAATAATAATCAATTTAGATTTAAAATTAGTTAAAGCACAAAAAACAAATCTGTCACTTTACAGATAATTCCGATTCCTATAATTCTATTATAAAACCCTACGAAACATTTCTTAACATTCTTACCTTTCTCAATTTTTTTTTTAATTTCCTAGTGTCTTGCGTGTTTGCGTTTGATATCATTTAGACTTAAATTCTTTAAATGGATATAAATTAAATATTTTCGTAAACTAATTGCAATAAAATTTCAGTTTTGTAGTAAATTTATTAAATATACTTAATATTTTTATTAGAAAATCACAAAAAACCATTTAGACAAAAAAAACTATATAACTAACAACCACAATTTCGTTGGTGGTACCGGCAAACCTAAAAAAATTGATTTTCATTTTTCGCAAATCCATTTCTACAATTTGTGTAAACTAAAATGTTTTGCAATAATCCCCCAACCAACACAGCAAGGCTAACCATACCAAAGTCATTTTCTTCCTTCCACAATGTTTTATAAATATATGCCAAGTTTTTCCTAAATAATATAATTTTCATTTTTGTTGTACATTATAAAAATGACGATGATATGAGTAAGTATTTGATTATTTTAAAAGAGTATTTGTTAGGGGCGCCATATCAGCACAGTTAGTCGCGTCATTTTGGCGCCAGTTTATATCGAACCAAAAAATAATATAAAAAAGGAACACATTAATCGATGTTCTAGGAAAATTGTTATAATATTTAAAAGGATGTCGCCATTTTGTCTTTTTGTTGTATAACTAAATAGTTTGTGGTGTAGTTATGAAATTTTTGTTAAGGTATTAAAATATAGAATTTAAAGATATTAGGAAAATTTGTTATTTTTTGTTATTAGTTTGTTGGGTAATAGACTTTGAATGGTATTCAGCTCTATTAGTAGGCTTTTTTTACCCTTCTTCAATATTGTTAAAAAAAGATTTTTAGAATTCTGTCAACATTATTGAAAATATACTATTAAAGAAAATTTTATATCAAAACATTATACTAATTTCAAATAATATTGATTTAAGAAAATAATTTATGGATTTATTAAATTTGTTGTCGCCTTTTTTTGTAATATACAAATAACCCTATGCAATGATTCGGTAATAACTATACTTATATTTGTCATAGATCCTGAGAATATTATTGCAGTTTTCTTATAACTCTTAATTTTATAAGACATTTCGCACGTTTTAGTTTAATTCCAAAGTAATCTACAGATAAAAGTAGAATTTCGGTTTATGAAAAAGTATTTTTAGCTAGAACAAGTCATAAATTTTTAAAGTTGTCATCAGCTAGTCCATTAATAACTTAGAATAAACTTAACTTAATATAAAATAGTATTTCGTATGTTAGGTCAATGTTGTTTTTGCCAGGATATGCTGAGTAGACTACTGATAATTAATATAAAATGGTATTTACAAACACAATAGTTTTCATTTCAGAAATAGCTCAAACGATATTAAGATTACGAGAATTTTTGAAATATATAGAATGAAATTCGTTACATTTCTATCGATATAAATAATCATCTTTTAATCATTTGTTACCATCGCGTAGGTTAATCTTTAGTCACAAATTAATGAAGAAACCACATTAAAATTCTAAATCCACAAATTTAGTTAATTTTTGAACAAAACTCTTCATCAATTTAACAAAATGGCTGTTTTTATAAACCCAATATTAAAGATTTAAGTTTCTTCATTCTACTACAGTCTATAAATATAATTCTCATTAATAATTCTAGCAATTGTAAAATGCAGAAGTCTTTCAATGTTTAGAATAAATTTTTATTGATATAAGTATAAAATTCAGTAAAACTGACATAATTACAAATACAAATTTTACGAATTATGCATTTCAAATTCAATTTCAAATCTCAAATTTGATATTTATCGATGACATAATAAATTCCGAATTTTCCATGTCTATTTATCAACAATAATATCGTTGAATTTAATTGAAATTTCCTTTTTACTCATATTATTAAATGCATCTGCAAATGTATCCAAGCTATCAGCAACTGAACGTCTATCAAATGGATAACCCATGGATCTTTTATCCGGATAACGTTTATCCTTTAAACCACAGAATGAATAAGAATCACCGCATGTATCATTACTGAAAAATAAAATAAAAAAACATAATTTGAATCTACATTAATAGTTAAATAGTTTACATATTTTTAGCATCTGGTTGTTCAACTGCATCATCTGTATAATTAGAAATCATACAGAATACATCAAATTTAGCACCAGCAGCATTTCCTTTTGGTATTAGTAAATGTTGTGGCCATCCGCAACCGCAAAATTGGAATCTTTTTAATTGTTCACCATCAGTTGGTTGATATGCTTGACCTAAACGTCGATAAGATCTTTCATATGGAATAGTAACACTTGATTCATCAGATCGTCGTTTAATAATATTCTGACCAGGTTTTACTAAAGTTTAAAAACTAATGTAATAAATACTAGTTAAAATTTATAAATTATAATGTAAACTAACAATTGACAGTAAATTTGTCCATTTCAACAATTAAATCTTTTTGTTCATTAAATGATAATGCTACACCACGTTCATCAGATTTTGGACATAAAAATAAACGACATGTTCCTTGACGTTGGGCATCACTAGCATTTGTTGCCATAATTGTGTATTCGAAAGGAGCATGTTGTAAATGAGTAAAGTGTGCATAAATATTACCATTTGGACCAAAATCTAAACCAGCTGCTAAATCAACATCAGATTTTTGCCAGTATGTTAATAAAATATTTGGTTTTGAGTTACGAGCAGTAATTTGAACATTGACACTATTAACAGCAATATCTTTGAACATTAACTGAAATATTATGTTATAAAAGAATATGAAAATCATGATTCTTATGCTTAGGACAAACCTCTTCATCAGTATAATTAGGTAAAAGACTCTTGAATTTATTGAAAATTGAATCAATAAAACCATGCCATCTATAAAAGACAGGATCTCGCATAGCTGTACTAACATCACCCATAACACCGAATTCTTCCAAATGACGACTATCTGGATCATGAGATAATGATATCAAATTATGACCCATGTTGTGAAGATTACCATAAAGTTGTGGATTAATAGAAAGCTGTGAACGTTCAATAAGATTTCCCAAAATATCAATACCATTAACTGGATCAAGTGGAATATTTTGGCCAGTGGTCTGCAAAAGATTATTTACATTAATTTATTTTCTACATATATACAAAATTTAATTAATTTTACGCTCATAACAAATCCTTGATCAATTGCTTGATGAATACGATCCGCCCACCGTTGAACTTCAGAAATTTCAATTTGATTATCAGCACGATTTATATCTTGTAATTTAACATTTGTTGCACGAGATGGATACGTCCGATTATTCAAACTGCTAAGAATTTTTGGAAAATATCCTTCAGGAATTGGATCACGTAAATTATTCAATGGTTTCAATTTAGCCAATTGATTACAAAAACGTTCACAATTATAACGTGCCAAAATCTGATGATGCATAAAATAGAAAAGTTCTCCGCGACGATCTTTATCGACTACTTCTTTTGGTCCTTCAGTTGGATAAACTAAATGCCAATGCCAATGATGACTATTAACACCAATATCTTCCCGGAAATATGCTAAACGTTGTTCTTCTTCACGATCAGATGCAGTGAAATTTGGTTTAATTTCAAGGACCATCTATAAGTAAATATTATAAATAATTTAGAAAAATTACAAGAATTATGTTTAAATTGAAATTTTTTTACTCTATTCTCGTTCGATATTAAAGCTGCTTCAGCTCTAGCATCATTAAATACAGATGGTTCAACGAAATTTTTTGGAAATTGTTCAGCAACTGTTGGTACTGTTATATGTCTGGTATCTGGACGATGTTCAATTGCAACAGCATAAGCATATTGAAATAACATAGCATTTACACGATCCCTAAAAAAATTGTTTTTTTTTATTAAATTAAATTCATTATTTTATATTAATTTTACATTGTATAGGCTGCCAAAGCTGCAAAATGGCTAATATCAGGAGCATCCATAAATAATTTAATCATTTGGCTAGCAATTTTCTTATGTTTATCATTAAACAAAGAGAATTGATTTTTTCTACCTAAATCCTTTGCAAATGATAAATCTGGTTTGGTAATATCACGAAGTGGAATCTATTTATAAAAACTTCTATTAAATTTGAATTTAAAATTTAATTGAAATTTAAAAAAATAACCTTTGTATCAATTTTGTCACCAAAACGATTTTGTAAATCACTAACAACACTAGAATATCGTTCAGTGTAATAAGTATCTGGCAAATCAAAAGCCGTTGTACCATTGTCTCTGGATGTAAATACTGGTTCCAATGGACGTTGAAATAACAGTTCTAATGCTTTAGTATCTTGTTCAGACATGTTTAAATTTATTTTAATTAAAAATTAATTATTTTAGTATATATTTGAAACTGGTTGCACGTTGAAATTCAACTAATAAAATTGACCTAATTTACAGTCCTATTTATATTAAAACTTTAAAACTATGTTAACCGCATAAAAATTTATTAAATTTATAATTAACTTGTAAAACCGCAAGAATTTATTTTAAATAGTCTTTAAATAAATTTTAGCCCATAAAATTATAACATAAAAAAATATTTGTACATAAAATTTGTTGATAAGACCGAAATTATTCCAGAAGTTTAAGAATTATGATATGAGAAATAATTGTTTTTTTGCGGTGAAATTATGTAAACATTTCTTTTTTGATAAAATTATTACATATTATATGAAATTTAAATTGTTTTTAAATATTTTTTTTATCATATCTTCACTTAAAATGTTCCCAAAGTTTAAAAATATAAATTTGAACAATATTTTTTTATTAATCACTTCTCATAATTGCATATTAACATTAAAATTGTCCAAAATTATATAAAAAATGAAAATATTTGTAAAATTAATTTAATTTTAGAAATAATGAATTTCATGAATCAGTCCTTAAATATCAACAATTTATGAATTTATTAGCCTTCCTCATGTGATTTAAATATTGATATTTGAATCGGCACACAGAGCTTTCCCTTAAATTGAGAAAACCTTGTAACTGATTTTCTTTAAATATTGGGAAATTAAAGTTTTGCGTTTTGCTTTATATTAAGAAGAAAAATATATCAACAATTTTTGCACTATTATGAAAACCAAACAACAAATTTTAATATTATTTTATTAAAAATATGTAATTTTTTATTGTTCCCGTGTAATACAGTAAAAGAGTTACTACAGGAAAATGAATCTGACAAAACCTAGTAACTTATTCAGTTCTGTTGAATTCCTGTTTAGTAATCAGTTCTACTATAATTATATTGTTTTCAACAAAACGTAGTAAACTTTAATACTTGTAAGTTTACTACGTTAGTAAACTTTAATAATTAAACTCCCAAAGTTACTAGATTTTCTCAAACCATGGCAGATCTAAATTTTAAGTAAATTTCTAATTTAAAATGATCTTTAGTAAATAAAATTTAATTAAAATAATTTTTCTTTATTTCTTTATTGCTGTTGCATTGAATTTTACTATAGTTTTACTTCAAAACTTGTAAAATTTAACGTTTTGAAAAACATATAGAATTCTTTTTATGCTAATTTTCATTGAAGAATTTAGTAGAACCAAAATTAGAATCCTTTTGGGATTTATCATATAGAACAATTATTTAATTAGCTTTTTCATATGAAATCATAAATCCCCAAGCGTCTTAAAATCGAATTAAATTTAATTATTAATTTAATATTAATTTAAATAATAATAATTCATTATAAATTTGTTTTTCAGCTATAGATTTATTTGTAATTTTGCTGGTGAAAAGGAGTTATTGGTTCTCTGCAATAATTTTTTCGCTGCAACAGTTATTTTTTCCAGCTCAGCTCAAGTATGATTTATAAATTCATTACATTTAGAGTACAATTATTTAGCAAGGTTTTTTTGCTAAAATTAAATTTATTAGCTTCACTTTAAGGTGAAAACTTTGTCAAGAGTTAACATTATATAAAATTCTCTACAAATGCTAAACTTAGAAATTATTTCTATTAGATTGTTAACACTGGATCTATTTTTTTTTTAACAAATTCGTGTTGGTTAGGTACTAACAGTACAGAGCAGTAACTTATATCATAAATTATTAGTTCAAATAATTTAGGAATGCTCGAAATATTTAGAATCGACTTATAGTTGCAAATATTATTAAATAACGCAGTTTTTGAACTCGAGAATCTAAAATTTCAAATTCCAATAGTGTTTTTCCAATTTTTCTAGTTTATTTTAATGTTACAGGAAATAAGAGCCTACAAAAACTTCAAAAATTTAATTTCTAATATTTTATATTTGTCTAATATTTATGAATGACTAATCGTACAATGATTAAATATCAAAATATTCATGCTTATAAATAATTATCTCTTAATCATTTGTGTTAAATACTCTTAAAAACCCATCAGCACGCAAAATTAGAACTTACATAGCACACTTTATTAGCCTATCCAAATTAACTCAATTAATTAAATTATATTTATATAAATTACATCCAATAATAATATTATAACTAAATATAAATATATCAAATATCGACATTGTATTTGACCATCAGATAAGTCATCATTATCATCATTAATTTATCTTTATAAAATTTTGTGGTTTTTGTTATATATTTTTAAATTGATCAAAATAACCTTTCCTATATTAAACATAAAAAATACCAAACAAAAATTAAATTTATATATTTTTTCATAAAAATCCAATTATAATTTGCCAAAAAATTTTTACAATAATTTTTTGTCACTCAAATAAATTGCATTAATCCTTAAAACTGATTATCGTAAATAACATTATACCCAGGATTAATAATGTCCACTATATTTAATAAAAAAAAACGTACTCGTTATATTCACACAAAATGTAAATATACAAATTTTGTTTATTAAAAATTATGTAATGATACTGATAATCCTTTTTGGCTATATACTCTGCATATCGATTAGCATTAAATAAAATTTTATATAATTTTTATAGACATTATGTACAAAAATTCCTTTCTGCCGCAGGATAATTTGAATGTCGTCATTATTATTACGTTGTTTAACAAAAAAAAAAATATATCTTAATTTCCTGGAAAATTACGACAATACGGCAATATATCGGATTATTATAAAAATTGAAATTCCGTGACAAAATAGCCTGATTTATAGCCGCAATTTATAATGGTTTGAAAAAAAAAACATAAAATAAAATTGAATTATTATAAAAATTAATATTTTACTTGTAATATAATTTTCCTTTATACATAATTAAATTGGTTTTTTTGAAATTGTATAGTAAAAGTCCTTTTTGTATCATTCTGTTTGCTGGTTTTATTTTATTGAAGCCAAGAATTACATTTAGAAATTACTTGAACAAAAAAAGAAATTACTTAATATGACAAAATCCTAATTCAAAATTTTACAATTTTCTTGTAATGGAAAATATTTGAAAATTGAAAAGTAAAAAATAAATATTACACTCGATTTGGAATTAAATCTATTAAGTTAATTGTATAATACCAAAATAATTGAGACAGTTAAATTCCATTCAAGAATCTTAAAGTAATTGAACTTTTTGATGGCTTTATAATTTCAAGTAATGTTCAAATTATATGAAAATTACGAAAATAAAAAATCCCGAATAAAAAAATTCATTTAAATATTTTAAAAACAATTTATATATTACTTAATTTAATATCCTTTTTTAATCGTCAATAATGTCGTAAAAAGATTTTAGATATAAACAAATATTACATCCTGTTTTAAATTGGTATATAAGATTGTATAAATTTGATTGTGAACTAAATCCCAAAAGTTATCTAAATATATTAAAATTGAGATTATTATCGCGTTCACAATTGTTGATATTCACAATTTCTTTTTTTCCCACATACACAATACATAAATCCGATATTCCCAAGACTCAGAGAAGTGCGTATCCAATTTTTTTATTTCAAATTTAAATTGAATATTTTATCTTTTAACATAGAAAGTATCTGGTGTAATTGTATGTTACCTGGATTTTTTTTTAAAACCATATTTTGTGCCTTTCTTTTGTCCTCGTTAAATATATTAAAGGTTAGAAAAAAAAAACTCAAATTCTATTTTCAATAAATAAAAATGTGTAAAAAGTTGACATAAAAAAAGTATAAAAATTTCCTATTAAATGGATAATTTTATTATATCGAATTTAAATATGTTTTTTTCATCATCCTTAAGGATTTTCTGTTTAATTTATTTGGTGAATTAAAGATTGAAATTACTTAATTTAGATTTTTGTAAGTTTTTGATTGTGAATTAGTATAATTACCTATTGAAAATGTGAAAGGATTCATTCATTTCCATTTATTTTCTTTCATTTCTTTCAAATATGCAAATATCTATCAATAATATTTGTATTTTAGATGACCATTATCATCCATCACATCAGCCTATTTACATGTTGTATGTACCCAAATTTATATTCAGCCTATGACAACATGTTGCCACAAAAGCAAACAAAATCTTGCATATGACAACGTGTTGCATATGAATTTGTTATTCATGCATGGCTCTAGTCTACTTCAGTTATATCACATTCAAATTTAGAATCTTCTGAAATAATTAATTGATAATTACAGAACGCTTCAAGTGTAAATTATAATTGAAATTTTCAAATATAATTTGTATCATTTTTTTATCTTATTACAATTAATTTATTCTGCATATTATTAAACTTGTAAATTTACTGAAAATTGGCTTATTACAAATTCATAAAAAATACTGAATATCTTAATAAATTGATTTTGAAAACTTTTTCTACTCAACAAATATTGATTAAACAAAAAGTATCAATTTTTAATCCAAATTAATATTTTAATTTTAAGAAATTATTCAATTCTAATATAAAAATATATTTATATTTTAAAAAAAAAATTCTTTCGAATATTTAATACAATTTTTGGCTATAAAAAAAAACCAATTGGAAAAGTTTCACAATTTTAATGTTCACAAAAAAAAAGATTCAATTGGAAATAGAAAATTTATTTTCATGTAAGTTTTCTTGATGAAAAATATATAAAAAAAAATCATTTCAAATCCAATAATGATGTTGCATTACAAACTAATCGATTTATAACCAATTTTTTTATTACTTTTAGTTATGCGATATCAACAAAACTTTTTGAATAATATCCCAAAACTGAAAATATCATTATAAAGGAAAATATAAAATAAAAATAATTTAAACTTTTTTGAAAATATAAATTGTAATTCACAAGCTACAAATTGATATTTCTATTAATATTAAATATTATTCATAATATACAATTTTTTAAAGTAATTTATAAAATTAATTTACAAGCCCATCATAAATATTACTTATAAACTTTTTAGGACATCAATTTTCCTAATTTTCCGACTTTGTGATTAATGTACAGTTTTGGGATAGAAGTTCAAAACAAAATGATATGGAATAACCACATCTTTGGAATTACCAAATATATATAAATTGTAGTGTCTTTAAATAAAAGACATCTTTGAGAAACAGAAGGTTTTAAAGTTATTGGTAACAATGAAGTCTCTAATCGCTTAGCAATTAAACATAGGCCTAATATATGAGTGCTTCATTCATAGTTCATTTACATAAAAACTGTAAGATAAAGATTAACTTTTAAAAAATGTTCATTTCCATCTTAAAGCCCAAATTTGAAAAAATGTAAAATTATCTAGTCAAGTTTATAGCATTCGTAAGCAATGTTCGTCTTCCGCTGTGAAATTATTGTGTTTTCCAGTCATTGAAAGGGAGATTAGTTATGAAGTAAATAGATAATATAATGTTGGTGAATGGTTTACAAATATTTAATGAATTACCAATTGAAATAAAATGAGAAATTAAATTTATCAAGTTTAAAAGATTAATACTAAAGGTAAAGAAAGGTTTAAAAACTATTATTAGCGATTACTTTTCAAAATTTATATTGCTATGCTAAAAAACCTGACATTCATCAACTACAAATGCAATTCAAGTTCATTTTGTTATTGTTACACCAGTTAAATTGATAGGATGAAAATCTTTGATAGTGAAGATAAAATTAATTAGTCAAATATTCCATATTTAACTCATAAATAATTAACACTTTTAAGTTGAGCTTAAGTGCCTATTAAAAGTTCAGCTTAAATTTCGTTGTGCAATAACGGATCAAACTCTAAGTGCAAGAACAGAGTGACACTTTGATATGTGCTGTAGTGTATTTTTATATAAAAAGCAACAACAACAACACTTCAGCACAGCTTCCAGCACCGCTCACAGCGTCACTCTGTTCGTGCACTAATTCGGACTGAAAAGCTTATAATGTACCAAGGATTCGGGGAACAAATTGATGGACAATTTTTTCGACTTACTTGAAATATCTAGCTTACCTACAGAACCGAAGAATAAGTGATAACAGACAGACAACCGAGTTTGTAGATGAAAGGACACCTAAATTATTACATCTATTAATAAGTATGCATAAATGTGCAAATGTCCTTAATTAATAATTCTTGTAAATGATTTAATATTAAATTGTTTAAGAAAAAACCCATATTTGAATGACCATTTGAATCCCCATAAGATTCTAATTATATTTGAAATATTATTTAAAATAATTTTGTAATAGCTTATCTGCAATAAAGTCTCGTTTTCATGACCCAAAGCTAAATAATATTTTCTTTATATTTTAATAATGATAAATTTTAGCTTTTAATTTTTATTTTTATTTTTTTGTATGAGTTTTCTAATTTATTCAACAAGACAAAATAAATATTGACCCTCATCAAATTTACATGTTGATTTGTATTTAACTTTTTGATTAAGATATCAATTATAAAGTTTATTATTTACATTTCGTCAACAGTTGTCAGGATAAGAAACTGTTTATATAAATATAGATTATTATATTTATTTAAATCTGGACTAATTTTATTTATTTTAGCATAATAAATTGGACTCTCCATACATATTTTTTTTGGTTAATATGAGTTTAGTCTGTATGTGAACTACATCATCGAATAGGATATTTCATAATAACAACGTAGGTACAACAGAATGGAACAAAAATTGATTGAGTTAAAAACAATTTTTTGAATTTTCATAATTATTGTTTTTTTATTAGGAAATTTGAGATTTATTTGAAATGTCAATTATTTGTACTAATGATTCTTCAGTAATGCTTTAATTAAAAAAGGTGTGAGTAAATTGTTGAAATCGATTTAGATAGAGTAACCGCTTTAAGATATTTTTAAATTTAAAATTTCTACAAGGCTTTCAAATTAATAAAATTTAAAAATATGTAATTAAAAACAACGAAAATAGCAACCTTTCAGAACTACAGCACATTAAGACTAAATGTCAACACAAAATTTACTCTGATTAAAACCAATTAAAAAAATATTAAGACTACATCAGAGATAGAGAAATGCTCCTCATAACAAGGAAATATTTCAGTAATACTTCTCTTAAATTGAAGCTATTTTTATTAATGTTTAATCAAATCTTCGTGCAAAATTTCAACGAGTCTAGTCTAAATATTATTTCATTAAATTAAAGCTCATTAAAAAAATTATGCTATCTTTTGAGAGTTCTTTATTTTGAGCATTTCTTTAAATTTCCAAACTCTTCTCTTTTTATTCATTCTCCTGATTTTCATATAAAATTCTCATACATTTTATAACTATATAAAAGACAATATTCGCCCCGGGGAGAGAAATCAGAATTTTCATAAATTTTCCTTTTTGTTTTTTAACCTAGACCAGCTGCTCGCAATTTATCTACAATGTTTTACATTAAATTTTATTTATATATTTTTTTCTTTGTTGCTTTATTATTTTCCAGTTGATATATCCTTGCCGTGTGTTCTGTTTAGTTAACACATAGCTAAACACATAAAAAACCAAATACACTAATACATAAATAAGACAAGCTGATTCCAAATAAATGGAATCATTTCTTGGAATCCGGAATTGCATTGATGGGGATTTTTTTTTTTTTTTTGCTTGTGTATATTATAGACAGTAGAAAATCTGGCGCCAGTCGACCTCTTTTATATATCCTGATAACAATTATCTATAATTGCAATTTATTATTATGAATTTGCGCAGGACCAGAGATTATCAATCAATCCTTTTAATTTTGGATAGAAAATGTTCTCGTTATGTGGAAGGAAGAGTATAGAAATAAAATGGAAATTTTGAGAGAGAAAATTTTGTATCCTTTGGAAGGGAACAAGCAAAATAGGAACTAATTAAAATGGAATATAGAAAATTGTAAATAGTATATATTATTAAATTCACATTCAGGTGGCACTGCGAGCTATTAATAATTGTATTTAAGAGAAATTGAAGAGAAGAGATTTTTAGTTTTTTAAATAAGGAAATTTATATTTAAAATAAATATTTATTATTATTATTTATTTATTTATTTATACTTTTTATAATTAATTAACAAAAAAAAAAAAAACTTAATGCTACAGATTAGAAAATTTTCGTTACTACTAAAAGTATGATAATTATCACCGGATGAAAGAAATTTTTATGTAAATCAATGTAATATCTGAAAGATTTTTTTTTATAAAAAACCTTACTTAACGAAACTTAAACTAAACTTAAAAACTAAAATTACAATTAATTTTCTACCACTAAGCTATCAGCTAATTAATTCGTTATCAAGTATAGTACATGTATCATGAAATTTGATGGTTGAAATTTGAACTCTATCTAAAAAATGTTGTACACCAGATTGTTCATAGAGAGTAAAGGTAGAAAAGTACCATTGAAAATCAAGCATCAAAATAAATATTTAAATTATAGAAATTATGATAAAATTTAACAATATTTATTAAAAATTAATTGAAATTTATTTGAATTTTTCTGTAAAATTTATCGATTGTACTTCGACTTTTAAATTTATCAATAGTGTGATAAACAAAAACTAAATCCAGGCGTTCACTTGCCAATGATTGAATATATAGAAAATATTTTTTCGTTATTATGGAAAAACTTGATAGGCTAATTCCATTTTAATAATATTGTCGTCAAATGTCCTAAAACGTATAGTATTTTTGTGTATCTCAATTTGGTAACTACCACAGAATTTAATGCATCATAGCGAACAACAAATAATTACGAAATTTCTTGGCTATTTTATATTCTAAATCATACTTTCAGCTGGTTTATTGTTTTTGGTCACAACAAACTTTGATAAACCTATTAAAACTTTCTTATTACTAATTTTATTATAACACCTATCAGCTTTTTTTATATATACATAGCTATACAATTAAATACAAAATCGCATCCACAAATTTTACCAAAACTTAACCAACCAAAAAAAATTTCTATTATTATAAAACAAAATTTTCTCCTATACCGAAAAAAAACCAAAAAAACAAATAAAATTAACACAGGATATTATCCTTTTATATATCCAGTCTAATCTATATAATTTTGATAATATTCTTTTAAGAATACATATTCGAATCCTCTAGATTACAAAAATATCCTTTTTTTCCCATCTACACCTTTTCAATGTCCTTATAAGTTTTAAAACATAAAAGAGACGTATGACTACCGAAAAATAAAAAAACGTAAAACAAGACTTTAATAAGATTCCAAACAATATTCACATTATAAATTTTAGTCATGTATCTAATAACTCTGAATTAATCATCTTTTCCTATCAAATAATGATTCACACATTTTTGCTGGTTAAAAAAAAACCAAGAAAAAAAAACTTTTTAAAAGTAGGGGTCGTACCCATCATCGGTCGTCTCATCCAAATAAACAAAAAAATTATATACTAAAAAAGCAATGATGATAATATTTAAAAGCATCATAGAATTTAACCGAACTAAAAAAAAAGCAATCCAGAGATGGTATAAAGAAAAATTTTTCATGCAGTTGTGATTTTGAGGGCATGAACTACTACTGAAAGTTTGTTTAAGAGAAGCAGAGGATTTTATCACACGATAAATTAAAATATAAATAAGAAGGAAAAGTTTATAGAGTTACTTAGAAATATATAAATTATTTGATAGTTTATGTTGATGTATAATAATTTTCTGTATAATATTTGAAAAATTCAAGTAGATTGATACTATGTTGTCTCTGAGATAGTTATTATTGTGGGTGAATGATAATGATACCATATTTTATGGATTTCTAATACTAATTTGTCAGTGTTTCTATATTATTTTTTTTTAAACTTTTCTATATGAAAGCTTTCTGGCACGTAATTGTAATATGTTTGTAATATTTTTTTTTAGATAAATATATAATTTTGGTAAACCTCTGGATTTCATATGAGTCACTAATTTTGCATAATAAATTTCAAATTTGCATAAGAGTTTATAGATAAATAGTATTTTTATTTGGTATCGTAGGAAATTAAATATATTTTTTTTGTAGTTCGTAGTGCCGATGATATTGGTATATTTGGCTTCTTAGGGAAATTATCATAGTGGTGGCTAGCAGATTTCCATTTTTTGTTTATTATTTGCTTGGTTGAAACATATTAAAAATATATTATGTTATAGAGGCATCCAATAATAGAATTTTATATTTCCTTCACAAATTATATGACCGTATCCAAAACTGCAAAGTAAAAACCATAAATTTTCGAATTACCTTTCCTATATGTTTGCTGATAAGTCCAGTTTAAAAAAAATATTGGTTCTTTTCAATTTCTCAAGAAGCTCATGTGTATCTACTACTAATATTCTGAAGCCAATCATAATTGCGAGATTTAATTATAAATGATAAAGTTTGACCACGAAACTTTTCCTATAAGTTGAAATTCCGACTTAATGCCGCCCTTAGGCAACTGCATAATTCGAATAAGGTCTTCAGTTACGTTCTTCAGCCCGCATATATTTTTAAACACAGCTTTACTTTAGATAATTTTTTTTTTAAATTATTCTTAATCAATTTTGTTGGTATTAAGAGAAAATTCTCTTGAGATGGCTTGCTATATTACCAATATAAATTCTTGATTATATTTAAAATTTAGTTTTATATTTTTTGGAAGTTTGAATTTATTTTTATTATGATTTTATGATAGACAACACACACAAAATCACTGAAATTAGACAGACTGAAAATTTTAATAATTAATATGCAATTCACGTTTTTTTTTTACATCTGCAGAATAACACTATAATTATTATTTAAGAATTGCGTTATTATTTATTTTGAATAATAAATTTATTATGATTACACGAGAGAATTTGATTATAATCAACATAAAAAATTAAATATTTTATGTTGGATTTAAGTTAAATCCATTTTTGTACCTTTTTGTAAATTTTTATTTTTATGTTTTAAATAATTGAATAATTACAAGAATAATTGTCAAATAAGACAAAATTTTGCATGGAATCTTTCAATTAGGAATTATTTTAAAACTGGTACTACAGAAATTTAATAGTTTCTTAAAAAAATTGATATAATTAAAATATAAATATAATTTGTATTTAATTTAAATAAAATGAATAAATGTAAAATTAAATGTAAACTTTTTAAATAAATATAATTGAAATTTAAAAATTTGAGAGAATGAATAAATCTTGAACCCTACAGCCACAATAGCCTCAATAGTCTCCTGTATAATAGTAATGTGAATTTTAATTATAATTAACTGCAAAATGATCTGTATCGGTGAACGGCAATGAGCAAACCGATAGTTTGGCAGTAAAATATTAAATTTCCCGCACGACAGAGAGCAGGCTCAAGTAAATATCTTATGCTGTAGTTAGCTCTATAAGTAAAAAATTAAGGATACATGGCTAAAGTTAACGCTAATACTGGAAGAATATAAGAATCATAATTAAGGTTCTGAATAATCGCTAAATGTCGGGAAAATAGTGTCACCATATTCGTGAAATAGTGTTGAGAAAATAGAAAATATTTGTTGAATATAAAAAAACATTACTTTAGTTAGATATAGGCCACATAGTTTGTTTCTACACAAATCTCACAAGCAAATTAATGATCTTTGGAAATCAATTCGACAGTTTGTAGTAGTGGGCGAAAATTCTTATAATTGTTTATCCTCTGCAGCATATTACACTAAACACACAGACAATATTCATATAAAATTTTAAAATTTTTGAAATTAATTTAATTATAATGAACATATTTTTTAATGTCTACATTATTATGCTATTAAAATTTAATGTTCTCTAAAATACCAACACGTTTACCAAAAAATACCCCCCCTTGACACATACAAGTCACATCTTTATAATTCTGTGTGGTCATTTGAATTGTGGTTGGTCACAATAAAATTGTTATTTTTTTGTTTAGAACAGACACTAATTTAATATGCAAATTTCCTAATTCATTAATGGAAATGAGTCTTTAAAATGTCATTGTGGTAATGTTCAAGTGAAATTCCATTTTCAATTTTCAACATGATTTCCTAGTCCGTGCAAGTTTTTTTTTTTGTAATCTGACAATATGAACCGCACTGCATCAATTTGAAGTGATGATAAAATTACGTTTTGGGATTTCTATAAAATAATTTTTTTGGGAAATAATGTGACAGGACATTTTACTTAAACTGTATTTAATTTGGATGACAAGAGAACATATTTTATTTAGTTTTTTGAAGTACACATTATGAATTCTTAATTAGATATTTTTAAGGTCATTTTATGTTAGTGAGAAAATGTTTGTTAAATATTTTAATATTGAATTTTTTTTTTACAATCGTCTTATGTTTTTTTGTGGATCTTTTAATTTTCAACAGAAAAAACTCTAAATTTTATTTTTATTATTTCATGTAAATAAAAATGTCCGTCTGGAAAAAAAATATATAAAAAACTTACAAAAAAAAAAAAATGTTTTGTCTTGTTTATTTGGTGAAATAAAAAAGCAATTTTTGCAACGAAATATAAAAAAAATGAAAAACAATAAAAATTTGCATACATTTTACATGAGCTCTAAAATTGTTTTCCTGGTGTTTTAAGTGTGGAAAATAACTGAAAGAAAATATGTAGGAGATTTCCTTATGGATATGAAGTAAAATAAAAAACTTATAAACTTAAGAAAATGTTTATATATATTTTAATATATATTACAGGATGTTTAAAGTGTGATTATAGTATATATAATAAGACTTAATCCTTAATGACAGCTATGACCACCAGGGGAAACCGCCTAGTTTGCAACTGGTGAGGCTAAAATGATGATCCCGAGGTGAGCTTTTATTTTTGAATTAAGTGCATTGTCATTGGAGCAATCATCAGAGTAAATTATATAATTGATTCGGCCTAGTCCCAGCCTTGATAACCACCTTTTATTATGCTTTAGTATAATTTTTATTATTTTCAAGCTTTATTCCAACATTTAATTTACAATTCAATTAATTTATAATTCATTATTCTTAGTTTAGTTTTAATTAAATATTTGTTACAATATTTAATAATTATTTATTATTAATACTATTCAGTTATATATTCAGCTAATGTTCTATACGATACTCACATGTTGTATTAGAATGTTCAGCCCAATTAAGTTCATTTTTTCAAATATTTTACCATAAATATTGAAACTTTGTCATTTATCACAAATATTAGTTTTAATCTGTTACTCTTAATACTCTCAATATTGATTTTCACAATTCCAATTTGGTATTTTTTATATAGCTGCCAGGTCGTAAAGCTGGTATTCGTCTGTTTAAAACCTATATAATAAAGAACCAAAGCCAAATTAAAGGAATGTAAAACTGTACGATTGTGTCATTTTCATTAAGTTTCCAATTTTTTGAATTTGAGATACCTAAACATTCTGTACATTTTGAATTTAAGCTACTATATTGATATTGATACTATTTATATTTAGCGATAGTTTAAATTTGATATAACCAAATTTGACGGCGAACTACAATTCAATTAACAAAAATTTGTGATTTTAAACAAAAATTTAGGTTTTTTCTCAAAACATTTTAATGGTCGAAAATAAATGTGCCTGTTTATGACATCAATTTCGAGTAAACCACCCAGTAATATTACATATTGATATCAAGTTTAATTTATATAAAACCAAATTAACATTTTATTCATACAATTTTTTATCAAATTTTGCGTATACTTAATACTCGATGCAATTGTTTATAAATTATTAAATTTTTTAATCTTGTTTTATTATACGCTTTAATTATTATTGTAATTTAAAATTTATCTTTATCAATTTCATTTTTTACTATAATAATAACAAAAACTGAACATTATGGATTTTTAACATTTCTGTTAACGGCTGAAAATACAATTCCAATATTTAAAATTATAATTAAAATGCACTTCAATCTGTCCTTCCACCTTAACGAACTAAACGATCTAGCCAGCAAACGGCTTAAGGAAACCGCCACGGATTGGATTTAAAATAACCGCATTTATGTTAAGATTTACAAGAATGTGTGGTATCAAAACGGTACTAAAGCACTATGTGCAGTTATGGGCAGTGTCTGAAACTCGCCACTAGAACAAACCAACCACTATAGAAACCTCCATTTACTTATCAAAACTGTTTAAAAGTATTTTTGATAGAATTTTGTTTGTAGTACTAAAATTTCTTTAAAATAAATAAATCAAAAAAGATTTCTTAATAAATTTCTCAATGTAGTCTTAAAAAACTGCAAAAATATACATAAAAACGAAACTCATGATACCCAAAATAACAGACTGTTATTAGTTCTTGCTATATCAATAAAAAAAAAGTCACCAAAATTTTGTATAGCTTAGATTGACTGACATTGGAATAAAGATGTTTACCACAGCCAAAACCAAAACTATTTATTTCTATACATAAAAATGAAAAGACATTATAAATATAAAATGATTTTTTCAACTACTTACAACTTACAATTCAATAATATAATAAATGTTAAGGGTAAGACAGTATTTAGTGGTATAAAATTTCTATTTTTTTTTTTTTTATTTATAACCGAAATTGACGTATGACTGAAATAAATATATAACGAAACCGAGCTAAAGTTGATCACTCTTGTACTGCAAAAAGTTCGTTCTGTTTAAATTTTTTGATAAGTTACAAACACTTTATGCACAAAGACTGCAAGGGACCGTTGTACATTCCGCATGATTTCTAATTCTATCCTAAAAGTTGTTTTCCGATCTCTCACATGAACGAAATTAGTTTTCACTTCTGTCTGCCTCTGCTATGTCGGTAAACAAATGGGGCTCGAAGTATTTAAATTTTGTATATCTTACCGGAAAACAGTTCTTCCCCACAACCGCCTCTACATAACAAGGTTTCTGTTAAATCTTCTTGAATATTTGCTAATCCCGGTGAATAAATTTAATAAAAATTTTATTCAACATTTAATATTTGTAACTAATTACAAATAATAGCGTTCTTTTCAGAACGCCGTGGCCTGTTATTCATTATATATTTATTATTTTTATTTAACTGCTTGTATTAAAATTTGGGTATTTTCGGTGATGGTAACGTCAGACCTTATCCATTGCGGATAGTAAAATTGTTTCTCAGTGTGTCAGAAAGTTCATGAAACCAAGCTAAGGGTAAAAGCTAGATAGCCAAACTAGTAAATATCTCTTTTAATACTTGATTTCGCTGACTTAAATAAATTATCAATCTCTTTTCCATGTACTAATTTTCTTGGTAACGGAAAGATGGAGTTTGTATTCTAGATTGTTTAGAACTAGATACTCGATTACTAATAAATAAATAAAAAAAACATTTTATGAATATATCTCATTTCTCCAATATTGGCCTTTCTTATATCCGAAAATTGAATGATGTAGGTGATTGTTGTTTCAGTTATAAGTAATAACATTTATATAATGTTGAGCGAGTATATTATATCTCCATAGTGCGAATATTCCGAAAACATATTTAAAATTTGACTCTTCCAATTAATGATATTAATCTCATATTTTTTGTATTATCGTAAATTTTACACACAGTTCCCCTACATAAATAAATATACAAAATTTAAAATGTAAATTTATCACTTAAATTACCTTACTTGAAGTGCTGATAGGTACAAAGTAAAAAAATAAATAAAACAACAAATTTAATCCTGACAAGTAAACACTTTTCACTTACATTTATTTATTTATTTTTGGTAAAATTTATTATTCTGACGGATTGATTGACTTAATAAAATTTGACTTTTCGAAAGGGATGTAAAATCAAAGTATTTATATTTTACGTAGAAGAAATATTGAATTTAATATTTAAAATTTGTCAATTTTGAAAAATATAGATTTATCTATTTTGTAGTCAAATTGAAAGAAATATTGATTTTAACATAATATAATTTTTCTATTCGTATATGAAAATATTTTCATTTATTCCTTTATTTAATTAAAAAATGAACTAACCCCAAATGAAAACAATTTTTTACAAATTTATTTATTTATACAAAATTAAATGACGTCATATTCATATAGAAGGGGTCGCTACTATTTTACATAAATAATTTCTAAAAGGGTCAATTTTTTTTTTCTTATAATAAATAATAAATAGAAGCGTTTTTAATATATATAGTGCCAAATAATTATTAGATTTTCGTCATTTATAAATTTTGCAGCAATAACACGCAATTTTAGTTTTGCTATTGGTTATTATCCGATTTTTTTTTTCTAACCCCTTAAAAAGTCACATAAAAACATTATTAATTTGTTTACTTTACATAAACCTAAGTAATTTCACAAAATCTCGAAAAATGTAGTAAATTTTATACCAATATTTATAACCCTAATTGATGATGAAATTTGAAAAACTTAACCTAAAGATTATGAGTTTATTAAAATGGGGTTGGTGATGAAAGCCCAAATCTCGTTTTCCTGCAACACTAATTTCTGAACATGACATATCGAAATATAAAATCCCGATTCATATAATACGGAAGTACATAATACCAAATCACAAAATCACGAATCATGATATTCTGAAAAAATCCGAATAAAATAAATTTTAATTTTTTTCAGGTTTTTCGAAATCGTTTTTATAATAAATTTAAAACAAATTATTTGTAAAAGGAATTGCCGAAAATACGCAGGTAATAAATGACCTAATGACCTAATATATTCAGCAACGTTCTGGTATGTCTCTGAACTTCTAGCAGACAGTATAGCAATAACACAAAATTGTGTCGCAGCAATGGAACAGGCGTTTAAATACATACTCTAATTTTGATACCCAATACTGGCCTTTATTATCAAATGGATAATTACTGACAAATATTGAAAAATGTTTTTCAGGTTTTCGGGATTTAATGTTTCGGTCTAATATGGTGAGTCCAAAATTCTATATAAATTGCTATATAATTAAAACAATTTTGCCTTCCATTATACAAAACTAATCTAAAAAGAGTAAATTTTGTATAATATTAATATAAGATTTCTATCATCAATTAAATAAAAATTTCTAAAATTCGGCATAAAGTAATAAATTTAATAAATTTTATGTTGTCTGAGAATTTGAAATATTTTTTTTTTTTTAATTTTTAAACACATATGCGAAAAAAACACATGTGATCTTCATTTCACTAACTATCAGACTACATAAATTTTAAAGTGTGCTCTGAATTATAATAGGCTTAATTTTTTTAATTTTGTAAGCCATAATGCTTGAGTTACATTGACGTTTTCATAACGCTATCTAGTCGCTTTCGAGCGCAGTATTTAATAATAGTAGACACAATTACAGCAGTTTGTTGACATTGTTTTGACAGAAATATATTATTTTTGTTTTGAAGAGTTCCTCTTGAGTTTAATTGTAAATTATTAGATTTTATCAGTGTACATTAATTACCTGATGATTTTTTATATGTTTTTTTTTTACTTTTTCTATTAATTTTTCTTCGAACGACATTTTAATGCGTCGAAAGTGAAAACATTTGAAAGTTAACCAATTTTAACGCGTAGGACTGCATATAGTCTGTAACTTAAGGGTTAAAAATTATCTAATTAATTTTATTTAATATTTTTCTGTCAAATTTTTACAGAATCAAATTTAGAAATCAATGAAATGTCGAATTTAGTAATGCCAATTCTTAAAAATTAGATCTAGCATAATTATAAAATTGATAAAATATGTCAGTAATGATAAAACTTATTAACATTTTTATGATAAAAATTTATTAAATACATTATCATTTTTGTCGTTTTAATTTTATTTTTTATGTTTGTCGTGGCTCTCAGCAAATTCTTATATTTCAATTGGATTTTTATTTCCTTAAATCGGGATTTTTTTGTTGTTCCCTCAAGCAATTTAAAAGTATTCACCTATATTCAAAAAAAAATATATAAATACCGATATCAACATAAATTCTGGTTTTTTTTTTCCTAATTCATTCTGTATATAAATCGCGACTGGGCAACAAATATAACTTCATTCATGCATTCAAAAACTAATAAAATATGCTTTAAAATTATGATAATATTTTGAGTCTTCCTCAATTTGATAATTTTTTTTTTAACAGCAGCTGCTGTCCATGAGTTTCGGAGAATTCCCTTTCAATATGCTTACTTTAAAAATTCTATGTTTCAGTATGTTATAAACCGCGGGAAAGCATAAATCTTTTTTTTCTAGTTCAATTTGATTTACGTTAAAATGTTTATATTATTTTTTATATTAATTTTTGGATCTTCAATAATAAATTCATATAAAATTTATAATTTTGAAAAGAACTGTCATTATTCCGATAAATTACGTTTAGATTATTATTGTGAAAATTTCAATATAACATTATCAAATCGTTATGAATATATTGAAATTGATTTTAGTGGATATCGTGCATTTACACATGCCAAATCAATTACATTTAATAATTGTCAATTACAAACAATACCAATTAATTATTTTTTAGCATTTCCAAAAGTTGTTAATTTAACAATAAAAAATTGTCATTTAGAATTATTTGATCATAAAAAATATAAAAATGAAGAATATGTCAAATATATTGATTTAAGTAATAATAATATTGATAATATACCAAAACAATTTTTTTCATATTTATATGAATTGGAATCAATAAATTTATCAAATAATTATTTAACTGAAATTAAATCAGAAATATTTTTAAGAAATATTAAATTAAAATATTTAAATTTACGATCAAATCGTATTGAAGAAATCGATGAATTAATATTTGATACATTAAAAAATATTAATGAAATTGATTTATGTGATAATAATATAAATAATTTAAATGAAAAACAATTTTTTACAAATATCAAATTAATTAATTTAAATTTAAGTAAAAATAAATTAATAAATTTATCAAAAATTTTATTTCAACAATTAATTAATTTAGAACAACTTGATTTAAGTGAAAATTCATTACAACAAATTGATATTGAATTATTTCAATATAATAGTGCATTGAAAATGTTACAAATACGACAAAATCAAATTGAATCATTGAATAATGAAATTTTTAAAAATCTAAAAAATTTAGAATATTTAGATTTAAGTGAGAATTTTTTAAGTATATTAAGTATAAAACTTTTTGAACCATTATCAATGTTAAAATATTTATATTTATCGAATTGTGGTATTAAAGAAATCAATATGAATGGATATGATTTATTTGAAAATATGAAAAGATTATTAATTTTTGATATATCAAAAAATCCAGGTGACACAAATAATTTAGATATAAAAACTAAACAAATTAATTTTCCATTATTAAAAACATTGAATTTATCAAATACAAATATACAAAATTTTGATTATAATTCATTTTGGCATTTTAACGAATTAAAATATTTAGATTTATCATATAATAATATTAATAAATTTGATACACATATTTTATATCCATTAAAAAAACTGAATTTTTTAAGTTTAAATGGTAATAATTTAACCGAATTGGATTATGAAGATGAAAAAATATTTACAATTAATTTAAAAATATTATTAACAAATAATAATTGGAATTGTACGTATTTAGGTAAAATGATTAAATATTTAAATAAATATGATATTGATTATTTACCATTATGGTGGCATCATATACCAAATCAATTAAGTAATATTGCTGGAATTGGTTGTACCGGAAAAACTGATATTATTATTAAAGATAAAGCAGAAAATGAAATTTATGAAAATAGTATTGGAAAAACTGCTAAATTTTTGGGTACACAAAATGATCAATTAACTGATGATAATATAAATAAATTGAATGATAAAAAAATCATTATTCAAATTAATGGTATTGAGAAACTTGAAAGTAGTTTAAGAAGTAATTTGATTTGTTCATTTATTGTATTACTTGGAATTTTATCAGCAATTTGTGCTTTGAGTATTTGGAATACGAAAATTTTGAAAAGTATTCGGCATATTTCGAATTCGAATACGTCTAATATTAATTTATTGAGTGACTTTTAGATATTATACTAAACTTTGAATGCTATATACATACTTTTAATTTGACTAAATAAAACGACTTTTTCCAGCTAATTTGTAAATTGTGAAAAGATTATAATTAAAATATTAAATAATTTTAATAAATACTGTATAATAAAAACGATATAGTAAATGTCTTTTTCTATCAGTTTTTTTGCTTATCTTGGTAGCCCTAATTGAAATATATAAAGAAAACTATAATTTTGCTGATATGAATTTATTATTTTTCCACTCGTAAGTAAATAAAATAATCATAATAAAAGTCCGTTCACATTTGGAAGTCTATTCTATCTTTGAATTCCATATAAAAACAGCTGATGATAATAAAAATAAACATTTCTAAAACAATTTTAATAGTTATACCCAAAATATTTGAAGATAAAGAATATTGTAATAGCTAATTGTACTCGTTTGAAATAATCTAGACGACTTGGTTATCAAAAAAGTCGTGTAGATAATTAAAATGTGTAGACATTAAGATTGTTTTCATATAATATCTTCTAAAATAACAAAAAATTTAAAATGAATATAATAATTTGTTAAAATTTCTTTTATTCCTAAAATTCACAATGATTATCTTAAATGTATTGGAAGTATGAGTATAGTTATAGTATCATATATATATTTCAATGAAATATTATACTGTAATGAATAAGTGTAATATGTACTTATCTATAAGGTTTTTATAGGGTTTTTCATTAAGCGTGATCCATTGTTTTGTTGGAATCACATATCATTCATTCAGCATTACTGACAAATGTATCAAACCTTGTGAAAGACCCCTTACTTAAATATTTAATTATAATATTATTTAGTAACGTTAACGTCGTAACTATAATTTTAAAAGTTAAACTTAAGCTAAGTCATTTACTGCAACAAAAATTTATTGTGTAGAAATCTCAACTACCTAATAAAATCTAGTTCAATAAACTAATTACTAGTATTTTATCTAGTCTTATACTTATATATTATTTAATTACGTTATTATTTAGTAACGTCTTGTATGTACATAGAACTATAATTTTGAAAGTTAAATTTAACCTAGGTAAATAATTGAAACAAAAATTACTAGAATTTTCACTAGTTAAATTTAAGCAATTAAAGTAAACATTTGAAACAAAAATTACTAGAATTTTCACTAGTTAGTACGAGTTCAATAAATTAATTACTAATTTTTTGATGTCATAAAATTATAATTTAGAAAATTGTTGTGATAAATATTAATATACTGTACTACCTAGTAAAA
This sequence comes from Rhamphomyia laevipes, assembly GCA_963920725.1. Taxonomy (NCBI): domain Eukaryota; kingdom Metazoa; phylum Arthropoda; class Insecta; order Diptera; family Empididae; genus Rhamphomyia; species Rhamphomyia laevipes. The sequence goes on from OY987259.1 coordinate 7,857,602, forward strand.
TCTAGTTATTTTTTTAACTAGCAGGAAGTGTAAATATTACAACAGTTTTAAATTACAATTCTTTATTGGGTCATAAAATATTTGTCTGAATGACCCACGGTATATTATATTTTTGTTAGAAATTCAATTCATAGCAAAACAATTGCCAGAATACTAGTTACCAGATTAATTCGAAAAATTAAGAAAACATAAACAGCTCAAGCCTGCTAAATATTAACTATTTATCATTATCCAACGAATTCGCAATTTTTTCTCAATATACTTTTCTAGTAATTGTTTATCTGTGGATTGATTTTCTGATAATAATCCAAAAATCTATATTTTTACAAATATCCTTCGAAATACCAATGAAAATATTTATTTTTCTTTAAATAACTTTTGACTTAATAGCAAATAAAATCATGTATTAATGTAAATAACATTTTTTCTAAAAAAAAAAGAATTTTTATATTTCCCATTTTATAAGAAAATATATAGCCTTCATATGGGCACGTTTTTCTTACAAAAAGAAAACCAATGATCTATTTTCATTTTCTTTTAAAAATATATGTTGACTTTGACTGTAAGGATAAATGATTTTGTTGCTACTACCAAAGCTATTTTATTAGACTTGAATGTTCTGCAGTCATTATATTAGCTGGCAAATGCCAAATTATCATTATGAACTTTTTTAACCTACAAAAAAAATTATTACAATTGTGTAGAGTGAATGAGATAAATGTATGATATAGAGAGAGAAATAAATAATGATTCGAATATGTAATTTTAATTTTTAAAATTCTATGAAGTTAATAACATTTTGTATGTTAAATAGGAAATTCTTTGAAAATCGGAAATCCTTTTATGTTAAAAAGTAGACTAAATAAAATCCAAACTTCAGATAGTTTTTTTTTTTAAATTGGTGTGAGGCCATGTTAATTTAATTAATTCGATTTTAGTGTGAAATTGTGTTCATTTTTGCATTTAATATAGATTTTAAAAGAAAATGGCGAACAGTGGTAGACATAACTTTATAACTTAATTTTGTAATTAAAAAATTAATTTTCGAATATTGGCCGCTTTTCAATTTTTTAACATGCTGCATAAGCTGCGCATTGGCTGAATTCTTGACCGTATCTTATAAAAAAAATGTAACTTTCGATGTTTAAAAAGTGGCGCAATAATTAAACTATAGTTGTAATTTTGAAACTAACCGCAATTTTACTACAACCTTTCGTATACTTCAAAACTCGTATGTTTAGTGGTCGGCCTAGCTTTGCGTAATTGAGCTCAAAAGGTAACTTATTTACTTCACTTTGGTGGTCTTTTCTAAAGCTAAATTTTTATGGAATCATTTCAAAATAAACTATAATATTTTAACTTAAATATTTCTTTAAATTAGTTTTGTATTTTACGAATTTCCTTTCAATGTCGATTAAAAATGATTCTATCTTTTGCAGGACATCCATACACAAATTTATAAGAAATATACAAGATAATTTCAAAAATAAAATAAACATCATAGCCATGAAAGAAATTGGCAACGATATAATTTTTTTTTTTTAATATTAAGTCCATTTTAGCTTTTAACTTATGCATGCTAAGAATATATTTAAGTTTTTATCCATATTTTTGTTGCTATCAGAGAAAATTGGCCAGAGCAATGCAGTCATTGTTGATGATTATACATTTTCGTAATGCAAGTCACATTTCTGTTGAACATCAATAGAAACTACACACATATAGAAACATTATATAACCAGAATGGAAAGTACCATTGGAATATATACAATTTTTCTATTTTTATTTTCCTTTTATTATTATATTATATAAAAAAAAAAAATTTGTTGAAATTGTGAATCTTTAAATAAACATCCTTTAAATAATAATGATATGAAAATAAATGCTAAATAAAAAAATTCTTAAGAAAATATACAGAAATTAATAGGATAATGTGAAATTTTCAATGATAGAAAAGTCATTTTGAATTAAATTTCCTATTGTGACAATAATATAAAAGATTTGGAAATGGAAATGTGAAAGAAAATGTATTTAATAAAATTTGTTTAGACAACTTTCCAATTTATTAGATTATGTGACAAATAATACGCGGTTTCATTTTTCATATATTTTAACTAAGAAAATTATACAAATATTTAAATTTTTAATATCCTGCAGCCAGCCCTTACAAAAGTCCTTTATATATGCGAAAATTGATAAATATTTACCATAAGTCATAAATTTCACATTTAATCGAAAACCATAGATGGAAACTAAAGAAAAAGTCGTAAATTCTGTAAAAAAAAGTAGTTTCTGATGGTTCAGTTTTGGTAAGCGATATTTCCTGAAAAGGACAAATACATTTTTTCATTAATTTTTATTTTGTTTATTTTTTTTGCCAACAAGCTTAATTACAATAAAATTCACAATATTTTTAGTGGAAAATCGTATAATTTTTCAGTACGGTTCAAAATGGTTTCCATCTCTGATATATAAACTTCAATTGTATTTATTTAAAGAATATTCAAAAATATCATCACGTACCTATAAAAAATATCAATTTTCATATTGCACAATTAGTAATTCTTTAAACTTTCAAATAGCTTTCAAAACTCCTTTATCCTTACTTAAATATTGATTAATATTGTTCAAATTTATTCATATTTATATTGGTCACCTTCATATAGATTATAAAAAGCTAAGGTTTTGAAACGTTTAATATATTATAATGTGATATTTTTGTTCATATGAAGGTGTCCTAGCTGCCACATAGAAGAAAATTGATGAGGAAAATATATTTTTAACACGGCAATATTCAGGTTCATTACACAATCATGTCACTTTAAATTGTTTTGTCTCTCTGCAATGCAGTCGAAAAGGATATTTTATACCTACAAAAAAAAAATTCTTTGTTTATAAAAATTGTCTCCATGTTTTTTTTTTAAGGATTAAACTTAAAGTATTTGTGTTGTGTTTGTGATAGCTAGAAGTTTTGACATTTTTAAAATAAATTAGATAGCTTGGTTGGTCGCATTAAATCGTTTTTAAATAACTTTGATAGGTCTTTAAGGAGTTGAAATCGAGATATTGTTTTTTTTTTTTTTGTATTTCAATATATTACCAGGTAAATTTTTTATCCAGGAAGGATACAAATTTATATTTCGCTGTTTAGTATATATAAAATCTATTTTAAATTGATTTATTTAAACAATTATAATAATATTTAATCAACATTTCACAATTTCTATATAGTCCATTAAAATTGGCATAAAAAATGAATTAAATATTTCCTGGTTCAATAAAAATAGAAATTGTATAACGCCGTTTCACGTTGACATAGGTACGCCATAAGTCATAACTCATAGCCAGGAAGCGTTAAAGATAACGTTGATGGTGATGGTTATACAATACTAGTCCTTTATTAGTGATAAATCATGACTTTGACACAAATACATATTTGCCGTGTATTTGTGAACGTTTTTTTTAAAGTAAGAAGTCGCATTACGTCCCATTTCGTTTTAAAGTTGTAACATATAGAAAACTCTCATTTAACTCTCACCATCACCGATGAACCATCATCATATACGTCAATTTTAAACCTTGATAGGCAACAAATACCTTAATTTTTAATTGTAAACTTATTCTTTATGATAAAAAAGCAACAAAATTATCGTTAGAAGCATGGTTTAAATCAATTTAAAAATGTTACAAAATTCAAAGTACGATAACTTAGTAAAAAAATGGCGAGAACTTCGAAATTTTATGTAAGTTCGTTAGCTTTAACTTTTGTTTATGTTTAATTGTTTTATTATCCAACCTTTAACGTCCTCGTGGTGAATACTATCTCACTGGACTATTACTTAAAAATGCTAATAATTAATTACGTACCTATAAGAAAAATGTATTTTATAAAATGGACTAATATTTTTCATATTTAATATCAAATAATTTTTGTTTTATTTATGAGGTTGACATCAATTGATCATTTGAAAGTAAGTAAAGCATAAAAGAATGCAAATTTTTATGAAAATTATCTGCACGATGTTATTATTATATAAATATTTTTTATATTTTATTATTATTATTGACATTACACAGAGTGCATTTCCGGTTTTAAATGGTTTTATAATTCAGAAGCTATGGAATCCATGAATGATTGATTATATCCTATATAAAAAAAAATATTATATTTATTTCGACTTTTATACGTGCAAGAGAATAAAATTTTTATTTAATGTTTTAAAAACGTAACAGGATATTTTATGATTCATATAAAATAGATTGTAATGAAAATTTAAGTATAGTAGAATATTTTCCATAAAAAAATGTTTTTTTATTTTTTATTAATATTGAAGATATCATGAAGTATTTAAATAATTTATGATGAAAATATTGAGTTGGGTTGGTTGGCTAGTTTTAAATGAGTGTGAATTTGGAGATTCATACCAGGGAATTTGAATGAATGATATAAGTTTAATCGCGTATTGAAATATGAATCGACTTTTGTTTAACATCGAACTAACAAGGACATTCCATCATTTTCTTCATAGATGCTAAAGCAAAAGACGCTACAAATTTTTCTTATAATGAATCAAGTATCAAGGTATAACGAATTTGCTAATCACATACTATATACGAGTCCATTTTCTATTTTAAATATTATTAATACATTAATATATTAATAATAAAAATATCAAATATTTAATATGAAAATATGGAAAATATTAAATTCTTCTATACCTTTAGTAATAATGTCGTAATATAATTATCTTTATATATCTAATCATACCAATAACAACCCAAACATTTGCAGAATTAAGAAAGTGTAAAATGCAAATTTCCGATTAAATTACAGTATACATTTTCAACATTTTCATATTCTAACCTAACTTTTATTATATTTCTATTTTAATTTTCTTACTTTCAGATCTCATGCAATATAAATTTCTAGTTTGTAATAATTTTATTACAGTCACGTTTTCACAAAATAATAATTTACACAAATAAAACTATTAAGCATTTGCTTTGTAATATGTAAAGTACAAAATTTAAAATTACTGAATATTCAAATTTTGAAGTTGTTAATAAAATATTAAGAAGAAAATTTTTGTACAATTTTTGTTTTAGTTTAAGGGAAAAGTATTTACCGTACAAGTTCGATCCTTTTTATATACCTTCTATTAACTACAACTCAAGGACAGCAAAAAGCAACCCGATAACGTTACAATAACGATACAAATTTTAATTTTTTTCAAATAACTTTAACGAAATTTTTGTAATTATTTTATAATAATTTTATTTAGCAACGAATTCAACTTTTCATTATATCGTTTTTTATGACGGATTTTAAAAACGTAAAGAAAAACTAAAGATTGATAACGTTATCGAATAATACAACGATTATAGAGTATTCCGGTGCCTGGTACAAATTGCTGAAACGATGAGAATTAAGTTTTAAAAGTAAAACTTACAGTCACTCAGAATCTATTTAGCTGGAATCACAGCGACACCGTCGTTGAATGTGGCATTGCCTATCAAAGTTTAAAATGGACGTAGATGATGAATGGTTGGTTCATCGGTGATGGTGAGAGTTAAATGAGAGTTTTTTATATTTAACAACTTTTAAACAAATGCTCGTACTGTACTGTAACTTCAGCGTTACACAAAAAATTTAATCACAGGACAAAAATTAAAAATATTTTACGATATTTTGTTAAATATAGTTAAAAGACAAATTAATTTTAAAAATTAATTGTTAAATTTATTTAGAACTCTTATAAAGTTTTCATCCTCATCTTATGAATTATTCGACAGATGAATTTTCATTTTCTTCAATAATTATTATTTATTAGTTTACCAAGAATTTTGTTTTTAAATAGTTTGCTTATTTTTATGTATTATTTTTTTAATAAATTAATTTGAAAATCACAATTAATTATTTATTTATGAAATATGGTTTAAAAAAAATTTTAATTGTACATTAATTCATTTTTGTTATTAATATTTTATATGAAAGATTATTTTTATTTTTTTTATGTGAGAGTAGATCAATTATTTGTCTGCAAAAATATTAACAAAAAAGTTTTAATGAATTTTTGTTTCAACCGAGTGTGAAAAATTAAATTGGACAGACTGAAATTTTTGTTATATATATTTGGACAGCCATAAAACAATTATTGTGAATTCAATTATCATAGTCAAAAGAACACAAAAATTGAATTAATAAAATGGAAGATTTTGTTTTTATAATATTATCCTTTGATGAAATCATTACCAAAAAAATAAAAAAAAATATACATTTTATTATTATTATTATTATTATAGATTTTTAATTTTAGTTTCGAAAATTAATAAGGAAATTACTGATTAAAAATATTTGATAATTAATTGAAAAATATATAAAAATATTTTTTTTTTTTCGTATAATTGCAAGTTCTAAAACTTAAATAAATAATATTATCCATTATTTTATTACAAATACTCAAGAGTATTTCAGAGGAATTCATAAATGAAACCTTAATTAAGTATATCGATGACAGTTAAGCAATTGTTTAAAGAACTGCATAAGTGAACGAACCAAAATATAGAAGCAATCATGATTCAATCATAAAACCAAAGAAGAAAAAAATTGCATTAGAAATATTTGATATTTATTCAGTTAATAGAAAATAAAACTATAAATGCATGTAATTATCAAGACGTAGTGGAATATTACTGCTTAAGCCTTGATATGTCACACAAGTGAAATGAAATTTAAATACGATCAGCACAGTTCTCCAAATACAAAATGAATAAATTCCAAAATTTCATCATTAAATATAATACGTTGCGTCCATCGTGCATTTTCTCATACACTCTACGTTTGTTAGACATTCAACTATTTAAATTTTGTTAGACATTTGAGTCCGTCTCTGTCAGTCGAGCTTGTTTTTTTCCTAACTTTTGATTGACAAACAAACTGCATTTATTACATGAGTTTTTCATGCGAGCTGCACTAAAATTTTAAGCGTTATATTTCATTCAAACAAGCTCAACTGACAGAGACGGATTCAAATGTCTAACAAAAGTTGAAATAGTTGAATGTCTAACAAACGTAGAGTGTATGAGCAAAGACACGACGAACGCGAGATAGAACTTGATTGATGGATTATTACAACCTAAATATTTCATTTCTACGTTTTAAGTTTATATAAAAATTTCATTTTTCTACTAAGCTTAATTGAATTGGATCAGTATCATTTAAAAAGTAGTTCAAATACATTGCGATTATTGTTTTTTTTTCTAGCTGGAATAATTAATTATTATTTATCTTTTTTATAACAAACGTATAATAAAATGAGATTTTATAAATAAACTAAATAATGTTGTGATAATGCTCATTAGAAACAAGAAGACAAGAACAAATTTGAATCTTTAAGTTGGAGTTAATAATTTTTATGAAATATTAATCTGACTTTTATGCAAATTAAATACATTATATTTTATTAATGCTGGTATTACTTTGAAGAACTTTGTTATTATAATGGATCTTTTGTTTGTTGAATAAATTTCAGTATCACACAACAATTTTCTCAATTATCAAATAGATGGCATTCCATCTGTTAAGATACCATTATTTTTTAATTTTTTTAGGTCTGGATGTCTGGAGGATAGTTGTTTAATCGATCATACCATTTTTTTTAAATTATATATTTTGAGCAATGAGCTTTTATATATTTTATGAGCCGCCATATTAAAGGACAACACCAAATACCCGCCATCTTGACCTAAACTCTTTATGATTAATTAATATTAGTTATAATTGCAAATTTACTGGTAAAACTATCCGTAGAAAAATTTGTTTCCAAGAAAATCTTCAAAACCAACGCATTTTTATTTAAAATTCATTTAGTATTTTAAAAATTTATTATTACATTTCTTGATCTAAAAACATTTATGCAATCAACAAAACTAAAAACAAAGTTTTTAATTTAAAATTATGATATTGTTGCCAATATTTTTTATTTCGTATGTTGCCCAATTTTTTGGAGTCAAACTCTTTTTATAAAATTTCAAATTTTTTTTTATTTTTATACTCTTCAATTTACTGAACCATAAATTTCCATTTTTATGAACATAAAAATAATAAATATTACAATTTTTTTGCGTGGAAGTAGCATTATGTCTTTACCCTATTTATATTTGAATATGATTTTCCATCAGCAAAATATTTGTATATACACAATTGCAATTCAATTTCGCGAATTTATTATAAAAGATTTTCTATAAATATTTTACATTAATATATACAAATAAAAATTTATACATTATTGTTTACTTGTATGTGTGTATGTATTGTTTTTTTTTGTTGATCCTTTAAATATGATTACGATATGGCATATGGGAAGGCCGTTTAAAGCAAATGGTGCATTTTCTGTATACAATAAGAAAATTTTGTAATAAATCTTTTATTTTTTTTTTGCTGTTGTTATGGTACGTTTTTTGCTGCTGAAAATATGAACTCAAGTAATATAAAAAAAAAATTATTGGTAACATTTGATATTATAGAATAATTTCTTTTTTAAAATGTTTTTTTAAGAATATTTTTAATAAAAATAATTTTGTAAAACAAAAATTCAAATTTCATGTTTGCTTTTGAATTAAATTTATATAGGCAAAGAGCCGTGAAACATTAAATTACACGAAGTACGTATTTAAGGACTAGGATCAATATTAATAATAAAAATTAAATTTAATTATTTGATAATCTAAAAATACGTTTTTTTATAAATATTTTTATATACTTTCAGCATACCTCTTGTTTTCATGATTTTTCTAAGAAAATATCCTATTTTATTTATATTAAGTTTATAAATAAAATACTAAAAACATTATTATAAATATAAAAAAAAAAGTTTGGAATGCATTGAAGTGGCAGCAATTTGGCTTCAAAAATAAAATACACTAAATAAACTAAATGTTTGAATGTATCAAGGATAAATGTTCACCATTTAAATTGTTTTTTTATGTTCTATTTCTAAGTGCATTTTGAGCTTTGAGTTTTTCCTTGTTTTTCCTATTTATATGAAGTTATATTAATATTTGTTTTTAGATTTAAGGATATTTTTTAGATATGGATAAAAAAAACTATATAACAACAATTCAGTATGCTATGTGGAAAGGACTTTTTGCTGGTGTATGGAAATTTTGTTTCCTTTAAGAAATAATATCAATTTAAATTGTGATCTTGTGGGAGTTTAGTTTTTTAATTTGAAAACAAAAAATGGACTTTTATTGTTAGTATTATTAAATATATAATGACAAGGTTTAGCATAAGAAAATAACGAAGATTTTGTATGTAAAATGAAAAATTGAATTCTGATTAACATATAATTTGATAGTTTGGAAAAATTTCTTAATTGTTCTTTTTTTATTAATGAAATGTATATCCTTAATCATTACAATACGCAAAATGAAGATAAATTATATTTCAGTTGTGCTTAAGTTGTCAATATGTTGCGGTAGCTCGCTAAACGTTATTATCGCAAGCTATACGTAAATCGTAAGTATTTATCACTAAAATTTAATTCTATTAGCAAAAGAAATCGTGTAAACAGAATTGTAATCATTTCAATTATTATTTCAATATTTTGAATTTTTGTATGATTTTGAATTTTTGTATGATTAGAAAACTTAAATGTATTACGTTTCTTGTTACTATTAAAACAATTCAAAAATCTTGTCTTTTGCAATATAAATGAAAACCATAAATAATTTTTTCCTAATATTTAAAAGGATATGACTATAAACATCAAAGAAACCTATTCAAATAGTCTCAGTTTAATATCAGAAAAACTATTATATATAATTTTTTTTTTTGATAAAAACAAGCAAGTCAAAATGAATATTGATAAATATTGTGAAGAAATTGTAACTAATTTATGTAAAAGTTCTTCTAGTGATCCCAATAATTCATCATCAACAACTAATTCAGAATCAAAATCAACTTCAGAATCTACATCAGATTGTTTACCAAATCATATATGTGATTGTGGAAAAGAACCTATACCAAAATTTATTCCACCACCAAATATTCAACATGAATTAAACACTGCAAAATCTATTTTATTAGAAAATAGTTCAGTAACTGGTGATAATTTGTAATTAAAAAATAAACAAAATCTTCTTTAATTATATAAAAATCCAATTTTATGAAATTTAAAAATCTAAATTTTATTTTTCAGATTTGATCATTTGTCTGATTTGATAAAAAAAATTACAGATCAACGTCCACCAAATGTTGTTGATTATTTTGAAGAATTTAGTCGTAATTTACGAGAACAGAAATTTCATGATCCACAAAGTTATTTAGAAACTGCCAAAGATGAACCAAGAACATTAAATGAAGCTGAAAATATTATTATGTCACTAAAGGTAATGGTTTTAATTGACAAAATTAGATAGTGTTTATTTATCTTGTCAATCTAATTTAAGTTAAGGGGTTGTGATAAAAAAAAGACAAATGAAGATGAAGAATATGATGATAATGATAATGATGATACAAATTGTAATGTTGAAGATTTTCATCAAATTGCAAGACCAATAAAACAAGCAGAAAATGTTTTACAAATAAAATTATTTTGGTCACTTTGTGGTTGTGGTTTTCAATTTGATGAGATTTATCAATTATCATTTGCAATGATGAAACTAATACAATGTCCAATTGTTGATATTTGTCGATTTTGGGGTAAAATCTATGGTCTCAATAATACATATTATATTGTTGAAGTGGATTTTATACAATCAGAAAAAGAACGTCGATATGATCAAATGCGTATGGAAATGGAAGAGAAAATTTTAAGTTATCAAAATGATTTATTACAAACACGTTATATGTCAATTAGTGGTATTAATGGTGAAGAATTAATACCTGGTTTATCTTGGATAGAATATGAAGGGTTTAATTTAATGAAACCGGATGCAGCACAAATACCACAACCAAAACTTGAAGAAATATTTGATATTCCACCTGAACCAGTTGGTTCTGGTTTAAATCGTCGGAGTTATTTTGTAATTACATGTTTAACAGATGAATGGATTGAATTGCCAATAGTAACACCAAAACAAATAGTTGTAGCACGACAAATAAAGAAATATTTTACTGGTGATTTAGAAGCTCCTATTAATTCATATCCAATATTTCCGGGTTCAGAAAAACATTATTTAAGAGCAACAATTGCAAGAATAACAGCATCAACTTATATTGCACCAATTGGTTTTTATAGAAAACGAACTAAAAAAGATGATTCAACGTCAGGTGATGGTGAAGAAAACGAGGAAGAGGAGGAAGAAGAACAAGAAGAAGAAGAAGGTGGTTTGCTTTCGAAAGAACAAATTCGGAAACTTCTAAAAGGTGAATGGCAAATAACATTTATATAAATAAATTTTCTATCAGTTAATTCAATTTCATTCTTAGAACGTGATTCTGAAATTATTGCTAATCAAAAATATACACAATTACCAATTGAAGATTTGGCATCGTCTTCTCAATGGGTTCATATCAGACCTTCAATTCTTGATCAAGGCCGTATAATGTATTTTGATGAAGAAAAAGCTTTAAGACAACAAAATGGTGAACAGGAGGAAGAAGAAGAAGAGGAAGATGAAGAAGAAGACGAAGACGGTACACATAAAAAAGGTATGCCGGATGAAGCAATTGGTGCAGCATTATTTTCCGTATGTGAAGATGATACAACTTCAGATGTCGTATCTGTATGGACATCTCGATTAACATCAAAATTTAACAAAATGAATAGAATGGCTATAATGCGATCAAATATGTGGCCAGGATCATATAGTTTTACGTATCAAAATTTCTGTGATACAATTTATATAGGATGGGGTGAGAAATATGTACCAAGAAATTATGTACCACCTCATATACCAGAAATTCAATATGAATATGAAGTTGGTCCAGAACTTAAAGAAACAAAAGATCCGACAGCACAAATGGAAGAAGAATGGCGACTAGCTCATTTGACGCCTATAGCAGATGTGGAAGATGATACTGATGAATATTACGAAGAGGAAGAAGATGACATTTAAATGATTTTACATAATTTTATATTTGAAACTTGTAATTTACAAATAAAATGGAATTTAATCCAAATTTTGCGAATGAAACAATATAGATTTTTTTTGTTTTAATATAGAATTAAATTATGTAAATTATTGTATTTTATATTGCCATTTTCTCCGATCGGTTAATTTGTTATTTCTGACAAATGTAATTAGTAGATTTATGTGTCATTGATAATATATAAATGGAAATGTAATATGTATTATCGTATATAAATGAAACATACACTCTTTTACAGAAAAATTATTGGAGCCATGATTGATATACACTTAATTTTACCCTATTACGACTTCTACTCGATGAATGGCATATTTAATCTTCGAAATAAAATTTCTTAAAGAAGTGCACTTTAATTTCAAATTTATATTTAAAACTATCAATAATACAATTTGATTAATCGGAGAGACCTATTCAATACAACTCAATTACAACTCAAATATTTCCTTAAATAAATCATTAAAAAATGTGTAACAACGAACTTGCTGAAAATAAGGTTGATTCCCAATCAGATTCAACATCATCAACGACAGCAAGCTCTTCAGTATTAACAATTCAATGCAATAGATTGACATGTAAATGTCAAAAATCAAAACAAAAATTCCAACTTTGTCATATTCCCCAAAATATTGAATGTAAATTTAATTTAGCTAAATGCATTTTAAAAGAGCGAAGCGCATACACTGGTGAAAATTTGTAATTACTAAATAAAATAAAATAAAATTGGTGATTAATTTTATTTTAATTTTTTGTTTGTTTTAGATATGAGCACTTGAAAACATTAATTTGGAAATTTATTGATCAACAGCCAACAAATATTGCTGATTATTTTGAAGAATATAGCCGTAATATACGTGATAAGAAAAATTGTCCTGATTGTTTATTAGAATTTTGTGCAGATGATGCAAGAATACTTAGAGTAGCTGAAAATATTTTACAATCATTAAAGGTAAACGTAATCTTATGATTATTCCAGAAATCATAAATTTTACATATTTTTTTATATTAATGAAAATATAGTTAAATGCTTGCGATAAACCAGAGGATATTGGTGAAGAAGATATGGGTGAATGGAATTGTAATTTAGAAGATTTTCATATACTTTTACGACAAATAAATCCTGCTGAAAATATTTTACAATTACAAACACTGTGGGCACTTTGTGGTTTTGGTTTTCAATTTGATGAAGTTTATCAATTATCATGTGCAATGATGAAACTAATACAACTTCCAACTGTTATGAATTGTCGTTTCTGGGGTAAAATATATTCAATTCAAAAATCATATTATGTTGTTGAGGTTGATTTAACGATCACGGAAAAAACTCGACGATATGAGAAAATGCGTATGGACATACAGCAAAAAATATGTGAATATCAACAACAACAAGAAAATGAAAATTATTTAGAAACCGATATTGATGGAAGAGAATTAATACCAGGTAGAAAATGGCAAAATTATAAATATAGTAATATAAATAAAATGAAACCGGTTGCTAAAGCAATACCACAACCAATAATTGAAGATAATTTTGATATACCACCTGAACCAGTTGGTTCTGGTTTGAATCGTCGAAGTTATTATGTAATTACATCCCTAACAGATGAATGGACTGAATTACCAATAGTTACACCAAAACAAATCAATACAGCTAAAAAAATAAATAAATATTTTACCGGAAATTTAGAAGCTGATGTTAATTCATATCCAATATTTCCGGGTAAAGAAAAACATTATTTGAGAGCAATAATAGCAAGAATTACATCATCAACTTATATTGCACCAATTGGTTTTTATAGAAAACGAACTAAAAAAGATGATATGGAAGGTGAAACAGACGAAGAGGAGGAGGAAGAGGAAGAAGAGGAGGAAGAGGAACTTGAAGGTGCCATGATGCAACAGAAAATATTAAAAGGTATAGAATTAAATTTATTAATAGACTTATATCTTGTTTATATTTCATCATTTAGATCGTGATACTGATATTATAGCTAATGAGAAATTTAAACCAAATCCAATTGAAGATATGCAACGAATATCTGAATGGGTTCATATTACACCATCATTGTTAGAACAAGGACGTATTATGTATTTTGATGTTGAAAAGGCACTAAAAAAACGGTGTGGAGAAGGTGAAGAAGAAGAAGATGACGAGGAAGAAGACGAAGAAGGTGAAGAAAGTGGAAAAAAAGAAATACCACATGAAGCAATTGGAAAACCATTATTTGCACCTATACTATTTGATAAATCTTCAGATATTTCTAATATATGGACTACACGTCTTACATCAAAATTCAATAAAATGAATAGAATGGTTATGATACGATCAAATCTTTGGCCAGGATCATTTAGTTTTGCATATGAAAAATTCTGTGATACAATTTATATTGGTTGGGGTAATAAATATGTACCAAGAAATTATATGCTTACGCATATACCAGAAACTCAAGTTGAATATGAAATTGGTGCTGAAATTGAAGAAATTGTTGATCCAACACCACAACTTGAAGAAGAATGGAGATTAGCACATATATTACCACCAATTATTCATGAAGCAGAAGAAAATGATGAAGAAGAAGAGGAGGAGGAAGAGGAATAAGAATTTAATGAGTTTTTATATATTTTTTATGAAAAAATTTATGAAATTGCTGTAAAATTTTAAAATTACTTTAAACATAATATATTTGTAACTTTAATTTAATTATCAACCCAATTAATCTTTTCAAATAAACTATTACTCTATTTATGTATATATGTATGCTATGATTAAATCATCAATATTTACATGGTAATATAAAGTTTTCCATTCAATTCAATCAAAATATATATATCAATTTTATGTAAACAACATATTGTAATTCTATACATGAACCATATATCACTACTTCCTTATTCCACCCTATAGAATACAGACTAAACATTGAATTGTGTTTGTTTAATTTAGGTGACAGTTGGCTAGATATTGATCCATCAATTATCTACCTATATAATTATACATTCATGTATTAATACATATATCTATGTGTAAAGGATCGAAAAAAAAATTTTTTTTATCTCCCTTTTATCTTTTATTTAGATTCATTTTCGAATTCTAAATTAAATCCATATAAATAGCAGATTGAAAAGGCCACTAGGACAAAATACTGATGCATTGACATATATATATTCAATCTCATATATTTATTGATAATCATTTTCAGCTTGAATAGAAAATCGTTACGGTTAGTATATCGTATTTTAATGAACTTTGTGTGCAAATATTAAATAAAAGCTAACAAATTTATTATTTTAAATTAAATATATAAAAAAAATCATTTCACTTAAAAATTACACATACCATTTAAACCATATGCTTATTTAATTAGGTTGAAGAAGGTTCAATTGATTGGAAAGCAATACGATTGTATTTCAATTGTTTCAATTTGATGAAGTTTTATTAAAGTTATTTGTCCAAAAATTTATTATTTAGGTTAAATAATTAATTTGCAGAATAATACAAAATATAAATTTTTAAATTTATAAATCCTTGGTCGTTAGGTAAAAAGTTTCCGAAGCAAAAATTGAACAAATCGATAGCACATTATAAACTGACTGGTCCATATAATTTAATTTATCATGTGGCCTTAAAGCCAGGAACGAAACACAGGAATATATAGCTGGTTTTGTACAGGGGGTTTTATAATTTATACATTACATTTTTCGACTTTATGATTGCGATAAATGTAACTTGCGATGAAATGTACATTTGATGATCCTGATCTGTTTTTGGGAAATGCTTACTTGTTAAAATTTTTATGGAGAACATTCCAGAAACTCAGCGCGATACTTTTTAATCTATTATATCTTTAGATTTCGGGCAATGTTTACTATTTAAATGTCCTCGTTTAGTTCTATATGGTATTGCATCGCAATTGAAGAAATCCAAAAAATGGAAATCATTAAATTTGTTAGGTAACATAGATTATTGCACGACTATAGCCGAATCAATCCTAGCTTTTGTTCAACATACACGAATTAATATTTCTTTTTTGCTTAATTGTGTAAATATCACAAACTCTCAAAGAATCAACCTACAAGGTAAGGTATAGAAATAAATAGCTAGTTGTCGATTACAAAAAAAAGTAACTAAATGACTAGGATTTTTGTGGAGAAGTTAAAGATCAACTTCAGATTTACTTGTTATATACAAGACTTACAAACGTCCTCGGCTTAAATACATAATGGGCAGGCAGGTGCAGTGGCTAATCTGTCTCTTATATGAGCAGGTGCTCAACCTAAGTAAACCTGTCTCCCATATCTTGATAGAATACAAAATCTGGCCATTAAAATTATAAATGCTGCCAACATTATATTAGTCCGTTTTACATATAACTTCTAGGAAACTTTTGAGATTAAGTGTATTATTCCAAACTTTAAAACCTTCGTTCGCAATACACCAAAACTGCACAGGTTCATATTAACTTTGACTCAATTTCCATCGTACATTGAAATTTTGGAACTCGTTTATATCTCGAACCACAAAAATTATGTAATATTTTTCTTTTAAATTATAATTTGGATGAATTTTAACTCTATAGTTTCATATCACTAACTAACAATATTAATTTACCAAAAATTTCCTATCAATTTTCCAAAATATAAAATCCAATTAAATATTTATATTCTCTCTTCCTATCAAAATTGTATAACCAAAAATTATTTATTAATTTTTAAATCATTTCTAATAAATAAAATTTAATATCCGGAAAACCATTTTACCTTCCGTAACTAATAATCTTTAACAAGTACGTACGTATACATACATACGTACAACAATAATCATCTACCATATCGCTTTATTACCACTAACTAAATTTTCCATTTTAAAACCATAAAAAAAATATTATTGTAATTTCGAAAAGTAGGAAAAAAAAAATATATTTTCCAGCTAAAATTTAACAGAACGGAAAACGAGGACATTATCGTAAAATAAAATTAAATCCTTGAATCAAAATAAACGAAATTATTTCTTATCAAAAAAAAAAAAAAAATATTTCTGATAACTTTTCCAATGCGTGCTTAACATCAGTTTCGGATTTTATATAAATTTTCTCGTTATGATTTTGAGGTTGCGTTTTTTTTTTCAAATTTTCTTAACATATTTTTTCTGGTAATTCAGAAAAAGAACCAATTTTTTGCAATAAAATAAATGTAAATGTTAAAAAATCACATAAAAAATAAATTGTTTATTGTTGGTTTTGATTTAAAATAGATACGGTAGGTAAACTTAACAGAATATTATGTAAAAAAAAATGGAAATTATTGGTTTGTACACGTGATTTTAAGTATACTTTATATTTTGAAATTGTTACTTGCAATATAGAGCAATTGTGCAATTTTATGGCTTGTTAAGGTATGACTTAATGTTATTGTAAAATGTTAAACCAACATTAAAATAATTTGTTGGTGGTTGTATTTTGTTTTTCATCCTTCTTTTGACGTGATTATTTTTAAATTGGATTGTTTTTATGTCATTCAGTACCAAGAGTTGTACTTAAAATAAATTGGATTTTTTACAAACCAATTATTATCTAAATAATGCTTCTTAAATAAATAAAAAATAAAAATTAAATTTTATATAAATATATTATTAAATAATTAAAACAAAAAAAAAATTATTTATTAGTTTGATAAAAATGGTATGTAAAGTTACAATTTTATCTTTGAAACTTTAATTAATTTTAAATATAAATTATTCAGGCTTTGACAGGATGACAGTGGAGGGATAAAATAGCGTTCTTTTTAAAAATGCGAACCTTATGTTAGTAGTAGCCTGTGTGAAATAAGGATATATTTAATAAATAATATTATGTAAAAATTCTATATTTATGATATTTTTACACATTTTTAATTACACTTTAAATATAATTCATATTTTTAATTGAAATATAACAAAACTTTACTGTATAATGTTTATTATGCATAATTGAAGTAGTATCACCCGCGTATTTTTGAATCAGATAAAACAGGTACATTTGTGCTTGTACAATTCTTCAGTCGTTCCATCTCCATCCTCCTCATCATTACATTAATTTGTGAAATTACAATTCCTTTTTAAATTATCAGATTTTTTGTGCCTTCATAATTTTTTTGATAGGATCTTCAATCATTTACAATATGAACTTATTTTTGATTTCTAAAAGTGAATTAATGCCGTCATGTGCCGTTATTTCGTATGGCCTTATTGAACAGCATCAGTCGGTTAATTCGAGAGTTAATGTGAAATTTTTATTATATATTTATTTCTATTTAACTGCTTGTATGAAGACGTTAAATAAAAGCATCTGTAGAAAGTGGTTATAGCATAAAGTTTTAAGATATTAACTTATTTTTATTGTATTCTTCTTTTTCGTAAATAGACCTACTAACTAATATCTCTCTTAAGATTGTTTTCGCTGATCAAAACAAATAATAAGTTTCATTCTTGCTTGGACATCAATTTTCTTGGCAATGTGAAAGTGGTGCTTCCATATAAAGATTAGTAACTCCATAACGAATATAAATTCTATTTCTATTATAGAATATGAAACAAAACTTTTCCGAAATGTAATTGTATAAATTTTGGGATACAGCTACGAACTACGATATAACCTAAAAAAATATTTTCATTAATCCGGTTATTGTTGTACTTTCAATTCCTCTAATATACTTTTAGCAAGATCATTTAATTCTGAAAATGAAAACTTTATAAAGAACTAATGAATCGTAGATGTAAATAGAGACTTTAAGTTTTCGAATGGAGAAGTTTCTAACTCTTGTAAATCCGGATATTATGGGAAAACCGAGTATCGGAAAAAATGAAACCTTAAACCATTTTGTACTAGTACATTCAAAATTTCTGTTATTTTAATTTTATGTTTTTGAAAATTTAAATAGCGTTTCAATCTATGAAGATTGAGCATTGAAATTTTTGAGTCCATTAAGTTCGAAAATTTATGATGACTCTATAGCCTGAAATATGTTAATTAAAATTTTAAATATTGTATATTGAATAAGAAATTTATCAGAATAATATTTTTATGCTGAATTAATAAAAAATTATTGGTTTTTTATTTAAGAGAATTCACACTTTATTTTTGATAGACTGATTTAATATGTAATTAACATTTAGTTTCTGCAATATTAATATTAAAAATTAAATTTTATTGCAATAATTTTTCCAATTTACTAAATAAAACATTTTTTAAATGTAATAAATTTTTCTATTCTGTATTTCTCTTTGACTGGTCACATTAAACTACAACAAAGTTGTGGATGAAATCATTTTCTAGCAATTATCTAACATTTAATTTTCAAGAAAATTCTTTCTATTATTTTATTTTAAATTCTATTTCTTTAGCGAGAAAAATATATAAAATAAATAAAAAACCTCCGAAAATGAAAAAAAATAGAATAAAATTCCTTTTTACACTAAAATAAACCAGAAAAGAAATAAATTTAACCAAAAAAAAAAAAGAATTAATAAATTTTCAAAAGAAATAATTTTTTTTCTAGTTTTTTGATATTTTCATTTTTCCTTAGAGATAGAGAAGACAGTTAAGCGAATAAAATTTTCCAACATTTTCTCATATTATATTTTTTTTTTTTACATTGTTCATTTTAATATTACTTTTTATTTTTACATTTACGTTTCCGAAATCATTTTTCACCAAAAATGCCTTTTTTTTGGTACTAAACTGATGTTGTATAAATGCATCACTTGCCACTTAAAAATGAGGGTTTACAAAAGGTGAAAATATGCAAAAAAAAAAAAAATTTATATGGAAATTATTTAGAAATATCAAAAGGGAATTTAAAATTTTAAGATGGATATAAATTTTGTATAAAGTATTTTCAGTATATTCCCCAAAGATTAGCAAATATTTATGTGTAAAATAGAAAATTTTAAATTATAATTATACAAAGGAATACAGTAAAGTGTCGGTATATTAAATCGGGTTTTCTAATAAATTTTAAAGTAATTTGATCTTCCAATTATTCATAAAATCGATGAAACTCTTGGTAACACTAAAGTTAATTCAATTACTTACAAAAACGAAAATCAAAATTTTAAAAATTTAAATAAAAAATGAAAAAATGGAAAATCTTAAGCCTTTCCAAAAAAAATGAGTTAACCGTGAGAGCCTAAAATATTTCAAAACACCATTTTGCAAAAAAGTTCAGGAAGAATGTAAAAATTTTCAGATCTCTTCAACTTTGGAAATTTTAAAATTACTTTTTCTGCCATCAAATAGAAATAGAACATTAAACTAAATTGGGCACACAATTCTAATAATAATATTGTGAGACGTACATATCAATGCAAAATGGCATCACTTACTAGTATCGTATTTATGTACAGAATTTTTTTGTTCTTATATATTAAGAATGTTCACATTGAGAAACATATTAAATTGGTTTTCTGCTATTTTAAATTTATCTGTCCATCACAACAATTCGTAAGTATTACATAACTCTTCGTAACAATTATTGTATTATTGTAATCTCTTTAAAAATAATGTAAAAACGCTAAACTTTTGATACTTTTCTTATATATTTCACATTGTTATACAAAAGCATTTAATTTCCAAATTATGGAAATCAATATTGGCTAGAAATTAAATTTTCGACAACAAAATGTTTTCTTCCTTAAATAATGATATCATTGCGACTGAATTTATAATTTAAATATTTAATCCAAGCTAGGACAGTTTTTAATATTAATTTTCTAAATCAATACTGAGAAACTGAACTCTTTTCATTTAATCATCCATCTTTTTAGTTCAATTTCCTGATTATGGTAGTATTAATTTAAAACCATTTAAACCACTATTTATTAAACAATAGCACATTGTGTAAATTTAATTATCCAACAGGAAAGAAAAAACATTATCTTTTTCCATCAAATCCAGGATGAAATTTCATTAATTTTTTTCCTCTATGTTTTTAAACTCTTCAAAAATATAAAATTTTCTTCAATTTCTTAAATTTCTTGTCATTTTATATAGTTTTGTCTGATTAAAATCTTTTCATACCAATTTTATCCAAAATCATTTCTTTATATTTGCTATACTTTATACTATGACATATCAAAGAACAACAACAACAATAATAATATCCTTGCTTAAACAACAACATCCTTTTACCATTTTAAGGATTTAGAATTATATATTTACCAGAAAACAATGAGAAAAATAAGAAAAGAACATTTACTAAACACTCACTCATACACCTTTACCCAAACAAAATTATATCCCTGAAAAGTATTTTCCAAACAATTTTATTATCCTTTGTGAAAATATTCATTCCAATGTTGTTGTCTATTTCTTTTTCTTTTTTTATGTAATGTAATGCTGGGGTGTGAAAATTCATTTACATTTTATAAATGGTTGTTAAAAAAAGAATACGAAATAGCGAAAAAACATTTAAAACTTTAATGCGTTTTGAAAATGAGCATATTTACACCTTATTTGCAATGAATTTACTGAATTGACGAAAATATTCGTACAAATAATAGTAGAATTTTCACGAAAAATACCAATAAATAGAATAATTTATATGGAAAATTATACATAATCTAAAAATAAAAAAAAAAAAAACTTTGGGATTAAATTTTCATAGAAAAAGTTTTTCTTTATTTAAATTTTCTTGCTATCAGCAATCAAAGTTTATTTTTTTTTTCTCGTCTTAAACTTCTAAAAAGTATTTTGAGTTTTTGTTGATGGAATTTCTGGTTTACTTAATGGAGAGAAAAAATAGTATAATTTTTCGAGGAAAATTAATGTTAATTTGAGTTATGAAAAATAAATTCTATTACAAATTTTATAGAATTAGATGATTAGTATCATAAGCATAAGCAGAAATGGAAACATGGTTTAAACCTAATTGTAAATCAAAATCAAACTGAACGCAGGTTTAAAATTATCGCTGAACCAAACCATAAACCAAACATTTTCTAGTTTTCTTTGGTTCGGTTTGTTCAGAATTTGATTTATTATTTAATTTAACTAATTACAATTTAAATTTACAAAGAAAAATTAATTTATTTACTATTTTTGATATTAGTATTTATTTAAAAAAAAAAAATCTTGAACCAAAACAGCAAAAAAACAAAAATTGATGTTTCCATCTCTGGACTGACTGTAAGGTTAAATTATGCGAAACTCTGAATATCATAAATTAATTTCTATAAATTACAATTACACTTTTACTAGTTATATAATTTTTATATATAATTTTCTTTAGTATAATAATTTTCTTTGGTTATATAATTATCTTTAGTATAATAATCATTTACAGAAAATGATTAAAGTCTTACGCCTACAGAACTATAATAATATGAACAATATTTAATGGGCTGACAATGAAATGCGGAATTAATTCATTCACATTTTTAGAGTTTCTATTTTAATTAAATATTACATACTTAAATTATATTTTTGTAATTTATTTACACTGTAAACAGAAATTTTCATCATTATTTTTATTGATCTAATTTTCTATTTCTTATAGTTTCAAGTTACATGCTTTTGTAAGCTAGCCAAAGGTCTAAGCTTAAAAGTCTATATAACATAAAGTGCCAAAACTACAATATTTATAAGATCTCCAAAGCGACCTCTAAAAGATTTGAAGTATTTAAATGTTGTTGAATAGCACGGGGTGGATCTAAAGTGCCTCTTTCCACTGCGTAACCTAGTCTGGTTTCATGAGTATAAGTGGTAGCAAAACGGAACATATGCGCTAATTGGAGTGGCCGGGTGTGTTTCTGGGGACTCACCACATATACCAACCAACCATCAATCATTTCCATCAGCAATATCATTCGTTTATTCGATGGTTTGGCTTTATAACCTTTTCGACTAAGTTTTAAAGCCACATATTTATCATTTTTACCAAAATGGTTTTAAAACTCACTCAAGTGAATCATAAAGCCATAATGACTTGAAGACTCATTCTAGTAATGGCTTTATGCCACATTCATAAAGCCATTATGATCTTATGACACAGTACTGTTTATTTATTAATATTATTATATTTTTTTATAATAAATAAACTATTACAAAATTTATTTTCTTTAATTTTGATTGACGGAATCATTTAACATGAAAAACAGACGAAGCGTTCGTAAAAAAAAAAATTGTTGTACATTGAACAAAATTTTCTTTTGCCTTTTATTGAATTTCATAAAAAAAAATGAATTGTTTGTTTATCAAGTATTTTTTATGCAGTTATAGAGGGCAGCAGGATGCCGTCAAAATGACTTACTCAAGATTTATATTTTTAATGATATTTTTATATAAAATCTAATAGAATTTAACAACAAATTACTAAAGTGGAAAAAGCTGCTTCTATGTTGTACGTTGTACAGAATATAAAAATAGAATGTCAAAAAAGTCATTTAAATGCAAATAATATTTTTTTTTTTTTGTAATTTATGATTTTTGCATTTTATTATTTTTATTATTCATAGAACTTTTCTTTTTTGTTATGTATATGTAAAAAAAAGAAAAAGAAATACATTATTTTTATGTCATTCAAATAATAAGGAAAATTCATTACAAAAAAAAAATTATCTTCATTGGTTTTGATAGGCAGACTAAATTAAGTGATTTTCATGAAGCTTTTCGAGACATCACAAATATAGTTCTCTGTCTGGAGTAGATGATAACAAATAATCAAAGGAATTGAACTACAATTTCATACTAATTATATTTTAATCCCGCAGTTAACATCTTATCAAGATTAATAATATCAATTTTCATTTGAGTCCAGAAATAATATTTTAGAATAGCCGGAATTTTTAAATTTTCTGTATTCTGTATTCTGTATAATTTTCTGTAGAGTTGGTTGGCTAAAGTGGCGAGTTTCGGATCACTTTTCCAAGTATCGAATTAGCGTTCTAGCATCATTTTGATATGAGTTAGTTGGGCTTGTTTAAATCTACCTCGGATGGACAGGAAGTATAAATGTTTCCGTAGACAATTAACTAGATCATTTAGATTTCTTGGTATCCCAGAGAAGAATACCCGGTACTTATCAGCACTGGCTATTTACAAACGTCAATAGAATTAGATCGACGATATTTTTATACATTCATTGAAATCAAAATTTTAATCTCTAAAAGATAAATACAAAAAGGACGCAAATTTGACATTTTATATAATTTTTTATACATAAAAATGATTTTGAACAAAATAGCCGCAGGAGTATTACATGGAAATGAGCTTGAACCAATTCTCTATCTGGTGTACACAAGGGTAAATACCAAAAGATAATAACATACTGAAAGTTACATTTGCCGATGGCAGTCATTCTTGCAATAAATGAAGATGATGATATATAGAAGACCACAATAGAATTACAGATTACATTAAACAAAGTAAATGACTGGACTAAGATAAAATGAAGTAAAGTCAACGCACTTCAATATTTAATATAGGAAATAAAATCTAGCATCTGTCACAATAAATTGTAAACCATACCATATGCAAATATAGTTAAAATATCTTTGAAAGACGTTAAATACGAAACTTAAGTAGAAAAAGAACTTCAAGAAAAATAATAACGAATAACTAAATATTATATGCTAAGATCGATATTGACAAGTAGCGACATTCAACTCGGAATTGTCCATCGAAAATACATTAAAAATTAAAATTTGATACTGAAAAACTGTTTGAACATTGTGGGCTGTTCAAAGAGAACAAATTTAGAAATGATTTGAACATTTCAAAGCAAAGAATTACGTGGTATTGTGAATGTACCGTGATATATACGAAATGCAGATTTACACAGTGACCTTCGGATTAATACTAGTAACCCGAAAATACACACAAATAACGAATAAATATTTAAGATACCAAAATCATTGGTCCGATTGGTAACGGACGGAAGCCGGAAGGTAAAGGAAGCCGTTTTGTAAAAGGTAACTTCTATGTGGTCCCAGCGGGCTCCCATTGTGTCTTTAAGAAGATTACAATTATAAATAATTCGTTTTATACGAAAATCGAAAGATCTGAAAGTAATATTTTCATATCGACAAAATTAATAGAAATAAATAAATTTTAATATATAATAAAAGTCACCCTTCTAGTGAGCCTTAAAATAATTATCACTGTATGACAAAATTCTTACAATACAAATATACAATAATCCTTGACTTAATTTAATAATAATATTCATACTATTTTTGGAAATTTTCTATAATTTATTTACGACTAACCAAGGACTAATGAAAATTTCCTGAAAATTAGAACTAATATATAAAAAAAACTTGTGGTGATTTTAATTTTGGAAAAGTTTATTTCGGCAAAAGAAAAACAAAATGAAAATGTGATAATTATATTAGAAAATTTATATAGTTTGTGTGTCATTTAATTATGTTTATATTACAATGCAATTTTAACAATCCCCAATTCAGTTTTTCTATTTTATTTTCTAATTTCCTTTTTCCGCATTACTTAAAATTCTTGTACATATACAAATACAATTTAATTTTCATTTTTTTTTTTTTTTTTTGAATGGTGTGTCGTTAAATTCAATGAAAATTTAATCAACGAGAATTTTCCTATCTAAAATATTATATATACAAAAAAAAATTTTTTTTAAAAGAATCCTTTTGTTCCTTGATTTCCTTGTTTTCTCTCAATATAAATGCTGACAATTCCAGCTGTTGATTTTCCTATATATGTATTAGTTATACGTAGTTGCTATTATATAAATATTGAAATCCTTTAACCACACAAAAATCGTATTATACATGATTTTTGTGTTGTCCATTTATTTGCAGATTTCCTTTTTTTTTTTTTTCATTTTTTTCATTTGCTTGTTGTTGTTTGTTTTGTGGAAAATATATTGCATTTATACAGAAATTCTTTGATTTTTCCACTAGCAAAAATAAGGAAATCGTTTTCATTGTTTTACAATATTAAAGAATATAAATATATATAAATAAATAAAATGTTTAAATAGGATTTTCTTTATTTTTTCAGATATATACAGCAGAAAATAAAAAGGATAATAATAAAAAAAAAATGATTTTTTTGTGCAATTTTCAAAATTGTTTAAATTCAAATTTACCTTAACTTTCAGGTTTTAATAAAGAATAATTTTCTTTTTGTTTTGTTATTTTCATTATTATTTGTATTTTGAGGAGGTTGATTATATGTCCGTATCCTAAGTGTATGGCAGATTGAAAAGGTGGAACATTGTTTTTTATGTTTATTTGATAAACATAAATTAAAATGAAAGTTGGTTTTATGCAGATTTGTTTCGGGTGGTAATATTTTTATTAAAATTAAATTTTTATATTTACATATTTTTACTATAAATGAATAGATAATGTGAACATATTTTTAGTTTATATTTTGTAGAAATTGTTAAATTGTTATATTGAAGATAAGAATTTTGAAAAGACTGCGCAGTAGAAGTAGAAATACTATTTATTACGTTTATTGTATGTAGAATACAATTCTACTTTGTTGAACACTCTAATCGTATCTCTATTTTTGGATTAACTTCTGGTATTGGCATCCGGTATTAAGAATTTCATTTAATTATCGATCGTATGCGTGTTATCCTATAACGAGCTAAAAACGGATCAACTTTTGCACGTCGACCTACCGAGAATAACGAAAGTTTTAGTGAGGGAAGAAATATACTCCGCAAAAGTACATAGAAGGCCATCATAACCCACCATTTTTTGATAATCTAAATTTTTTTGGTTTTATAAATACACAAAATAATTTCTTTTAACTTAAGTATGAAAAATAATTTCACCCTAAATGTACCCACATTTTCAATGAAATATTGTTCAATGTTTCTGCATGTGGCCCTGAAATTTCTGTATCAATTTTAGCATTGATCTCGGTATTCCTTAAATTAATTCAATCTTTGAGAAACCCGTGAAAAAAATTTGAAAAAATAATTAATTTCCGAATATCTGGAAATAATTCGTTTTTCAAATAGTTGACTTAAAAATTTAATTTTGGCAAGGGCAACAATTCATGAATTACACAAAGAAGGCCTATATCAGATAACCTTTTTTTTAAACAAAAACAATTATTATAATTAAATCAGAATTAAATAATACTCAATAAAATGCAATCAAACGCTTAAATTTAACTGCACAGTATTTTTTTATTATAGTCTTATCTACAATTAAAATCAAAATTTTGCAATTTCTAACAAGTTTTTCCATTTTCTAATTATTATTTTCAATAAATTATTTTGTCTTTTCATTTTCTAAAAATAAAGAAAACTGCACAATCGCAAATGTAACTCGACAAAATTTAAATTTGCAGAAGTCTTCCTCAAACAAACCTTAACCAATAAAAAGAAATATTTTTTTTTATTATTATTATTCAAAACCACCAAAAATTTCAATATTTATAAAGACATTTTCATTTTTTTTAGGACCTTATTTCTAAGTAATATTTACGAATATTTTTGTTGTCGCAAAATGAAATTTTTTAAGTGGGTGGGTTTTTATTGCCCAGCTCTTTTAAAACAAACCAAAAAAACAAAGTCATATAAATTTTTACTATTTCTTTGGATATTACCGCATTGGGATTTCCAAATTGAACTTCCGTTTTACTAAATTAAATATAAACCTTAAACCTATAGATAAAAAGGATAAGAGTTTTTTTTATTAGAGGGTATTGAGCGCAATAGAATCGACATAGTTTTCAAAGCTACACACACAAAAACTCCTTATAAAAAGAATTTCAAATTCTTGTTATTCAATATATAAAATTGTTTCTAACCCCCTCCACATTTTTTTATTATACTACATTCAAAACTATTATGCACCGCAAAATTTATGTTCTATGTATAGGATATTAAACCATGAGTTTATATCCTTTTTTAGACGAGTTTTCCTACTCTAATATGCGCATTTATAGTACCAAAATGACACGTGGCTATGTCGTAAAAAAATTTGCAATATCTTTCTTTTTGTTGGGGGCTCTTCTTGACTTTTGTATTATGGGGGTTAACCATAACACAAAACCTTTACATACTGTAAATATCCTTGCAAAAAAAATACATATTAAATAAATAAACTCTTAAAAATAGCAACAAGGACATTTTACATTCACGATTACAGGTTTGTTTTCTTGTTGTTAGAAATGCGAACAAATTTTTATAGTAAAAAAAAAATTTTTGCAGGACTAAAAAATTTTAACGAATAACATTTTTTTTTACTGTACTAACAAGGATAACTAAGGAGTATAAATGTTTTCTTGTTTGTCGAAGGAACAACAAAAAAAAATATTAACAAGAAACAAATATTCAGAATGGGAAAATTTACATGTTCATTGTGGAAAATTATTCACGGTGAAGAAAATATTAAAAAAAAAAATGTTGAGTTTTTCTTTACTATTATCCTATACCTTTGCAATATAGTGGCACAAAAACCGTGAAATTATCTTTCTATATATCTAAATTGGATGCGGTTTGTTTCTTTCTTATGTTTAGTATTTTTTGTTGGCACATTTTCTTTTTTTCATAAGGATATCGTTTTTTCTAATATTTTCAAATTTGATGTGTTTTTAGTGGAACTTTTTTCAGATGTCGCCAAAAATTTAGTTCTTGCGGTTTTGTTAGAAAATCATTTGTTTACTTTATTTGTCAAATTACAATAAGTTTAATTTTAGGTTATGGTTTTTATAATATTGTAATATAAATGATGTACACTTAAGAAAATATTTGTTGATGTTAAAGAATTTAAGTTGTTAAATAATTTCGCATGGATTCAGTATTGTTAACCAAATCTTTGTTGTAATGGGATTAGCATTACTCCACTCGAAAACTTTTATAATACATTCACAAAGAAATTTAGTGGAGATTATATGTAATACTCTCGACTATGGTGTCAACAATTATAAATTTTAATATCTGCTATGACGTTTAAAATGCCAATTATGGATTTAAATGTCAGCCATGACATTTAAAAAGTCAATTTTAGTTCGCTTCACTATTGAATTGAACCATACAAATAATTATTACATAATTACTACTAATTTAGAATTGCAAATGGTTTACACTGATAAATGCAACATATAATTAAAATTAATGGAAAAAATTAAATTTTGGATTGAAAAAAGCTCCGGCATCGGTGCTAATTGTATACAAAATTTAATTTATTTAAACCATCTTTATGAATTTTAAAATAATTTTAGAAGTAAATTAATTTTTAAAATTTTAATATGATTTTATAGCTGGTAAAACTCAGCAGATTGAATGTGAAAGAAACAATAACCCACTTCAGCTGCAAGTGCCTAGGCTTGGCCAGAGTCAGGAAGAACACACTTGTCGAGTATGAACTTTACAACCTTAGAGGTCTAGCGGTTACGAAACCTACAGACATGGTACGTTTTCTGAATGCGATGAAGTAAATAGAAAAAATCACTACCTTAGCCAAGGTAGTCATTTAAGTCGTTGTAAAATTGTGCACCGCGCTAACGTCATGCCGTATGGCACTCGCCACTTTAACGAACATTGAACATTTGAAGACGTAAATATTTCACTGTTAATATTAAAAGCTATTATCTTGCAGCCATATTAGGGTTTGTATACTGCAGATTCTCCATAAAATTAGTAGATCCGAATTGAAATAGAATATAAGGACATCTATATATCACTACGAAGAGTATGGTTCTAATTTACATCTTAGCTAACTCATCCTTAAAAATATGAAATCATATTTTTTTAGGAATTTTATAAATTTGCATGTGTTTCTTGTACGGAAGCCTTGTGCCGCCTAAACTGATATCTCAAAATTTAATATACTATATTGGAAGTAATTAAGTTTTCTTCCATTAGAACAGCTCGCATATTCCAGTAACATATGTGCCTATTTCAACATAAAAAAAAATCTACAATTATATTAAAAAATTTCAATTGCTTTTTTATTTTTAGTGTTTTAAATATTGTACATTTATTTTAACCAAAATTTTAATTTTATATACATTTTTCTTATATTTTATATTAAAGTTTTCTCTTGTTATGGTGGTGTAATAAAATTTTATTGGTATTGCGCTCCTCATATGACTTTAGTGGTGATGTTGTCTAAAGTTATTCAAAAAAAATTGTACGAATATGTGCCATTTTTGTTCATTTTTGTATATAAAAACCAAAAATGTTTATTTAAATTAAATTTTCTAACCAAAATGTTAAGAAAATGTATTATTATATAGAATATATAATTTTTTTTTATAATACCATTTGTGCTAAATATAAATTTATAAGACTGCAGAATAAAATTAGATTTTATAAATAAATAAATTTAAATCGGAATGTAAAAGTTTTAAATATTTTTTATTTAATAATTATTATTTTTTTTTGCCATTTAGTTATATTTTTTCAGTTAATTATTCAAAAGTATAATTTTTATATGGTCGAAATGTCATCAGAATTAAATTGCTTGTGATGTTTTCAAATTTATGTTTCGATTTGTGTTGTGACCATTTATACAGCCAACTATTGAGCGATTGGGGTTTTCAAAATCATTATCGAATGGAAAAAACTACTGTAAGAACAATTTCCGAAATGTTTGAGCCAGGTCCACAGCGAAATTGTAAAGCTTGCTTATATTTATATCAACAGTGAACCAAATTATATATTTTTTTATTATGCTAACAAGGACAAGAAATCTCTTCATATTATAACTAGATATAACTAGAAATTTTCGACAATGTTTTTAGGAATACTTGCAAATTAATGTTTAATAATAAAGGTCTTATATTAAGCCTAGTACAATGTTAAATTGAAATAGATCAAGAAGTGTGAATGTTAAAATCTTCCTATACATTACTTTTTGAACAATATTTGTATGATATGGCATACGCCTGAGAAAGCCAATTCGATAAACACAATTTTTGCATAAAACTGGATGATTATCATTAATAATTCGTTCGATGTTGACATCTAGTGCATCAAGTGTTCTTGGTTTATCTGCATAAACCAATGAGTTAGCATACATTCAGAAAAATTGCCTAAATGGTGGTGAATCACACGAACTTGCTGGCTAATTGATAGGTCTAAAATGTGAAAGAAACAAATCATTTAATTTACTATAAAATAAATCTATTGTTTCACAAGCACTACAACACGTAGCACCATCTTCTTGAAAACATACATAATTCAAACCATTTTCATCAATTTTTAAAGAAAAAATTCATTCAGCATTGCTCCATATCGAAGTCCATTGACAGTAATGTTGTTACCAACATCATTTTTGAAAAAGTATAATTTGTCAGTAATCCCTGTCAGCCGCAATCCCTATTGACAAATGTACCACACCTATTGAAATACCCTTTATTAGGAAAAGTACACCTTTCAAGTAGTGAGTCCAAATTTTAAATTTTGAACTAATTCTAACTATTTCATCAGCAGACAATTCGTCTTCTTTTTCTCGAATACTTAAATTCATATAAACGATGACAAAAATGAATGGTTTTAATTTAAATATATATCGTTTTCAATATAACTATAAGAATTTAAAAGATAATGTTGAATACACTCCATTAGACACAAACTATAACATTATCCAGCTAACTAAAGATTTGATTAAGCTAAGAAGCTTTCAGTAATTAATTTTAATTAATTGTATTTAAGTAAAACATCGTATATTAATAATAAAATTAAGTTAGTTTAATGGCCGGATTCTTAATTCGTACTTAAAAATTACTTTTAATTAGAAATATGTTAAGGTTAAATGTTCTTGTAGTACTAATTGTAAAAATATAGTATTAAGATTGAAAATTTTAATATTTTATATTTCTATGAAAATCTAGGATTTTAAATGTTATTTTTGTTTATATTCACATAATTTAATAAAGAACCATTCATTTTTGTCATCGTTTATAAGCATTCGAGGAAATAAAGACGAATTGTCTGCTTATGAAAAAGTTAGAATCAACAAGTTTTGTAATCCTTGTACGTTTTGAGATTACCAAAAGTTAGTTGTACGTAATATTTCTGACGGACTGCAAAACTTTATTTGATAATTTTTTAGAATCACTTGAAGAAGGTTTAAATTATTTTGTACTCCTGACGATATCCTGGCGAAACAAGGACGTAGGCATTAATTCTTAAGGGAATATTGGTTTTCGACGATTATATCTGTGAGTTTCTGATTAGAAAATTTGAAAATTATATTAAAATTGCGGATATTTCATGTGATAATTGATTCCAAATCTAAAATTTGAAATTATTGATTTTCAGTATATTTGAAAATATGTATAAAAGTTTTCCTCGTTTTTATTCTGCTGATACAGGACGAATTTTTAACGATAATTAGTACATAAATAATTTATTTTTAAAAAATTATTTTCTGCAAATTTTCACTTATACAATAAAACATTTTTAATTAAATTAATTTCTGGTCAAAATTAAATAAAAAAAAAATACACAATATTTTCTTATATATAAAATTTCAAGTCATTAGTATGTATTACGTTTTGTCAACCCTTTTACGTATAAAAACTAAATAAATAAAATTTATATAACAAAAAAAAAATATAAAAATAAATCATAAAAAAAAATGTAATTTCTTTGCTATATCACTAACAAAAAAAAAACAACAACAACAATATCATAATAAACATTTGTCCTGCAGAATAGAAAATAAAAATATCCTTTAAATAATACACCTGCAATGATGTAGAATTTTAGTCTATAATTTTCTTTTACGCTGGTTAAAACAAAACGAATAAACAAAATGAAGGCATAAAAATAAAAAAAAAAAATTTGCACGTAGAAAAACAAAAACGTATACAATATTATATACTCGTACCTGCAACAATAATAATGAGTGTCTTGTCCACCTGATGTTTAGACAAGCTAAATACAGTAATAATATATAAAGGCTAAAAAGTACAAAATAAAAGAGTTTCTATTTTTGACACGTATCAGGACAATAACAACAACAACAATATAATAATAGATAAAATAAAGAAAAACTCCGAAATTTTCATCTAACATGACATCGTATTATTTAATGATTTATTATTATATATTTTGAAATTAAATAATTTTCTTTTATTATATTAATTAGTTGTGGTCAAATATATAATTAAAAATTAAATTAGTATAATTAATTCTTTTGTGGCATTTGTTTTATATCCTTAAAATATCCTTTTGAATAATGTGTGTAAACTTATTGTATCTGGTTAATTTATCTCTAAATGAAATTTGTAAAAAATAATTTCAAAGATTTTAAATATACAAAATTCTACAACAACAAAAAATGAACCCATATTGCATTTCAAAATCCTATTTTTCAGGGTAAATGCACCATTTAATTAAGAAACTGTAAATTATCATTATATAAGGACTAAAAGGACAACAACAACAACAAAAAGTTATATATTTTCACTGTAATTACTTATACATAAAATTTATTTTTATATTTGTTTTCTTTTTGTTCTGTGTTTTTTTAAAGTTTAGAGACATTAATGACCCACAGGGAATATTATTTTAAATTCTGTAAGGATTGTTTATTTATAGTTTAAGAGCTAGAGAATAATAATAAGCAACTAATGAACATATTTATAATCCAAATTTGTCATACATGTAGAAATATTAATCTAGACCTCGTTAATTACCAATTTAAGCTAATTAATATATTTATTTTTTTTGTATTATATTAGTATTTAATAATTTTTTATTTTTCTTTAATTTACTTCCGAATATCCTTCAATTTTATGCTCACCAA
This sequence comes from Rhamphomyia laevipes, assembly GCA_963920725.1. Lineage (NCBI taxonomy): Eukaryota > Metazoa > Arthropoda > Insecta > Diptera > Empididae > Rhamphomyia > Rhamphomyia laevipes. The sequence goes on from OY987259.1 coordinate 7,891,432, forward strand.
TTCATATTCATGCGGTGTTTCTTCATCACAGAAAATTACAAGTAAGATTTATGTTTTTGTCAATACTTTTTTAATATATATTTTCCTATAGAATATAATTTGAAGATCCTATTTGAATTAACCTTACCTACGGTATGGGCTTATAACTAAAGGCTACTTACTATTTTTGATTTATTTTTTGATTTGAATACAAGGCAAGTTAATCAGCAACTGGTGAACTAATAATGGTTTGCAAAACAATCGATTATAAAGACCTCATAAGCAATATACATTTTATTAGTAAAAAACATTTTCTAAAAAGGATATAAAAAACTATACTATAAAAAAAATCTTAATTAATAATAATTATTAATAAATATATTTTAAAAAAAGTCAGTGGTGGTGCCTTACTGGCAATGATTTCAATCAAAAATTACGAAACATCATTTAGTCCTTATACTTCCAAAATATACAAGTAAATATAAATAAAATGTAAATAATTTTTTCTTCACAACTTAATTAACGATGTTTTCTGTTTGATTGTGTCTGATTGTGTCCGATGTACCAATTATGTATCTACAAATCAATCGTCATAATCTAAATACATATTTATATACAAAATTTAAGATTATATTAAATTTCTATTTAATAGTGTTACCATACACAATATAATTTTGTACAAATCCAGTAAAAATAATATGCAATTTTGGAAATAATATAATAAAATTCCTCAGAATAATTATTTATTTCATTAATTACCTATCGGCATGAAGACTCTCAGACTATACATTCTACTATTATAGAAATTTTAACTAAAAATTACAGCATATATTCTCAAATTCTATAAAATATCCTCAGCTCGACCTCGTATATATACAAACATTCAGCAATCTTTAAATATATACGGTCTCATTTTACGATTTTAATATAAGTTTTTATTTTTACTTATTTATTATATTTTATCATTTTCATGTTCACATTTACATTTACCACACCGCAAGGACATTATCTATGAAATCCACTCTTTAATATAAAAACTATACATATAAGAAATAAATTATTTTTTTATATATTTTTGTAATTTTTGTATTTCGTCTGCCACATTGCGACGTAATGTCCCACAAAACAAAAACACATAAAAATATTTTTTAAAGAAAAATCCTTAAGGATATTTTTTTTATTTTTTTTTATAAAATTTTACTTTCTCTCTTTTTATATTCGTGAATTTCTACCGCTGTTTTTTATGTATTTTATTTTTATTTAATTTTTTTTTTGTCAAAAAAAGGATTGAAAAAAAAATTCCAACTTTTAAAAATTATATCTACAAGAGTGCAAAAAGTTCAGCTTTTTGTTGTTGTTGAATATATTTTAAAACAAACATTTTCCAAAAGGATATGATCTCCTGGTATAAATTACATATATAAATATTTTTTTTTTTTCATTATTTTGTTATTGCTTATTATTCTTTGAATTTTCAAAATTAGGTTATTTTACATTGAAAAGTATTTACATAAATAAATACAGGAGCAAATTACACTATTTAAAAATATGAACTTAGAATAGAAATAAAAATGTAAATATACAAATTTGTGGTATAAAAGGGCCAGGACTAAAGAATTGTTTCATTTAGGACTTATAAAAATTGAATAAAACGCTTTCAGTTACAATGTAATAAAAAAAAGCGAATTACAAATGTGGTATAGCATCAGCTGAAAAGAGTTAATGTAAAAAATTTGTATTTTTATATCTCATTTTAATATTATTTTACATTTGAGATAATGACACCACAATTATTTCAATCATATTTTCTATATTTTTTAGGGCAAGGTTATTTTTATATGATTTTAAAAAAAACGATTCATAATATCATCTAATCTATGCGAATATTAAATGATTGATGTAATAACAGGGCACTGTCTCTTAGGGAAGATCGCCAAGAGATTTGGCCTCACCACGGAGGATTCATGTATAGAAGGTGTCACGACTTGAGTGTAGGGGAAGATATCAGTCACATTATGTGTGACTGCTCTGTATTGAACAGGAATAGGTAAGGAGTTGGTTGATATGGACCATAATTTCTTTATATCTTTAAGTATTATATTAATATTTTAAAAATGGTAGCGTGTAATAAAGGACTAAAGTTCTAATTTAAAGTTCTTCTAAAAAATTTCAAATTATCATGTTAATTAGAATTTTTTGCTAAGCATAAATTATAAAGGAATTTTAATCATATGGAATAGTTTACAACCGAGCATCAACTTGAACCTTTGTAAAATACACGTATTTTTTCTGTAAATATGTTATATCAATCTATATTATTTAATTAAATTCGTAAAAAGATGCCTCCAAGATCCAGTAATCCAAAAGAGTTCATTTGTATACTAATAATCCACAAACACTTTTCAATAGCTGAAAACAATATTCGAGCTGCCATATAGATAGATCCCTTAGAACTTAGATAAATCTATTTTAATATCTATTTTTTACATAATTTTTAATTTCGCCCGTCAATGAAGCATTACCACTACGGTAATGAAGCATTACCACTATGATATTATATGCTCTAAGTAAAATTTAAAAAAAATCAAATTTTCAGATACAATAACTATTTGTTATGACACCAGAATAGTTCTGGTCCAATAAGGTTACTTTTGGGACCATCTTCATTATCTTCGAAACCCATATGGGGTGGAATCAAGGGCAATGTTATTCTGTTTCATCTTTCTAGGGTTATTAGAGCTTGCAGACAGTGTATGAGTCATGGTCTTTTAACGCCTGCTGAATGCATTTTCGTGTTGATTTTGTGATAGTCTTTTTTCTTTAAATTTTAGATCCTAGTCCTTCTATAGTCTTATGGACCCGTCAGTAAACTTATACCTAATATATGTATTTTACCTCACACAATATTACAAATTACTGAAAATTTATTTTTAAGAATTTACTGAAATTTTTACGGGTTACAGATTTTATATTTGAATTAACAAAAATTCTTATAAATTTAATGATAATTAAATGTAAAATTTCATATATAATTGAATGATGGAATTTCCCTACTTTGCTATTTCTTAACAAAACATAATTTTATCATTATCAAATCTATAATTAAGATTTATACATTTTAACAATCTTCTCTAAAAATTTACAAAACATTATTTCATCTTAAATAAATTAATTTACAAAACTTAAAAAAAAAAACCCTTTAGAAAATTATTTTAATATTCTATGCAGTCAATAAAGATTCTTAAAATTTCTACCTCGTTTGGTACTCAATTACTTTAAATTTTTTTTTTTATTTCAATCAATCTAATGCCACTACGGGGGAAATGGTATTAAAAAAAGAAAAATTAAGAAAGTTTTATTTTATATTTTGTAGTTGAATTATACAGGAAAATAGCAATTTGCTATTCTATAATACTTTAACTAAATTGTAAAAATAGTTCAAGGTAAATAAAAATAAAATTCCCATTTTTACCTTTCCCATATAACAATTTAAACTGTAAATGAAAATAAGGAATTTTTTTTTTATTATATAGTCAATGTCCGCCATTTGGTATCCTTTATATATACAGAAGAAAAAAAAGGATGAAAATCTTATTTGTATGCCCAAGAGACAGAGGCAAATCAAAAACAATTCAGACAAATACAATTTTTTTTTTTGTATTGGTGTATAATAACAACAAAAAGGTTTCAATTACATAATTTTTTTTTTCAGTTCCATGGTGGAAAAATTACCAGGAAAAATAGCTTCGGGTATTTGTAGTAGAAGCATGGTTAGAAGAGAGTATTAACAATCTAGAAATTCTAGTTGGAAATATCAAAAATAATTTGTGGAAAGTTTAAACGAAAGTTTTCAAATAAATTACAACAAAATTTTAGAAAATAAATGCCAAAATCTTGGAGTCCATAAAGAAAAAGATGATTTTACTTGAATTCTAAAACTTCTGGTAACTTTAATGATTGTAGAAATAAGTTTTCATTTAAGGAAAACGTTTTTTCTTTTTTCATTCTAAGAAATAAAAGAAAATTTGTTTAAAAAAAAGAAAATATGTCTTTCCAGGTACAATTTTTATATGACCTCCTGCAAGGAAACAATACTGGTCTGCAATGAAAAATATTGAAATAAAAACTTTATTTAAAGTTTTATTTTTAAGTTAATATAAAGTAACTAACTTTATAATAAAAACGTGACTTGAAAATTACATAATGGAAACGGGCATTTTTCTTTTATGAAATTTAAAGTAGTTTTTCACGAAAGAAAATTTATTAATTTTTGTAAAAATGACAGAAGTTTTGTAAAATTTGAAATAATTTGATTTTAAGAAAATATTGTTGAGAAATTTAGGTTGTACCTTAAAAAATGGTGTATTCTTATTTCAAAATTCTTAAAAAGAATTTTAAACAAGGTCATTGCAATGTGATAACTAGCAGCGCACATACTAAACTGAAAATTATTGACAATTTTCTTGCAATTATTGCCAAAATGCTGATTGCTTTAGTACCATTAAGTATTACTTATTAAAATTGATTTTGAATATTCCTATTCACCATCAATTGAATCTAAATTATATAGGGTCTAGGTAAGTACCATATTTCCCAAATCACTGCAGCCACTATGAGCCTATTGTGAAATACCTCTAGTTTAGAACGCTCCCGAAGACTAATACTTTCGAAGAAGTATAATGTAATGCTTTTGAATGAGTTCGACAACTATTCTGTAAGTTCCAGGAAGACGTGTCAAAGGTGATTGAGTGCCTTGCATTCTCAATTGAATCTAAATATGTGTAGTTTCTGAGAAAGCCAAAATTGATATTGTTTAATCTAATCTTAATAGCTAAAACATATAAATAATATTTGAACTAAGATTTCAATCAATTTTCTATAACGAAATCTATGAAAAAATTGCCTACGATATCATCATCATCATCATCACCTGTGGTTCAACAATCCTGAACTAATCCTGGTCTTGTCAAGAGTAATTTTCCAATTACTGTGATCTTAAGCTGCTCTTAACTAATTCGTGGTACCAATGTCTCGGTTTTTACGCCTAGTGTTGGATGTAGACACCACCACCATACATTTTCTTTTACCTTCATTAATTCTTTAAATTAAAATAATTTCTTATAATTAACTACTTCTATTCATTTTAATTCTATTACAAAATTACATATTTATTTATTTTCAGAATTTTTAATTAAAGTAAAAGATATTTTTAACTAAATTTTCAAATTTTCTACAATAATTTTCTAGTAAATTTTATCCTTAATAAGTTTTTATTTCATTTAATATGAATTTTATCTACTATACAATTTATTTCCAGTATTTTCAATTTCATCCCTTCTTTTTCTTGTACATATTTCAAAATTACAAATATATTTTGGTCCTGGTATAATATAAATAGCTCTTTCTCTCAACCCTTTTCGTTTTTGGCTCAGCTGGAAAACAAAAAAAAAAAAAAATCTATTATTTTACATAATTTAATTTTATTTATTAAAAAAAAAAAGAAAATCGTTACTTACAAATTTGTATCTTACACCCGCCACAATCTGTAATTCTATGGTAAATGAAAATTCCCTTGTTATGTCGCATATTTTCTCTGTTGTTTTGGTGGTTTAAAAGTAAAAATATAAAAAAAAAATTATGTTGAAATGCGTCAAGCATAAAATTTCATAAATAATTTTTTTTTTTTCATAAGAAAAAAAATATAATATATTTTAATAACAATATTTAGAGAGAATTATTTTACTACTACTGCAACGTATACAAGGTAATAACAAGAAAATAGAAAGGATTAAATTTAGAAATCCTCAAATTACACCAAAAATATGTTAACATTATAATATCCTTTTCTTTATGTGGCAAGTAATATTATGTTGAACTTGTGCGCGAGTAAGCATTGAAAATGTATGATAACAATATTATTGTGGTAACGACGAAGGCGTCTAATACCTACAACAAGAGCATTTCTGTGGTTATGCCTTCTTGTTTTTAAAAGGTTTTATGAGCTTTTGGGTTACAAAATTTAAAAAAAACGGATATATACTTTGTGTCTAGCAAAAATCGTAATGAAATATGAGGAACAAAGGATTTTTAGTTAAAAGATTTGTTTTAGAGTTGCCATTAATTTTCAGAAAATTCGTCAAAATTGTGATACGAACTAAACTGATGATTTACATTTTGACTCTAAAACCTCTAATAATAATAATAATCTATTCTAGTACAATTTTAACTATTATATTTAATAATCTTACGCTGAGTGCTGAGTTAATCAGCACTCGCAATGGACATCTCTGTTACTAGTACCATGTAACAAACCATATCTATTTTCAATATTACCAACCGTGCAGTATGTTTCCGTAGAAGTTGCTATTGCCTTATTCATTGATAAAATAATTCTCGTTTTCTTAGCGTCCGTAAGTGCTCCATAACATTTTAGTACTAAGACAACCGTTCAGATCAGTCCATCTGAATGTATTCGTTTGTATAGCCCATTTATCCAGAAGAATTTTGGTGTAAGTCAAAGAATAACCTATTAAGTAAGATTCCAGAGAGTTGTCACTAGCTCCGTTTCTTGAAATATTTACTACATATATGTAGTTGCGACAAAGAGTAAGTTGATAGTGAATAGAGTTAAATCCGTAATCTAGAATTTGGTCATTCTATAAATTATTTTAAATTTAAATTCGTTTTTCCAATTGAAATTTTTCAAGCGAATATTTATCCAATTCAATACGATTTCCCAAATTATAGTGAAACATTTTAATATAAAAAATATCCACAAAGTTTTGTTTTCAGTTAATTTTATCAAAAATCCTTTAATTTTTAAAAAAATTATTAATTATAATAATAATATCCTTTCCAATAAAGAAATCTCATATTTGTCAAAATTATATAAATTATACATGAACTTTACACAAAACTTGAAAATTACTTTCTAAAATTGCATTATTATGAAAATGCCAAATCGTGCATTAATTTTTATGGAAAAACTTGTTACCAAGTATCTTTGCAAAAATGCATTAAGATTTCGTCCTTTTCTTTATGTCTATATATAACAAAATTTACCTTATTTCCCAATGAAACTATAACTTACTTTCATATTTAATATTCTGATCATGTATTTATGCATAGTAATCAAATAATTTGAACATGGAAGATGGAATTATTTACTTAGAATTTTCTAATTTTCTTTCAAAGTAAAATTACATAAATATATATATAAAAGTTTTCAAGTATTTTTTATATAAAAATTGTTATATAATTTAATTTGTTATCATAATTTTTGTAAATTTGGTAATATAGTAAAAATGAATAATCACATGTAAATTTAAAGTTGTAAACCAAATTTTATTTTATAATCCATTACAGAATTAATTTAAAAAGCCAGCATGGTTTTTTTGTGGATAAAAGAAATGTTCTGTGCCAGGCTGTAAAGTTAGCATACACGTAAAAGACAGTTTGGCGACAATATAATTTTTTTTTTTGGGATACAAATTAGCTTATTCTGATATTAGCTGAACTGTTTGGCGACAAAATGACTCGACAATTAAATGGCGCCTAACAAATTGTATTATTTTATATAAACCAGAAAAAAAAAATATAAATAAATTTTAAACGCATTTTGTTCAGTTGAATTGCGTTTATTAAAACAATTATTATTAAATTTTAATTATTATTTTATTTTTTTCATTTTAATTAATTGTTGAACAAACTATTGAGTTTATGTAGAAAATTTTAAATGAACGATTGGATGATAATTACTCGTTAAATAAATTTGATATAATGCCTAAAAAAATAAAGCGATATATTTTCTGTTTAACATAACGTTTAGAAATATTATTAATTAGTTTACTTAAAAAAAAAAGTTAATTAAGATTTTATTAACTCAAAAATATTGGTTTGTCCAATCGATGTGCCTAGTTCATACGTGCCAAGTCGAGTTAGAATAGCTCTATAATAAGGCGTACCTTTTGAAATTTTTTGAAGCTATCATTCTTATAGGAGAAAAGATATAGTTCAATTTGAAATGATGTAGAAATAATTTAACTTCATATAATAAATATAAATAGTACAAATTTTTAATGAACTTTCAACTAGAACTGAAATAAAGCATTATTTATTTATGTATATCTTTAAAAATGGTCATTTTGAGTTTTAATAGTATGGACCAGGGCCATCGCAATCATAAATTTTCCAAACACTCTTCCCAACAATTTTAATTTATAAATTAGTAATTCAGTATCTAATACGTTGCCAAGAAAAATGGAATTCAAGCTCCAGAAATATATAAAAATTGGAATATAAAATATTACAAATTAAATTAAAATATAAAAGAAATGAATTTTATTTAATTGAAGTAAAAGTTCATAAAGTTTCTTTTTATTATCGATTTTTGTATATAATTTTTTGATATTATTTTACTCACAAAATAGAAAGAAAAAAAGTTATACATTTTTCTTGTAAGTTATTCACACCACCAAAAATTTAAAAAAGCTACTCATAAATATAAAAATAGTTGGAAATATTAAAACAATAATTTTCGTAATTTTATATATTTCATCTCACAGTAAACACTTTTGTATTTGGAGGACTTATAGCCTCACATTTAAGGTTTCGTGAACGTTCCTCGTTCGCTCCATTAGTTAAAGCTGGCGCCTGGTATATCGATGTCGCTGTCGTCGACTTAAACTAAATACAATACATCGCCACCGAACACAGTGTCATTTGTTATATATTATTTTAATTTGATGATTTATTTAGGCGATTTTAAATTATAAATTAAATTCCTTTTTTTAAAAAAGCTTCGAAAGGACGAAATCTTTTTTTTTTTCTTATATTTCTGCCAAAATTTATGAAAATAAATACAAAAAAATCAACTGTCAAAACACCGCGACAAATAAAAATAATCAAGTATCATTTGAAACTCAGTGACAACTCCTACGACTAGCGACATAATTAAGGTTGAAAATAATACCAAATTATAAATTTGATTTTTCTTCTGACATTTCACAATGACAGTCATATTCTGGCACCATAGCTTAAGAGTAATTAAAAATTTGATAATATGTCAGAAATTATTCAATTCTTTCGGCATTCGGAAAGTAAATACAACAATCAATTTAAACTGATCCAATTTTAAAGTAATAGTGCCATTGCGCCGAATTTTCACTATATATTTTATATATACTCCACCGAATTTGTTTAAAAAAAGGTATTTAATGAAACTTGATATTTCCAAATATTTAAAATACATTATTGGTCATAATTTCAACAATTACAAAAAACCAAAAATTTGAAATCCTTTCGTAAACTGTTTCCTTCATCTAATAGTTAATTTTAAAATCCTTAATGTGGTTTCAAATATATCATAAATTTCAATTTATTCTACACTCATAAAGTTCATAATTACATCCAAAATTTGATAATGGTATTATAAAAAACTTCACGACAAATAATGTAAAAAAAATGAAATGATTACAATTGAAACAAAACAAATATAATTTACGTATAATAATATGATTATTTTAAGGATCTAAAGGATCTTTTATCAAACAAAACCATAAACAAAAACAAAAAATTATTCATCACATCCAGTTTTATAATAATAATATTAAAATACAATTTTGGTTATATTTTTTTTTATATTATTATTATTATTATTTTATATTTTGGAAACAAAGATTGTCAATTTATTTACAATTGATATCAGATCGTGATTAGAATTTACACATAGAGATTTTCATTTCAATCTATTTACACAATTTATGTTTTCGTTGTATATGTATATAAATTTTATATGTTTAAAATTATCGTAAACATAATGAACAGAAAATATAATCAAAAAAAAAAATGCTGCATATATGTATGAGTAAGGATACATTGTTATTGGAGGCTGTGTAGTGTTATATGTTATCATTCTAATTCACAATTGTGGGTGGTTATAACAATATAAAGAGAGATAGAGAGATAACATTGAATGTCCATTTTCGTATCACGTAGCAATTTATCAGACGTGGTTGACTGGTGTGTCATGTCCTATCAAATTGCTAGTGGAATTACCATGTCCTTTACATTTTTATGAGAATTTCCATATATATCCATACAAAATACAGATATATACAGAATATATGAATTTTACGAGTAGTTATAGAATAAATATGATTGTTGTAATAGACTTGAACCTAAAAAATATAAAAAGTTTCGCTCAAATTCATTTTTCTTTATGTTGAGGTTCGAAAAATTGAAATATATAAAAAAAATATAAATTCGAAGTAAACGTATCCATAATTTTTTCAGGGGGTCCCTGAAATATGAATTTTTTTTTATAAATCATTATTTATTGGACATGAGTACGAATTTATCTACTCCCCTTAGTTCGCATATTTTTTTTTTGTTATGTGGAAAAGCACATGTAAACTGACATACAACATTTTCAACTCATCCTTTTAGATTTCGTTTTTATTTTTTAAAATTTGAAATTTTGGTTAAAGTCTATTTGGAATTTTGGCCTCCGAAAAATTAATATTAAGTAAAATGTATTTTGTCAGGCTGGTGTTATAGTCCGATACTTTGATCCAATACAAAAACAAATTGTTACTTGATATTATGTTGCATCGGTACGTTTTTCAATTGAATGTAAATGGCAAGTCAATGAATATCGTTACAAAAAAAAATGTATGAGGCTATTCAGTCCCAAAAAAAAAAAGAATTATCGGATTTATATTTAGATTTATTTAGTTGAAAATTCATAAAAAAAATTGATTAATGGAAATTTTAAATTTTTACGGAATTATAATTTTACAAGACTGCATTATAAACTTTGAAAAGTATTAGAGGCAACGAAAACAAACTCTTTCTATATGCAGAAGAAGAATATATAATTTCTTAAAATTATGTTTAAATAAAATGATTAGACAAATTTCTGTAAGGATCTCAGATAAATTCACAATAAGTCTTTTATTTTTGGGATAGTGACAATAAAAGTTACTATTTTTTTAATTACTTTCAATCAATTTTCTCCAAACTCAATATTACCAAAATGGACTGAATTTTAATAACCATATTTTATCATATAATTTTGTACTTGATTTTATGTCATATATAGGATCATATAGGATCAAGTCAATCTAATTGTAATTTTTATATTTTATTATCTTTCAAATTTTAATTTTTCTAAAAATCAACTTTTAATCCTCCATTTCATTTCCATTAAAATTTATCTATTCCCATTCATATTAAGAAAAATAAATTACCACAAAAAATATAATTCTAACTTTTATTACGACGTAATCCCAAAGTTACACAATCAAATAAAATATATAAAAAAAAGTGTCCAATAACACCAATCAAATGAGCATATAATTTTCTTCTTCTATATACATTTAAGAAATTGACTAAGCAAGTTCTACTTTTATTACCCAAAACTTTAACCTTTCAAATTATATTTTTTTTTTTTTACTTTCTGGTCTATTCGCATATTTTATACATTACATAAACCTCTAAATATCTAAATTTCTTGCCCGCCCATCATAAAATTCCTTCAAATGACTTGTAATTTCGATTGTAAATTGTTCATTTTGTTATACACCTTCAATTTTTCCTATATATATAAATATTTGTTATTTGGGTAGGGTTGGTAACAAGAAGCAAAAAAAAAAATAGTCATCTTTTGAAGATGTTCATGAATTGGTAATAAATTAAATGTTACCACATGGGATTTCAGATTATGTCTCCCAAGGAGTACATTAAATGAAGTTGTCTTCGTTTTTATCATTAAATTTTGTGTATTATTTAAGTATTTTTGGTAAATTTGTGCAATCGTTGTCAAACTAAATATTATCTTATATTGGTTTCAATTTAATTTCCGTTGTGAATAGTAAAATTTATATAAAAAAAAATTAATGAATGATTTGGAAATTCGGAAAATAATGTATTAAATTAAATATATGTAAACTAATACCAAATTGTTTAATTTTCGACTGGTAATTTAATAAGTTTTTTGTTTAATAATTTTATCTAATCCTTGTTAGGTTAAAACCTCAATCGATAACACTAGTTTTGAAAAATGTTGAATATATAAAAATCAATAAAAACAAACTCAAAGCTCGCGGCCAGCATCCATGAAAGCCACATAATATTGATAAACTGCAAAAGACGATGCAGAAATCTTTGATTCCAAAATTTGAGACTGATTAAATGCTAAACAGGATAAATGTTATTTATTCAGTTTTTACTGACTACAAATAAATCAAAGTATAATTTCCCTTTACACTTTTCTGGAAAATTTTTAATAAAATGTTATATTTAAAAAATCATTTTTAGTTCTTATTTTTATACTAGTTTTGGTAGTAAATATTTATGCTAAAACAATTTAAAATTTTCATTAAATTATTAAATTAAAGAATTTATTTTAAAATCTTGTCCTTTTCCATTCCTTTTGTCTTAGTTGAATATTGCTTATTACTAACTATGTGGACGAATTTAATATATAGCTTATTACTGTGCGAAAAGATTATTTCTTTAACTCGATTAGTGATAATTATTTAAATGACAGTTTTTTATCGAAATAATTTTGTTTATTCTTGTATCAGCTCATGAATATATCTCAATTTTTTTAGTAATTTTTAATAGTAGACAATTTTATCATTCACGTTTATGTACTTTACAAGAATTTGAAAAATTATCTAAAATTGAACTTTACTTTCTTCAATTAAAAAATGATGTGGGCAATAAAGTGAAATTTATTATAGTGTGATTCAAATTTTAATGTTTATTAAAGCATAAAATAAATAAATTACTGAAAAATTTAGACTTTAATTTTGTTAGATTTAATATAAAATTATGTGAAATTATGTATTTATTTAAATGAATAAAAGAAAATATTTAAATTAATACTTAATTATGTGGATTAAATTTATCAAGATCGCTGACATGCAAGACCTGGAAAGCACTCAGTATTGAACTTGAGATAAATATAAAAAAAGGCTACGTGAAAAAAACAATGTACCTGCACCCCCACACGGTCAACCAGGCGAATACGAAGAAATCTTCTGCTTTCCGGTTAGTTGTTAGTACAATGAAAACAGATGGCGGACATACACACATATAACAGGCTCAATAGCGTGAGATCACCATTCGCACTATTACAATCTGTATAGAGAAGTTTACTAATTGCAAGACGAACTATAATCAGTATATTCAACGTATGTGTAAAGGTAAAGTCAACGCGTGTGTAAAGTGAAACCTAGTTAATATTTAACACTAACACACAAAAGTTACAGATTTTCGTCAACAAGTGTTTGATAATCATATGTAGAATATTCTGACCTAACACCATCACCAAGACATGAATTTTAAGTTTTGAAATTTAAGTTTATATTCTGCATAACTCTGGAAACTAACAAGCGAGCAATCAATATTGACACAAATAAAATGAAGAAATTGGAGAAGGATTAGTCATACCATCAGAAATAAGTACGACAGCATTAGAAGAATTTCACAAAACTGGAATCATGAAGGATCAAGAAATCGTGTTTGATCCTCCAAAGAACTCTTATAAAAAAACATAAACTTCCTCAGTACATGGGAAGGCGTAAAAGCAAATTGGGTAAACAAAGTAACATGAAGATGCCAAGTGAAAGCCCCATTTCGCTTATTATAGCGAATCCACTAAATAAGAAATTAAATAATTTGTAAATTTTCTGATCGATTACAAACCCGCCAATATCTTTACGTAATCTTACTAATTGGAATAATAAAATATTATCTACACGAACTTCATAATTTTCTAATTTTTATAACTTATAAGATTATTTATGTCATCTAATAAAAATTTATCTTATTATCCCAAATATTACAAATTAACAAAAACAAAAATACTAACAGTTCATACCAATATTCATGAATCATCCGAGAATATATAATAGAATTTCCTGTTGCTAGGACATTTATTATATTCTTTACTCATTCCATAAAACATATCTTCATGATAATAAAAATTTTGGTAATTCTATCAGATTTTATTACTTTCTCGACCTTTTAAGGACATTATTCGGAAAAAAAATCGTTGTGGGTGGAATAGAATGGAAATTTTTATGCTGAAATTTTGATGATGTGATTATTATTATTTTTTTGTATATTTTCAAAAATAATTTAATAAATATGTCATTTTTCATAAGATTTTACAGTGTTTATATTGAAGGGGCTATAAAAAGTTCTTTTTTGATTTAGTAATATAATTTAATACTTTACGAAGTTTTAAGGAATGCAAGTATATTAAACATAATTTGACGTTTCCTTCCACTGCAGTTATTTTGGCCAAGTTTGGCGAAGGATATCTGTACTTATAACTAGAAATTTTGAATTTATATTCAAAAAATTAAAAAGAATGAAATTTCCAGAGCGATTATGTTGCTGAACAAAAAAAAAGCGTCTAAACAACGTAACGTAATCAATTCAAAATTTGAAATGAAATAAAATTTCTTATTTAAGCAGGGAAAAGTCTTATTAAAATGATTAAGTCTTGAAATTTAAGTTTATATTCAGCATAACTTGCATCGACAGAAAATTATCTTGTATGTATGTAAAATATTTTGTAAAAATACCAGGTTCGGAAATTCTGCTGTTGGTCCAATCATTTTGATTTCATAAGTTTGAAAAATGATTCATTTAAAAAGTTTTTGTAGTCAATATATTAAGAGTTTAATTTCCAAATTAAATAATTTGATTGAGTATAAAAATATGTAATAAAATGTTATGGCAAGGGGAAAGCTGTAGATATTTAATTTAATGTAATATTCATGTAGTTTTTATTGGAGGGTTAGAAACTATGTAAATATTTGATAAATATACAGAGCAAAAAATTTTTATTTTTATTTCAGAATTATGAAAATTGAAAATTTCTCATAATATCAGATATTAGACAGTGAAAAATTCAACACAGAAAATGTATAATAAAATTTATTCAAATTTAATTAATTTTGTATTTTGATTGTGTCAAATAATTATCATAAAAAAATATTAATATTTTTTTTTTGTAAAACTTCAATTAAAAATAGAAATATTTTTATTACTAATAAATATTTTAATTTTCGATATTTAATTTCTGTAAATAAATATATGTATTACCAATAAAATGTAAAATGTAATTTTTAAAATTTCATATCACAATTAATCTATTTAACAATATTCCCAAAAATAAATCATAAACCAATGAACCTTATGACAATGCACCAATTTACCCAATAAACACAAAACAAATTTTATTATAAAATTCCTAACAATTTGTTATAATAATGAAACGTTCAGAAAATAAAATTACCACAAATAAAATTTATTATTATTTTTATCAAATAAATAAAAATTTACCAATAAAAATAACCAATAAAAAACTCACTCTTCCAAATACGCTAGAACCAAAAACAACAACAACAAAATATGATAATATAATTTGCCACTCAAATGATTTTTTAATACTCTTCAATATTTTTGTATAGAAGGATAATAGAAGGATAATTTAACTGAACATAGAAATTGTTCAGTTTTTTTTTATTACCCAGAAAACATTGAAAAAATATTTTATTCTATGTAGAATTGAATAAAAAAAAAATCTAAATTATTTCCTCAACCCTTAACCCTCAAGGATATATGAGTAATAATCCAACGAACAAAAAAAAATCGTTCAAAATAAAAGGATATATAATAATATTATTAGGTGATATAATTCTTTTTCATCATCACGGATATAGAAATAATTTCCTATATATTTTTTTTTTTTTTGATTTATTTGAATTTTATGATTCGTTGTCCTTTTTTTCTTTTTGGTTTTACAAATACATTTATTCAGGGTTGCAAAACATAAACGATAAAAAGTAACAACAAAAATTATTTTATTTATTTATTTTTGGCGACATCGAAAATATTGTTTAAGCCTAAAATCGAACAAAACAAAATTATCGTCCTTAAAGAAAACTATTACGACAAATCCTTTGAATATATAAGGAAAAAATTATTTGTTAAAAACTCTAAAAACGCTTACAATTGAGCTCTCTGTATAAAATAAAGAAAATCATAAAAAATTTCCGAGTGAAAAGAATGGGAAAATGTTGTGTATATAGAAAAAATCTTATAAAGCGGAAAATGAAATTTTTCTATTTTTATGACATTTTCTTGATATTGATTAATTTATGGTAAATTTATTATAGTTAGATTTTTTTTTATTTGTTTGTTTTTGTACTTTTAAGGGTAAAAATATTTATAGAGAAAATTATCCTGGAAATGTTGTTGTATTTGTACTTTGTTACTCATTGAAATTTTATTTTATTTTTGTTGATTTCACGTGAAAATAATTAAAATTTGGGCACAAATCAAATTAAATTTATTACTGTAGGATTTTATAAATAAAATAACTTTTACGATTTAGTTACAATATTATTGCCTCCTGTTGACACATGCACGATATTATTTACAAATTTATCTTGAAATTATAGAGGTTCTAATTAAACCTGGTTTGGTATCAATAAATCGATTAATTTTGACATTATCAGGACAAATAAAAAATAATAACTTTCTGTAATTTAATTTGAAATCAAACTTATTTTATATCAATTCCGTTTACCAAATTCCTCCTTGTTTTAAATAATGAAGTTTAATTTTTGTAATGCCATTAATGTTGGTTCTATTAAATCACAATTGAAACTGATCAAAAATAAAAGATAAAAAGTTAAAAATGAATTGAATTAATTGTAAATTTGTCTTAACCATAATTTACCAATTTGTATAGTAAAATAAATAAATATTTTACTCTATATTAAATTTTAAATTAAAACCACTTGTAATAAAACTGTGGTTAAACCTGAAAAATATATAAATAAATAAACCAATAATTTATAAAAAAAATCAATATTTATATGAGAAATTTATAATAAATTGTGGTTACATATAAAACATATAATAAAGAACTTGTTTAAAATAATTTTAAAATAGTTTTAACTTAGTTTAAAATTAGAAAAATTATAATTTTTTTAATCATTTTTTAATCTCGAATTATTAAATTTAAATTATCTGGTTTCTAATTAATTTAATGATTTCATATTTGTAAATAGAACCGTGCTGGAAAAATAATTTCAAACGAAATTACCTCATCTCCATATCAGCAAAAATAAACATTTAAAATATTGAACTAACCACGCCACGATCTCTTATTAATCAATAATCAATGAACATTTTTTACATTCATTTTCACACTAGTTTTAAAAATAATGTACAACTGAATAAGAATTGTTTGTAGTGCATTTGTTTCAGCTAAATAATCAAATATTTTTTCCTACCCCAAATGCTATTCATCAACATAATACTCTTCAAATTATTATTATTGCACTTTCTGCATACCAATCTATTTTTTATAAATTTAAATTTGGGTGGCAACTTCCAAAAACCAATTGGCTTCATACATGTAATTGTTACACAAGTGTCTGAAATAAAATTGTATTGCAAAAATTCAATTTTTTTACATGATACGGCGTTGGTATAGTGGTAGAGTTGTACTATGATGTGATGTATTCGATCTAGGGTTCAACTCTTGAAGTTGAATCAACTTTAAATAAGTACCAGTAATAAAAATTTACAATATGTAATTGTAATTTAAATACTGGGTAAAATCCCAACTGTTTGGACCATTTCCTGACAAAAAAGAATTTACCTTGTTGCAATTAAAAATTTATTTACTATAAAGAAAGTTATGGTTCGAAATCCATATAAAATTGTTAGGTTTAAATTGCAATATAATGTCATGAAACCTCTATCATCGTAGTAAATAATAAAAATTGCTTGTTGATATTGCAAAAGTATATTTTACTAGGCTGTATGTTAACTGCAAAAGGTATGTCAACAAATGAGAAATAATGAATCATTATGTAATTTACTTTATAATTGATAATCCATCCATAGCAGAAGATGTCAGAATTTAAATTATCATTTATTATGATTTTTTAATTACACTGGTAATAACTATAAATTCGGTGCAGTTTCGTTCAGAAAAAAAATCTTCTTCTTTTCTCAAAATGATTTTATAATTAAGTTAAAAAATAATGTATTTAAAATTATTGCAAATACAGAGTTTTTTATGCAAAAAAATATCATTTTCAAATAACAATTTAATTTAAATTGTTATTTGGGAAACTATATCATTTAGAAATGTATTAACAATTACATATAATTAGCTTTAATCAATTACAATATTCGGACCACTTCGATTTATAATAACTCTACAAATTTCCTTCATCAAACAAAATATTTCTAATAAATTAGGTAACTTTACCAAAAGAAAATAAAAAAAAAAATCTTCAAATATGTTCACAATGTAATATGAAAATCTGTTTCCAAAAACTCTTTCAATTACTTTTAATATTTCTGCCCTGTCTGAAAGTTGATCTTCAAACTTTCTAATATATTAAAAACAAGTTATTATTATTTTATTAATTTTTCAATTTCTAGTTTTTATTCTAAATCGTTTTTCCTAAATAATTCATTAAAGATTTCAAGGTTTTCTGTTATCCTTACAATATTATGATAGTTACATCTAAAAAGGATAATGATACTAACTAAAAATAAGAAACTTTATCTTATGTGATATTATAAAATTATTCGTCCCCAAAAACCAATAAAACTTTATGCTAGTAGAGCTAAATTGGAAGGATATTTTTTTTTGTAATACGATTATGTTTAGTTTATGAACAACAACAAAAAATCATATCCTTCATAGGTTAAAACCGATAATATGTACAAGGAAATAAAGTTACTAAAACTATGAGTAGCTGAAAACTTGGAGTTTCAGAAAACAGCGTTTTGTAAAAAATGTTCTGTAAAGTGTACCAGAATTTCGAGAACTTATTTTAAAATTTTGATGGTGGATACTTATAAAATGTAACTAGATAACAAATCTTTACTGTTTCACTAATTTTAATCGAATTAGAGATTGTTTTTTTGGAATTTTCAACTCCGAACACACGCAAAATAAAAACTGGATTTAACTAATTTTCATTTTTTCAATGATCTTTCCATTACATACTTCATAGTTTTTCCTACAATTCGTCGTAATCATATTTCTACTTAATATGAAATATCGTTAGTGTTCAATTGATTCTAGGACTATTCCACTAGAACAGTTTCACTAGACATAATTCCACATGGAAACAATTAAACTTTTTACAGCCAAATGCTAAATGTATTTGGCCATAACTGAAAGTTGCCACAATGAAATATAATAAAAAGTGATCGATTGAATGCTTGCCATGATTGGTGAAAAGCTTACGTAAACTTAATATTTCCTATTGGAATTGGTTTGCTCTAATGAATTAATTAATTCCAGGAGTTCAAACCGTTTATTATGTTCCGCAGAGTATCGACATATGAGTGGAATTATATTTTATAAATTAAATGATTTCCATGTGTAATTACCAGTGGAATTGTGTTGAATAGAATTGTTCTAGTGGAATCGACCCGTAACGTTTCAATTTTCTATCTTAATGTGTATTGTTCTGTTCTGTTTCGATATCCTTGATGTGATATGCCTCAAGTATACAACAACTATGACAAAATGTCTAGCACTTTTGTCGATTTTTAAAGAATTTCACAAATATAAGAAAAAAAAATATAATAATGTTTTCATAACCAAAAAAAAAATATCCTTAATAAGAAAAATATGTTATCTCAAAAATAAAGTTTTCTTATAAACAATTTTTTTCATTTTTTTTGGGTCCTTAAAGATATATAACGTAAAATCACAGGATGTCTGTTGCCGTCCTTTTAACCAAAACCAATATATATTTTTGTTTTTGTAAAATATATGAAAGAAAAGCCTGAATTTAATATTTTTTTTTTCTTCGTCATAAATATGGTAAAAAAAAAAATATAAACATTTTATTTTTATCATATATGCAGAAAGAAGTTTATAAAATAGACAAAACCAGCAGCAACAAGAAAAAAAAAGTCCAATTTTCCTTTCAATATGAAGCATTTTTCATAAAAAAAAAAATTAAGAAATATTTGTTTTGGCTTTTTTTTTCATTGAAAGGATCATAAAAATAAAAACGAAAAAAAAAATTTTTTTTAAAACATAAAAAGGTAAAATGATATGAAAAAATTAAATTTCTCTTTTTGTGAGGGCTAGTAAACCGTAAGGAGGAAACAATCGTAAAAAAAATTATCAAAAAAAAAGTAAAACGGAATGGGAAAATCTCATATATATATAAGAAATATACTCAAGAACTGAAGCATACATTAAGGATATCAGTGAATAAGTAAATTTACGTATATGTAACATTCAAAAAGTACAACAATACATTGTGCAGCACCTGTGATATCGCAATTTTTCCGAATTTTCTTTTTTCATTGTAAAAAAAAAAAATTGTAGAATATTTTTATATTTTTTCTTATGTTTATAGTTAATACTGAAAAGTTTTCTGATTCAAGGATACAATTTTTTTTTTGATTTTATATATTTTATGCTTCAGGTGTTTTAAACAGGACACATTCAAAGGGAGGAAAATTCACGATAAAAATGAAATTCTTTTATTAAAATGTTTTATATATTATTTTAAAATTGTAAAATATTTGTTTATTTATTTTGTTAATATATAGCAAAAAAGGATAATTCTAACCTGAAATTGTAAAATATATAAATAATTATGGTGTAAATTTCAAATAGGGAGCATTAATTTATTTGTTACTCAACATATTTTGATAATAACTCCAACTAAAAAATGTTAATTCTACAGTAAATGTTAGCTTGTCCTCTTAATCTATTTAGTTATTTAGTTTACCAATAGTAAATTAAAGACGTTTAATAATTAACAGTTTAAATTTAATCAACAATTTCGGAATAATATTTAAATTTACTTTAAGGAATACAATTAAATTAAATTAATAATGTTAAAAAAATGTGTACAGAATATATAAAAATTAAGTTGTGATGGAAATCTTTTAGTTCATATTTTCATTAAATAGAATCATTGCTTTTATTAAGGATTTTATTTATTACTCCTAAGAAAAGGAACGAAAAAGAACTGATCATATATAAAAAAAAATATACTATAGATAATATTCCTCCAACTTGATAAGTTCTATATACCAAGCCAGCATAAATATTACTATGTAAGGTAGTAAATAAGTTTCTACTCCAAATCCAAAATTAATCCAAAAACAGAAGATTTCCAATCATCGATAACGATCAAATAATAGCTTCTGAGTGAACCAATTATCTGTAAGGATTAGTGAGAAATATAGATATGATATTAACAAATTACCGCCTGCTTCAGGCTTCACACCCAGAAAAAAACGTTACTGCTTCCTTCAGTGTCATCTGTTGATTTGGCTATCTCAATGTAAAATTAAATTCTTTACTCATAGCATTGTGCAATAGTCAAATTACGAACTTAGATAACGCATAACGTGAAAAAGATTTTTCAACTTTTCTTCCCTATTCAATTCGGTCCAGATGTATTTGGTAATAAGTAGACCAAATCAAGAAACCCCAAGGATGTAAGAAACACTGCTAACCGGATATAAAGTTTGTAAAGTATCAATTTCTCTAAAGTTTTTAGAAATTCTATTTAAAAAGCCAACCATTCTATAAGCTGAATATGTACCAAAAATAAAGCTGCGCGGACAACAACTATAACGATTCAGTTGCTTTGTATTTTTGACAAATTTGTATACCATCTACAAAGGATAAGTCTAAATCGAATTACATAGTGGATAAAGTGTAAAATAATGCGAAGAGTGGATTTATTACATTTCTCGTGTAATCTAACACCAATTTTTGGTGAACATTTTTTATTACATTAATTAGCTAAATTACGGATAGAAACATAACACATAATATTGTCTTATTTAAAATTATTAAAGGATACGAAATACTATTTAAATTATTATATTTTTTCCTTGTCCTTGTCCAAAATACATCAACCCTAAAAGAAATCGTTAAACTTTTTACACTCCAAAAAGTATAAATTTATAATTTATCACTAAAAAAAAATTGTAGAAGAAAACCATCTTATCACATAAAATTAATTATTCTGACAAAATCCTTTATTTAATTCTAAAAATAAATATTTAATTGTAATAAAATATAACGATCAACAAAAAAAAATAACCTTTACACAAAAACCACTTAAAAAAAAACAAAAATATCTTCAACATTTTACTTAAAAACTACAAGATATTTTCTTATCCTCCAGATCAATAAAATCATTTTTACAATCTATTCTCGGAAAATATAACAAAAAATAAATTAAAATTATACAGGCAAAAATGTTATGACATCGGCTCTGGGGCTCTAAAGTGGCGACTATAAAAATGAATACAATTTTTTTTTAATCATTTCTACACAAATTTTACGATAAACATGAAAAGTGTTAAATCCGTTGTTGCAAGGATTTTTTTACAAATTTGGACAAGAAAATGCATCCTCCTGGTAAGCAAGGAAAAAAGAAACAAATTTTAATCTCTATTTATATTTTTAAATAACCTCGAACAACAAGAACAACAAAAAATCTTTTAAAATCCTTAAGAATTTAAGGATTTTGTTGTAAAATAAATTTTGCAAATTTTATTTTTTAATGATTCTGTAAGTTTTTTTAATATGAATTTATTACAAATTGTTTTATTTTCACTAGTTGTGTTGAAGAATTTTACGATTTTTAATAATTTCCAAAAGGATTTATTTTATTTTGGTATATGTACCTGAGAAACACCTTAAGGATTTGTTGAAAATAAAAATTAATTTTAATTTTCTTGTTTTATCAATTTCAATAAAGTAAATTAATTTTTTGAATATATTTCAATTTTAATTTTTTTTCTGTTATATAAACGTATGGTAAAAATGTATCCTTAAAATAAAAATTTAATGTTTACTCGACGAAACATATAAAAACTTATCTTAGATGTGTCACCAAATCCGATGCATAAATATTTTTTTTTTTTTTAAAAAAGGAGGAAAACTGAATTTTCCCTGCAACCCTAAATTTAAAAAAAAATCTTATATTTTCTTGCAGTTTTTGTGGTGGTTGTCATCGGTCCATTTTATTTTATAACCCTAAAGACGCACTGTAATACCCATGAGTATTGCATGACAATTTTTTATATTTTGATCCTTGAATTTCAATTTCTATGGTACATAAAGTCAAAATAATATAATAGTAAGACAAATATAAAAAAATAAAATTTGTAATAATACAGTGAAAAGGAAAATTGTAAGTTATAATAATATCAAAATAAAAAGAAAATTCATCCATAAAGTCATGAATATTTTTTTGCTGCAGTGAAATCATTTTACTTATATACTCGTAAGTACCAATTTTCCGTGTTGTTCTTGGTAGCGGTATGAATATAGTCCTTTGTTTTATTGAATATAAAAAAAAAATTATATGTGTATAAAAAGGACATGGCTGCAACAGTAACGAAATATATAGAAAATTGTGTATGTATATAGAATAATATAATCTTATTTGTGATATATCCCATTAAACAAACACCGTTTTTATGTATGTATGACCTGTAGAATGCCTTTATTTATTGCAGGTCAACCGCATAGCATACGTTTCGTCTTAAATAACGTATGTAACTAACTATTTGGAATAAGAAAAATATAATATTATTTCTCATAAAAATGGAAAACAATAAAAAGATTTTTGTGGGCAATTATTTTGAGTAAATTACATTTAAGGAAGTTTGAAATAACGATAAATTTTCATCAGGGTTGGTTTTAAAGAATTTACTGAAATTATTTACTTTTAAATAGTTTATAATACAATAAGTAAATTAATTTTACAAGGATAACTTCTATAATGATTTTCATCTTTAATTTGACAGTAGTACTTTAACTATAATTATTATATTTATTTATTTAAAAGTGCATTTGATGAAAATTTATAATTTATTTAATTCTTTTTATTAGAGTTAGGAAGTATAGCTATAAAAATAATTGAATTTCATAATATTATGTAAGAAATATAGTCCTTTCAATTACTTTAACAAATTAACAGATTAGTAGTTTTGGTTTTTCATAAAAGTACTTAGTAATTAGTACTTAGATATAATATCATTAAATATTAAAAATTTCAAAATCAACAGCAAAACGGACAAAAAAGATGTTGCACCAAAAAACTGCAGTCACGATTTATAGTTAAATTTAATCCACCTGGACCAGCAACTTTTAAATATATTCTATTATGGCCAGTTAATTGTGTATTTTGTCGAATTATCTGTCATTTTATACTGTCTAGGGGTATGGTAATTAAATGACACTACAAATGATGAATGTGTGGTTATTCATGCAATTTCGAGTCAGAATTACCCGTCACAAGATAAGTTAGATTAGAAGGATTCATTGTATGTCACGTGCACGTCCTATTCATTTGTGTCCGAAGCACTCAAGTCTTTTGCAGTCATACCCTAGAGCTGATTCCATGTGTGTTCTAATAGTTGTATCTCCACAGCGTCATAAGCCATCCATGGGATTTCCGAGATAGTTAGTTGTGTTTAAAAATGGTTTTCTTTAATTTAAAGAATAATTAAATTAACATGTTAAATAGCTCTAATAATTATAAATTAATTCGAAGAAAAAAATGTCAGATGCTGAGCATAACTTTACTTTGAATGTATCACAACACAACGATTAATAATTGATTTTAATCATCATCATAATCTGGAACAAACCCCTTAGATTTTAATTATAATCCAATTTGCTGTTCTTCGATGTACTGATGATTGAATTGGTTTAAACAGTTCCAATAATTCGTACATTCAAAAAAAATATTGAATGTTCTGTTAATTTTAGAACTGACTAATTTAAAAATGCGGCTTAGCATAGCATTATAAACAACATTTCGTTGTTTATAATGCTAAATTCTTTAATATTCATTGCTTTATTTGTTTCCTTATATGCAAAATTTCCAAAAATCAATTTCAAATTATGAACCAATAAATTAAATACTTTCCAATAGTGTTTGAGTGTTTCTCCTGCAAAATTTCATATTTCTACCCAACTCTGTTTCTGCCAAAAAATAATGAAAATATGCTTTTTCGAAAAATTGAATAAAAAAATATATAAAAACTGAAATATTGCGGTTGTAATAAAATATAACCATATACACTAAACATAAAATACATAAAAAGCGCAACAAGGCGAGCAACATTAATTCATATAAATACATAAAAAATAAAACTTATTCATTTTTTTTTTTTTTCATATTTGGAGATACAAAACGAGATAAGACATGGATTCGCTTTTATATTCACAGAAAATGTCAATATTGTAGGTATTTTATGACTTTCAATGATATAATACTTTATTATTATAAATTTACTTTATCCAACAACCCAGGGAATATCAACTCTAAGACCTCAATGCAATTATATATCAACATACAAAATTTTCAATGTTTCCTTTATGCATCACATGTAAGAAAAATTGGTGGTATACGTTTCATTTTCAGTATTGTAAATCTTAGAAATATTGTCTTTTTCAGTTTACCAAAAGTCCAAAAAAATTTTAGTATATTAGGGAAGAATGGGGAGAGACATTTCGCGGATAATAGTAAAAATAAAGAAGTAAAAAAAAAAAATATTAAAGAAAAATATATATAAATATAAAATTAAATTATATCCTTTAAATCGTAAATGTCTCGGGATAGTAAAAAAATTGAAATAAAGGAACATTAAACACTTTAACGTCATCGAGTTTATTTCTTGAAAAAAAAAAACATAGCTTCTGACTTGTGATACATTTTGTTGTGGACATGGAAAGATGGTATATAAAATAATGATAATATTTTCTATTAACCGTAGTTGACAGAGGGCAGCATTGCAAGTTTTTTTTTTGTTTTTTTTTTTTATTATTAGATTTGTCGGTTTATTTTTATGATATTACGTTTTGCGGTTATAAATCAGGCTATTTTGTCACGGAATTTCGATTTTTATATCCTTAGAGAGCGAGACCATAAGAAACAAAAAAAAAAAAAAATTAATATTGTCATGTCTGGTGATATTAGTTATAGTATTAAAAGGATATTATTAAATATATATACAGAAAAAAAAATTATCCTGTGGCGAGAACAGCTATTATAATTTAATAATGTATATATAAAAATTACTGGATAATAATTGAAATACCAAAATGTTATTATCTAGGCTGTTATTATACAGGCTGCAATTGTCCTTATTAGAGTATACCAGAATAATATCAGGATTTATTTTACATTGTTGTTATTTTTGTAACAAAAAAAATATTGCTTTTAAGGATTAACTTAATTTATTTGAATCATTATTGTATACTACGAGTAATATTCTCTGATGTATTGTGACGGTCATATGTGATTTTAAAATGGAAATTGATCAAATTTTTCAGTATATTACGGGCGTAAAATTCATTCAAAAATGTATGAAAAAAAATCTGCTCCAGCTGCACACACCAGCGATATCTCATAGTAGTTGTTATCCTATTTTAGTATATAGTTCGGTTTTGTAATATAGTTCGTTAGTGCTCCTTAAATTTGGTATCATAAATCGTTCAACGCATCAATTCTAATAATTCTGAATTATATTCAGAAGTAATAATTGTTATCCCAATTCAATGAAATTCGAGCGATCCCAGATTATTTTTTTGATTTAATTGTTGTGAAAGATGATAAGTACATTGGAAACCTCGCAAATATGTGTATTATCATTTGGATTAGTTATTTTGTCAATCTTGAAAATTTATTACAATTTGTTGTGTAACATTTTGAAGGATTTTAATATTTTCATGATTGAATCAAAAACATTGAATCAATAATCCTTATTTCTGAAATTTGTTATAACTACAAGTTTTATACAACTCCTAGGTGATTTTTTAAAGAACTTCTTTTATTATTTTTATTTTAATGAACAAAATTCCAGTAACAAAAAAAATTATCTAGTTTCTTTGAATGTTTCATTTTAATAATGAAAATATTATTTAGTTAATTTAAAGAAATAACTAATCGGCAGCTCCACTTCTCGCTGCCGAGAAATAAACAAAATTAAATATTAATTCAGATTATAATGGAATTTGAAATAAGATAATACAGATTAAGAAATCAGTAATCAAATCATTAAAGAACTTCATTTATATTAATTAAGAAAAATTGAATTTTACAAATTTTTATATACTTTTTGTAGAATTTTAAGCAAAATGAACTAACACATTAGAAATCAAAACTTATATTGTAGCTAGTAAAATTAGCTTTAATTAGCTTTTCATTTAATTAGTGTGTTACTAAATTAATAACAAACAACTTGCTTATAATTTATTATATTATGTAACATCAAAATTCATGCTGGCTCTGATCGTACTGCCCAAATAAATGTAAAAACAAGGACTCTATCAACAATTTACGTATTTATTCCATATTATTAGCAAACAACATTTTCTAAAATAAACTTTGTAATAATTATATGAATTAATTCAATCAAAATGATTCAATTTACAGTCTAGTCTATGCATTTTGCAGATATTGATTCTGGCTTCTTTGTAGTACGAATGAAACTCAAGTATTTAACTATGGTTTGTCACATATTATAATTATACAAATTTTTACTATATGTAAAAAAAATTATAAATTTTAAAAATTGTGTATAAATTTTCATATTAATAACGATTTGAAAACATGCAAAAAGTTCTTATTTTCACAAAGAAAATTTGTGTAATTAAGACCAGTTAAATTAAATTTAAAGTCTGGTATATTATTGTACAATTTGCAGTATTTTGTTTAAATTTTGTTATCATTTAACAGTCAGCCAGCCCACCGCTTTCATGACAGCTATCAAAGAACTATCCAGCACACCCTACCCCATAAATTCCCATTAATTGACATTATTCTATATGTCACTAACATAGTTTAATTTGTTAATATTTAAGATTATGAATATCATCCGGTTCCAAAGAGTTATAGCCTGAAAATATAAAACAAAAAAACATATCAAAATATGAAATCAAATAAATTGTCATTAAAAAAATTCAATAAATTAAATAGTATTTTAAAAGGCTCGATAAACTTTGGATAATTATACCGCCATTATTATTTTTTAAGCTTAACAAATTCCATCCATTTTATATTTTATTGGTATTTTAATATAAATTATATAAAAATTAAATAATAATTATCGTACAAAAAAAAAAAATTGGATATTTAAAAAATTACTTGAAAAATATGAAAAATTACATTTTATATTAACAAAATTAAATGTATAAAATAATTCAATGAAGTTGAATAATTTGTTATTTAAATGTCACATTAAGGACACAAGAGATTATTTAAAAAATATTTTTGGTTTGAAAATTATATTGTCGCCACATACCAGCTTAATGTGGTTTGGAATACGTAAAATATTACTGGCACCATTTTGACCTGAAATATATCACCAATTTATCCTCAATAAATATTAAAGAAATTTTAATTTTTTATGTATGCTGAATTGGAGTTATTATTTTGAATCGATTGAATAAAATTATTATAAAAAATTCTCGGAAACATTTAGATAATTTTTGGAATTGTTAGCAAGTTCTGGACATGTCATACTATAGAACTAATTTAGTTTTGATATTTTTAATTTTAATTAAATTTTAAATTTTTATAATAACTTTAAAAAGCGGTTACAGCTTACAGAAAGAGTAGCAATTTTTTTCAAAAGAAACTGTAAACCTCTACGTAAATGGGTAGAATTTTCTTACCTATTTATTTATTTTCTATATTCTTTATACTTTACTCCTTAAACAGGTTTGTTTTCGATCATGGAAACATCAGAACTTAAGTGAATGAATCCAAGATACAAAAAAGAATGATATTTTCTTCATTTCTGATGTGTTCTTCTCTTTTGCTAATGAACTTATTAACAATATCACTTTTTATAAAATATTAATGATTCAAATCAAAAAAAATCGTGTCGTTTTTCAGTTCCGATTTTCATGGTAAATGGAATGTGAAGGTTATGTCAGAGATTGGCCAAAGATTCGAAACTTGATTACGAATTTATAATATATTAATTTTACAATTATTATACGAATTCAAATTAATAAGCCAGATTTTTTTGATATTTCATTATTATATCATGCAAATAAATTATATTTTTTCTGGTGAAAACATATTGAACAATAATTTAACTAGCAACTTTCACTCCAATTCTGTCACCATATCATAATACAATTTTTTTTTTATTTTATATTGATGGCGCCTATAAATTATACTTTACATTGCAATTACTTATGTTCTTATAACCCAGGAATGAAATTTTCGGGTTTTTTTTTATGTTTTTTTGTTTTTTATCAAAATAAATGAAAAAAACGATTTGAAAACATGCAAAAAGTTATTAATTGTACAATGAAAATTTGTGTCCACACATTGAAAAACATATAATCATTAAAATAAATTACACGATATTATTATTGTATAATATTACTTTAAACTATACATAAAAATCTATAAAATCTCTCATTCCAATCTAAATTCGAAAATTATCCTGCAGCATGAATTTTAATGCACGATATATTTCTACATTTGAATTATTTTGACGGCTGTTGAAGAGCGCGGTATCAAAACATTCTGTATGAGGTTGATTTGTTGTGATTTAAAAAAAAAAAGTGTTTTTTACTATTTTAATGTACCACTTAAAATAACCTGAAATTTATGTAATAAATAATAGCCAACATTTTGAACTAATAAATTATAATTTTATTTTATTTGGGATATGAAAGTCATAAGCAAATCGATAGAAATAAAATTTTAGCGACAAAATTTTTAACAAATTATTTTTTAAGTTTATGAGAATAATTATACTTTAAATAAAGAATATTGATCCTTTATCTAGATTTATTGAATTGATGTTGCTTTAAAGTTAGATTCAAAAGGTAAATATAAAGACAAATTTTATAATAATTGTAAATTTGATCGGAATTCCTTGTTTGCTTTGGACATAAATATACAAAAATGAGTTATGTCGGAAATATTTTTGATTATTTTCGATAATATTTAATAAATATATAAGAAATAACATTTTGTTTATATAATTTATTAAATTACGAATATAATTTTGTGGTTTAATTTCAATATATTTTAAAATTGATGGTTAAAAAATTTGTAGTTGAAATATTGCATTTGCAAAAATATATTCAGAAAAAAGAATACTTAATTACTTGACATTACAGCTTTAGTTAGCCTGGGCCGAGGGAAGAAAGTTCCTTCATAGAACTCTGTACTGTGCAGCAATTCTCCAGCTTGCGGTTATATTGAAATATCAAACATCCGCTTTAATACCATCCTTTCACCGGAGATTGCGTCAACCTCTTCTGCGCCTGCCCTGGGTAGAAAAAAAGTGTCGTAACGTAAAATAGTTGCAACAAAATAATTACAATTTCATCGATCAGTTACTGATTAAAGTATAAATTTGATATCTGCTTTCTTCATTTGTATGAAGAATCGATTGTTTTGACACAGTCGAATCTTTTACAATTGTGGCATAATCTTTTATTGAATTGACTTATGCTGCTTTCCAATTTTAAAAACAAAAACAAAATTAAAATCAATTTTGGATCATAAATTAATTAATCGATACATTAACTGATCGATACTCCACATTTAAATTGTTTAACAATTATTTACAATCGTTATTGATGGAACAGTTTTTCAATTATTAAGATTTTCCATTTAAAATTGGTTTAATACCATATTTATTTAATTTTATAATTATATTTAGTTGTATTAAAATTATTTAAACGGATACAGAAACTTATTATTATCTTTGTAAAATATTTGAATTAATAATTTAAATAATCATAAATATTTTACATAATATTTTTCATTTTGTATAACTTATATAGTAATTTTTTTTAAATACTTAGTAACTCATTAAAAAATACTCCAAAAAATACATAAAAAAAAGTTAATAATCAAAAATTCTATTACATTCAAAGAAAAATCCGTAATTTTCCCACCAATAACATAAATTTATGATATACATGAAAACATATTTTTATCATTGTGTGCAAAATATCATTAATTTATTTGTATTATATATTAATATATATTTCAATATAATATTTCCAAAACGTAATATTTCATATATATTTCTTCACAGGATATGAAAACCAAATTTATATCCATACTCCTTGCAAAAAAAAACATAAAATATCCTTGCAATGGGTCAAGAAAACATTACAAAACAAATAAAACAACATATTTTTCTTATTTAGGATCATATATAGAAATATTCTCGTTTCCCAAAATATTTTCAATCTAACCAAAAAAAAAAAATTAAAAACCATCTACATAAAACCGGAAGTGTGACAGGCATAAAAATTATGTTTTTTTTTTTTTTTATGTTATTTTTCCTTTCTTTAAATCTTCATTTCATACAAACAATTTTAATTTGTTTTATTTTTATTTTTTCATCTTATGGTAAACGCCTCCTAGTACTAAATGTCACGTATAAAGGCGGTACCCAATTATCCTTATTTTATATTTATATATTTTATGTACGCATATATACTTACACTAAGATAAATTTTCTGTACAACAAAAAAAAAAAAAAACTTTTTATTATTATATGATTATTATTATTATTTTTATAGGTTGGCAGCAACAGCAAAAATAAATGTTTTTTTTTTTTTTGTTGTGCTGTTGTATAAAACGCGCCATCTCAAATAATTTTTTGTATCCTTATATCCTTGTATGTATATATAATAAATATATATATACAATTTTAGACGCAAATCCATCATCATCATCATCGCACAACCTTAAAACACCAACAGCATAAAAAAAAGTAATGCTAAAGTAAAATAAGGATCCTAGAGCCAATGTCTTGTATAAATACAGAAGAAAAAAAATGTATATTCTTATGAGAAGTGGAAAAACATCTGAAAGAACATAAAATTTACCAACGGAAGAAATTATACCACGTCGCCAATCCTAAAAGTTTTTTTTTTAGATGGGTTTATAGAGCCAACAAACAGAAATTATATCATGAAATTTTGTAATATGTTGATTGGATGGCACAGTAAAGAAAAACTTTTTTCGGGTTTTTTTTTATGAGCAATATATCAAATTCAAGGATATTTCGTCCTAAACAAATTATATATATATACAAAATATATATGTCCCTTTTGTCGTGTCGTGTTCGACTGAGTCCAAGAAGTTTTAATAAAATGCCGACCGAGGTAATGTAAAGAAAAGAAAAACCATATACGGTATTTATTAACTGAGAAATAATAATATAATTTATTTTCATATATTTGTATTAGTTTTATGTCCTTTTTCCTTGTAATTTTGATGAAGATATTTCGAGAAGCATTCAAAAATAAAGAAACACATTTGAAATCAATTTAAAATTACACTAGAAAATTTTTATTATAATTTTTGAAATAATTTTTAAAACACCTGAAAATATGCAATTTTAAAATACTTAAGTTTATTGATCAAATTACTATAGATCAAAAATAAACAATTCAAAAATAAGCAAAACAAACATATCGACCTTCGATAGCTCAGTTGGTAGAGCGGTGGACTGTAGAGTTTAAAATTTCATAGAAATCCATAGGTCACTGGTTCAAATCCGGTTCGAAGGAATTGATTTTTTTATTTTTTTTTTTAGATTTTTTATTAATATTAATTTTAAAACTTAAAAATTTATTTGTTTTTAATAATTTTACTTCAAAATCAGTCAATTTTCAGTAGAATTTTGTGAAAATTTTTGTTAAATTTAAAATTCTGATAAAATTTTATTTTACAGATTCATTACAATTTATTTAGGTGGTTTCTTTTAATTATTTTTTAATTTACTATATATTTAAATTTAATTATAACTCTGTATTAATTAACTCAGTAACTTTCAAGTTTTTGGAAAATCAAAAACAATTCGAATTTCCTGAAAAATTATTGCCTGGTTTTATCAGGTCGCACAGAAAATAAATTATTATTAACAAAATTAGTATATAATAATTAATTAATCAATTTAAAAAAATTCGTAGAAATATTCGTACTAACACGCACCAAATACACTCCATCATAAAAATCAGAAATTAACAATAATTATTTTATTTTTTAGAATTTACTCTTAATTAATATAATTATAATAAAATAATCTTTTCTCAAAATTGTTTTTGTTTACATTCTATTTAAATCGCTAAGAATACACTGCTATCATTTGTATAATTGACCTCAAAGTTATAGCCTTGCAGAGTTCCCAATAATTCTTGATAATAAAAAAATTTACTCTCTATAAAATCATCTGAGTTTTGTATCAAAGTTTCATTATTATTCAAATATTCATAAAGTTAAAATGTATAAATTTATATTATTAGTCGCGTTACACGCTATTGGAGTATTTTCGCGTACAGCTCCATCAATTACTGACAACAATAGCTGTCGAATACCAGTTATTAATCCAATACATTGGAAAGTTTTTTGGCCACTAGCATTTCGTTTAAATGGATCACTATATCAAACTCAAGATAACGATGAAAATGGTATTTCTGAAATATTAATACCACAAAATGAAGAATTATATTTGTCATGTGGTCCAAATTACATTGAATCTTATGCACGTACAGAATTTATGAAAGTGAAATGTAGTGAGGATGGCAAATTTTTAACAACTGATAAAACATTAAAAACTGCAAAAGATTTAAAATGTGATTTACGAACAATTGAAGAAGTTATAACACCAGTTAATGGTTGTCCAGTTGATGCTGTATCTGGACAATTTGGTTATATTCATCCATTAGATGCATCGGTACGTATTGTCGGTGAATCATGTTATAATACTGTTGAAGGTCGTACACTATTCGCTCATGTACGACTTGGTTCTAATGCTGAAGACAGTTTAAATCCAGAAGTTTTAACTAAAGAATTCTTTAAAAAACCAACACCAAGTTCAACATATAAAATTGATTTTATGAGGTCATTCCGTTTAGATGAGTTCAATGAAAGATTACAAACAATTTTAGGTATAGATGATGAAATACCTGGATATCAAATGGCCAATTTTATTGATCCAAATTATTTATTGACAAATAAACAATTAATGCAAACTAAAAAATTAGTATGGAATTATTTTATAATACATGATGATATTGTTACTAATTTAGTAGCATTAAAAAAAGATATTTCCGAATTGGGTAAAACTGAACAAATTGATGTATTTGTTGGCAGTCATGGTATTACAAAATTACCAAATTCTAAAAGTGTAAGTGTACCAATTTATTTGGATAATGATAAAAAACGTTTCCCAATACCAGAATTAATTTGGTTAGTTGTGAAAAAAGGAACAAAAGCAGCTGCTTTTGGTGTATTTAATAATCCATCAGCAACAAATTTAGGATTTACGTCACCCTGTAAACATAGTAGTTGTGAGAAAATTTCATGGTTGAAAAATGTTATAGCTGATGGTAATTTAATTGGTAAATCAGATGCAATTGTTTGCTGTGAATATGAAGAATTTAGAGGTGTCGTTAAGGAATTACCGAGAATGACAGATATTACAGGATTTTATAATTAAATTATTTTTTGTTTCATATCAAATAATTTTTGTGACATTATCAGTTTAGTAAATATAATAAGAAATAAATTTTATTTTTATATTTTGAATTTAAATGATTTATATTCTTTTACCTCAACGAAAATTATATATTATAAATTATCAGTGCAGTTCCATAATTATATAAAATATTTCCCTGATGTTATAGAAATTCGAATCCGGAAATATTTTTTACAGCCTTCTTTTAACAAACTTCGATTTAACCTGCTCTTAGATGATCGCGTAGCAGTTCTTTTTCAGTATGTCTGATATGCAAAACACTTTCTAAAGTATGTATCGTAAGAAAATTAATATTTCCATTGGAACACTACAACCAATCTCTTAATTTTCAATGATTAAATGAACTAATTTCTCACTGTTAATCAATCATCCAACATTTTACTATATGAATATATCTTCAAATATCTGAAATAATTTTTGCTTTTAATTCTGACTAACGTTTTAATTATCTATTAAAATATTTAAACATACACTTTACCGATTACCACACCTAAAATCATTAATTTAACATTATTTTAAAGATATTTCTAATGTTTCGATCTATTTTCGGCAGCTTCTGGTCTTTTTCTCAATGAAAACAAAAAGATGCCGGCAAAAAATTTGGAAAAAAGTTTTGTGAAACATTTCCAATACATAAAATTTTAAATATAAATCAACTTCCTATCTTAAAAAATTGTACTTAGTTCTACATTATGATTTAATTATCTTTTTGTTATCAAAACAATGTTTTTTTCAATGTCAATTAGAGATACATGTCATTTGATGATATGTTGCTAAAAGCATAAAAAATTTCTTTGATAAAAATTAGCTATAAATAATGAAAATTTGCCAATAAATATCAGCAGTTTTGGTAGTATAACCATTAAAAACGTATATAACGAAAGAAAAGGATTAAACGATTTAAAAAGGATTCGGTTAAATATAATAAAAATAATATGAAGCTATTTGTGCTTTGCTGTATTCTTTTGGTGATATCTGTTAATGCCCAGCGAACTGGATTTAATTTAACAAATGACAAGGAATTTCCTTTAGCTGAAAGTTGTGATCCAACTAAATGTTTGCCACCAAATTGTCGATGTTCGGCAACATTTTTATCTGCTGATATTCCCGCTGAAAAAATTCCCCAGGTAAAATATTGTAGAAATTTATTTATTCTAGTAAAGCGTAATATATTTAAAGTGTGACAAAATTAATTAATCACATTTAGTTACTTAATATAATATTAAAAATTCTAATTATTAAACTGCCCCTGAAATTTAATTTCTATAGGTTGAAATAATTTTTCAAAATTCGGAAATTAATATTTTTTCAATAATAATTTTATAATTTCAGTTGGTAGCAACAACTTTTGATGATGCCATCACCGCTTTAAATTACCAATATATTCAAAAAGCAATCAATCCACTCACTAATCCTGATGGTTGTAAAGCACAAGCAACATTTTTCGTATCTCATGAATACACCGATTATGTTAAAGTTCATCAATTGTACAATCATGGTCATGAAATAGCTTTACATTCAATATCCCATACACCATTAACAACATATTGGAATAATGCAAGTGTTGCCAAATTGGTACAAGAATTTGGTGATCAACGTGAATTAATGGCACATTTTGCACAAATCAATAAAAATGATATTGTTGGAATGCGTTTACCATTATTTGAATTATCTGGAAATAATTCATATATTGCTATGAAAAAAATTGGTTTAACTTATGATAGCTCATGGCCAACACAACATTTTATTACACCAGGCATGTGGCCATATACATTAGATTATTTATCAAAACAAGATTGTCCAATTGGTCGTTGTCCAACAGCAGCAATACCAGGTGTTTGGGTAAATCCGCTATTGAATTGGGAAGATAGTTTAGGTAATAAATGTGCAATGTTAGATGCTTGTGCTAATTTACCAGACGAAGACGTTAATCAATTATTTGAATGGATGAAAGAGAATTTTTTAAGAAATTATAATGGAAATCGTGCACCATTTGGAATTTATTTACATGCAGCTTGGTTTTTGAAAGGAGAACATTATTTTGAGGCTTATAAAAAGTAAGTATTTCATTAATGAGTTCATAAATATGAAAATTCTAATGTTTTTAATAGTTTATATGCTTAAACTAGCGAAGAAATTTAAACGATAATCATTTAATTCACAATTATATTTTTCAGATTCTTAAAATATTTAAATGAATTACCTGACGTTTATATTGTATCAATGTCAAAAGTTATTGAATATGTTCGGAATCCAAAACCTGGTAAACCATTTGATAGCTGTGTTAAACCTGAACAGAAAACATGTAAAGAACGTTTCTGTCAATTAAAACGTATCGATATTGGAGAAGAAAGATGGATGAAATCATGTATTCAATGCCCACCTGTTTATCCATGGTTAGATAATCCATTTGGAAAAGCATTAAGAAGAAAGAAAAATTGATTTTTATGTTTTGTTTTGTAACGATTATGGCGAAATGGTATCAAGATGAAAAACGAATTTGATTGAACAATACAAATTTTTTAATGTTTATACTAATAAATGTCATTTGTCCAAATTAAATTAAATTTTTATTTTGTAAATAATTCCCTAAAATTTTAATGTAATTTATCTAATGGTCAAATTTGCACAACTAATTAATAAATTACCAATTCTGACTTTTCTTTAATTAGAAAAATTATTAAATTTCATCCTTAAATAAAGTACAATTAATAAATTAAACTTTTTCAAGTTCTCTTGGATATTTTTGCCTCATTAACAAAATTTTTTTTTATTATTATTATTATTTTTTTAATACACAAAAAACTCTTCAAACTCATTCTTTTTCTCAATTGCAATTAAAAACAAACGTAAAGAGTCCTTGAAGCAAAAAATCATCATTTTCTACAAATTTTCCCTATGCAGATAAACTTGATCCTTAGGAATTTTAGAGTTACACATAATTTTCATATTTTTAAACACTCATTCATTTAATTACTGTTCAGTTTGAGTTGTTTTTTTGTTTTTTGTTTGTATATGTGTAGAGTTATATCCTTGAGAAATTAAATTTTTGGTCGTTTGGCGGCAATTGAGGTAAAACAAATAATTTAACAAACATAAAATAAAAATGTATTTTCATTATGTATACATAAATAATTTAGAAATTTGTACATTTTTGGAAGATAACGACGACAAAAAGTTAGGGTTGGAACAGGTACATTTTCAGGCAGAGGCAACTGAACACAATCTAGACAACAGCACAAGTAAACTTACTTTTTAACTATGAAATAAAATTTCAAATTGTCACATTTTATTGACAACAGTCTATAATATAGCAATTACATTGACGGTCGGCGTTGACATTCTATTTCAACAAGTTGTTGGTCATAACATTTATATAAATTAATCAGCCATGGAATAATTAATTAAATATTTTGAATCCATCTAATGGTTGATTTTTTAGAAGTGTGTTCCATTATTTTTAGAATTTTAACATTATAGAAATCTAAAAAAATGGATTTATATTAAATTATACCGATTCACGCTATGCCGATCAGTCTTGATGACGGGCAAAAGCTTATTAAAGTTACACTCAATTTAAAGCTTACTGTTTTAATGGAAGGTGAATATTTAAAATCAGAATTTATTAAGATCCAATCTCTAGCATTCAGTTCCAACTTCCAACATTAAAAGATAATTGATTTCCTTTATGAAAATCAGTGCCATGTTAATATTCTTATTCATTGTATCGTAAACGAACCCCTAAAACGACTATTTGTTAATCAAAGATTATTTTTTGATATGGGAACATTATATTAACCTTTTGGTGATTATTACTATCCACAATTATTCGCTAAACGACCAACAAATCCAGATAATTTAAAAAAAAAAAAATGGAGGATGCTTTTAATTTCTTTAAAATATTTTGGTATGATAAAACATTTTGCTGCTGATGTTGTGTAACATATTAAAACTGTTGCACTTCGTAATGATCTTAATAAATCTTAAATAAAAACATTTGATAGAAAGGGGAATTAATTGTGACATTTTGCAATGAATATTTTCTTTGTTTAATTTTCATTTTTTTTATTAAATAAGTCGCATTAAAATAAATATAATTTTCAGACTTGTGCTTGTGGCTCCACTACTCTTAAGGCTGCCCTGGTCTTTAACTTTAACTTTAATAGTTCAAATAGGTCTTTTATATATATATATATAATTAAATTGAGGAGTGATAACGATGATGATGACTGTGATGTTGTAGTGACAATTGAAATGACATTTGCAATAACATTTATTAAGATATACAAATTATTAATTCAATTTGTTAAGTTTTTCTTTCTTTCCTTTATTCTCGTTTAGACCTAAAATTCAATTTTCTTATATTTCATCAAATTATATTGAAGAGGCACTTATTTTTTAATGGAATTGTTTTCTAATTGATTTAACCCTTTCTTTTTTTTTGCAAATACAGAATTTTGGTCATAATGAGATTTTTTTTTAAATAATTATATTTATTTTCCTCTTATATATTTTGATTTATATAATTTTATTAAAGAAATATAGACAAAATATTAATGTAATGAATAACCAAAAATTAAGTAATTTATACATAAAAACGAAAAATTCATGAACTTTCCCTTTTATTT
Organism: Rhamphomyia laevipes; assembly: GCA_963920725.1. NCBI lineage: Eukaryota > Metazoa > Arthropoda > Insecta > Diptera > Empididae > Rhamphomyia > Rhamphomyia laevipes. The sequence continues at coordinate 7,930,641 of OY987259.1, forward strand.
CATTATTAACAAAATATTCTAATAAAATTCAGTCAATTAAACAATCATAAATTCAACATAATATACAAAAAAAATTTGAAATGTTTATGTGTAAATATGTTTTTTGTTGAGGTTAAGTACATATACGTTAACCTAAACAAAAAAATATGTTACCCTATATTTTGGGAAATATATTTGAGTTATACAGAAAGGGGTGAATCGTGACTATTTTCGAAATACAAAATATTTCAACAATAAATTTCACTTTTTTTTCTTTACTCATACTCCCCAATACAATTTCCTTGAATGACATAAACTTTTTGTTAGGGGTTGAAAGGTTTAAGTCAATAATTTAAAAAAAAAAGAATAAACTTGTAAACAGGTGTTATTGATATTTAATGTGTTTGCAGAATGTTTACAGAATTTTTGAAAAAATGATAATATTTTTATAGATTTGTCAGGAACTGTGGGACGCACAACTTAATTTAATATTGAACAAAGGTTTTTTAAAAAAAAAATTGTATTAATATGATTGAGAATTAAAAATATATTATTAATTCTTATATTTAGTACTACTAATTTAATTTAGTGGGATGTCAACCTCCTATTTTTTTATAATAATACTTAGATTTTTAAGTATTTTTTTTTATAGATAGCTCTTTAATAGATAGAATTGAACAAGCTTTATATGTAATTATTATTGGTGTTAATTAACGTCAATTTAAAATATTGGCAGCGGTGGGATTCGAACCCACGCCTCCGAGGAGACTGGTGCCTTAAACCAGCGCCTTAGACCGCTCGGCCACGCTACCTTATAAAATGCCTATAATCACATAATCAACACACAATGTAAATATAAAATAATTTCAAATTTATTTATTTTAAGAACCAAATAATTATCAGTTCTTATTTACATAACCAGATTACAATATTTTTATTATTAGATATTTTTATAGACCTGTATTTTTTTTGAAAATGTAAATAGAGAATAGATACTGCAGAAATCATAAATTTTATGTTATTTTTTTTTATTGTTTGTAGAGTTTGAAATTTTAATTAGAATCTTATATTAAATACATTTCATCATAGTGTGATTTTTTAATTTAAAAACAGGTCTAATTATTAAGGTCTAACTATTTTTGAGTCGAAATTCAGTTTTCAAAATTTCATATATACAGAATAAAATTGCGATTTCTGCTATGTTTTTGTGGTAGGATCTATGTTTTTATGGTGACATCGACATGAATACTATAAATAGAATGGAATCATTCAAAATGAATGGCACATCTTAGCCAGAATATTTATGGTATGTTTTATAAAATTAACAGGGTATTATCTTAAAAATATAACAAATTACTTTCTTCAGAATAATCAGAATGTTATACACTTTCCCAATGAAAACCAATCCGTATATTCAACCCCTTGTGTTCGATAGTGAGCCATTCAGAATGTTTAAATTGAATATTACCAATAAAATATGTATTTGATTTATCTTCTAAATTGAATGTTATGTTTAGATAGATTGAGGTTTACCATATAATCTCAAATTTTACACCTCGACATAGTTAGTTAGTAATGTGGGTTATATCCCCAACAGTAGGCCACTAGTTGACTCATAGTAATCCCCTTGAATAACAACAATCATCAAGCATTCTTAACAAAATTTAGCAGCTCCTTGAGCGGAATCCCTACGAACTTCTCAAGCCCTTCGAACCGGTATTTACCTAAAATACGATACCTAATCAAGTATAGACCCCTTATATCGCTCACCATACTTAATAATAAAATTATATTAAAGATTTAAACCCTCTGGTTCAGTCAGAGGACTGATTCAGCATTTATCATTTTATGTAACATAATAATTTCTACATAATTATGGTATGTATATAGTCCTTTGGAAGGAAATTATTATTAAATCATAATTGATTCAAAATCTTCATAAAACCTATCGACAAATAGAATTACTTCAAAGAATTTTTACTCTATAAATAAAATTGACATGTTACTTTTTTCCAATCGACTAAAACAGCAAAAGAAGGCAAACAAAAAAACTTTAAAAAATTAAAAATTAAAATATTTTTTTGGTTTTTGTGTTAATTTAAAAAAAATATTTAGGATTGTGAAAATATAAGGGAAATTTACCCTTGCATAAAGTTTGCAGGGTTAAAGTCCTTTTCAAATTTAATTTAACTTGCAATTTCAATTAAATCTATAAATATGACATTTAAACGAACCAAAAAAAAGTGTTATTATTATCATTTCATTAATTTCGTAAATTGTTAAATTAATATATATAAGAAAATCTAAAAACAAAAACACTATGATAAGTAAAAAAAAATTATTCTGGTCATTATTGGAAAATTGGTTTTTCATTTAATATATTTATTATAATGTAAGCTTTCCATCCATATAAATTTTCTTTTTACACAAAGACAAAAAAACAAAAAAAAAACTTGGAAAAAAAATAAAATTTATTAGTAATTTTCTTTATTTTTTCTCTCTCAGCAAAAGAAAAATAATAATACAATTTACGTGCGTACATTTAGTACGTGACATATTCTGAAAATTCGTCCTTTTAACAAGACCAAAAAAAAAATAAAAAAAATAACCAACGACCATTATCCTATATATAAATATAATGTGTGTGAGTTTGTGTACATATTTCGTTAAAATATCCTTAAATTCACTCAACATTAGTTACTAACTAGAATTTTACATTTCATATTATATTAAATCCTTATTTCTTTTACTAGTATATATATAAAATTATATTCAAAGGATTTACTAACTCTAATATGTTTGTAGTGTGTGTCAGAATTAAATTTTATATATATATATAATATTTTTTTCGGTATAAAACTAAATAAACTGAATCCTTAATGTCATTTAAGTTCATCTAAAGGCTATATAACAATTTACTTGGTTAAGTATTACAAATGACCATTGAATTACTTAAGTTGTTATTTTATTTTACCCCATTACAGTTTACCTTTCTATATTATGAAGAATATTTTTGTGTGTATACTTTTATGTATACCAGGACGAAATAAGTTACTAAAAATCAGGTATTCAAAGCCAAATAAAAAGGAAACTTTTCAAATAACCATAATAATGGAAAAGCATTTATCCATAGGATCAACTATATATCCTGGATATGTATTTTTTTTTTCTTCAAATAGTACGTAACTCCTGGACACAAAAAAAAAAGTGATTTTTTTTTTTTTTTTTTTTTTTGGTTAATGTGTTCTTAAACGCGAAAGATTTGTTAAAAAATATTAGGTCTAAATAAGTGAGGGGTTTGGAGAAATAAAATTGATATGAAAATCCTTGTGATACCAAAAGGATAAAATAAAATAAAAAATATACACAATATTAAATCGGAAATCGGAAATCAAACCCAAACAAAATTATTCTACATGTGTTTTCAAGGTTTTTTATATTGTGTTTAACAGAAAATCTGATTATAACCAATCCGTTCTGTATAATATGTCTTACAATGGACATAAAAAAAGATCCTTTTCAGATCTTTAAATAAAAAAAAATTGTAAATACTATAGGTGTTTTTTGTCGGAAAATCCTGTTTTGAATCTTTTATTTCCTTCCAACAAAATAACATTTTAAATTCGATTTAGTTAAAGTTTATTTTGTATTTGTGGGTTAGATTTTAAAATAGTTTTATGTCCTTTTTAAAGGATATGTAAGCGAGATTAGAGAAAAAAAATTCTTGAAAATTTAAAATAATTTCTGTGAATTTTCCTTTACACGCATTATTTTAAACGATATCAATTGAAAAACAAAAATATTTCACAATATTTTTCGATATTATATAAATTTTTATTCTATTTTAGGGTATAATTTTATGAAATAAGAAAATATTTTCAAAATATATTAAGTTATTTTCGATAATGTTGACACTATAAACATGGTATTGTCAGAGGGGGTTTGAGGTCTTTTCTTTTTATATTTTTCGATTAAGTGTAATGAAAGGTAAATACGTGATCGATTTTCCAATGTCGAAACAGTAAACAACATTATCTGGTAAATAATTTTATTTATATATATGTATATGTCTAACAATAATGAAGAAATTTACAGACAATTATATACAGGGTGTTCTTTAGATAACGAATGACAATATTAAGTACTATGTCAGAAATTGTGTTCTAATTTTTTTAATTAATGGTGTTTTTATAAATTTTTAACAGAACATCACAAAAAAAGGTAATTTCAACCTTACGAGGTTTCATATCTGAACCGATGATATTATTATTTTTTAGCCTATCCAATATCTGTCGATAATTTAAGTAGTTGACATCAAGATTTATAAGCAAATATTTGAAAAAAAAATGTTTTCGAAACGAATTTCAACGTATTTCCCGATACACTTACTGTTTGACAAAATACAATATTAACCATATTCAAAATCAAATAAATTAATTACTTTCCGGTTACTCCATTAATTCTTCTCTATCCGAATTTCTATATTCAATTTTTTATTTCGATACTACTTTTTTATTTCGATACTATTGCTATTTGCAATAAAATTACTTTCAATAGAAATGTGTTAAAATTATTCACTATAATTTATTAAATTAGGACACTTAGTATCAATAATAACTTTTTTATGTGTCTGCCAAAATTTTGTTACACTTTTATTTTGGTATTTCTATAAAACTTGTACGTCGTTTTTATATGCGTCGTTTTTATTTAACTTGGTCTTTCCAAATTGTAGTTATTTTTAAATCTATTTATTTATATATTTTTTTCTAATCTGGCTAAATCTTCTCATATTACATCCATTCCCATTTACATTGTAATCTATTAAATTCTCAAGGTATATTGTCAATTTTCTTTTAAATCGGAGTTGGAGGGGGTAAAGCCTTTATTTCATTACAAAAAAAAAAAAAAAAAATAAGAAACTTTTACATTAAAATTTTTGGAATAACAAAAAGAAAAACCAAGTTTGTTCTCTAGTAATATAGATTTGGCCTATACCTAATATCCAAACAACGAACGTACTATAAAATTGGATCCTCATGAATACTAAAATAATAATAAAATATTCAACAGGATCAAAATAATTAATCACAATTACCCTAGAATTTTTTTTTTATCAGAAAATTGCAATCTTATACTAACCTGGCTATACACCTCAACCCTCGAAGTGTCTATGTCTACGTAATATCTCCATGTGAAAACAAAAAAAAAATGAAAACTTTTTGTTAATTTTCTATCAAATTTTTCCTTACTTTTCTTCTTTTTTTTTTGTTGTGTTGAGAAAATTTATTCAATTTCTTTTGCAATATGCCTTCTAGGATTTCACAAATTTATAAATGAAATTGTGATTTTTTAACTATTAAAAGGATAATCAGTAAATAAAGTATTCAGTTTTTATAAATTTCTATCAAATACCATCAAAAATTATTATACTGTGATATAAAGATGGTCCTCTCGATAAAAATTATTTTGATAAAATTTGCATTAGAATCACATCATCAAAATACATTAAGACAAGAACAGCCAAGAAGACGAAGAAGAAAAAATTACATATCAAAGATCTTTAATAATTTTGCTCTACTATTCAATTTATAGGCCTAAAAAAATGTCCCATTTTTTTTGCTTAAGACAAATTTCAAAAAGAATATCCATTTTTTAGGATTAAAATTAAACTGAAAGTTGATCCAAATGGATTTGTATATTAAAGTTCTTTGCATGTATAAAAAGTGAGATTGACGTCCTGGATTTGTTAGAACAAGTTTTTTTTTTTACCTTGACTTAATATTTTGAAAAGTTTTTGTTATAAATGAAAACATACTAGAATAATAAAGAAAATTCCCCACACTTTGAAATTTTTGTATTTTTTTTTTTTTTTAGATTATTATATTTATATAAATATAAATTGTACCAAGGCAAAGGAAGTAGAATGATAAGTTGATTTTAATATTCAAATAACCGAACCCCGAAGGATTGATATACATAAAAAAAAACGTGCAACAAATAATTTGCATATTTATATAAACATAAAATGGATGGAAGTTGATAATGATTAGAATTCCTGTCAAATATATTTTATCTATTTGAAGATAGGATGGTGAAAATACTGAAAATAGTGAGTGGTAAAATATTATATTAAAAATCAAAAATTAAATTATTTATTATTATATAAAATGGAAACAGTAAACAAAAGTTAAGAGGACTTCAAGAAACTTGTTGAACTGATTAATTAGTTATATTATTATCTTGTCCCACAAATTCTTTTCCTTAATAATTAAGACCAAAAATAGACCAAAAGTTTTAAAGGTTTTGTTAAGTAATTCAAAGTTCCTTATGATAACGCTTTGATGTGGATACAATTTTTCAAATCATTTTAATAATTATTTGTAAAAGTAAATGTTCATTTCAAGATTAGACGATTTGGAATCAGAAGAAGGAAATTTCAAATTCGCTCGCTAGGCAGCATTATTCCATAATTTCATTATTTCCTAAACACGTTAAGTGGTATTTAACATAAAATAGGAGATTAATTTAATTAGGAGAATAATTAATTTAATTCATTTTTCTATTATTATTATTCATTTCATTAATATAACTTCGATTATAAATTTTGGGTACAAGGTTCTTCCTTATTCTAAGCGATACTTTTACATTCTTTAATCTCTTACACTGTCTCCTTGCTCTCCGAGTCACATTTCGTGTCCAGTGTATCGTTGATGTAGTCCATCTGTTGTGGTTGAGTCTAGCTATGTGTCCATTTTAATTCTTTACATCTTTGATTTACAAGTTATAACAAAACTCATGACAAAACTATTAAACTCATCCAGGAACTTCTGACTAAAAAAATCAAATATTGAGATATAAAAGACGATGGTAAGGCAGGTATTGTCATACGGGTATGAAACATGGACACTAAAAAAATCAGGTAAAACATTGTTAGCTAGCGCTGAGAGAATATAGAGTTCGTACTCCACGATATCACCGAAATTATGAGGAAATTAACATTGTGATTGTATAATTCACCAAAGCTCAACATTTGCAATAGGCTGGACATGTTGTTACGTGCGATGCTAACAGAGCAATCAGCAAATTATTTCCTACAGATTCGAAATGCAGACGTAACAGGGGAAGGGCCACAAGTGTGACAGATAATCGGTGTGCATAGGATTCAAATTAATGAAACATGCGTTGGAAATATAATGAAGAGTAAAATAAAATAGAAATTATTGAGAGTTTAGTTCAAAAACTAAAATTTAGTGATGTAAATGACCCACCAAATAAGAAAGCGTGTAGAATAAAACGTTTAACTTTATTTTTTTTAAATAAATAGTTTTCAATGTCATAACTTTAGAGTAGACATAAAACTAAATTATTATATCCACATTATTGAAAACAAAATGTTTTTCATCAGTTTTAACTACTTGCAAAATAGTATAAATTACTTGCGATATTTGAAAATCATCATCCATAAATTCTTCATATTGTTACCAAATTGCTCACATAAAATTCTTAATTTGTATTTAATCATATAAAAATATACTAAGTAAAGCAACAATTTTTTTTTAGTTTTTTTTTTGTTTGTATTTTTTTTTTTTAATTTCATTTTTATGAAAAATCCCAAAGTCAATTACAAGTCATCCCTAACCTAATCTATTTATTATTTCATTTTTTTTTTCTTTAAAGACAGTCCCGTGAGATGATGATCCGTCTTTAGTTGCATACCGATATATTCAATGTCTAACAAGTATAAGAAAAATAATTTCTCAATAATAACATTACACACATACTCTCAAAAACACTTTGTAAGGATATATGAAATTGTTAATGTTATAAAAAAAATAATTTTCATCAGCAATTCCATATTCCATCATCATCCTTCTTTTCGTTAATAATCATATTGGTGCTGCTGATTCGGTTCGTTACTTTATAACTTCTGTATTTTGTTGACGACATGTGTCTTCCACTCATGCTTTACAATAAACACCCATAAATACGAATCTAGATCCTTTATAATAAGTTTTCTATAAGAAAATTTCTCATCTTTCACTTACCATCCAGAAACAAAAAAAAAATAAAAATGATTATAGCAAATGAAAAATCTTATCATGTTCTCCAATTTACACCTAGTTATCTGACGATGTCTCTCAAGATAACAATATTATTTTAACTTGGTACATGTTTTTAAAGAAAATAAAATATAATAATAATAATAATACAAAAAATTCTTGAAATTTTGTTGTTGCGGAAATACTCTGCTTAGCTAACAAAAAAAAAAAAAAGGATGAACGAAAAACCAAATTAAAATGTTGAGATGTTAAGGATTTTACGTGTGGTTCATTTTTAGCTTACGCGATATTCGTCTCGATTCTTATATCAAAAATCATGCAGGAACTTCGTTCAAAAGGTATAGTTGAAAAAAAATAAAAATCTTAAGTGTAATTGTCGGATGGTAATTGAAGTTTTTGAAATAATATTAAAGTGAAAAATTAAATTGCAGTAATGACAGGCTAAAACGTGTTATATTTAGAATATTAAAGATAAATAAAATTACTATGTATTTAAAAAAATTTGAAAATATAGAAGTAGCTATATTTGAAGGAATATAAATTTGGACAAAATGTTTAGCAAACTTCGACGAAATATATTGCTATGAAACACTTCATTTCTTTCTTAAGCTTTAATTCTCTATTCTGATCCAATAGTTTGAATCAAAATCAGAATCTCTATAGTTAACTGATTCTGAATTACTTAATAATCACCAGCAAAATAACTAGCGAATGCTCCCCATGAAATACAGGATTCAACTCATTAAGTTTAACCAATATATCACAATCGTTAGCTTCTTTCTCTTCATATTATTCTCGAAGAGGATGAAGAATAATGATCGGCAATTAGGAAAGCGAAAAAATTTCTTCTGTGCAATTTATTGCGTCACAAATGATAATTTAGTTAGAGTATTTTAACATCAACTGTGCAATTAAGGAATAAAAAAGGAGTAAAAACAACTTTATATCTTTAATATAATAGTAACTTTTGCAGGCAAGTATATTTCACAAATAAAACTTGAGAAATCGGAAAAAGAATGTAAACCGTTCCCTGTTAACCTCTTAATTAGAATTTAACTACGAGGACTTATTTTTAGTAGAGTTAATTGATTGATTTCATGAGGGGAACTGCTAAAAGTAGGTCCAGTGTATACTTCCAAACCTTTAATGTTATACATGCCGTGGTGGTTTGCTGAGCCAATAACTCTTTCGACCGAAACAGAGAATTGGTTTCCATCCCAAAACTCCTACTTCATTCAGTTCGTTTATGTAATAGGAACCAAAACATCTGCGTCGCAGGTACATGAGACGGGGACAGTGACATAGGAAGTTCATTACAAAGTTAATATATTACTAAGTTTATTTTGATTTGGTCAGATCGAAAAATAAGCAAATAATAATTTATTAAAATCGACTTATTTATGACACGCATGATGATTTTACTTAATTTGAGAAATTTTTACGATTTTAGATAAATTTTTCATAATTTTGTTTTGCTTTAACATTATTTTTGTTTTATATACGTATGGAACCCGACATACAATTATAAAAAAAAAATATGTATGGCACGCAAGCTGAATAACGTTCTATATCACTGCTCTAAAACATTGGTCTGGATAGAATTCTAGAATATTAATTTATTAATATTTAACCAGTGTTGTATTTGGTCCACACCATCAATCCGCCTGTGAAGTTATACTAATGCCAGTATTCTTACAAAGCTTAAATCAAAAATAAAATTTTAAAACTCGAATTCCCTGCAGCATTTAATCACTATATTCCAAATATTCTTTAAAGGTATAATTTCAAATGTATAATTTATTATAATAAAAATTCATTACTAAATAACTCCCACAAGACCAAGACTAACTCATTATTCAAGTTGGTCAATTGATATATCCATCATCTTTATAATTTTCTTCCCAACAAAAATTATTTGCTGACCATTTGTCTATACTCTATAGACTATACACATTCAGTGACCGAAAAATCAGAAAGTTCAAAGACTTTTTCTATTATAATACATTTCAAAAATAGCATATTACTCATTTATTATGCGAGTCCTGGAAAAATTTATTATTTCTTTCTGTTGTTATATGCTTTTGTTTGATGGCGGTTATTATAGAAATCTATGTAAATATTTATGATTTTCATATTGTCGTTCTTATCATTTCTACATATTTGTATTTGTAAATATAGAAACTCTTTTAAATTGGCTATTTACCCTCTACACATTGTTCCAAAGAAACTACATTTTGTTATTTTTTTTTTTTTGGAATTATTATTATTATTTATTTATTTATTTTTTTAAAAATTTCATTCTCTCTAGTGTGTTAAAATATTTTTACATATTATCATATCAATTCATAGCTTTGAATATTTGTATACTAGATGAAATAAAGGATATTCATGTTCTTGTTGTTGTTCATTTTAAGGATATATACATATAATATTATTATTTTTAATATTATTCAACTCTCGTTACAACTAAAGAATATTTTTGCAAGATAAAATAAAATAAGCATAAATTCGTATTCGTTCTGGGAATGTTGAAAGTGTAAAAAAAAAATATCTATAACTAGCTATACATGATTTTAAAATATAAATTTGATTATCCAGGATAAAAAGTCAAGAAAAAGGACTTTCTTTATGTCTTATTGTAAAAGAAATTGTGGAATAGACGTTTTATTTATTGGCTGGAAAATATTTTAAATAATATATACAAAATAGAAGAATAAAATAAATATATTTTGTGAAAATGCAACTATGGTTTTTTTTTTGCAATTTTTTGGTTTCCGAAATTGTAGACTGAGAGTTGTGATCGAAAATTAAAATCTTTATTTTAGCTTGATGTTAGGCTATGATATTATTAGTACAATTCTAAACTAATATGTAATAGAAACTCAGAAAGTCGTTATTAATTTTTTTTGGATGTGCAGTTTGAATTTATATATGAAAATAAAAATAAATTCAATAAATTACAACGATATGACTTTTTAAAATATAGTAATTAATTAAATAAGATTAGTACATGAATTGCAAAGTAATTTCCATTTACAGCAAAGTATAAAAATTATGTTACGCCTAGGTACGCCGAGACATCTAAATATTCTGAATCATATTTAATTATCTTATTTTTAATTAGTAGTTTCTGAAAATATAATTTTTATTTACTTGGTACAGTTACTATCAACACCGCGTTACAACGCTCAACCCATATAAAATGTATGGTAGTAGATAAACTCAACGCAAAACTTAAGAAAATTCGAAAAATTGAACGCAAACATTCACAACGCAAAATTAGTAATTCAGATTAAATTAGTAATTTTATAAATTGAAATGATCATTTTTCAATATATTTTAATCATTTTTCAAATAGAATTAATCATTTTTCAAATAAATTTAAACAGTTTTCAAAATTTTTTAATCAGTTTTCAATGTATTTCTATTTGAACACCGATTAATTCTATTTGGAAAACGATTAAAATATTTTGAAAAACGATCAATTCAATTTGAAAAATGATTCAAAATTTTTGAAAAATGATTAAAATATTTCGAAAAATTACTAATTTAATCTGAAAAAGGTATATATCTTCATTAGAAATTTGACATCTAATCAGATAACTAATATTAGAGAAATAACTATTCACAATTTTTTTTTTAATAATATAAAACAGCGTTGTAAAATGTTGCGTTGTAGGGCGTTGCCGTTTCGTATTTTCAGAGTAACTTCAGCATTAATCATAAAAATTATCATTCGTAATCATCAACATCCAAGACAATCTTTCTATTTTGAAAAACAAAAGAGTGTCAAACCCTCGATATTTCGTTATGAATACAGAGTATATAGATAGTTACCATTAATTTTCCTTATTTGATCACGAGTAACTCCTAGGTTCTGTATGTATGGTAAACGTTATGAATTTCAGGTACTTTTTATGAATTACATATTATTAGCAATCAATATCTACACTATTACGTCACAACTACTGCACTTTTGTTAATAGCTCTTTTACTATATAAAATTTATATTTAAAATCCTGTAAAAAAATAAGTATACAAAAAAAAATGATTTTTCATATTTTTTTTTTGTTTACCATAATAATTTTTACATGAGTGATTATTACTTAATAATATATCCTTTGTGATTTACACGTTGATGGTCTCTAGTCTACGCTATGGTTTTTTTTTTATTTTTATTATTGTTGTTACCATAATAAATTGATATATTTTTACATCAAAGTCCTGAATGTTGATGGTTTTTTTAATCATGATTTTTAATGTAATTTGCATTTCAGTAGAATATAAATTATTATATTTTTCTCTCCATATTTTTTATATTACACCAGAACAATTTTTTTTTATTATAAATATTTTATTTTTCAATTCTTTTGGGAGTTTTTGATTCTTTCTGTATGACCAAAAAAAAAAATTACCCAGAAAAAAAGAATCGCTTTAGACAAAATGGTTTTTTTAAAAAAAAAAAAAAAACATTTCAAATTTCAATATTTATAATTTTTGTTTTGGAAACTTTTCAATTTTCCAGTCGAAAATTGCATTGTTTGAACTTTTCACCTAGTTTTTCAAGTTTGGGTACAAACATATTTTTTTTTGTTTTTCCTCATTTATATAAAAATTTATGAAAATTAAAAATTCAACTATAAATTGTTGAAAAATTACAGACAATAAGGCATCCTCAGAAATTTTGTTAACTATTTTGTATGTAGAGGAAAAAATTTATTTTAAATGAGGGAAATTTTTGAATTAGAAGAAAATTATGGTTAACATAAATTTGTTGCTTTTGTAAAATTTTAATGGAAATTGTTTTCTTTTAGGTAATATTTTTGATTTAATTAGTTTCATTTATTTATAAATTCATGATTTACTTTAATATTTATTAAAATGTTGGCTATTGTTTTGTAGTTAAATATTTATTTGTTGAATAGTTAACTCAGAAAAATACAAAAGTTAAGGCGCAACAAAAAGATTCTTTTTAAAAAATTGACAATTAAAATAAACAAAAAAAAATTATTAGTATTTAATAAATTAAAATATTCTTCTGTATTTTAGTATCGTGAATTTGTAAAAGTAGATCTATTCATACATGTCTGAATGTCCTAGTGTAATTTCGTTAAATGTAAATCGAATCAGTAAACAGATCTTGCGGTTGGAGTATTTCAAGAGGAAAATTCTTTATTCAATATATGGTTATGTAAATATTTAGAGGATTTGGAGAATACGTTCAAGCTGTATATCAAAAGATGTCGCATTTTAAGATTTCGTTGGCTAGGTCACAGCTGGACAAAAAAGGATTAAATGCCAGTGAACAGAACATAAGATTGGTAAAAAATAATGAAAATTTGAGAGACAGAATCTTTTAGAGAAACTTCTTGGCCTTGGATCAATCGGCCGATTAAGTAAGTAAATTTAAGTCACATTTTTATTGAAAAAACTAATAGCTTTTTAAAGTAACAATGTTTTTTGCATCAAACTACCATAATTGTCATATTTTTCCAAGCCTTAGATTACATTACCTACTGCAAAAATTATGTAACCGTTCTTGTTCTATCAAAAATTACGAATATCCTATGAAAATTAATTAAATAATTAGAAATATATAATTAATTCATTAATAGTTAGAATATAGATAAATTATATTCAATTTTTGCTTATACTTGGTAAACGTATTTGAATCATTTTACAACCTTTCAATCGAATTATTACTTTAACTTAAATTTAATGTAATATGACACATTTAGCTATAAAAATATTAAAATAAAAATATTTTGAATAATATAGTTGTTCACACCTCAATAATATAAATATTTTATTTATTTAGTAGTAAACTAATTTTTCCGCTCAAATAATCACTGCAAAGTAATTAAATTTTAAATTTCAGGAGCAAATCTTACTTTAATTAACTTAACTTTAATTTAAACTTAATTTTTATCTTTGAATTTTGTCAGTTTTATGTTTTATAATGTCAAACTGGTTCGTTCATCTAAAAAATTCTGATCCATTTTACTTATTAGAATGAAGTACATATATTAGAAATATGGAAATTGTGAAATTTCTTTCTTATATGTTGAACGAAGTATTTACTATACAACTTTCGGGAAACACTTATACGTAATTTTTGATTTTTCCATGAGACTCGCGTTACACATAATGGGACACATTTTGGCAGAAAAATAATTAGTTACAACTTTGCGGTAGTTTCTAGTAAGTAATAGTTTCTGATTGAATATGATAAACATAATATGTGCAGCCGTCTGTCGATCAGCAAAGTAGAAATTTAAATATTTGACTTTCTTTGGGTGACAATTATGTGACACTCAACATTATGTGACAATAAACCTATTCAAAACTCGAATCATGCATAAGTGATTTTACATTTAGATGTCTGCCCCAAACTTTTGATAATAGTTTTTTTTTATTTACTTTAATAAAAACGGCAGAATTGAATAAATAATTAATAGAACCTGAAAAAAAACATTAATTTATAATTTATAAATCGACTGAATACAATAAATATCAAATTATAATGACATAATTACACAAAGATGACACTGTGTTTTACGGTGATGTATTGTGTTTAGTAAGCGGCAACAACGATACTGACATACAGCATTGCTGGCGAAATACACGTCGGCTTTGAAAATCAATCTGAAATATAAATTTATTTGTTCTTCTCTTGCGTAACTCCATTGAGCGAGCGTACAAAACAAGTTTGTGTTTTTGTATTTATGTTGATTGACAGTTGTTGCAAAATATTTTATTTTAATTTTAAATGAATTTTAAATGAAAATGTCAGTGATTACAAATAACTTTTTAATTTAAAGGAAATTTTATTTTCCTATTTTCTTAATGCGTAACAAAAATTTATGTTTCCTAGTAAATTTTATGAATGTATTTTTTCCTTACAATTTTTTTTTTTATTTTATTTTGTACGTGTTAAACGAATGCATTGTAAGGATTTACCACTACGTATACATACACTTTCAACTTTTCATCAATTTTTTTTTGATTTTGGTTCTACTAAAAATGTCCTTTAAAAAACTCTCAATGAGTTTACACATATGAAATTGAATATTTCGTTTTTTTTTCTACTTTTCTTGATTTAATAAAATATTTGTACAGTATTTATTTTCATACTTTCAATTTTTTTCTTTCTTTTTTAGTATAAATTACTTTAGGGCTCATCAAATTTCTTCCCGAGTGTAATTTTTGTTTATATAAATTTTCTTCCTTTTTTTTTATGATATAATAATATACAGTGAAAAGAAAGTGTATATAAATTTGTTATAAAATTGAATTATTTGCGTTGTAAATATAGTACATAAAGTGTAAATACAAACAGGAAAAAAAAACGTAATGTAAAAGGACTTTTTTTAGTTGAAGGAAATTTATATCTTTAGAACAAATATTATCGTAAAAATTGGATTTTTCTACTTGCAATTTTACCTTCTTGTTTTTTGGAAGTCCGCAATCTAATGATTGCGGTTGTTTTTTTATGATATTTTTGTTTTATTTACGGCATTATTAGAAAGAATATAATTTTTTTAAGGGGGCACGTCCTAAAAAATTATATTAGATTTTAAGAATATTTTGTGCTAAAATGTGGTAGGGAAAAAATGTCTTGACTGGTTTGAAATGGAGCTCTAAAAAACATATAAAAATATTTTCATATTTCTGAGGTATTAAAACTTGGTATTTTTCAATCTTTTGAAATTTTTTAAAAGATTTATGTTTTTTGTTAGTTTGTTTGAGATAGTTGAATCGATAAAAAAATGTTTACAACTCTAGTAGACTCAGTTCACAAGCATTTCACGCAGCATTATGAAATTCTGAAGAAAATTAGTATGTAAAATATTCATTTTAAGTTTACTATTTAAATGTATTAACGAGTTTTATTTCTAATTGATAATATAAGATACTTTTAAATATGAAAAATATCTTTCAAAGATCCTTATTTATTAATAATATCGGTCCGATGTAGATTTTGTCTTGACATTATCACGGTCAATAGCATAAAGCCAAATCTGGCATTACTATAGATCTAAATCAATGCAATTCTTCGTTTGCAATTTGGTTTATTATTTAACGAATTTGGGACAACTGTGTACACTTTAATGACATTTTGTTTATGTATAAAAAAACATTCTTTTTTATTGATGCTTTATGCAAATTAATATTTATGAAAGTTACAGCATTTACAAAGATTGAAAACAAAAAAAAAACGTTTTTCATTAATAATAATATGATCAATTCACAAATTTATTTTAATTATTAATAAAGCAAAGAATTTAACTTTAAATGGCAAATTCTATTAAAATGTAAGGACTCTTTAAAAAAGTATGTTTTATAGCTTCTTCCGAATGTATTATAACTTTATCGAGGTTAAGGAGTTGAAATAGTAATATTATTTTTGGAACTTTGTTGTGGAAATTACATTTATTTTATTTATTTACAATAAATTTATGTATAGAGCTACGTAATAGTTAAACTAGAAAGTGTTTAGGTAAATCTAAATCTGTTCTGATAATTTGTATTATCAAATAACACAAATACATCATACTTTCGAAAAACACATATGTACATACATGCTTCTAGTGTCCGAAAATATTTTATAGACCCTTAAATATAAACTTCCCAATCGATTTTAAATTATATTCAGAGTAACGCACGATAACCATTTAAGACAAGTTTGATATTCAAATTAAATTTTGGTGAAATTCTGAAAAATTTTAGGAGATTGTATAATTTTCCGAAACAATTAATTAACAGAAAATTTTCCAACTAAAATTACTTCGCAAAGAAATTTGTAATATTTTTACTTAACAATTTACGAAATAGTTAAATAAATGTTCACAATTCTTTAAAATAAAAAAAAATATGCGAACTAAATTTAAATAGTCGAAATAATGAAAATTTAACTCATCCATTAATTCAGTGAAGTAAATCTATATACAAAATATTCGACTTGTGGCTAATTGCTCGAAACCAAGAATAATACACAATTGACAGAAATCATAATTGACCGAAGCTAAATTTACTTAATTAAATTTATTGGATTTATTCATTTGGTTCCAGTAAATTATGTTTTATTAAATTATATTTTACTTTCGCTCAATTCTGTATTCCGGCAACTCTGATATCGATCAATATGTATTCGGTTAATTCATAAGATACCAAAATATTCATATATAATTGGAAACTAAAAATTACTGAAAATCAACAAATGAATAATTAAATACAATTATTTTTATATAATTCGAAATTGTCTTTGTAAATAAACTATAAAAAAACCGAATTGCGATTAAAAAAAATATAAATTGTGACGTCACCTTAACATTATTTTTTATATAAAATATATAATTTTAAAACATTATTTTTAAAGGTCAAATTGTAATCCAAAATATATAAAAGCTATATAAAAAAATCTGATTTAATCTAATTCAAAATCATCATAAACAAAATTATTATAAATAATTTTTTTTTTTATGTTACCTCAGTTGATCGTGAATCGTGAAAGTGAACACTTTGGAAATCACAAAATGAAAAAAAAATCACTTAAATTGATATCAATATTACAATTATTAATTGTGATAATTTGTCTAATAATTGAAATAACTGCAAAAACATATATTTATGAAAGGGATTGTGAAAATTCGATTTGTCGTAATGTCAATTTCGAACAATCGGATCATTTCCGATCCGAAACTCGTGAACAAATCCATATAGAAACATTAAAATTTGAAAATTCAACAATTCCAGTATTACGTAAAAAATTATTTAAAAATTTCACAAATTTAACAGAATTAGATTTACGAAATTCGAATATAAATAATTATAATATGTACAGTTTTTTTCATACACCAAATTTACAAATTCTCCTGATGACTTCAAATAATTTAAAAGAACTACCACCAACTGGTTTCCTTTTAGCTGAAGAATTACAATATTTATGGCTGGATCAAAATCAAATTGAACAATTAACGAAAAATTCATTTGCTAATTTAGGCAAATTACGATATTTAAGTTTGGAATCGAATTTAATAAGTGAATTGCCAATGGGAATTTTTGATCCTTTAATAAATTTATATGCAATTTATTTGCGTAATAATCAATTGGAAATTTTAGATAATAAAATATTCGATAAAAATGAAAATATACAAATAATTGTTTTAAATGAAAATAAAATTAAAAGAATTGATGAAAATATATTCGATCAAATTATTGCAATAAATTTTCTAGAATTATCGGAAAATTTAATTGAAAATTTGGCAATAAATGTTAATAATATTAAAGAATTGTATGCAGTAAATTCAAATATTAAAAATATTAAAATTAATGGTATAATTAGATTAGCTGATTTACAAAATAATCAAATTAATGATATTTCAATGGATCATCCGGAAAGTTTACAATCATTAAATTTACGAAATAATTCAATAAAAAATATTGATTTTCTTCGTGATTATGGTAATTTAGAAACACTTGATTTATCTGGTAGTAATATTCCATTTGTATCTTCATATCCATTTAAATTAATGGAAACTTTACGTGAACTAAACTTAAGTAATTCAAAAATTCAAGCAATTGATAATAACATATTTGATTCAATGTTATTTTTAGAAAAATTAGATTTATCAAATAATCATATAGAATCAATTACGAAGGATATGATTGAACAATTAGAAAATTTACGATTTATCAATTTTCGGGGAAATCCAAATTTAAATTGTAACGAATTGGCAGAAATTGTTGAAGAATTTATACAGAAAAATTCAATTATCTATTCAATGGATCCAATTAATGATGATTTTGATGAAAGAGTTTATGGTGTTTATTGTGGTCATGATTTGGAAGAACCAACAACAGATGGAAAATTTAATTATAGAAAGGAAATGAAAATTCTGGAAAATGAATTTAATATTATAACAAAATTTAATCAAGAGAAATTGGAAAAAATTATGATGGAATTGGAAGAATTGAAAAGACGACAGGATATTGCTGCACAACAAGATGATAATAAATTTTGGGAGAAAAGTGTTATCAGCACATAAAGAAAAATTAATTTAAGATCGTTATTTAAATAAAATTGTATTAATTGAATATTTTATTTGTAAAAAAAAAAACTATTAAAAAACTATTTTTTTACTAAAGTTTTAACCGATATTTATTAAATATATTTAATTACTTCACAGATTACCACGTTATATCTGATATGACGTGGTAATATGAGATATGAAAGAAGAGCGACATCGAATTGATTCTGGGTTGACACAAATTAGTTTAGTTTAGCTAGAAAGAAAAAATTTATCATCATCTAATACCAGTTTTCGCCAAATATACTGGTCCCATCTAATACCAGTTTTCGTCAAAAATACTGGTTCATTTTTTGACCAAAATGTATCGCTTTATTATCATAGAAACAACGCATCTTCTACTAAATCCAGAGCGTTCCATTGTCACTTTAGCCAGATCCTTCCATTGTCACTTTAATATCAGTTTTCGATTAATATATTCGGCGACTTCTTGACCCATAGGTTTCGCTTTATTAAGGAATTAACTGTTAACCAACTATCTAATTGAAAATTTGTCTGCATCAATTAAGATTTGAAGATTACAAATCATGTTAAGACTATCTGGTTGAACATTGACTTTTATGTCGCAAAGCATAAAAGATGCAGACTCAGCTTACGATGGAAATACAGGGTCACCAATGACCTTCTAAAACTTCGAACAAACAAATGGAGAGAAGATTCAATACATAGCGTTGAAAAACTGTTTTGAATTTGACTAAGGGTCGCAGTCGCAGCGTTTTCCAACGCCATCAAAGTAAATAAGTTAATAAAAAAACTAAAATAACAACAAAAAATAAGTATACATTTATTAGAAACTAAAATCACACACTTAAAAGAGTTCAATATAATTAATAATTAATTACTAATTATATTTAGACATAAATATAATTAGTAATTACAAATTTATATTTCAATTATCTGAATATACAGAAACTTTATTCCAAAATTTTTCATCGACATTTAATTGTAAATTTTGTCTTCTTTTCATTTCTTCAATTTCCCTAAAAATTTTATCAAATTTCATATCATAAAATTGTACAATAGTTTTCAGATCATTTCTCATTGTATCAATTTGTTTTTTCATTATAGTTTCATCATCCTCCAATTCATGATTTTCATAATTATTACTTTTCTGTTCAGCATCTTCATCATCATTATTTATTGTTGGTGATTCATCTGTATTAATAATTATAGAATTTTTACAACGTATTCCCTGAACCATTTCAGTATTTTTTTCAACAATTAGATCATCATCATCCGATGCTGCTGAATCTGTCATGTATGAAATTCGTCTCGGTTGAAGTAATTTGTTAATTACTAACTCAATAGCTGGACAATAATATGGATTATTATGTATATATAAATATTTTAATTTATGAATTGATTCAAAAATTTCTATATTTAAATCGGTTAATTTATTATTAGCAATATCTAAAACTTCTAAATTATTAAGCTGATTGAATATACCAAATTGTAAATATTGTAATTTTGTTGAACTTAAATCCAATCTTTTTAAATTTCTCATATTTGTAAAAGTTTTTGAATTTATTGTACGTAATGGATTTTCTGATAAATTCAATTCATTTAAATCATATCCTAATCGTAAATTTTCTAAATTATTTATTGAATTATTACTTAAATCCAATGATACAATTTCCCATATATTTGAAAATTTATAATTTGTAATTTTATTATCCCTTAATGATAATAATCTTACCGTACCATTTAAATTAATATTTTTAATCATTGCATTTTCTGCATATAAATTTTCAATTTCATTAAAATTTAATATTAAATTTTCTATTTGATTTTCAGTTAATCGTACCACATCAATTTTTGGTATTTCTTTAAATACATCTTTACCAATTTCAATAATTTCATTACCAAAAAAATCAATTAATGATAATTTTTCACATTTATCAAATATACCATTATCAATTATTTTCAATTGATTTTTATTTAAATATAATGTATTTAAATTAATTAATTCATTAAATATACCATTTGGTAATTCATTAATTGAATTACCTTCAAGTGATAAAATACGTAATTTTGTTAAACGATAAAATGATTGCGGATTCATATCATTAATATTATTATAATCTAACCATAATGATTCTAAATCATATAATTCAGAGAATCCAGCATCTGGTAATTTTGTAATTTCATTATTGGAAAGTAAAAGAATTTTTAATTTTTCTAATTTGTAAAAACTTAAAATATTATAACGTTGAACAGATGAATCACGTAAATCAATATCACGTAAATGTGATAATCCTTCAAAAAATTTAATTGGTATTTCATTTATTGTAGAATTATCAAAAGCAAGCATATTCATAAGTTGATCTTCTGGTATATCGATTTCAAAGTAATCATTTACATTAATATTTAGATTTGAACAAACTTTATTGGTACAATAATCACTGTATTTTATTATATTTCTGGCATTTATTATATTAATTAAACAGAAAATTATTAATAAATTGGAAAATTTCCATGATTTTTGCAAAAAATTTAACATTTTTCGAGATGAGTAAAATTAAATCACGACCAAAACGAAAAAAGTTTCAATATTAACTGATGAGTTTCCGTTTTTTTTTTTTTTTTTTTGAAATTATAAAGTTAATTGCGCAAAAATGATTTATTATTTGTAATAGTATATGAATTACACAAATACTAGTAAAATATCGAAATTAAATATATTATGAAAATAATTGTTATATTTACATATTTCATAGAATCTATTTTATGTGACCTTAAGTCTCGAGATTTAAAATTTAAAAAGCTTCTCTTCTTTTTTATATACATATGTTGAGGTGTATTTGGCATTATTATATTGTTGATAAATTCCAGTGACGTATTTAAATATAATTAATGGAATTTAGATTAAAAAAATTTGTGATTCTCACTATATTAATTTAATCAATTTATGTAGTTTTTCTTTGGCGCAAAAAAGTAGATTAATTTTAGTTTTCGTTTGGAATAAAAAATCAATTTATATGTTGCTCTCTAGACTCTTGACTAGATCAATATTCTTAAATCTAGATTTTTGTCCAGTTTTACCTTTTCATATACAGCTAATTAATTCATCTTCAAAAGATAGTAGTAAAATTTTTCCAAGTCAATTAACACGTTCCAACTGCAAGTCATTTACAATAAATGTAGAAAAGTCAGCTATGCTTCTAGCTAATTCATAATTAAAGCCGTGATTTCTTCCTCAATGTTTTAATTTGAAAACAGCCAAATGAGATTTCATTAAACTGATGCCATTTATTAATTTCATTATTTCCAAATTAAAATTTTTACATGTTATTTCGTGGATCCAAGTGTAATTAAAAATATTTTTTAATAACTCAAATAAAAGTATATATTTACTATGCATAACGTAACGAAATTACCAAATTATAACGTTATTTTATGATAATTATAACGATATTTAATCAAATCATTCAATAACGTTATTTGTAACTATTTTCGGTATGCTGTTGTTTTCGGCTACAGTTTGTTTTGAAAAGAAATATTTTATATGGAATTTTTCAAACTACAATTTAAATTAAATGTAGGGTCATATTGTCGAAATTTGTTTTCCAAAATCACTTACAATTGAAATATCAAAGATCTATGATTTCAGTATATAAAACAGTGGCAAATACTGAATATTCTTCTTTGTTTTCAAAATGGACCTCAGTCGAAAAACTACTTTTCTGTTAAAATTGATTTTAATTATTAATTTGGCACCAGTAACAAAACGAATGACATTATCGTAAAATTTTCAAGTTTCCAATAAAAAAATAAAAATATATAATTAAGCAAGAAAATGTTGATAAAGAAAAGTTTGTGCATCGACCATCTTCTTCCAAGAATTTCTAACGTTTGTTAAAAATTCAAACCAACCTGAAAAATTCCTCAAAATGAGCCTTCCATCTTTTTTGTTGTCTGTCTACATTAGTTTTTTCTTCTATTGCTGTTAATTTTGTCATTCTTCCCTAATCTTATTACATGACCAGCCCAATTCCACTTTTGTATTTTTGCTACTTGTATGGCAGATCTAAGATCTGTTAATTCTCCTCTCAAATCAGTTTGTTGTATAGTTTTTATCTATTAAAATTGTATAAAAAGTTTTATTCTAGATTTGTTAAATATTATGAAAATGAAATTTTTTGATTACTCAAGTATTTTTTTTTAATATCTTTGGATCCAACATTTCCAATTCAACTGTAGAATTTCATTGTAGAATCTAGTTGATGTATTTAAACCGAAGTAATGTATTCCTTTTGATTGGTTCCTTATAATTATTAGATGATCTACTATTATAATTATGAATATCACTGCTATAAATAATTGCTGTTTTACTGAGGATATTATTTTTATTGATTTTATGCATTACATCTTCAATGTTTATTAATTTATGTATTATTATTACATCAAATAATTGTATAATTCTTAATGAACCGCCACTGGATTTTCCAAAAATTAAAATTGTGATAACCTTTTTTTATTGCTTTGCTTTATTTTTTACAGATAATGTATACATTATATAAAATGTGCTGATTAATGTCACTCTGATTTATAATGTATTTTTCATTGCATCTCTGAATATTCTAGCTGGTTTGAATTATTTGAAGTTCTTTCTAAATAAATGAATAAAATTTTTGTGATAGACAAAACGATTGAAACATTTTAATTGAAAACTTCATAATTAAATTTCAAAATTTGAAGTGTATTGAGAAGATTTACAATTTGTATAAAAATTGATCACCTGAAATTTGGATACTCATAACTTTTGGGTCACACACAGTCTGGTAATACATGCGACCAAATAAAATATTTTATTCAAAATTTATGTGATTATATTCTTTCAAAGAAGTTTTAGGAAGGATTAGTTTACGGTCTTTACTTTCTTCTGTTCTTTCAAAAAGATTTATTTTGTTTTCACAAATAACTTTAGTTTGGTAACTAAACTTCATTAAATTGTAATCTCAATTTTATCAAGTGATAATCAATTAATTAAGTTTTAACTTAATGGTAAAATCGATTCACACTAGACTTTATTTAACTTACTTTATCCAATTAAACTAATTTCAAAATTCAATATTACTTTAAATAAATAAGAAACTTTGAAAATTGTAATGGAATTCCTTTACTAAATTTCTTTCAACTAAATAATAGTAAATACTAAATTCCCATTTTAAATATATTTATATATAGCTAAATGAAATATATATTTGTATTGTATATTATAAAATATACCAAATAAAAATAAATTTTGTTGTATTTCGAGTCCTTTTTTTTCTATTTTGTCCTATATGAAATATTTAAAGATGAAAATCTTTCTGGGTTAGGGTTGGGGATTTTTATATAGTACATTATTTCACATTTTTATATTCAAAACATGTTTTGTCACAACATTCACGCGCCATCCACTTCCTTCATCCTTAAATAATAATAATGATAATAAAAAAAAAAAGAATTCTGTGCCCATTTGAATTTTTTTAAGGGTGAATTACTTTTGCAAATATTATTATTTTCCTATTTTTTCATTTTCATTGCAATTTTTTTTTTTTTTTTTGTATTCTGTCTCCTCTAAATAAAGAAAAACGACAGAAATATTTTTTAACATTTATTTTACTTTGAAAATAAATACTTTACATTTGATATGGAGTCCTTTTTTTTTTTTTTTTTGTTGTTGTTGTACTGTTTGAATATTTTGTTTATATGGTTGGATGGGTGGTATATATTATTAGCTATTAATATAAAAAAAAAATGGAGAGAATATTAGGAAATGTTTGTTTTTATGTCCTTTTTCCGAGCCAGAACAAAGATTTAGGGTGTTTATTTTAAGGAAAATATTTAACAATGAAAATTTTAAAAATTGAGAATATCAATTACAGGGTTGAGTGGATAATGATAAAAATATATTGATACACAGTTTGTGAATGGACTTGAATACGGTTCAAAAGGAAGGTCTAAGACCAATTAAACAATTAATTGAAGACAAATTAGCAAGCACCAAAATCACTTACCAGAGTGGATCGGCTGGAACTGCTAGATTATATACGTATACGAAATAAGCTCCGAAGTCAGTTGCCAGTGTGAATCGGCTGGAGTTGCTACATTAAATGTATACTTACTTATGCACTAGTAAATACCAAATTAGGTTCGCAGTTAGTTTCCAAATTGCACCGCCTAGAGTTACTATATTAAATTTATATTTACTTATGCACTAGTAACAGACAAATTAGCACCCAAATCAGTTGCCAGTGTAAATTGGCTGCAGTTGCTAGATTTTGAAATTATAATATTATGAAATAGACAAATACCAGCTATGGGTCACATAGCTGGTATTAATTTAACTTTACTATTTAATTTTTAAAATTCATTATTAATTTAATTTAAAAAATTTGCTAATGCAAAATATTATTTGTATTTTTGTGAAAATAGAAAATTGTTAATATTTATTAAGTTTATTCCATCGTCTTCTCTATCCAGAAGACCAATTTTCTTCGATTTTCTTTTCTGTATTAACAAAAACTACAAATTTTAAATTTATTTTTTAACTATATTTACAGAGTGCGTTTCATTTTTCCATCTGAAAATTGTAAATAACATCGTGTCTTATAGAAACATTTTTTCCACTTCCTTTTTTTTAAAAAAAAAAATATGACTGAGGACATGTGCTGAATATTTCACATATATATGTATTGTTTTTTTTTTTTGTATTTCTTATTAAGAAGCTTCTATATTGTGAATAAGGAAATGTACATAGAGAAATAGTAGGAAGTGGAATATGGTAGCTTATTATGGTATATTAGTAGAATGATGATATTCCTTTTACGTTCACGGAGTATATCAGAATTGAATAAGCTAGAATAAAATTATATGATAAAAAAAAAATATATACGGTATTTATAATATAAAAATATTTTAGAAAAAATTCAATGTGATGATGAACAAAAATTAGATTGTGTTGAACATATGTTGTTATTTATTATAATGGCATTTTGTTTTCACAAATTCCCAATTATTTTACTTTTTGATGTAACATGAATAATTTATGGATTTTGGTGGAAATTTTAATATATCAGTTTAAAGAAAAAACTTATATAATTTAAAGTTAACTCACTGATACCAGCCAGTTTTATTAACTATATATCTACATTATTCTGAAGTTCACAAAAATTTATGAAAATTTTAAATGACAGAATTTTTAAATAACCTAAAATCGAGAATTGATAACAAATTCAAATTAGAACCTTTTAATCTTTATGCAAGAGTTTGAAACGTATGAACAAATAGTGTGGACAGATGTAAATTATTTACTGCATTCAAATCGAGAGCACTAATTAAAAAAGAAAGCTTTAAAATACATACAAAAGCGAAATTTTTGACATAAGTTATTTTCTTGAGCATTATCACTAGAAACATTCCCAGCACATTCTGATGTGGACCGATCATACAGAACAAAACGATATACGATGAGAATAATGTCAGCCCTGCCGCGATCTGAAAAATATAAAGCGCATTTTTGTATTGCTTCTTGATAGTTCAGAATTTAATAATTTATATTTGTTTAAATGTTCATTTTCTGTATGACAACAACATAAATCACTTTAATAGGAATTGACTGTTACAAATTAATAAAGGATTGCTTTCACAGTTTAAGCTTAATTAACATGACTTAAACTTAAGTAATCTAATTGTGTGTCTTAAGCCTTCAACTTTAAGCTTGCACTAAGAACCACAAAATAAGAATAAGTTAAACCGTAGCTTAAGCTGCGGCAAAGGTTTAAGCTTCCACTGTTAAATCCACCCTAATTTGTACTATTGAATTTTATGAAAAAATTCTCAGTACTACCAATACCAGTAAAATTCACTAATCAAATATTATTTATATAACATAATAATTTTGTCGTTCTGGAAATTGATATAAATAAACACATTTTTCTTCTACTTATCTTTTTTCTTCTAAATTTTCAAATAAAAAAAGAATTTATATTTTACTACATATATTTATCAGGCACATAATATGCATCCACAATTTTAGGGTCAATTAAGTTCAATTTAATTAATCTTAATTGCCAAAAACTATTTTTCTGATACCAGACACGACAGATTTCCGTTTACAGTATAATAAGTTATTTCAATGTTAACAAATGTGTTCTTTAAAAATTGGACAAATCACAGTTGGTGAACCAACCGATGAAATTTTTATAATTGCTGAAATTGGTCAGAATCATCAAGGCAACATAGAAACAGCCAAGAAAATGATTTTATCTGCCAAGGTATAATATTGTATTAATTTCCAACAAAAGAATTAATCC
Source organism: Rhamphomyia laevipes (assembly GCA_963920725.1). Classification (NCBI taxonomy): domain Eukaryota; kingdom Metazoa; phylum Arthropoda; class Insecta; order Diptera; family Empididae; genus Rhamphomyia; species Rhamphomyia laevipes. The sequence goes on from OY987259.1 coordinate 7,958,070, forward strand.
AATTTGATTGAAATTCTTGTATAGAATTGTGGCTGTAATTGTGTAAAATTTCAAAAATCTTGTTTACCTGCAAAATTTACTAAAGCCGCACTTATGCGACCGTACAATGGTCCAAATTCATGGGGTAAAACTTATGGTGATCACAAAGAATTTCTTGAATTTTCTATTAATGAATATCGGGAATTGAAAAATTTTGCAGAATTAAATGGAATTATATTTTCTGCATCAGCAATGGATGAAGTAATTGAATAAATATTTCATAAGAACATAAAATATCTTTAATAATGTTTAAAGGTTTCCTTAGATAATCTAATATCCTTGGAATTACAATTTATTAAAATTGGATCTGGTGATGCAAATAATTTTTTATTATTAGAAAAAGCAGCAAAATTATCAATACCATTGGTTATATCAACTGGAATGCAAACTATGTCAACAATTGAAAGAATTGTCAAAATTATGGATAATCAAAGTAAATTAAATTTTGCTCTTTTGCATTGTATTTCATCATATCCAACCAGACCAGAAGACACAGCATTAGATTTAATAAAAAAATTGAAGAATAAATTTCCTGATATTATGATTGGTTATTCCGGACATGAGGAGGGATATTTACTGTCACTAGCAGCAGTTTTGTTAGGAGCAAAAATTGTTGAAAGACATTTTACTTTGGATAAAGAACAAAAAGGTTCTGATCATAAATCTTCATTAGATCCATTTGAATTAAAGGAGTTTGTTAGAAACATAAGAAATTTTGAAAAGAAAAATTATTTAAATGAAACTAAAAGCTATGAAAATGTTATAAAGATTTTAAAAGATGAAAATAAACTTTCTCCAATTGAAATAAATAAATTAAGGTCAGCTTTGAGAGATATTGAAAGAAAAGAAATTTTTAATTGTGAATTAGAGTGCCGAAGAAAATTAGGAAAATCTTTATGCTATTCAAGGAAATTAAAAAAGGGAAGTAAAATTCAAAGAAATGATTTAGTTGTCAAAGTTAGTGAACCTTTTGGTATATCGGCAGAGTATTTTGATAATTATATAGGCAGTGAGTTAATCGAAAATGTGGAATCAGATGAAAATCTTAGTAATGATCATTTTTGTTAAATTGTATTTTCTATGCTTAATGTACTAATAATTTTTACATATTTTAATTTAAATTTACTGTACATTTCAATTTTTTAAATAAAAATTTAATTGAAAATCCATTAGTAAATAGTATTGCTATTAGTAAATAATTTTCGAATTGTTATTTTACAAATTTAATTAATAGGAACAACTCAGGAACAGATTTATATTTATGATTGTTCGCTTTTTGTTATTCTTCAACCATCTTGTCAACAATGTCATCTGGATATATATCGAGTAATCGAATAAAGCTAACATTACTACGACAACCAAGATAAATAATAAACAAATTTTTATAGTTTTAATTAATTTTTCTATTGTGAAAACTAAATGGAATTGCTGAAATATTGCGAACTTGATTTAATTAATAATTTTACTAAATGAAATTGATTTTGTATAATCATTGGATATATTTACATATGAAAAAATTCTGATGTATATTCATCCACACACGGGTTCCCAAAAGGATACGTTAGTCATTCTCATCGGCGGCTTTCTCATGCACTCAGTCCCACGCCACTGTTCTGAAGAATAAATACAATTTTGTTGCCTTAACATCGTTCCTTTAAGTAATTTAAGAAGTGTTAGTCTGTGTGCTAAAATATTCTCTTGTGGATAGATGAAAAGTGATAAAAAAGGTGCTCCGATAATTTAACGCGTCTTCATATCAGCTGCACATGTTCATGGTTTAACATGTAGTTTGTTGGTATTCGTATTCCCATAAATTACCTTGCTGTTATGACATTTAAAAAAGTGGATAGATAGAGAACAGGTGAATAAGTTGAAAATTATATGTAAAAAAATTGATTGACCCTGATAACAAGGCACAATAAATAATTCTGTTCATTATTAAAAAAATAATCAAGTTTTGGATTAACGAATAATTTCTTTCAATAACAATATTCTTATATATATTACAAAATATTATGTACAAATTAAATAATTAATATTAAAATCTAAATATATAATAATAATATTAAAAAAAATACTTTTTGTTTTTAAATAAAATTGATTATTGATTATCGATTGTCCTCTTTTACATAGTATCATACCAAGTTGTTGTTGGACTACTTTCTTCTGGTACTAAAACTGGTGTTTGCATTCCACTAATTCCACTATCTGCGCTTATTCTATTTGAATTTCTATATAATAATTCACTATTTTGTCTATAAATATCATTATTATTATTATTACTAGTTAAATGATTGTTTTTTGTTGAATAAATTTCTTGTAATTTTTTTTTTTCATCTATTGCATATTGTTTAATCATATCACGTATCAAATCAATCCATAATTCAATTAAATTTGAATCAGCTTCAAAATCACATTCTTGTCGTTTACGTTTCTCATAATATAATGTAAATGATGTTTTTGATTTAGCAACAAAACCAATCACTTCACATGGATAATAGCCACGATAAATTAAACGTTTATCTTTAATTTCTGTATATATTAAACATTTATCAAATATAAAAACTTTTGAACGATAATTTCTTTTAACTGTATGATCATAAATTGAAAATTCATTGACTTTTTTAAATTGACCCTGATAGTAAACATCTAACTAGAATTTTTATTGAGAAAAATTACAATAATTATTTTAATTTAAAAATATTAATTCAAATTTTTTTTTTCAACTTACATCAAAACAATCTACAATATCATTAACTTCTTCACATTCGTTGACAGTATTAAGTAAAATTCGAATTTTCTTTTCTAATTTACAACACGATGCAATCGCTTGTTTATATTTAATATCACCAAAACATGTCTGAAATTATTTATTTAATAAAATTTATAATTTAAATCTTCAAATATTTGCCAATTTATATTACTTTATAAAATTCTTGTAGAAGTAATGGATAACGTGCCAATCGTTGAATTGGTTGAACTAAGAAACTACTTATACCTAATTTATCATCTAGTTTTTGTTGAAGTTCCTGCAAAAAAAATTTCATAAAAAAAATATTATTGAATTTTTTTAAATCAAATTTTCTATAAAGAAAATATATCATTACATGATTATCAATTATTTAATTGATCATAAATTTATTGAAATATTTTACAAATTCCGGATTTTATTACAATATTATTTAATTAAAATATTAATTTATTAATTGTAAATTATATTATTTTATATATTAAAATTCTAGGTTAAAAAGTTTCCAATTTCTAAATTGATTAATTTTAAATATTATTTAATGATTTTTGTCGGTAATTTGATGAGGATTTGATTGTTTTTAATGTAATACTTTTTTTTGTCGGAAATTATTTTGTTCGTCCTCGATTTTGTGGAATATAATAAATATAACCTAATTTATTGGAGACAATTTTTATCTATGTCCATAATGGAAATTGATATTGTAAATTTACTCAAGAAATATTTCTAAAAATTGAAAATATTTATAAAAAAATTTAAAAATATTATTAAGGTGAAATTTTGAATAAAAATTACTAAAGTGTTTTTCTGAAGAAAGAAAGTAAAACATGAAAATTTGAAAAAAATATTATAAATTATAATTAAATTTTATAATTCATTTCTAGAAATTATTACTTTTGAAAAGTGTAAATAAAAATTACAGCTTAAAAACATGAATGCCATAAGTAGAGTTCGAATACTCGTAATTAAATTTATTTCAAAACTTATCGTAAAGAAGAATAATTCTTTTAATAAGTTATTACAGAGAATCTTCGGAATACAAGACTTTTTGTATTAGATCTCATTAACGACTTTACTTTATTCGGTTTTTATAGACATAAGTTTCGGAACATTTTCATTGAATTCCATAGAAAGAAGATGGTGACCATTAAGCCCACCATAATAAAGTTCCATTGAAAATAATGAGCAAAGTCCATTCTAAGCGAATGATCCATAAAGTCGTTAATTATCTAATACATAAAAAATTTAAAATTAAATATTAAAATTATTGTCCAATTTCTATCAAATTTCAAATCCAAAATAAAATTATTTTACCTTAAAATATGGTGTAAATTGTTCACTCAGTTTAAGTGATTTTTTTTTATTCATCGTGTACATTATGTAAGCATAAAAATGATTTTCCTAAAATTACAAAGAAATTATAAAATACATCTTTAATATATTAATAATTATTTCAACTCACTTCCATTAAAATCAAAAATTCATCAAACATTTTTTTTAAATCATTTCGATTATTTTGTAACATTGGCAATAAAATTGTTTCATGAAATTCAAAAATTTGTTCAATATTTCCAAATAATACAAATTTCTTGCCCTTTAAACCAATTGGTATATCATCACTGTCAAATATTCCACCATAATTTTCTATACTTTGACGTAAATTATTTACATATTTCTCTTCAGTACGTAATAATTCTTCAATTATTGGTGGTACATCATCATTTGAACTAAAACTAAAATCTAATTGTTTTCTTAGATCTTGAATGGCAGCAGAATTAATTTCTTCATAACTAAAAGTCAAATATTATGAAAAATAATTTAATAAAAAACATTAAAACATTAAAAATTATTTTAATATTTACCAATTCAATGATTTAGCTCCTTCTCCTCCAAATGGTGGTTCATCTTGATTATCAGAAGTATCTGGATGATATGAATGTGATTTAATTAAAACATTATTATTTTTGGCTTCATAAATTTCAGTCTTTGGTCGATCAAGTGATCTAAAAAAATAATATAAAATAATTGTAAATTAAATTTTTTATGAATGTTTTTTTTTCTGAAATTTGTAATCAATATTTGTAAAACAAATTTTGTTGATTTTATTCAACATTTTTTAATATTTTTTTATCACAATTTTATCCAAATTAATTAAATATTTTAATTACGATATTAAATTTTACTTAATAAAATTTATTTTCTTTACTTTTCTAATTTTTTTTTACGAAAAGTTCCAAATCTTTTTAACGTATCCATTGTCTTAATTGCATTACAACTGATTTCCTTAAAATTTATGAAGTGAAATTGAGTACAGAAATGTGATAAAAAAAAAATATAATTTTTATAAAATTAGTCAGAAAAAATTTTAAAATTAGTCATTTAAATAAAAAAATTTTTTTATATATTTTGCTTGTGGTCTAGGAAGTTTTGACCAGTAAAATGAAATAGAATTTTATTTGCCCTTTTTAGAATGCGATAATAATTTTTACATTTTATTATAATAACTATAAATTTTTGAAAACATAAAAATATTATATATATTTAGAATTGTCTGACCTAAATTATGAAATAATGAAGGAAATTTATCTTATAGATATTTAATATTATAATTTCATTGAACTTGTGGGTACAATGTCTCAATTTTGTTGATACCATAAATTTGAAATTATTTAAATTTGTAATATTCAAATTTACAAAAAAAAATAAAAATCAGATAACTAGGGGAAGTAGATAACTCGTAGTTAGGTTTAAAGGTTAATTCGAAAATTTGATACAGACTCACTGAAGTGATAGTTTTAAAACTAGATTACAAAACTAACATGTTTAACAAATTTCATTGAAACTGGATAATAATTATATGTTCTTCTAGAGAACATAAATGAAATATACTTCAGAAACTAAATTGCTCTAAGTGATCATAAATATTAGTTTCACATGATCCCACTGAATATATTGAATACAAATTAGGATCATCAACGAACCTGTGCGTGAAACATCATTGAAATCCCGTAACAAGAGAGTAGAGTATTGAAGATATGAAATATAATTTCTGATTTTAACATGGAGCCACCAATTACAAATTTTAAAAAATTCATTTTTTTCAGGATTAAGTCTAATACAACACTCTTAGTTATTTTAACTACTCGTAAAAATAGTTTTTAGAAAGGCATTTCAAGACCTTAAAATACCGGAAATGATCAATTTTTATAAAAATGCAAATTATAATATCAAATTAAAATTGATTTCAAGTTTAGCTGGAAAAATGGTGAAAAAAAATTGTCAAAATAAATGCTAAAAAGAAATTAAATAAGACCGCATAGTTGAATTAATATGCAATAAGTGTCATATGCTTGGGCTATTTAAGTAAATATAAATGGAAAGAAATTTTAGTTTTAAATAAGTTTTCATTTCTAATTTTCAATCAGTTTTTATTTATACAAAATCTAAACATTTTAAAATTTTAACAACATATAATATTGTAAAATAGAACCACCCTAACCAATTCAATTGAAGTTTTTGATAAAGAATAATATCAACAATAAAATATAAATAAAAAAAGCATGGAAAAACATAAATTTTTAATTATACAATACTTGATACCACTGAATAATTAATTACAAATTCTTATTTAAATATTACATTATTAAAAAGCGGAACAAACTAAAATTTGTGAGATAATCAAAAAAAAACAAATGTGTTTAAATTATTTGCAAATAAATCTGTTTATAAATATTCAAATCGCAAATCTGTATTTCCAAATTCAATATTTTATTAATCGGCACACATCACAATAATAATTATCAAAAAATCAGTGATGCCAATATTGAATTTTATCTTGTTATAAAATATTCGGTGGTGTGTATAATAAATCCTGATTTTAATAAGTTAGTTTTTTCAGCTTTATTGGGTATAACCAAAAATTATGTATACAAAGAGATCAAATTTCATATAAAAGTTTTTACTGTCGGATTTAATAACAACAATTTCAAGATTAAATCCCACAACCCACAAGCTTTGATGTTTCAGGGATTTAATTTCCAAATTTCCGTCCATACAAAAACTTATATATAAGTTTTGATCTCTTTCTATATATGCTTTTTGGTATAACAAGGAAGATTATATTATATTTTTATTATTATGGCTTATGCTTATATGGCTTTAAATTAAATTTGTTAATGGCAATACTTTAAAATTCAAATATTTAACCATGATGATGATAATATATCCCTGACTAATGATTATAAATACAATTATCTTCATCATCCTCGACAAAGCTCACAAAACACATGTAGGATAATTATTTCAAATGTAGTTCAAAATTACAAAATTCTACAATAATTTTCATTATTGGGTTTTTTTTTTCAAAATTTCCAGATTTTTCTTCTGCAATCGAATAGAACATTAAAATTCGATTAATTTTTGTTTGTTAGTATTGAAATATAATATGGACTTTAACAATTTTAATGAAGTTAGAGCCAACAATATTATTTAAAAATTATTCCATTTTCTTAAAAAATAACCATTAATAATAATAATTATACTCACGAATTTCAAAAAAATTGATCTAAATTGATTTTTGTGCCAATCGAAATTCACATTAATTAATTTAAAATTAAAATCATTTCTTTAGCTTAATTTACGTTTTCCACATGTTATATACTTTTTAAATGCCCTCAGAAACACAAGAAATTTCTAATTTCTAACAAATTCCATCAATATTTTGTTTCCAAGTAATTTCTGAATTAAAATTCAATTTTATCTTTCAAATATTTTTGAAACTATTACTAAAAATCTGAAATTTCTCTTAATAAAATATAATATTTTCAGTTAAGTCAAGGATTCAAATTAATCAAAAAATCAAACTTTAACCAATTGTCACGTATTTTAAAATAATGTTTGAATATAAATTATAATAAATGTCATCAAAATGTTTGTGTGATCAATAATAACCTTACCGAAAAAAAAAATATTTTCCAATTATATTTCATAAAAAAAAAATTAAATATAAACAACATAAAACATAAAATTAGGTAATTTAAATTTTGAATTTGTTGAGGTTTGGTTTATTATTGTCTTGTACGAAAATTAATAGTATATTAAATCAAAAAGTTATGGCTGTAAACATGCTGTTATCTACCACCAACCCATAGGTAAAAGAAATTATTTTTTTAAAAACCAAAAACAAATAAATTGTTGACATCATCGTCAATTATTTTTATTACTTTTTTCTTTAAGGTTTGTTAAATATTATTATAAAAAATGCAATTATTTATTTGTACATATACATTAAAGTTAAGCAAACTTGAAATAATCTCGCCTTTCCAAATCAGTTCATCAAAAACTAAACATTTAAGGGGGCATTGATAAAAAACATCAAACAGGTTGTTGCTCTGACGTCATAATTAAGCATGTGCCGTCAATGTGTCTTTGCAAATATACATCAAAAATTCAAATAACGAAAGAAAAATAATATGTTGGAATTGAAAAGCTTTGTATAAATATAGTTTATTGCGGTATGTTATGCTTAGCTGAGCGATTTTAGCGATGCTCAAACTGAACAATACAAATTCATAGTTGAGAGAATTTTCAGAACATTTAAACTGTGAAAATTTATAATGTTTTGTATTAAAATTACTTCTGGTAACATTTTTAAATTTAAATAAAATATTTTTATTTTTTTATTTTTGTCATCTAATCGTGAAAATTTTTATATTTTTACAAATTGAAGATTATAAATTAAATTTTCTTTGAAGCGCCACCCCATTATAAAAAATAAACTTTATATAAATATAATATTTATACAACCTTGAGACACATACAGAACACAAAATGGTGATAAATTTTTACGTATTATAAATATAGCTTTTATTTTAATTTTAAATTAAATTTATTATTTAATTATATAAATTCTAATAATATCAACGTCGTTTTTATCTACAGGCCTTAGACACTAATATAAAACATATTTTTCATTATGCAGTGGTGTCTATAGAGTTTTTAACACTTTGAAGCCCACGCTTCACTAGTCTTTTTTTTAAATTTGGTAATAACTTCTTTCAAGAAATTTTTTGAAGAAGCATTAGTGCGATAGAGTAGGCAAATGATTTTTTTTAAATATTTTATCCGAAAAAACGTTCTATCCGAAGTTGTTGTATCCGAGAAAATGTGTTGAGCAGAAAAAAAGTTACCAAATGAAAAACAAAATTCGGAATGTCAAAAATGTTCCGAAATTTACTTAAAGTAGTAGGAAATTGTATCTCTTTTTGTACTGTATGAGTTTAAATGCTATCTCTTCTCATTTTTGCTAGAAAAAGTCATTGCCACTTTTAAAGTGATTACTGCAGTCAAACTCAAACCTCAACAACTCAAATTTGATTTTTTAATTGTCAAATTGTCACTTACAAAGTCAAAAGTGCATTTTTATTGGAATAGTTTTGAAATTATTCTGAAAATAATATATTTTAAAACGCCTGTTGATATAGCCTGTTGCATTGGTCTAGACCTATACTCTAGACCTTGTAAATTAAAGACGTCCGTTCACATACATATATATAAACATATCTATATATAAAAATTTGTATTTTGGCATTTCACTTTAATTATCAATTGAATATGTTCACAATTTGTATGTCATTTTAGTATCAATGTCCGATATTTAACAATAAAATGGAAATAATATTTGAACCTTGAAAATTTGTTACAAATTTTAAATTTTGTAATAAGTGTCTTATTACTTGATAGAATTATCATTAGTCAGTAATATTCAGACTGTCACCCTCTGGGCTCCTTTTGACTGTAAATTTTGTTTAATTTGTTGATCGTTAATTATTTTTTATACAAATTTAATGCTGACTGCTAGAAAAGGGACAGAGACATATAAAAATCAATAATACTGATATTTGTGATAATGGGCCAGAGTCATTTATGCATTTATACTGATGAAGGAAAAATTACAAACCCCTCAATTAAGAAATATTATTGATGTTTGACTGAAGGCAAAATACAAAATGAATTCCAATATTATATATAAAAAAAATTAAACGTATTTGTAATTATTGTTGATCTATTGAAATAAAAACCTTATATATTTTTGTGAAAACGTGTCTGGTTACATATTACTAATTATTACTAATTATTAGATATTTTCACAATAAAATAATAAATTTTTAGATTTTGTACTTAGATAAATACGGTATTCTGTCAAATCATAGAAAAACAATTTCTAGGAAAAAAACAATTCACAGACTAAAAACAATGATAATCGTAATCATAAGAATAAAACCAGCCCTTTTTAGTTGGTTTGTTTTAAAAGAGTGGTGAATTCGATACTCCCACACAGTTTCTACATATAAAATAGTGAGCCCGTTTTCCCCTCCATTTGAAAACTGCATCATTATCATGTCGAGCAATCCCACTAATTTAATGAATTAAATCATTTTAACCGGATTTAGTTAACCTGCGTTTTCAAGGTTTCCTAGAAAGAAATTACTAAATTTTCTAAAACCATTCCCGCGTGTAATATGGCCATTCCCTTTCTTGTGCATTTTCTTAATTATCTTGGACTGTTTTATAATTAGGTAAGCCCCAGCCCCAGAACATTTTTATATACAAACCACCCATTTGCAAGCATGTAATTACAAGCGGTGGTAATCGTTCGAAAAATTTAGTAGTACAATCGAATCGTTTTTCTGTGAATTGACCGTGAATTCAAGATTTGTAATTTGCTATTGTCATTATAAATAAATATAAATTAAATAAAATTGTTAATATAATCAGAAATTTTGATTGGGACTGAGGTACAATTTTTTTTTTTTAATTAAATTTAAATATAAATCAAACTTCAATTTTATATAAAATTTTACAATAATAAAATTGCTCTGAAATAAAAGTAATATAAAAATCAAGTCATAATTAAATTGAAATTTTGGCTAACAAATTGGTAGATAAAACACCAACACATAAAATTTGATGACTGTCAAAAAAAAACAAAGTTTTTTAAGACATTTTGAATAAATAAATAAATTAATAATTTTATTATAATTTTCCATATATAGAAATATTCCAGAATTGCATAAATTAAATATAAAATTATTGAATAATTTTTATTTATGATCTTTTTCTAATTAAAAATGTCAATTTGAAAATTTGTAATAAAATATTATATTTTTTTTTTTTGCTTTCAAATTCTACTTTCGAATTAATTTCATTAAATAATCGATTAATTAATTGTTATATAAAATTGAAATATAATCTAAAAATAATGGAAAAAAAATTGTTGCAACGTAATAAAATTTACAATATCAATTAAAAAAAATGTATACAAATAATTTTTATTATCTACAAATTATCAAAGCTATTTAGTTATAAACCAATAAATCAATAATTTATAAAAAGATAATTATTTATCTATGATTGGAAATTGGAAGTATATTTTTTATAACAAAATATTTTCAAACTGGAAATTATTACCGAAAATAGAATTACGTAGCCAAACAAAATACCAGACATCAACATTCATTAATGAATTGGTTTTCTATATTTTAAATTAATTAGAACCATGTAATTAAAAATATGAAAATTATCAAAATAAGTAATTATCTTATCTTACTGAGACAAGATCTAAACTGTCCAAGATTATTTTGAAAATAAACAAGGAAGGGAATGGCGAACGGCCAGATTATACGCTATAATTGTTCAGTAGTTTCTTTCTAGAAAACCTTGAAGACAATATCAACCAATTCATACCTAATCACTCAGCTTAACGGAAGTGCAAGGTCCTTAATAGACCATATTTAGAGTACGGAGTTATGGTAAACTGAAGGCACAGCTACATAAAAGAACTACGTATAAAAAAGAACTACGTATAGAATATGAGAATACGAAGAGGAATTGTCTAATTATATATTGTAGGAATATGAAGCAATGACTCAATCGAACCTTGAACACGGTTTTACTCGAAATCACTCGAAAACCTATTGTACTTCTTTGAAATTTCTGGTCTTGGAAGGGACTTGTAAATTAAAGTTACATCACAATAGGCGCACAGTGGCCGTAATGATTTGAATCCATGTTTATAGAAAGTATTCAAACTCAAAATATCGAAAATTTTAAACTTTTTGAATATTTATGCTTGTCTGTAATGGTAATTTCAATATTATTTTACGAGTTTGTTATAATAACTAGGAATCTTGTGTCCAAGCTCATACAAAATTTGCATATGCGGAGCAGCATCTTTTAAAACAACTTGTTAGATTTTATTAAAATTGAACACACCACGTTCATCGAATCAAACTTCGTCATGATAGCCGACAGAGATGGAATCGATATTTTTAGTGGATCCATGCCATAATAATTTCCTGTTTATATTAAGAGGCGCGTTTTTTTCTCTACGGAAAATACCGATTGGTTTCACATAGGCTCAAACATGTATGTATAGGTCAATAGCTTCAGTATATTCACACTAAAAATTCCGATTATTGATTTGTATGAGAATTAGCAACAAGTAATTATTATCCGATTTAAACGAAATTTGGAAAACATGATAGTTATTATATTATGTATTCTGTACCTGTCATATTTGAAGTCAGTATTCCATTGTAAAAATCATATTTCATATGCTTAATAAACAACAACTACATCATCCAATAATTGTCCGATTTCAATGAAATTTCATGCGCAGATTAATTCTAATTTGTGCACCTGAAATTTGGAGTTTGAAGCTCAGTTTACTTTATGAAGTATATATTGATTTATGTCAAATATACTTCATAAATATCAAATTTCAATGAAATTTAGTATACAAGAATACAAATTTAATTTTGTAATTTATTTTGAACCTATAAAATTTTGATTTGACAGTTTCATTTTATCAAAATTCCGGATTATATAAAATACATTGTTCGTGTCTTAATCTAATCTAAATCTTACATACAAGCCACACGCATAAAACATATGTGAAATATAAATATTGATTTTCAAAATCGCTATACTAAATTTCTTACCGGAAACAGTGAAAACAGCGGAAACTAATTCTATAATTATAATTTTTCAATAATCGAATTCTAATATATCAAATATCTTCTTTAAGAGTAACCTAAATAATGCATGTAATTGCATTTCTTTATTTATATTATAATTTTAGCATAAAAATCATGATTTCGTTAATGTTTATTTAAATTATTTTGAAGTTAAATCACGTACAATAAAATTTAAAAATTGTGAAAATATCATTTTTAGTTATAAAAATATTGTAATAATAATTAAACTTTATCAATATTTGAGTTCTATTTTAAATTAATCAAAACTTACATTTTCATATATTTAACATATTTGTTATTATATTTGACAATAAAAATACAAAGTTGAAATTTATATGTATATATTTCGTATGAGTCACTCTGTAATCTTTAGTATTTATGTAAGTGCCAATTAAAATTTAAAAAATTATAAATGTTATTAATACAAATGACGTTTATAACCTCGCTCATGTCTGGTACAATAATTGTTTAATTTTTTTTTTTTTTTTTTGTAAACGAGTTTTTATTTTATTAATGATTAATTCGAAACCAATAAAAAATTTACTTAAAGATCTCCCAAAAACAAATCGAAATATTCACAGCGTCAACGGAACGAATCGTTTACATATATGATTGCTTATAATTCCGCACGATTTTTCAACGAATAATTCTCGTAAATTTCATGACACTACGAATAATTCACTTTGCTTATGAGGAAATACTTAAATTTAAATTTATAAAGAAATTGCCAGCTGAATATGAAAAACTTACCTATAAAGTCCACTTCGATTTTTAAATTTTCCATCTTTCCTTTTCTTTTTATTATTATTTTTTTTATTTATCTGCTTATTATCATCATCATCATCATTATCATTATTATCAATTAAATAACAATTTTCTGTAAATTCATTTACATAAATTTCTGGTACTAATATCTCAGATAACGATTGTACTGACACCTGTTGATCAAATTTAACACTTTTCTTATTTTGTTTATCATTCTTTTCACTATTATTATTATTTCTATATTTAATTTTATCTTTAAGTTTTTTTTCTTTAATATTTTTATCTTCGAAAATTTCTTCACAATCCGATATTTTTATTTTGTATGGTTGTTCTTCATCGGATGGTACTTCATGAATACGATTTTGTTCATCTGAATTCAAATGTATCCATGGGAAAATTTTACCAAAATGTCCAGTTAATGAACGTTTACGTTGACCAATTATTGATGATTTCCTTTTATATTGATATGGACCATCAACACATTCACTGTTATTATTATTATTGGTATTTGAATTTTTACAAAGATTCTCAAATCTTAATGTTAATTGTTGAACATAATTAAATTTTGTGCTGTCATCTACTGTACTATGACAACTAATTTTTTCACTGTCATCAATTAAAGGTGTAATTGTTGCTTCATCAAATTGACAATTCAATTCATTCTCATCGAATACAGTATTTGCAGTTGATGGTGTTGTTGGTGTTGTTGGAAATAATTCAGTAATATCAATATTTTCAGTTGGTGACAATGTATCATCACTTAATTCACTATTTATTGATAATGTAAAATGTAACGATGATGTTGATGTTGTTGATATTGTTGTAATTGATGAATTTGATGAATTTGATGATGATTTTTTATTAAAATTAAATATATTAATTTTTGAAATGCTATTATTGGTATTATCAGCTGATAATGGTATTTTAATTGGTGTTACTGGTACCGTACTATTAAGACAATCTTCTGGATCACTAGCTATATCAGTTTCTAATTTTGATTTTTCATTAATATTTCCACCACCTTCACCATGATCATAATAAAAAATTGATGTTGTTCGACGTTGTTTTTGTTGTTTTTTCGGATTTTTTCGTCGATCAAAACTACGACGAATTTTCATATTTTTTTCGTTTGATTCCATTGAACGATCCGTTAATGATTGTTGCAATTTTTGAAAAATTTTGAATGTTTATTAAATAAAATTTTTATTAAAAAGAAAATTATTATTTTTATTTTTTTTCTTAATGCTTACGATGACGACCGTCACGCTTTTTATTTTTGAAAAAAAAGAGAATTTTTATGTTGTGTTGACGTATTTTTCCGTGAGAGGATTTTATGATTTTTATGAGAGAGAAAATTATAAATAAATTACACAAAAAAAAAGATTTTTGCTTTGACAAATTTCTTAATAAAGATTTTTTTAATATTTTTTTTTTTTTTTAAAATAATTTTTTTATTTTATTTATTTCACAAACATTTTTATTATCACAGTCAAAATTATTTTAGTTTTTGATTTAAAATTAATTTTAATTTAATCTTTTTTTTTATTATTCAATTTTATTAAATTATATTAAAAAAAATACAAAAGTTTTTTGTGCTAAACGTGCGCGAATGTTAGTTCAGTTTGTTATTAAAAACGCAACTAAAAAAAAATTATATTTTTCACTTTTCAAGTTACTGACAAGATATTAGTCATAGAAATTTAAAAAAAAAAAAAAAATATTAATGTATGGTCTTAGAAAAAACATACATTCTTTTGACAAATATATTCAAAAAGTCTTATGTGGTTTATCATTGAAAATACAAAAACAAAACAGTTTCGTTGATAACATAAATATTTTTATGTTAATATTAATTTTATTGATAACATTAATTTACATTTCTTTTATAGATTTCCTATAAAATTCACTAATTATTAATTGAAAATTCAGATTTAGATAAGTGAAAACGTTCCACCTTCTAAAAGGAAAAAATTATTTATGAGTTTTATAAATAATTTTTTTTTTTCTGCTGTTTAACTATTATTTAAGTTTTCTTTTGACATAATAAAAGATTGCATGAATATATCTTTTTTTTTTTTTTTAATTCTGTATTAGTAAATAAATTTTATTGTTTTGCAATTGTATATAAACAAATAAAGATATATAAAATATATAAAAAAAGATACAACAGTATAGCACACCTGACTATTATTATGATTGTATTGATCAGAGGTGAACCGAATCAACCTACGAAAATAATAATTTAAAAGTAAATGTAATAAAAAAAAATATGAAAAATTGAGCATTATCGTAGTTGCTATAGTGTTGAATAAAATCACTTTTATAAAATATACAATTTATTTAAATAACGTAATGAGCTGGTTTTAAATTTACCTATACAGATTCGATGACGTCACTTGGATATTTATTATGGAATTAATAAAGCTTTTATGTTTTCATTGGTTTGTGTATAAAATAAATTATGGTTGTGAGATACGATATTAAAAAGAATGAAAAGCGATGATTATCATTTACAGATAAATGTAGAGTTTTGTGAAGCTTTCATATATTAAACATAAACTTATTTTTAACCCTCTAGTGCCATCAGATATTTTCTGGATACACGGATTCAACCAATATTTTACTAAAAGTTTGTTATTAAAATGTATTTGAAAAAAAAATTGTTGATAATGATAATCTAAAAATTCGCAAATACTCGAGATATAAAAATTGAAATTAATATTTCGATTTGTTTTTTTAAAAAATCAAGTAAATCAATTGCTTAATGTGGGGAGCAGATCAGTTTTAGTTTGGCCTCCTGAACGGTGTTTTATAATTTACAGTGGTTTTGTAATTAATACATCTTTGAAGACACCAATAATGTATTTTATATATAATTCGAAATTTTTATAGGGACCCACTGAATGTGTCGCCTGTCAATAGAGACAAACTACATTACAAATTTAATATGTGTAAAAAATTACATTAAAATCGTATATTTCAGGACCATTAGACTATGTATTAGACTATGTAATGGCAAAAATATAGGCTTAGCTTCAGATAGGGTCAATGTAGAAGTATATTTTACATGTATTTAAATGCGCTTTAAAAGGAACTATAAAAAAATATCTGATTTCTTAGTTGTTTGGAAACTAAAAGCCCGCCCGCAAAAAAAAAATGTTGCTAAAGATGCCTTCCTACTGAAAATGTTTTCCTCTAAGTGAAATAATAATTATTATTAGAAGTTTATTTTAAAAAAAATTGCATTTATCTTCCTTAACTTATTTTTACCCATCGCCAACTTTACATAGCACTGTCAAGAGTAATGCAGACTAATAAAATTATTGAAGGACTAAGGTACAGACTCCAAATTTCAGGAGCCCCAGCTAATGTATAAAAAAAAGTTTGAATCAAATCCAGTTTTTTGGTCAAATCCAATGTAACACTCATAGTTAACTACTCGTAAAATAGTAATACATTACGTAAATGAAAATTTAAATACGTAGTACGTAGAATCATATATTAAAGAGAGACATTTAAAATTACAAAGGTTTTCGTGACAAAACTTATTAAATATATTTACAATTTCAATAAATTACTCTTTCGAACTGCTTTTAGGACACAAAATCTGCTCATTTATTGCTGATCTCGAGTTTAATTAATATACCAATGGTCAAATTTTCATTTCTAATAACTGTTCGAATTAAAATTATAACATTTTTATAAAATTTTATTATTGTTGGATCTCGATCAGTCAATCAGCTACTACATCAATTTCATCTTTACATCATTTTTCTATTTTTCATAAAAAATTCTTTCAAATTATCACGAATTAATTTTGTCCATAAATCTATCTTTGGTTTTTCAGCTAAAAATAGACATTCATTAATTCCAGGCATATCAAAATATACTGTAAACTGAGCTTCTTTAACATTAATTCCTAAATTTTCAAATGGATAACATCCACGATAAATTAAACTTGTATCCATTATTTCTGTATAAATAAGTGATTTTTCAAAGAGGAAAAGTTTTCCATTATAACCACGATCGATATTATTATTATATACATGAAATGTATCGACTTTTTTAATTCGTCCTTGATATGAAATATTAATCTAAAAAAAAAAATCAAAAGAAAAATTTATAATTTTATATTTTATTGAATGTTAAGTAAATTTTACTTTGTCATCACATTCTTCGATGTCATTTACTTGCTCTGATTCATTTACAATGGTCAGAAAGTCACTTAATCTTTTTTCAGCTATACAACATGATTGTAAAATAAATTTGTCTTCGAAATTTTTAAAACATTTCTGTAAAATAATAATGAAAGCAAAATTAACAATAAATTGGTTAAAACTATAACCAACTTAAAGGTAACCTCTAATAGTGATATATTATATTTGGTAATATGAATAAATTTGTGTTATTTAAGTAAAAAATCAAAGAAGAGAAGGATTATCTCACTCACATAAACGTAGTTATCTAATTTTAGATCCCGATTGAACTAACTCATAGGAATGTATTTTATATTACTCGTAATTCGAAAATTTGAACCACTGAACTTACCAAGCTCAAATTAACTAGTTCACTGTATACCAAATTTAATTAAAATTAAATAACAATTTCTATGACATAGTAAGTATGCATCAAATATTATTCGCAACTGTGGACATAGACTCCTACAAGTTACTAACCTTAAATTTAAGGTGCACCAAGAACAGGAAGCTAAAATATGTGCCACATTTCATTCAAATTAGATGATAATTACTATTAAAATTAAATATATATTGGTGTGCACAATATCGCGGACAGAAAACGTATACAAAAAATGATTTAACCTTCCAAATTTTCAAACGATCTTTCAGTCGTAACCTTCATAGTCAACTCCTCGTAAAATAAATGAAAAAATTACTATACAATATTAATAATTATCATACTAACTTTCATAATTTCCTTCAGCAAAAGTGGATATTTTGTTAATCTTATAACTGGTTGCATTAAAAAACTGTTTAATCCTAATCTATCACCAATTTTCTCTTCATATTGCTAAAATATTAAATAAAATTATTACTGATAATAAAGTTCCAATTTTGTTATATATAAATACCTTAAAGAAATCACGGTTTTCATTGTAGAGTTTTGTTGCTCCTTTCATATTCATGTTATATAATAAATGACTGTAAAATTGATTATCCTTAAGAAAAAATTTAATTTTTTATAGTTTTTATCAATAAAATCTAAAAATCAATTTACGTTTACAAATTCCGAAATTTTCTCAAATAATTTTTTATAATCATTCATTTCAGTTAACAGCATTGGTAAAAATTGATTTTCATGAAAATCTATAATATCATCAATATTTCTTAAAAGCACATAGTTTTTACCAATTAATGATTTTGGTAATTCATCTTGATATTCGTCATCGAATAATTTACTATAATTTTCCAAACCAAATTTTAAATTTTTCACGAAATTTTTTTCAGTTAAGATCAATTCGTCTATTATAGGTGCTAAAATATCACTGTCCGGTGTTAAAGCTGATGAAGATGTTGATGATGTTGCATCTTCTGGTAGGGATAGTCCAATTTGTGGATAATTATTTCTATATTTAAGAAGATTATTTTATTACAAGATAAATCATTTCTTTGGAAAATTAAATCAACTTACTCGGAATAAAATTTGGCAATATTAACTTTGTTGCGTGAATTTATTTCAGTTTTTGAACGTAAAACTGGTCTGAAAAATGTATAAAGACAATTAATTTCATATGTAAAAGCCACAATTGATAATTATACTATGATCTTCGATGAAGCTACTGATTTATTTCTTATTACCTGTTAAGAGAATTTATATTTGTTAATTCATTAATATTGTCAGAACAATTGTTGTCATCACTCAATTCATTTTCTACGTTTTGAATAGTATCACTAATATTTTCATTTTCATCATTATCACAATCATTTTCTTCTAACCATTCAGAATCATCATCATTTTTTAGTTTAACTGAAAGGTTAGAATAATTAATTTAAATTT
This sequence comes from Rhamphomyia laevipes, assembly GCA_963920725.1. Classification (NCBI taxonomy): domain Eukaryota; kingdom Metazoa; phylum Arthropoda; class Insecta; order Diptera; family Empididae; genus Rhamphomyia; species Rhamphomyia laevipes. Next base: position 7,977,675 of record OY987259.1, read on the forward strand.
ATTATATCAATATTTATTTCATAATTTTACTATTTTCCATTTTAAATTCATCTATGGATTTCTCATTTCCAATATTTTCGAATTTTTTAATTAAACTTTTAATTGATTCGTCATTTTTTTCGATATTCATTTTATATTTTAAATTATAGAAGGAAAAAAAACAACGTTTGAACTTGCTTAACTTCTAGCTAAGATAATACTAAATGTTATTATCATATAATTATGATACTACGTATTTTGTTTTTGTTTTAATCAAAATTGCTTTTAAAATCTCACAAAAAATTGTTAAAACTTATTTTAATTGGTTTTTAATCACGCTGACATTTTGCTGAATTAAATGTGAGATAGTAAAAAATTTCATAGATAAGATTATGAAATAATATGAAAATTCAAAAATTTTAAATATTCTTACTATCGTACTCGTCATCGTCATACTACACAATAATTATACCCACGACCCACGATACAATAATATTATACCCTCGACCAGAGGCGAATTTAAGGCAAAGTAAGCATTTTTTGTCTAGGGACTAGGATTTATTAATCGGAATGAGAAACTACGTAGCACTACGAAACGTAATGGTGGCGAAAGAAAATTGTAGATTTTAAATTACTTTAATATTGTTGAAACCTTGCAGCCTCAATTAACTTTTTGTTGGAAATTGTTATTAAGTCAGGACAACATACGACTTTATACCATGCTCAACAACATTACTGATATCTGAATAAAATTTAATTTTAAAATTTAAAAATATTTTTCGTTCCACAGTAGAAAGTAGTCAGAGTGACAAGATATTTAACATTATTTTGACTCCTGTATTAAACTTCTCCCACACCATTTTTCAATTTCGGCGGTATTTTTTTTTCTTTGCTAGAATTGGGTTTGCTTTTATTGATTTTTATAATGCTGAACATGTTGCAAAGCTAGATCCATCGATTTGCGCTCACATTACGATTGTATCTTAACCACAATTGGAACTTAACATAGTTCATTTCTTTTAAATTCTTTAATATATATTTTAATTTTAATATTTTTATAAATAATTGTTTTCTTGTTGACGACATGATTACAAATGATTTTTCAGACAGAGAAGTCTGACATCAAATCGCTTAGCGTGGTTTTTTTACCTGTCAAAATAATCTGTCCGAAAGAAAAGTCTAACATAATTTTTGGCTAGTGTCTTCTAATCAGTGCGTTACTTAAATAATACAATATTATGGTAATTCCATTAATTTCAAAATATTTGTATACAGAATAATTCTATAAATAAAATAAAATTTACGAAAACAATTTTTTTTATCTTATCATATTTATTTATAAATATTTATAATTATTTAACTTTAATATTAATTCTAACAATTATATAGTAAAGTTTATAATGTAATTGTAATGTAATTTTAATATTATATGTTACATCGATTATAATAGTTAATAGTACAAACACTTTTTCAGACTATAGGCCTCCGAAAGATTGAAGGTTCTGTATACATTTTAAAAATATTGATTATATTATATTTTTTTAAGCAAAGTTATCAATTTATTGACTTTTGACTTTAAAATTATCGATACCGTGTAATAATTCCACATGGAAAGTAACTCCAGACCAAGTGGAATAATTAATTTAAATTGGAAATGGAAATTTCTTAAATATATTCTCATATGAGAGTTATTCCCATTAAACATTTTACGTTTATTAGAAATTTACTTCACTTTTTACAAGTAATTATAATAATTATGCATCACTTGGACTTAACAAAAATATATTTTACTGGACCCATTGTGCTTTAGTGATTGAGTCCATGCTAAGAGATATATTTTATGTTCTTCGGAGAAAACTAAATAAAACATAAGTATCTGAATGTGTCTGTACAATTTGGTCAATGTTAAAGTTTCTGCTTTATTTTTCTTTAATTAATTATGTTAAAAATTTGGTCTAACACACTAGATGTTGGGAATCTGAAGGTGCGAGTACCGTTTTTACCGATCCAACAGTGACCAGTAAAGAGACTAATCAGTTTTCTACAGATATTTCTATCTATGGACAGAAAAATTTCCGATTTTTTCTTGTATAGTCGCGGCCAACATAGTTTGGTTTGACAGCACTGAGGATATTCATCCCAAATGTCGTTGACTATTTTATAAATAGTTATCAAATCAATAAATAGTTATAGTAATTATAATTAAGCATAGTTTAGAAATGGTTAAAAAAAACATTAAGAGAGAATATTGATTATATGAGAAACTTTAGTTAGTTTATGATATAAAATGGTTCTATACAGTTTTTCGAAAGATAAATAATATAAATGATTTCTTTAATTTGAATGCAGATGGATTATATCGTAGAAATGATGAATATATTAGTGCCCAGCCCAGTTTATAAAAATAGCTTTACCATCGGCAAATGATTTAATCACAAATTTTAAAATTATTTTGCCTCAATGATTATGTAATCAAAAATCACAATCACAAGTTTACACATTATATAATAGCAAATCAATCCATTAATCAATTTATTTAAGCATTATTTATTAGATAAGTCCTAGAATAAATTTGAATATTTCGTTTATTTTATAAATTCAAATTATCGATATATTTCCTATACTTTTCTGAAGTATATTACTATTAAAAATCGATACAATAAAATTAAATTTCTAAAAATAAAATTGTATATTATTATAAATAATTATATGTACCTAATTTACCTGCACACTTTTTAATGTTATTTGAAGTTCACAACATAAGCGTCTTTATAAGGCAACATTTATGTAATGAATCACATTTCCTCAATAATAAATATACATAAATAAAAAAGAATCTCAAATAGCAAATAAATAGAAAGTTGAGAAACATTATCGCAATAATAATTTCAAAATATAATCGCAAATTTTTATATTATATTAAATTTATATCATCGAGAACAATGGTGAATCATTGAATTTGAATTTGATTTCGTTGCATTAAGGATTGTGGCCGCCTTCAATTTATTTTTTATATAGAGAAAAAAAAATCCATTTCCGGCCAGTTTTTATTTTTGTCTGCATTATGTTGAATTCACAATGAAAAAAATTACATAAATCAAAGTCAACGCAAATCAAAGTTAAAAATTAACTATATTTCCATTCTCAATGAGATTCACGTAAGTCAACACAAAGTAAAGGAAAAGTTTGCCCAATGTTCCACTTTTTCAATTTGCAATGCTGAAAAATGTCAAAAAAAAATACAGTGTCACTTTTCCTCAGAAAAAGTATCATATTTTCCAAATAAAATTTTATATTCTTTATGGAAAATTAAAAAAAAAGTGAAATGTAGATGGAACTGGAAGAAATGCAATTTGGAATTATATTAGCTGAAGCTGAAGCTGAAGCTGAGATAAAATGTCATTTAAAATAAATTTTCTTTGTTAATTAAAAAAACTATATAATAAATTTACGTTGACTTGTTTCAACTTTGCTTTGTGTTGTGATATTTTCATTGTGATTCCAGGGTTAGTCTTAAAATTTTAGAATTGTAAAAATAAATTTAATAAAATTATAAATAAACAATAAAAAACTAATAAAAAATTTTTTAATATAAATTAGTCAATGAACGATAACGAGATTCTTATCGAAAATAACTGAATAAAAATGCAGAAAATATTAATCTTCAGACCATAGTACCAGACAGAAGACTTAAAATACCAAAAGGGAATATTCATTTCTACTATAATATAATTTTAAAAGTTATGCGAATTCTCATATAAATGTACTACAGAGCTACATATAAATAATATATCTTTCATGATCATGTAGGTCGATTTTAGCGTAGGAAAATAAAAATTCGTACACAGTAAAAATTTAATTTAAAAAAATATATATTAAATGATTAATTAAATTGATCAGATAATGTAAATATGTAGTTTAATTTTAATGATGATTCATTTTGGCAAATGATTGTAAATTTAAAAAATTTCTGAAATAACGATTTATAAAAAATAGTTTTAAAAACTATAGAATATATTGCCATCAAAATGTTTTAAATTTACTTGATAATTTGGCACACTATCATTACGTCATAGATTGTTCATTAGGTTTGCATTTTTAATGACTCAGTAGCTACAATAGTAAAGCTATTTATGAAGAAGAGCAGTTTCAAAACCATACTTCTTATACTTTATGATTATGAAATATAATTAAATAAATTTTTTAAGTAAATATAATTAAAATAACAAACAAAAGATTCTGAAAACTTTTATTTTCTACATTATTAACAAAATTATCGAAAATTATATCATGATATCATGACATTTGAAAATTATGTTGGAAATTTATTATTGCTATAAAAACAAGAATAGAAAACTTGATAACATCCCAATCAGAAATTTGTTATCTTTATGGTAACGATATGAATCTGAATGGAAGGTTATAGACTGATTTTTCGCCCATAACGTTTTTTTACTTCAAATCCATGGCACATAAGCAGTTGTGCAATTACAATGTTATTTTATAAAAGGATTTTGTCTTTTCTGTAACATTTTCGAAACCTTACTTAAATATGTTACCATAATATTTTAATTTTAATCACAAGGTCTGAAATATTACCATAGCAATTACATAATAAAACAAATTAGTATATTAGACAAATTAAATTGCGTATACCTCGCAATAAACTGATATCCAGTAATGTAGTGGACATTGTGACCGCTATACCAGGAAAATAACTGTAATAATTAGACATATTTCGGTCAAACCATAGTAAAATTATATGTAAAATTAACATTTACTAAACATTATCAAAATGATTCCCAACTTGGTCCAGTTACCTCTAGTTTAAGTATATCCCTTTTTGTTGTTATCTGAAATTTGTTATTATGCATTTGTAACAGCAAATTGACACAAGATGAAGACAAAGTTGAAAAAATATTTTTTGGCATTAAAATATTAATGTCATTGTTGGTTTTAGATTACTAAAATGTTTATAACTCTATTTAATATGTGCGCACTGTATAATTGAATTCAGAATTTGTAAAGAGGATTTTTTTTAGAAATTTTGTAAACTTACTTTACCTTGAATCAATCTCGCTCCTATTGATTAGTATATTACAATTGTTCTAAATCATCAAAGTTCGATTACAGTAGACATTTATTTATAAAATATTTATATATTCTAAATTATTCATAGCTTTCGAACCCAAAAATACTAAAAATGAAAATATACATCAAATATTGAAATGTCAGTATTTATCCCGTATATTTTAGATTTATAGTGGTTGATTAGTTAGTTTGCATGCACATATAGGCCCGTTGTATACACCCAATCGATGGCTGATAATTTTTATCCTTGAGCTAATCAACCCATCCCCACCTCCTTAATGAACTTGATCAGGTTAGCAGATTTCTTTTCACTATTATTTAGAAAATAACATTCTAACTTTTGTAAGTGTCTTAATATTCGTTGTTCTAAGTGTCTTATTGTTCGTTGTTGCACTGCAAGGCAATGACATATGAGTTATTCCAGAGATTCTTCTTCCTCTTCACAATATCTGCATGTCGAGACCGTAGACAGTCCCAACAGTACAGTATGTTTTCGTAGGAGTATTTGTCCCGAGACAATACACTTATATAATCTGGATGATGCTATATTCATTGATAATATGACTCTCATTTTCTTAGCGCCCGAAGTGCTTCAGTATAGTATAGTGCTAAAGCAACCGTTCATCTAAGTGTATTCGTTTGTATAGCCCATTTGCCGAAAAGAAATTTGGTGTTTGCCAAAGGATAACCCATTAAGTAAGATTTGAAGAAGTTGTCAATAGTTTCAAAATAATTTCTGATATCCCTCGATCGAACTATATGTATATTAACTTTACAATCTCCTTTATTGCAGGTTAACTGTCTGACCATATATGTCTGTTAATTAACCCTACTTCTGTTAAATTTAAGTTAATCCTACTTTACATCAATATAAGAAGACTAACAGCATACAAGAAATATTTAGCTAATGTTCAGAAAACTATACATCTCTAATATCGAGAATAATTATCTATATAATAACCACAATTACAAAAATCAAGAACTAAGAAATTTGAATAATTATAACAAATTATCGAATAATTTTTTATTTTATCAATTCAACTCAATTTAAAAACATATAATAATTAAGTAATTTGAATAATTTTTAAATAAATAAATATTTATTTAATTTAATTAAACCAATTTTTTGTAAAAAAATGTTTACAGTGATTCAAAGAATTTTCATATTTTCTTTAAATTACCTACATAATAATTTATATTTAAATAATAAAAAATTATATGTAACTACGGCCTGCAAATAATTGAATTATCAATGATACCACTGAGACTATAATTTTTTTATTTTTATGCAATTGCAGTTTTTCAAAATAAAAAAATGGGAACTAAAAATTAAAATATCGTCTGGTTGGCGCTTACACGGAATTATTCCATTACCATAGTGGAACGTATCATATTTCCTTATTGCCAGAGTTTTTTTTCTTTTAATTCAAAACAGAAATGAAGAAAATTTAATTTAATTTTGTTTAAATAAAATATATTATATTATAATTTCTGGTAAATTGAATTTGAAACTTTAATGATTTTTTAGAAACAATACTGAAAATTATAATCTTTAGACCCCCAATAAATTTGAAAATATTCAGTTACCCAATAAACGTTCTATTATTACCCAATAAATATTTTGAATCATAAATATAATCAAGAACAATTTCATAAAATTAATGTCAAATTCAATCTATTACACACAAACATAAAGTGTAATTGATAAGATTTAATAATCACATAATCAATCTGTGAAATAAAATTTGTGAGATAAACAAAATGATACGCACAAATTGATAACAGAAAAAAGAACGCTAACATTAAGTTAAAATTTTAAATGTATTTGAAAAATTAAATTCACTTTTAGGCTTTTAGATAGTGTGTAAATAATATAGTGGGCGAAAATATATGATAATGTCTCACATACACATACAATAACATGGAACACATTCCCTTAAAAAACTAATATATTTTTCGGGCAAATATCTAATAAAAGGAAAATAGTAATTACACTTTTATGAAAATTTTTTTACTCTTTTAGTAGAAATATCCTCGCATGAGTTTCACAGTTTCCCATCAGCGTTTTTTAACCATATATCACTATGGTGTTGGTGTTATTATATACCAATAGATTCAAAAAATATTTTTATTTGTATTAAGGAGTCAAAAAATCATCGAATAATTGTACATTACACGTGGACCATGCTCTTACTTTATAAAATTATGCTATTAACAATGTTTTTATTACAAAACACTACAACGCGACCATTCTAACAATAACTTTTGTGGCTCAATTGTTGAAGAGAATTCAAACCGACTGGGCCACTTAAAATTAACTTTTAAAAAAAAATATGTGGTTATCTCAATGGTACCATTTAACCTTTTATTTGAAAATGTAATACCGATTGAACCGAAAGGGTTAAAAAAGGCTGAGGCAGTACACAAAAACCATTTAGATCACCAAAATAAAATACAATTAAAAAGTCCAAGAATTATTCTAGTCGGTCCAGTTTATTCCCAAAATCTCTGTCACACACAAAGTAAAATCTAAGTCGTGCCCAGTGGAAATTATTCAAGTTGTCTTTTTTAACAACATTTTCAATGCACTTCAAAAATGAAACTGGAGTGAATATGAATGGACATTTTATTATTTTGTATGAAATTTACCAAAACGTTTTTAGACGAAATCTACAAGATTCTAAAAACTTTTTTGTATAGATCTGTAAACAAATTCCCAATTTCTAAATTGCCAGAAAAAGGTAGCTCGTAATAAGTAAGATACTATTATACTTTTATGTCAATTGTTACACCATGTGCGCCTTAAAGTATGCAATATTTTGTTAAATTAGGTATTTAATGGATTTAAAACAATATTACCTCCACCTGTTTGTGTAAATGTAATTGTAATGTAAAATTAAGCTGTCCAATTTCAATAGTACTCGATTGAAGAATACAACATTGATTTATACTCTTCTGTAATAAATTTTACTATTTGTTCTTATTTTTTAAGATCCTTAAAAAAATATTATATATTTTTTGGTTCACTTCAAACTTTGATCGAATTTCAGATAGAAATATAGAACTTTATATACAAAATTGTGAGAAATTTTTAAATCATTAATATACGTACGCATTCCAGTGTAGTGAAAATGAAAGCCACCCCATTAGGTTTTTTCCTTTGTTTACATAGCTCAGACAGCAAACATTTTTATTAATGAATTTATTGTCCACCATTTTCATTTTACTGCAATTCTATTTTCCCATATTTAAAAAAAATATTTTAACTATTTGCCCACAACACTAATAAATTAAACCAAATTTCTCTCGTTTCTCTGTACGTATTTTATTATTATTATTCCTTTACTGTTATAATTTTATATTTAATTCATCATGTATTTAATCACAAATGCATATAAAAAAAATGTCTTAACGTATTTGAACTTTCAGGGGCGGCACATTATCACTGTCGCTGATATCTTAGATTGAAAACTTTCCTGTGTATTTTATACACTGTTCTTTTTTATATAGATTAAACGAAATGAGGGAACGAATTACATGAAAATATTTATACATATAAATTGAATATATACGAATTTTTTTATTCAAAATTTTCACCGGTATTTGTGCGGTATATAAAGTTAAACAAGACCAGTTAAGCGACGTAGTCTGTTCAGAATCATTAAAAGGTTCAGCTTGTTAAAAAAAAATTTAAATCAGGTAAGAAGGATTCTTCAAGAAAAATCTAAAAAAAAAAAAAGAAAAATAAATAAAAGTGAATAATAAAATTAAAATTTGGTGGAAATAAAAATATATTAAATTAATTTAATTAAAAGAATTTGAGTGAGTGGTTAAATAAAATTTAATTATTTATTATGCAATTTACCAAAGAACTGTTCAAATTCAAATTTATATAGTGCAGAAATATTTTTTTTTATTTATAAAAATTAGAATAAATAATTTAATTACATAATTATTAGTAGGAGTAATTGATATTTAAAGGTCAAAAAAAAAAATATTGGATAATTTCAATTAATTTCAAGCTTGATTGAAAATTTAATTATGTTCTATTTATTTTGCATTAAAAATAAATCAAAAACGAAACAATACAAAATAAATTACCGGCAATTTTGGCACGCATTTTAAATTTAATAGATTGAAAAATTGTCAGAGACAACGCCTTTTTTGGCTTCATTACATACGAAATTTAATATTCTAAAGGGTAAAATTTTTGTTTTTGTGGGTTTGTGACGGAATAGAGGGAAGGGCCTTACATGAGCTTTGATGCATCTTTTCTGATAATTTGCATAACCGTGACGAAAAAAAAATTGCTTTGTGTAATTTGACTTTAACCGGTTTCCGTTCGAACAATTTCTTTAATTGGATATTTTCAAATTAATTCATTTTTTCATTTAAAAATTGATTGTTGTTTCTGATGCACTTTTTTTGCATAAGAAAAAATAATGATTTCCATAAAATTATTGAAATTTTAAACTGAATTTGAGAATTCATGGAAATGACCAAGAATTTTTGTGTGGGTCGTAATTTTTTATATAAAAGCGCATGAAATTTGGGGTAAAGAACAAATTCTTTTTGCAAACCATTTTGGTAAAAATCAAAGTCACAAAATTGGAAACATTTAATTGAATCTATCAAAATAATAAATTCAAATTTTTAGAATTAATACTTTCTCTTACAAATTGTTGTTTAATGTCCTGAATTATTAATTTTTTGAAAAATTTAGGTAAATAAAGGTTAAAAGTCTCATCAACTTGCAATTTGCGTTATATCTATTTTATATATAATCTGACCCTTTGTGAAACGAAAATTTATTCTTACTTGGCTGATTTAATTTTAACTGCAAAGGTTATTTGTTAAAAGTCTCTCAACTATATTCAAATCAATTTAAACATGTAAAGGACACTTTATACTATTTTAGAACAAATAACATGTTATAAGAGAGTGATATTATTTAAAACCATAATCAAATAATTTCTTAATACTTTCGCCCATATTTTGCCCATACTCTATAACTCCAAATTTCTTCAGATTCCAATTTAAATGCAATTCGTTTACCTTAATTAACATGGTTTCTAATTTAAATGTCAGTCATAAAAACTAAAATATTTTGATAGAAATCTAAAAATTTTGGGGGAATAAAATCACTCAAAATATTTAAAATATCAATTTTACGAATATATATTTCAGTTTGCAACCATTTTAATATATTCAAATTTCCATTTTATTTTAATCGTGAACATGCAAACTTCAAATTAATAAAATATTTTAGTTTTCTCTAACCAGCAGGACATTTTTATTGATTATCTTTTATGATATAGCTAACTTAATCAAAATGAAAAATACTTTACAATAACAAAAAATAAAGGACTTAAATGGTCACACATTATAATAAAAATGAAAAATCTAATATCCTTGACCTTAAAAATCTAGAAATAAAAATAATAATAATAATAATATTGATTAATCAAATCAAATTATTATAAATAAAATTTTATTAATTTTATCATATTTTTGAATAATAGGAGCAATATATATAAAATATGGCCGATGCACCAGCCGAAGCACCAGCACCAGCAGAAGGTGAAGCACCACCACCAGCTGATGGTGAAGCAGCACCACCAGCTGATGGTGAAGCACCACCACCAGCTGAAATAGTACCATGGGAATCAGTTCCACATACATATACATTATTCTATTTTAATGTTAAAGCTCTAGCTGAACCTTTACGCTACCTATTCGCATATGGTGGTATTGAATACGAAGATGTCCGAGTGACACGAGATGAATGGCCTGCATTGAAACCAAGTAAGTATTTATAAATTTCAAAGGTTTTTAATTACAAAACAGATTCGATTGATAAATTAGGAATTACCCCAAAATCATATAGAAAATATAATTCTAATTCGGGAATCGAACTATGCCGATATTTTTAACTATATATAATCAAATTAAATCAATAAAATATTATAGTGTTGGATCAATCTGAGAGGTCATGGCCAAAATATTTGAAAAATTTGGCACTGATTGGCAAAAAATATTAGGTGTACAATAAAAATTTAGTTTTTATGTTTCCGAGGAATTTATTTGTAATTCAATTAAATTTCAATTAAATTAGTTTTAAATTATTTAAATTTAGGTTAATGATTCGTCGTTTGATTTGAGAAATTGTTTATTTATAATTTTAAAATGGATGGAATTACAATTTGAGTTATTTTAGTGCAGAATTTTTTATTGGATTATGTAATTACCAAAATTTATATAGAACATTAATGAAATTCCATTGGCTATTTTTGAAAAATCTTTATAGATAATTTAAATTTAGATAAGACTGAAAAATCTAGGACTTACAGACAAGAGAATTGATATGAAATTATTTTTAAATAATAAATCGATATAAATATTTTACGTTTACTAATATGACGTGCTGTTTTTAAACCTTTACTTCTGAGTAAAATTATACTTGAATTTTTTTTAAGAAATAATTATAAACTTTCATTTCAAAATTTTGACCTTTGACTTTATGATAAATTAGGGTTAATAACACTATAATTTATTAAAAATTAGTATATTATTTGAAAGTCGATTTAAAACGTTTTTGGTTCAAGTTGAACAATTTTACTTCTACGAATTTGATTTGGGTTCATTTATAGTCCACTCTTAACCATTTCGATTTCGTATTGGGTTAATGAATAAGAAAGGTCACTAAAACTGAATAAGAAAAAAATGCTTACAGCTGTAATACAGAAATTCATTAATTATTAACGGATATGACCTTATTGGGAAAGGTAGACTTACTCTGAACTATTCTTAACTGCTATTCTGAACTGTAAGAAAAATGTTTTCTGAACTTAAGTTGTGAATTACAAAATTTTACTTATTATAAAGGCACTACTATTTGTAATTTGTAGCGCAGAACCGTAAAAAACCCTCACTTTCGTAATGCGGTACGGTATGGGCTGTATAATTTGATTATTTTAAATAGTGTTAATTTGTTGATTTTTTAATTATAAAAGTTTAATTTGAAGATATGATTTAGTTGGAATTTAATATGAAAAATGTTTTATCTGATCATTTTGCTGCTGATGATTTTCCTAATAATCTTTTAGTCTATACAAATACATTTTACTAGAATTAGAATGTATATAATTTATGCTATTATCACTTCGAATTCTGTAATTTAAAATTATTTTCATACGACCAATTATATTTATTCAATTTTTTTTTTCTTCATTATATTAGCAATGCCAATGGGACAAATGCCTGTATTAGAAGTTGATGGTAAACGTGTACATCAAAGTATTTCAATGGCAAGATTTTTAGCTAGAACAGTTGGTTTAGCTGGTTCAAATGCATGGGAAGATTTACAAATTGATATTGTTGTTGATACAATTAATGATTTCCGTTTAAGTACTGAACAATGTTAGCATGATAAATGTTGTTTGTCATTAATATTGGATTTTTTTATGTAAATTTAGAAATTGCAGTCGTATCATATGAACCAGAAGATGAAATCAAGGAAAAAAAAATGATTACACTAACAAATGAAGTCATTCCATTCTATTTGGAAAAATTGGAACAAACTGTTAAAGATAATGATAATCATTTGGTACTAAATAGGGTAAATAATAAAATTATAAAATATTATATGAAGTGTCTCTAAAGAACTAAAACAAAATTTTAAATATTCTAGATAACATGGGCTGATGTCTATTTTGCTGGTATCTTGGATTATATGAATTATATGGTTAAACATGATTTACTTGAAAATTATCCAGCATTAAGAGGACTTGTTGATTCAATTCATGCTATTGAACCAATTAAAGCATGGGTAGAAAAACGACCACAAACTGAAGTTTAATTATACATACATATCTTCAATAACATCATTATTATTGCACTGAATAAAATCAAGAATAAGGAAATAAAACATAATATTTTTTTTAATTAAATATTTTTCCTTAATTTTAATTTAATATATTTTTATTTGAAATGTAACTTTTTAACAAAATTTTGTTTATTCTTTTATTGTTATTATGTAATTAATTATTGCAAAAATTATTGATTGTAAAACATTATATTATTTGAGCCGATGTTACGGGGAAATGAAAAAAATAATAATTTATTATCTTAAAGTTTACAACAACAACAAAAAAGATTAAAAATTTAATTTTTTTATTATTTTAGTATTTTTATTTAGTTTTTTATTTCACAAAGAAGTCAAGAATTTCACCATAAAAATGAAAAGAAAAACTTTATTAATAAAATTAATATCACAAAAAAAATATTATCACATTTTGGAGCACATTTTATCGTAATTACACAATTTAATTACATTATTAATTTGATCAATTTAATACGTCATGTTAATTCATATATAAATAATAATAAAAAAAAGGAAAACGATATGAAAATATAAAAAAAAATATGGAAAAATCTATTTAATGTTCAGTTAATTTACGAATTTTCTAGGTACAAAATATCTTTGTTTCACTGTTCTCATTATTTTATATATTGCATAGCTTCAGGCGAACGGGGGTCTTCTATAGTCGCATTTCGACTACATTTATAGCATTTTCCTACAATGAAATATTCAATATTTCGTTGTAGTTGTAGGTAGGATATTTAATTGTAATAATTATTCGAAACTATTTCGCATTATATTATTTTTATTTCGTATTTATATTGTTGTACACTAAAAAATTCTGTAAAATTAAGAATTAAACCTTTCCAATAAATTAAATATTTTAAAAGCAAAAAAAAAGAGATATAATTATTACCTACTGCAAATGTAGACATGCTACTTTGATACACCATAATATAACCACTTTCATTTTACGTAGGGGTTCTTGATTTTTCATTATTTCTATCTGCAAATAAATTAATTTCTATTCATTTTAATATTAGTATTATTTAAATCGGTGAAGTTTATAAATGTTGAAGGTCTTTTCAAAAGCATTACAATTTTTTTTAAAAGAATATTAACTTTATCGAAAATAAATTCAACAAATTAAACGAAATTTCAAAAATTGATATTATTCTTAATAAATAAAACAAAAAATGTGAGTTTTCATTTTTAAGTAAATTTTTTATACCTAAATTATTTACATATTCAAATAATATAAAATATAAATATTTTTCCCTTAAGATGATATAAATGCAAACAAAATTTTATTTATAAATAATTTATAATATATTTTTATGAATTTGTCCATTTCGGTTTACGCTTTTCGATAAAACTTTGTACACCTTCTTTACCATCATCAGTTGATAAATTTTCAATCATAACATTTTCGGCTGCTTCATATGCATCTCGAATATTCATACCCAATTGTTTATAATAAAATTCTTTTCCCAATTTAATAACAGCACGACTTTTTCTTGTAATTGAACAACAAATTTCATTTACTTTTTCGTCCAATTTATCTGACGGAACAACACAACTGACCAAACCTACAAAATATATAAAAATAATTTTAAATAAAAATATTAATTTAAAATTATTTGACCTCCTATATAAGCTTCATTAGCATTTATTGGTAATCCTGAAAAAAGCATATACGAAGATTTCATACGTGGCATAACACGACTAACAGCAACTCCTGGAGTCGAACAAAATATACCAACTTCAGCCCTAGAATTAAATTTCTTGAATTTAATTTCAATATATTAACTATAATTATATATATGTTACCCTGGAAGACTAAATGATGATTTATCGCTGCAAACTAATATATCACATGAAGCAACTAATTGACAGCCAGCAGCTGTTGCTAATCCATCAACTTTAGCAATAACTGGTACTGGTGATTTATGTATTGTCATAATAATTTCACTTAATTTTCCAAAAATTTCTTTCTGATTTTTTTTGTCCAAATTACTGTCATCCTTAGGGGCAAATTCTTTGAGATTATGTCCAGCCGAAAAGACTTTTCCAGGTATTGCAGATAAAATAATTACACGTAAATTTTCATCATTACAATTTTTGGTTAATTCATTGTGTAGTTCATTCAACATATTCACAGAAAGGGAATTCCTTCAATTTTTCAATTAAAAAAAAAAATTAAATCAGTTAATCAATGAACAATCTGTCAAGTAATTATTATCACAGTTTCTACAAAATTCTCATTAAATAATTGATTTTATTTAATAAAAAAAATAAATAAAAAAAGAATAAATAAATTTGTACATTTGCTTACCTTGTTTTTGGATCATTCAAGATTATTTCTCGGATACCATTTTGTTCAGTGATTTTTGTTAACAGACCATGGCAGATAGAAGTGGTATGTAAATTGTTTGTACATTTTATCAAATTCTGAAATAATAAATTAAATCATTATTAAACAAATAATTAAAGCAAATCTGAAATCTCATAATTACGTGATTAATAAATGTGATCAAATTTCGATACATTTTCTTATCTCGTTTATTGTGTTGTCGGCACGGCAAACAAAAACATATGTTGAATGTTATGTACGTTCAGTGTTGTTGTTATTTTGACAATTAGCAAAAAGCTAATAAAAACTTGTTGATTATAAAAACTGCATTATCAGAGCAAAAGCTTTTCACTCAACATTTATTTTAATTTAAAGTCATTCGTTCATTGTTCATTTGTTCGTTCGTTATTTCGTTGTCAATTTTTTCCCGCCACAAGTTAATATCAATTTCAAAAAATAATAAGAGAAAATAATAAATGTAAGTCAATATTGAAGTAAAAAATATATTTAATAACAAATCCCGTTCTTCCCCACCACCTTAAAAAAATAAATTTAAATAAACAATTGAATTAATCTCATGAATTCTTCCATTTCGGATCTCGTTTTTCAATGAAACTTTTGACACCTTCCTTGCCATCATTTATTGACAAATTTTTCACCATAACATTTTCAGCTTCTTTATAAGCATCTCGAATATTCATTCCAATTTGTTTATAATAAAATTCTTTGCCCAATTTAATAACAGCACGACTTTTCCTTAAAATTGAACAACATATTTCATTAACTTCATCATCTAATTTATCTGTTGGTGCAATACAACTAACTAAACCTAAAAATTCGAAAATTTCTTAAAAAACAAATAAGAAATCTGTAAAAATAAAAAATATCAATTTCCATACCAGCAATATTAGCTTCTGTAGCTGACATTGGTAGACCAGAAATTAATAAATGAGCTGATTTCATTCTAGTCATAACTCTAGTTATAGCTACTGCTGGTGTTGATGCAAAAAGACCAAAATCAGTTCTAAAATTAAAAATAATAAAAATTGAAAATATTTTTGATATAAGAAAAATAATGGCTTGCCATATTTACGCAGCTAATGAAAACGTTGTCCGTTCACTGCAAACTAAAATATCACATGAAGCTACTAATTGACATCCAGCTCCAATTGCTTGACCATCTACTTTTGCTATAACTGGTATTGGTGCTTCACGTATTGTCATAATAATTTCAGTTAATTTGGCAAATAACTTTTTATGATATTCAGAACCTTTTTCTTCAGTCAATTCTTTTAAATCATGTCCAGCCGAAAAAATTATATTATTTGTTGGTTCTATGGAATTTTCCGATTCATCTTTTGATGAAAAAATTACATTGGGTTCTGATAAAAGTGACTTAGCTAAATCGGTTTCTGTTGATTTTTGTTCTGCACATTTAGATTCTATAGATTTTGTTTCTATGGATGGTTTATTAAATTTTGAATTTGCTAAATTTATTGAATCATCTTGATCTATTTCTGGTAAATTTGTTTCTGCCGATAGTATAATAACTCGTAGTGTACTATCATTTAGATTCTTTGTAATTGCTTGATGCAATTCTGTCATCATATCAAATGATAGAGCATTTCTAAAAATATCATTATGAACCCTAAATTTTCAAAATATATAACTAGAAATATTAACCTTCTTTTTGGATCATTTAATTTTATTTCTCGGATACCATTCTGTTCACAGATTTTTATTAAATCCAAACTAACAACTGATGATGTGTGAAAAGTTTTCACAGACTTCGAGAAGTTCTGAAAAATAAATTTTATTTTAACAATTCCACAATAATTAAATAACTTACATTCATAAATAATTTAAATAATTGTCGATTCATTGTTTCAGCAAATAAATGCAATTATTAGAATTGTCATTCTACAAAAATAAAAATATTTCTTTAATTGTAATGTAATATTACCTATCCAAATCAGCTGACTGTTGACTTTTCATAACCTAAAATTTAAAAAAACGAAACTGCATTATCATTTTTGTATTGAAATATTTACATGACATTTGCAAAACTTCACCGTCATGAAATATTTCTCATATTTTTGAAAGTTTCATATTGAAATATTTAAAAAAAACATAAATAAACATTTTAATGGGTTTGTAAGTCACTTTTATTTATTTATAAACATAAATGGCACATTGACTTTTAAATATAATAATTTCACAAAAACAAGCTTCCAATTTTAGAAAATACATTAATAAATAAAATTATTATCGAATTTTTTTATTGGTAAAATAATTCTAACTTTCCATTTATAGAAAATTTGCAATTTGATTTTGTCTGGGTTGGGTGACTGGTCAGTTTTAGAGTTCAGAAATTAACCGGCTCATCATATTATTCGCCTACGTATCGTGTTTGACATCATTTAACTTAATTTAGTATATAAATCTATAAATTATATATAAATTAAGTGATGCTATATGACAAAATTAGAAATTTAACTAAATTTTTATTGAAAACTCATAAATAATTTGCAAAAAAAATTATTGGGTTTATTCGTTTTTTTTTATGTTCAACTTTCATTCGTTTTTAAAAGTCAATGTGAAAGTAAAGAAGAAAATAACGGATATAATTTTAAATAAAAATTTATTGCAATATAAATTAAAATATTTAATATAAATATAATTAATTAAATTAAGAATTTTCTTTATATTTTCCAAAAAGCACTATTATTTATTGTCCTATTCCTGGTTATAAGAATTTTAATAGTCATAATTACTTGTCTCACTTTGAAATGCTCGAAGCTGTGAAATACTCCATGGTTATTAATATTGGTACTAATTAGATTGTGCTCTGAGTTTCCTTCTTACAAGAGGTCCAAACTTATTGAATGGGTCCATAAATCCGCACTTAATTTAATACTTTTATTGTATTTCTCCTTAAATATTGAAAATTTTGTTTTCTAAATTTACAACTCAATTTTTTTTATATCCTCAGAAAGAAAATTTAATACTGTAAGTTTTTCAATGAACTTTTCATTTAAGAATTTTCATTATTTGTTTATTATAATGTTTAGTCTAGACTTCTTGATTGAATTTCTTATAGTAAAGCAAAAATGTTTACACGAAATTGTATCTAAGCAACATTATGGAAACCATGAAAATAAAACGGCAAGTTAATTGTTGCCATGAAGTTTTTATTATAAATAAATTTAATTTTACTCTTTAAATACATTTTTACTTCCCAGTTTAAAAATTTGATGAAATTTTGTCAATAATAAAATTTGCATTTCTTTCAAAATATCTTTTCATATTTAAATTTTGAATATTAAAGATTTAATCTTCTTTTTTTTCATAATTTCAAAATTAAATTGATGATTAAATATAAAAAAAAAGATGACTATAATTTTGAAATATTCCTTAAAATCAATTTCTTGTTTCAATTTCAATTTATTTCGATTTTGAGAAACCTTTAATTGAATTCCGAACTATAAATTCATTTTTAATCAAGAAATTTTGTTTACTTTATAATTAAATCAAGATGTATTAATACCGTCAACCTTATTACTATCATCCAGTTTTCAGTTGAATATTAAAAATACTCTAAAATCGTAAATCGTTATCTATCTTGTTCACAGTTCACACATTAGTGCTAAGATTTTTATCTATTCCACAAATTTAAAAACCTAAAAACTATGAATTGTAAAACCCATGCAGCGCAGTTAAATATTTAATTATAAACATAATAAAAATATAAAATTATGTAAACTGAAGAACTGAGGAAGGGAGAATGGAAGTGATGAATATTAAATAAAATTACTTTAATTTTAAAATTATTGCCTTTAGGAGCTTAGCAAATATTTTAACTCTTTTCAGTTTTTATATACAATAACACGAATTTTATTTTAGTGGGAGTTAGTTATTTTGTGAATTATTATATTTTACCTTGCTCATTTCTCACAATTTTAGTAATATATAAATTTATTAGGGTAGATGGAGGTAAAATAAGGAAACACCTTAACTAAAATACCTTATATTTTGATGCCACATATGAATAGAATGTTGAACCTCAATTTATTGACTTGATAAAGAGATGAATTATATATGGTCCATATATTTCGATACTTAAAAGTTTAAAACTCAGCAATCAAGTTGAAAACTCCGAATCCGAAGTCTAGTCTCTAGTCTACTATATATGAAATTCTATTATTTAAATAATGACATAGTTATGTGGCGTGGAGGAGGGGTCCAAAGATCATTATTATATATGTTAAATCATTTTTACTTTGTGTACGTCTATTCTTGATAGAATAAAAATGCAATATATTAATATGAAATTGACAAAATGTGAAGAGAGCGGAGTCGTATTTTTTTGATTGATTGATTCTAGTAGGTGAACCATTAACGTTTTTGTACTTAAGCCAGAATTAGGCCCATTGTATCCTTCAAAGGCTTCATGTAGTTCGCTCAGTCAACCACCCTTCATGCCGTGAACTCTTTCCAACGAAACAGAGAATTGGTTTTCAACCAAAAACACCTGCTTCATACAGGTCGTTCGTGTAGTAGGAATCAAAATATCTGACAGGCCCAGTGTCATGTTCAAATGTCTCATCTCTGCGTTCGTCGTGTACTGATAAGGTTGATAAGGAACGCGGTCACTAGATTCTCCCGGTTTTTTTTAAAAAAAAAACATTTAAAATACCTGTGACATCATTTAATTTATTATGGATGGGGTTTGCCAACCATCCTTTACAACATTTATTTCAAATTTCCCCCAACATACCTTAATATTTATATTATACTCAAACTCAACTAGAAAAATTTTTTATTTTGTATATAATCATGAAAAATATATTTTGTTTCATACTTATCATTATTATTATTATTATTTCTTATGATGTTGTCATACCGGCCGACAGGTAAATCGCACTCCCCATGAATTTTATCGCGTTTTAAATGTAAAAAAACCATAGAACGCGCGTGTTTATAGTCGGTCAACAACAAAAATTTGAAGAAAAAAAAAATTATATTTTTCATATTATTTTAGTAGCTTTTGGTTTTAAAGGCACTGTGACCGTCATACAAAGTGCACGGTTAAAATTATAACAAAAAAAAAACACAAAAATTTTTATTTTTTCTTTATTTATTTGATTTATGTTTTTATTTCTATTTTTACAAAAATTATTATAACATTTTTTTTCGGTTTCGAAACAACAAAAATTTGCTAAATTCGAAAAGTCCTTTTTGAAGGTTAAAACAAAAAAAAATTATATTATAATTTTTAAAGGATTTGCATAAAAAAATTCTTGGAAAATTACAAAAAAATTACTTTATTTAATTAACTTGTTGTGTACTTAATTATGTTAATTAAAATTATTATCTATTATAATAATTAGTGTTTGTTTCTAGAAAATTTCTCATTTTTAAAAAAAAAAAAAATTGTGTTTTAATAATAAAGTTTATAATTTGTATCTAAACTTGTAAAATTAAATTAAATTTACATAGAAAATGTTAAATTTACTAACATAAAATTATGGCGCAACTACTTACAATTCATCAAAAATTATTCATTATAAATGGTGAATATTTGTGGTGAAATTATTTAATGGGTGGAATGAATTGTGAATAATTATTTCCCTTAATTTGTCTATTTATATATCCCTTTTAATTTTATTATGAGTTGAAGGACATTTTTGTCCTTAATTTTTATTCTCTTGTGTGTTTCTATAATCGATAATTTTTTAGTATATTATGATTTACATACTTACGTATAAAGGATATTTGGGGAAAGCTTTAAAATATACCTAAGGACATTACGAAAGGCATGGTGGTAATTCTCGTTATATATTTCATAATAATTATTAGTTAACAGGCTAATATTTCTATAGAAAATATTATTCATAGGTTTTTCATATAATATTTATTTAAAAATAAGATTTTGTAACCGGTTTTTCGTATAAATTTTCATTTGTAACTTTTTAAAAGACTACGTTTCATTTTTATGTAATCGATTTTGTTTTTTTTTTTATTTTTGCATTTATTTTAATCTTATACAATTAATTTTAAATCTTTATGTTTACCTTCAATTTATGCAATTACTTGACAGATAATTTAATTAATTAAATCACAACACGTTACAATAAAAGTTGTTTTGTTTTTGTAAGTTATTTAAAAAAAATATTATAAAAAAAATGATTTTATAAAAGTGAGAAACTTTTAAATTTATTGTCATGAATGACATCATTATGAGAGAAGTATTTTTTTTTTTTTAAACTTTTGTGAAAATATCCAAAATTATTGATAAATTCAGTAATGAATTCGGAGA
Organism: Rhamphomyia laevipes; assembly: GCA_963920725.1. NCBI lineage: Eukaryota > Metazoa > Arthropoda > Insecta > Diptera > Empididae > Rhamphomyia > Rhamphomyia laevipes. Next base: position 7,999,278 of record OY987259.1, read on the forward strand.
ATTAAAATTTTAATAATAGAATTTAGTTTCTAAATGTGATGAGGATTTTAGTTGTGCAGAATTTTTTTTTTTTCATTTAATTCCCTTGAGACTTGTCAAAGTTTCTGCTTTTATATAAAAAAATTGTAAGATTAGATTGACTTTTTAATTTAAAAGCTTACAAAGTATACTAAGAATTCGGGTCTGTAGTTTATGGAATCCAAAATGTTAGAAAATTAAATGTCTAGTCAGTTTTCGAATAATGTTTTTATCAGATTTCTAACAACAACAGAAATAGACTGGTAATGTAAAACCTTAAAACCCGATTTCACAGCAAGAGCTTAAGCCTTTACTGGAGCTTAAACTTCGGGTTAACTTATTCTTTGGTTTCTCAGTGTAAGCTTAAAGATAAGCATTCCTTAAAGTGAGGTTTAATTTAAACAGTCGAGCTTAACCTTCAGTTTTGATATTATTATTATTAATTTATATAGTAACATTTAAATGTTATTATTATTAGTAATCACAATAATTCACATTTTTTGATTTAACTAAACTTTCAGGGAAAATTTTGATTGAGAAACCAAGTGAATTTAAGTTGCATATTACAGGCTGAAACTATACAATCAGTTCAGTTAAGCTTGTCCTTAATCTTATACTGTGAAATCGACCAAAAAACATTGCATAAAAATGGAATTCTCATAAATTTCATGAAAATATTTAATTCAAAAATATGTAATGACTATAAAAAATGATTTCGATCATTTTAAAAGCTCATCTTAAAAAATAATATTTTATTAAGAAACTCTGGTATTTCCTGTTTAATTAATTTTATACAAAGCTAATAATTTGTGATTTTTGGAATTTTTTTTTAAAAAAACTGGATTTTTGCTATAAAAAAAATATAAATTATATACTTAATAAGTTTTTAACGAAAATAGTTTTGTAAATAAACAAAAATTTAAAAATAGAATTTGAAAATTTATAAAATTTTATATATTTTCGTTGAGTAACTTTTAACGAACTTTATTACATATTAGAGCTATACAATTTACAACAAAGAATTATCAATTTCTATCCCATAGTCTACTAATTTCATACCCTGTTTTGTAAATTTCAATAATTTCAATAAATTTCATAAAGTTATTTTTCGAAAATCTAAATCTAAATCACGACATCCAGGAAATCGTAGTTTAGTAAATTTTAGTGATAAGAAAATCGATTAAACAAAATTTTCATCAAATTCAATGACCTCAATCCTCAATTAATTCATAATTAAGCTTATTACGAAGTCTGTTTTCTATACAATAAATAATTTAAAAACTCATTAATGCCCTTTAAAAAAACAACAAAACTATTACTCACTTCCTACTCCTCAGTTTAATATACCCAACATGTTTAGCGGAAACGCGTAATAATATAGCATTAGACCTAAGTTTAAGAAATCTGATCTGAATTAATATTTTACAACAAAACTGAAAAACCACAAAAAATAATTTAAAACTCTGTAATATAACCACAAAAATGCCATTTTTGTATATATAAAATAAATTTAAAATTTTCACCCATGATAAAACTAACCTTTCTCAAAATGAATTTTATTTAACCTCAACATTTTAATTAATTAAAAATATATATAATAATTTATGAAATTCCTTAAATTTATTATAATTTTTAATTTATTTTCCTTATCGGATTATTTAATTCCATATAAAATAAAATTATTTTATAGAATTGCGAAAAAAAATAAATAATTATTTATGGTCAAATTGAAATGATAGTAAAAGTTGATCAAATTCTAAAATCAACATAAAAACTAAAAAGATATGTCACAATAATACATAATAATAAAATTGAATATATTAAATTACATAAATAATGAATTCTCAATGCTGTTGAGTGCAAATTATCAAATTACAATTTTATGAATTAGTTTTTTTTGTATATATATATAATTCGTAGAAGTGTAAAAAGTAAATGAAAATTCTATTTTTATATAAATTTTTTATCTTTTATAAAATTATTATCAAAATAAACAGATAAAAATTGTTGTATTTTAGATAAAAATAATAAATTGGAATAAATTCATTTATAATTGTTTACTGTGGAAAAGTTTTAAGTAAATTTTAATTATTATAAAATTACAATTTTATAATCGTGTGTAAGCCGCTCCTTTAGTTACGACATTATTTAATACTAGATCCTTCCTAATATTCCTTCCTAGGTATCACTATTCGTATTCAAACTCATTCAAATCCATTTTTTATTTTGTCGAACAGTTAGTTCTTATATTGCCATATCTTGGTATCCAATCTGTCCTATTTTTGTCCATAAATTGTCGTTTATTCTTGTTACGTGTCTTGTCCAGTTTGATTTCTTTATTCTATGTTACAATATGGAATAATTTAGTTATATTTCTTATTCTTTGTCTTCTTGACATCTTTAGCTCTGCTCTTAGCTGTCAGACTTTTTGCTGCCAAAATTGAAGTTAACCAGATGTAACTCTCTTGCATCAAAAACATATTTTCTTAATTCGTTTGAAAATATCTAACTCTAAGGTGTGCAAAACTGTTTCTATCCATTGAAAACAGTTTTCTACATAATCGTCTACATAATCGTCTACATAATCTAGCATTTCACAAAAAATTCATATTTGGAAGTATTTGTCATTAGTATCATTTTGAATGTATTCAGTTTTAGGCCTATATAAATTCTGGACATTCTCAATTCAATTGGTTTATAATATCAAAGATTTCATTACAAATTTTCATATATTAATATAAGTTAAAAACCTCTGTATTTTCTGCAGTTATAATCAAAATATGCCAATTTAGTTATTCTCGGTTAACTGCTGGTTTTTTAGCATTAATAATTCCCAAAAAAAGACAATTTAATGAACCATTTAAGTCAAGAAATTCTAATTTTTATTTGGAGCATTAGAAGCAACAAAAATATATTAATTTTTGTTAAACTTTAAATATCTACAAATTCTTCAATAAAACTTAATTTAATAAAGTTTTTATGTTCCCACCATCTTTAAAACAATCTAAGATAATTTACCAAAAGTTCATTAGTTCAATATTTTGCTTAATGGATACGATTAATGAGTTCGTAATATAAAGTACATTAAACTCATAATTTAGGACAATTTTATAATATTTTATTAATTTATCCAACTTTGTCAGCCATTTTTTTATTTTATTACATTAACGTAACAAAAATATGTCCTTAACTACGCGTTACAATTATAATAATCACCATAAAAACTAAACATTGATATATTATTAAAATAGGAAAATATATTTGGTATTTTGAAGGAAAAATGAAAATTGTAAAAAGGGAAGTAAATTAATTTTATATGGGGGGACAATATTTTATTGTTAAACACTTCTAATAACATTTATTTTTTGAGGCCATTGACTTAGTAATAAATCAATATAATTGTCATTACCATAAATACTATAAGCTTAATATTTTAGCCTAAAATAACCTTAAATTTTCAGATATTTTCCAATAGTCGAAAAAATATGTTGTTTTTTTTTTGTATCTTTATTAAAATTCTTAAAGATAGAAAATAATATTCGACATTCTATTTAAATTTGACACAGTTATTTAATCTGAACAATCATTTCCAATCTATAAAACAAAATTATTCGCTAATGTCGATAATTTTTTTGTATATTTCAAATTTAGACTTTATTTCTTTGGTACTGCGGTACTACATTTGTGTTCCCCACACCTACATTTAAACTTTAGATATTTTACTTTAATAAATTTTTCCAATTTTTATTATAACATAAAATCTACGCTCCATATAATTTTAAAATTATCCGACCGTAGATTAAAAATTCTCTAATAAAGCAAAATTCTTTATAAAAAATTTCATAAAAAAATATAAAAATTATTATTCAAAAATTCTTTTATGAACTCCAAAAAAAAAAATTTATGATTTTTAGTTAAATTTGAAATTTCAATATAAATTAAAGTTCGAGTTTTGTCGCAAAATACGTGATAGTTTTAACTAAACAAAAAATTATTTAAATAATAATTTATTTTGCGAAAAATAAATGAATATAAATCATAATTTTATATGGTTAAGAAAAAGTGTCATTTTTAGAGTTTTGAACTATAAATGAAATTTTAAAATTTAGTTTCCTTGGAGTTGATAAATCCGTAGATAATTTCACGTAAACAACTTGATGACAACTGACATCTAGCAAATTATAATATTGAAGTTATAATAAATTCCATTAAAATTGTTTCTAAATAGATGATACATTAAAACGCTAATGCTATTAGCGTTTTAATACGAAAAATCAGTTTCGTTTTAAGTATTTCACACCAAATTACGGGGACTAATAGAATTTTCCTCTATATTGACAATGATTTTAAATATATAAAAATAATGACTTGATGTTTATTGATATTATATATAGGGGAACGGCTTCGGGTTCATGCACTTATGCCAGAAGCAGGCCTATAGTACCCTTCATACCATTCATGAGGGGTACTCATCTGCATCAGAAAGAAACAGTGACACAAAAAGTGTTCAATCGTTTTCTGTTGGTCTCCTCAATTTCGTATTTCGCCATATCGTAAAACCAAAGCTTCCAACATAGCACAACTTCAGCACCGCTCATTGCGTCACTCTGACAGTGCACATATTCTCCCTTTGTTGATATCTTGCCAGCGTTGTAGATGAGTATATAATTAGTTTATTTATTAAGCCGCATTTGATACAACCTCCTGTTGCACATCTGTTCTGACTACCTCTTCAGATATCTTGATTTAATTAGTTTTGGATTTGTTCGCGTTAATATCTACGATTACTAACTGCTAATAAAATTTTACATTTTATTTGTTTCTTAGCAAATCTATGAGTAACTTAACACTTACAACAATATTGGCCACCTTGAAAATGAGTCTATTTGGGAAAATTTAAATAAGTAAATTAGGAAATAAGTTAATTGATTACCTCAGGCCATAATTTCACTTATTATGCCCTTAAAATCTTTTTATATTATACTTATTTATTGCGGTGATTAACAGTAGCAAATCTATTTTTCTTTAAACAAGAAGATTAACTAACAATGATTTATTTAAGGCTCTCGAACTAATAAAAATATTATTTATAAGATTTCAAATGATAGAAATATAATTAAAATTATATAAATTATAGATAAGATAATTATAAATTAAAAAAAAAACATTTCTACAACCGCGACCTATTAAATTTGATTACAAAACGTCTTTCTAATATAACGTTTTCAATATTGCTTATCACCACGAACTTTTTAATCGAACAAACTATTCTCAATATTTTTTCAAACACTTAAACTTTAATATATTAAATTTTGTTAAAACTGTTATAAATTTAATCTCTCAATAACTTTAAATTTTATACATTTTGTTATAAATATAAAAAAATGATGACCTAATAGAAAAATAAATAATATTAATTCACTGCCATCGATCGATTCTATAGTCGTCGTTGTCGTTAAATTATTTTTATTTATCTTTAATATTTACTTACGATTTGCGAAAAGTTTTGCTACAATACTGAAAAAAAAAACAAATTAATTCTCTCTGTTGCTTTAAGAAAAATACATAGCTCATAAATTCCTAGCTTGTTATTTTTTTTTTTTCTTTTTGTCAAAGTCTAACTTAGTAAACAATACACTAAAAAGTATCGCAAATAAATTTAATTTGGTTTAAATTCAATTTTGCCTCTCCGCTTTTTACACGCTTTTTAAAAATCAGTATAAATAATATAAAATTTTTATGGTGGGCGCGGAATTAACTTTTAGTAATTTATAATTTTATATATCATAATTGTAAAATTTTATTAAAAATTACAAATTTCCAGTTTTCTTTATAACATTATTAAATTTTCATTCTTCAAGTTGAAATTTTTTTTTGAATTTCATATATAATTTTTTGACAGCGCGAAAAAAATTATAGTTTTAATATTAAAAAATTATGTTTTACACGCGATATTCATTTTTTATTACCACCTTTCTTTTCAATTGTTTAATTTAGCAAAAAAAAATAATTTAATTTTATAATATTTTTTATTAAATAAAATAAAATTCAAATTAAATTATAAAAAAAAAAAATATATTTAATTTAAAATTTATAAGAAATGTGAATAAAATAATTTTGTTTTAACAAAAAACAAAAAAGTGCAGTGATCTTTAAAACGAAAATTGAAAGTGGCTTTAAAAGTGTTTTTGGGGAATTTTAATAAAATTATTTTTAATAATTTCAAATTAGAATTTTTTGATTATACAAGTTTTTAATGTATTTCTTGTGTAACTTAAATATTTGTTTAATAAATTCCAGATTAATTGCAAAATATCATTTTATAAATTGACATTTTCAATTACACAAATGTGACTTTTAGAAACTAAACAGTCTGAAATATCATCATTATTATTAGTTAACCTATATAATAATATTGATTATTATTATATATAAAAATTATAAATATATAAATAATAAATTAAAATTCAAAATGGAATCGATTCCATATTCAGCAGATACATGTAAGTAAATATTTACAATTATTATGAAAAATTAAATTCTTAGTAAATTTATCTAGAAAAATATGTTTATTATTTATTATTAAATATTCAATTATGCAATATTTGTTTTTTATATATGTATTTAAATAATTGGTAAAGTGCTAATTAAGTAATTTTGTTAAGGTGTAATATTGTTTAGTAGAATAAGTCAGTTATAAGCTGATTTACAATACGAGCTTAAGCTTTTAGCTAGTGTTTAAATTGCTGTTTAAATTGTTTTCTCAGTGCAAGCTTTATGATAAGGTTTTCTTAAAATGGGATTTAACTTAAGCCGTAAATGGCTAGAGCAGCTTAAGTTTCATTTTTGTCACTTTATATTTTTATTGTTTACACGGAAATGTTGAGACATATTCAAATATATAGGAGTAATTAAACTCGCCGCTTAGCAAAGACGTACCGTGTAAGTTGGAGACTGAAACCACACAATCAGATAAGTAAAGTTTACACTCAAGCTCACACTGTGAATTGGGACATTAAAGGCAATATTTATTCAAAAGTGCAAAAAGGAATTTTTCCAGGTTAAAATAAAGATTAATAAAAGAATCTTTGAAAGTCTTTTGGGTGTACATTCTATTTTAAATTCAAAGACTTTTATTCAGGTGACATCTTTTAACATGGCCATTATTTATATTACTCTGTACACTCTCCCACTTCCCACTCCCACTCGTTCCCTTCACAAATCAAATAATTTATAATTCGCTAGTATTTCGGGAAAGTTTTGAGCAGCTACAGAGCTGTGGTTTGAATATCTCAGTTTTCATAATGTCTTGGAATTTCTTAACAAACCTTCTTCGTCATCAGAATCAGAATTTCGATTTTACCCATAGACTAGAAAGATCACTATAAATACAATTACAATTATTTGCATAGTTTTAGGGATAAAAAATAAGTAAATTATTGTAATTTGTTAGGCTAGTTTATTATTATCAAAATTTGTTTATTTAACCCTATGAAAATTATATAAAATATTTATAATTTTGACCTTCAAATTTATATTTAAAAAATATATATATTTAAAATCCACTATAATTAACAGCAAATTTGACATAGAGCATGTTAAGACCGTGCTTTGCATGACTTTCGAAAATCTAAACATTTGCAAAATCATTAATTAAAATGTAATTACTTTCTTCATCCAACCAAAATTTACAATATAATTTGTGTCTAATACGCTCAAGTGGTTTTAGTTACTAAATCTAATTAAAATTTAACAAACAAAACATTTAAATTTCGATAGTTAGAATAACTATGAGTTTTGTGACGTACTTATGTGCCGAAGAAATGGATTTCGTTTAAATATATTTTTTATAACAAAATGCCTTAAGGTTTCATTTTGTCATCTAACGCCATTCCGATAGTTGTAAATCTTTAGTTAATCCTTTAAGATTTTGGTTTCCGAATTCCTAGTACTTTTAGAAGTTTTTCTTTACCCCGAAAAGTCACAAAAATCATTTTTTGTAAGTAATTAAACCATTTTTCTATTCAATTTTGTTGAAATAAAAAGTTGCGTTTTTGAGAGTAATTTCCAATTGATATTAACTGATAGATGCCAGAACAAACTCTAAAATTCAGGGGTTTCAAGTTTGAATTTAAATATTTGAAAGATGATGAAAGAAGCCGGTAATTCTCATCTCGCATTGGGAGATTCTGAGTGCCATAACATCTCATATAGAACATCCGATTTTAATGAAATTTGTTACTCAACTTGCTTTTGTTCTGCAGTATGTTGATGGCACCTCATCATATTGCTGCAACATTTAAATTAAATTTGGTAATCTAGTTGGTGCCTGTAAAATTTGGGTTCGTTAGTTTCAGTTGACCCCTATCAAAATTCCAGTTTATTTAAAATTCATTCTTAAAAATATTTTAATATTTTAAAATATTTAAATATTTTAAATATTAAAAGTCCTTTTTTTTATTGGATATATAACGCCGAGTTATCTGCTCCCCCTAGGTTAGCAGATTTTGTTTTTTATTATTTGCAGCAATTATTTGTAAGCTGGTGTATTCAAGCTTTGTTCTTTAAAACTTTTTTATTTATATAAAAAAGTTTAAAAAAAAATTATTCTAAAGATTTTCAAGTTACGACAAACGAGTAGGTCGTTAATTAATCTTTATAATAAAAATGTGGAATGTAATGCCTCTAGAACTAAATAACCCTCAACAATTTGTGTATTTTTAAAGAATTTTTAAATTTTTATTTAAAAGCATAATTTTTCAATTATTATTGTGTTTTTTTTCGTGTTTTTATATCACTCAACTTGTAAATTTTAACTTTTTAATTTTTGTTTTGATTATTTAAATTCGTTTATTTTCTGAAAGAGAAACTTTGAGCCAGGGAATTACAAAAAAGTGTCACAATAATTATAAATGGATTTTTAAACTTGAATTATGTTTAAAAAAAAAAACTATATAAATTATACAAACGAAATACGAAAAAAATGGTCTGAAACGTTGAGAAAAAATTTGTGGTTACATAGCATTAACCTTAACCTTTACTTAGTTAAGATTGATGAAATGAAATGGAGATGTAAAATTTAGTTTATTTAATTTATAATTAAAATAGGAAACAACTTTAATATTTATATTTATTTTCAAATAAATTGGAATTTCTTCAATATCGGAATATATTTTATTTGGGGAAACACTTTTTCGTTAATTTATTGCAATTTTTCTGGATAAGAAGATTTTTGTTTATTTTACCATTTTGCAAATTTATAAACAAAATATTTGAGGATAATAAATTAAATCTTTCAAACTCGATTTAGTGTTTGTTCACTATATAGTAAAGATAGTATAAATTCGAGGTCACAACACGACAAGTAATTTACACATATGACTATGAATTTGATTAATTCTTTTCAAGCTTCTATTTATTACATTAATTACATAATTTACAAAATATGGAACTATTTTTGTGACAACTTATCAAAAAATGGAACTATTTTTGTGACAACTTATCAACTACTTTAAATAAAATAAAACTATATTTAATTATGTTATTACTAGTAATTTCATAATTTGTATATACCAGTTTTACATAACCTTTAAGGGAACCTAATTCAGTGCCGCATACAGCAAGGATTAAAGGTGCGATTCACACAATCATCGATCGCTCTAAGAATCGTAATAATAATGAAATACGTTACTCTTTCATAGATTTCTTAAAAAAATTCTAATTAATTATTTAATTTTGCAAACATAATTTTGTTTAAAATTAGTGCGATGAAGATAATTATAGCATTTTTAAAAAATATTGTTACAAAATTAATGTCTTTTAAGCAATAAGGTCTTGTAATTAAATTATGACTTACCTTAACAAAATTTCATAAGTTTGTTATGCTTAAGTTTTAAATATTGATGGATGAACTAATCTACTTTACTTATTGAATCATTTTCTTTAATCTAAATAATAATTTTTTGTGCATTGTCGACAATTTTACATTTTTTTGTGAACGTCTGAAATTATATATTAATTATTTAATATAAATATACAATAATTAATTAACATTAAAAGTCCATACGCTTTCTCAGCTTTCCTTTACAGGTTAAGAGTCTCCAAATGTCTCCATAATTATCGCCGATAATTTCAGATTCATAATTATCGCCGCGTCCAATACAAAACTATGTTTTATTATCAATTTAAATATTTTTAATTTAAAAAAAATCAATTAAAGCAAAGAATCCAAACTATAAATTATAAAGAAAATTAAATTTCGCATCAAATGTCAAAACTTCAAGCAAAATTATTGTGTTCAGAATATTATTTCGCATCAATTTTATTATGGAGATTTTTAGCATTTTGCCATATTTCATCGAAATTTTAACATTGATTATCATAATCTTATCATAAGCCAAGCTAAATCTAAAATAGCGTATCTTTTCGTCAGCCAATTAATGATCTTTAGTAATGTAGAATAGTAGGGTGTATAGTGTAGATGTGGAGTACCTAATAAAGAATTTCTAAAAAAGTGTAAGTGTACTCCAAATAAATACAACGAAATTAGATAATGAAATAAATTTTGAAAATTACTAATATATAATGTATAATTTATTAGGACTTTTATGTAGTACTAACCTGATGCTTATCAATTCCTAGGTGTAACCTAGCAAAGTACAAATATAATTTTTACATCTTTTTTTTTTAAATTATAAATTTCATTTATTACTTAACTCTTATAATTAAATCATAATAAACATTTTCATATTATATAGTTTTTCTTTTGAAGTCATAAATATAAAGATGACTGATTGTATGTCAACTATTACATAATCTTGTTATACACCACACCTTGATATTTCGCCTACATTAACTATTCTAATTGTATCTATTAGTTTTTTTTGTTTGTCTTTACAACTTATTCGCTTAATGCCCGCATTTTCTAACCACTAAATCAAAGAAAAATACATGTTAACCTTATAATTTTATTTGCATTTGTCTCTTTGTACCAGTCGAACCGATCGAAATGTATTCTGTGACTAGGCCATAGAGATTAGATATAGGTGATTTTAATATATTATGTAAATAGATAAATTTCTGCAATATTTTGTTTATACTTTTGCGCACGTACCAAATTTGTTTACATCTTTTTTTTTATGTTAGACATAGTATTTTTAATGAATATACGTACGGTCATCATGAAATTACATATAATTACATAATCCATTCAGAAAAAAATATGTAAACAATTCGGTTTTTTTAAACAGGTAGGCACAGATTTAAATGAAAGAAGATTCATTTATCATTATACTTTTACAGTTTTAAGCAAAATATTTTGATTATCAAGTTTATTTTAATGACCTTTGTGGTTTAATGAACTTGGGTAATTAAATAAGTTTATTATGTATAATAGCAAAAATCATCTTCATATTGAGAGTTCAATCTTATGGCGAACTACGAAACTTAAAAGGAAGTTATAAAATTATAATATACTAATAATTTCTTACATTCTGTAATGCCAGATTTCACAGTGAGAGGTTAATCCTTTTCCAGAACTTAAAGTTCGTTTTAATTTATTTGCTGATTTTCCAGATTAAATAATTCCAGATCCAGATTAAATAAAAATAATTCTTCGACATACTTAATCTGAAGATGGGTACAGCTTAACCATCACTTTTACACTTTTCGTTATTCACAAATGGAAAATAAATGATATACGAGTATGGGACATTTAATAATTAATATAGTAAAAAGTTATTAGAAAAAAGCTAAATTTACTATTACGCTAGTTACCTCCATATTATAAATTTATACTTTTAATTATAAAACAGTAACTCAAAAATTCTAAGTCACTTTAACGTTTATGATTTATTTTCATTCACAATAACATTATTTTCAATTATCATTTACAATAATTCACATTTTTTCGTTTAGCTAATTTTGATTGAGCTTAATTTGAAAGCATAAGCTACACAATCAGTTTTGTTAAGCTTAAGATTAAGATCTTACTGTGAAATTGGGCATAACTTGTAAATCCATTTATTTTATGCAGTAGTTCAGCATTTTTTCGTCACTAAGTAAACCATCAATTTTCTTTACCCTTTTTTCAACAAAAAAAAGTAACGATTGATTGAACTATCTATATGTAAATGATTGTTTATGGGATTTAGATAATATATAAATTAATTTGGAATATTTAAAAGGAATTATATGAATTATCAAGTTCTTATCATTTTGTATTTCTCAGATTTAGAATGTTTTTATAAAGAATTATAGAAACTTAGTAAAAAAAATATTAATAGCTTGCTTTAATAGATAATAAATTAATTAATTAAACATAAAAATCAAATTATGCTTAACAAAATATTACTATAAATACAATTAATATACGCATTTAATTACATAAAATACTAAAAAAAATATAAAATAATATAATAAAACTTGTTTGTTTTTTCTGCGAATATTTTCATTGACCTTGTCTAAGAACCTCCACAAAATAAATGTCAAACCAAATCAAATACCTACAATGCATATACATACAAAATATCTTATGTCATTTTTTGTATGTCTAAAAATGTCTAACGTCTAACCTAAAAAATGGCGCCAAGGTTAACAAATTATTGATTATTTTTTTCTCATAAAACATTTAAAATTAATTCTAATTCTTTTTATAATATATTTATTTTTAGTTAGTGTCAAAGCATAAAATTTCGTACTTTAATTTTTAATATATTTTTTTTAACAAATTACTTGATCAAATTTCAATGACATAATAATTTTAATAAATTAGTTAATAACTACACCCAAAAATAAAATGATTTTCATTTAAAGTTGAAAAATAAACATCACGAATACGATATTCAATTGGGAATAATTATAAATATTTTTTATTTATTATATAATTTGTAACAATTTTCTGGCTTACATTACCATCCAATCAATGATGACAATGTTAATGGATGAATTTAAATGATCACCTTTAATACTATGTAATGTTTCAACGTATACTTAACGTGAATAAATTAAACTGCTTGTCACTATAATCAGTATATCAAAATAGTATTTTTGTCTGGTGGCAATAGTTCTTTACAAGAGATTAAATACGAATTATCACCATCGACCCATAAACCACAGCAGTTCCTGAATTTATTTCACAAAAATAATTTATTTTTACGATTTTACTAAATTGCCGAAATAGAACTTGATTTACGTAATCCAAAATTTATACAAACTGTATGTAGCTTTACATCCGTACACAAACTAATAAAAATTATGATCATGTCCGATAGAAATTTAACCTTTTTTAATTTTTAATATCATGTTTTACCATAAAAAATGATAGCTCTACAAAAAACATGCTGGCAACATATTTTTTCTATATAAAAAATCGCTTAAGAATTTACCTTTAATTAGAAATTTTCATATTCAAAAAGAAAAAACGCATAAATTTTTAATTTTCATAATTTCTTTATAATAATATTTATTAGATAAATTCAAAAGTAAAATTTATTTAATTTTAACGTCCATAAATAATTTAAAAATAATTTTATTTTAAATATTTATTTCATAAAAATACAATAATTAGTTTCCTCCAGTTCAACGACCAAGTAATACCCTTACTGACAATGGATGGATTGTTAATTCGGTTCCAGTAATTGGAATTCTTGATGTAGATGGAATTTCACCAAAAAACCAATTTCCATAATAAATTGAACAATTTGTCTTCCCATTAGTCAGTATATCAAAATCCATTTTGATTATTTCCAATGACGTTTTTCCAGTATTAAGTGAAGGAATTATTGTATCTGATGAAAATGGTTCATTACAGCAAATTAAGTGCTGAAAATCATCTGCATCATATTCGGCTCCGTCGTACCATAAATCATATTTATAATTTGTTGTGTCAACAGTTCTAATTTATATTTTATAAAATTAATTTAATAGAATTTAAAACATTGAAATAGAATTTACGTGATACAAGTTTGATTATTAGCTTCCAAAATGTAACCTCTATTCGTATTTTCATCCTTAAGCTGTAATTTTGGTCCTGAATTACAAACTGCAGAATTAACAATCGCTGCAAATACCTAAATAATAAAAATAATTCAATAATAAAAAAATTAAGAACCAAAGATTTTTATTCACCACTATAAATAATTTCATTTTAAAGCGGTGCCGCAGTACTAATTAAATTTTACTGATTTGACCAAAGTTTAAATTTAAACTGAAACTGTAGAATAATTAAAAGTCTTATTTGCAATGAGTTTGAGAATGTTTCAATAAAACTTGTTTTTCTAAGCTTTGATAGTTTAAATTAAATCTATCAAAATTACTATTTGATTATTTTCGTAGTAATTTTCTGAACTATTTATAGCAAATTTCTGAAATTCTTTAAGATAAGAACAACTATTTTTTTAAATTAATGAAGATTTCACAAATAACAAACAAAGTTTTATTTTATATCCTCATTTTAGTCCCTTTTAGGATATGTTACTTAAAGAATCGATAAAAACCAAAATTTTTAACCAAAGTAAAAACCCATTGGATTGGAGAGTGTAAAAACCACCGATGGGTGGTTCATTCACTTAGACCAGAATCATGCCGATTTTACCCCTCACGGTAGACAAGCTGCGCACCGACTGAACCAGCAATTCATTTGATCGTATTTTAAAATTGATTTCCAATCCAGAAAACATATTTCATCCAGTTCTTTGATTAAGTAAGAACCGAAGCATTTCTGTCGTACATTACAGGTGCATGAAACAGGGATAATGACACAAAATAAGATTTGTTCTAGTTATCTTTCGGTTATTGGATGAATTGTTACAGTGTCCTAAATATATTGAACAAGTTCTTTTTCCATTTGCCAGTACATCAAAATCAATTGTAATTATTTCGACGGGATGTTTTTCCAGTATGAAGTGATGGAATTATTGTGCCTGGTGAAAATTATTATTTACAGCAAATTAAATATGAAAAAATATCCAAATTAAATAAGCCTCCGTCAAACTTTAAATCATATTTAAAGTTCTAAACTTTTTTGAAATAAATTTATATTCTTTTACTAAACCGAAATATAACTTGACCTACGTAATACAAGTTTGATTATTAACTTTCAAATTATAGCCAGCATTATAGGATTTCCATCTTTAAGTTGTACAATTAATACAAGTCACAAACTACTAAATTTATGATCGCTTTAAAAACTATATAATAACAAAATTATTTTATTTAAAATTTTTAGTACCAAACATTTTTATTCACCACTGTAAGTAATTTCATTTTTAAGCTGCAATAATTCTAGGTTATTGACTGGTTATAGTTTAAATTAAAACTGAAATTCTAAAAATAACTAAAAAAAACTTCTACAAAAAAGTTCTGTAATAAGATGAAACAAGTTTTTGCAAAACTTGTTTTATCAAATTTTGAAATATTGGATATTTTTGAAGACATTTTATCCTTTTCACTTCCGAATTCAGATTTTATATGTGAAAATTTATTATTACCGCACTTTGATTCCTACTTACATTTTTTTTAATATTAAAATCTTATTTGAATAAACATGAAATCGAAATCATTAATTAAAATAATTTTTATTTTGATATTTCATGATTAAGATCGATCAAATATCCCCACTACAAATAAAAAAACTTCCGAATCTCAACTTTAATAATTTAAAAATTCAAATTTATTTAATAATAATTTGAAAAGTATTTTTTTTTCTGTTTTAACGTCCAAATAATGTTCTAATTGTTATTGGATGAATTGTTAATTCGGTTCCAGTAATTGGAATATATGCTGTAGGTGGAATCTCCCCAAAAAACCAATGTCCATAATAAATTGAACAATTTGTCTTTCCATTTGCCAGTACATCAAAATCAATTATAATTATTTCCAATGACGTTTTTCCAGTATTAAGTGACGGAATTATTGTATCTGATGAAAATGGTTCATTACAGCAAAGTAAATGTTGATCATGTTTCGGATTATGTTTGTAATTTTTGTACCATAAATCATATTTATAATTTTTGGTATCAACAGTTCTGAAATTTGTATTTAATTACATTATTAATTTATATATAATTAATTTATTATATATAAAAATCGACTTTACGTAATACAAGTTTGATTATTAGCTTCCAAAATGTAACCTCTATTCATATTTTCATCATTAAGCTGTAGTTTTGGTAATAAGTCATCAGCTATTGATATTGTGACCGCAGCAAGGATCTTCAAAATAAAGTTATTTTATAAATAAACTTAAGAACCAAAATATTTTTATTCACCACTATAAATAATTTCATTTTTATGCGGTACTAATTTAAGTCTTACTGTTTTGGCCAAAGTTAAAATTATAACTAAAACTTCGTAGAACAAATAAATTTCTGGTTTCCAATCATCTTGAGAATATAAAACTAGTTTTTCTAAACTAGTTTATAAAAAGTAATATGGGACTTGGTATTGGTAGCTATTAATTTTATCCTTTGTATTAATTGTAATTTTCCGATTTATTCTTAAGAACTTCAGACTTTGTTAATGTTTGTGTAATTTTTGAGTAATAAGTTCCAATTTTATCAATTCTGTTATTTCCAAAGAACAAATTTCATTGATTAATATTATTAAGATTGTAACTTGTAACAATAATTGGTCAAAATAGTATGCAAAAATAGAAATGTTAAAACTTTTGAAATTATTACACAACAGAAATAATTTAAAAATGATTTAATTTTAAATATTTATTTCATAAAAATTCAATAATTAGTTTTCTCCAGTTCAACGCCCAAGTAATACTCTTACTGACAATGGATGGATTGTCAATTCTGTACCAGTAATTGGAACTTCTGCTGTAGCTGGAATCTCACCGAAAAACCAATTTCCATAATAAATTGAACAATTTGTCTTCCCATTAGTCAGTATATCAAAATCCATTTTGATTATTTCCAATGACGTTTTTCCAGTATTAAGTGAAGGAATTATTGTATCTGATGAAAATGGTTCTATACAGCAAATTAAGTGCTGAAAATCATCTGCATCATATTCGGCTCCGTCGTACCATAAATCATATTTATAATTTGTTGTGTCAACAGTTCTAATTTATATTTTATAAAATAAATTTAATAGAATTTAAAACATTGAAATAGAATTTACGTAATACAAGTTTGATTATTAGCTTCTAAAATGTAACCTCTATTCATATTTTCATCCTTAAGCTGTAATTTTGGTTCTGAATCACAAAGTGCTGAATTAACAATCGCTGCCAAAACCTAAATAACAAAATTAATTCAATAATAAAAAAAAATTAAGAACCAAAGATTTTTATTCACCACTATAAGTAATTTCATTTTAAAGCGGTGCCGCAGTACTAATTGAATTTTACTGATTTGGCCAAAGTTTAAATTGAAACTGAGAATAAATTTCAGAATTTCTGAAAATATAAAACTAGTTTTCCTGAAATGTATATGAAAAGAAATATTCAATTATAGTTGGAGAGCAGCTGGCAATGTATTTACGCAGTCATGTAAAACATACTCAGAACTTACTAAACACAAAATTAATGGTCTGGCGTATTAGTCTCACTATTTTGATCTGGTTTTCAGAATTATGCATCTTTTGCATGCATTTAATATCGTACTAAAATTTGAGCTCATTTGCTGTAAGTAAAATCATTTTAAATTCTTTTAATTTTTTTGCATGAAGGCGCACCTCATGTCTACTCATTTTCATGACTGCGAAAATAACCAAAAAAAAATACCATTGATAGCTCGTAGTTTATTATTTTGGTAGCTAATTTTATCGTTTGAAATTATGATTTTCCGAATTTTATTTATAATCATACTTCAGACTTTGTCCAAGTTTCTGAGGATAAGAACAAGTTTTTATGTAATTTAAATGTTTGTTGACAATTAAAAAACATGTTTTTATTTTTTATTTTTTGTAGATTCATTAATTTTATTTTTTAAGTATTTATTTATTCATAAGGAACAAAACTTTACATTGTCACTAAAATTAATATTTTATCAATAATTATTAAAATTGTTTAATAAAGTTGAAAATAATTTGTTTTCAAATACAAAATATTTTTTACATAATAATAACATTAAGGCTCCGAACAGAGTCACGATATGAGATGAGCATTGCTGAATTCGTTGTTATATGCAAATATATATGCAAATACACTACAGCACACCTTCCACTACCACTCATAACCTCACTTAAAACGTACACTAATAGTTCTCACTATAATAATTATTTTTATTTTGCCTCGCACCACTTCGCATCGCCAATAGAGTTTTTTTGAAGAAAAAAAAACACTTTTTTGAATTTTCAACGTCAAGATATTCAACATCAGCGTCTGAAATTTTCATGAAAGTTATATTTGTTTGTTATAAGTTCTACGTAAGAACCCTTAATGTTATTATCTATAAGCATAATGTTCAACGTCCGAGCAATATTCTTACTGACAATGGATGAATTGTCAATTCTGTACCAGTAATTGGAATATGTACTGTAGATGAAATCTCACCAAAAAACCAATGACCATAATAAATAGAACAATTTGCCTTCCCATTAGTCAGTATGTTAAAATCCATTTTAATTATTTCCAAAGAAGTTTTTCCAGTATTTAGTGAAGGAATTATTGAATCTGATGAAAATGGTTCATTACAGCAAACTAAGAGTGGATCACGTTTCGGATTATATTCGTATCCTTTGTACCATAAATCATATTTATAATTTTTTGTATCAGCAGTCCTTAAATTTATTATATTTAAAACGAACTTACGTAATACAAGTTTGATTATTAGCTTCCAAAATGTAACCTCTATTCATATTTTCATCATTAAGCTGTAATTGTGGTAATAAGTCATCAGCTACTGATATTGTGACCGCAGCAAGGAAAGTTATTTTATAAATAAACTTAAGAACCAAAATATTTTTATTCACCACTATAAATAATTTCATTTTTATGCGGTACTAATTTAAGTCTTACTGTTTTGGCCAAAGTTAAAATTATAACTAAAACTTCGTAGAACAAATAAATTTCTGGTTTCCAATCATCTTGAGAATATAAAACTAGTTTTTCTAAACTAGTTTATCAAAAGTAATATTGGACTTGGTATTGGTATAGCTATTAATTTTATCCTTTGTATTAATTGTAATTTTCCGATTTATTCTTAAGAACTTCAGACTTTGTTAATGTTTGTGTAATTTTTGAGTAATAAGTTCCAATTTTATCAATTCTGTTATTTCCAAAGAACAAATTTCATTGATTAATATTATTAAGATTGTAACTTGTAACAATAATTGGTCAAAATAGTATGCAAAAATAGAAATGTTAAAACTTTTGAAATTATTACACAACAGAAATAATTTAAAAATGATTTAATTTTAAATATTTATTTCATAAAAATTCAATAATTAGTTTTCTCCAGTTCAACGCCCAAGTAATACTCTTACTGACAATGGATGGATTGTCAATTCTGTACCAGTAATTGGAACTTCTGCTGTAGCTGGAATCTCACCGAAAAACCAATTTCCATAATAAATTGAACAATTTGTCTTCCCATTCAGTATATCAAAATCCATTTTGATTATTTCCAATGACGTTTTTCCAGTATTAAGTGAAGGAATTATTGTATCTGATGAAAATGGTTCATTACAGCAAAGTAAATGTTGATCATGTTTCGGATTATGTTTGTAATTTTTGTACCATAAATCATATTTATAATTTTTGGTATCAACAGTCCTTAAATTTGTATTTAATTACATTATTAATTTATATATAATTAATTTATTATATATAAAAATCGACCTTACGTAATACAAGTTTGATTATTAGCTTCCAAAATGTAACCTCTATTCATATTTTCATCCTTAAGCTGTACAATTGGTACTAAGTCACAAACTACTGTAATTATTATTACCTTTATGATCTTAAAGAAAAATTATTTGATAAAAGAAATTTAAGAACCAAAAATTTTTATTCACCAGCATAAAAAGAAATTTCATTTTTAGGTGTTGTTATACTTCTAGCTAGCATGTTGCCTGATTGCATAAAGTTTAAATTGAAACTGAAATTCTAAAAAAAACTAAAAGATTTTTAATAATTTTGAAAATTTCAGAAAATATAAAACAAGTTTTTCCAAAACTAGTTTAAGAAAAGTTCTATTTTTATTATTTTGATAACAATAATTTTATCCTTACGAATTTCTGTTTAACAATTGCTTACTAAATTCTCATCCAACAAGTTTTGTATTTACAACACTTTTTATTTAAAAAAAAGAACGTATTGACAATCTATAAACCAGTTTTGATTTGTAAAGGACTATATTAAAAAACGGTACTACAAATTAAGAATTGCGATTTTCCAGTTTAAAATTAAAATAATATTTGGTATCAATTTAAAAAATACGAGGTTAGTTTTTAGTTTATAACAATTTTTAATATAATTTTATACTGAAAATTGTATACAGAATTTCCAAAACTTACCAAACGTATTAATACCACAAGGACAAAACTTCAATTTTATAATATTTTTAATTTTTACAAAAAACTTCTAAACTTTTCAATTTCCAACCAATATTTTCACAGTCAATGAATGAATTATAAACATGGATAAAGTTTGACCTTAAAGGAAGCCAATGTCCATAATAAATAGAACGATTTCTCTTGATATTAATTATTTCCATAGATGTTTACCCCATCGAGTGTCCATCGAAATTAAATTATTGAGTGTAATGAAAATGATTCATTCAATATGGATCATGTTTAGGACAATTATCAGAATTATATTATGAGGAGTATTCTCGTTATACTTTGTAAATATAAAAGTAATATTAATTACGTAGGGATTTACTACGTATAATTTGTTATAAGTATTAGAATTCTTCAGAGGTTTTAGTAAACTTTGGATTGATACGCATCTTTGTTAGTAAGTAGCAGATAATAAAGAATTATTCCATTATTGATTTTTAAACCTAATTAACATTTTCACCACCAATATGATTATTAACAAAACCATTAGACTCTACGATGTCCAAGTAATGTATTCCCTGATTATCACATTATTTTCAATATCACCATCCAAAATGCAGTGTCAATTATAAATAGATTGACCATTGTTTTGCCAATTGTCAAATACATTAAAGTCTTTTTCATCATTTCTAAAATAGTTGCTTTAGATGTTTGTTGTAGGGATGGTATAACACTGTACAGTGTCCACAAAAACTGATTCATTATAGTATATTTAATGTGCATCAATTTTTCTTTCAATAAACCATAAATCGTAGGAATAATAAGCTGTTTTTATAGTAACACAGTTCTATATAATATATTGAAATACAGAAATCGAAAGTTATTAATTAATGTGACTTGAAATATGTCACTAAATTTTCAGAATTCATTATATTTGCCACTATATACTTCATTTTATTTTCAGATAATTGTTCTTTTCCAAACTGGCCTTGCTATATGTGTCCTTAAGTCTTATAAGAGTATAAAGACAAAGTAAAAAATCATTCTAATTTTTTCTAATAAATCCAAAATAAAACAAGTTTTTCACAACAGTGTGTCTCTAAACAATAAATTCCTAAGCTTGAAATCTTGATAATCTAATATTTTGCCGGTTAATTTTTAACCGGTTACTTGTTATTTAGTTTCATTACATCATAATCATAACTTAAATAATAAAAACTTGTTCCGAAAATAGTGGATCATCGAAGTCATAGCTCATTTTTGTTATATAGTTTCGTGTGTACATTTACTCCTTGTTCTGATATCATTTATATTAAAATCAAATTCTTTTAAATATAGTAAATATTAAATTTAATTAAACTATGATGTTTAATATTTTTTTTTATTATATGACTCAGAATGGAATATATTAAAATATATTAAATTAACAAATTATAAAAATGACAGTTTAATTTAAATATAATAATTTTAATTATAAATTTTACACATTTATTAAATTTTTTAAATTAACCAATTAATACTCTTACAGTCAATGGATGTATTGTCAATTGAGTAGTATCGATTTTAAATGGAATTACACTAAATAACCAATGTCCATAATAAATAGAACAATTTGTTTTTCCATATGTTAGTATTTTATAATCCTTTAAAATTATTTCCAATGACGTTTTTCCAGTATTAAGTGACGGAATTGTTGTATCTGATGAAAATGGTTCATTACAGCAAATTAAATGTGGATCTTTATCAGATTCATAATCTTTATCTTCCATCCATAAATCACAAGTATAATAATCCAAATCGACTGTCCTAAATAAATAACACAAGAAATTATTTTTAATTTTTACTTATAATATTATAAATTTAAATTGAATTACGTTAAACATGTTCTATTATTCATTGATAAAATCGAAGATTTGTTGAAGGGATTAGTAGTTTTTGGATGATCACAGTAAACATACACTAATAACAACATTATAATAAAATTCATTTTGTCACTGATATAAAAAACTAAACTGATTTCATCAAAATCTAAATTGATACTGAATATTATATGGAAATGATTACGAATATTTATATAAAATAAATCCAGTTTTTTTGTACACAGTTTAAAAATATATTTATCAATAGAATTGTGATTTTTCACAGTGTTTTTGACAATCACTTTTTAATATAATTCTCAATTTTTTAGTGAAATTTTTGAATCACCTAAGAGAAATTTATGAATTTTTGCCGAATTTTAGTTGTTATTTAAATTTGACATCATTAAATAGTAAATTGTCAATATTTTTAAAATTTAATGGTAAATTTTATTTTAATTTTTTTAGTAATTATAATTTGCACACATAATTTTTCACTCAATTTATTTAAATATTAATTTTTAACTTAAAACACTTCTCATCCTATTATTGTTCTAATAGTCAACGGATGAATACCAAGCTTTGTTGGTGGAGGTATATCAAAATGAACTGATATTTGATCATAGAACCAATGTCCATAATATAATGAACAATTTGTTTTTCCTCTTGTCAAGATTTCATAATCTTGTAATAATATTTCCAAATATGTTTTAAAATCCTTTTGCCTAAGTGATGGTATTATTGTATCAATTGAAAATGGTTCGTTACAACAAATTAAATGTGGATCTAATTTGGAATAACATTTGCTATCATTATACCATAAATCATATTTAAAAATTGATGTATCGACAGGACTATATAAAAATAATAATATTAGTTATTTTTATATGATTTTATACTAAGTTATACTAACCTAAGGCATTCCATTTTTTCATATTTAAAAATGTATCCTTTTGTAGGATATGATTTTGTTGTTGGAAAATATATAATATCTGTTAGTACAAATGACAAAGAAATCACAATCTAAATATAAAATTTTAAATTTAATTCATATTAAGATTTTGATTAGAAAAACACGAGTTGTTTACCGAAATTAATATTTTCATATTTTGTTTTTTATAATATGTCCGGTTTAGTCAGTTTGATACTGCGACTAAATTAATACTAACTTGAATTCAAATAACAATAATTAGATAATAGTAATTTTTAAGAAGAAATATTATTAATTATACATGAATTTAACGAAAAGTAAATATTATGTCGAAAAAATAATTTAAGAATTATAGTCCGGCCAAGTGACAAATTTTAGCTCTACACGGTCTGAAACTTATTATCAAACTGGTTATCATTAGGGGTTTAAAATTAAGTATAAAGTATAACAATTAAATTCCAGGAAAAATAGACAAAACACTTTTGCGAAGCTATAAATTTTATAAATATCAAAATTAATGTGAATTACCCCTTCAACAAATAATATGAATTTATTTTTTACGAACCCAAATAGAACAGCTTCTGAACCGCTTTTTTACAAACAAATTTACAAAAACACATATTAGTTTATCTTAAAACAAACCCTTCTTTTTAAAAGGGACAATTATATTACCAGTACTGCTTACAAAATGTATATCAATATAGAGCCTACAGTACGAACTAAGTGGTTAATCAATCATATCATAAAATAAGGAAAATTTCGTGCAATTTTTATAGTGTACATTTCATCGCAGAAATGTTTTATCACCTATGAAATATTTATTTTGGAAAAAGTTTTCAAATTAATTTGAATTATCAAAATAATTTTTTGATTAAATTATTTTAATAAAAAAACTCTAAAATAAATTATTATAGTTCAGACAGTTCAGACCGGATAGTAAAGAAGTATTTTCTAAAGCTTGGGCTACAATGTATCGATCAGTTCAGTATCGATTCGTTCTGTAAAGTTTAAATTTGACATCTTCAACTATTTTGTATAGAACGAATCGAATCGAAAGAATTTACAATGATTAAACTTTTACGAATCTAAAATAAAGAAAATGTCAAGTGAAACTAAATTTAACAGTGTCAAAAAATTATAAGTTGCAATCGATATTGTGCACATTTCATCGCAATAATGATTTATTAAAATAAACTTTTAAATAAAAAAGAAAAGATTTTCCTCCTTTTCCACAAAACTTAAATAAACTTTGATTTTCACGTCTTTTCCATTTTGATCAAATTTACGCGATAAAAAAATTCACATGATGAAATCTGCGCGGTAATCTGCCTTGGAATTCTACAAAAGAAACGATTGTATAAAATTATAAATAAAATAATAAATTAATTAAAATTGTCAAAATTATTTTTTACTTAAATTATTTTAAAAATAATAAATTTAATAAACAATAAATTAATAAACTCTAAAATAATTTATTATAGTTTCTACAGTTCGGACCGGATAGTAATGAAATAATTTCTCAACGATCAATAAGTAAACATGATTTAAATAATTTACATATTAAAACTAAAAATATTTAATTTAGTTTTAATAGTTTTGTTTATTTATTTTAAAATGAATTTTCTAAAAATAACATTTTGATAAAATTTATACTATCAAAAAACAGAAAATCAATTATCATTTTTCGTCTTGTTAGATATATAGGAAGTAGGTGTAATGTCTCAGAATATGAAAGTATATAACTTGAATTTTAATTAATTTTAATTAATGCATATAATTTTTATCTACCTTCTAATGATTTCCTACAAACATTTTTTTTTTAATAGTGAAAACGTGATAAACATAATTTAAAATACAAATAATTTACATAATCACATCATAATTTTTGTTTGCTTATCAATTTTCTAAATAAACATTTTTATATTATTTTTTATATACACATAAAAATCATTGGGAACAATCTGAAGAACGGTAGCGTGGCCGAGCGGTCTAAGGCGCTGGTTTAAGGCACCAGTCTCCTCGGAGGCGTGGGTTCGAATCCCACCGCTGCCAATGAGATTCTTTTTTTTTACAATATGATTAGAAGTTGTATGATTATTAATTGATTTAAATATTCAATTCTTTCTCTTTTTTTTTTGTTTATTTAATTGATTTGTAATTTTTTTAAAGTTCTTACTCGTTTTTGTTGGTTGCCCCTTCGAAAATTTAAAATATCTTTAAAAAAATTTATGTCAAAACAAAATAATATTCAAATTCTTGGAAAATCTTTTAAACGATAAAATATGCATTTCCGTATTCACTTTGATTTCGTAAAAAAAACATATTGAAATATAAATTCAATAAATTTAAATCAGAAGTGGTAGTTCAGTTGCCCAAAATATAATTTTTTTTTTTTCAGATTCGAGCTGAGTGTCCCCAATTTTACACATATACAAAAGATACAATTCAATAAAAGTTTTTCCATAAAAATAAATTCTTTAAAATATAATTACGAACGCACTGATTCATCCAAAAAAAAAGTATTATTGTGTAACCTCACCGCCTCTAAGATTTAATTTCACTATAATTTTTAAATATTCATTTATGTTGCTAGCAAATACGTAGAAAAGACAGATTTTCTTTTAGTAATTTTATTAAATAAAATTTTAAAAAAATAATTCTTAAATTACTGCTAGTATCCACTTACAGATGGCATTGTCGTGAACTGTGTAACTTATAACTGGGAAAAGTATTTTAGAATCAGCAATGATCAATCGTTACCATTTGATGCTTAAAAGTAATCGTTTCTGGTTTAGAATAACTCGTCCTGTTCTTGACTGACTGATTTTATTAGACTTCATCTTTTTTATCTGGTGGTTTTTATATAAAAATTATACAAAATAGCGAGTTATATTAAATGAAATATTTAGAGAAATAATACCAAGGATTTGGTATCATTTTAAACTATACTTCATATTAAATTACCTTACGTTTCACAAAATTCTTTTATACATTTTCCTAAAGAAAGTGAAAATTTTTCCTAATGTTACTGGACTCGTCTGATTAATAAATTAATCTTGTAATAATTAAGCGTATTCCATCGCTAAGGCTAAGTACAATTCCAATTGATTAAAATTTAACTTTTAATTGTCCTTAAACGCTTTATTATGAAAAAATTAAATAAAACTTCTGGAAAAATCGAATAAAAGTTAAATTTGACAGTAAAAACGGCCGGTTACTAAAACTTTCTTTTCCACTTTGAGTTTTTAATCAAATTGTGCTTCTAAGAAGTACCTACTCAGGAAATGTTTCTGTTCGATCTGTTTTACCCTTTTCCTTATCTGCCGATAACAAAAATAACATAAAATCCATAAAGATATTAACATAATTTTTAAAAATATATAAATCTAAAAAAAAAATTTTTAAATGAATCACTTTTTACTCATTTCAGAATATTTTAATTTTAATGCATTTTCTTCTACATATTCAATATCGGCAGTTTTTTTTTAAAGTTAAAAAAGGGATTTTAAAAATAGATTTGTATCTTTTCTTTTCTGTAGATGCGGCAACATTTCGCTATCATTTATCTAATGAACGAAAATTCGAAATAAAAGAAAATTCAATTTTATTATTCCTTTTTATTTTCATTTCTCTATAGCTATTTTTAATTTTCTTTTCGACTAAAACACACAGTAATGTTAAATATACTAACATATATATACAAAAAACCATCACTAAAATAAAACTATATAACCCGAAAGCGTATCGCATGCAAATCACAGTACAAATATAAAATCTTTGAAAAAGAAAAATTGTCTATTCGGGGCCGGGAAAACTTTTAAACAAAACAAAAACTATATAATTTTTTAGTATGAATTTCGAATAAATCTTTAAAATGAGACATTTACCAGCTGCTGATTTTGAATATTATTTTTGTGGTTTTTTTTTTGTGGTTCTAATTACCAACCATCAACGTATTAGCAAAGAAATGAACTTTATACGTAAATTTTACAAAATTGCAATTTCATAATTTATGCTGTATCGGAATGGAAGTAATATGGAAGGAACAATTCGACCTGCATATAACCAAGAATAAACGCATAATTTCCTGCTTGTTGCACGCAATATATTTTTTTGGTGGTAATTTCGCTTATTTTGTATATAGCTAGATTAATGCAAAGAAGAAGAAATTTATAAGAAAATCTTATTTTTATGAACTGTGAAAATTGAATTTATTTCAATGAATATGATGAATATGAAATCGTATGGAAATTGTCAACAAAACATATAAGATATTATTAGATTTAATGATGTCTGCTTCCGCATAAATAAATCTAATTAGGGAAATGCGTTTGTATAGTTAAATTGTAAAGTTTTATTGAAATATGATAAATAAGATTGTTTCATACAAAATCAGATCCAAACTTCTTCAAACTTAATAATTCTAGTAAACTTGGAACAGTCACAGTCATTTGGATGTCAGCAGTGGAGTATCTTAAAACAGTAATAACTTTATACGACGGCAGTAGAATAAATATTCATCAATCCAATTCTTTCTGTAGCATACAACGAGCCACGACAGAATTAGATATAAAAAATATGGAAGAATTCATAAATTCAAAAACACTGGAACTTTGCACAAGATAATAATTCATAACTATTCAGTCAGCTTAATGAGTGCGCTCGATCCTTGATATGAGCAGAAATAGAATAAGAATAATAACTTTGGTTACTTACTGGTCACTGTAAAGACTGAAGAAACATTTAGATAAAATTGGACTAGCTCTAAACAATGTATGTAGAATATACGAATACGATGAAGAATCGGTTAAATGCAACTGATCGTACCCACTCTAAAACTTATTGTGCTTGAATCTGACTTAAGGGATCATAATATCAAAAGTGCGTTGAGTTGGGAGTGAGTTGTGACACTGGTATTTACCTAAACCAAATCTAATGATTGATAATTATGAAGCAGAAATTAATACTTGATTGACTCCCAAGTTTATAATTACTAACTATACACTACATAATCTTTGATAAAAAATAAATTTTCATATTTACTCTCATCTCATTCAATAGTTTATTTAATAATGATTAATTAAAATCATCATTAAATTTTATATTTTCTTTTTTTTAAGATCTAATGAACACTTTAGTTAATCATTATTATTAAAATATACTTTCAAATTCGTTAATCTTTTAACCACCAACCACCTAAGCACTTCTACATTATAACCCAATCTTCAACCCATGATCCTTTCTAAGTTTTGGTAATATTTTAATTTATATTTATTGTAAATTGTAATTCAAAATTATGTAATCGTACTTGTTGAACTCCAAAAATACAAAAATTATTACTGTCCCAGTCACAGATTATTTTAATTTTCACTTTTTATATCCTTATTTAACAAAATTTTATTTAATTTAACAAGTCATTTTCAATTAATTTATCAATTTTTTGAAGTCATTTATTTATGATTTCACCATTCGTATAACATTTTACTTAGCCATTTAACAAAAATTTTTATTATAATTTTTGTTAGAAGTCATTTTTAGACAATGCTTAAATTAAATAAATTTTAAATAATTTCTTTGCAGAGTTTTTTTTTTTGTTGTGGATGATTTCATAAATTTAAATGAGGTTGAAGTTTTTATTTTTCATAAAATATAATCATTATTTATAGACGTTTCACAATCATTAAATATATACATAGTAAAATGTGAAATATTTAAGTGACTTCATTTTATTTTATTACATTTCTAATTTATGAACGAATCAAGACAATAATTATTTATCAAAAACATTAAATTTAATTAATTATGCAAAATATTAATATTAATTTAGTTCTTTTGAAAGATGACATTTTATGGACTGAAATATATTATTCAAATAAGGTTTCAATGTCAGACGTAGGTAGAATTTTGAAATTTTTTGGAAATATAAATTTTGTATTAAACTTTTAGAATATATTTTATTTAATTTAGACTATATTGAAATAATAAATCAAATTAATTAATGTCCATTAATAGAATAGATTATAAATAGATAAATCCATGAAAAATAAAATAGATTAAATTTTACTGATTGTAGTTGATTACAACTTGATAAGAATAACGAGTATATTTTCATATAGAATAGGCTAAAAGAAGCGTAGATTGGGCGGCAATAATCTTAGTTAACGAATTTTTGTAACGTACGGAAACATTTTACACTTAGTGTGACAGCAAACTGAAATATGCTGACCACAGTTGTTTAAGAAAAGTTCAAAGTTGATCCTAACCACGAATAGGGGTCAGCTTGAAAGAAAGTATTCTAAGGAATATATAATTTTTGATACAGAATATATTGTTCGTAACTTAAGGAATTATGAAGGTACCACAATTTATCCGTTGATAATAACCCTAACCAAACTTACTCCATATAGTTTACTTATCTAATGGCGTCACTTCTAATTGATTAAATTTCGGTTTAAACGTTTAGAGTAAGAGTGTGACAAAGCAAATCCTAATCACTATAGCCATAATTTAACTGATTGTGATATATCTCCTAATAATTTATCACCGATCAAGACTGCACTGTTGATGTAACAATATACAGCTACTTTAGTGACTGCAGTCACGTTCCAGAAAAAGTGAAAGTTCGGAACTTTCGAGGTTCCGAAGTCGTTAGAACACCATAGTATGTGTTCCGCTGTTTCGTCCTACACACCTAGTCCGCTGATAGTCCAATTGTGTGTATTTGCATAGGTTGACCTAATAGCTTAAATTTTCATTAAATTGAACATCAATAACACTTTACTCAAATTATTTAGATAATAATGTCACCTATATAATAAGGAAAAACTTTTTGTTAAATCAATAAATAATCAAAAATATTTATAGAAAATTTTTGCACAAGTCACCGACATTCCTATAAAAACAAATATGAATTTTAAATATTATTAGACATGCCAAACTTTTCTTTTATACATAATTCCCAAAATAAAAACAAAAATTGTTATCAACAAAATTTAACCTTTCTCTTGACATTACCAAAAATTTATTACATATTTCAAAATTGAATTTTTTAATGATTATGTTATATAAAAAACATACATTTTGCACTATTAATATAAATTAAGTAAAATGAAGATTAGAATATTTGTGAAATTCACAATTACTTACAAAATTGTATTTGATAAAATATTTAACTTTAATTGTGAGAAAAATCCAATTAAAATAATTATTTATAATATAAAAAGTCAAAAAAATTAATTTATAATGAATGTAAATATAAGTACAGGATGTCATTGAATTTAGGGATTTTATTAAAATTTAAGGATTTTCATTAATAACTTTTCTTTAATAACTTACTAATACAACTTTTTTAGTGTTTAAAGGTATTCTTCAATATTGTCGAGCCATACTTGCCTGAGCATGCCCCGCTTTCTTCTTGTTTCCGCTTCTTTCAAAAATTCTTCTTTACAAAAATTCCCAGAATGTGTTCATCTGCTGATGATATTGTCCAGCTTTTTATTAAAAATTGTAGTTATTTTAATTTTCGTTAACTTTTGTTAATGACAAAGTTTTTCAATTCAAATTGAAAATAAAACTTTTCTTTCGTTTCAATATTTTGACTCATTGGTTAGTTAGTTTTAAAGGAGTCGGGATTTCGAGACTCCTACTCACCAAGGCTACTTCATATCAATGATCTCGTTTTACCTTCCAGGAGAACGGCGCATCATTATCAATCATAAAATGTTGACCCATCTAACTTCTCTTTAATGAATAAAATCATTTTGGCCGGCTTTAACTTAAACGCGTCTTTAAAATTTTATAGAAAGAAACTACTAAATTTTTATTTCGTGAATCTTTTATATCGGACTGGTAATTGTATAAATTTTAAATTTTAACTTATATTTATCATTAACCAACCATAAAATTTCGTATTTTCACATCATTTCAAGGAGAATTTAATAAAATCTGTTTTATAATCTGCGAATGGCATTTAAATTTAAATCACATTTTTATCATCCGAACAATCTGCTCTAATTAGACTATATTAAAGTGTTACTTTTGCAAATATCTTAAAAAAATACCTTGCCAAACACCCAGTAAATAACTGTGTATACTTAAAAGCCCACATTTTGTTCCAAAATAAATAAAAACCACAAGCTTCAATAAATCGGAAACAACGAAAAAAAAAATTGTTACTTACAAATTATGATAAGAAAAAGTTGTTGTCACCAAAATTGGAAAACAATAATTGAAAATAAACTACAATTTGCCATTGTAAATAAAATCGTGAATATTTCACAATACGCTCCCGCCTGACACTACACTCTACAGTCTATTCTATACGTTCGTTCGTCATCAGAAAATTATATCAAAAAATAAATAAATATATGCGCAAAGTAAATAAATAATTTATATAAAAAGAAATACAAAACATAAATAAATAAATAAATATATTTCAAAAACTTTTAAAAATAATAAAATCTGACGTGTTATACCTTTGGAGAGACGACATTCGGTCTGGACCTCATTTTGCTTTCTTTTCGACAATTTTATTTTTTAATTGAAAACATTTTTATGGTTCATAACATGTTTAAATTTTTTGCGGTGTTACTAAATTAGTTTTATTTGGTAACATTAATTTGTTACATTATGAAAAACATGCTAATTAAATTCATTTTGTCATGGTCTTTATTAATTATATTTCTTCACGCTAATTCCTCCACTACAGGAATAGTACTACAAAGTAAGCTTTTGTACTGCACACCCATATTAAGAAGTTTGTTATTACACAGCTGCGAATTGCGTTGGTATAAAATAAACTCACATTTAAATCTCGCACAAGTGGAATGAACTAAAAAGCAGAGATGGAAACCAGTTCTGTTCCGAACCGGAGAACTACAAAACCAAACCAAAACTGAACCTAGTTTTGAAAATATTGCTGGGTCACAACATTAAGTTTGCTTTTGGTTCAATTGAAATATTAAAAATTGTTCGCAAACTGTCAGTTTTTGTTTTGCACATAATAAATTCTAAATTTATTATTTTCTTTTTGTTTTTTATTATTATATATTTTATTTAGTTATTCAAAATATTTAAAAAATCTTGAAAGAAATTCGAACCAAAATCAAAAATTTTAGATTTTATAAACCAAACCTCAAACCACAACCAAAATATACGAATAATCTTGAACCAAACGCAACGACAATAAAATAATTGATTTCCATCTCTGCTAAAAAGTGATTTTTCCTATAAATTTTATTGAATTGTCCAACCTTGGAAACGTAAAGAAAAGCTGATTTTCATTTTGTTCAATTCAATTTTTATCAACTGATCTCATCACGCCAAACAAATTTCCACAAATCTTGTAAATTTTCGACAGTATGAAAAATTTCTCTTCAAAAATTCGTAATTTAAATTGCTTTTACACGAAACCCCTTAATTTGAAACATAACACTATTTATTTTATTTATGCTTCCTTACATGTTTTAACTCTTGTGGTATTTTTTTTTTTACAATTTTTTTACTACAATGCTTAATGATTCAAAATTGCATCAGGGCCAAACCACAATTTATGTCTTCGCTCAATATAAAGGGCAATTTTATATGCTAAACTAGCAAGATATAATTATATTTATTTGGATTACTGCTATAAGGTGCACTATAAAAACATACAAAAACATAAATAACAAAAGATATTGTTTGTTCAGCATAAAATTTTAACTATAAGCTAGAACATTGGATCATCATCAATCTTTTGTTATTGTGTTTATTCCACATTATAAATTTACATATGTTTCATTATAAATTTCATTAGAAAAAATATTGGCAGCCCAAAATACTGTGGTGTCCATTTAACAATTTATAAATACTAATATAAAAGAAACATAAAACATAAAAAAAGCGCATAAAATAAACATAATAAAAAATATATAAAACATAATATCTTTTTTAAAAAATTCGTTGGTGTGTGTATATTTTACAAAAATTTATATTTGTTAAGAATTTACATTTTCATATGCGATTCAATCTTTTCACATTTCGTAATACTAAACAAAATTAGTTCCAAAACAAAAACAAAACAAAAAATTAACTTGTTGTTCAGAAAATGCAAAGTTGTAGGGCAGCATTTAAAGAATTTTCATAGTTTTTAGTGATTGCCATGCGATTCGATTTGGATTCAAGAATTTATTATCAGGAAGAAAACATAATCGTAAATAGATTTATTTAAAAGAAAACAGTGTCAATTGCCTCACATATACACCAGTTTAGGTTCATAACGATACTCCTGAAATGATTATTTTAAGAGATGGGACAATCCCCAAGTATTTATCTATGTCCAACTATTTCGTATCATCGTATTTTAAATGTTGCGTCACCCTACATTTTGGTAGCTTATCCTTGAGTGAAGTATTTTTCATTTTGTCCGTCTGTTATCTCATCATTTATTCACCGGATCTATAGAAGCACTAAAGACTTCAAACAAACACAATTCGAAGTATCTACTTTTTAAGATCCAGGCTCTTAATTCTTCGTTGGTTGGTTGGTTTAAGTGACCCAGTAACTCGACTGGCGACTTCAATTAGCGTATATGCACCGTTTTGCTACCACTCAGACTCATGCACAAGGTTAGGCTAAGCGGTGGAAAGAATCAGTTTAGATCCACCTTGTGCTATTCAAGAAGCGAACCGTTTCTATGAGTAGCTTCGTTGGCTAGGTCGTTGAGAGTTATGTTTGTGCAGAGTACTTGCAAATGAAGTGCACTATAGTCTTTACAGCTGCGGCATGATTGGTTAAATGGGATACACAGTCTGTCCGCATGTTTACCGAATTCTTCGTAATATATAAGCTTTTTATATTCACTAAAAGTATATTGTAGAAATGAATCAAAAGGTTTACCCTTTAATCTATTTTCACATATTTTTGTAAATTAATAATATACTTTCTCATTGAGCAGATCTGATACGTCTATCATAATATATACGATACATTTTCCGTGACTCTGCGAAATTTTGTAATTTAAAGATAAGTGCAAAAAATCTTTTACTACATTTAATTTATCTGATTTGGATTCGAAATTGTTTTTTTTTTTTTTATAAAAATCTTAATACATAAATTCCGACAATATTATCGATTTACCTTATATTTTACGTTTTACCCCATCAATAAAATTTTATACTTTCACGATAAATCTAATTATATAACTACATATCTATATCTATAATTCT
This sequence comes from Rhamphomyia laevipes, assembly GCA_963920725.1. Lineage (NCBI taxonomy): Eukaryota > Metazoa > Arthropoda > Insecta > Diptera > Empididae > Rhamphomyia > Rhamphomyia laevipes. The sequence goes on from OY987259.1 coordinate 8,033,741, forward strand.
ATATCTTCAATTCCAAAATAACTAAAAAAAGCATATATTTTATTTGTCTTCATTAGCATTGTATTTAAGCATTATAAAACATAAAAATACAAAAACTTCTATACATAATTCAATCAACATTTTTTTTTTTTTTATTATTTGTAATAATGAATTTCATAAATAGAAAACTCTTGACTTTTAAAAACTCAGCTGGTGCTGTGCTGTTATTATCGTTTGCCACTGTTTTGTTGCTGAAGTTAATATTGGACTGTTGTTATGTAGTAAACTTTAGTATCTTGTATCTTCCACCACACATCAAATCATTTTTTGTTTCTTATGCTATTTACAAAAAAAAATCATTTAGAATTCAGTTGACTTCAGACCTTCAGGCCGCGAATTAATGAGTTATTTTTATTTATTTTTTGTAGTCGCCGACTTGTAATTTTAAAAATTTTCAATTATATTTTAAATATTATCAAAGTTCGTTATCTATACTAAAATATGTCGAAATTTTTTTAAATACTATATTTAAAAATAATAAAATTCTTGCAAATTGAATAAATTTTCTTGAAAGTGGAAAAATTTTCATTCGATTTGATTCAAAATGGTTCAAATTGTGTGATAACATGTGAAAAACGTGATTTTTTAAAAATTAATCGTGATTATAATTTATATTTGAAAATAATATCATTTTACAAAAAATTTATATCGTGAAAAATTGATTAATCAATCAATCAAATATAAAAACATATTATTTTAACATTATGCAAAACATAATTTAAAATCATTTTTTTTTTAAGTCGGATATAAAAATAATCACGCAAATTATTTTTCAATTCCATCAGCATTTTTTGAATGTGTGGGATTTTTTTTTTTCATGTTTAAGTGATGTTAAAATTGCGGAAAACGGTCATTTTTATGCAATGAGATACAAAAAAAAAAATGTGGGTGAACATCAAAATCAATCAGAAAAATTGATTCAATCAAAATTTTGGGTTGGAATTTAATTTAAATCAGTAATAATTAAACTTAATAACTAAACACAAAACAACAAAAAAAGTTTAATTAGCGTGTCAGGTGGCAGGTGTTAAATTTTACTGGATAACAAAATATAATCCCAAAATAAAAAAAAAAAATTTTAAAGTAAAAGTTATTTTTTATGATTATTTTATCGATATAACGAAAAAAAATAGAAAATCAAATCAAAATATAAAAAATGAAATCGAAAATGTGGAATAAAATTTTTAAAAATAAATCTTCAAAATCATCATCAGTTACAACACCAACCGAAACTAATGATGAAGATGATAGTAATTTATATGATAATACACATCAGCAACAGGTGATGATACCATCTACTAGTACATCATCTGGTAATAATAATAATAATAATAATCACCCACATAATAATACTACAAAATCATCAAAATTATCAAAAATGGTTAATAGTTTTACATTGAAACGAAATTCCAATAAAGAGAATGGTAATAATTGTATTAATAATAATGGTGGTTATAATAGTGATGTTGCTATATCAATAATACGGAATGCGGAATTAAATAATGAAATTTCGAAATTTAATAATTATAATAATAATAATTTAAATAAAAATTTTAAATATATGAAACGACAAAAATCTATTGATCATTGTGATGGTAATAATGATGATAATATTATTCCAATTATGGATACAACGAGTAAATTAATAAAAACAACGCCTCCAGATGAAATACCATTATCATCAAAATTAGGTATTTCAATAAATTCTAAAATAATAAAAATTATTACATAAATTATTGTTTTTAGAAGATTTTCTATTAAATTTCGTATATAGTGCCAAAATTAATGTAGAATTTTATAGAAGTTTCACACTCACTTTTAGAAATAAAAATTAATTCGCGACCTGAAGGTGTTAATTAAAAATAATTGGAACAGCTGGTTTTATTTGTCTCAATATTTTGTAAACAAATTTAAAATTAGAAAAAAACTTGAATAAATTATCTGGTCTCAAGAAATATCCAAAATTGGGTTCAAAATTATTATATAGTTTTTATTTCTAAATTGTTATTTAATTATTTCAGTCGAATTGAAACATAATTTTTTAGCTAGTGTCAAAACATCATATTAAATTCGTATTTCACATTAATGTATAGTATACTTAATTTTATCTGGATTCGCAATACAACTGAAACAACACCGAAAAGTTGACATATATATATAATCAATAATTTCATTCGCAATACAAAATTTAGCAAAACAGCTCAACGCAGCTTTTATCGAAAACCAAAAGCAGAAATTATGATATATTTATCTAAAGTACAGAAAATACGTAACACTGTAAATTGGAAAAATATCATATCGTTACGTAATTTTATTTTTTTACTGAGCAGCATTTCGAATCAACTTTAAGATATTTGTACCTAACTCACATTTGATATGTTTCTCTCCAATTTTTCTTAAATTCATCATGACATATTTAATTGGCAGTCATATTTCCACTGTAAGTAATATCTCCATATTCTGCACCTTGGTCCTCAATTAAATATAAAAGTTACCTTTAATTTAAAACCAAAGAAATATGCAATCATTGGCTTTGAATTTGATTAGCTCAGAACTTAAACTACCCTTAAAAGGGTCCTTATATTAGCTGTATATGTGGTTTACATACATGATGCTGATACGATCACGTAAAACAAACTATTCAAGCAAGTAGGCAAGCATATTTTATAATTGAATTCGATATACAAAATTCTATTTTGTTCAGATATAATTTCAAAATCCCATTCAGACTTTTACAGGCCATTTGCGATTATTTATACTTAACTTAAGTACCAGTTAAAATCACCTTTATTTTTACCTATTTCCAGTTGCAGATTTTTTTTTTACATTTGTAAAAAACTCAATTTTTTTGATTATTTTATTTAAACCTTAAATTTTTTATGAAATTAAACTAAAAAAAACTTATATAAGTAAAAATGTCAGTTAATTTTATATAAAATCTTTAAAAATAAATTACACATTTAAAAATAATTCTCACAAAAAATAAAATTAATAAATTACAACAGAAAATCAGAAATGAAACTTTCTACATTTTTTATTTACTAGTCGATCTTCTTATCCTCTTGGCAGGTTTCACTCCAAAATAACGATTGTCATTAAAATTTCTGCTAAGACTACATTTTAAATGTCCACAAAATATTTTTTCAGTTTTTGGTTTTAATTGATTCTGTAATCATTTATTTAATATTATTTATAAAAATTTAATTTAACTTCAACTAAAACTTTCGTCTTGTTAATGATCATCTGTTTTTTTTATATACATACCAATGAAATTGACATTGTAAATATTACAAATAGGATCAATAAAGTCAATGCCATTGCAATTAAATTTTTATTATTATTTTGCATCCAATCCAATAAAATGGAAAATGATTTTGATGAATCGTTATAAGTTTGATGATAATTTAATTTTGCAAATTTATCCATTTTTTTAGGACTATTTTCTTTTTCTGCAGTTGTTGATCCTGTTGATTAAATAAATATTTTATTAATGTTTATATAATTCTAAGATTCGGTGTTAATTAATTTTTTGACAGTTTATGTTTAGGTTAAAGTGATCAAAAAATATTTTAAAATTTTTAAGGTAAAATGAAATTATTTTCAAAAATTTTAGCATTTGTGTGAAACTTGAATTGTCACTCTAATTACCATTAGTTGACTTAAACTTGGGCTACAAATGTATCGGTCAGTACAGTATCGATTCATTCTGTAAAAATTTAAATATGATGTCTTCATAAATTTTGTATGAAAAATTGATTCAGTGATCACAAGAAGTGCGATTGAAATCGAATTGAAACAGTTTGAAATAATTGAATTTTTACCCTCCGTTGTGAATGTTGAAAATAACTGAATCCAAAACTGAAGCAAATGTCAACAGAAATGAAATTTGCCAGTTTTCAAAAAAAAATTATGTTTGATTAAACATAATTACCAGACTGACAAATTAAATAGATTGGAATCGATAATTCTGTGTAAAGTCTACTTAACCAGATCACAATCGACTCAAAACTGAACTTGATCGATAAATTGTAGGATTGTAGTCCAAGCTTTACTCAACTTTTTAACTAATATATTTTAAAAATTACAAAAACTGACTTTATAAATTTACTATATTTAATTAAATTCACTGACATACTAAATAAAAAATATTTTTGTTTGCAGAAAATATTTCATTTTACCTTTTACGATTACTTTTTTGGTAATAAATTCATTTGCGGTTTGATTTTTTGTAAAGTTAAATTTCGTTTTGTACAGTTCCATTATATAAATTACGATAAACTGTTTTTTTTTTTTTTTATCAGAATATTGTATTTTATTTTATATATTAAAAAATAGCACATAAATTTAAAAAAAAGACATACCAATATCAAATTTGGTAAAAAACCAGTCCAAATGATAATGAGTAAAATAATTATTTTTTAGTTTGGGTGGTTTGGGTTTTAAAATTTTTTAAAAAGAAAATCACATTTGTTCTGATAAGTGGAAATTAATGAATATTTATATATTAATTTTTAACATAAATTTAGTTTTAGGGAAATGAAATGTTTAAGTGTAATGCTTAAGTTAAACTGTACTGTTCCACTGTTCGATATCTCTAATTAATGATTCATCATTTTTTCGAATGGGGAAAATATAAATTCTCAAGAAATTGACAATATCAATTGTTAATTTCTAACCGTAATTATCAATAATTTTATTATAGTTAATTCTCTTATACCAAATTTATTATTTATACCCTGATATACAGGGTGGTCCGGTTTACTTCTCAAATATTTTAAGAAATGATTTTAAATTAGTGAGTGAATGGATATTGACAAGACATTGTAACCTGAAGAAACATCTACACATAATGCAACTAGCTCTCAATAATGTCTGTAGAGTGTACAAATGCAAATGCGATGCGATCGACTGAACACATATAAAAAATAACTTAAGCGAATGCGTAGCACTAGCTCAATCCATACTTCCTAACCTCGGGCACGGCTATATGGACCTATAAGAACTGTCATCGAACATCGAACCCATTCAAATCCTTACTGTATTTCTTTGAAAGAATTTGTCTTGGAGGAGGTTTTTATTTAAGGATGCATCGCAATAGGCTTCCAGTGGTTGCAGTGCTTTGGGACAACGTGAATCTACCTAAACCTTAATCTAATCTATTTCATAGGTAATAGATTAGCCTATTTTTGTGTATTGCCATATTACCACCATATAAAAAATAACATCATAAAGCTGTAAGTTCATAGAAAGTTTTTACTTATACGCCTTACATTTGCCTGGTGTAACGTTTTCAAAGTGGTGTAACGTAAATGATAAAATATTTCAAATTACTAAAAATTTGAGCAATATACTCCGTTTGACAAATTGCAAATGTAATGCTATTCAAATCGCCGGTCAGTTTTTATTGAATTAGTTAAATTAGAGTGAAATTACAGTAAAATGATTCATAGACAATTCGTTTAAAATTATATAGGATTTCAAGATGCCCTATTGAGATCCTCCCACATAACAAAAAATCCAATTTTTAAAAAATGTTTTTTTCTCTTTTTTGGAATTATAAGAAAAACATTTTCTTATTTTAAATAAATTCACGACATTTTTTTAATTAAATATTCATAATTTTAAAATTTCATTTTTATTTGTATCCAGTTTTTAACACAAAAATATTAGTCAGCAAGTCTAATCCAAAAAACAAAATTATGATTAACATCTACAACAATGTTCTTCAATCTTGGATTCCATAAAATTTAGGTTCCACATGAAAATTTTATAGAAACCACTATTTAAAAAATCATATCAGAATTTTCTTAGTATAAGTAAATACAAATACCTTTAAGGTCCATTTGTTGAATATTGGGTGCATCCACATTGAAAAAACATGTTTTTAAAAGTGAGATTCGGAATTTTCGGCTTTAAATTTTCAGCCCAATAATCCGAGGTTGCGTAACAGTAACAAATTATTGTTATTGGACGTCTGATACAGTTTGTAATGATTGTGCGAAAGTTGTCAAAATGAATTTTGTGAAAATGTAGAGATTAGATGCAGAATATGACATCCGGTTGCAAATTACAACAACTTCAAGGAATCTTAATAGATTTATAATAAAAAATAGCTCATAGGTATATTAAAAATATATTAAACTTAAAATAAAATTTTGTTACTTCCTGGAGATTTTTATGGTTCCTCTATAATAATACTATAATCTAACAGGGTTCCAAAAACAGCAAAAGGTGGAATACAGCTACAGAAAGCATATAAATAAATTATTGAAAATTAATATTTTTTGAATGGCGAAGTCTTGAAATCAATTTCTGTCTATATTTTACATATATTAAAACCAACTTTAAATTTGAATAATTAAATTTTAATTTCTGTTTTTAAATGTCTAATCTTTAAAATATTTATATATTAAATGTTAATATTAAAAAAATTCGTAAATTAAATTTATTTTTATATATTTTTGATAAACTTATTAAAAAAATTCTTTTATTATATTTAATTTTCATATTTCTTATTGAAAACTTCTGAAAAAAAATCGAAATTCACTAAAAATGAAGACTTCGGCAAAACTTTAAACAATAATTTTTATTATTCCCTTGTAATAACAATAAATATAGAATTAAATGATCTGGAAATTGTTTTAAATTTCCGGTTAATTGATTTTTGTTATCACTTTATTACCCAGCTTTCTTTAAATGGTTTTTATTCAATATGTTCTTTAAAATTGAAATTTATTATATTCAAAAACAAAAAACTATTACTATAAATATGGCCATATATCTTCAATGTGAATGAAGAAAGCTGAATACATAAAATATTAACAAGAAACTTAAATGAAATTGAAGAATAAAATTAAAGTAAAATTACAAAAATTCTTAACTGATCGCCTGTTCTGTGTAACCACTTAAGATTTTTAAATTTAATTAAATTTGTTCGTTATTTATTCTGCATTTTAATTATAAGAAATTATTAATTCCATGGAAAATAAGTTTATAATTATTTAAATGCTTGAAAAATGATTTTTTAGCATAATATTTTTATAAAATCTACTTATCAAGTTGGCGATTATATCCAAACTGATTAGGTAAATTCGGACACAACAGAATATTTATGATTTTTGAAAGACCTAATAATACATTTAATATAATGTAATATTGTAATTAGTGGAATTTTTACTTTGATCAGTTTTTAGTATCTCTAAAACACTAATGCCGAATTGAGATTGTTTTTTTGTCAACCCAACGCAAAGTAATGCAAAACGTACAAGTTAAAATGCAAGAAAACAATCATTTAGGATGCAAAATCATACATTACAAAGTTATGAAAATAGTTGACAAATTAAGAGCAACATCTCTGCTACTTGATCGACTAATCGATTTTACCGAAGAAAAAAAAATCAGTTTGTCATTAGTCATTTTTTTATCAACCAAATGTAAGCTCTGGATTTCAACGAAATACAATTATTTAGCAAATAATTCAGTTTTCTATGTACATATTACAAATCACTACAGCCCCTGAGAGTGAACATAGCTTCCTATAGAACAAAGTTTTCGATGAAGTACAGTACAACCTTTCTTTAATGAGTTCGAAAATATTTCCTGATCATTGGTCCATATATAAAATATGTAGACTATCATATTTTTTTTTGGGTGGCTTTTCCGATTTTGATCATTATTGATGCCTTCACAAATTCTGCATAAATAGGTAATATAGTTCTAAAGCAGTTTTATGCTCGTAATTTTTAAGTCACCCGAAAGTATCCCTGTTAATCTTCATCTTTTACACCAGCTCATGCCTAGAGAAGCTAATCTGATGTCCGAGAGAATATTGACCATAGTTGACCATTAAATTTTCCAAATTATCGTTCTAAACAAACCTTTTAATTTTCATACTAATAATTATTATTCATTTTTCACTCTCATTGCCCATCAGTAAACATTTTCTTCATATCAATAAACTCGGAAAAATATCATGATTATCAAATTTAACTCATGATGAAATATATGTATATAAAAAAAAAATTATGTTTACATTATTTTATCATCATGTTTGATTATCATATTTATGCAAATATTTATAAATTAATTTTACCATAATAACACAAACCCAATTTTTCTTTTTATACAAATAAAATAATATATAATTAACAACGAAGTTTTACAAAATATTTCTTAGCAAAATGTTATTCAGTCTAAACTAATTTTATTATGTACGATCTGGAAATGTTTAGCTCTAATTGCTTCATTGCTAGATCAATGATCTTATGATTCATATATAAATTTTATATAAAATATATAGTAACATTGTATATTACATAAGATTTGTGTTTTGACAAAAAGTTTCGTACATTTTTAGCGTTTAAAATGAAAATTCATACTTGCAATCATCAAAAGAACTCGTCAATTTTGCTGTCCGGAAAAATATAAATTAAATTCACTATTTTCAATAGTATTTTTATATATTCTAAAAGTATAAATAACATAATTGTATTCCATATTAGATTGATTATTTTGATATATTCCATATTCGATCTGACGACCTCTTTGCTCCAACCAAAAAACAATTTATTTATCAATTAGCGTGTAAATAAAATATATTTAGCTTAAAAATTCTGTACATATTTAGTTTTTACAGATTTCAAAAAAAAAAAAAACGTATTTCTCAATTGTAAAATTATTTTTATATGGACTTTTCAAACAGGCAAAGTGTGAGAAAGTAAATATTTACCTAAACATTTTAGATACATAAAAAATTTATAGAGCACTATTTTGTCGTATCAACCAAAAATAAAATTATAGAGTTAATTTTTATTTTACAAAATTGATTAAAATAATTACAAACTTTTTTAAAATAAATCTTAATTTTATTTACTTACAGATTTTAACGATCCGAATTTTCCTATTAGCCCTGAACCACCAGCACAAATTGAATTACATAGTTGTCCAATATGTACCAGAAAATTTGTACCGGCAACATTAACAAAACATGTTGGTATATGTGAAAGAATGGCAACAAAGAAACGTAAAAAATTTGATTCATTTCGTCAACGTCGTGAAGGTACTGATTTAGCTGCTTATTTACCAAAAAATTTTGGTATAACAACAACAACAGCAAATAATCCATCAAAATATAAAACTGTTATTGAACCAAAAGTTTTATCACCGAGAATACAAGTTCAAGAGGTAAGAAATTTTTATGAAATTACGTCATTTCCACAAAAATATTAAAACTATAAAATATTTGTATATTTAAAAAAAATGAAATTCCTAAAGAATTGTGCTTGTTAAAATCACAATAATGATTGTAAATCCTCGATAGTATAGTGGTCAGTATCCCCGCCTGTCACGCGGGAGACCGGGGTTCAATTCCCCGTCGGGGAGATTCTTAATAACATAATTTTTTTTTTTCTTGTCAATTTAAAATTATATATTTATTTATATAAATATTTTTAGAGTACTCCAGTACCAGCTCATAAACAAATCGAATCAGGATCACAAAATTTACAAAGCTCACAAAGAAAAACAACTTTAAATCCAATTAGTCCAACTAGTAAACCAGTTCGATCAAAAAATGTTGTTAAAAGATTAGCACCAGTATCAGAACAATGTCCTCATTGTACTCGTTCGTTTGGTATTAAAGCATTTGATCGTCATGTTGATTGGTGTAAAGAAAAAAGTCGTTTACAAGCTGCAAAAAATAATGCTGATTTAAAAACAGCCAAAGATAGATTAGAAGCTAGAACAAAATACAGGGCACCAAATTTAAAGTATATTTAAATAAAAAATTATATAATTCTATTTAATTTTTTTTTAAAATCAATTTTTATAAAATGTTTTAGGGCCAAAAGAGAAACAATTCGATATAAATACTCTGGTAATGGTGATGATGGACAGAGTATTGATGATAATAGATCTGTAGATAATAATGTATTTAGTATGTCAAATTCATTGAGTTCATCTTTTATGAGTGATGGGTAAGATTATTTATTATATTAATCTAGTTAAATTTATTTTTATTAGATTTATTTTCGGAAAAATAATATTTTGTGTAATTGCATTAAGATAAAAGAATAAAGAATTAATTGATTTATCGGATATAAAGAGATACAATGAACCATAACTCATAGTATCTCTCCAGAGAATTGTTCATTATTTATGAATTTTATGAATTAATTACAATTAAAATAATATTTATACAGTCCTTCTGACGAAAAGAAGACTTTATCAAGTTGTGAATTATCGTTAAAAGCTCAAAAAATAAATACTAAAAGCAAATCTACTGTTGAAACTACTATTAAAATAAAAAATATCGTAAAATCTCCAAATATAGCTAAACCATCAACAAATAAAAACATTAAAATTAAAAAAAAACCAGAACAAAAAACTATTAAAAATCAATCCACGAATAAAAATCCAGATGAAAATATTGAAGATACTATCATGCCAAAAGAATTTAATTTAATTGGGTATCAGATTTTGTTTTTATCGTCTTGTATATAATATTACCAAAAAATTCTGAATTTCCTATAAAATTATAGACTTTCTATGAATATGGACAATGAAAATGAAAATTATGATATTTCAAATGACGATGATGTCATAAATTTTGATATCACTAGTCAAATTACATCACTAACGAGCTGTAATATAGAAGAAATATCAGCTGATGGTACAGAACATTTATCAATGATTGTTGGTTTGTTAAAATTCTAACAATGATTTTCGTAAAGATTTTATAAATTATTTCATTAGATCGAATTGAAATTGAAGAAATTATTCCATTAAATCCAAAAAATGTTCTAAATTTTGATGATACACCAATTCGTCCCGCAAATAAGGTATTTTTAGACAAACCTACAAATGAAATTCCAATTCGACCATCAAAAACAATCATTACTGATAAGCCTTCTTTAGTTTTACCAAAGATTTCTATTACAAAAACTGAACGTTTAAAAAATGAATCTGTTATTTCTTCAGCAAAATCATCTAATGAAGAGAAACAACTGAATGAATTAGTTAAGAATTCCAATGAACGTTCGAAAAGTGTTATTAAAGAAAAGCAAATATCCAAGATTTGTACTTCACGAACGAAAGAGTTGAAAAGTAAATTACCACAATCAACTGTTGAAGTAAATCCAGTAATGAAATCCGTTGAGAATCTTCCGCGATCTTCGGAAATAATAATTGAAGATAAGCCAATAGTTAATTTTGATGATATGCCAATTAGACCAGCGAAAACTATAATTAATGATACTCCAAAAACCGAAGTCTTTAATAGTTGTTTACCAATTTGTTTACCGAAATCAACAATAAAAGCAAAACCATTGAATGAGTTTGTTGAAAATTTCAATGATCCTTCGAAAACGGTTATTACGAATAAATCAAAAGATAATTTTAATGAGATCCCTATTAAAGGAGCGAAAGCAAGCTTACCAAATAATGATTTAAATAAAACGGGTATCCCTCAAACAAAAATGACTGTAAATAATAATAATAAATCGGAAAATACTATTAGCAATACAAATCAAACGTTGAAGTCAACATTAGCGGATATACAGAAAAATAGCATTGATTCAATTAATATCGGAACAAATAATAATGATAAATTATCTTTAAGTCCACAAATTAATTGTAACCAAACAGATGCGGAAATTATTAAACCAATTCGGGCAACAAAAGTGTTCTTCCAAGAAAAACCAGTAAAAGACTTTGATGAGATAAAAATTCAAACATCGAAACCGATTTTAATAAATACAAAAACTATTGACGACATTGAAATTAAACCATCGAAAGATATTTCAAAAGTTAATTGTTCCAATGATTTTAAGCACAAAAATGATTTTAATGAAACCCAAATCTATTCAGAAAAACCTCCTATAAAAAATAACACAATTAATAATACTAATAATGAAGTTCCAATTTTAACACTGAAAACAATATTAAAAGATACTCAGAAAGTTAGTATTGACGGAATTAACATCCGAGCAAGTTATATTGACAAACAATCACTGAATTTACCAAATATTTCTAACCAAATTAATTCAGAACCAGAAAATGGCACACCATTGCGATCACCAAAAATGATTCTAAAAGATAATCCTGCAATTCTTTTTGATGAAATGCAAATAAGATCACCGAAACCAATCTTAAGAAATAGAGTTACAATGTGTGTTAACGATATACCAAGTAAATCGTCGAAAGAGATCCTAAAAGACAAATATGCTAATAATTTCAACCAAATTGAAAAAACGATAAATGGTAAACTGTTGAAAACGATAAATGCTAAATCATCTTCATTGCCAATAACTTTTGAAAAGAAAATTGAGGAATCAGAAGTCCGACCAACTCCTAAATTAAGTGTAAACACTATTTTACCACCAATTAACAGACCATCATTAGCTTCACTATCTAGTGAAGATTTTGACAAACTTTTAACTTCAAGTGATTTAATAAATGGTCGAAGAGAAAATGAAACGTCATTTGAATTTCCAAGGAAAACTAAAAAAGATAACAATAAAATATTCTTACCAAAAGTTTGCAGTCAAAATTCACTGAAAACTTCATCATCGAATGATGATTCAGAAAATTTCTGGATGGAAATATCGAATGTTGAAAAAACAAGAAAAGAACAACATAAATTTATAAAACAGAATTCAAATGAAGAAAATTGCAGTACGAAAAGGTTTTGTTACGTATTATTCTCTTTTGTTTTATAGTAATTTCTATTACTTCTTAATGCTACAATCGTATCAATTAATTCCATTTTTTTAAAAACTTTTATATTTTTTATATATGCCGTATATTATTAATTAAATATTTCCTTCTAGCGGTTTTTCGGACAAGTACGATCCCTTTTTATCGGCCAAACGTCAACTCGAGGAACTTTGTTCACCAACAGCGGAAACTGATTCTCCATTCTCCACAAAACAACAACATCATCAAGCAACATCAACACCAATTACAATTAAACCAAAACTTACATCATCATTATCAACATCATACACAGCCCCCTCGCCAAATCCACGAAATACACTCAACACAGTTAAGTCAAATTTCCGACGTACATCATCACTTCGTTCGCCTCGTAAAAATAATCCAATTCACCGTCCACTATTTGTACCACCATCACGTTGTTCCCGTCCCACAACTATTCAACGTGGTATTTCCGATGAAGGACCAATTTCGACAAATTTTATTTCTACTGAAGAATATGATGAAATGCCCGTAAAATCAGCATGTATTAATAATTTTGCTACTGCAATTAATAGTCCACAATTTTCTCGGCGTGATTCTAGCCCACAAAAATTACTGTCACGCTCAACATCACGTGAATCTAGTCCATTAGTTATAAAACGTGATCCAAATACAAATTTGAATCGCCGTAATTTACGTTTAAATCTTGGGAATAATAAAGAATTAAATAATAATTCCTCATCTAATAATAATGCATTATTGAAAACTGATTCGCTAGCAGTTTTTCTTAAATATGAAACTGAATTAACGAAAAACCCAAGTGATAAATTGATTTCATCATTGAATCAATTGGGTAATACTTCAGCAATAATATTGCCGCAACAAATTTCTTCAACGGCGATACTACCGGTGGAGAATTTAATTAGCGAAAAGGATTGGAAAGATAAAAGTAATACGCTAAGTAAACAAAATTCACTGAAAAATTCATCAAGTGATTTAGTTGAAAAAACTTTCGTTAGTGTTGAAAAAGAGAAATTAACATTATTGAAAAATTCTTTAACAAATCTACTTGATAGTAACAGTAGCGGTAACAATAATAATAAATTAAATGATACCCTACAAAAATTACCACCAACAATTGCTAGTCCTGCTGATGTAAACAATTCAATTCCATCGGTAAATAAAAGTTTACCAATTAAATTGGAACCATTACATCAGAATATATATAAATATACAGCTACTCCTCCACCATCGAAAACTCAATCACCTCCAGTTGTGACACCTTCTTTAGCTCCATTATTTCCACAAATTAAATCTACTCCAATGACAGTAGCTATTAATAACAATCTTATCAATTTAAATTCAATATTAAATATTGATTCCAAAGAAATGGACAATAATTTCATTGATCCAAAATTGATAAATATTTGTGATAATCTTCAAATGACTACCACTACAAATATAAAAACTACAAAGGAATCGGATGATTCAGATTTGACTTCTATTGGAAGTCAAGATTCTGCTTATCGACCAAAAACCGCACCAAATAAATTCACTGATGATAGCCAATCTTCAGGACATCAATCATCTGAATCTGTTATTGAAAAATCACCAACACCTCCAACAACACAACAACGTAAAGACCAATATCAACGTCAAACGTCGAGCAATCGTAATTCTAGTGATAAAAGAAATCTTCTTAAACGTCAAATACGTTTGGGAAAGAATCAATTTTTGTATGACGCATCACCAAGTGATAGTGAACCTAGTCCAGATCCAATAATTAATAAATCACAAGATGATTTATTAACTTCCGTTGCATCAACTACAATTCATCTTCCATTAGTCGAATCATCTGAAAAACAATTTGATTCTTTATTATCGCCTAGTAATAATCCAATATTTAATGATTTTGATTTTGAGGAATTTCTTTCATCATTTGAAGCTAGTAATGATGATGATGATGATGAACAATTTCCTGGTTTCAAAGATTGTAAAGAATTTCTAATGAATCGTTGCTTAAATATGCGTTCAATGAATAATAATTTTATTAATAATAATACGAATATCCTTAATAATACACAAAATACAATAAGATCTAGGAAAATCGAATTGGATCCAATGACGATGTTGAATGACAGTAATTTTGCAAATAAGAATAATAATAATAATAATAATAAACGACAATTATGTCATGATGATGATGATGATGTTCAAATTGTGCATGATAAACGGGAAATTTTCATTAGTATTGAAACAGATCAGAATGAAAATGAAACCTCAAATCCATGTCCTAATGATCCTTCCATACAAAATCCAAAAATTGAAGAAATTAATGGTAATGACAATAAATTTACAAAAATTGAAACCTATCATTTACCTATATTTGAAGAAAAAGATGAAAATTTAACAACAGATTTCATAAATGATGTTACAATACGACGTAATAATGTTAAAAATAAACAACAACATGAAGACATTAAAGAAACTATAATCTGTGATTCTGTGACAAGTATGTATCCAGTGGATTCAGATGAAAGAAGTAGTGTTGAATGTTATCCAATTGGTAGGAGAAGTGTTAAATCGAAAGCAAGCGCTGATTCTGCATATGGAAGGTTAGTTGTTATTTATATGTTATTCATCCAAATGTTTAGTTGAGTATATTTTCTTCCTCAATTAAATATTTCTTTATGCCGGATTCTGAATGCTATTTCAAGGCAATACAAAGCTGCACATTAGTGAGCTATGCGTTAAAGTAGCAATCTGAATCCGGGCATTAAAATTGTTTTATTACTTGTACACTTTTTTATTTTATTCTTTTTTTCTTTAAATTATTACTCTAGTTTATCACGTCAAAGTCCAACATTAACTGATCACTCCTCGTTACGTCGTAATTCAGCAAGCCGGACTAATCGTCGTTTACCAAATGAACAAACATCAAATACTAATGTGATACCATCATCTAATGAATCAAAACGTCGTAACAGAGAATTAAGTGCTAGTTCAAGTGGTTCAGAAAATTCATTACCACCAATTAATAATCAACATCACAGTCATCATAATCAACAGCAACAACAAAAAGTTTTAAGATCATATCAAGAGGAATGTAATTTACCAAATTCCAAAAATATTTTTAGTACAACAACATTGGATTTTGGTAGTTTACCATCGCCATCAGGTGGACAACAACAACTACAACAACCAATGTCAAAATTCTGTCATGAATGTGGTAATAGATTTTTAGTAACTCAAGCTAAATTTTGTATGGAATGTGGTGTTAAAAGGATTGTCCTTAAATAGATATAATATTTTTATTTTATTTTATTTTTTTTTGTAAATTATATTTTGTTGTAAAATTGTAAAATAATAATTAGTAGAATTTTACTAAAAAATAGATAAAAAATGAAACTAAATTTCATAATTTTTTTTTTTTTTTTTTTTATTTTATTCATAAAATGTATACAATTTTTATTTTATTTTTATTTTTGTAAGAAATCATAAAATTTTATCTATAATATATTTAAATAGAATTCCTTTTTTTTTTTTTTAAACAAAAAAAAAATTGCTTTACGCTAATTTAATTTTAAAAAACAATGTATAAAAAAAGCTAAAAATGATATTATAAAAACAAAAAGATGTAATATGTTGCTGGCAATAAATGTAGCTAAACATAACATCATGTTGCTAATATCGATATTAACAAATTACAATTTTTTTTTTTCTTTGTAGTATTAAATTAAAAATTTTTACAAACTAATAAATTATTATACAAAATAATTTTAATAATTAATAAAAAATAAAAATTTTTTTTTTTTAGAAATTATTTAAAATATTTCGTAAATAAATTCAATAATTAAAATTTTAACAATATGGAAAATTAATGGATTTTGATATAAGGAGCAAACCAAGTGACAAATTTAATTTTTTGAATTATATACTTTTTAAAACTTAATATTTTTGTCTTCTTTCTATGTTTTTTTAATTTTAATTTTTTTCTAGTTTCAGTTTTGTATTTTCAATAGAAAATATCTCAATAACTTGTCACGAGTAGTTTTAAACTGCAATTATTTAAAAAAAAAAGAAAAAGTTTTAATAATTTTAAAATTAATTGTTAATTTTATTTGTTTTTTATTTTTATTATTAATTTTTTTTTCTTTTATAATATTATATTTATTATTTTAATTAATTATAATTATTTTTCTGCGCCTTTACATATTAACAAGACTGAATTTAATTAATATTTCTCTATAAATAAAATTAACCCCAAGAAATAATTTAAATTAATATTTTGTTATGAAAATTATTAGTAATTTTTTTTTTTTTATAATTATTTTTCATTTATTTTTTCTTAACAGATTTATAAAAAAAAAAAAAAAATGAATGTTGTGTGATTCAGGAGATATAAAATATTGAAAACATATTAAAAAAATTTAAAATGGTAATTATGAGCAAACAATCAAAAAATATAAATTAAAATAATAAAATTTAAAAAATAATTAAAACAGAATTTTCTGTAATATTTTATAGTAAATTTTAACAGAGTTTAATTCTATAAAAATATTTAATTAATCTATTAAATATAATAAATATATAAATAAAACTAACCAAATTTGAATTATATTTTTCATATTAATTATAACATTGTCACAAAATTAATAAAAAAATAAATAATTAATTATATAATTATTATTATAATTAATCTCTTGATAATTACAAATAAATTAATAAAATTGAAATATATTTAATTATATATTTTTATCACAAATATATTATTTAATGCAATAAAATATTTTTTATTATATTGGCTATCAGAAGCTTTGTTTCGTTTATCGAAAAGCTTTTTTTTACAGATAAAAGCTTGTAATATCGTATAAAAATTTGCCTGTACGAAATAAGTTACCAAAATTATTACATATTAATTGGAAGATTTTCTGACAGTATTTCAAGAATTTTATATAAGGATCAATGAAATAGCATTTCTTTAGATAAAAAGAATTTGTCAGATAAAAGCTTATGACAAAAGCTTTTTTCATAATGATTATAACCGTAGTTGTCTGATAACTAGCTTAAAAAGACCTTTTTACAAAAAAAAAAAGAAGAATATATCAGAATTTCAACAATGGCATCATTACGATAATTTTACTGGGACATGGATAATTCGAATTAAAAAGTAACAAAACCAATAAGTATTTTTAATATATTTTAAACCTCATGAGACCTAACCTAATTTGAATAAAATTAAATGAAGTACTTGCTAATTAATAGTTAAATATGTTAAAATTAATTGTTGAATTGTGGAATTGCAATGTAATGGAAAAACGATTAGTATGATTAGTATAGTATAGCTTGGAAAATAAGAATAAAGGACAAAAAATAATAATTATTAAATTTTCGAATTAACTATATTTGATGAAATAAGAAAAATATTCCAACCAAATAATAAAAAATAAAATATATGAAATAATTTTTATTAATTTATTTTATTTAACTTTTTCTTTATTTTTTTTTATTTTTTTTTATTTAAATAAGTAATTTCTTTTTATTATTTTACAAAATAATTTCTACCAACTATTAATTTAGGATATTTAATTTTTTAATTTTAACAAAATCTTATCATACAAATTTTATAAAATTATTTTTTTTTAAAATTAAAAAATTATTCAATTTACTCACTACTTTATTTTCCAATTTTTCAAATTTTTCCAATTTTTTTTTTGTTTTCCTCAAACCTCTTCGTTGTTGACGCTATAAATAAAAAATAAAATATTAATTAAAAAATTTACAAAATTTATTTATTTTAACAATTTTTGATTTCTTGATAGTTATTCCATTTTTTTTTTTTAAATAAGTTGACTACAATTAGAACAATTTAACAAAAAAGGATAATTGAAGATAATTTTCAACATTAAACACAAAAAGGATATGGAAATTGTTAATTAAAAAAAACTTCGTGCCAACCAAATAGTTTTCATAAAAATTTTTAATTAATAAATTTCATTTAAAACAGTACGGGCAAAATAAAAAATATATACAAATTTATAGTATTATAGAAAAGGAAATATTTAATTTTCCGGAAATGATTTTTCAAAAAAAATTTACAATTCCAATTCAAATTTACAATTCCAAATAAAAAAAATATATCTATAGTTTTCTTACAAATTACATAATAAAAAAAAAACAAATACAAAAATTAAAACATAAAATTCCTTTTAATCCTTCCTTATTAAAAGGTTTAAACAAATCTTTTAATCGAAATAAAATTATAATAATAAAATAAAAAGTAAATTAAAAATAAAATCGTTTATCCCTTTTATATCTTTGATATAAAACAATTAATTTATCATCATTATTATTATTTGATTTTGGTTTTGGTCCATCACCAACACAATTAT
Source organism: Rhamphomyia laevipes (assembly GCA_963920725.1). Classification (NCBI taxonomy): domain Eukaryota; kingdom Metazoa; phylum Arthropoda; class Insecta; order Diptera; family Empididae; genus Rhamphomyia; species Rhamphomyia laevipes. Next base: position 8,052,865 of record OY987259.1, read on the forward strand.
TTATTTTATTTTCGGTTCTCAATGGTATTTTACTTACTTTCATCTCAGCAATATTAATTTCATCAATATCATTTAATGGAGATTTTTTTACAATAGTTGGTTTTGTTTCTGTTAAATTCTTTAAAAAACTAAATAAAAATATTTTTGAATTAATATTTAAATAAAATTATTTAAAAAAAAAAAATTTTAAAAAAAAAATGTTTTTATTTACCTTCGATCATAAATTACATTTTTTAAACGTTGTTTATTTTGTTCGGTTGTAATTTTTCGTCTTGATATTGAACCAGTATCCAAGAATTCACTTAAATCGTTTAAATGTGTTTCTAATTTTACTGATTCCTTACCAAATTTACGTTTTTCTAATAGTTTTTCTTTTAATTCATCTTGTAATTGTTTTTCTCTTTCATCCCTTATTTTTTTTAATGCAAATAATGTTGGTTCCATAATAACTGCATCTTCAGTAAATTTATCATCAATATTATCAAATGTTTGAACCATTTGATCAATTTTCTTTTCTAATAATTCCAAACCATCAGATTCAATTGACGATAGTTGTTGTTTTCCATTATTTAGATTTCTACCACTAGCAGGTTTAGTATCATTATTATTATTACCATGTAAACGTTTTTTATATGTTGTTGATCGATTATTATCAGCACCAGCTGTTAAACGTTCAAATACACTTTTTGGTCCATCACCTTTACCACTACCAGAATATGTTAAATTAACTTTAATTTGTTGTTTATTTTGTGTTGGTGTTGTTGTTGTTGATGAATCAATTGGACAAGACGATGTAAATTTCAATCTTTGTAATTTTAATGATTTTATTTTAACATATTCAATATTTTCTTTAAGAAAATCTCTTTCTATATATTGTTTTGGTAGTTGCTGTTGTTGTTCCTTTTGTTGCTGATCTTGTTGTTGTTGGTTTGATGATCGTACTTTGGAATTTGGTTGTACTTTACTTAATGGCATTTTGTGAAGAATGACTTATTTTTTAATTTTAAAATTATTACTTTTATATTAATTTTATAAAAATTTGATGTAAAGAATTTTAAATTGGAAATCTATCGTAAAAAATAAAAAAATATAAATTTTCTAGCGAAAATTTTTCTAAACTAAAATTAATAAATAGAAATTTAATTTGCTTGCTTAAATTATAAAAAAAAAAAATATTAAAAAAAAAAATAATTATATAAAAAATCATTTTTATTTTTCCTTTTTGTACAGTATTTTTTTAATAAATTTTTTATTGTCATAAAATTACTATATATTTTTTTGGTTTGGTAATGAACTTACTAAATATTGCAAGCCTGACACTTTTTCACTATTGTGTAAACCTTTGCTTATTAAGAAAAAAAGTTAAATTATCTGGTAAGAGAGAGTAATATCACCGTTTCCTGAATCCTGAAGTTGTGTATGATGAAATAGTGTTCAAAATAATGAATTGACTAGGTATACTACATTCCCTACCCTATTCATTTTTGAAATTAGTTTATGTAAACGAAATAATTATAGAAGAAATGATAATTACAAAATCGATAAGGATAATAAGCTTCGTGTATGCGAACATCCTGAGCAGTTATCCCAACTAAACAGATGCTTTCGTACCGCTCTATCTGAAATCGATCTTTTTTTCGGTTTCTAACATATAGAAAATATTATACGCAGGGCTGGAAACCAATTTGTACTTTAGCTTGGTTTTCTTTTTGGTTTTCCTGGCTGATAAGATTTGGTTTTGGTTTTATAAAAATTTACGGTTCTGTTTTTCCAACTAAATTCCGATTAAATTTTCCAACTAAATTATGTTGTTTTTATTTTATTTTTGGAACTCTTAAGTTTTTGATTTGCTTTTTCGTTTTTATTTTCACTTTCTCAGAATTTGGTTTTGGTTATGATTTGGATAATTTTTTGTTATTTTATGGTTTTAGTTTTGAAAAATCGGTTTCCAGCCGTGATTATATGTGTGTAGAGTGTAGGAAATTAGTTGAGGCCCCAAAATTTTCTAATTCATCTGCTTTCTCATTATCTTCGATTAAATGTGATCAAAAGTAGTTGGAATTAGTTATTCGGTGCTAGTGTATTAACATTTGTGATTATCCCGAGCAGATGATAATTTGCTTGTCCGGCAAATTGCAGTTTTTTAGGAATGTTTACGGTCTTATGTGGTTGCGATGAATTTAATTATATCGTACATAAGGGGAGATCTACTATTGTCAGTCAGTCTGTCTCAAACAAAACAAAATAAACAATTAGGAAAACTGCCTGGAAATAAGTGCCAGTAGTTTCATAGTAATTTCATAGTAAGTGTTCATTAAAATTTTATTTACTATTAACTATGTAATAAAAACAATTAATAAAATAAATAAATATTTAATATAATATAGAAAATTTAATAAATTAAATATCAAAGAATAACAATTAATATTGACGAATAACTGGTGGTACAGTTTCCATTGTTTCATCTAATGTTTTATCAATTACTGGACGATATTTAATATCAACTTTGCCATTATTTAACCATGTTAATGTATGTTTGCGCCAATGACAATCTAATGATTTTTTTTCTTGTTCTTCAAGTGGCTTACTATAATCCTATCAAAAAAAAAAAAAAATTAAACAGATTTGATTAAAAAAATCTTATAAAAATTATACATAATAATCTAATTAATTAAATAAAATATTATATTTCTTACATATTCATCTTCACGAACTTTAAAATCTTCTCGAGCATGTGCACCACGAGATTCTTTACGATTTTCAGCACCAACCATAGTTACTACAGCACATTCCATAACGTTTCTCAATTCTAAAGTTTCAATTAAATTCGAATTCCAAACAAGTGATCTTTAATTTGAAAATTATGAAAAAATAAATACATTAGCGATTTGGTATAAAATTTGATTGCAAAATAATAGAATTTTATTCTTATCAAGACCGAATAGAAAACTGGAAAACGTACTTATCTATAACATATAAATCGTCGATTTCCTTAAAAATTTCATATATTTGAGAAACACCTGCTTCAAGCTGTGGCCCATCACGAAATACAGCTGCATGTTTTTGCATACATTGTTGCATTTTTAAACGTAATTTGTTTGGGTCAACTTTACCTTTAGAATATCTTACCTTATCTAAATTAGCAAGACTTTCTTCACCAGCATTCTATAAAAACGAAAAAAATCAAAAAAAAAAATTCCAATAAAATCCAAAAAAAAAAAATTTATGAAGTTACATCAGATAATGTTGGTGAAGTTTCACCAGGTTGATTTTCTGCAGCAATTGTTAAAGCACATACACGTCCAAATACAACCAAATCTAATAGTGAATTTGCACCTAAACGATTAGCACCATGTACAGATGAACAACCAGCTTCACCAGCTGCATATAGACCAGGTACTATAACATCATTACCACTATCATCAATTGTTAATACTTGTCCTTTATAATTCGTTGGTATTCCACCCATATTATAGTGTACAGTTGGTAGAACAGGAATTGGTTGCCTTGTTACATCAACCCCTGAAAATGTCATTGCAGTTTCTGAAATTCCCGGCAATCGTTCCTCTAATTGTTGTGGCGTTAAATGATGTAACTGCAAATAAAGATGATCCTTTAGTGGACCGACACCACGACCTTCCATTATTTCTATAGTCATTGCCCGTGACACAACGTCACGTGAAGCCAGATCTTTAGCAGATGGTGCATAACGTTCCATAAAACGTTCACCTTTAGCATTAATTAAATAACCACCTTCACCACGACAGCCCTCAGTTATTAAACAACCAGCACCATAAATTCCAGTTGGATGGAACTGGATGAATTCCATATCTTGTGCGGGTAATTTTTGTCGTAAAATCATTCCTGTACCATCACCAGTACATGTATGGGCGGAAGTACATGAGAAATATGCTCGTCCATAACCACCAGTAGCTACAACAGTATTTTTAGCTCGAAATCGATGAATACCGCCATCTTCTAAACATAATGCAATACAACCACGGCATTCACCATTTTCAAAAAGTAAATCTAATACAAAATATTCAATGAAATAATCACAATCATAGCTTAACGATTGACCGTACAATGTGTGCAGTAAAGAATGTCCAGTTCTAAAAAAAAGTATCAATTTAAATTTTCTAAACTGTATAAAAATTAATTTGAAACAATTTTCACTAACCTGTCAGCAACAGCACAACATCTATGCGCCTGACCACCTTTTCCAAACTTTAAACTCTGACCACCGAATGCACGTTGATAAATTTTACCATCTTTTGTTCGTGAGAATGGCATTCCATAATTTTCTAATTCTAAGACACCACCAATTGCTTCACGTGTCATATAATGTATAGCATCTTGATCACCCAACCAATCAGAACCTTTAACTGTATCATACATATGATATTTCCAATCATCTTCTTCCATATTACCTAAAGCTGCATTAATGCCACCTTGAGCGGCAATCGTATGTGATCTGGTTGGGAATAATTTTGTAACTACAGCAGTTTTAAAACCTTGAGATACTAAACCAAAAGCTGCACGTAGTCCAGCACCCCCAGCACCAACTACAATAGCATCAAAACTATGGTCAACTACTTTATATTCAGTATTGCTAGGTTTTGAATTATTCTTTGAATCATTTGTACTACCGTAAGTACGTATGGTAGAAACTGTTGGTACAGATTGAATCTGAAATCGATTTTTTAAATATATGTAGAATTTTAATATTTATAATAAATACTTATAATTTAAGTATTGATTAGTTACCATTGCCGCTACATTTTTGGTGAATATTGATTTTCCTCGTATTACCACCACCCTAGACATTTTTATTGGAATACCAAAGTATAGAGAAAAGTAATTGGGGATAATTAAAAAGCGTATTTTTATATTGTTTTCACAGATTACTTAATAAGAGTGATAAGAGTTAATTTATTTTTTTATTCTTAAACTGACATCATTAATTTTAGATAATAGTGGATCGCCGACTACGATTAATATTTGTTGATATAGTTTTTGTAGTTAAATGTTTACTAAAAAAAAGTAATTATATTCCAGATAGTTTCGTTCTTCTTTTACTTTTACCATGTTATATGTTACATGGTAAAAGTGAAACAAAATCGCAACTATAAGCTAACAAATCGTTTACCCTTTGAAAAATATCGATATCAAATATACTTAAATATTTTTTTATTTTATTAGTCTTTATTAAAAATCGTAATTTTCGTTTTAATTCATTTTTTTTTAAACAATATATTTTTAATGATACAATATTTAACTTTTGAAACTTAAAATACATAAATAAAAATTGAATGGGATAAATTCTTTTTAGTTAAAATTTATAATTTTAATTTTTTATTTAGCACTTTCTCTTCTATAATTGTATATATTAAATTATTAAGCATTAGAAAGAAATTACAATTAAAAAAGAATTGATTTTTACACCTTAAATACCTACTAAAAACAACCCAAGTGAGATGATATTAAGTACATATAAATAATAAATTAATATAATTATTTATGGTACCAGTACCAGATTATTAAAAAAAAAATTTGTACAGAAAAATTAAATTTTTACTTGACTAGTGTGAGAAAAAAAGTATATTTTTAGATATTAAAAAAAAAAAACTTTATACTTAAAATACTGTAGGAATCGGTCCAATCAAGCTAAACAATATTTTAGCGCGTACCTTAAAAAAAATTTAGTTATTTTTTTACTTAATACAAATTATCAAAATTTTAAGACTTATTTATATTGACAATAAATTGTATTCCTTTTTTTCTTGATTATTATTTAGTTAGGTAATAAAGGTTAGAATCATAAATATTTAAATATTTGTTTCGTGACACAATAAATTTCTGAGAAAATTCTTTGAAAAAAAAAAAAATAGCTGTGAAAATATAATAACTCAATAAGTAAATTTATCTAATATGAGCGTATAGCTGGTGGTACTGTTTCTACAGTATCATCTAATGTTTTATCTATAACATCACGATATTTAATTTCAACATTGCCACTATCATTATCTATCCAAGATAATGTATGTTTGCGCCAGTGTTTTTCTAATGGTGTTCGTTCTTGTCCTTCAACTGGCTTACTATAATCCTGCAAAATTTAAGAATTATTGTATATATAACAATAAATATTAAAATGATTTTCTTACAAATTCATCTAAACGAATTTTAAAATCTTCACGTGCATGTGCACCACGAGATTCTTTACGATTTTCAGCACAAACAATTGTCATATTAGCACAAAGCAATAAATTTTGTAATTCAAGAGTTTCAGCTAAATTTGAATTCCAGACAAGTGATCTGAAAAAATAAATTATGTAATCAATTTACTATAGTTTATTATAATAAAATCAAATTTTCGGTACATACTTATCAACAACATTAATATCTTTAAATTCCTTGTAAATGTCAGCCATTTGTCGAACACCTTCTTTAAGTAATGGTCCATCACGGAATACAGCTGCATGTTTTTGCATACATTTTTGCATTTTTAAACGTAAATCAGATGTTGAAATTGATCCATTAGAATATCGTATATTATCTAAATTAGCAAGAGATACCTCACCAGCATTCTATATAAAAATAGTAGTTTTCATTAAAATTAACTTAAAAAACAAAATGACAAACTTACATCTGATAATGTTGGTATCTTTTCACCAGGTGTATTTTCTGCAGCAATTGTTAAAGCACATACACGTCCAAATACAACCAAATCTAATAGTGAATTTGCACCTAAACGGTTAGCACCATGTACAGATGAACAACCAGCTTCACCAGCTGCATATAGGCCTGGTACTACAACATCATTACCATTTTCATCAATTGTTAATACTTGTCCTTTATAATTAGTTGGTGTTCCACCCATATTATAATGTACAGTTGGTAGGACAGGAATTGGTTCTCTAGTTACATCTACACCAGCAAAAATCATTGCTGTTTCTGAAATACCGGGTAAACGTTGTTCCAATTGCTCTGGTGGTAAATGATGTAATTGTAAATAAATATGATCTTTTTCCGGACCAACACCACGTCCTTCCATTATTTCAATAGTCATTGAACGTGATACAACATCACGTGACGCTAGATCTTTTGCAACTGGTGCATAACGTTCCATAAAGCGTTCACCTTTAGCATTAATTAAATAACCACCTTCACCACGGCAGCCTTCAGTAATTAAACAACCAGCACCATAAATTCCAGTAGGATGGAATTGTACGAATTCCAAATCTTGAGAAGGCAGATTTTGTCTTGCAACTAAACCTGTCCCATCTCCAGTACAAGTATGGGCAGAAGTACATGAGAAATATGCTCGGCCATAGCCGCCAGTAGCGATAACAGTATTTTTAGCACGGAACCGATGAATACTACCATCTTCTAAGCATAATGCAATAACACCACGACATTCACCATTCTCGAAAAGTAAATCTAATGCAAAATATTCAACAAAATAATTACAATCATAACTTAATGATTGACCGTACAATGTGTGCAGTAAAGAATGTCCAGTTCTAAAAAAGTGTCAATTTAAATTTTCTAATCTGTATAAAAATTAATGTGAAACAATTTTCACTAACCTGTCAGCAACAGCACAACATCTATGTGCCTGACCACCTTTTCCAAACTTTAAACTCTGACCACCGAATGCACGTTGATAAATTTTACCATCTGGTGTACGGGAAAATGGCATACCATAATTTTCTAATTCAATAACTGCTTTTGGTGCTTCACGTGTCATATATTGAATAGCATCCTGATCACCCAACCAATCAGAACCCTTAATTGTATCATACATATGATATTTCCAATCATCTTCTTCCATATTACCTAAAGCAGCATTAATACCACCTTGTGCTGCTACTGTATGTGATCTAGTTGGAAATAATTTTGTAATTACAGCAGTTTTAAAGCCTTCAGCTACTAAACCAAAAGCTGCACGTAGTCCAGCACCCCCAGCACCAACTACAACAGCATCAAAACTATGATCAATTACTTGATATTCACCGGTGCTAGCATTTGTATTATGCCTTGAATCAGTTTTATTACCAGGAGTAATATGTAATGCACGTGTCGAGGCCAATGATGCAGTACGTGTCTAAAATTAAATTAATATACGAATTCTTTAAATGAAAACCTGATAAATGACAGCAAAATAAATATGATTTACAGATCATTTCAAATTAGGATTCAAAAGTTAAATTTTGTAAATTAATTATGTTAACTAATGTTGGCAGAAAGTTTAAATTAGAATTTGTTAATCTTTTTTGACGAATTTAAAAAAAATATTTATTTATATATTTGTTGGTCTGAAACAATTTTTTTTTTTTGTTTTTTTTTTTTATACAAGCAATAAAGTAGTTTATATCTTTAGATATATATATCATAAATTGCAATTTAAATTTATTCTAATTTCTAATGTAAACTATTAAAATTAATAATTTGAAATTAAAAAGGAAATGATAAAATAGCAATTTCATGTTATAAAATTATTATATATTGTATTATAATTTTATTAAAAAGATTTTTTGCATTACGATTACTTATCCATACAGTAATAAAAAATGCATCGTTGTTTACATGATTGTAGTTATATAATTTAATAAATTACGTGCATATACGGTATGTGTATGGCTCAATAATATTGTTTTAAATATAATATTTTTATTAAACTAAAATTAAATTATATTTATAAAATTAAAATAGCAAATTGCAATAGTCACATTTGTTGTTATTATGATTCGCCTTACTTTCTCTACTACTCCACTCTTGATCAATAGAAGTTAAAAACAAATTGTTCAGAAATCATTTTTTTTTTAAATATCAGGTTCTCTTCTCGATAAACTAAATTTTCTTTATACATTTCAATCAATTTTTACTTTCTTATATCTTATCTGTTGAATATTTTGGTAATTTTCTTAAATTTCATTACATAATCATTGAAAATTATGTAGAATATTTTTTATTGAATTATAGTTGTGCAACAGAGTTTCCGGAGTATAAAATTAAATATTTTTTAACAAATTTACCATTGAAGCTGCATTTTTGGCCAATATTGATGGCACTCGTAGTAAACAGGACATTTTTTAACTAGCACCAGAAGAAAACTTTCTTTTTTTAAAACACTTTATTCAGTAGATGGAAAAGGGAAAATATTAAAGAAATTATGAATCGTCGTGACACCTGAAATGTCACAAATATTTCGTTATAGAAATTGGGATGGGATTATAGGTGAAAGAATTTTAGTTTTAGCTGGTGTTAATGCGATGTGGTTAAATATTGAAATCGCAGTTTAGAAAATTTGAATGGAATTCATGATATCATTAAAAGAAAAAAACTGTTTGTGAACACAAGAATTGAAATTTTTTAAATGGAAATTCCTTCCATAGGCTCTCATCGTGATTGTTGGTTTGAACAGCATTACATATATTAGTTTATAATAAGGCTTGAATGTTTCGATCAATTCAGTTTCGAATCAATTCGTACAGTAGCAGCTAATGCACTGGTTAAGTAGATTGAACACATAGTTATAAATTGCAAATTGCAACCGATTTAATTCCATATTATTTTATTTGAAACTGTCAGTCATTTCACTTGATATATTTACTTATTCAATTTGAATTCGTAAAAATTCAATCGTTCCAAACGATTTCAATCGCATTTATGTATTCAAGATTGTCCATACAAAAAATGATAAAATAAGACTTCAAATTTGACATACATAACGAATCGGAAGTATAAATAAAAGCGTAATAAATATACATAGTATGTTTAAGCAGAAAATTTATTTCTTTTACCATAATGTTTATCATGGGTTTAAGGGAAATGCTGTTCTTGTTTCGTTAGCTTGGCATCAAAAGTTAATATAGAACTCTTTCTCTTTTCTTTCCATATATTGTAACAATAAATGAATAAATCTAAATGTTCTTCAGTTTCATCGGTAAAAAGTTCTCAAATTGTGACAGCAATTCTTGTGATTTATTATTCGGTGCTCCCCTATAGAAAGATTTTCCATCTGATCAATTAATTCAAAATCTTATCATTGTTAAAAGCTTATTGGGCAATATAGACATTGACTTGACATTTCTATAATATATTTTTTTTTTTGCATTCTTTCAATTCCAAATTTAACAAATATTTTCAGAATAATCAGAAAACAAGAATTTTATGGATTATAAAATTAAAAAAAGTTATATAATCAAGTCAACAGTAAACTATAATTATCTTACTAATTAACAGTGAATATGGAGCATAAATATTCTACTACAGATCATAAAATTTGACCTATCAAAATTGTAAACAATATATATTTTTTATTGTTTATTACAGCCGGTTATTCTATCCAACCAAAACAAAAATGACATATTATTTACCTCTTTAAAAAATATTATTCTCTCGTTGAAATTCGTAATAACGTAATAACAATTTATTTGACGTGGTGGTATACTACTAATACTACATAACACACTTCTCTTGACCATAATATAATCATCATAAATCTTCTAAACTTCATCAGCAGCGTACGCAGTTATCCGTTGTCATCGGTATTAAATGGTCGAAACATAATTATTTCAAAAAAAATTATTTTATATCACTAATTTCCGTATTCTTATCAAAAGTGAAATTTCCAAGTGTCGAAGTACAAATTTTATAAAAATAAACTAATTCCTAAAAGCGAAAAATTATAATAAAAAAAAGATTAAAATGGATGCAATGCAAGTAGAAGTTAAAGATATACAAAATCTTTTAAATTTAGATTCGTATTTGAAACCATTTGAAAGAGAAATTCGAAGAAGGTAACTTAATTTTAATGATTTATGACTTCGATGATTTTTTACTTGATTTTTAATGATTTTATTTTTGGATTACCTAATTAATAATATTCAATTTTTTTTTCAATGTCAAACGAAGGTTGATTTTTAATCATTTATTTTTGTCTAAAGATGAAGAATAGAAAAATTAGTGATGATAATATTAAAAGTTTTACAAAATAATTTGACCGGCCGGTGCTTCAATTACTAAAATATTATATAAATCAAGGCCAATTTATTGTATTGTTTATATTGATAAGTTAAGTGCGAAAAAGCTTTCTTGTATTTATTTTCTCAAATAAAATATTGAAATAATTTGGTATTATAACGAGTCATTTTTCCTTAAATATTTAAATTTCAATAAAATTATTCAGTAATTATAATATTGAGTAAAAAAAAAATCATTGCTTACAATTTATTTTAAAATTTTAAGTTATTCTAATAGACTATTTTTTAATCAGAAATTTATTTCTTATCGATTTAATTAATGTGTTAAATAAACGGTCCCAAAATTATACTGATAACAGTTAAACTTTAAAGTCTATTTTTATATATACGTACAAAAAATATTCAATATTCAAAAAAAAAATCCGCAATCAGTAAGAAATAATTAACTTTAATAATAAAAAACGTGTTTTTGTAAACTGTTTTTGTTCTTTATTTCATATTATTATGCAATTTGCTAATAACTTCAGATCTTAAATGTATTACTTGACTATATATTTTAACAGTCGGTCCCAATTTCAAATTTAATATATCTGTTAAATCAGTTTGTCTCATTGATAAAAGTGCTTCCCCATCAATGCATTCACGACGAAATATTTCTGAAACAGTTTTACACAATGGTATTTTACTAATATATTTAACAACTTGATCAACAGTCCAATCAATTGGATTTCCAGTATTTTCTTCTGTTTGATAATTACGTATTGCCATTGAATTTTTTATCCAAAGTTCTTGATTTTGTTCTAATCGTGGTCCATAATCACATAATAATTGTTTATAAATTGGATGTAAAAGTGTTTTATCACTTTTCATCGGTAAAGCCATATTATTAGGTGTCAAATCTGGTGTACCATTAGAGTCTTCAATATCTGGTAAAATTGTAATTGTATCTCTAATTGGTAAATCAATTATTCTTTGTTTTGATGATATTTCAATATGATCATCATCTTCAATTTTACGTTTAATTGGAAATTTTTGATCTTCACAGCTGTAAAATTAAAAATAAATGTTAAAATTTTTTTTTTTTTAAATTTGGAAAAAAAAAAATGAATATAAAAACTAAACTTACTATTCAATATAAACATTTTCCAATCTTTCTGGTTTTTCTAATTCCATTGACCAATTATTTAATTCATATGGACATGAATCTGTTGTTGCATGATAATCAACATCACTACGTTTCGCATTACCAATTCCCCGACAACCTGGCATATTACATGGTAATATTGGTGTTAAACCTTCAAAACCTGGTGGTGATTCTAATTCATGTCCAGTTGCTTCACACCAACCAATTGGATGTATATCTGGATTATCATCAACAACCCAAAATACATATTCTTTTGGCCAACCATCAAACATTACTTTTAATTCATATTCGTCACGAATTATTACTGTACCCGGTCGTATTAATGATGGATTTTTTTTATCAACAATTTCTAATTTCATACCAGGTTGAAAATCAATTGGATCACGTGTTAAAAATAAATCTGGTATAGCTGGTATACATTTTGTTTGTTGTATATAAATATTCCAATCAAATGGGCCAATCCAATCTGGTGGTGGTACAATTTCAAAACAATTCATTTTATGCCAATTAATTGGATGTATATATGGCGAATTAGTATCAACCCAATAATCATACCCTTCATCCCAACCATCAAAATGTACTAATATTCTATTATCTAAAATATCTGCTACAGATGCTACACAAACTTTACGTGTATTTCGTAAATCATCAGCTTCAAATCTCATACCGACTAGAAATTGATTTGTGATTGACTGAAAAAAAAAAAATTTAATAAAGTACATAATTTATTAAAATATATTATACATCGATTTGCAAATATAATTACAATAAATTCATAAATTCAAAGTAACTTACCGATGAATTTAAATGTGTAAAAATACTTCTGGGTGCTGCTAATGATTTTGTTTTCATTAAATATGTTGACCATGAAAATTGTGTTGGATTAATATTTTTTGGTGGTTGTAAAATACGGTTTGTTTTTGAACACCATCCAGGTGGAAAAATATCCATTGAATCAGCATTTACCCAAAAATCATAAATTTTTGAAAAACCATCAAAATGTAATTTAATTCGAAAACCTTTTTTTTCAGCTATCGTACAGACACAAAACAATGAACTATGTTCTGGATCAATAGCTTCTAATTTCATACCAACTTCAAATAAATTTGGACCACATGGAAATGGATTTAAAAATAAATCAATTGTAGCCGGCTCGGCTTTTGAAGAACTTAAATATGTTGTCCATGAAAAAATACGTTTTGTTGTTTTTGGTTCACCACAACTATCATCAATAATCTGTTGTTGTTCTTCAGTTACAATTTCACCAACTGGTATTATTGATTTTGTTGATGGTGGTTGCCAATTACGTATATTTGATAAACCAAGAATACGTTTTTTACGATGTGATGATATTTTTTTCGGATTATTAAATGAATATTTTGTATTATTATCATCAGAAATTTTATGATGATGATGATGATACTCTTTAGATTTTTTTTTGTCATATCTAGCAATACATTCATGACTGCAATAATTTGGTGCTAAAAAATCAACAGCAGCACCATGACAATTACAACCTTTACAAAAATATAATGGATCAATATAATCACATGTATTTTGTGATTTTGATTCACGTGCAAATATTGGCTTCTCATAAGAAATATCAATACGATCACGAAATACAGTTTTCTCATAAATTTCAACTAAACCATATTCATTTAAATGGAATGCCATTAATGAATCTTTTGTTGTACCAATACCATTATTCCATTTTAATATATTTATAACATCACCATTTAATGGTGGATTAATTTTTGGTTCATCAATAATTACTGTTGGATTAACAATAAAATTTGAATGTAATTTCATATCATCAAATCGTATTAATGGCGGTGGTTGAGGTATAGATTTATTACTATCATTATTATTAATTAATTCACTTTCTTGAAGTGTATTTGATTGTGATGATGAATTTACACCTTCAGGTAATGATGCTGTTTTTCCTTTATCTAATTTTTCTTGTATTTCCAATAAAAGTTCTTTATTTATTGAATTTAAATCTTTAGCTTTACTTTCTGATGCAGTTGATGATCTTCTTAATTTAATTGATTTTTGTTTATTTAAATTTAATGACTTTGATCGGCCTTTAGTTCTTGGACTTCGTAAAACATTTTCTAATGTCTTATTTTTTAATAAACTCTGTTGTTTAATTTTATTATTATGGGATTTTAACATCATATTATCAACATTTCTAATTTTAATTACACGTTTTATTGGTGGATTTATACTCTCTACATTTTTATTGGTATTAGCTCTTGATTTTTCTTTACTTGACGACACTGATTTTGTGTCAATAATTTCTGCTGGCATTATTGTGGTTAAAACAGATTGTTGAACTGTTGTGGTTGGTGTAGTTATACTAGTAGATGATGATTGACTTATTTCGGAAACTGTTATATTTAATTTTTTATTTTCTATAATATCTTTATCCTGGATTATTTTCAAATCTTGACTATGTTGTGTTGTTTTTATTATCACACTAGAATTTAATTGTTTTTCATCGAAAACTTTTTGTACTGTTGTTAATGGCGATGAAACTTTCTTTTCAATTGTTACTAATGGCGATGGTTCAATACCAGAATTTCTGTTTATCACTTTACCAGCTTTTGATATTGTTATATTTGATGAAATTTTTGGAAGACTTAATTGTGATTGAATTGTTGTTGTTGTCGGTATTATTTTAAATGGATTAGAAATTATAATTGATTTTTTAGTATCAACAGAGGTAAAATTACCACTAGAAGTAATAGTACTACCTCCAATAATAGGTTTTGTTGAAGTCGATGACGACATGATTTTTAGATTTGTTGAATTGATTGCTCGTAATAATTGTTGTTGTTCATTTTGTGCTAATATTGTTGTTGTTGTTGTTGTATAAATCGGTTTACCTTGTGATAGATTTATTGATGGCGAAGTAGAAGATGTAGAAATTATATTTCGTTTAATTAATGTTGATGAATCTTGTGATTGGACAATTGATCCTTTAGAAGGGATAGTTATATTTGTTGTTTTCGTTGTTGGTGACTTAATTTTTAACGAAAGTATTTTATTATTTGGACCTTGAACAAGAATCTGTAAAATAATATATTCAAAAAAATATTGTTATATTATACCATGAATAATTTTAGTTTAATTAGCAAAAAATCAAAGTATATTAAATAAACGTTAAAGTTAAAAGATACTTTTATAATTTTACTTAAATATTACAAATTATAATTTATATTATCAGAAAATTTTGTAATTGTCAACAACAACTGTTAAAGAGTGTGCCGCACATAACAAAATTTTTTGTTGTTTGTTATATAATTTATAATTAATAATCTTATATTTAAAAGTAGACTTGAACTTACAACATTTTTATTATCGCCCATTATTATTAGATATTTATTGATTTTTAATATTTTCAACTTTTATTATATTTAAATATTTTAGTAACAGAAAAAAAATACACTTTTTTGCTTAACAAAAAATGCAAAGTTCTCGTATCAAAAAAAAATGAAATGAAGAAACCAAATATAGTGTTGCCAATTTCATCTAAGGAATAGATTTCCTGTTTTGTATGTTAATAGCTCCATCGGCGGAAATTGATAGAAATAAAATGTTTTTTTTATTTTTGTTTAATTAAAAATTAACTACTATCCGCTAGATGGCAATAAAATAGTTTGAAATTTTCATAATTTTTACTATACCGTATACGTACACTCAAAATAAATAAAGTTAAATGAAAAATTGAATTTCCTTAATTTCAGGCATGGTGTTGTTAAAGATTGGCTCAATAAAATTGATAAACTTGAAGGTGGCTTAGATACATTTTCTCAGGGTTATAAATATTATGGTTTACATTTTCAATCAGACAATTCGGTTATAGCTAGAGAATGGGCACCTGGAGCACAGCAAGTTTATTTAACTGGAGATTTTAGTAAATATTTTTTTGTTAAATTTTTGGCAAATTTTTTAAAATTTAATTGATATTTTTGTTAAATTATTTTATTGTTAATAGATAATTGGCAATGGGAAAGTCATCCATATAAAAAATTAGATTATGGTAAATGGGAATTACATTTACCAGCAAATCCAGATGGTTCAGCACCAATTAAACATTTATCTGAAATAAAAGTTATAATTAAAAGTCAAAAAGGTGAAATGTTAGATCGTTTATCACCATGGGCAAAATATGTTAAACAACCGCCAAAAGAAGCTAACCAAGGTGTAAATTATAAACAATATTGTTATAATCCACCAAAAAATGAGGTAACTAATCTTTGATTTTTTTTTTTGATAAATTTTAAACAATTAGAAAAACAAGTTTAGTTTGTTAAGAGTATATTTAACGGATAAAAATTGGGTTATATCTATCATTATGAAGAATTTGAAATAATTTAGCTATTTTTAATTGTTTTTTTTTTTTTTTTTTTGTATAACTTCCAGTGCTATCAGTTCAAACATCCACGTCCTCAACGTCCGAAATCTTTGAAAATTTATGAATGTCATGTTGGTATTGCATCTCAAGAACCAGCAGTTGGTTCATATAAAAATTTCGCTGATAATATCATTCCAAGAATATTAAAACAAGGTTATAATGCTATACAATTAATGGCTATAATGGAACATGCTTATTATGCTAGTTTTGGTTATCAAATAACAAGTTTTTTTGCTGCATCAAGTCGTTATGGTACCCCAGATGAATTAAAATATTTAATTGATGTTGCCCACAAGAATGGTTTATTTGTATTATTGGATGTGGTACATTCACATGCTAGTAAAAATGTAGAAGATGGTTTGAATATGTTCGATGGTACGGATAGTTGTTTTTTCCATTCAGGACCAAGAGGCGAACACACATTATGGGATAGTAGATTATTTAATTATGTAGAATATGAAGTATTAAGATTCTTATTGTCGAATTTGAGATGGTGGCACGATGAATATAATTTTGATGGATATCGGTAAAAGAAACTATTTGTAATTAAATTTGAATTCCTTCGATAATATTTTTTTTTTTATAGATTTGACGGCGTTACATCAATGTTATATCACTCACGTGGTATTGGTGAAGGATTTAGTGGTGACTATAATGAATATTTTGGTTTAAATGTTGATACTGATGCACTGACTTATTTGGCATTAGCTAATCATGTCTTGCATGAACAAAATCCACAAGTTATTACCATTGCCGAGGTAAATATTCATTAAATTATATTTAAAACTTAAATCTCAAATTCTCACATATAAAATCTTTGTGTTCAGGATGTTTCTGGTATGCCAACACTATGTCGGCCTGTGTCTGAAGGTGGTGTTGGTTTTGATTATCGTCTTGGCATGGCAATTCCAGACAAATGGATTGAATTTCTTAAAGAAACCACTGATGAAGATTGGAATATGGGAAATTTAGTTCATACATTAACTAATCGTCGTTGGAAAGAAAATACTGTAGCTTATGCTGAATCACACGATCAAGCATTAGTTGGTGATAAAACGATAGCATTTTGGTTAATGGACAAAGAAATGTATACACATATGTCGAAATTATCAGAACCATCATTAATTATTGATCGTGGTTTAGCATTACATAAAATAATCCGTTTAATTACACATGCTTTGGGTGGTGAGGCATATTTAAATTTTATGGGTAATGAGTTTGGTCATCCAGAATGGTTAGATTTTCCACGAATTGGTAATAATGATTCATATCATTATGCAAGACGACAATGGAATTTATGTGATGACAAATTACTCAAATATGAATATCTGAATGAATTTGATCGTGCCATGAATCAAACTGAAGAAAAATATGGTTGGTTAAAATCAGACCCAGCTTATGTTAGTTGGAAACATGAAGGTGATAAAATAATTGCATTCGAACGAGCTGGACTTGTATTTGTATTTAATTTCCATGCGACACGTAGTTTTACTGGCTATAGAATTGGTTAGTAAAATTAGAAATTTGAATTAAAATGTAATGTTTGATAATTGGTATTTTTTTTTAAGGTACTGACGTTGCTGGAACTTATAAAGCAATTTTAAGTTCAGATGATGAATTGTTTGGAGGTCAAAATCGTATAAATAAGGATTGTGAACATTTTACAAATCCTGAGGGTTATGCCAATAGGCGCAATTTTATTGAAGTGAGTTCATTAATGCAAAAGTTTTTTTTAATTATTTTTCTCTAAATATATTTACTTTCAGGTTTATACACCGTCTCGAACTGCTGTTGTCTACGCTAAAGTGAACTAGTGTTTTTTTTATATATATTTATGATTTAAATCAAAAAGTTATATAATACGAAGAAATCCTACTGTATTTTTATATACATTTCATGCAAAGTAATCCCACTGTATTTTTATATACCTTTATATAGTTAAAGGTAAAAGTTATATCAATAATAATTGTTAAATTTTATTAAAAGTTTTTCTATAGGAAATTTTGGTTTTATTTTATATTTTAAAGTACAAGCTGTTCGGTTATTTAATGGAATAAATTTTGAATCTATATTGTTATTTTATAATAATTTTCATTGGTATATTCAATTATTGAGTAAACTTCTTTTTAGTTAAATAAGTTTTTAGTAAAGCCTCTGATGGTTTTGGATTGGGATTATAATAAATAAAAATAGTTAAAAGAATATTAAAATGGTACCATATGTTGCTACATGAAGATAATCATTGAATATTTTATATGTGAATGCAATTTACTTCCAAATCATGTACATATTGAATTGCATACTGATAATATTGATTAATCATAACATTACATTCCACTAGCACATGACAAAATCGAGTGTATATTAAATATATAACATATTATTTGATTGAATAAAATTTATATATATCTGAATAATACGTGTATTTACAAATTATTTGCATTATATTTAAAATATATTTTATTAAGTGTGTAACATTTTTATGAAAATTTATATTTAAAAAAAAATAAGAAATTTGCACGCTATTTTGCTATTTTAAGGCGTCATTTTTAAACAATAAGACAATAATAAATAACAATATTTCTTCTTATCCTAAAACTAATTTTGTAACACGTTCAAGAATCTCATAAGCAATATTTAAATCATTGTCATTTAGCAGGCGATTTGAAGTTATTCGCAAACTATGACGTGGATGATGTTTTTCTATTTCATCTAAATATTGAGTTTCAACAACGGCCAGACCATTTTCAATACACTGTAGAATTTTGAATACATATTTTACTTTTTCGAATTTTATAATATTAAATTTTCCTTACCAAATCTACAATTTTCGATAATAATTTTGTTTCATCTGATGCATTATTATATTCTTCTTTAATATATAAATGTTTGATTGGACAAATTTTATTACCTTTTAAGGTCATGTATGGTAATTTTTCCAATTTCGAATGTAATTTTATAGAATTTTCTTGGAGTTCTACAAATATATTGGGTTCATTTTCAAAACGATCTAATGCTGAGATAGCTGCTTGTGCTAAAAGTGGTGGTAATGATGCTGAAAAACAATATCCAAGACCTGAAAGTCGTTGATGTTCTATAATATAAGATGAACCAACACAAAAACCACCAATGGTACCAGCTGCCCACTCTAAACCAGCTGAGATAATATCAATTTCTTTAAGCTATAATAAATAAATAAATATTTTATGTTTTACATGAATGAATATACAATTTTGAATTACTATATATACTTACATCTACATTGAAATATTCTGTCAAACCTCGACCCGATTTTCCCATTGTACCAAATGAAATGCTTTCATCCAAAAATAATCGTAATTTATATTTTTCCCTTAACTTAACTAATTCCGGTAATGGACAAATTTCACCAGTATTCATATATATTCCTTCAGCAACCAGAAAACGTTTAGTTCTCGCTGCTTTTTTCTGATTCTAAAATAAAATAAAATCTATAACTTTATATTACTTTGTCGTCATGCATACTTTGATATCGCGTTTTTCTTGTTCCATTAATAGCCTCTCTAAATCTTCCATATCATTATGTTTAAAATAATAAATTGTACTACGGGAAGCATCCATACCTTTTTGTATTGCAAAATTAACTTGCTCATCACTATAAAAAAATAATTGAATCATTTTAAATAAAAATCAATTACATTTTGTGCTTACGCAAATATGATATCGTTTTTCTTTGAATAAGCCGGAATAGCACTAGCAATTGTTGAAAATGCATAAGAATATAAAATAGCTTCTTCTACATTCATAAACTTAGCTAATCGGTCTTCCAAATCCAAGTGAACATCTAAAAAAAAAATATTAAAAAATTTAATTATATAAATTTCTAATTTTCTTTTATAATTTACAAATTTACCAACAGTTCCATAAAAGCCTCTTGGACCACATGAACCTACACCATATTTACGTAATGTTTTCATTGCCTCATTTTCAATTTTCTCATCATCCAATAAACCCAAATAATTGTGAGTTGCTAAATTTAAACAATCATGTCCTTCAATATTAATACGTTTACCAATTTTACTGAGTATAATTTTTGGATTTAGGGCGGGGTGGTTATCATCAATTAATGGTGCAATTGGTTCTGGTTCATATTTAGCAATAATATCATGTTGTTGTTCTATGGAGAATTTCCGACGACCATTTTTACTTTTATATAATGTAAGCCAAATTACCGAGATAAATAGACCAATTTCAAGACAAATTGCATAGTATGGAGTCTGAAACAAATTAATAAAATTTAATTCAAAATTTTGTATAACCAAAAATGGTAAAATGGTGAAAATATTTCAATTTATACTTACGTTTTGAAATATTTGATATATTTCACTGAATATATAAGGAATACCCATTTATTTATTTGGAACCAAATATATTTTAAATGTAAATAAAGGTGAATTGGCGGAATGTGTAAAAATAAATGAATCAGTCTGAACAATTGTAGACTGTGCCTGTGCGACGAAAAAATAATTTGTATTTTAAAAATCTCTTATATGCTTCACAATATATTACACATTATGCAAATAGATTTAATCAATTTTATCAATTTTTATTTAATTGCTTTATAGTCAGTCGATCGATTAGGTTACTGTACTGTATGATATGAATCTTATATTTTATTATATGGAATTATTAATTATTATACAAAACCAAAACATATGTATTGACATTTACCAAGGGATTAGCTATGAATACTGGAACAGCAGCGAGGGCAGGGAACGAACAAATAAACCTAAGCACAGGCATATAAGAAGGCGCAGCACAGCAACAGCAACCTAATGGAGGAGAGAATATTCATATGATTTTGACAGTTCCATTTATTGGCGATGGTTATACTGGGGCATAATAAAAAAAATGTTTCTTTTGGTTTGAGTCTGCGGAAAGAGAGCAACGAATAGAGAATTGGAAAGGAAATTTAACAGCTGATCTGATCATATTTGACATTTTTGACATTTAATGAAATTGGAACAATAATTTAACAAACAATAACAATTAAATAAACCGCATTTTGATTATAAATTTATAAATTTAATTTTTAATGTTTTTATATTAATTGAAAAATTATTAAATGTAAGTTTATTTTATATTAATTTAAAATATATTTCATTTGTATAAAATTTGTGTTCATAAAAAGTTAATTTAAATAATAAAACGCGCGAATTCTGAATTGCAATAAATTAATTACTAATTCTTTTTAAGAAGATGGGTCTTTTAGGTTTTAGGCAATTTACAATATCGTTTATTTAAAGTTTTATTTAACAATGGAAAAACTAATTCGCATGTCGCATCATAAATTTCAAATGCATAATAAATACTCCATATTTTAAATATAATTTATGTTTATCCCCAGCAATCGTTTCGAAATGAAAGGCTATCACAAGACGAATTTATTTACTTTAATCGGCGGTATCATTTCTTACAATAGCAACTATACAAACTGTTCCGCTCCGCATTATTAATGTTGTTTCTACCATGAAAACACGTCCAATTACTGAATTTTAATTTGGACTTAAATAGTAACATAATAAATAATTCTTCTCTAGGTATCTATCCATTACGAATGTTGGCCAACATATATTATTTGATATTATCTTTTGAGATCAGTGAGTTGATATATTAAACCATTCCTTTTTGTTGCACAACCACGATACCCGTTTTCTTCCTCTGATTCTCGTTCTTTCAATTTTGGCTTGGATCACTACTTGTAAAATTTTATATTTTTCATTTCTTATGATACCAAAGTAGCTTTTCAACACCATATAAAAGAGTTGGCCAAATATAACACTTGAGTATTTATAATTTCGTAGTCGGTTTAATCCACCTTTACAGAACCCATTACCATTACTCAAGCTTCTGAATGACGATCTAGCAATTTCTACATAATAAATTGATATTAACAAATGTCTCAAACAGAATAATTATTTTTTTACAGTATGACGTTTTATGAGAGTGGCTCGTTCCCGGGTTTTTTACCTTATGTGCAGCAATTTTAAATATGATAATTATATTATATTAGTTATACTTTTTTAAGGTCGCTATTGCGATTATAAGTACTACCTATTTTAAAAAAATAAATTAGTTCTAGCTAATAGAGGAGAAATATAGTACAATTTTTATTAATTTTATAAATGATTACCTAAAAATATGATAATTGAAGCTTTGCTACATTTGTATACATAACAAGCGTAATTGGTATATACTTAATTTACATTTCACTTAATAGAAAGAAATTGTATGTTCAAACAAACACAAACTATTATCTAACATAATAATTATAAAAAATGTGGATTATCAAGTACTTATTACTGCATTAATTATATCAATGCCCGATTTCACAGTGGAAGCTTAAGCCTTTGCCAGAGCTTAAGCTTTGGTTTAACTTAAACTGCAGTTATGGACTTTTTTATTTTCTGTTTTCTAAGTGCAAGCTTAAAGATAAGCCTTTTTGAAGTGAGGTTTTACTTAAGCTGCAGATGGGTAGAGCTTTACTTTTGACATTTTTTATTAGTTTATACACGTTAAAATATACATATTTTTTGGTTTAGCTAAGCTTATGAAGCTTAAGTTGTTTCTTGTTAGCACAATAGAAGCCAAAAGTTACAAGCTTTAAGCTACACGATCGGTTTAGTTACGCTTAAACTTCCATTGTGGAATTGGTCATAATTGGACTTTACCCAAAATCAAAAATATAACTACAAATTATAAATCTTAACTTTTTTTTATTCATAGAAATTCTTAAATTTATATTTTGTTATAATTTGAAATTAAGTAATATTTTTAACTATTAGGGTATATTTAGCTATTAGACTATTAGAGTAACGAAAATGCATTACTTTAAATCATTTCTGTCTGTCCGTATTTTTTAATTTCTCAAATTAGTTATTGATTTTAAAATTAAGTTAGAACGATTGAAGTATTTTGAGTCACAGGCTCGATAGAAATACAAAAATCACACGTTAACTTGCAATATTCTTTTGCATTTTGATTACTAAATATAAAAATTACAAATGTGAATCTAAAAAACAGATCGCTTTTTAAATTATTTCATTTTATAAAATAAACAATTTAATATCAGCATTACTAGCCATCTTGAAGGAAATATACTCGAAATATTAAAAAAAAATATGGTGTCATTCCTATTCCTATCATATGGTCATATCCAACCAAATGTTGATATATCATCCACTAGCTAAAATGGACAAAGTAGCTTCCGACTGTAATTCTTTTGGTATTGCTGTTGACACCACAAAAATTATACTTCTTTAATCAAAAATGCTTTGTATTTTAGTGTTGAGTTAGATATAGATCATGATAAAAGGTTTACTGTGGTGAACATTCAAAAAAGCCTAATAATGTGAAACTACTATACACAGTACTTCAGCTATACTTCTTTTTAATTATTATGTTTTTTTAAATATATTTTACAATTTCAAAACAACAATTTTGAAAAATCAAAATATCGAAAACGCAAAAACAATTATATTTATTTATGTAAATAAATAATGCTTTCAAATAATTATAAAAACATTCAATTAAAATATTTTATTTAACAAAAATGTCGTTTCTTAAATTTATAAATCACTTATTTTTTTATCCCATAATATCACAATTTTTTTTGTTGTTGTTGATGGGCGGCACTCAAAAAAATTAAAACACAATTATTTTTTCTTCATTATTTTCTTTTATAATATATATATTATCAATTAATTAATTTAATTTATATTACACATCCTTCTTTTTTAATAGTTTTTTAATCACTTATTATATCCGAAATACTTTCACTGTATTTCACTAATTTTGTTCCTCCATTCTGTAATGGTGCCAGTACTTGAACAGCTAATAAAACTGGACCATATTTTAAAGAAACCGTCAGTGCTGCGCTAAAAAATATATTTTTTGAGAAAATTTCAAAATCATATATTTTTAAATATACAAAAGAAAAAAAAAAATGTATTTTTTGTTAATTATATAAATTTTACCTGATCTTATCTTTTTTTCTTCAATTACATCTAATGATACCGGTATACTATCATACATAATTAAATAAATTTTATGACTAATATACATTAAAATAAAACAAACTATACAACCCAAAAGACCAATAAATATATATGCCAAAATAATTGGTATATAAACTAATGTATCTATAGCAGCCACCATTTAAGAATGTTTTGTTTGGTTGTTTATTATAGGAAAATTCAAATTTTTAAAATATATATAAAAAGATTTAATTGTTTTTTTTTTTTTTGAAGATTTAATTTTTAAAATACGATTAAATTCTAATTAATTTTACATCTGAATAATTTAATTGTTTCTTGATATGAGTTATCGGTGTCTAGTGATGACCACTGATAACATATTTAATAATTTATTTTTTTTAAAAAAAATTTAATATATATAATAATAATTTAAATTTTAAATTATATACTTTTTTTATTTTTTTATATTATATATATAATTTTTGAAAGTAAGTACAACTTGACGATAAAAACGATTTGACACAACTAAAAATTTATTTAATAAATAATTTTTTTATGCTCGTTTCGTTTTTTATGCCGACTTGTTTTATTTTTTAAACAAAGTTTTTTTTTTTTTCTAGACTTTATCTAGAAATAAGCTTGGATATAAATATATTTAATAAAGTTTCACATAATTAATTATTTTTTATATAGTTATTTACGATTTTAGTTTATCATATATAATTTTTATGTTTAATTTTGAAATAATATATTATAAAAATATTAAACCAATGTTTTAAAAAGTGTTAGAAAACCATTTAAGAATTAAATAAATTATAAATTCATGTCAAGTAGGTTATCCTACTTATTCATGTCAAGTAGGTTAAGAAGTGGTCAGAGAAAATTACATACCCTGGAGCGGGAAAATTCCACCTTTGGTGGAAATTCTTAACTTCTGTGGGGTAATGCATGCACAAAGATAACTAAAAGTGTTCTAACAATGAATAAAGTAAAACTAAGACTAATTACAGGTATATTTACGGGTCGTATTTTGTAACCTAGATAAATGTCGGCAGAAGTGTATAACAAAAGTCTTTGTAACCTAGATATGAGAGTCCTTGAGGGCAACCTCCATTCAAACCAACCAACCAAATAAATTAGTTGTTAATTTTATTACTAAAATGAAATAAAATGTATAGAATTTTTTGTTAGTATTTATATTTAATCAAACCAATCAAATTTAGAGGAACACTTTCGATTAATTCATTACTGCTAAAATCTTCAGCGTATCCGGTTAATTCACCAGAAACAATTGACCGAATTCAATGTTAACTTGTCAATATGGATATTGTAAAAGTTAATTTTGCATTCCGCAAATCATTTTTTTGGTCAATTGAGGTCAACTTACTTTCGCTTAATTTTGAATTCGGTGTTTTGTCTTTAATAGTACTAGCTTGGGCACTTTTATACTTACTACAAAGTGTCTTAAAGTTTCACTTTATCTATTAACTTAAAACTGTTACTTGAAAGCTTATGGTTATCAAATTTTTTAGGTACTTTATAAGTGATTGGGTCTATTTGACGTAATCGTTAACAAAATATCTCTCACTACTTAACAATTTTAAAATAAAATCGTCTTCACTATTTTAGAACAGAGAACCTAGTTCCCAAATGTTCAGAATTTTATCATCAAATTAAGTTCATAACCCTTATAAAATTAATAGAATCAAATTAAATAATAGAATTATTAAAAATAGCAATTGACTCTCCGTTATTAGATAATAACTATCTGGATTTTAACAGTTCAATAAAATTCATGCCAGTCATGAAACTTTTAATTTGTATACTGGGCACTTGCCAATCGGTTAACGAACTCAACAACCTAGCTACGAAGCAATCCACGGTACGCTTCTTGAATAGCACGAGCTGGATCTAAACTACATCTTTACACCGCGTAACCTAGCCTGGTTTCATGAGTATGATTGGTAGCAAAACGGTACATATGCACTATTTGGAGTCCCCGGGCAGTTTGCTGGGGACTCGCCAATTAAACCATGAAACCATGAAACTTTTATATGGTTTCCATTATTTTTTTTTATCTTTAACAATAATTGTAAAATAAAAATATGTAATTGCAAAAAAAAAACTATAATTTAATTTAGTATGTACTCAAAAATTTATTAACAATTTTCGATTATTTCATTTAAAAATATTATTAGATATAAAAATATTATTATAAATTAAGACGCCAGTCAAAATAATAATAAATAAAAACAAACAATTATCAATATTTTATTTATATATTATTATTAATTTATATTTAAATAAAGATTATAGAGCTTTTTAATACTTTTTTGTTGTTGAAAATTAAATAAAGTCCATTACTAATAAATATGTTGATTTACCTGATTTCAGTGTTTATTATTTATATAAATTTATTTACCTTCACACTTTTGTAAGTAAACGAATAATTTTGCCCATATTCGTAATTAATTTAAATTTAAAACACTGTCGATTAAATAATCAAAAAATTTATATTAAAACTTGTTTGTTTTTACACTTATAAGTTTATATATATAAAAAACAGCTGTTTCGAAATTACAACATATTTTTTTTTTTAAATATATTTATAGATTTAAATAAGATTACTATATAGCACGTAAATGGAAAATTAAAGAAAAATGTACAAACATTTTCTAAATATGGGAATATCTTTTAAAAAATTGTAAAATTTAATTTGACTTCGTAACTTTTTATTCAATTTTCACCACTCTTCGAAATTATCGGACTATAATATCAGGGAATGGTCGAAAACTATATTTTTTTCTTAATACCGATACCAATTAATCAAAATTACATTTATACTCGATCTGTTAACTCTAATCCTACCAAACTAGATCTGCTAACTGCCATACAAAATGCAAATAATTTTTGTTATTTTTGGAATGCTTCATGTGCTAAGTTCACATTAGGTCACTTCACTTACTACCAAACTAACATCTAACAATAACAAATTTGCCAGAACAATCACTTGATTTATTTATTATCTAAATCAGTTGGTTCAATTTTTAATGAATTTACCAAATATTTCATTATTTTGGTTCAGTATGTTAGTATGTATAACAAAAATAAATATGTAAATGACTTTTGGCCCATCTTGTAGGTAAGGTAGATACTTTGAATAATATCTGAATTTATAAAATATAATTATAATGTAATGAGATTAGTTTCTCAATTTTATAGTAGTTAATATAAACGTTTATCAGCTACGTGATTACATCAACGTAATTATTAACTTTTAATATATTCTTTTGAAAATATCGGAAGTAAAAAATTCAAGGTTAACTTCTTTCAAAACAAAACCTGTAAGCCCTGTAAGTTAGTTCACTGACATTTTATTTTATATTTATTTATTTTTATTTAAATTTTTATCATCATTTTTTGTTTATTTTTAATATGAAAAGATAACACAACTATGAAGAAGTCAATAACAACAATAAAAATTGTATGTTTTGTAAATGGAAGGCGCCAAATAATATAATTTAATTAAATTAAAGGGTAAAATCTATGACCGGATATAACATATGACACCGGATCAAATCAATTATAATAATTTACAGTAAATATAAACAGTGTTCTCCAATCTCTAAATCCGTATTATTGAGATTGTTGTTGGAAGACACAATAATCTCAATTGTCTTCCCATATAAAATTTATAGATTTTGTTGCTAGTTCTAGGAATATTTTATGCCTTCTCGAGTTCTGTACATTCTCTGATTATTTTCTTGTGATCACTGACTGATTTTATTTAGTCGATTGGGTTTTATTGGGTTCAATAAAAAATAATTAACTTTAAACGGTAATCTCTAACATCTGTAGATGAATACTTGTAATATATCAAAATTTATTTCAAAACCATTAAAAAAATATATATTTAATTCAGATTAACCTCTCGATACTGCTTCTAATATTAAATCAAATCAATTATTATGCAATTATTCGTTTTTATAATTAAAGATTAATTAATAAAATTATTAAATAGAAATCAAATATAATTAAGGCAATTAGAGTTTTCAATTTATAATGATGTACAAGGTCCAACATCATACGTTCTATTGATAATTAAAATAAACACCAGTCACATTAAAATCATATTTTCAATACTTAAATAAAGATTCAACCATACTTTTTAACCTAAATATTTATTATGAAAAATCATATTTATCCTCATTACAATTGTAGATAAACAATGGAAGCAGATGAAAATATAATTGTTGAAGTATTGGATAGTACACAAATTCCAATATCTGAACTTTCGGAATTCACTGAAACTAAACCAATAAAAATTGAAGAATTCAAACAAGAAAGCCAAGAGATTCTTATTAAAAAATATGTTAGTGGTGAGATGTCATTTCCTACATTTTATACAACCCTTGAAGCTGGAGATGATGACGAAGATGCTGATACTGTTGATCCTACAAATTTGATCCAAAATAATTTACAACAATTTAAACAGCCAGTAGCGGAAACATCTAGATATATGAATATTGACCATGATAGTTTACAGAAAAAGGATAAACGTCAAGGTAATGTTTCAGGTGGTAACAGTGGTGGTGGTCGACGACGTTCAATTTTAAATCCTGCCCTACAAGGATTAATGGGTGAAGCTAATTTACGATTTGCACGTGGACAAAATGATATGACTGAAAAAATTTGCTTAGAAATAATACGACAAAATCCTTTAGCACCTGAACCATTTTTTACGTTAGCACAAATTTATGAAACAAAAGATATTGAGAAATTTTTAAATTTCTTAACAATAGCAGCACATTTAGATCCAGGTAATCGTGATCAATGGATCCGAATTGCTGAAATGAATATCGAAAAGAAAAATTATCATCAAGCACGTGTTTTATATTCAAAAGCAATTAAACATTTACCAAAAGATTATGATATTCGATTGAAAAAAGCAAAATTATTAGAAATAATGGGTGAACAACGTGATGCAATGTTGACATATTTAAAAATGATACCAAATGTACCAATTGAAAAAGGTGAATTATGTTTGGTAACAGCAAAAAATGTTGCTAAATATTTTTATGAACAGAAAAAAATGTTACATGCATTAGAAGCAATGCGTTCAGCTTATGCAATTGTTCCACATCTTTTTACATCTGAAGAAATTAATTTATTTTTAGAATTACTAATGCTTAATAAAAATTATGATCAAGTATTAACAATTTTACGTGATCAGTGTAATGTTGAATTGGAAATTGAACAAGATGGTAATGAAATAATTGTTATAGCAATTCAAATACCGGATAATTTAATTGTTGAATTTCGTGTTAAATTATGTGTTAGTTTAATACATTGTAAAGCATATGATTTAATTAATTATATTATTAATAATATTACAGAAAAAATATTACCAATTGAAGATGGTATTAATTTTTATATGGATATTGTTGAAGCATTAATGAAAGAAGAAAAATATTATGAAGCATTAAAATTAACTGATCCAATTATTAAAAATGATATATCACCACCACCATATGTTTGGTTAAGAAATGCTGAATGTTATCGTTCTATTGGTTTAATAGAAAATGCAATTGAATCATATTATCAAGTTGTTGAATTGGCACCATTTTGTTATGATGCCAAATTTACATTATCAGCATTACTAAAACAACAAGGTCGGCATAGAGAAGCAATTAAAGCATTAGAACAAGATATGGATGGTGATTCAATAAATCCAAGACTTTTATATGAATGTTGTTTAATGTTAAAAACTATTAATGATATTGATCAATATATTGATATTGGTTATTTACTATTAGCACGAAAATCATTAAAATTTCGATCACGTGAAGAAATAATTGCATGTTCAAATGGTGGTAATAGTTTTAATCCAGAAACATATAAATCAATTGTTGAGACACGTTTTGATAAAGATATTGACGATGAACCAGAATATAATGAAACTGAAGCAAATTTAAATATAGACGATGAATATGAATTATTTAAAGATATTGCTGAAACAACATATTGTATTAAAAAATTTGGTATTTTACAGAAATTATGTTTTGCTATGGCAACATCAAAACGTTTTCGTGGTAAATATCGTGAAATGGAAAAAATTATTATGCTGGCTAGTTTATATAATAATGATCCATTAATTGCATTTTATTTTTTTCGTGAAATTTTAGCAAAAAATATCGATAATAATGCATATTGGAATTTTATGAATGTTATAATACAAGCTGGTGATGAAACTAGATATCATCGATTTTTAAAACGTATTTTTGAACGACATTCATGTCCATCATATTTAAAAATTCTATTAGCTAATTATCATTTAATAGCTGGTTCATATAAATATGCATTAAATTTTTATGTACCAATATTTAAAGAATCATCTGATCCATTGGCATGTTTATGTATTGGTATATGTTTTACACAAATTTCATTACAAAAGAATAGTTTAAAGAAACCAACTGGTATTGCACAAGCAATTGCATTTTGTAAAATATATTCTGAATTACGAATGTCATCAGAAACAAAACAAGAAATTTATTATAATTTAGGACGAATGCATCATCAATCGGGTGTTATACATTTAGCATTACATTATTATGAAAAAGCATTAGAAATTGATGATGAAATTGTTAAAGAAAATTTAAATATTTTAGGTTTAAGAGAAGAAATAGCTTTTAATATTCATTTGATATATAAAGCATGTGGTAATATAGAAATGGCAAGAAAATATTTATATAAATATATTGTTGTTTGATATAAATGAATAATTGTTTTTTTTTTTTTAAATTATTAAATTTAGTTCTTAAAATTTATTATATGTATTAATAATATGAAGACAAACTGGGGGAAGATCAACAAAGAAGTTTTAAATAAATGAAATTACAAATATTTTTTGGAAATTAGATCTCATATAATCTAGAAATCTTCAATTCATGTAATTCGATTGTTTTTTTATTACAATATTTTCATTTGTTTTCTATTCTATTAAAAATTATCCACAAATTTATTGTAAAACTTCATTCGAAAAATTTATTGTGGAAATTTCCAGTCAATATTAGATTCTATAGCTATTGTTAGATTTTGAACAATAGCATAACTTGCAACAGCTAATCTAAAAAAAAAATATATATAACATTAAATTATATTATTGATAACATTAAAATTTAATTCTTACGGCTGTTGCAAGAACTGTTGGGGGATTAATAAATCATCATCATTTGCCTTGATATTATGTGGTGAATAACGATTATAGAAACCCCAAATTGAGTTCATTAATTTGCTGTTGTACTTAACTGGTGTATATTCCATTACTGAAAAAGACAATTGATTAAAAAATTTCAGTTTTTCTATTTTTAAATTATAAATTAAAGAATTTTCATAACCTCGTAATTTCTCAATATGAACAACATGAAAAAAAAAACCTAACCGTTTCTCAACTGAAGTTTTCTACCTGATTGTTTTGAAAAATTCAAAATTATTTTAAAATATTAAAAATTTCTGAATCTCAATATTTTTATAATATTGTAACTTTTAACCCTATCTATACGAATTAAAATATTATTTGTGAAAAAGTTAATTTAGCTTTTTTCAGTTAGACACTTCAAGTTACAATCAGTTTTTAATTATTAAACTGTTATCGTTATGTAAAGAACTAATTAAATAAAATAAGAAAACTGATAAAATTTCAATAAATTAAATTTTATAGTTACTTACGTTTTTTACTATGCGCATAATTTTTACTATCCTTTTTATCTCCATTTTGTATTCTGGCAACAACCATTTCTTTTGTTGAATATTCTCTCAATTTGCATGCGGCAAAAGCCCCCTGGGGTAAAGATGGCATCTTGTAACAATCTATATAAAAAAAATTTAAAACACAAATATAATAATAATTTCCGTGATAACAATATTGTTACACTATTCTTGATACATAAGTAAATTATTAATAAATTTAGTTACAAAATCGTAAACACACCTTTACAAAAATCAAATAATATTTTAGCAAATTGCCTATTATCACGTCGGTAATTACAATTTGATAATTTATAAATATTATATTTCTCTGGGGAAACTATTCTTTTTATCGAATTCAAAATCACCATTAAATTCTTTCTCAATTCAATTATTTAAATAAATATAGAAGTGTACAAAGTTTGTAATATCAATTTTTTGAAAATTTAAAACCGCACAAATATTGCAATATGGAAAATATAAGACAAAGTCTGTTTCCACAATTTTAATTAATTAAATTAATAATAATTTTATATTTAAATATATATTTAATATTTTTTTTTAGATGTTTACTTGATCAGTCGTTTATAACAAATGGAATTCTAGATTTATAAATACAAGCAGATATATTTTTCTATTTTTCCCAATGGGGTGAAAGGTTATCGCTGTTTCATGAAGTGTCTTATCATTATCATTGGATTTTAAAAATAAGAATTATGACAAGAAAATATATATATATATGTATATATATTAAAATATCAATGTAGTAAAAATGTTAATTTCGTATAATTACAAAAACAAAAAATATATTTTTTTCGAATGTGTGAATAAAACAAGAATTCGTACTTTATAGAAAAAAGTAGAGTTTCTTGTAGACCTAAACTAAACCCCTAAACTAAACAGTGAGATTTACTCCATATATATTTTATAATGCCATATTTAATACAGAGGTCAGTTATTGCTTCAATACTGTTAGAATTAGAATACTATTTAGACTGTATTGGGTTTCTGATTATAGATTATAGTTATCATCACGGTTTCGGTTATATATTTTAGATGAGTGGTTGTTGGTTGAATTAATAGTTTATGTTTCTTGGAAATTTATAATACTAACTATAAAATATTTAAAATAAATTATATTTATAGATAAAAATATAATTAAGTTGTAGATACACACAACTTTTTCTACTTTTTTCTGTTATATATAAAATATATTTGAAGTAAAATCCCGATAAAGTTATTTTGCGATTTGAACCCATTATATCTTTGGAATATCTTTAGAGAACCCATTATTGTTATTCCCGTCTTCTATCTTCACCTAACCTAAATGTGAAGAGTAATTAATTTTAATTAAGTTCTAGTTTTATATTTTTATATACTTTATGTATATTTATTTATTATATGTATGTACAAAGAAATCTGTTTTTCAAATTAATCGCTGACGCTGATGCTTCGTTTTTTACTATAGTTATACAATAAAACATGTGATAAATAATGGAATTTCCAATCAGTATCAATTATTTTTATATTTATTGATTAAAATATTTACAATATTTAGAAATTGTTATATGACAATTTTACATAGTATATATACTTCTTATTTCCGAAAAATGACTACTTTCTGATTTGGATTGGATTTAAAATAGTGATAGTGTTACTTGACTGAAGACACTTTATTTGTCTTGCTGCAAAATGTAATAAAAAATTAATTTTTTGTATCCTTGAAGGATAAATTGGAAAAAGTTGGTGATATAAATATAATTTAAAGTTTATTTATTTTTAAAAAAAACTAAAGTTTTCAAAATTATTAAACTGATTTACTTTTTAATAATTGTATACTTATACTACAATGTAATTATACTAAAAATGCATATATACCATTATGTTGTTATTATATTTACAATTTTACAATAAACAATTTAGCCAGCAAATAACTTTACGATTTATTATAGCAAATTATTTTAAATTTTTCAACTATCAAAAACAACGAGAATCTACAACGTAACGTGGTATTAAGTACTCCACTTAAAATGTGTGATACGTAACATAGAGTAGATTTTGAACTAAACTATTCACATGGAGCAGTAGATTTTGAACTAAACTATTCAAGCTTTCGTCGTAGCATAGTGTAGGATAAGATAGTAAGTTTTGACAGCTAATCGCCAGATTGGCAGATAAACTACTCTTTTATTGCTACTTTTCCACTACTATTTAATTTAATTTTGATATATTAAGTTAAGATGTAAGAAGTATACTCTGCATATATTAACTTTATTTTACTAAACATAGTAGTGTCACTATATCTTATGAAAAAATATACAACTGTTAATTGTAGAGTTTTAAAATATTGCTGTATCTCTCAGATGAATAGCTATACCAGAAACCAGAATCCTATTTAAGAAACCCACTCCGCAACACTACGCACCACGTGAACAAGAAAATAGATATGTGCTACTAGATACATGAGTATTTAAATTTTACTTCTGTACGCTACTGCAACTGCATGGGTAAGTGTAAAGAAATTCTCAGTCACCTCTAAGTGAGTGTCGACATTAGTTTCTTTTTTAATCTTAGTTTTGTAACGTTTCTTGTCTGGTTGATTTTATTTGAAGACATACAATTGTAGACAATAATATGAATACAAATTCTTGTTTATTATTTAAATATATATTTCGTATTAATATGCATTAAATTTTTTATAGATAAAGAAACGTAACCCTTTTACGAGTAAAAATCATTATCAAATGAGGTACATTTTCAATAAAATAATAAAATCATTATTATTAAATATCAGCATCCATTAATTTGCGACACCTAGATAAATTTTAGCACTAAGGTCGTTTATTAATTGTTTTTTTATTGCAAACAGTTTTTTGACAACTTGTTTTTGAAAACCAGTGCACTTTTTTTTCAGGGTTTTGCAGCATTTTTTTTAATTGACCCTCTGTAAAAATTTTTTGCACTGAATTTTTAAAATTATTAAGTTCAATAATTTTTTCCTCCATTTGTTCCTTTTCCTTCTGCATAATTTCCAGTTTTTTGTTAAGCTCAATTATTTGGAGCTCTCTATCACAATCAAGTTGAAACCTAAAATATAAATTATATATATAAGTATTAAAGTATTACAAAATACATTTAAGAAATTTATTTACTCTGTTTGAACATCAATAAAAATTGGATTTCTTTCTTCAGTTGGAGCGTTATTTTCATTAGCAACTTCTTGTACTTTGGAACTGAAACTATTTTTTAAATATTAATTAATACTTTATTGTTTATTCAATTTAAAAAAAAAACCTTAAATCATATTCCTCTATAGCTTCCATTACAATTTTTTTTGCGCATCTTTTTAAAATGCGGTTGTTTCGCTGTATACTTCTAGGGGCTGCTTTTCCAGCATCTGGTAGCATTTGTGTTGGTACTGCTTTTGGATCCAAATATCTTTTTGAAATATCAATATTAAGCAGCTTGTCTTTTAGTCTCCAATCGTCATCAGTAAAATGTAATGAACACATTCTTGCTGTTTTTGTGTTAATATTTGGTTTGCCACATGCTTTCACCCATATTTTACTTAAATTCTCATCTTTTGGAAAGGTGAAGAATTTAATATTTTCAATATTATCTTTTTCTTTCCAGCTTACACAATTTTTCACTACACAATATCTCATTTTTAATTCTTTTAATTCAATAACACAACACAATTCTTCACTTATTAATTAATAATTATCTTAAATTATGTTTATATTTCATATATTTTATTTATTTTTAAACACACAATTCTCAAAACACATAATATTAAATAAAAACACAGCCAACTAAAATATATATAAACTATAAACAATTGCTTCAAAACAAAATCTCCGCAATTACGTCCTTTAAAAAAAAATGGCGAATGTCAAATTTTACCCAGCAGACCTTGGAAAATTATTAGATCATGACCTAACTGTAAACAAAACGTATCGTTTATGTTCCATAAAAGATGAAACCTCTTCATACAAAACATCGTTAACGTATCGTTTTTCATCGTTTGAGATTTACCAGACGTGCGATAATGGAAATCGAAACGATGTTTTTTAGATGTAGTAGTATTCCGTTTTTAGTCCGTTTTTGGTGAATTATAAATGATATGTTTTAGGCAAATCGTTTTTACACCATATTTAGTGAATCTGTTATGTATCGTTTTGTAAATCGTATTTGGCGGATCTTTTATGTTTCGTTTTTGGAGAATTCTTTATGATACTAGCTCTTTTTTTTAAAAAAAATAAATAAATTAAATTAATGTTGTTTAATTTATTATAAATTATTTATTATACATATAATTTATTTTAATTAATTATATCACAAATATGAATTTGTACCTTTTTAAATATATATAAATATTTGGCATTTCCTGTGTAATATTTTGTCCTTGTAAATTTTCAAATTCGTCGGTAGCCGAATCAAATGTGTCATTTTCAATTTCTTAAAAATTATAGTTGTTCTAGTTTCTAGTACATGACTTGAACTTGGAATTGGTTTTTCTAAGATTCTTATTTAAGAATCTTAAATAACATAATAATTTTTTTTTTTTAATTAGACAGTACACTCAAATTATGATTTTTTTTTCCTATGCAGTGTGCCTGTACACTCATGAAATCAATTTTTACTTTCAAATAATATAGGGCATATTATAATAAACATCTTAAACAAATCAAAAATATGAATGGGTTAGTGACATATCGTTTTCAAACATCATTTTTACATCGTTTAAGATTAAGGTCCGTTTAAAACGATATCTTTTTAATGTTTTCAGGGACCTATATCAATTTCATATAATGCTTGAAATACATGTGCGCTTTTTAGGTGCATGCTTTAAAGCGTAGTGCAGCAAAATTTAGAAATAGAGATATCTTGCTTCGGCGCAAAGAAGTGTGCAGCCATGTAATTAGTTACATAGAAAAACCATTTGTTCTAATAGCTCGAACAGAACCAAATTCGCAGCCTACATAAGAATTTCGCAGCCTACATAAGAAAAAATTTAGCGAACACAATCAAAAGTAGTTTTGCTGCGAAAAACCTACCAATTTACACTAACAATATTTTTCTACCTGATATTAATGTGACATTCACCAACGTAGGCTGCGAAAAAAGTTGAAAGTTGATTAACTTTTTTTCGATGGCTGCGAAGAGGCTGCGAAAGGGCTGCGAAAGCTGCGTTTGTTATAATCGTTTCCATATATTTTCATACATTTTAACTTTTTTGACATTTCTTATGTAGGCTGCGAATTTGGTTCTGTTCGGGGTATAAATAATATTTGCAGCTGAGCATGCCCTCAACGCACCTAAAAAACGCACATGTATTTCGGCCATAATGCATTTTGCCTTTTTTACTGGGTGATAGGGTGATAGATATCTGCACTGCATATATTTTTTAGCAAGTTGTCAAAATAAAATATTTCCCCGCATAAATATAAATAACAGTGAAGTGAACAATAATAACAAAATTAAATTCGTTCGAAATAATACGGGTTGTTGTGCTACTACCACTTTTAAAAAGTGTTTATTAAAATTTAATTTTATCCTAACGGCTAACGCTAACTGGTAAGTTAATTTTTCTTAACTAAAGTTTTTAAATTCCTCCTTTGTTTTTTATATGAAATGTCAAAATAGACAAAAAAAATAAGGTTATGTTGTAATTTGTAAATGTCAAACTACTTTCCAAGCTAAATCAGAACAATACTAATTAAAAAAAAAAAAATACATTTATCGATGCCAAATCTTATACAATAATATTCTTTAATTTTTGTATAAAAAAGGTAAAATAGAAATAAATTCATTCCAATAAAATATATACATATGTAAATCCATTTTTTAGATTTTCAATAACACCAAACTAACAAAATATCTTATTCATTTACTTTTGAATGTTGTAATAAATATTTATTAACCATGAGTGGTCATCATCCAGATCCAATATCAATATCCTTTCATGAATCATTATTACGTTTATCTGATGTACAATTATTACAAGGTCCACATTGGCTTAACGATCAAATAATTTCATTTTATTTTGAATATTTGGAAAAATGTAAATATGAATCCAACAAAGATATGTTATTTATATCACCAGAAGTTACACAATGTTTAAAAATTGTACCAAATTCTGATTTGCATATATTTTTAACACCATTAGGTGCTGATCGTAAACCATTTATATTTTTTCCATTAAATGATAATGATACACATCAAGCTGGTGGTTCACATTGGAGTTTATTAGTATTTTCACGTAATGAACGTGTATTTTATCATTTTGATTCATCAAATAATTTAAATTTATTACATTGTCAACAATTCGTGCGCAAAATTAAAGATGCATTACGTTGTACAAATGCTATTTGTAAACCAATTCGATGTTTACAACAAACAAATAGTTATGACTGCGGTGTACATGTTATATGTATGTCTGACTATATATCTGATCATATTAATCGTTATGATTCTATTGACGGATGTGGACAAATTGGTCATGATACTGTTAGCCGTAAACGTGGTGATATATTAAAAATAATTGTTTCATTGGGCGGAAATATCAGTTAATAAATTTTGTTTTATTATCAAAAATTTAAACAATAAATAGATGAAAAATATGAGAATATACAGAATTTTGTAGTTAGCTTTATATATCGAATTCCTATTGAAACTTTGATAATTAAATTTATAAAATCAAAAAAATAAAATACATTTGTAGTAATGAGAGTTCCTTAATTTTGATAAAGAAAAAATCACATGAAATTTGATCTCACTACATTGATAAGTGGAAACCAATATAAATTTTTTAAATTTTGTTAGATTTTAAGTTATTTTAAAATTATATACAATTTTTTTTATAAATTGAGAATTTGGATTGAAATTTGGATTTAGTAATTTGATAATTCGCATGTAAAAATAAAAGATATATTTTAGGTAAACATTTCAAAATTTGCTTGATGAAGTTTACTTTAAATTTTTGTGGGTATTGAAATTAATCTAATTACTGTAACAAGAATTAAAAAAAAATAAAAATATACATAATAGCGACCGAAGCTTATTGCTCAAAACAATTGTTTTATTATTACGAAATATGAATAATTTTTAAACTGATAATGTTTTTAGTATTATTTAATTAATTTCTCGTAATTTCCGTTTTACACTTAAAATAGTTTATAAAAATAAATAAATTGATGTGCAACTATTTCCCGTCAAGTAGAGTTATTTACCATAGAAAGTGGAAAACATTAAAGTGTGGAAAAATCGGATATAACTATTTTTTTTTAAAAAAGTTTATTAATGGTAACAACTTTAAAAAATATAATTTGTTGATTTATAAGTTTTCTTCCAAAAATGGAAACTTTGTAAAAACACTTTCCTGAAAAAGTGTAAAAACGTAATTTCAAATCGTTTTTTTTTATTCATTTTAGATGAAACTATTTCCCATGTAAATTTGGTAGGAATTATTCTAACCTTTCTTTTTAAAAGATGTATTTAATTTCTACTAAAAAGTGCGATTACTTCTCATTTTCGTCAAGAATTCAAACCATTTTCATTTTATGGAATTATTTTTCACTTGCTCAGTGAAACTAGTAATAATACATTTAATTCAGAAAATTTAAATCTTTTTATTTTTTAATTATTTTAAAAAAAATACATTATACACATAATTCATAATTTATATATTTTTAAGATTAATGTACAATTGGTTTCTTTTTATTGTACTTTACATCTGTATTTAAAATTAAAGAACTTTTTTTTTTTGAAGTATCTCTAATACCAAATTTTTTTCGTTATTAATACAAATCTTTAAATTATATTTCTAAGCATTATCTAAAGTTGGTGGCGAGACCCAACCTCCAAATGCTCTTGATAATTCTTCAGCAACAGCTAAACATAATCGATCATTATTAAGATTAGAAACAACTTGTATACCAATTGGTAATCCTTCACTACCCAAACCTAATGGAATTGCTGTAGCTGGTAAACCTAAACAATTAATAATTGCTGTATATGAGAAATTTAATGTTCGTGCTATTGGTTCATTGTGATATGGTGCAACAGTTGGATGTGTTGGATATAAAAATACACCATCATCACCTAATAAATTTTGCATTTCTTCAAATAATTCATTACGTTTGTTGACCAAATAACCATGTTTTTCATCACCATGTTGCGGTTGACCTTTTTCAATAATTGCTGTTAATAAACCAATAAATGTATGATTTGAACAACCAACTGTCCATTTAAGTAATTCCCAATATGGATTTATTTTACCCTCTAAATTAGCTAATTGACATTCAAAACCTTTACCA
The DNA here is from genome assembly GCA_963920725.1 of Rhamphomyia laevipes. Classification (NCBI taxonomy): domain Eukaryota; kingdom Metazoa; phylum Arthropoda; class Insecta; order Diptera; family Empididae; genus Rhamphomyia; species Rhamphomyia laevipes. The sequence goes on from OY987259.1 coordinate 8,093,496, forward strand.
GATGTATCTTTCATATTAGCAAACCAAATTACAGCAGATTGTTGGAATTTCTCAAATTGTACACGTTTAGCTTTATGTTGTAATGTATTATCAAAATGTTTAATAACTTTACGTAATGAATCACGTATATCGGAATCAAGTGGTGATACTAAATAACCACCGCCATCATCTTCTTGATAATAAATTTTAATATTATTTAAATTAACTGGTTCATCTAAATTGAGTAGATTAGCTTTATCACCAGATAGTACTTTTAACATTGGTTTTAAATCAGTGGCATATCGACACATTGGTCCAATACCTAAAAATGAATCTTGATCTATACTAAATGGTGCCGGAAATTGTCCATGATTTGATACAATAAATTTTGATGGTTTATGACCAAATACACCATTAAAAAATGCTGGCATTCGTATTGAACCACCAATATCTGAACCTAAACCAAATGGTGATGCTGCAGCTGATTGTATACAACCTTCACCGCCACTTGATCCACCCACAATACGATTTGTATCATAAGCATTTTTAGTCCGACCATGAACTGAATTTGAACTTTCCCACCTAAATTGTAAATAAAAAAAAAAACAATTATTTATATTGATTATTTTTGATAAATTATATTTTAAAACGCATCACTGATGGTTATTTCATGAAACTTACAATGAAATTGATAATTTCGTAAGTGACATTTAGCTAGTTTTATCTGGTATATTTACATGCATTTCTATAACCAAAATAGTGAATAATCATAAATAACTTACCACATACAACATTCAGACACATTAGTCAATGCAAATGGAATAGCACCAGCTTTTCTCATTAATGCCATTGATTCAGCATCTTCATTTGCACGATAATTACGACGTATCCATAACCCAGAGGTATTAATCATACCTAAAACAAATACATATATATAAATATTTAATCGATATTTATGAAATTTTTAATAATTTTTGCAAACCTTCAACTTGAATACAATCTTTTGTCGATATCGGTACACCCAAGAATGGTTTTAATTCTTCTAATTCTTTTTCTGTATATTTACCAGATTTAATAAGTGCATCTGCTTCGGCAGCATCTTTAAGTGCATCATCAAATCGATTATCAACAACACAATTTAATAATGAATTCACTTCTTTTATTCGTTCGATATATGATTTTAATACTTCAACGCTTGTTAGCTATATATAGTAGAAAGTAGAATAATAAAGAAAAATTGAAGTTCAAGGATTAATGAAATTTGATCATTGAGAAATATTTTTAAAGAAAACATATTTATAAATTTTAAATATAAAAAAGATTGAATTTTGTGCTTTAAAATTTTAATTTAAAATCATTTTTCTGATTATATTTCCAAAGATAAATAATTATAAAGATAAAAATAAATAAGGGCAAAGGCAAATTCACTAATTTAGATTAATATAAGAATTATTGAGCAATTAATTCTAATCTTTTATTAGTTCTTTTATTGCAAACAAAGACCTCAAGAAAAATACCAAGTCAATGGTCAATAATTATGACTTGATAAAAATATTAGATTCTTTGTCACCATTTATAAATCCATAATTCGCAATATTATAATTCATTGATAACGCCAATATTTATTTCGTAAAAAATTTCAAAATTATTAAAAGAAATTAAAAATTAAGTGAGTTAATTTTTGATTTGTAAATATGTTAATCAAAAATATTCCAGTTAATAATAATAATTTAAAATTTTTTAAATCAATATTCATCATTTAAAAGAATGCATTTTAACGTTAAGAATATTAATTTATTTATGATATATTTTATTTATATATATACATACTTACTTTTTGTTTACGAATTTTTGTTGCTAACGATGTTGCTGATTCTAATAATGTAATATCTTTAATTGGTGGCATTGATTCACCTTTAACACCATATGCAAATCGTAAAAATATTCTGATTATTAATGATAAAAATCTATGTAATAAACTTCCAGCTACTTTAATAATTGATTGTTGTTTTGGTGGTCTTGATGTATTACTATGTTTATTTTTTTGTTGGCCATTATTTATAAATGCAATTGATTCATTTGAGTTTGTCATCATTTTGTACTTGAATTTGTTATTGACACGTGTATGGAATGATTTTAATAAAATTTTTAATTTATTTTTATACGTCATTTGCAAATTTAGACCAAATTAATATAAAAAAAATTAATTTATATTTTATTTAGAAGCCTATTTCGTTAATTTTTTTTATGTGTAAAAAAAAATATTCACGAAAAAAAAAACTGTCGATAATTTTATAAAAATATGTATTATAATAAATTTTCTAGGTGAAGATTTTATTGTCGTTGATAGTTTTATTTAACATTTTATTTTGTTTAGGAGGATTTTTGTGATATCTGAAAATATTACAAGATAAAATATTTATTTTTAATATAAATTTTTCAATATTTAATAAATATTAATTAATTTTTAATGAGTATATAAACAAAAGTTTTGATAATTTAATCAATTTCCTAAATTAAATTTTTAAATATAAAATGATTAGAAATATTTTACGATATTCGGCTAATTTGAGCTAAAACAATTTAACGAATACACAATTGACAGGAATTAACCGAATGTATACTAATTTATCGAACAAAAAATCAGAATTTATCGATGATAAAATGATTTTCTCGAAAACCTAAATCAAATTTATCTATTTTTTCCAATGAATTTACGTTTGATTAATTAGTTGTACAACCGATCAATTATGTATGTATTTCAGTAAATTTACATTCGCTATTCGGTCAATTTACATTCGTTAAATTGTGCACTTGATTTATTGTTAATTCAATTGCAATTTGATCAATGGTTTTCGGTCAATTTAGCCCGAAATACTATTTTTTTATTTCTGACATCCAAAATTGAAAAATTTACAAAACTATTAACTATTAATTTAAAAATAATTTCGTTTTTGTTACTGATATTTAAAAAAGTTGTATAAAATAATTTAGTTTAACCAAGAATAATTGTGGTAGTTTCTAGAATTCTAGAAAACTGATTAAATTATGAATACGCAAGGTCAAACTGAAATATATATATGAAAAATTTAAAATTCAAATTATGTTTAATATAATAATATATTTATTAATTTGCTTTTTTTGAGTATTACATCACAGAAATGTAATTTTGTAGAGCTACAAATTCGATAATAAGAATTATTTCTTCATAGACAAGAATATTTAAATATATTTTGATCCATTGAAAAAAAATTTACATAATATTTAATATAATATTTTATACTATCTTAGAAATATAGAAATCAGATATTTGAAATTTACTTTAGGCCTTTAAACTAAATAAAGCTAAAATGTTTGTTTTTTGCACTGGTTTAATTCCAAAATCGTTTTTTAATAAATTTTCGGATATCATTTTTATTATCAAAGTAACCTTTAGACTTTTGTAATTATATATTCTAAAAAAATATAATAAAATAAAACTGATAAAAACACCAAATATACTAAGAATTAGTTTTCCTTTTTGTATATTTATTTAGTTTCATTCCATTAATCATTCTCTTTGTCTATCGCTTATCACTTATTATTCGGATCTAGAATGGCTTGAAATTTCGAACAAATCATCACTATTCGAAAAGTTTGAACTTCTTCATTGTTTTCCCCGAATTCTTGGTAAAGCAACACGCCACAAAGCAAATAAATAAACTTACTATCTATCACATTTTGGTTAAATTAATTAAGCTAGACCTATGCCCTTAGAAAAATCTGGATGCTTCATATCCGAATTTAAATAATTTGCAAAAAAAAATATAGTACAAAATTAACCGAATTAGAGATTAGTCGTCAATGTAATCTCTAATTTGTTTACTAATATATTTTATGATAAAAAACTTTAATATTAATATTATTACGCATATAAATTAATAGTTAAGATATTATGAATTTAGTATATTTTTTATTTTTTAGTAAAATTATATTTAAATATTTTATTTATACAATAAATTTTTGTTTACATATTAAATTTCAATTTTCTTAATAGCTTTCATTGATAAAAATTATTAAATTTATTTATTAATTATTATTTTCGTCAGCCCTTCATTTTATTAAATACACTAACCTACTAAATATAATAATTAAGGTTGTTCAAAGTTCATTTAAATTTTATATAATCGTATTACAAATAAAAATTTACCTGTTCAAATAATAAACAGAAGTTTTATAAAACAATAGAGAAAAATTTTAATTTATGAAATTAAATTTATTTTAATAAAAATAATAATCATAAAATTAATATTTTCAAAATTTAAATTAATTGAATTTTTATATTTTTTGTAATTGTATATAAAATTTTTGTACATTTTTTATCCAAATGGTCTCGATATTTTGTATATCATTAAATAGAATTTCAAATAGAAATTAAAGTTCCATTATGTTTTAAATAAATTATATAAAAAAATTATCCAAAATCTTGTGAATGATAAAATTCATAAGCATAATCCAAAAGACCCCAATCAATTTTATGTAATTTCCAAAATTCTCGGCCCGCATCCAATAACACCAAATCAGATGTGCATTACAATTAAATGAAATTAAATTTATCATTTCCAACGTTCTCGCATAGAAGAAGTTGGGGGTGTAATAATTTAAAATATACCATAAATTGAATGTAGTTCCATCTTTGGTTTATATATGAAAATATTGTAAAGCGTGTGTTACATGATACCGGACAATAAAGTTATTTTTTTTTGCGGTTTTGGATTCTGTGATGTTAAAACGTTTAAAAAAACTTGAAAATGTTATCATGAAAACTACATTACTCGTACTATAAAAAATATTAACCATAATATTTTTATGTCATCTTTAGATAATAAATAAACAAATCGGAATAAATTATCTAATTTTAATTTTGTAATATATTAATTAGCTATGAAATGTATACTTCAAACGGACTCCTAATTTGAATTATAGATTTGAAATTAGTTAAAATAAATTCGTTAAATTCTTGATTTAATCTGAAAATGATATTTGCTATCTATTAATAATTATTAAAATTATGTTAAGTAATTCTTTCTTATGTCATTATAAAATATTTAATTAATTTATTTATTAAAAGTCTCGAATAATTTTCGAATAATTCTGAAATTATTAAAAGTCTCAAATTCAAATTTCTTAAATGTCACAAAGAATAAATGATTGATTATTGTTAAAGGAATAAATTTAGATAAATCTATTATTAACTAAATTACAAAAATAAAAATGATTACGCAATTTATAAATATATTTTTATAATTTTATTGTATTATATTTGATTCCTATATTATTTTTTATAGTTTTGATTATTACATGATTAAATAATTTCGAGACTTTAGGAAAGTTTACAAAACTTTGCCAAATTTACGATTGTACTTGCTTCCAAATAACCGAATACAATACAATTATTAATAAATATCACAATAATCATTATCACATAAATCATAGAAATAATTTATTTACAATGATTTACACTGTAACATAAAATAAAAATTGTATAACTCTATTTTTATAACCGCCCATTAAATTATGTTAATTTGTCTAATTTTTTAGAAAATTTTCCATAAAATTTTCTAAAATCTTTCAGTTCTATTTTTACTAGTTTTATTATTTGTATTTACAATTACTTTAATTATAATGTTTAAATATGTATAAAAAAGTAAAATATATTTTCTTTTGCATAGTAAAATGTAATGCTGTATCATTATTGATTGATATGTAATTCATTACTTTTTTACCAATAAATTTTACTGAAAAGTTTCAAGTATACAAAATACATTCTAATAAATACTACAATAATGCATTATTTTAATTGCAGTAAAAGTAATGCATTACTTTATTGCAATTACCGTGGAAATATTGTTTGAATTTACTCTGTACTTCAATGAAGTACTTCGAAGTACTAACACAATATTTAGTAATTCAATGAAATACCATTAATTACTTTAATTTCCCATCAAGACGAACAAGCACTTCACTTCAAATAAATTATATTTTATAACCGTATAATAAAAAAGAATATAATTTAGTTGGAGTGAAGTGGTTGTTCGTCTTGATGGTAAATTTAAATAATTTTATATATTTTTGTTTATGATGAGCAACTCCGCACAGATTCGGGTATTGTACCCAAGAAATATTTGAAAGTATTATTTAATTATGTATTAACGGAAATTGATGAAAAATATTAGAAATATTCGGAAATTGATAAAAAATTGTTTAAAACAAGTAGTGTATTCATCAGGATTTCATAGAAGAATATATAAAAAAAAATTATTATCAAATATATAAGTAGTTGTAGTACTAAATGTTGAATTTTCTCTTTCTGTTTCGAAATCTAAAAGACTTTACATTTTAAACAAACGCCATTCGAAAGCTAGAAGTCTATTATATTGATTCTGGCATTAGCTAAGATCCCTGTTCCCATTTTTTAAACAAACTTATTGAAATCGAACCTCATAATTTAAATTCTTTCACAAAATATACATATCACTTTTACAATGCTTTTTTTTTTATGTGAACATATTAAATTCTTGTTTTATTAGCTTTCATTTTAAATTAATCATTAAAGTTGAATAAAATTTGAAAATTTATAATTATAAAATTAGAAATTTTGTAAAAATATCGTGTCAATTTCATATTAAAGAATAGAAGTGGAAAATTTCGATAGAAATGGAATATTTTTGAAATATAGAAATAGAAACATAAATTTATTTTCAAGTATTCATAATAAAAACACGAACGAGTATAATAAATAATATATATATAAGTATTTTTTTTTTTAGATTCAATAAAACCAAAACTTAAAATTACAAAATCAACCAACAAATTACTAATAAATAAAAATTAATATTTGTTTACTACATTGCTGAAATACTTGCGTTTTTAATATTTAAAATTAATTTTAAATGACAATGTTGTGACAAGAAAAATATTAATTTTGATTTAAAAATGTATACATGGAAATATAAATAAATTCTGCCTATTTTATTTTTAGTGTCGAAATTTATGTAATGTAGTAAAAACAAATAAATTTCACTATGCTACAATACGAAATAATAATTTGTAGCAAAATAAAATTTAAAATTTTGTAATGATCTTTAACATTTTAATGTAAGTCACGACAATTACTTGTCATAATCTACAACAACCAGTAAATATTTCGGTTTCTATTAACGAATTTGCAAAACATAGAAATTATTGATGTAGTCAATAATTATTGACTTTTAACTTTATATACAATTTTATGTTTAGTTAGTTTTTGTTATAAATCACATCTAAATAACATAAATTATATGTAGTTAAATTTGTTTATTGTATACAAACTAATGCCACCGAAACTTATTTGTCACTAGCAATTAATTTTATTGTTCGTGATAATAATTAATTTTCATTTCATTATGAACTGTTTTGGAATGGTATCCATTCTTTTGTCCACGGCACATGGCAACTATTTCTCGGTTGAAAAATTTGTTTTTAATAAAACTAATTTCACTATATTCTCTAAAATATTATAAAATGAACCAATCACCATCATGCCATAATATGGATCTATTATACTGTGATCGAAGTGGCATGATCGTTGAGTATTATCAAAAAAATTACAATTAATTCACTTGTGATAAAAGAGCCGACGTAAGAAAAAAGAACTTGCTATTTACAAATTTCACATTGGCGAATTTGTGAAATGTCACAAGATCGTATAAAATAAATTCTGATCAGGATTTCAGTGTTTTTAGTGTTAAAAGTTTGTAGTAATTTAATGTACAATAATTTATTTTTCTTTAAATTATGTGAAAGAGTGAAAATAAAAGATTATTATTTTCTTATGATTTTCATATCCTGGAATATTTGATTTTCTTATGAAAATCTATTATGTTACTGGAAATATATAAAGTTCAATTCGGTGTCTAGTAGGAGTAGTTCTTGAAAATTCCTATAATTCCTAGAAACTTTCGGAGAAAGGAAATTCATGTAAAATAGGAAAAATGTATCTAAATTGCTAAATCAATAATATTTTTAAAATAAATAATACAGGGCTATAACCCTTAAAAACGTTTCGTCGCAGTTGGTAGCCTCAAAAGCGTTTTCGATAATTTTTATAGTCGAAATTTTAGAACGAGATTAAAATATGTGTTATTTTAATTATTTGTCAAAGAAATATTTCACAATATGTAATAATAACTTCATAATTTATAACAATAAATAATGAAATTCCATATTTTAACATAATGAATTTAATTTCCATATAAATAATCACGTCTTTTAAATTTGTTTATATTTTATAGCCAAAATAATTTAATAAAATGTATGAATTAATGTGTTAAAAACATCAAATTCATAAATTGTAATAGATTGAATAAAATTTTATGAATATTTATCTTTGTCAATGAAAGTCGTTTCGTTTTGCAGGCTACCAAACAGTTGCTCATAACGCTTATGAATTCGACAAAAAATAAAAAAACGTCACGTTTTTAAGACTACTATCCCAGATTTCGTTATTCGTTGCAAATACACCCCTTAACAATCAAAAGTTAATTTGATGAAAGTTATAAAATATATTCTCAACTCAATATTTTGACATTTTTTTAATTTTTTAGACCGTTAAATTATATTCAATTTAATTTTAATTTGTACAATTTATTATTTAATATAGCATAAAAAATCATATCTAATTTATATTTAACAGAACTTGTTGTATAGCTCAATTTTGTCGCTCGTTTTAATGAATATAAAACTTCTTTAACAATATATCTTAAAGAAATTTTCATCATTTGTTATGTCATTTAATTCTTTTTTGGAAAAAAAAAATCATGATTTAATCAAAAGTTAAAAATTTATATTCATAAAAACAAGTTTTATGAATTTCATTTTACGTCGTTTTTTATTCTATTTTGTTATTTTTTTTTTTATTTTGTATACCTGTTTACATTTTTTTTTAATAATTTAAATTATATTTAAGCCTCTTGTACATTACACTTGAAAAAAGTCGTAATGAGTTTTTCATCTTTTTTTCTAGAAAAAAGATGAAAAGATGAAAAGAGACGGAATTAAAAATTTGATAGGAGTAATAGAGAACAAAATAGAAAATTCTCCCTAGCACACTTTAGTGAAATTCCGACAACTATTTTGACTTTTTCAATTTAAATTCCTTTAAGCACCATTCGGATTTAATTTTTCTGATTCCAAATTGATTTAAAATTGATTCAAAAATTTTAATATGAGAACACAATATTCTCTCAAATTACACATATACAAATACAACAATCATTTATAATATAATTCTCATACATGCAAACATAACAATATATCATAATATCATAATTAAGTTTTATATTTTCGTTGTTCTGTCGTCCTCGTGCACAGTACACAGTGTTAATTGTGTTTGTGTGCAGTAGCAGTTCAGTCGCCATAATTTATTTCCCATAATTTAAAAGTAAGTAAATGTATATCTATTTAATTTAATCTTTTACTTAATTTTTGATTCTAATTTACCTCATTTTTTAATCAATTTTAGTTCATTTTTGTATCATAATTATTTCAATTTGGTGTCAATGTAAGTTCAATTTGGATTCAAATTTAGTTCAATTTGGATTCAATTTTAGTTCATTTTTGTATCAGAATTAGTTCACAATTGAATCCAATTTGAATCCAAAATTTGTCTAATAATGGAACATCAGTTGAATCAAAATTGATTCCAAATTGAAACTCCAAGTTGATTCAAAATTGAACTCTGCCATATATAGCTCAGTTCATTTTTGAATCAATTTGGAATCCACTTGCTTAAAGGGATATGTATTTTGTATTACCTTTTTTAATATTTTGTAAAAATGCCATTTTTATTTTAGTTTATACTTTCAGTCAAATTCTGACAATTTTCACGCATACTACATACAATAAATTAATACTTAACGAATACACTCAATAAAAAAAGATGAAAAAGACAAACTGATTTGTCTTTTTTAAGTTTTCGTTGTCTTTTTCGACTTGTTTCGTTGTCTTTTTTTCAAAAAGTCAACGAAAAATTGGAAAAAAGACAACGAAGAAATGAAAAAAAGACGATGTTCCCTCTCTATCATGTAAAAGGCATTTCTGTATTTTACATCTCTATTTGCTTTATCTTCCTAATTTCAAGTGTAATGTAGAAGAGGCTTTATAAACATAATAAAAAACTAAACAATTTTTTAAATGATCTTATCTAATTTTTTTTATTTAAATTAGTTTACAAGCAAATTCAGAAAATCTAGCCAAGTAAATTTACTAATTCCTTCAAAATAAAAATATATATTTAAAAATTGTTTTTTTTTTTTTATTAATATAATAATAAATTATATTTTATTAATGAAATAAATTTTGTTGCACATTTTGGCCGCATTCCAACAACGATTATTTAATGTGTAATATCTCAAAATACACATTTTAATAATTGTATTAATTTCGTTTTGAAATTGTCGACATTTTCTTCCTTTCATTGAAAAAAAATTTAAATGACAAATTAAATTCGTATATATTTCATTTCAGTTCCATAATTAACAAAAAAATGACTTTCTATAAATAAACTAAAGATTGTACAATTTAAAATTAAAAATTATCTCAACAGAATGGCATCTTATAGAAGTTTTAACAAACTAATTGTGTACATTTGAATTTTAATATTTAAAATTTTAGTATTCATTAAAAAGAATATTATATAAAATTTTAAAATAATTGACACTAACTAATGAGTAATTGAAATTGTGATCAAGAAATTAAAAGGGACACATAATTTTTTTGTAAATTTCCATATTGTATTATTGAATTGACCTTAATTTATTAATTGATTTTGTTAAGAACAGGATTGACTAATTTAAAATATAGACATATTTTTTATGGTTTCTTATTGTAAATAATACAAAAACAAGTTTCCATTTTAGATTCATTTATTTATCTTGTTGAGTTCTCTGAACTCGTATATTTAACTTACTATACACTACGCAACATTGGTAATAAATTCAAAATTGAAATTAATGATTGCATTACGTGCATAAAAAGTTTTTTGAACTTTAATTTCTTTGTGTTGCTATGCTAGAGACTAGAGTATATAATTAGTAATTACAAAGGTGATATTTGTTTTGTAAATTTAATAAAAACAGAATAAAATTAATGAAACCAGTTTTTATGGGTAACCAGAAACAAGAATCTCACTGTATAATTATTATGAACTTGAAAAGAAAATGTGAAATAAAAATTAAGATATCATTTTGTAGAGTAATAAATTTAATCAATAAATCTGAATTTAATCAATTAATCTAATGACAAATTATAGTTTGAAATGAATTAAATAATTACACAACTTACAAATTAGTTAGAGGACATAAAAAATTACAATAAATTTTTAATTATAAACCAATTGACTCCAAAAAATTATAGGTAATCGAAAAAAAAGTACAATTGGGGGGTTTTTATCAGTAATATAATATACAATCTAAATTTGAAATTATAATTAAAAAATTACTTAATTCGTTTAGACAAATTATTAGTTACTTTGAAAACTAAACTTTTGAAGTGTTTTGCTTTAATGTTTACCTTTATTTTATTTATTTTTATTTTCTTTCAAGATTTTGAAATTTAATATAAATATATTTATTTCTATTTTTCGTATTGTATTTTTTTTTATAAATTTTCGTATAATAACATTTTTAAATACACATTTCTACTTGATATGCTAGAATACTTTTTCTATTTATACACCCACAACGCCACAACGTTCTAGTAATTTTAACTTCTAGCAATTAAAACACTTGCTTGGTATAGAAAGTAATATGATTTTGCTGACTAATAAAATATTTACATAAACTAAGGGAAACTAAATCAAAATGAAACCACAAACAATATAGAATAATTAGTTCCGGCAATATAAGCACAAACATTTTCTAATAAATCCACTTCTAAATAAAAATTTGTTATCTCATATTTATTTAATTAATTCACACATTTCCAATTTCTAACGAACAAGTGTGTTTTTTTTTATTAAATAAATTTTTAATTAAATATTTTGTAAATTAGTATATTTTTTTTTTTTTTTGGAAAAATTAAGTTACTTTAAGTAATTTAACATTTTGGCTCTACCGCTCTACTAATCGATGACATAATTATTATTATTTTGTTTATTTATTTATATTATTTGAGTTGTCGCATTGAAATTTTACGAGTTTTTGTTGGCAACAGAAAATATTGAATAATTAAACAAATAATATTGTAATAACTAACATTTCAATCAAATTCCGATATGTAATATTAAAATTCTTAATAAAAATGCATGCCAAAGTAAACTATGACCTTCAAATATTAATATTACTCGAATTTACCGACTAAGTAACAAGTTTTCATTTTTTTTTCTATATAAATTCTATACTGCGTAAAATTTATTTAAACACATTTCATGAATTTTAGATATATTAATTTTTATTATATAAAATATAAATATATATTTTTGGATTCATGATTTCATTCTGTTAAATTTCTATTTTCTTTGGTTAATTTAATAAAATCACTTGTTGCAGTTTTAATTATGAAATATTATTTATAATTTTTATTAAAAGTAGTTCTAATTTGTTTACTATACTTAAAGAAAAATTAGTTATATGTAGGTATAATTAAATAAAAAAATATTTACAGGCACTCTGTACTTTGATTTATGCAATTTAAACGAAATTATTTGATTTTAAAATTAAATCTTTTAATAAAAAATACAATTTCTTCTTATTTAAATAATAAATAATTATACAACTTATCCGATCCGGAAAACATTAAAATATTGACTGTACCAAATACAAATTGAAATGGAAATGGAAATTGGAACTATATAAATTGAAATATTCTTGCTTTTATATCTGTATTCGTTTTGTATCTTTTTGAATTGTTCCATTGTTCAGATATTTTAGTATATCTATATTTATTTTGTATCTTTTGAAAAAAAATTAATCATAAAATGTCATAATAAATTTCATTGGAAATAACAACTTTTTAAAGTGGTATTGAAATTTATTTTGGAGAAAATATCTTTGTTCAATGTTTTGTCGATTTTGTGGTGTTGTAGTTTAGGTTGTAGTGTAGCATATTTCTGTGGTATTATGTGGTATTTTAAACGGAAATGATGTTTATAAAATATGAATAGAAAAACCATTTTATATAATTAATTTTTTGAATTTTTATATCTTATAGTAATAATAATTTATTATAATAATTGTTAAATTTACTTTTAGGTGCAATAATGAGTGAATCACAGAAAACTAATTCAAATAGTTTGAATATACCAACACCAAATCATTCACCACAATTATCACCAATTAATAATGAAAATAAAACAAGAAAAAAATTGAATTCAGGATCAGCAACAGGTTTGAGTTTTTTTTTAACTATTTTAAAATAATATTATTTTATCATATAAATATTTATGTTATTGTTTTTTGTCTGGAATTTGCAAGATTCATTCCTTTAGCAATCCAATTTTGTATATTCTCTTTTTAGTTCTTAAATATTTTTAGGTAAATGTTCATTTACTTTTTATTATTTATCTATGATTAATTTTCATAATTAGTTTTGGTATATTAAAGAAAATTCTGTTATTATTTCAATCTAATATAACAACTTTTCAAACTCTTAAACATTTGCGGATATACCATTTTCGGCTTGTGGCTTGTGTATATTCCGCATATTTGCTAAAAGATCAAAATTTATATATTAAATTTGAAGTATGAAGTACTTCATAGTAATTTGTAGGTAATTAGGTCACGGGTTTTTTTTATGACCGAGAAAACCAATATCGCTAACGCTGTGATTACACTAGCCATAAATTCCCGATAGAAATGTTAGACATTTCTTTCTGATATTCTTTTTGGATAGGTAAAAAAAACATGCTGGCTATTTGATGTCAGACATTTCTGTCTAACATTTCATTTTAATCATGTCGTCAACAAGAAAGCAATTAGCTATAAAAATATTAAAATAAAAATATTTTTAATAATATACTTATTCACACCTTAATTAATATATATCTTTTATTAATTTAGTAGTAAACTAATTTTTACTCTCAAATAATCACCGCAAACTAATTAAATTTTAAATTTCAGGAGCAAATCTAACATTTTTATCAAATATCGCCATTTGCAAATTAACAAATGTCAAAAAAAATCTGCAAAAAAATCTGAAAAGTTGTCTAGAGAAAAATCGTGATTTTTCTGTCGGGACAGAAATCCTGTCTGGTTTACACTTGACATTTCGTAGACAGAACATATGTTCTGTCTAAGAAAAAGTCTAGTGTAAACCGCAAGTAAGTCGAATCAGTTTTAAATTAGTATATTTAATTTACTATCACTGGTAATAAAATTTGCGGCACGTAAGGTTTAGTTTTGTTAAATTGCACGAAATTCTACCATTTCAACAATAAAAGTCTGACCAGTCTTTAGCTTGTGGGAATGTTAGTCTTGTTGCAATTACACATCATTATTCTTATATTAAATTTGTAGGTTTAAATTTCAATAGAATGCCAATTAAATTTTTTGGAATAATTTGTTATTAGTCGACTTTTTCTTTAAATATTCGATATCTCATATTTAGTTAATAATTCACTAAACATTAAGTCTCTTTAAGCTAGTGGTAAATAAGTCATTCCCAAATAAAAACATGACAAAGGCTGTATTAGCTAAACAAGAAAAATAAATACAAATTCGTTATTTACATTTCTCCCTCTATTATAACTTTGTTTGTTGTAAAAGCAAAATTAAATCCACCAATTTACCTTTATGATATAGGTAACAACAAATTGTTTACCTTTTCTATCCTATATACAATTTTATGACATATGTCATTAAAAATATATTCTATTGCACGTGATTAAAATGATTTTCTTTTATCGCACAGAAAAAAAACTAACATTTTTAAAGTTAAATAAAATAAATTCTAGAAATGAAATATTTAGTCATAATATACAAAAAGGGATAGTATGAAAAGGAAAATTTATAGTTTTGTGGTTTTTCCTTAATCGATATTTAACATTTTTTTTGTTGGTTGTCTCAACAAATACATATTTTATATATAAAATTAAATAACAAAAATAGTAATTAAATTAAATTTAAATTTAGGTTTTGATTATCCTTTCAATGTTACTATCCAGAAACTTTTTACATTTTTAAAATGTTTAATTTAGTTTGTTCTGAGCAACAAAGTAATTCTAATTTTAACGATACATAAAATTAAAATTAAAACTAAAGTTGGTAGTTTATACAACAATTATTATTTTATAATTCCAAAAAGTTGATTAAAGTTAATTAAATGTAAATTTTAAGAATCCTAAATTACTGTGTATTATTATATAATTCATTTCATGTGGGAATATTTGATAAAAAACTTTATAATTTGATATCGACATTTTATATTTTTAATTAGTTTATTTTTCTTTTAAAATTTATCGACTGTTTATAAGCATTTTCCAAAGTTTTCAACAATTATACATTTATACATTTAATAGTTTGATTATAATTTCCACTTATTTACTGAAAATAATTTCGCCATTATTTTAGTGGTCTACCAAATGTTCTTATTCAATTTCATGAAATCCATTCTGGTCAATTTTTAATATACATTTATTATAAACGAGGAATCTAGAATGATCACACCAGCCGAAATTCATATTAGTTATTTTTCTCTCATCGTGAAATTTTCTTCTATTCTGACGACGTGCCCAAACCATCGTAATCGCTGGATTTTGACTATATCCACGTCGTCATAGAGCTCATACAACTCTTGGTTGTATCTCTGTCTCCACACCCCACTATAAACTACTGGAGTTTCTATGCGTAATATTCTTGCGTAAAATCTTCCTTTCGAAGGACCTTAGAAGGTTCTTATCGTAATTGGATATAGTCCAGGACTCTGAACCATATACCAGAACTGGTATACGATGAGGGTTCTATAGAGTGTAATTTTTCTCCTCCAACTCAGTGTTTTGCACCTCATGTGTCTGCGTAATCCAAAGAAAGACCGGTTAACAATCACTATTCTACGTGTATCTCCAGTTTGATGTTGTTTCCTTTACCGTCAATCATACAACCTAGGTACATAAAATATTCCACCACATCTAGGTTGTGCTGATCGACAGTAAAATATTTCCTGACAAGGTGGCGGAGGGCATCGTTGTTAGAGGCCACAAAGTATTTCATTTTAGTTTCATCTATGTGCAACCGTTTGGTGCTTTCCTCAGCCATCAGTCTCTGACATAACATATAAAGATTTAACCATTAAGAAAAAAATGTCCATATAATTTATTAAGATATTATAAATTTTAATTATA
This sequence comes from Rhamphomyia laevipes, assembly GCA_963920725.1. Classification (NCBI taxonomy): domain Eukaryota; kingdom Metazoa; phylum Arthropoda; class Insecta; order Diptera; family Empididae; genus Rhamphomyia; species Rhamphomyia laevipes. Next base: position 8,109,829 of record OY987259.1, read on the forward strand.
TAATTTAAATTAATATTAATTAATTTTTAATATCAATTTTCTGTCCATTTAAAACTAATGATATTTTCAAATTCAAATATTGCGCCAAAAATAAACATGTCAGTTTTAGCAACATTTTTTTATCAATTTAATTAATTAGTCACGCCTCCTTTTTCTTAGTTTAAATTTAAACGCCGGTGTTAAAAGACGTTTCGGGATTAGTGAAAACGTATAATAAAACAAATTATAAAAATTAACTATTTACCACCTTAAAAACGTTAATAAAATTATAAAATAAATATTTTTAAATAATTGTAAATAAATTGATAAAATTTGATAAAACTATATTAGTTTTTCGGGCATTGAAATTGAAAATTTACATTTTTTTTTCTGGAAGTATATCGTAAAATTTATTTAGTGAAAATTTAAATATATAAAAAAAAGAAAATGTAATTAGTGTTAATTATTAAAAATATATATTTCCCATTTAAATATTAAAATATTGAACATTATAACAATCTAATTTTATACGAAAAATTAATGTGAAGCTGTGAAAATTAATTTGAAAATTTCGTTTTATATTCAGCCATTTTGAATAATTTTTTTTTTGTCATAACAGGTAAATTACATTAAATATTTTAGATTTTTCATAGTTTTCTAATTAGATTTTTAATATTATTAAATATAATTAAAATATATTATGAAAATTATAATGCCATTTAAAATTTGTTTTGTTTCTGGCAGGCCCGGCGCTAGAGTATTTGGCGCCCTAGGCAAACTAAAAAAATGGCGCCTCTAGTTTAGAAACAAACCCAATAATTAAAGAAGTAAATGAAAATAAAATAACTATACTTCATTTATTTATTACACAAAAATATATATAAAAACAAAAACCATTTAAAATTTAATTTTTCGTGCTTTTAGTTTAGCGAAATCTTCAAGCAGCAACTTCGTATCTATATCACGCGCCATTTCGTGTTCAATCGACAATATTGCTAATCCCACAAGCCGTTCTTGTGACATTGTAGATCTTATATATGTTTTGATCTGTTTAAGCTTCGAAAAGCTTCGTTCACCGCTTGCCACAGAAACTGGTAGGGTTAATAAAATTCGCAAAGCAACAAATATATTTGGAACGCTGTCCACTATATTATTTTTACAAATATAATTAAGTACATCTTCCGGCAATAAGTTTTTTGGAATATGTCTAGCTATAAATATCAATTCGTTCAATAAATCTGTACCATTAATATCTTTAGAATCATCGTGCCGTAAAAAATTTTCCAGTTTAAGACAATCCTCTAATATTTTCTTTGACGAAATATATTGCAAATTATGTATGTTGTATAGAAATCCAAATGTTGAATTTATCGTTGACATTTGGGTGAATCTTTGCTCAACAGATTTTAAAGCTCTATCCAAAACTGCGAAGTAAAAGCTGATCTTTTCAGCTTTACGTTTTCTATTTTGTGCGCCAGATAATTTTTTTCTATCTGCCATTATGCTACCTCAAGTAAAAATTAATAGAATATAATAGATTTAATAATAGGTGTAGAAAAATCCAATATAAATTAACTTACTGTGTTGTATATATGTAAAAATTATACTGGAAGTACGACCGAAATTATATATACTTTAAATAAAAAAAATTTGAGCCCTGCACTAATTAAATTTTATTTTTTTTTTCACTATCTGTTTATTTATTTTTTAACTTTTTTAACATTTACTTTAGTCTTTTAAAACTTTACTGCATGTGACTTTATTCGTACATGTTTTACGTACATACATATATATATATATACAAATTCATACATATGTATATATCAATATAAAGATAGAAAGTTTATAAAATATTTAATTTAATTTACTTGATGGCGCCCACTTGTAAATCGGCGCCCTAGGCAGCTGCCGACGTCGCCTATGCCTAAAACCGGGCCTGGTTTCTGGATTGTTTTTATATCGTTGTATGACCGAAATAAATGACATATTATATTTTTTTCAAAAACATTATTAATTATATAATCTTAATTCTCGTTCGTAAATATTAATTTTTCATAAAAATTATTAATCCATACTATAAATTTTCCATGTTAAAATCCTAGAAACGAAAAATATATTTAATGTAAATATTTTTGTTGGACACGTACAAAATTAGTACTAATACCAAAATGTATGAACCACTGTTGTTTTTTTGTAGCGTTTTTTTAATACAAATAATGTCTTGTATATATAAATAAATAAGGAACGAGGAAGTACCGAAAAATAAATAAATATTTACAGGAAAATTTTCGGAAAAACTTTGCAATTTACTTTGTTTACATAAAAAAAACAAACTTTCAGATATTTCTTTAGTTAATTTATTTTCTTTTTTGCGACATAAAATTTAAATACAAAAAAAAAAAAAAATTTACTTTTAAAAAAGTTTATTTGTGAAAACTAGCGAAAATATTTAATTAGCTTTTTTTAATAAAATATTAAATTTTATATAATTTAATATTATCAGAGACAAATTAATTATTTCTATAATTTTTAAATGTTTATTCAACCAAAATTCTTAAGAAATTTACAAATGCAAAATAATTTGTGTGTAGCCTAAACTTTTAGACATAACCTTCATTTGGATAACAATTTTAAAAATTTGAAAGTACATAATTCAACTATGCTGTTTCCTTATAATAATAAATACTTTAAATTACATCTAGCTTAAAAATGTTCGTTCTACATCTTATCCGAGTTTTCTACATTCTCGACATCCTCCACATGTGTAGATCCGAGAGAGAGCGCCTTGATGGATTTACGATGACTGGGACTTGTTCGAGAATAATCAGGCTACATGAGGAGGATGTAGAAGATCAGTAAAACTATGGGAACATTTAAAAATTCTTTATTCTGAATATTTCATTAATTCTGAAATCATTTCAATTACTAAAGGAGAGTCTGCTGGATATTTCTTACAAAATTAGATAACACGATCTATTAAACTAATAATTTATCATAAAGATAACTTTTAGATAAGGAGGTTTATTTAAACATTATCACTGGTAAATACGAGAATTCATTAACTTATTCTCTTCTTATCAACATTTTTGCTATCAATCTTAGCTTAATTTTTTGGTTTTTATTTCATTTCGAATTTTTGACATAATTACTGTCTAAATGACCTCTTTTTATGCTGTATTTAAAGGATGGTTTTAAGATTTGTACTAACTTACATTGAAGTCCTCTGAATAAACATTAATTAGTCCCGAAATTATTCTATATGAAATTTGTGCTTGTCAGAAAAAATGAGAGTATAAATACACCACCGTCCAAAAACTTATTTAGTTAAACAAAAAATGCTGAGCAGTTCCGGTTTTATCTTATCAAACAAACCTTACGGATAAATATTAATTCGAAATAAAATCATTAATAATTAATTCCTTATTAAAAAACTAATCAAAAATTGTAGAATTTTATCTTTTTAAATCCCCCTCTATTTGTAATTATATTCATATAAAATAAAGTCTTATGAATGTAAATTGCACATATGAATTATCTATATCTTTTATACATACGTATAAGTAAAGTACGTATACAAACAATAAAAATCAAGGCAAAAGCAAATTTGTTTATTAAAGAAAAATATTACATAAAATATCCTGTCAGGATTACATTTCCTTTATCTTGATCAAAAAATGCCTATCTCTGATAATTTCAAAAATTTATGTTTAACTTTAACTGTTCCAATAATTTTGATCGATGTTATTATAATTTTATTGACATATTTATGTATATAATATTATTATGTAAATATTGAAATAAAACTTTTTTTTTATGTTATCCTGGGGTAAATATCAGAATTGATATTAAAATTGGATTATTTTTGATTGTGATAACAAATATGATTCTAGAGTAAGACAATTATTGCAATTTTAACAAAAAATTTCTTTAATTATTCAGTTTTTCTATTCTACATTGTATACCTTGATGAGTTCAATACCTTGATTCTTTGATTGAGATTTCTCGTACTGTAGAAGGACAATATTCCCTTTCTTGACCACTCATTTCTATGTGTCATTGAATTTAGTTTGGTAACTTATATTTCTAATCACGAGTTAATTTTGTTGAAGAAGCAAATTTCGGTATTTATGATAATAATTATAGTTCTTCAATTATTTATTGCTTAGTTAAAGTATATTTATGTAGAGAGTGTCACGACTTGAGTGTAGCGGAAGATATCAGTCACATGCTGTGTGATTTACAGGAGTTAGTATTATATTTTAGGTAACTACCGGTTCGATGAACTTGAGGAGTTGGTAGGGGAACCGGTTAGGAATCTGCTAAAATTTCTTAAGAATTCGAGGTGTGTTGTAGGGAAGCAGTAGAGGGAAAAAATTGTTGTTATTCAACTTATGGGCCAACTAGTGGTCTAGTGTTGGGGATATAATTCCCCCTTATTAACTAACTAACTATGTTTATGGTAGTCAGATTTCAATACAGTAAAAGTTCATGCCATGAATTATGTGATTTCTGAAATTTGAATTTTTTGATAGAATTTTTATTTATTTCATTATGAAAACTTGTTTTACTGAAATGATCGAGAAATATTCATCTTAAGGATTTGCATCTAATTTGTCAAATATAATTGGGTCTACATCGTACAGGTTTAGTTATTTTACAAAAGAAGCACCTCTTAAATTACTGTTATTTAGGAGGGTATTATTAATATTGTTTTCATTCATATTTTCGTTATCATAATTATATATTTATTATATATTTTCCATATGCTTAAAATTCATTTTAAATTTTCATGAAATTATTTACATATATAATTTATTTATGAAAATTTAATTTAAAATATTAATATATTACACATCCTTAAAATCCTTGGGTAATTGTTCCAACAAAAAAAAAAAAGAAACTTAATAGCCTTAAAATAGCAACAAAAAATTAAACCAAATTTCTTTTAGCATTTTACGACCTTGTAATATAGTCATTATAAGCTTTATATTAGACACATAATACTTAACGAAATTTGTAGTTTTATATCACTACTCTTGGTTGTTACTATATGTTGTATCAACCAATAACTTTATTTAGTCAATTTTTTTTTATTTTATATATCTGAAATCAACTTAAATCTACATAAATTTAATTTAATTTTTTTTTATTGGTTGTATGTATAATAAATTTTATAATAAAGTTTTTTTTTATTTTGTTGTGGTAGTCCTTATCTTGCTCTTTAAATCTGGTAACCCTAACCCTGAAAAAAATTATGAGAGGAAATAAAGTGGAAAATATAATAACATCAAATTGACATACAAAATATAGTAATTGGGTTCTGTTGTTGATCGTATATTATATACTATTATTATATATATATATATGTAATGTATATTTGTAATTATTTATATAAATGAATAGAGTTCAAAGTCTTGTCCTCGTGTTCCATATATTTTGAATAAGAACTGTTGTTTTTGTTTATGCTTTTTTCAACAAATTCAGTTTGTACATGAAAGCTTTTTAGTAAGAGAGCTACTATTTATATAGTAAAGGATGCAGAAGATAATGTGAGAGATAAAGAAATACAGGGTAGCTAATTTAGTTATAGTTTTAGTTTACAATGAATTAAATATTTGATAGCAGTAAAGTAGGTCACTGAAATGCACCTTGGCAAACATCAGTGGACAGAATAAACGAACAATCTTAGTTGGATAGAGCTGAACGGTTGTGTTAACACAAAATCGTTCTCAAGTTTTTTCATTACCAATTATCAATTAGTCATTGGTCCTTATTATGAATGACTAAAGCAAATGACAAATCTCACGGGGCACATCATCTTGTGAAAACATGCATCACGATAAATACTGACCGAAATCTCGATCTGCCAGAAATTGCGAAGATGAGGACAAGTCCTTGGAGCACTTCTCATGTTATTGTCCTGCAGTAGAGAATACAATATTCCATATTTGGAATGCCACTTTCCAAATTCAATTTAAAAAAGACGTATTAACAAAAAAAGCATGTACTTCGGACAAAGTTACTGAAATGGTCACTTTTTTCTTTGCTGTTATAACTAGTTATAGTATTGTATTTTATCATATAACTTATTGTGCTATTTAAATTTTGTTTTATAAATTTCTCTATACAGGACTTAACTGAAATAAAGACACAATCATGTACAATTTAAGCATTTCGACAGCGTAGATATAGTTTTGGACACTAAAACTAATCCATATTGGTGGATTTGAAATTTACATCTGCCAGATGTCCGTTTCATCTAATCCAATCAACCAAATATTGATAAAAAAAAACCATTTGTCTATTATCTTGTGAAACTTTAATGATAGATTTGATATGGATAATGGTAATGCCATATAAATATTATATTATTATCATGGGCACATCTACTACCAGGCAAATGTATGCAATTGCTAAAGGCGCTATTCAAAATAGGACGCTTTAATCGAAATTAAAGATATTTAAGAAATCTATAATTAAAGTATGTATAATCATAATTTAGAAAAAGTATTCTAAGGGAAAGCATATTGACACTTCATTAAAAATCTTTCTGATATTAGATGGTCTCGCCATTATGATGTCTAAAGGTTTGTACGCTAAACATATTCGGAAATATTTAAAACATTTCAACAATTATCAGCAGATAATAGCGTGTCATTTCAAGTTATTATCATTCAAATGAATCGTCTCGAATGCGCTTTTATGATGAAATTTTAGAAATCCGCACTTTGGATCGGTTGCAGTTTGTTTATACAATTAATTTAAAATTACAATCAATATAAATTGATTTGTCGATTGTTGTTGAACAAAACAAATCATTAATTGAATTTCTTAATTAAACATAAATTTTCTTAAGAATTATAAGGCGCTTCAGTATTATACATTGCATTTAGAGGCGTCAAAAACAGAAATGCGACACTGATTATTATATGTCTTGATTTTGCTACCTTTCATAATATTTACATTCAAATTTATTTTCTCAAATGCTCAATGCTCATTTAATACAAAAAGGACACCTCACTCCTGCATATTTTCGTAAAGTTTTCTCAAAATTCATGACTAATATTAAAATATATAAACTTTCATAAAAATATATTCATTTTATTTAAAAACCAAACAAGCTTTTATTGTTACTTAGTGTTTATTAAACTTTCACGATGAACAGAACACCGGAACTAAATAAAAATTTTATAAAACACGTGAAAATTATTTGTGAAATCGTCCTTGTGTCTAATAAAATTTTGAATTTTTAATATTTTATTATTTGTGTTTTTCTTTTCTTCTCCGTATATATTGTCATAATATTTAATAATTCTTTAAATAAATAAAAAAAAAAATTTTTTATACTTTTTAATATTTAATTTTATTCTGGTTGTGCTTGCTTATTTATGAAAAAATCTACGTTTTAGATTACAATCTATAAAAATATAAAATTCATATACCAAAAATCGAAGTTTATAGAATCAAAACAGAAACTTTAACATAAAAATATAGTGTAAAACGATTTCAAAAGTCCAGAGATTAAGAATGGTCATTAATTTTTAATTTGTATCTTGAAAAAAAAAGGATAAAAATAAAACGGAATGGTAAAAAACAACTAACTAAAATGTATTTAATACTGGAAAATGAAATAACTGTTGATATAATTTAAGGATTTTTTTTATTATCTTAGGCTTTTATTAGCAATTTTATTGGGAACAATTTATTTTAAGATTAAATTGAAAAGGAATTTCATAAAAAAAAATACATCCTTAATATAAGATCTTTTTTAATGGAAAACAAATTAATGAAAAATATTATATTTGATTGTTTTGTCCACGTGTAAAAATTTTTAGATTTAATATTAATTGTGGTTTAATTTTAATTAAATTTATAACTCTAAATTTACTTTGAATTAATTCTTATAAAATTAACTTAATCTATTTTATGATTTTATTAAGAAATTAATTATAAATCTATTAAAAATAATATTGAATCAAATTCACGTTTTTCAGCAGGGTCTTGTGATACCAAGCTGTGATTTACACATTTTTAATTTAAAGTATAAGTTTTAACATATTTTATACTTTTTAATTTAAGTACATCTACTATTAAATATTTTGATTAATGTAGATCGATTTACAATGTAACCATCAACTTGAAATTCCCTTGTGAATCTTTAAAACTTTAGCTTTAAAAAAGCCAGCCAGTCTCCAATTTGATCTTTGAATGGGACAAACTAAAATATATAAAATCAGTATTGCCATAAATAAAGATACTTTTAAAACAATTACATTTGTCAGTTTTAGGGCTTGAACTTATAATTAATATTATAATTTTGTTTTTGTTAAATAAAATATTTTTTATTTGGTATCAAGTTGTTTGAAAATTAGGCTTACACAGCCAGCATAATAAAACCAGTTGTTAAGTCACATTGGAGATTGTTATATTGCTTTTGTTGAAATTTAAAGTTTCGTAACGAAGTATAACAAGACTACTCTTACATTGGAGATTGAGCTTAACATTGAATTTTGAAAATGGTAATATAGATCATTATAAAGATAAAGACACATGAGCATTTTCTATAAAATACATTATCGGCGCTCAAAATGCCACCACGGCTGCTGTTACAAATATCGACTGTTTTATTTAAATTTTGGATGACATTTTTTGCATAATTGTGGTTCAATTTCACCAATAACACGACGAATGTTCGCATTTAATCTCTTGAATTAATCGTCGATTATACCGGTATATACTTAACTTTTAATATAAAGAAAAAGATCAAAAGATTTCATGGCACAAGATCTTGGTGATAAAGCAACATCACCTCTTCTTGAAATTACCTGTCTAGGAAATTCTGTTGCAAAATAAACGTAATGTTTGACCAACTGTGTGACTAGTAGTTCCATGTTGTTGAAACCACATATTTTGTAAGTTGATGACACTCAATTCATGTCACTAAAAATTACTCATTATATGTCATGATAAATATTGATTTCCATTGATTGTAATCGTAATTTCTTCATAATTTTCGAGAAAAAAAATGTCCAATTACATCTCCAGTTACTCGTTAAGAATGTATTGGTTGTTGTTGAATAATTCTTAGATTTTCACTGCTCCAAATGTGAACAGTTTTATTTGTTGACGTATCCATCTAAATGTCTCTTATTATATTTCTCTTTAAAACTGTCCATGACAGTTTAAAACTGCCCATACCAAAATCTTCTATTTTACATTTGAAAAGTATCATATAACTTTATATTGGACAGTTTAATATTAGCGCTAAGTAATGGAGATAGTTTAAAAATCCTTTTTTAGTGCCCAATGGAACACCCTTTATAATACCATCATTAAGTTTTAATTAAAAGTATCCTTAACAACCAATTACTTGTGTTGAATATCAAATTACTTGTAATTGTAATCAAAAACATGTTTACATATTTCATTATTTTGTATATAATTGTTTTATATATTTTAATTAAATCTAATTATATAACTTTTGATTGGAATTATTTTTTTTTCTTTTGCTTTTCATTGTTTCGAAAAATGCTAACCATTTTTCTTTCTTACTTATTTTATCAAAAAGGTTCATTTAAATTTTTCTACCATGGCAAAGAAATGATGGTTTTTATTGCGGTTTACATTTAAAAGAAAAAATTTTTAATTTCTAAAAATTGATTTTTGTTTTAGAGAGTAAATGTTTCTGCGTTAGACAAAAAATATAAGTAAAATTTTATGAAAAATTTAATTTTTTAATATTATATCGTTAAGTTATATATAGCATAAAATTATGCTGAAGAATTTATAATATTGTATACATTTGAATTATTAAGTGGATTGAATTTTCATTTAAGTAAACTATTCCATATTGTCTTCACATCTAATTTTTTAAAAAAAAATACTGATTTAATGTAAAACAAAATCAATTTTTGTAATTTAAAACTTAAAATTGTCAATTTTAGTAACTCTTATATAAAATTATGCTATAATTTAGAATTTATCATATAAGAATTTATATGATAACATAATTCTTTATATAGTATAAGTTCAGTTTTGAATAGTGTCTATCCAATTTAATTACTGAATATAACATATTTTAATAATTCAACCAAATTTTCCCAGTACACATTTCTGATCGAATAATAATCGAGATTTTACAGAACTCATCAAAAAAGTTATTGAAAATATCCACAAAATTTACCACTTCAGCGAATTCGAAGAAAATGAATTCTTGACAAAATTCCAGGATTAACTTTTCAACAATTAGTAAATTAAAATGAAACCAAAATAAAAAAAACTTTTAAACACAAAACAAAAGTTTAGTAAGAAATTTCCACATAATTTTTCAAAAACTTTTATTTCAATTTTTGATACCAAAAGTATAATTTTTCTTATAAGTTTTCCTTTAAAAAAAAAGAAATTTCGATAATTTAATCGAAATATTATACAAATTTTCCAAATATTAAAATTTTATATTTCATAACAGAAATGAACTTTATGAAAATTTCATACAAAATTGTGCTTTAACAAAAAAAAAAAATGACTTTGTGCGGTTGGAAAATTTTCTCGAGAAATAAACAAAAATTAAATCATAATATAAATAATAAAAATAATGATACGAATTTAGAAATTATACCAAATTTAACAGAAAATATCAATGATAATATTTTATTAAAAAATATTGTTAAAAATGATTTAAAAATTAATAGTACCAATGTCGATGATATTGTTGTTGATGATGAAACAACAATAATTCACCAATCTTTAATCAGTATTGATGATTCAAAAATTTGTAATAATGGCGGCGGTAACTGCAGCAGTAAACCAAAAGGAGCCAAATTTAAAAAGTATTTTTCATGTGATATTTTTCATAAGTATTTAATACCGCCAGATGTCAGTAGCAGTACTGGTGGTGATAATAATAATAAAAAGAAAAAAGAAAAAAAGAAGAAAAAGAAAAATGAAATTTTAGAATTTGGTCCTTCATCAGAATTCGAGGATAATTTTGATGATTTTTTATTAGCAGTAAATAATGGAGAATTTTTAGAAGTGAATTTTGTAAAAAATTCAAAAGATTTAATAAAAAAAAACCATCAGAATAAGAGTCCAGAACCTTCAATAAAAAGTAACAATGATGACAACAAAAATGATAATATTGTTGGTAGTGGTAGGTGTGGAAACAGCGAAAACGGTGGTGTCAAGAAAAATGTGAAGAAGAAAAATTGTGTTGTTAATAGTGATGACGATGATTATGATGATGAAAAGAATTTTTCTACTATTGATGAAGGTGAGTTTTTTTTTATCATTGTTTTCAAAAAGGGCAAAATAAGTGTTTTCCCTCCTACTTTTCTGTTTTGTAAAAATCGTTTTTCTTTTTTGTCTGTTCTACAATTATAACTTAACTAAACTGGAAAATTTATTTAAAAAGAAATATATTTAAGGTTTTTCTTTTTTCAACTTGAAGTGTTTTTTTTTTTTTTGAAAGATGAAATTAAGATGATAACAGTAAAAATGTTTTTTTTTTTTCAGCTGGGAGACAAATTGAGTGAATTTAAAATTGTATTTAATTGAGGTAGTTTTATCTCCTATATTATAAATTTACAGCAGATTAGATCAGAAAAAAAAATTTAATAATTAATGGTTATTAATTTAAATTTTATGCCTTGGAGTAAATTAGTTTTTTTCTTTCTATATAGAAATTAGTCTTTCTGGCTTAAATACATAGGGTCCAGATTATTATTAGAGTTTTTGAATAATTATGAATATTGCAATAGCTGAAATCAATTTTCTTTACGTTTCGCCAAGCATTATATCATAACTCATTAGTAATGAAATTCAGCACATCACATTTCATGATCTAGGTATGTAAAGCTTTAGTTTCGGTATTACATTTCTATCAAAATTTCCGAATTATATAAAAAACGTGATTGTGTCAACTGGTTAGAGATCTGAAATTTTGAAACAAATATTTAAACTCCGAGTTTAGGGTAAAATTTGTTTCAAATCTATCCATAATTTGACGTATATTTTGTGTAGTCGATTTGATAATTTCACAATTGACAATTTGACGTGTATAATTTCATGGCACAGGAAATTCAAGAAGCTCTCTTTGAGTCAGCAATTGAACGTGAATTTTTATAAAATAATTGAACAATTTGTAAACGTTGTTCATTTGTTTATACAGATTGCTTTTCATTTTTACGTAATTTAAACAGATTCCTTTAAAAATGTAATCACTGACGGCATTTTTACCTTAACCTCTAAAATATTCTGAAACCACAAACTACCCACATAACGAAATCGATATTTTTGTATTTATAATTTATCTTAAACATATTTTTTTTCATCTAAAAATAAAATTTACACATTCATACATATACATAAATTCGTAGCGTAATTTCATCACTTGCCTGCCAACTAACCAGATCTGTATCGATATTATTGTCACCCCTAATATTTACTAAGCTTAATAAAAAAATAAATAAAAAAAAAAAGGAAAATTTATTTTTAGAATTTCGGCTTTTATTTTTAGAATCCTTTATATTTTTATTCATGGTTAAAGTTTACATTGCAAAACATAAAAAATGTAATTTTTATTGCTTTTTTTTTGTATAGGACGGAAAGGATTCATATAGTAAACATTGCCCCAGCATTTTTAACATGCGTTTATTATAATAATTGTATTAAATATAAAAGCTTTTCTTTCTATATTATGGTTATAAAAAGCTTCTATGTGTTTTTTTCTGACTTTAAAAAAACATTTTTTCATTCGAATTTTGATTCAAAAAGTGCTTATTAACGTATTGAATACAAAGAAGTTCGTGCTTGGTTTTATACCAATATAAAAAATGAACATAATTCTCTTTACATTTTTTATTAAGGATTATATTATTCAAGAAAATTCTGATAAATTTTTTATTTCGATAAATAAATATTTATATTTCATATTTTGAGAATTATGCTTCAGAAAATTTAATTTTCATTTGATTTTTTTGATTTTTTGTTTTTATTTTCTCTCTACTAATATTTTTTTTTTATAATTAAATTTTATAAATTTACATATAAATTTAATTGCATAGGAATTTTTGATATAGCTTATAATTTAAATGATTTGATTATAAAATATATTTCAATTTGTGATAATAATTTCACGAGGAAAATTGTATTGGATTTGACTCTAAAAAAAATATTGATTTCGCTGAAATTTTCTTTTGTAGATGTTTACGCGGTTGGAGAGCATAAAAATGCAATAAAAAAACTGTATTCAAATTTTCGATTTATATTTGATAATGTTGTAGCTATATAAAGAATAAAATAATATTTGATTTAAACGAAATTTGACACTTTTCTTATGCCTAGTCGATTTTTTCAGTGGGTCTATGTATAAAAGTGAAATTATATTTGTTTAATTCTCTATCTATATACAGAATACATTTGTTGTAATCTAGTCTAGTTCATGCTCCTGAAATTTAGAATCAGTAGCTTCAGTGATTTCATAGGAAACTGAACATGAGCAGTTTAGTTTCCAAAATATATTTGATCTATGTTCAAGCTAGAGCATGTAATTTTTGCCGATTTCAATGAAATTTAGTAAACAGCTTCATGTTTTTAATATTTGGGATCCGTACCTTCGGATTTATATTATTTATATTTCATCTGTTCTGTTCAGTTCTATAGTAGTAATTTAATTGCTACCTGATATAAATAATTTAAATAACATTTGACACACGTTGATTTTACTATATGTACTCTTGAAAGTTGGAGTCAATAGCTCCAGCATGCTTAATTTTTTTGCATGTCTTCGAGCATGTAGTTTAATTATAATCTGATTTACATCAAATTTAGTGATGTGTGCACTTCATCTAAAATGTTACTAAGAAATTTAAATTAAATTTGAGAAACATTTTTTGTTTTAATATCTAACTTGTACATATTAAATTCGAGGTTAGCAGTTTCAGTGAGGTTCCTATTTGGAATTATATATAAAATACATTATTGATAAAGCATTGAACCTAATTAACCTAACTACGAATTATCTGGTCCTCCTAAGTTAGCAGATTTTTTTTATTATTATGTCGGTCGTAGGTTAATTTGAAAAATTTTGCCTGCTGGAAATGACATTTATTGATTCGTAAATATAAATTGATAACATAATTTCCAGATTTTTTTTTTTTTAAATAATCGATAAGTAAATGGATTAGAAAATTGGAATTTCATTTTCAATTGTTACTGTAAGAATTACTGAGCTATTAAAATTTTGTAGAAACTTTATTATTTTAATGGCATAATTGAAATATAATTAATTATTTATTTTAATAAATATCAAAAATTTCAAAATTTGTTCAAATGTAATTTTGTTGATGTGTAAAGTACGAAAGAAGTATTGCATTTTTACTATGGTGGTCGTGGGATAGTACGTTGAATTATTTTGTCTGCTGGATATGACGTTTATTGCATCGTAATGTAAATGGATAAGAAAATTTCTATTATTGACATAATTTAAAAATAAAATTAATTTTCTTAAACTTAGTATATAGGAAAATTTACTTTGGTATAGGAAAAGTGAAATCCTTTTTTTCAAATATGTTAATTTTTATGCTGTTCATAGGTCGTGATTCCTGATCTTCTTAGATGTGTAGTCATCTTGAGTTGTACAAAATATAAACGGTTCGTTTGACAGATTTTTTTTTCAATACATTCGTTATAATTTTTACCACATCTTTGATCTTTTATAACGATTTACTTTGGTGATTTAATTTAACCCTTAGTTATCAAAACGAATAGTGATAAACTTAAGATTCATTTCTGGTATATACATATAAGTATTGTAAATAATTAAAAAAAATTATTTAAATGTCATTTCTTGCGCTGTTGTGCACAAGTTATTTAAATTAATTTAAATTTTACAAGGATTATTACGTAAATAACTTTATAGTCTGCAATTACTTATGTAATATTTTGTTGGAAAAAAGAAAAAAATAATATTTTGAAAAAATTTCTTTATAAATTATATACATATTTCTATAAAATTTATTCAGTTCATCACTCGACGACTTAATTTAATTGCTTCATCATGATAAAAACTTTCATAGTTTTCCATAATTTTCTTTGTTCGCTTTTCTCTTTATTTGTACTGTAAACAGAGATGGAGTGAAATGTTGTGTTGCATTTGAGGATTTGCATGTTACTGAGACCATTATATATTCTGGCGATTTGATAAATTATGAATTCAGTAAGATTTTTAACAGATTATACAGTTTTTCTTATAAAAAATGGTATATAATTTTTCAAGAATCTATGCCAATATATTCAAATCGCCAGAGAACATTTCTAGAATCAACTCTAGAAAATATGGAAGTTTAAATAATTTATTGTTTATTGTTAAATTTCATATTTTTAAAGATGATAAGATTTTAAATTTTATGGACACATCAACGCGAGTATTATATTTCTAATAATACGTCACTGACCGAATATAAAAGTTTATTCGGTTATCATTTTATTTGTCCTGTCAGCTTTGAGTAAATGTAAAACTATATCATTTGTGTCCTCCATCATCGTACACATCAGTACGAAATTGTAAATTACATATTTTTGGATGGGGTGAGAAAATATATAGATTTGAATTACGTCCATAAAATAATGTCAGAATTTATTAAATTTTTCAATATTTTATATCATATTTTTTATTTGAACAAAATATTCAGTAGAAACTTTCAAGTTTTTACAAAAAACTTGAATATTTAATTAAGATTCATCTATTTTTCAAAGTTTTTTCAATTTTAATTAACATTATTTTGAACAGAATGGGCTATTAGCAATACCCCTCCTATTTACCAGGTTAGATTAACGTTAGCAACCGCTCAGTAATCCTTGGCTAAGTGGTGGGAATAGGAACACTTTAACATTTGGACTAATAATGGGGGGATAACACCTAAAATTCTAAAGACATGATTATGATGTATAAATCTACCGGTATAGCCACTAGTCATATTTTACTCAGGTTCCATGTGAGTAGATTAGAGGTTTAACGGAAACCTCTTCTGTCTCTTCTGCGGTAAGATATAAAATATTTAAACGCTTGGAACATCATTTTTTGACTTGCATGGAGAGGCGGCATGTTTCTAGAAGCCTTTCTTAATTGCATTCATGAGAAAAGTGAATTGGAATGAGGATGAGGTACTCTAGGGTAAAATGAGCCATCATGTGGAATCTACAACGGATCCTCGAGGTCTTGTTGAATTGAAGAATTTTCTTAAATTCCCTTCCTTCAACCCAACATATTTCACCAATTACATAAAAATATATCCTCTTAATTACCTAAAATAAATATAACATTTAATTCTACCACCAAAGTTAACCGTCAGCAATCTTGTTTTTGTTGTTATATATTCATCAAATAAAATCCCCAAAGAATTTACAATAAATTAATGTTTTAGGGTTGAAAAACAGAAGAAAAAAAAACATTTTCCGTAGAAAATATTTATTTCTTTTTAGATGTTTTCAGTATATTATCATTTTAACCCTAATAATTTTTTATATATTTGTTGTCCATTTAGTCCAGTTTAGCAACTGTTACAGGTCATTATGAAAATATCCATGAAGAATTACTTACCCCCAGATAAAAGACAATAAAAAATTGAAGAATATGTTGAAAAGGATTATTTTATTACAGAGATGGGAAAATTTTATGATTTAAAATTAACTAGGGACGTCTAAAATAAAAATATATTTATGATAAATTTACAAATTAATTATATTGTGTTTTTTTTAATGGAATGCAATTTTTTTTAAATAAATTGATATAAAAATTTAAGGAAAAATTTGATTTAAAGTACCAATCTTCGAAATTTTATCTGTACGAAGGGGAGAGGTGTACTGTAAAAATTATTTGGCTTTGGAATTTTAAAAATTTCCAGGCATTTATACAGTATCTAGGATTAGGTACGCGATTACTAATTACATCATCTGTAAACTAATCAGCAACAGTCAACATTTAAACCTTTATACACAATGTTTTATGATATAAGAAGAGCTTTTAATAATATACACTAGTCCACTAGTCACTAGTGTATCAGCATAAAACGCCTCAAATTTGCTATGTACATATATAATGTGCTAGTTCTTCTCAATTTGTTTTTCATGACTTTGAAGGTCGAAAAAACTGTTTTTAACAAGCTTAACTTGCGCAAATGAGACCCATAAAAAATATTTTTAAATTAATTGTTACATCCGAAATAAAATTGTAATGTCCAGCGTAACAACATGATTTATGAGTCGTATCTTCATTATTGTCAACTTTAATACGGAGATTTTAATGTTATTCGAATTTAGTAAAATTTATATAAGCTCACTTTGTAAATTTTCTGGTGTATCTCTCTCTCGTTCATCGAATGGTAATTAGGGCTAATTCATTTAGTTTATTAATATACATATATAAAGGTAAATTTTAATTTTTTAACTCGTTAAAGTTTGTTGAACTGTCACAAAAAAAAATCAGCATGCAATTCATGATATTATATAGAAAACACTTGTTCATGCTCTCCGCAACACTATATAATATTAAATTGTAAGTGTTCAAACTGCAGACAGAAAGAGATTCTAATTAAAGTAATGTAGAATGAATGAACAACCGGACATCTTGAATGAACAACTGATACTTTTGGAGCATTTATTTGAATAACCAGACAACCAATCCTTCTATCATTTGATAATGCGGAGCTTTTCTGTTGTGTTCTGTTTGTGGAACAACCTCTTAGAAAAATTGATTTTCAGTTAATTTGTAGTTATGAATAAATTAACAGTCAATCAATCCAGAATTTATTTTATTTTTGAAAACAATTGTGTATTGAATAAAGCTTGAATTTTTTAATTAATGTTTAATATTTTTCAAGTATAAATTCATAATATTTAATCAAATATGTATGTACATACAAGTTATTTCCGCGAAATATATATCAATTTGCGCTGTTACGTGCTCGCGTAGGTTGAATCTTAACACTTACCTTCAAATTGTTTTTTTTTGTGACACTGTCAGTCGCAATCCGCAATACTCATAGTTATTTCACATAGCTACTTGTAATAATTCCGGACGATTATATGAAAAATATGTTCAGGAAAGGGAAAGCAATAACCAGAAAATGTTTTATTTTGAAGACCTGTTAAACAGAACAATTAACACTTGACATTATGTATTAAGTATACATTTAATGTTATATTATATTATACATCCTTTAACTAACGCTCAATATATATATATAATATTCTGTATAAGAATTTTCATTTTGACCTTGATTTTTTATTATTATTCATTTTTCTAAATATTTACTCTATAATCGTGGGAATTTTTATTACGTAAGGAATTTTTTGTAATATGAGGAAATTTTTTGTGTAGAAAAAGTTCATGGATTGTCGAAATACAATAGGCGAAAAAATGTATTCACAAGGAAAAAAGTATGAGATTAGATTGACAGTACAATCTTTAATTCGGACACTTTTGTACTTTTTCATTTTTCTGATTTGCTAAGGAGTTTGGAGTCTGGCATTTCCGTTATTACCCAGTTTATGATTAATTACAAGCAATGTTGCTGTTTAATTAACTAAAATGAATGGAATTTTTATTACGTAAGGAAATAGCTTAATTATACACAAAAAAAAACCTTTTCGGAGACTTTTAAAAGTATACTATAATTTTAAAATGCGCGAGGATCAAATAGAGACTTCTAACTTTCGAATATCGTTGGTTTGACGTTGCTAGTCTTTTTGATTATCTACAATAACAAACAAACGAACGGATAAAATGCTACCATTAAACCTTAAATTATTTTTTACTTATACAAAATTCCCTAAAAATACAAATAAAAAACACAATGAAAGGTTTCGACAGCAAAAGAACACAATTTCTCTTGCTCAGAAAAAGGGATTTTTTTGTAATTTCAATTTTTTTTTGGGTCATGTAAAAAATATTTAATATACATTTTCAAATTTAGGGATTTTCTTTATTATTATACAGATCCTTTATTCGTATAGTATAGTAATTCAATAAAAATTTGTCATTTTCTTTTTTCGTTTTTTAATAAACTCATCTAAAGAATGTGTTATTTTTATTATTAAATTTATGAATATCATAAATATAATAATAAAAATATTAATTTCTTTTGACAGAAATGTCATATGAGAATTAAATTTTGTAGTACGCATTTTAAAAGAAAATATTTTTTTATTAAAACCATACTTCTAAATTATAAAGGACTGATAATATATTATAAAGTATTTATAACTCTATACACGTTCCGCTAACAACACTCTTGGCCGTAACCAGTATTATCAATTTGCATTTTGAAGTTTTTCGGAATACTATACAAATTTTGATGAATCACACCAGATTTTTAAAACAATTTTCATTAAAAAACTATATACATTCCATAAAAATCAAACTACTATCTTCAATCCTTTCTATATTTTACAAAGAAAATATAATAATCCTTAAATTTAAATTTATAAAAAAAACTATTATGTAATTATTTTTTTTTTTTTTGTATTTTAATTTAATTTCCCACAACTTTTTAAAGCTAATTTTAAACTTTTTATAGCATTTTCTTCTAATCGCAAATAATTATCATCATCAAACTGCCTTGAAAATTTTGGAAAATTTAAATTAATATGATTTTCATGAAATCCCAAAAAATTCAATTTTGGTTGTGTATAACCATTAACATAACCAAATTCATCTTCAGAATCATCACATAATTTCACATTTAATATTGAAAAATATTTTGCTTTCCATGATTCATCTTCCTCCTCCTCATCATCATCATCATCATTATTATTATTATTATTTTCATCGGCTTCTTCTTCATCATCACCACCATTACCAACATTAATTATGTTAGCAGTAGCACCACTACTATCACCACCATATTCATTATCAGTTTTTGAACTATCTTCAGCAGTACCAAGTGATGATGTTTGTGAAAATGAACTCATTGTAACACTACTACTTTCTAATGATTCTGTATTATTATCATCACCACGTTTATCATAAAAATTTTCTCGTATTTTTTCATTATTATCATTATTATCATTATCTGTAATATTATTAATTCCACAATTACCACTACCAACATGATTCCGATAACTATTATCACTATATCCTTTCTTTTTATTGGTATTATTATTATTGTTATTATTATTATCATTTGTTGTACTCCAGGCACAATATTTCTTTTTCATTTTACCACTGCCAGCTGGACCACGACCACCAGCTAATGGTGGAAAATTTTCATCTTTATCATTTTTTTTTGATATTGATTGTTTTGTTGATGATTTTTCTAATAATTTCGTATAATTTTTACCAAATTTTAAAATTTTCTTACGAAATTTCACATTTATTGATACTGGTGTAATTAATGAACACGATGATTTTGATGGTGCAATTATATTTGTTGAATTACTACCACCTGGTGAATTTGGTGCTGTAGCTGCTGGTATTATTGTTGTTATATTTTGATTTATATTATTATTATTATTATTAGTTTTTTCACCAAATAATACATCCGAATAAAGTGTACCAGGACGACATTTTGATGATATACCATCAGTATATTGTGATTGATTTTGTTTCTTTCTTGGTTTGATTTGTTTAATTGCAAAATTTTTTGGATTCTTTAAATTCTTTTTCCATGGTTTTGATAATGTTGATGCTGTACTTTTTTTAATATCGGTACGACGCCAACTTGTCGTTTTTAATTTTGTTGTTTTTGAATTATTAAAAACATCATCATCATTATTATTATTATTATTATTATTATTATTTTGATTACCAACAATTAATGATTTTGTATTTGATTTCGTTTTACGAATCTGAAATAATGTTTTAAGTGGTGGTAATGTTGAATATGAATATGGTTTAATAACTGGGACAGTTTGTGAAGTTGTTGTTGATTTTTCGAAAATTGTTTTGGGTTTTTCATCACTAAAAAAATATAATTTTGAATTATATTTAATTTTTTTTGTTAAAATTTATTAACACTAAATATATGATTTGATTAAATTTTGATATTATTTTACCCCATTTTGTTCCACTCCTTAATGGTATTATTTTTGGATCAGAGATTGGAATTGTTGAATTTGAGTAAATAAATTTTCAAAATAAATAATTTTTTTTTTCATTTGTAGAAATTATTAAAAATATTTTTTTATAATTTGTAATCCGAAGTTTGCTGTATAAAATTTATACAGTTTTTATTGAAATATGAAAACTTTAAAATTATATAATAAATAAATTAATTTATTTGATTATTATATAAGATTATTCTTTTATCCATTTAATTCCAGCATTTAACTTTTTCTGATGATAACAATTTTAACATTCAAATTGTAACTGTAATTTTAGCTTGAGTTTGAAAATTTTCGAAGAATTTTTTATAATTGTCACTTTTGATAGTTAAAAATCGATTTGAATATTAAAAATTGTTTAAGATTGGTTTAAGAATTTAGTCGATATTTAAATCATTAAACACCTAACAGATTTATCGGATCCTTTCTTGACAGATTGTCCAAAGAGAAAACGCAAGAGAGTAATGCGACCTAACTACTAATGGTAGAAGGACAGGGATACTTACATAATTATTGGTTTATAACTATAACCCCTTCCTCTTAATACACTGAAAGAAGTCTGCTATTTGAGGAGGCCATATTGGCCAGTTCTCCGGCACCGATAAATTCTTTTATCAGCCTCGAAGTGGGAAAGAATGTCTTCTATTGTTACTTGATTGTTTAGACAGAGATGTTTGTTTTAGGTAAACCAATTTTATTGAGATGCTAATTTAAAGGACTGGTTTATGTCATGGGCCTGTTAGGATTCTGCTGATATCCCTTTTGCTGCGTTTTTTTGTTTGTATTTTATATGTCCACAGTAGATCTTGTGCGCTTGTTCAATTCATCTGCGTACGATGAGGTTAGGTTGTCCAATAAATATTGTAGTTCAGCGGTCTGCCTTTTCATTTCCATTAATTCCTACACACATTATGGTTAATTTATTCTAGATAAAATTTTTGGTCTACACTCTTATGTTCAATCTGATACGACAAATGGAAATGACCGTAATGATTAATCAATAACTTGACTATCATATCATATTTTATAGGTTGAATTAAAATCACATAAATTATGATTTAATTAAGCTTTAATTAATTGGAATTTCAAATATTCACCCAATTTTTTTTTTTTTGTTACAAATACTGTCTTTATAAATATTCATTTACCACCAACCAACAATAATTTATTACATATTTACGTAAAATTTATGCTACTATAATTAAACAAAAAATATTTTATTGCCAATAAAATAGAAATCCTTTCTATACCACATATTCTGGGTGAAATGGATGGGTAATAAAAATATGCCGCAAAAACCACATTAAATTCAAAATTTTAGATTTCAAATATTTTTTATTTCAATTTGACAAATACTACAAACTAATTTACTAGTACAATTCTTTGTTCTTGATATTCTTCGTTTCGGAGCTGGTGTTATTGTTGCTGAATGTTTACAACAACATAATAAATTTGTTAATGGTACACTTTCACCATCCTCCAAAGTTTGTGGTAATGATTTACCTTTTGTCTCTGGCAAAAATAAACTAGCAATACCACCAAGTGTTAATAAAACTCCCATAATTATCAATGGCAATACTAACATTTGTCCACCCTATAAAAAATCAATGTAAAATTAAATTTTACTCTTTACATAAATATTTTACCATATGATTAATAATTGGTATAACAATTGGTCCAATCATAGCTATTACAGAACTAAAGCTCATACCTAAACCTCGAACCACAGTTGGATATAATTCGGATGCTTGTAGTGGCAGGACAACAAATGCCGACGATATACCCATTTTACCAACACAATATAATATCAACATAACGAATTGATCTTGTTGAAAAAAAAATGTCGTTATACAGGCAGTGCCACCAATTAACATTGATGTACATAAAATCCATCGACGACCAAACCAATTCAATCCTGGCCACAAAAATAAATACGTTGGTAATTCTACGGCACCAGCTAAAAAGAAATTCCATATTTCATTACCACCCAATGCTGGTGCATAATAGCTCAATCCAACATAAACACTAGTATTTGCAAACCATATGAACGTTATAATTATAGTTTTCTTTCGCATATTTGGTGTTCGGAATAAATCTAAAATACCATAAGATTTTTCTTTGATATGATTATTAGTTTTCATATTAATTTTCATTTTTTGTTCAAGAATATCAACGTAATTTATTGGTGTATCGTTGCCATTTAATTTCGCAATAATTTCTAAAATTTTTGCTGCTCTTCTATATTTGCCAATAGCAATTAACCAACGTGGTGATTCCGGCATAACAAAAATACATGAAAATAATAATAATAATGGCAATGATACGGCTAGCGATAAGAATCTCCAATCACGAATAATATAAACAATTCCGGCTAACATTACTAATCCAATTGAATAGGCAATATTTGATACTATCGTACAAAAAACTCTCTTGTCAGGACCAACTAATTCAATAGCTATAAATTTATTAATAAATATTTAAAAAAGAAAATATGATTTTAATATGCTTAACATTAATATCCTATATATTACCTAATACATACGGACTAGCCAATATTGCTGGTACTGTTAAACCAACTACAAAACGCATTCCAAGCCAACTATCATAGCTCCAAGCAAATGCACTTACAGTACATGAAACTATTTCGACTAGTAAATAAACGTAAAATGATGGTTTTCGTCCCCACATATCTTGTAAATATCCAAATATATAATTGCCAACAAGACCACCAATCCCGAACAGTACTAGAGCTAAGGTAATGTAATAATTGTTGTGACATACCAAATCCCACTATTAAAAAGTATTTAAATAAAAAAATTTAGTATAAATTTAATTTAAATTGTATTTTTTCGATATCACTTAATTTACTTGACACCATGCAAATATATCTATAATTAAAAACTCTTACTAAGCATCACTTATGTGCATTTGTCAAAATGTATTTAATTAATATTTTAAATGTATTTGAAATACTATTAAAAATAATTGTTAATTTCTTGATCATTTCATTTTATTGTATGTATATATATTATGTACCTCAGTTACAACTGTTACAGGATAAATACTTTTATCATAATTCCATCCATGTTGGCAATTAATTATTTCTGATCCTTTTGGGCTACCAATTGTATCAACACTATCAAATTCTAATTGTATTGGTGTACGATATTCCAAAAACCTAACTATATCAGTGTAATTACGTTTATACATTAAACATTCTGCATATTCATATTCATTATGTTTAAATTGAATTGGTATACTAAGATTTTTTACCAATTCCGGATAATCATGTACCCATGGTTCTAGTTCTGGTATTCGACACCAATGACCCGGTGTTGCTGATATAAAAAGTTGACTGGAACAAAAAAGTTGACTTTAAAATTTATAATTGACAAAAAAACAAAATACTTAATTGAAAAAGTTTATGACCGCAAAAAACGAAAAAAAAATTATAATTAAAAAGACCATGATGGATACGAAAATGCTTTGAAAAATTGAATAATTTTATTTTGAGATGATAATTAAATAAATACTATAAAGCTGAAGCTGAACAGCAGACACTAATTCAATTGAACATTTCCTTTTTTGCATATTTTGTTGTTTTTTTTGTGGGTGATTTACATAAAATTTATTGGCGTAAATAATTAAGTGAACAAAAATTGATGGGAAAAGTTTATAAGTTAAATATAATATAAATATATAGAAATTGACTGATCCATTTTCAATGATATTGCTAAAAAGTTTTATGATTTAAGCTTTAGAGTTAAGTACTTATTTAAATTTTAGAAGTTAAATCTTATATTAATTTAAATCTTCAATTAAATCTTTAATTATATTGAGATTCTATATGTAATGGTGTTATTGCCCAAATCGAACCTTGGCTTTCTCAAACTTTGTTTCGTGATATTTTTATTGCAAGTTTTAGCTATTTATTAATTTTATATGGATTCCGAACTATAAAAGTTTCTTTATAGTGAAGAAACATTCAATTGGAGAACAAGTTAATGAATATTTATAGTTGAGGCTGTTATTGCCAGAAAATGGTCCAATTCTTATATTTGCAAATTTTATTACTGGTACTCATTTAAAGTCAATTATAATGAAGGATAAAGTGGACATAGTCAAGAATTAAAATTTAAAACTATGGATCTGTGAAAGATTTAAATTATATTATTGAATCCTATAATTATTTAATATACAGCCTAATTACTTAAAGATTGATGAGAATTTGGTTATGATTCATTTATAATTTTCATATATATTAATTTTTTTTTTAATGAAAATTCCTTTTAATTAATATTAAAAATGGATAAAAAATTCATCTCCTTTTTTTGTTTGTCACAAAACTAATTAATTAATTTAAAAATTACTTGCTATTTACCTGAATTTGTAATTATTCAGATTAAAATTGTAATTTAATTAATTTGAAATAATGAAATTTATTATACCGATAAGATTGAAATGACTAATATGTGTTAAATATCCTTTTTTTTATATATATAAATACCTGTAAGCATGAAATGCACATGGAAGTGCTGCGGGTAATAAAACTGAACATATTATTAATTTCTGGTATAATCCAAAATCACCGACTTCTTTTAGAATTCCATCAAAATCCATAATTTTATCAATATTAAAAATATATTATATCAATTTAAATTTTAAATAAAAAAATTTATTTCATTTATTATTGTTATATTTCATTCGGAAATATCAGTGCGCACTTAATAATTATTAATACTTTTTTAAATTATTTACAAAATTGTTGATATTTTATTAAAATTCGTATTTTGTATATAATATATTTATTTAATATAATTATAAATTAATTATCATATTTTCTGATTATTCTTTTTTCCAACTAAAATTTTCAACTTTTAATAATTTATTTTTTTAATTTAATTTAATTAAATTCATAATTTTTATATAATTTTCATTATTTTGTTTTACGTTCCACATTAATCAACATTTAAAACTAAACTAATTCTAGAGATTTTTTGTATTGGAAATTATATTGTTGTGATATTATCTAGGGTTCTTAAAGAGGAGTACTTTGTGTAGTTCAATATAATAAACATTGGCACAAGTCGACGGGTGGTAAATTTCAGTTAAATAATAAAAAAGGTTAAAATAAATAGAATTTTAAAAAAAAAAAAAACAATGTTAAGAGGGCGCGCGCAAACTTACCATATTCCATTTTTATATGTTATACATAAAAAAATAGTTATGCGTAATCAGTTGTGTCCCATTCTTGTCAATACAAAATTTAAACTTGTTGCCAGAAGTGTGATATTAGTTAATTTATAAGAGTAGGCTTAAAAATCATTGGGAAAATTATATATTTGTCAGTTCCTTTTTGAAAATATATGGAATTTAATTACAAAATGTCATTTTTAAATCATAATTTAGTGTTAACCAACAATTAATATCATTTTCTTTTTTGTATACCTACTTCAAGAATGAAGAAAACACAAAGTTTAAAAGATTTTTTTGAAATAAAACACCATTTTGAAAATACAGTCAAATCTCTCTATCTCAAAATCTCTAGGGACCCCAAAAAAATTTCCATATAGAGAGCATTTCGAAATAGAGAATCGTTTAAAAATTGTAATGTGAATGAAAGTAAATAGTAATTATAACCATTACAAAATATTTAAAAATATACTAATTAGTATCTTGAAGTAATTTTATTGCACAATTTTTTTTTTTTTTTTAATTTATTAAAGATAAAAATTAGTAGTTAAAATTGAAAGTTAAAAATTAGTAGTTAAAATTAATTAAAAATTATTTTTGGTTTATAAAACAGTCAATTTTAGAAAAGCAATCAAATATCTTGTTTGGAGTATTTTGGGTTGTTAGTAGTCTGTTACATCTATTTTACCCTATTCCATTGTCTACTGCTCCAATAATTTTCAATTTTTCGCGAACAGTTAAAATATTTAAACTTCTTTTCCGCATTTTGAAATAGAGAATTTATTTTACATCGATTTTTGATTGAATTATTTTTTGACATAGAGGAAAATTTGAAATATAGAATTTCAATATAGAGAAATGAATTTCAGTGCATACTTGTCGGGTAAATAGATTTATTTCGACATAGAGAAAATTTCATGATAAAGATATTATGAGATAGAGAGATTTGACTGTATAATGTCATATCAAATTATGCTAAGCTTAAAGAATTATTTTATTTGTACCCCTGAATACGGTCCTATATTATTATAATAGAATTTTGATTTATATATATTTAAATTGCGGACATAATTTTATTAGTTTAATTAATGCAATGGCTCTTATCAATGCATTTCCATTTTATGTTGTAGCTACAGTTGTGCAGTTTTTAACTGCAACAAATTTATTTGTTGTGGTGTATAACAATTTAAATTCATTGTATTAAACAAAAAAAAAATACTCACAAATAAATTTATAAATATACAAATTTACATAAAATTATATTTTTTTGATAACATCAATGACATAATTTTTCTACAACATTTTTACTATATCTCAAATTTTATAGTAAATATTTTAATGATTTTAATTTATAAAAATGAAATTTTAAAAATAATATCAATTTTCATATACAAAATGACATTATGACATTTTAATTATTTTAAAATATTATACGAAACATGGTTTTTCTATTAAAAAAATCAATTTTTTATAGAAAATCAAAATCGTCAAGCTTGAACTTTTTATACATTTTTGTTGTTTAAAGTTTGTAAAATGTCCTTGTTCATGACATTAACGAAATTTATTCAAGAATTTAAATTTTTTGATTTTTTTTTTTGGTTTTGTATTTTGTATAATTTTCTAAAAATATTTTAATTTTGGATAAAATTATTTGACATCTGATACTTGACAGACGGTTCTATTTTGGTTGGACTTTTTTTTTGGAATGTGTTCTTATATATAACGTTAAATCGTCCTTGAAATAAATAGATTTATATAGGAATGGTTTTCCTTTTTAAATATATAATTGGTTGAATTCTATAAACATCGAAATAATAGATTTCGACAAACCTTACCAAAAACATTGAAAAGTGTGAGTAGATTTTAATATATAAATAAAATATGTCACCAATATTTTGTATCAATATTTCGTAAATTTCGGTTTCTTAGACCTTAGAGAATCGGGGTAAATAAGTAAATCTACATAAATGTTTCCAAATTAGTAAAATAAACGTTGAAACAGAAGGGGCCGAATTCTCTGAATTTATATCGAGATGTTAGTCGAGTGATCGAGCTGTCAAACGTTAATTTAATTCGATATATGTATATTTTGATATCGAGTAGTCGTGTTTTCTTTATACATTATTTTATTAGTTTAATTAATGGACTGGCTCTTATTTGCATTTCCAGTTAGAAAATAGTATTCATTTTAAAAAAAATATTGCTAAATTCTCGTACATATATCAATTATTATTGATAATATTATAATAATATTTATAATAATATTATAAAAATGTTTGAGAACAATAAATTGGTTGGGTTGGGATCAAATTTAATAAATTGTGAACAATGAACATAGCACATTTACCATTTCATTTAGTACTTTTACCACAACTTTTGATATTGTACTGTGTGCCATTTCTATCATTATGGTATAATCCAACCAAATACTTCTTTTAGCATCGTCAGAAGATGATGCTAATTATAATTGTAATAATTCATCATTAATTTAAACTAATTTTATATTTAATTATATTTATTTACCATAATATTTATTTTATAGTTTATACTTTATTTTTACACTATAACAAGCCAAACAAATTCAAATTTGAAATCTGAAATGACTTCAATTTGATATTTTTACATTTCAATTTTTTTAGTAAAATCTATTACGTTTATAAAAAAAATCGATTATTTTTGATTTCATATTTTTATTACGAGAATC
The DNA here is from genome assembly GCA_963920725.1 of Rhamphomyia laevipes. Lineage (NCBI taxonomy): Eukaryota > Metazoa > Arthropoda > Insecta > Diptera > Empididae > Rhamphomyia > Rhamphomyia laevipes. The sequence continues at coordinate 8,138,804 of OY987259.1, forward strand.
GTAATAGAAAATTTTATTTGATTTTCGTTCTACGTGCGATATCTATTCAGAGAATTCGGTTGTCCAACCTATCGTCCTATCGTTTTCATTTCAGTAAATTTAAGATGACTTAAAAAGTTATTAGCTTGTTGAAATAATAAAACTTTCTATATATATAATAAATTATCCTTTAAAATTTTCGATGCACGTAATTATTAGAATATAAATTTATATTTTTCCTTTATTAATATTTCAAATTTGAATTAATTTATTCTATATATGAGCTCTTATAATGTTTAAAAATAAAAAAATATAATATAAAGAATTTAATTAATTTGAACTTCGTGAAATTTTTAGTGTAAATTGTTTGGATGTGACCAGAATATTATTTTAAAGATTTGATTGTGAAGTAGAATTTATAAAATTTAAGATTTATGTTACTATAAGTTATGATTACGTAAACTTTTATCCTGTATTTATTTATTTATTTCTCTGTTTAATTCAAACATTTAACAAGTACATAATAAATTAAATTAAATTACAATTTAAAATTCACTAAAATTAATTATTGATTTATTTTAATAATGACTAGAATTTAAAAAATAGAATAATAGTAATAAATAGATTCCTATTAATAGGCTCAACCTTTCGATATGTCGTTCTATGGAATTCTAATTTAAACAAATTAGGAGATCTTAATCTATGGTCACGATTGATATTAATTTTATTTAATATAAATGATGAATTAATGTTAAGCCTAAACACTTAAGTTAAGAAAACTATACGTCAGCCATTTCACGCATTTTTTCTAAAGTGATCAAGTTAATAAGTTTTAACTTATTATCATACGGTTTTCAAAAGGAAACCGACGGAAAATAAAACTTATAAAATTTCTTTGAATAGATTCAATACGATGAGTATGAAAATCGAAGTATGAATTCTAGACTTGCCTAGCGTATTCCAGTTTAGGACAAACAAGGCAAGTCTAAAGTGATTTTAAAATATAAGGCTCTGAAAATTCCTTTGACCATCTTTTAATAAAAACTACCTTTCAGTTTGCTTTATTATTAATATAATTATAATGCAATTTTAAGTTTTGGGTCCAAATAAACACCGAAATCCTTAAAAGATTTCACAATTGGTACATTTTTATCACATAGTATGTCATTAAATTGAAATTTGAGAATTTTTACTACTAAACGTCATAATAGCGCTTTTCTCAATATTAAGTTCCAACAAAATTCAAGATTTAGTTTAGTTCTGATGTTACTTTAAATCCAATACGTTTCAAAGACACTAATTACAGTGTTAATAATCTATGAAATGAATTCATTTTACTGAAGTTTTGATATTTCCGAATATATTTACATAGACAAAATTAAAACTTATATAATGAAACTTAATGCTATATAAATGAACTATCAAAGCGAGAAAATCATCTTTTTAAATGACAGAATTGAATTGAAAGAAAATAAACCTTTTAAAATATCTTTTGTAATAAACAACAACAAAAAATTCCATTAAATTGTCTATTTGACATTTTGACTGGCTTTCAATTCAAACAAATAATAAATCCTTTTTTATTACATTAAATTATAGATCAGATTTTCTTTTCTTCTTCTATAAATTTCTATGTCTAAAATCCTTGACGATATTTTCTCCCATTTATTATGAATTTAGAAACTTTTGAACAAAGTCTAAAATCAGATTTATAATAATTTTTCTTCAGGTTTTTTTTTGTTATTTTCAATTCAATTTGGAATATAAAATAATCATGCTGTGATTTCTGTATTGTATAGTAAAATAATATTGAAGAAAATTATAAGAAAAACTTGTTCGTTAATATAGAATTTCTTCTCTACAACAATTTCGAATATAAACTAAAATGTGTCATTATATTTAATTTAAACATGTACATACATTTATATGTAAAAGTTTAAAGTATTTCTAAAGTTGAGTGATAAGCATATTGAATGAAGTTAAAACAAAAGGATATATACATTTTGGGTTGGTGTTGAAAACCTGAATCTCGTTTTACCGAAAGACTAAATCCCCAACATGATAAACTGAAACATAAAATCCAGAATAACAAAATCTTGAATCGTGATATGAATTTTAAAATAATTTTTAAACCTCATACTGACCTTTATGATCTTTTAAGTAATGTAATGACATAAAGAGCAATTTCGAAATGAAGTTAAAAATAAATGAAGAATTAATTTTCTAAAAAGGATTAGAGTTCAACATAATTTTATTAATGACTTTCTAAATAAAAATATGTGTTTCCTGATTTTGTGTTTCGGGATTTTTTATTCAGGATTTTTCTATTTTCATATTCGAGATTTCATGCTTTTCATGCTTTCAGGATTTTATATTTCAGTTTAATATCGTGATCCTATAAATTTTATATGAAAATGTATACTCTGTGCACTTATATCGGCTCAAGGATAAATATATTTATTCAAATAGAATCATTACAACAGAATTTTAGATAATTTCGTTATTCTGATTTTTAGATTTTATGTAAAGTTAAATTTATGAATATATATAACAAAGATAAAATCCCAACCTTTCAATGTTATTTTTAAATTTTATAGGGAACATGATTCAAAAATAGGATATTATTTAACTATGTAATACTATGTTTTCAGAGCGGCTGTGACATAGATGTAGTGTACTATGCTGTGATGCATTCGATCCCGGTTTCAACTCTCGACATCGATTAATTGATTCAGCTTTAAATGAATACCAGTTAATAAAAATTTACAATATTAAATTGTGAGTTTAAGACTGGCAATGGAGTTGAGACCATTTCCTGATAAACAAATGTTTTACTATTAAAGGCCATTAGCTTGTTTCAATTTAAAATTTCTTCACTAAAGAAACTTATGGTTCGAAATGTAATATAAAATTAGTAGGTGAAATCAATTATCGTGAATCGTTCAGATCCTGCTATTAAGCTATCTTTGTTGTCAGAGTATTATAGTAAAAAATTTACATTTAAAGACATTTATCCAAGAACTTATGGAATAAAGTGTTGCAATGGGTTAAGAATATGAAAATGAATTAAATCAATGGTTCACCAATCATTATTAGTATCCGATTTATTTCATTGAAATTTTTCTAGTTGATAAGTTCTTTAATTTTCTTACCAACTACTGTTTTAACAAACTCCGAGATTAGCCTTTAGCTTCAGTATTATCTTATTTTTTCAACAAATCATACTGCCAAGCTCATCTGTCAAATTAAACTTACATGGAATCATAAACACTTAGTTGCCTTTCCACGCAATATTAATACTTTGTCTTGGGACTGTCCGGTAACAAATATATTGAAAATCAATATTTACAAAACTGATGTCCTTACCAATCAATTTATGACGTTAGTTTATTATAATTACCTATCAGTAATGGACTCAAAGAGTAAATAAAACATTAAATAATAATAAATTCAATTATCTGAATTGTGGGCAATTAAATATTTTAATAATTGACTGAAAATTTCGAAAATTATAAAAATTATACTAAAATAAAATTCCATTATTAAAACTAAATTTAGATATATACAAATAATTTAATATTCTATTTATAATAAATAATTCAAATTCTATTACTAGCTATAAATATAATTTAAAATGGTTTTTCAATATCACCCAGGAAAAAAACTATTAAAATTTTATGTTTATTATAACTGAATCGATAATGGAGAAATTAAATTTTCTTTTAATATTTGTCAATCCCACTTGCTAATATATCATCAACCCAACAATTCTTCCATAATAAATTGTAATTTATGTTTGGTATGAGAATATCAATAACGATTTTACTTGTATGTACTTGTCTTTAAAAGGTTTTAAATTAATTGAATATTGTAAAACATGACATTGCATTAATTTAGTTTTATTGATAAAAAAAAATTCTTAGTATAACATTTTGGGTTACAGGATTAATTTACATTTGAGTATATATGAAAAATTTGTTTGAAATTTTAGAAATATTATAGAGTTAGGTGAAATTTTGCTTTTAAATTAATGGTAGTAAAATGTAAATTCATAATTCATATTTAAGTAACAATCCCTGGAAACTGCCAAACACTAATTCACAATCCTTGACCTTCAGTGAGAAATTACCTAATTTATTGAATCGTTATTGTAATGGTGGAGAAAAAATCTTCCATATTCGGCGCCACTGACATTTGTTTTTACCACAATTAGAAATTATACTTCAGTTTAAATTATATTCTGGTGTCCCAAAATAAGATATAGTGAAAATGTTTGATTTATTTTAAGCCACAGTTTATAAAAAAGTCAAAGTGTTCAATTTGAAAATTGAATTTCGATTAAAAATAAATTTAAATCTAATTTAATATTTCATTCGATCTTTTCAAAAGCTTAAACCCAGTTTTATGAGTCAATTTTCACCAGTATACGGTTCTCATTTATGTTAAACTTTGTAGAATGACAAAATAGCTTCCAGAAAAACATTATTCTACGTGTAAATTTTTTTACATTTTGTCTTCTAATAATACATGAACATTAAATTAATTTCATTCAAATTTTTACTATATAAAAATTAAAAGAAAAGAAATAATAAAAAATGCTGAAATAAAAGTCACGCAATAAATTTACGATTATTATGCTAACTAAAAGACAGATTATCTATCCAAGACTTGGTCATGCCTTGTGTTATCCTTGAAAGTTACTTTTATTTATATTGTTATCCTTGAAAATTAATTCTATATTTTATTTCTTTAAATTGCAATAGTAAAGAATTTATGTACATAATTATGTACACCCCACTTTTAAGTACATAAAAGTGGGGTGTAAATTGTTAAAGAATTGTAGTAAAAATTTAAAAATATATTCATTATTTAAATTTTATAATAAAAATTTGAAAAGTCATAAAAAAAGAGTTCAGAAATTTCTGGAGGATTCTTGAATTATTTTTCTTTGCTTTAATAATCAAGAAATTTAATATGTTAACACTTTTTCGTCCGTTTAGAGACTATGGTTTGAACCTCTTATAATTTACAAGGTTAGCATAATATTCTGTTTGTACTCAAAATATTTTATTAATATAAATCTATTGGAAAAGTAAGTGGTTCTATCCAAAGCGTGGCTTGGTTTAGCTTGTATTTCCTCTTACAGATTTAATTTCTCATATATTTTCTTTAAGGAAAAATTTCTGGTAATTCTTTTTTTGTTTTCTTAAATTTTTCATAATATACTTTTGTTAATCCAGCTGTACCGGATTCACACATTTCAATTTTATTTTTTTTACCTTTAATTTACTAAATGATTAGAGAATAAGGTCAGCATAACAAAAACTACATCCATACAACAATTCTATCCTACATTTTATCATTTTCTTTTCTCAAGAAAATTTAAAATTCTAAAACATATGATGACATCACAACCAAAACAATAATACATAAAATATTCATGATTTTTATTTTTATCTCGTATTATATTTGCAGGAAATCCTAGAAATAAATGTGCTCTAAAACCAGGTCATTCGTTAATGGATTGGATTCGATTGGGTAGTTCTGGTGTTGATTTAGCTGGTACAAGAGGTATTATAACACCTGTTAACAATATTGAATTAAGTAAACATTGTCAACAAAATGATGCATGGATTGCAATACGTGGAAAAGTTTATAATGTTACAAGATATATGGATTTTCATCCAGGAGGTAAGAATTATTTTAGTATTTTTTTTGAAAATTTGTATAAAATTTTATATTGTATATATAGGTCCTGAAGAACTATTGAAAGGTATAGGTACCGATGCTACAAAAATGTTTGATGATATTCATGCTTGGGTAAATTATGAACAACTTTTATCAAAATGTTATATAGGACCATTAAGAAATTGTATAACAATTGATTTGGAACCAATAAAACCAAGACAAAAATCTACTACACCAACACCAGATCCAACTGGTTCATTATTATTACAAAATGATATTGATAGTGATAATTTTAAAAGGCCAAAAAATTTACCAATACGTTTAAGTTGTTCAGCAAAAACATCACCAACAAAATGTAGTCCATCAGAACATATAATTAATTTAGATGATACAAATAGTATTATAAATCAATCTGATAATAATCGTTTAAATGATTTTAGTAAAATAATACCAAGATTTGATTGGATACAAAAAACTGCTGAATTAGCATTAATTTTTTATACAAAACCATTTTGTAATCCTGGTATAATAGTTGAATTTATAAATAAAAATGAAATTATAATACGGATATTAATTGATAGTCAAACACATTTATTTAATTTTCAATTTCAACATTCAATTAATTGGCCATGCACGATACGTTTATCATGTGAAACTGGTAAAATTGAAGTGATTTGTAGTAAAATGATACCAGAATTATGGACTGCATATGGTCAAATGAATAGAAAATCAAATCGTACTGAATATAATAATGATAGTTCTGTTAATATTATTGATGGGGATAGTGATAATTATTTTGCCTTTCAAATTGACCAATGTATTAAAATTAATCATGATTCATATGCTGTTGAATTAAAATCAAAATATAATAATAAGATTATTGTAATACCAATTGGTTATCATATCAGTATAGCTGCCTTTGTTAATGGTAATTTATATCAGCTCAGTGTAATATTTAGTTCAGAATTACATTTTTAATATATCTTGTTTTACAGGTGAATATGTTACTAGAAGTTATACTCCTGTACCTGTTAGTTATATTCCATTTACTTCGTCGAATATGGCGAACATTTTTATGTTAATAAAATCGTATAGTAAAGGATTGTTAGGTAAACATATTACTAGTTTAAATAATAGCGGTGCTGAAAATATACTTAAATTATCATTGCCTAAAGGAAATTTCAAATTAACAAAATTATTAGAACATCGAAAATTTGGTGTATTAGCAGCTGGTAGTGGAATAACACCAATTTTTGGAGTAATAGATCATCTTTTAGGAAGAATAAATAATAAAATGTAAGTAAGAATATTCATTTTTCATTTTAATTACACATTATATTACTGCCTGTAAACTTAATATAGTGTCAATTACTATTTACTCTATTGATATTAATACAGTCTATAAGGTTATTTTAATTTTTTTCACTATCGTTTGCGTTAGAATCGTGTATCGAATTAGTAGGTTTAACTGTGGCTACATAGTTTCGATCGGTTGTTTCTCGTTCAGTAAAGTTCATATATTTTGTATGGTATCATCATATATTTTGTATGGCCAATCGATTGATTGGATACAGAGGTCGAATCGAATCAAAAGAGTTTGGAACGATTGGAATTTTGCGAATCCAAATTTAAGGAAATGTCAAGAGAAATGATATTTGACAGTTTCAGTGTGATTTAATCGATAGCTATGTGTTCAGTCTACTTAATCAGTCGAATCGAATTAAAAATGAACTGAACTGTTCATTTAGCTCAGCCCTTAATTTGTAGTCGAATGGTTTAATATCTTTGATATCCCTTGGCTCAAATTTTAGTCTTTCATATTTGGTCACTATTGTAAGAAGAATAACTAAATGAGACATAATTGTCCGATTTTTAAAGTTTATAAATATTAATCTTTATTTTCTGATAAGGAAAAACTATGATTTTTATAATTTTTGTATCAATGTCTTAAATTACCTATCCATTATCAAACTGGATTGTCAAACCTTGATGTCCACAAACTAATTTAATAATTGGATTGTTAAGGGTTATTGTTGTTATCACTTCAAAAATCAAATTCAAGTTAAGATTTTCAGAATATTTGACAAATTGATGGTGCTTTTCAAACCGAAACCTCCAAACGAATTGTCAAACACATTTATAAGTGGATGGATGGTCCACTTAATTGAAAATGATATTTCTAGTTTTGAATTGACACAAATCTTTTATTCTATCTAAAATATCATTATTTAATTTGTAAATTATAATTTATTTTATTAATAACAGAAATTCACTTGTTCCTTTTTTTTTTAAATTAATATCAGAAATTCAATTTTTCCTTTAAAAGATATCCTTTTTTTTTAAAAAAAAAAAATCAGTTCACTGATTTTTTAGAACAAAACAAAACACAATGGAATTTATTTTTGTTATTGAATTTCCTCAAAATAATAAAAAAAAAGAGCTAAAAGAAAAACGGAATTTCCATTGAAAATGAATTTTCCATTAACAATTTTTATTGTGGCAAAACAACAAACAGCAAAAAAATAAGCTTATATATAATATTAAAGTCATTCGCGTGAAACTATGGTTAAATATGTCGTCATAGTCTCCACTTGGGTAAAGGCTTAAATTTGTTTTCTTATATGAAAAATTTAACAAAAAAAATATATATAAAAATCCTTAAAGAATTCAATATTATTACAAAAATGTTGAGAAACTGAAAATATTTGACAGAAAAACCGAGGTGCAATAAATAATTTACATTTTTTACGGATATTAAATATAATGAAGAAAATAATAAAAATATTTTGATACATTGAATGAGACAGAAGATAAAAAGGGGCAGGAGTAAAATTATTCCAAATATGAGATATTAGGGATAGGTCGGCCACTAACATTATTTTCGGACTCATAAAGCAATCTAGATTAAAAATCAAAAGGCCACCAACATCACCGTAAAATGCAATGCTAATATTCTAAATCGTTTAAAAGAAACAAACTACTTCACGACATGGCACCTAACCTGTTAACAAGACTCAGATCTCAGTAGCTTATCTGATATGACGTGATGAGGTTTTCAAAAATTACATCATCCATTTTACTGTCCAGATCTAGTACTAAGTGATTATTTCCTGTTTCCATATTTGAAAAAAGACTTGCGTGGAAAGCGTATTTCACTACTCTTATTTAATTGTTAATTAATACAAATATTTAACTTTAAATAAAACTATTTTACACATAAATTATTTCCACGCACTCACTTTCATTGGCTCCGGGAATTCCAGTCAAAAACATTTCAGTCCAAAAAAAAGGCAATTCAGTCAAAAAAAAGATCATACAAAGTTTTTGACTGAAATGCCTATTAAAGAAGGAACTTCAGTCAAAACAAAGGGAATTTCGGTCAGAAAAAAGTTTGACTAAATTGCATTTTTTGTATTTGCACTGAAAAGCCTTCCTTCAGATTTTTTTTTGTTGTTGACTGGAATGCCTTTTTTTTTGGAAAAGACTGTAAAGAAATCTCTTCCCGATATTAATGAAACATCAAACATTTTACTGAATTCTATTCAGTTATACTATTCGTACTGTCAAACTAGTTAAACTTCCATGAGGAATCCCACTCAAAAAAGTTTTGATTGAAATACCTTTTCAGTTTTTTGATTGAATATCCTTCTGAAAATGCAATTCAGTCAAAAACTGAAAATACCTTTTCAGTTTTTTGATTGAATATCCTTCTGAAAAGGCAATTCAGTCAAAAATTATTTTGACTAGGATTCCTTATTATTTTGACTAAAATTCCCTTTTTTTTGACTGAAATATTTTTGACTGGTATTCCTTGCCCCCTTTCATTCATGCTCCGCAACTCCGCAACTATAAAGTTTCGGAGAAATTTACTATGAAATATAAAAACTAAATGGAAAACCAAATTCTCCGTCGGAATTAAAATCGAGTATTTCCCCGTTCCGAACGGAATTCAGAATACATGTGTACAAATTTAAAATATATCTGTCTCTTTCTATTCCATTCGGCGAATGCAATAAAATGCCTTCGTAATATTTTTATCAAATGTCAATATTTTATTAGCCAATAAAATAAACTTTTTGCTAATTGATTACAAAATATGCTAATAAAATATGAAATTTTTAACAATTTTACTTTAAATAGCAAAACATTAATTTATACATAAATTTATTGTTGCTCCAATAAAACATTGTTCCTCGTTGACTAGCAATTTGTATATTCTATGTTCATTTTTGTTATTGGAATTTATAAAATAATAAAAAATAAATTGAAATATTATTTTTTTATATTCTATTTCCTGTTTTTTTTTTCGCCCCTACCAATGAAGATTTGTTCCAGCTCCACACTTTTATTTTTACCAATTTCTAGTAACGTCAATAATTTTATTGTTCAAGAATAAGATTATTTATTTAGGATTTTTAAGTGCTGGTCCTTCATTTGTTCATTGATAAATATAAAATTTCCATATTTCATGGCAACAGATAATAACCAATAAAAAAAAATACGTTATTCTCTTTTTGTGTTTAGCAAAAGGATATCTTTTATTTGTCAATGATTTCTTGAGAATATCATTTTTGTTGTTGTGTATTCAATATCAACTTAATGGGTTTAACTCTTTAACATAAAAGGATCAATATAATTTGTTCATCCTTTATTTTGTTTTCTTTGTAGAAGTTGAATAGAATTATTATTTATATATATTCTTTTAATGGGTACCACAAAAAAGGAATGATTCATAAAAATAAACTTCCCATTGCCACTAAAAATGTGGTTTTATTTTATTGAGTATGTATAACCAAAAAAAAATATAATATTCGTAAATATTTTATGACTTTATGTGTTTATTTTCACATTCAAAATTTTCTTCCAAATATGGAAAAAACAATAAAATCCTTGGAGGATGGTAAATTTAATTTATGATTTTATTGTGGCATTTTCTACTGAAATATTATTTTTCAATTTTTATCATAGGTTTTTGTTTTTTTATTTAATATTAGAATATTTTAACATAAATTTTCTATTTTTTTTTATCACAGTGAACATATTGAATTAATGCTTTTTAATAAAACTGAAAAGGACATATGGTGCCGTGAAAAACTAGAAACAATAGCCGAAAAGGATAACAGGTAAAACAAAAATATTTTCTTTAATTTAAAAAAAAAAAAAAAAACATTAATAAAAAGCCTGACCGGAGTAAGAATTCCTAGACACAAATTTCTATGATATCCGATAAATATGGAATTGATAGGTTTAGTGGGTCCATTCCATGCTATAACTTCCTATTTATGTTGTGAGCCATATATTTTTTGTTTTTGGGAAAAATTTTTTAATTAAAATTATAATTCAGATTTGGATGAAATTTAGTAAACAGATTCGTTTCATTTGCAATTGGTATCTTCAGTAGGTTCATAGTAAACTAATATTATGTATATTTATAGTTTCCGAAGTATATTTGATTATATGTTTTAGAACATATAATTATTATATGCTTTCAATGAACTTGTTATCGCGTTATTGTCTTACTTGGGTTCGGTAACTTCAGTGGCTCTATGCTAAAATTTATGTTTCATGTGTTTTAGTTTAGAGCATACAGTAATTATAATCCGATTTCAATTACATTTCACACACAGGTTGGTTTAGACATCTTTATAGAATATGTAGCTTCAGTGCAAGCTAGAATTTCCGATTTATATTTCATGTTCTAGTCTAGGAGCATATATATAGTCATTATTATCCGAAAATAAAATTTACTATTCGTACTATTCGTTAGTTGTGTGTATTTACTATTCGTTAGTTGTGTGTGTCCTGAACATGTTAAATTAAAAATATTAAAGTATTATTTTTAAATTAAACTAAATGTTCTTCAATCTGGTGCTGTTTTTTTATTGTAACATGAAACTAAAGACTCAACGAGTCCTTCAAAATTATGTATTTATATAAAACATACGTTAAAATAATTATTTTGAAATTGGCAATTAATTACCGAGGTTTTTGTAAGAATTAAACATTTAAATTTATTTAATTTATTCCAATTTTTATTAATTTTGAATAAATATTGTTTTTTTTTTCCAGATTAACAATTCGCCATATTCTATCTGAAGCTGAAGATAATTGGATTGGTGAAACTGGTCGTGTATCTGAAAATATAGTTTTACCTTTAACTGATATAACATCAAATTCTCACGCTACATTTTGTTTTGTATGTGGTCCAACACCATTTAATGATTTATCACAAAAATTACTTATACAAATAGGATTTACATCAGAACAATTGCATTTTTTTCAAGGTTAGTGCCAAATAAGAAAAAATATAGGTAAATGAATTTATTTATAAATGAAATTATATTATAAAAAAAAATAGATTTAGCACTGCTCTACTATATTAGGTTGATTACATGAAGATTGTTATGCTATTGCTTAACAATAACATAAAATTACTTACTTTTGATAACTTGTTTTATCATATTAAAGTAAGAACACAAGATTTATTTTTTATACTGTATATTATTCAACTTTATTGAACTTAATTTTATTAACTTAATCTTAGCTTAATACGTCTATATCTAACCGATTCGCAAATCAATTCCCCGATATTAGTTATTGTTTTTATCAAATTGTAAAATTGCAGTCGGTCATTTAAATCAACTTGATTATATAATACCAGTCGCTATAGTAGAGCAGTCAGGAATTTAAAATGCTTGTGATTTTGTATAATTAAAAAAAAAAAAATATTTACAATCCTTGAATCAAATTTTGAAATGTAATTGTATTTTTAAGCACACATAAAATTTGTAGCCAAGTGCACATTTTTAAATAATATGGAAATTTCTATAAAGAATTTGAATTAAAAAAAAAACTTTAAGGATTTAAACAAGTTAGCTTTATAAAAACAAAAAAAATATATAATAGAATTTAAGATTGTCTGCACGTTAACAGGTCGTTATATATAAATAAGTGAAAATATCCTTAAAATATTAAAATACTGAAAATATTTAAAAAATATTAATGAAAATTGCCACAATTTCTTAATGTATTAAAATCATATTGGTTGGTTGGTTGGTTTGAGAAGGGGATAATGGAAGTGACCAAACCACGTACCTAGACCGTAAGACCCGTTGTACCACCTTACGAAACGTTGGCCATTTTGATTTTCACCACGAATCGTGCCATCCCGCTGTATTATTACGAGTAGTTATGGAATAACTATGAAGTCTGGTGATGGATTTGATGTTCGCTCAAAAAAATTTTCTAGGCGTTTCCGAGGTCGGGGAGTCCGAAAATGCAAAAAAAAAAAACATGTCGTGTGGACGCTGGAATTGTATATTCTCCTTCATTATAAATTGTAGAGACAAGTTCTTTTTCATCTCTAGTAAGGCCGTATCAATTCTTTTCTTTTAAATATAATGCACGAGTCCAAGTAATGGTTGCAATATAATAAGAATAAGCACTTAAAGATACTGACTCTTTAAAGTTTTTTGAATGAGCACCGAAATGTTCATATGATTCGTGTATCAAGTTGGTTAATCTATCAAACCCCGTATAATGATTTAATTCCTCTGCAATTGGAACCAATTCCTCTGAAGCTGCTGGCATAAAAGCTTCTAAATATAGAGGATCATTCTTGAGTTCGGAACTAGTCTTTGATAAATGTTGACCAGTTGGTACTTTGAACTCACGTTTCTCTGACTTCTCTTCTACTCTTCTCTCCTGCTGAGGGGCTTGCACTCTACCAGCTCGATTACTTGAAGGTCTACCTCCTCGAAATCTCTCGGCATGTTCTGCACTTCTACCTTGTTCGCGATAATCGGCTGTATTGCCATTTGGGTTATACCCTTGATAATTATTATTATTTCTAGACATTTAAGCGTTCTGAAAACCTTTCTTAAATTGAATGAAAATTGTGGGGCTTTCACTTCTCTGTTTTGTTTAGTTTTGTTAACTATATGTTGCGGCATCCACCGTCTACGTTAAGCTGATTGACTTGATTTGTTTATGAGCAAATGTTCAAATCGAAACTTTTGATTAATGATTGCTCCAGTATGTCTAAACCGCTCGAGACTTTGTATTAGAGTGTTATGATAACAAAAATGCAATTAATAATCTCTCAATATACAAATTGATAAAACTAATAGAGTTATACGCACACAAGTTGACTTATTGAGAATTAAACTATTATTTAATTTGGATATTAGACGATTTACATTCAATTATTTTGGCTGGAATTACAACTACCAAATAAAAATTAATTAAATTTGTTTGTACTCGATAAATTAATAAATTATATGCCAATAAGTCAATTTGTGTGCGAGTAAATTAAATAAATTCTAAACAATAATCATGATTTAAAATATTCAATTTAATGTTGTCTCATTTCACAACACATATCTTTATTTAAGATCATAAATAACCTTTAAAGATTTCAATTACCATCATAGATAACCGATATATATATATATTCTTATTTATATCCTAATTAAAAATATAAATGACTGATAAGTATTTATATTCTTGTTTATATTTTGCGCATTCATCATGAAATGTGCAAGCTTTTTTGCATCTAAATTATCTTCAAAAAATGACAAAACTACAATTTTTAAAATTTTTAATTATATTTTATTTTTATATTTATTTATGTATTTTAATTTATGCGTTTCAATATTACTATTTTCGCAATCTAGCATACGAAGTATTATCCGCATCATGGAAGTAATATTTCATCTGTCATTATCTCAGTTTCAATAAATTCATCCGAAATTTTCATAAAATCCAAATTTCAATTTCGAATATGGAATTCGAATCAATTCTATAAAATGGAAGTTTCTGGAATGAAAATCTACTTTTATCTAGTTTGTCACAAATATCGTTTATTTATCTAGGATGTCATAAATATCGTTTATTAATTGAACAATAATATCGTTTATTAATCTTTTTCATGAAACTTGTCATGATGTGCAATGGTCTTTAATTAAACCATTATACAACACAGCATATCCAGTGTTGTTCTGGCTAGCTGCTTGCTCTGATGTTGTTGCTAGTCTTTCCAGAAACTTTTACTTGTCTCTTCTTGCAGCTTTACTTGTTTAGCCAGCAGTTGGTATTGCTGTCTGGTAGTAGTGTTATTGTTCAGCTGCAGTTTAGGTTCCCTTCTTTGAGAAATGAGGCTCCAGGTGTCGTCTGATATCCAAGATTTTCGTTGTGGCTGTACTATACCTAGTGTTTCTTCTGCGACTTGGTTGTTGTGCCTGGTGGTTCTTTGACATTTCAGTTTGATCTTAATGTCACCCGTGATAAGCTCGTAGTCGCTGCCAATGTCAGCTCCTGTTCTATTTCTGACGTCAGAAAGCGAGCTTCTCCATCTTCTACTCACGCAGATGTGATCGATTTGATTGCTTGTGTTGCCGCTCGGTGACGTCTATGTGTAGTGAGCACCCATCTCCTGTTTTTGACACCGTCCCCAAAGAATTGCAAAGTACTGCAGCATCTGCCCATTTTTTTTTCTTGTGTTTTTGTCCCGTCTTGTATAGATGCAAATCTATAAAAATATTAATTTTAATAATAATTAAGATAATTTACTTAATAGTAACAGTATAAAATAATTTACTGTCTTGATCCTAATGTAAATCCGAATGAACATATATGTCCCACTAAAAGAAAAACATAAAAAAGATATAAAATCTTATACTTACTTTTACACAAACTTGATAAAATTACTACTACTTGATAAAAGAACTATTATTAACACTTCAATAAGATTTTTTACTACTTCTTTGCACTTTTTAATATTTATTTTTACTATTTTCTAAAAAAAAAACACGTTATCGACTTGATAGCAACGCACTTTGCTCTTGACTAAACGACAATTGTTATACTAATACTCAATAATTGGACATATTTGAACCATTTAAAGTAAAAAACTTACATATTAGGGCTTTGTGAATATTCACTGGGACACATATGTCGCAATAGGTGCGAATGGGTTAAATATAGGAAAAATGGTTGACATCGCATAATAGGACATTCAAACTCTACTTCATTAATTTATTAATTTACTATTTATTTTTATTTTTAATATCAAATTTATGTAATTTTATCTTTCTTTATTAATTTACTCTACTAATGAAATTAAAATTTAATTTTAATTTCCACTATATTTCAAGAAAATACTGTTTTTAATCTATATTATATATTTCAATTTTAATATGCATATATTTTATATATATGTCAAATTTTAAATGTAAACTATGATCTCTTATTTTAATATAAAAACCATATCCTAAAAGTTTAATAAATTTCAAGGCGAAGATCAAATTACTCGCACTTTATACGAGGTAATTGACCTTTAAATCACCTTACTCTGACCTCACAATTTTTAGGTAAATTTTTGATATTTTACCAACAAATCTATTCAATACTTTTATTAAAAAAATTTCTTGATAACTTGATTGTTGGTCTTAAATACTATCCAGGGTGATTACTACAATTTCGCCTCGGTCTATATCCAGTTTTATGATTTCTTTAAAATAAAACTAAAATAAATATCTACCTAATCTCATTTATGTCATAATAAAATTATACCTGAATATTGAATATAAAAAAATATATCTCTATATTAATCCTGTTCTCCAGACAATCTTGAAAATATTAGATTTATCATTAAACTGCATCCAACCATCCACGGTTAATTATTTATATTTTATTTATCACTCCTTATCAAAATTCAAAACTTTAAATTTTTTTTTTTTTTTACGTCTTTCACTGGCTAATGTCTATCCAAAAAAGAAAGTTTTCCGCCGACACGATTAATTTTTTTTTTGTTGCTAACGATCTAAACTTTGGCGCCGATGCGCAATTACCTTATAACTTTAATTTTTATCGGTTAGGGAAATTCTCTGAAAGGCTTTTCAGCTATCATTTGTCCATTAATTATGTCATGTAAAAGCTTTCATATTTTAATTGTCATTCGTCGTCCGGTTGGAGCAATAATGTCAGTCAGGTAAATTTTCTTTCTTTATTTTTTTATTTTAATTTATTTATTTTTAGGAATTAAGTTCCTGTAAAAATAAAAAAATAATAATATCTACAGCACGTTACATTTGGTATAAATCCATGTGGTGATATTTTTAATGTAGAACAAATATTTACAGAACGTTTATTAGAATCACCAAATTTAAATAAACAAATTACTTTTGTAGTATCATGTAGTCCATATACAAATTTTGATGATCTTTTGTGTGAACCATTACAAGACTTATCGAAATATTGTAAGGATAATAAACCGGATGATCGTTTCATTCTGTATGATATGACTCATGGTAAATCACCTCCATCATCCTATCATAACATCAGTAGTTAATTTGTAATTATATGTATGTATTTTCATGTAAGATATAATATTTATGTTTAGTCATTTATAATTAATGAACCTGTAAATGTAATATCCTGTAAAAAACTATTCTATTAGATTTTGAGGACGTATTATATCTTATTTCTATATTATATTATTTCTCTATCATATTCTTAAAATTCCCTCATCTTGGTCATTTAAATTTCCGATGTTATTATGAGCGTTATTATATATTGTTGCTCCCATATTTATGTCCTAATATTTTACTTATAATGTTAATTTTCTTGATAGCTTTGATCAAATTCACTTCTTATTATAATTTTTTCTTTGATGATATGACCACTTTCTTTTCTATGTGTATTTTCAGCACTGTTTATATTTCCTATTATAATATCTCTATGTTGTGTGATATTTTTCTTGCATTTTCCAATTTTTACATTGCACAATATAACTGTATTTTGTTAAGACCATCTTGTCTATGACACTTTTTGTGTTTGTGTAGAAAATGCTATGTCCTCTTTTTCTATCTTAATTCGAATATTTTCCATTAATTTTTTGAATATGGTTTCTGTGCTGTGACTGAATGCTATAGCAAAATATTTCTTCATTACACCGTTATCATGCGCCATCATTCTCCTATTCTTCTTTATTGTTTCTCTCTGTTTCTCCGATTGTTCTTCATTCGTCCATTCGTCTATGATTGCCATTCATTGGCTTTGTTGAGATTCTTTTCCTTTGTCTATCAAACCAAAAAAAAAAAACAAGATAAAGTAATAATTTCTGAATAAAAAACGATGTTTACCCTTAGACAACTTGAACACAACTCAACTTTTACAATTCCAAGCTTGACCGCGTAGCTTCTGTTAAGTTTTTTTTTCTTACACGCGCGTGCACAGTCAGCAGCATTTTTCTAAATGATATATAATATCAACCATAAAAATAAAGCAATTTAGTTTGGTAGATCAAATTACTTTATTTTCATGTGAAAATATTTCATTATAAGTTCTCAGAAAGAACTTATAAGAACTTATATAACCAATCTATTAATTAATTGCATCTTCAAAGAATTACGTAAATGATAAATGTAAATAGTTTTTTTTTTTTTAATATGGTTTTTTGTAATTTAATTGGTATTTTTGCTATAAAATTAGTTATTCAAATTTAATTCAATATTTTGCCTTATTTTTAAACTTTATTAATTTTAATATAAAAGTATCTTTATTTGTGTTTTTTTTTTGTAAGCTTTTATACCCAGGCGTAGGTTACATCATGCGGACGTTTAATTGTTTTCCTAGCCGCATCTCGCTTAAATCTTGGTGAATTTTTTCTTAGTGTATATGTTAAGTCACTATCTTGCGGTGTAGTTGGTACAGTTGATATTGTTGTTAATTAAATAGCTGGTTTGGAGTTCGTGCTATTATTAGACTTCCCGGTAAATTTCATCATTAAATATATGATTATTGCAGTTATTAGTAATATTATTATCACTCCAGTCCAGTGACTGATGCTATTGTATAGCGATGTATAGACAATTCCCAACCTTGGTCTTCTAATTTTCTTGACTCTTCCACTTTATTTAACTCATCTTCTAAACCTAAAGCATCGAGTGATTTTTTGCCTTCAAGCAAATTTGATGTGATATCTTTATGATTACCTACTGTCAATGGTATTTTTTTCCGTAATATTGTAGTATTTCCATTATAATTATTTTTGAATTTAAGTTGAAGGCCTTCTATAATATTCATTTGATTTGCATCTGGTAGTTTAAATTCAGTATCAGTGTGCAATTCTTTTTCATATGGTAGTTTTATCTCCTTGTTACCAAAATCACACGGCTTCAATAGTCTTATAATGCCAAATTCTTCTAGTTTGACAGTAGAATGGGTACCCTGACAATTAATATTTAATATCATCGAAGTTTTGAGTTTAAATAACCATTTATTGCTGGCCATCATTTTCAATAAGATACCCTCCGTCGCCGGGATTGCAATATATTTTCAGTTTTCTTCTGCTGTTCTTGCGTGTTGAGCCAACTCGACTAGACATTCAATGCTGCCACTAGTAAGAATAGGTGAACCAATTTTACATATGTCAATTTTAGATGTTGTATTAGAAGCCACATGTACGCACTTCTCATAATCGTCGTGTGATAGTGCAATAAATGTTTCTTGATTTTCGGCTTCTGCAAAGTATTCATATTTTGTTTGTAATATTAAGTCCCATTGTTCATTTATATTATTTGGAATTGGGCGAATCTTTTGAATTGTATACAGCGAAGGTTCTGGTAACGGTATAGTAATTTTTATGATTAAGCTGTTGTAATCTGGTAATGCTGTAACAGTATCGGCTTGGTGTAGTGCGGACATATTTGGGAAGAATGATGAATATCTTGAAGATATTCGAAATTTTTGTAAGGTTTCTGTTATTTTATTGACATCCAGAATAAATGGGTGTAATCTATTTTGGTATAAATCGTTCAAAATGGATAGTTCTGTCTGTTGTTGGTTTTGAATTTTCAACAGATGTAAGTTTACCATTGAGAATATTTCTTGAAATTCGGATTTTATTTCCGGATGATAAAATTCATTTTCTGATTTGTTTTTATAATTGTCATATTGATCCCCCAATTCACGGAGATTATTGGCAATTTTGTTAATATCCGACTCTAATGTTTCGATTAGTTTGCTGAGTTTTCCAATAGTGCACATTGATAGATTCATTATGTAATCCAGTACGGTGATATAAGTTATAATTCCTTCCTCCCTACTCGATTGTATTAAGGTGTGTTGGCAGTCCCTGTTTCGGTGACATACTATTTCATAATGTTGATAAATTTTCGCAACTTTTCTTATATTTTCTAATCAATATTTTAATATTTTAATTGGGTTATCTATTTTCATTTCAAATTCTAGAGATAACTTATTTTTATATGTAAGACTGTAATTTATTTTCCTTTTAACGTGTTGGCAATTTTAAAACACTTATAAATCTTCTAAATCTATATCATAAGTTATTCTAAAATATAGTTTTAAGATAACCAAATAATAAATATAATTTAAAGAAATGGTGGGTTTAATTTAATGGCGAATATTTTAATTAAGTTGTAAAATTTAATGATTTCTTTTTGTTTTTATTGAAATATTTTTTGTATTCATATTTAAGAAAATTATTGTAACAAGAAAATATATTTGATTATTTATATTTTTAAAAAGTATATTTAGTTTTATTGATTTTATAGGATAAATTTCAGAAAATTCGATTACAGTTACAGGATATTAAAAGAATGTATAACAAATATCAGAGGAAAGTATAAGATCAATAATTCTAATATATAATTCGTAACACAAATTTAACACAATTTAGAAATTTATAATTAAATGTTTTTGTAAGAAATCTTCTTCTACAGTATATTAAAAAAAAAATTGAATTAAAATGTTAATTATTAAATATTATAATTAAAATTCTGATCCTTTTATCTGTAATGGATTTAACATAGTAATAATTTCCATTTTTAATGAATGATAAAATATTAAATATAGTAAAATATTTTTTAAATTAAAAATATTTCTAATCCAAAGTTGGGGCCAACTGATCTCTCCCTAGCAACTTTTTTACAAAAGATATTTGAAATTATTGTAATAGATAAATTTCCTAACCTAATTCAATTAATTTTTCTTAAATTTTATATGTGCATTCATATAGTGAAATCATTTTAATTAACAATGTAAACTATACAATTTGGCAGCTCTTTTAAACTTCTTCCAGTTTTAATACCATAGTAAGTTTCAATTAATTAATTGTGACAATTTTGAGTAGGATAATTGCTCAGAAGATAATTTCTGAGGTATTATGAAAGGATTGACAGTATAGAAACTTTAATTAAGAGTAGGGTTGGAAAAAATTGTTTTACAATGCATATTGGTAAACAAATGTGCTTGCTTTACAGTGAAAATTGTTCAGTGTTGAAAGAATATAACATTTTAAGGGACTCCAATACTTAGCACGGTTTGTCCTCAATTACTCATCACTGCTCTATTCGATGGTATGAAAGGAACAATTTCAATTAGAAACATTATCGTGCATTTGAAACATTACCATGTATACTGGTTACCCGTTTAGAAGGATATACGTAATTTGAAGGTTCCTTAAAATTTCCAGAAATATTTTTGTGTGGATTAACCAATGAAGAAATGAATTTAAAGAGAAATGAATATAATAAATATAAAAATATGATGTGATGTGGATTGAAAGACGTGATATGAATTTAATTCAAAATAAAACGAACTATACTAGAAATTCCAAAGAATCCAATAAAATTGTAAGTAAAAAAATGAAAAAAATGTATGCATTTAAAAATTAATTGTAGTATAGAATAGAATTATTATAGTACGTGATTTGTACAATTATTAAAAAAAAAAAAAGTTTTTTAATATACATATATTTTCATAGATTGTTAGGAAAAGATATGAGAATAGTGCTTATAGAAAAGCTAAATAATTAGTTTAACAATGCAAAAAACTGCTTTTAAATAAGTTTATATATAAATTCAAGAATGTCTATCTTGAATAATATAATAAAAATTATCCTTTGAACAACGTTCATTGCAATGGCAATGTATGAATTTGTCAAAACGAATTCCAGCTACCGATTGGCAATTTCTTTTATTTGATTCATACTTATATTATAGCAGAATTAAGAAAACCACGCTGACAACGTGTGAGCGTTATCCTATAATACATTTGGTTCTATTTCTGGATAAAATATTACAACTATATAAAATTATTAGTTCCTAATTGTAATATAATATTATGTCAAATAATTTCAATAATTCAATACTTCTTTTAACTGTTTCTTAATGTAATGTATATTAATGTAAAGTATAATGTATAATGCCTAATATTCAGATTATTAATGGCATTAGAGCCATTAATACATTTTTACCTTGATAGATGTAAATATTACGAATAATATAATATTTTATTTTACCAAAATGAAATTGACAATTTTAATAAAACTAATTTTAAGGGCTAACCATGGAAGACTTTTGCTGGCTTAAGTGAATTGAAAAAGTCAACGAAAGCCAGCTAAAGTCCTGTAAAAACGTAATTTACTCATACTCAACTTAAGTAGGCTTTTGCTTTTATGTCAGTTTTTAAAGTCTGTAATACAAAATAAAAAAGCATTTATTTTTAAATACAAAATAATGTTGGCATTCACAACCATAAAAACTTTTTCTAAAATACAAAATAATGTTGGCATTTTAATTTCTCTTTTCTTCAACTCCTTCCCAAATCTTTCCCTCAATAGCTTCCATTTAGCCTTGCATTCGTCCACTCTAAATTATCAAATATAATTCTTAAAAATTATTTAATAAAAATCATAAAAATTATGTATAGTTTACTCACTAGTTTTGTTGGTTTTATTGGCAGTATCCTGCCACGTTTTTTCTCTTTTAATTTTTATTAAAATAAAATGCATTTTGTTTTTCGTATAGGCATTTATGTTCCTGGACACTAATAATTAGAATTTCAATAAAATTCACTTTCATTTACCGCGATATTTTATTAATTTTATAAAGTTTTGTTCTTGAACTGTCAAATTTCGACACGGAATGTACGCTCTTGAAATCTCATTCGCTTAAGCCAGCTCAAGTTAACGAAACAGAGCAATGAGTCTGTATAGTTGCACCATACACTTTACATATAATAGCACATTTCCTTAATCCAACTTATGCCAGCAAAAGTGTTCCATGGTTAGGCCTTTATTCGTCCTTTTAGATTCGTCAAGTTTATTTCTATTAAATATTTCAATATATTTTAATTCAAAAACTTTTATAAAATATTATTTAAATTAAATTAAAAAATCCTGTTGAAAAATTAAAATACAAATTATAAAAAGTTTATCCTTTTTTGTTATTAATAACAAAGAATTTTTTTTGCATATATACATTTAAACTTTCTCTACATGTTTGTATCTTTTAACATTGTATATGTAAATATGCACAGAACATACAACAATGACTGATAAATTGAGGTTCATTAGGGTAACATTTTATTATCATATCAAAAGCTAAAATTTTTTTTAGTTATTTATGCCTTTAAGTCATATTCAAAATGTTGAAAACGTATATTCATGAGTCCTGGTTGTATAATTTTGCGGTTGTAAAAATTTTGTGACTCTTTATGTTCATAAAATACTAAATTAAATTATGTTATAAAAATTTTACAAATTTTTAGATAGCACTTGATAAAAATGTGCAGATAAAAATTTAACAAAAAACTAAAATATATTTAAATTTATTGTGAATTATTATGATTTGGAATAGTATAATATAAAAATGTGAATTTAATACTAAGAAATGTTAAACAAAATGTATTCTTCATCTTCGCGATAAGCGTTAGCTTGAATTTGGATTATTTTATAAAAATTATTACTGTCTATACATCGTTACTATAAACTTATTAGAGATCAATTCTTAATTTTTTCAAATAATGGAATTTTTAAATTTCATGTTGAAACTATGTAGCTTTTAACATATAGAAATCAATTTAATTATTTGTTCATCTTCAAAATAATCAAATACCACATCGAGGACGTTTATATTTAAACGAACGCTTATATTTAAGATAGCTTTATGTTTTCAAAATTTGAGATAGCTTTATGTTTTCAAACAGAAGACACTATAGCAATAGTAATATATATATATATATCTAAAAAAGTAACTTTTACCATCAATAAAATTTAAACGACATCCCTCATTAATCTTTATTTCAATTTCATTCTATTCAGTCGACATCATATGAGACGATGATGAAGAATCTGCGGAACACATATTCTGTTTGTTATTGCGAAACTGTTTCCTAAAAAAAACTGACACACCAGGGTAAGAGATTTCAGAGCCTTCTCGAAATCAGTGGTTTGGAAAACTCCTTCAGAAAAACTAAGCTTCTAGAGAACCCTGGATATTAACTGACCCAATATTAGTAGGATAGACACAATAGATCTCTTTAGGTCGCTGTGTAGGTAGGCTGAGTTTCGTACTTCTGTCTTAACGACTCCTTAATCTAATTTAATTGTTTTATTAATCTGTAGTTAACTCGTAATTTTAATTTCAATTTATATTAATTAAAAATGACAGCGTTTCAATCGAATTTCATGATATAACACCAAAAAATTACAACCGTCGTGTATCATTAAATCATATTTATACAAAATAAAAATGAATGATAAAAATTAAATCGGTTTCTAATCATATAAAAATAATCTGTCATTATATTACAATTTGGATCTAAGCATTTTATATTTAGCCGGAAATAGAACCAAATGCATTGACTATATAATAGCGTACACATTGACAGCGTGGCTTTCTATACTTTATTCAATCGTCGCGTTCTGATGCTTGATGCCCGGCATTAAAGAAAATATTTTAATAACTAAATTTATTAATACATTTTCTTACTTAATTGAATAAAAAAAATTATAAAAATTTATTACACAACTCTTTAATTAATATTTTACTAACAAATATTTTATATAATTTCATGTCCTTAATTCGAAATTTATTTATAATCCTTTCTGTATAGGAATTTACTAATTCTCTGATCCGTAATTTTTAATTAAAATTTTATTCGCATATAACAAAAAAAATTAATTACGAGTTTACTGAATCGGTAAAGTTAATATATAGAGAATCGAAATTTTCTAACCATTCCATTACAATTTAATAAATTAATTTTCTTTTACTATTTTCCTACTTTTGCTATTTTACAACAAAAAAAAATTTCTATTTCCTTACGTTCTTTAAAAAAAAAAATAATAATAATCCTTAAACGTTAATATTCTATCGGAAATTGAAAATTTTCTATTTTTATATTTACGGAAAAAATATTTTATGTTAATTTACTTTTCTAATCTATGTATAAAATTTACACTTCTCATTATCATATTTATCCAACAATTTAAATATTGCTCGATTTTCTTATGTATATTTGATGATGAAATAAATTCATAGTGAAAATTAATCATTAACTTTTAACGTTTTCCTTTTATAAATTTAATTTTAGATTATATAGAGGAAAATAAATATCCTTCTTAGATCGAGGGTAATTTTTCTATGCGATATAAATAAAAATAAATGTTTTCATTAAAATTAACGATAATGATGAAAAGGAAAAATAATATTTAAAGCTATACGAAAAAATTAAATTATAACAAAATTTATAGTTAATTAAAATATATTAATTATTTTTTTATATTTTACTAAATTTTTAATCAAATAATTTATTGTATATATGAAAAATATTACCAAATTATTATAACAGGGATGGTAAGAACGTGTAAATGTAATTTAAAATATTAGACAGTGTAAAATTATTTCAAGATTATTTATAACAACGACGAGTATGAGAAAATAAAAACTTATGGTGAGTAAAATATTTTCCTTAAATATTAAATTTACATAATCTTACAAAAATTCTACTATTTTGTTCACTATTGCAACAAAAAATTGGTGTGAAATTATGGAAACACTGAAATTTGTCATATTTTCCCATATGACAGGATCATATGGAAAAAAAACAGGATCATTGTGAGCTTTGCTCCAGCTAACGATTTGAATTTATATATTATTGATCTTTAAATAAAGTTAATCAAATCGATCTTTTATAGAAATAGGATTAATAATACAATATAATAATAAAACCCTCGAGCTTTGATTTGATTCACTTTTATATTTTATAACATTTTAGACTTACATTTATAACGTTACAGAGTACGCTACGTAAATATACTTTACGACTCTGCTGCGCATCAACAAAAAGCAATTATAGAGTTATGTCGTGTTGTTTTCATTGTCTACATACACTTTAGAGTAGACAAACAAATTTGGTGTATACAAAATGTCGACTTTGTTAGGTATGTCAAACGCAAAATTGTTTCGTTATCCCAGCATGTGAAAGTTCTATTTGACTTTGGAATGTTTGAATTATGGAATTATGACTTGCAGAATTATCTTTCTGAAGCTTCTTTTAATTCTATCAAGGTTAAATAAGAATTTTTGAGAGGCACTTGTGTTCTTTAATAATAAATTATCAAAATTTTGCATTATTAGGTTAGGTATAGGTGAGCATAAAATCTGTAACTGTGAGAAGTGTTAGGTCCTGCTACAGATTTCATTCGATTAATCGGTTAATCAATAATCGATCCTTTTACAATGATTTCGATTAAACGATTAATCGTAAAAAAATTAACGATTATCTCCGATTATATCTTAACCGACTGAAGAAATGAAGAAAATTCCATTTACTCTACTCTATTTTTGTAGTTTAATATAGTTAAGTCGTACAGCCTCAAAAAAGATTATAAAATTTTGGAAGGAACAATAGTTTTTGTCAAAGAAGCAAAAACTATTGGAAAATCTTTATCAAGCCCTATTGACCATTCAGCCAACTTCGACAAATAGTGAACAAGTCTTTTCTATTTAATTCAATTTGAATTGTATGGTAGAAAATTATTTTCTTGTTTTAGTAGCTACTTTTTTCAGACTTCCTTTTTTTTTTTGAATTAAACATTTGTACATTTTTGAACATTTTAATATAACCGATTAGGTGGTAAAAGAAGTAATCGACTAACCGATTATTCTAAAAACGATTAATTTGAAATCTCTAGGTCCTTCCTAAAACCTTAACCTTGCTGATTTTTGTGTTCTAATGAGTGCACAAATGCTTAGTATACTTGTGATTGTATGAAATAGAAATAGAGAACTTCTTATATAGCAATGCAAATTAAATATTCATTAAGCTATAAAAAAAATTATACAAAAACAAATTCAACTAGGAAATATAATAAAATATTCATAAAATTCTAATAGTTTATGGAAATTTTATCTTAAACAAAGATGACAGGGTTGAATTTGGATAATTTGACAAAGTTACCAAAAAAAAAAATCTTCTGGAAAATTCATTATTTGTATACTATTCTATTAAATATTGAAATTGCATTTTCTATTTTCTACAAAGAAATTGTTACTTACTTATCACTACAATTACTACTCGCCATTTACCACACCATTTGAATATAAAACGCCTGAAGATATGCAATACCAAAAATTAATTTTGATAATTAATACCTTTTACTATTCCTTAAATTATAACCGCAAATGGATTAGCACAATTTAATGAATTAACTGTCAGTTCTTCTAATTGATTACTTTAGTACTAAGATATGTAAAATTTATGTATAGGTTAAAATGAATCTTATAATTTATATCATAAAAAAAAAATCCTTTAGGGCTGACAATGAATTCACATTTGAATAATTAATTTCGTGATTTTATTTACATTCTGCAGCCAGGAAAATCATTATTACCCAGTTTTATTTAATGACTTCGACCTTCAAATAATAATATTATATATACGAAAAATTTATTATATTTAATTATTTATTTTAGTCACGTGTTAATTTTAGCTAATTTTGGTTAATGTTTTTGTTTATTATCTTAATAAATTGGAACATTAAGAAATACAAATCGCTTGCTTTTTCGACAGTTTATGCCTTAAAGTTTCATTTTATCTGTCTGTTATCTTTGATTCACCGAAACTACAATGACTAGAAACTTAAGTCTACAGTTAATTCTCTTAGATTTTAGTCTGTGGATCATTGGTACTTTAAGAGCACCGCACTCCCCTTCATCCAATATTTCCAAAACAGTTTTTTTGTTCTCAATAATTAAACTATATATTTACCATCCGATTTTATTGAAATAAAATGTAATCTTGGAATGAGATTTGATATCGTCTGACATTAATTCAAATTCCAACTTCAGCCTCCATCGACTTGAATATAATTTTAGTGAATAATTAAAAGAATTTTCTATCCAATTTTGGTGAAACAACAGTTTAAGATAGATCGATGTTAACTTTTCGTGTAATAGATGAATTTGTTATTACATTCATAGATAGGATTAAATGAAATTTTTTGATGAAAACCTGTAACTTCTGTGTGATAATGTTCGATATTAACCAGGTTTCGCTTTCATATGTCACAGGACACATGCATTGAATATTCTTGAGCTTCTCAATACATTTTATCCATAATATTAATATGAAATTAGCTGAATAAATTTACACAGTGTACAAGTTCCTTTTTATAATCGTATAAATCCTATGCAAATTAATTTCTGAACATATTTTCTTGTATGTCCTGTCAAAATGATGGTTTGTTGTATTTGTTACATAATAATTAATTAGGCAAATAAAAATTTATATTTATGTTAAATAAAAAATATGAAAAAATAATTAATTTTATATAAATAATTTTATCTTTTGTACGAAATTTTATTATTATTGATCAAAATAATTAATCGATTATGAGAAGAAAAAAAAAGTAGCCTTTTCTGCCATGTGATAAATGGAAAATAAATTGCCTAAAGTAAAAAAATATCCTTGTTAAATGATACAAAATACATTTTAATTCTACAAAATATTCTTAAAAAGAAATTATATAAATAAAATGAAATGTACATAATAAATAAGTGATTGATGGAGTAAATCTTATTGACTTGAACTATAGAAATAAAAATTTTCCTTTTAAGGATTTTGTATAATAAAAATTCAATGTAAGGGGGAAAATAAAATGTTTTTCCTAGGAAAATTTGAGTTAAATTTTTAAGTAGATGTTTAATTTTTTTTTTATATATTGCAAATACCCAGAAGATTTGTTTTTTATAGTATTTACAAATTTGATGCTTGAGGTTTTTTTTTTTAAATTTAAAAGTAATTTTAATTTATAAAATAGCTTACAGTTTGTTTATTACAATTATAATTTATAATAAATGTTAAAATATATAATTTGAAATCAAAAATAATTTTAGAATTTTAAATTTCTTAAATATATTAAAAACACTTCTATAATTTTCTTGACACGATATTATTAAATATATTAAATTTATTTTCCCCAAATCAAATCATATAAAATGCTACACTTGACTGTAATAATAATAATATATATATCGAATTTTTCGTCCTTTTTGAAGGAATAATAAATTTACAAAAAAAAAAAAAAACGTTAGCAATAATGTCCCTATAGATTTTTTAGGTTTAGGTTCAGGTGAAATTAAATCTATTATAACTTTAACCACATTTTCAGTTAAGGATGTACCATAATTTAATAGAAAATAAATAAATATGAAACTTTTGGAATTTTAATCGAAAATTTCCCTTTTTTTATGAAATTCAGAATATAAATAAAAAAAATGTGAAAGAATTTATTCATTAATTCATGTTGAGAAGGATAAAGAATTACGTATTATTAATAACATTAATAAAAGACGATTTTTAAAACAAAATTTTGAGGTTATCTTTTTTAAACTAACTTTTCAAATAGATTAATAAACAATTTTTTTAGTGTTTGGTTTTATAAGATTATAATAGAATAAATTAAATAAATTAAATATTTTGCCTTCTGGGCAAAATTTAAATTAATTACAAATTTCGGGTGTAAATTCATAATTTATGATTGTACATAATTTTTTACATTTTTTTTTTTGGTAAAGGTAAAGGTGAAAATCTTGAAAAACATTAAGACTAAATTCTTAAAAGTATAATTCTCTTACCTTTCTGTTAAAATTAAAACTATAGTCATAAGATTGACCAATAATTTGTTTTTGTTGTCAAAGCTAAATGTTCTTAATCAATACGTTACCAATAGATCAACAATTGTTATATCTAATATTTCGTGTTGTTACTAATTTATATTATATTACCCAGCAACCAAATTAGAAGGAATTATTCTTCTCAACATTCTTATTCAATTATTATTATTTATTAATTGAACTGCTTCAACATTAACGTGATACTGTGATGCTGTAGTCTAGTTTGGTGTTTAACATTTTTTTGTATCTCACTAACTACTTTTTGAATATCTAGATCCTTCCATATTTCGAAGGAATTATTATTATATATAAAATGTATATGACCATTAATATTAAATTATGTTAATCAATTTGAATATTAATAAGAAACATTCTATTCACATTTGTGACTGTATTCATTTGAGATTTCATGAAATTTATATTCGCAATTGTTAGTTAAATCAAATCCTTTAAACAGGAATAATAAATTTCTTTTTGATTTATGGTTACCATATGTGGATTACATTAAAAATTTATTATATTGTATATAGGATAATATGAGTTTTTTTTAAAATTATGTCGGTTAACCATGACGGTAAAGATCTGAAACCTCCTAAGTAACAATTTTACCAAAAACTACTTATTTGTATTATTCAGTCTAAAATGACACTATTAAGTAATATAACTATATTTCTTATTTGTATAATATAATTTGTAGCCTTTTAAAAAGTTTTATATTTTTTATACTTTACTTTTTCCCTTCTCTTATAAAAATTTTTCTTTTGCTACTTACGAGTTTTCATATCTAGAAAAAATTTTAGATGATGTAGAAAAAATTCTTTCGGGCAAATGGTAACAATTATGTTCAAATTTGTTATGTTTTGTCGATTTAACAATTATATGGATTTCAGATAGTACATCTGACATATCACAAAAACACATTTTTGTCTAATAAACTTTCATTTAAGTCGACTTAAGCGAATCTTACATAATATTGGCACAGATTTGCAACCAGCACTCATTTTGGCAAAAGTAATTCATTTCACAATTTTTGCAATAGAATTTTGTTAAAATATATTTATCAGTTTGTATATCATAAATTTTGTAATCTATTAGCTAATTCCCGTCTGGTATATAATTTCATTTAAAATTGTTCTTTACTTTAAATTTATTTCATATAAATTTACTAATCCAAAATTCTTTTCAGTTGATTAACTTTTAATGTACACAAAAATGTGAATATGTTTTTTTTTAAATTGCTTTTAAGAAGGATAAGAAAATTGTGTTTTACTCGAATTGTTGAGGACAACATTGAATATAATAGAGCAACGCAACAATATTAAAAACATAAAAATATTTTTATTATTTGAAAATATTTATATAGGAATAAAAAGGTTTTTTTTTTACTTAAAGAAAGAAACAAAAAAAATTATAACAAAATTACATTTTGAAAATTCCAGAAAAAACAACTCAAAACAAATTAAAATCGATTTGTTACATGTGACCTTAATAATAATGAAACAAATTTAAGGATAAACTTTTTATAATTTTTTTTCCAGGGGACAAAAACCTTTTTCTTGCTATATGTTTAATTCTGTCATTCCATATTAATAAATTGTGAAAAGGTTAATATCGAAAATAAAATGTAATTTTAGAAAAAAAAATTATCTTCAATATTGGTTATTCGGAAAAGAAAAGTTTTATGTCCGAAAGCAGAATAATAAATTTTCAATAAATTTCAAATTGTATCAATTAATTAAATTTGGAAAACTTGAAAAGTAAAATGATAGCGCAAAAATTTACATTATAAACAGTGATGGAATGAATACTGAAAAAAATTGGTAACGTTACGTTAAAAAATTAAATATATATTTTCTAGGTTTTATTAATATATATTTATTAATTAATACGAAACAAAAATTCTCATGTAATTTACGTATATGAATCGTTTTAAATCAAATTTTACTTTAATTTTCATATATATCACAATTTAACCTAACCATAATGGTAATTCATGACATGACAGAAAGATCTCGGTATAAGTATAGTTGCTACGAATAATTGAGTTTATACAGCACTGTATTTAAGACATTAATTGAATAAGTTAATTCTAATATCTAATTATGCAAATACGAGGTTTGTTTGAAAAAGTTTGTATGTGAAAAAGAAAAAAATGAATTTTGTGGGTTAAAATTAACTTTTTCGATGTATACAAACTTAGTCCAACGTTTTTTCTAAAAATTCTGTATAATTTCTATAAAATGTACCCAAATTATCTACATCTGCAGCATCAAATTCTTCTTGATTTGAATAAAAACGGTTTCCAGGAATGATTTTTTTCAGATTTTGGTACCTTTCAGAAGATAATCGATCACATTTGATTGCGTTTTTGATAGTACCACTATATAAATATAGCTCTTCAGGATAATATCGATTTAAATTCTTTTTCATCATATAAGACTGTTTCAAAAAATAATAGACTATTTACAAATTACATTTTCTTACATATTATATGTAATATTTTAATACATATAGTAATAATTTTCCCTGTTAATTGCTTTTAATATGTTTTTTGTGGTTATATATTCTAAATAACTTTTTATAATAAATAATAAATCCTGCAGTATAGAAAAAGTTTTCCAGTAATTCAATAAAAAACGAAATTATTTTCATATTTAATTCACGCACATTAAAATATTTAATATTTTAATGGGAAAACTTTTCGAATTTGATATGGAATAATAAAAGCTGAAATTTACATAATAATTTTTTTCATCATTAACATTGAAAGCAAATTTATTTATAAATTAATATTTTTTTAATTTGTGAAGCTTCATTGAGCTGAATTAAATATCAAATACAGACGGAAGCAAGCTATACTGGATATTTTCGATAGATTAACAGAAGGAACGTCAAGATCACTAGGGAAGTCAAGAAATCACTGGAAAAAGGCAATTATAAATGCCAATTATAAGGCAATTATAAATATAAGTTTAAGTATAACGCTTTAAGAACGCAGAACTGGATGTTGACAGCAAAAAAATTAAGGAGTCCAATGCTGAAAATCGGACTGTAGTGACATTAAAAGAGATAGAAGATTTTCCTATTGTTAAAAATCCATTTTAATAATTTCTTTTAAGAATTTTCCACATTATTAGACAAATTGTACACAATTTTTTTTTTTCTGAATGGTATAAATTTACACTTAGTTGCACAGAATATCCTTTCCAACATTTAATTTTCCTCAATTTTAAATTTAAAAAAACCTGAATGAAAATTATTTAAAAATTTGAATATTTCGAAATATTTAGTAATATATAGAAATAATATTAAATTCTTTAAATTGAATATAAATTCATGAAATTCCACAAGTGTTCGATATTTATAATATTATTATACACTGACATGAAAACAGATTTTAAAGTCTTATCTTATTAAGAAGGACTTTTTTTTTGTGTGTTAAAGGATTTTATATAATATAGTAATATAGTTTTAAATATGTTACTCAAAGCGATCGTATTAAAATCCTTTTTCTTTAAATAAAATTCTATTTTTGTAAAATTACAATCAATCACTTTTTATGGTTTTGAAAAAAAGGTCCAACCCTAATACATTTTTTTGTAAGGATAACACAAATGGGATATAAATTTTATTTTAATGGTATATAAAGTCAATTTGTTACAAGGTTTAGAATTATTATTTTCAAAATTTTGAAAGAACGACAAGTAAAAGTGAAATGTTTATTAAAATATTTATATTTTATTTATTGTTTAATTAATTAATTCATTTTTTTAAAAAATATTTTTGATAATTTAAGATAAAAAGCACATTCGTAAATTTTGAACAACTTTATACATTTATGAAAATGGCTCCTGTGTAGAGAACTTTAATTCCATATAAATTTGATTGGTTTCTTTCTGTAATAATTGGTAAATTTGCATGGTTTGAAAGTTGATTAAATTTTTGAAATAAAACTATTTTCGATACTTTTCATTTTCAATTTGAAATGTAAGAAAATTCATATTATTGCTATATACCAGGAAAAACGGACAGGGAACAATCCGATATTGAATGTTTGCGACTTTATGTGTAGCAACATCTTTTATTCAATTTACATTCTAATGTCCAAATTAATAACCACTTCTTTGAACAAGTTCCGATCTTCAGGTAGT
Source organism: Rhamphomyia laevipes (assembly GCA_963920725.1). Lineage (NCBI taxonomy): Eukaryota > Metazoa > Arthropoda > Insecta > Diptera > Empididae > Rhamphomyia > Rhamphomyia laevipes. The sequence continues at coordinate 8,172,612 of OY987259.1, forward strand.
CTTACTAGATCGATAAAAGAGTTAATTCACTTTGGTGCTTAATTATTATTTTAAATTTTCTAAAATACTAAGTTTATATTATACAGGGTGAGCGAAAATTCACACTTATGCCTTTATGTGTAAAAATTAAATAACATTTTTTTTTGTTCATTAATTAATTTTATTTTATTTTTCGGTATTTCGTTAATAAAATCTTTTCACATCAAAATGCAAATTTTTACTAACGACCAGCGGACGCAAATTGTACAATTTTGCTATTCAAATGATAGATCAATATTGTTAAAGATCGTACCGAAATTATGAGTAATAAAGCTCATTATCATCTTAATGGATATGTACTGGAAACTCCCAAAATTGCAGTACATTGTATCAACACCAGTTGCACCAGCTAAAGCGCAAATATAAAGAATTATTAGTCCCTACTTTTTTGAAAATTATGTTTACAATACATTGACGGTGAATAGGAATATGAAGTTGAAAATGCTGTGACAGGTTACATATGATTCCAGCAGGATATAGCCACGGCTCGTAGTACAATCTCCATCTTAAGAGAATATTTTTGGAGAACGAATTATTTTAAGAAATTCAGAATTGAATTTGGCCAGCAAGTATATGCGATTTGTACAATAAAACGTCAGACTATATAGCAGCTAAAGTCCAACATGGAATAGTGCATAGTGGAAATTAGTGGCCATCTAGCCACATTGTTTTTGAATATTTTTGCTTTAATATAAATGCACCAGAATTTCACATTTCTCCGAACCATTAGATAAAAGAATTTTCATTTAAAAGTTTTCTAATTATATAAAATATAAGTAATTAAAGTTTGTGTTTCTGGAAATTCATGAAACAAAACTTTTCAAAAGGATTTTCATTTAATTATATTTCATGTTTTCCGCAGTTATCAAAAGAATTTCTAAAAGAATCATAAAATAAAATATTTTCAAGATTGAAATTATTAGTTTTTGTTTAAATTTTACATTTATAATTTATTTTAGAGCATTAAAAATTGTATTTTTGAATTACATTTTTAAAGAAAGTTGAAAATATTATTTAGAAAATTCCAATTAAATTAAAAGAATGTTTCGAAAATAGTTTTAAATAAAAATATATATATGTATATTTAATTGGCAACAAATATAAATTTTAGTTGGCTAAGAAATATAAATAATTTGGCAATATTAGTAATGGTATTATAAAATTTCATTAATTATGAGAAGTTAGAATAACTAGGAGTGTAGCATTGAATTTAAATATATAAAAAATGAATTTAGCTTAAACTATATTTTTAGCGTTTTCGATGTCGGAGCGTATATATCTGAAATTTGGATGGAATTTGGCACATAAGTTGGTTTCATGATCTTCCACGGGTCTACACAGGAGGAGGTCAGTATAGCAGTTATTATTATCTGTAGTTAGTGTCTGTAAAATTTGAAGTCATTAGTTTAGTTGGTCCATGTTAAAATCGCCAATTATATTTCATAATTGCTACCAGATTTCAAATTCCAAACTAGTTTTTGGAAGAGAGCTCCTGAAATTAGGAGTTGTCAGATTCGGTGGGTTAATGGAAAAGAGCAGTTTAGTTTCAGAAGTATATTTCAAAATTGTTTTATGTTCTTCTAGCTAGAGCATGTAATTTAATTAAATTTGGAATTTCAATGTTTTGGTCATAGTTATGATCGTAATCTATTTCCTGTCTGTAAAATTTGTACTCGCCATTTTTAATAAATCAATATTCAGAATTATATAAAATATTTTATTGGTATTAAAAGATTTGAAATTTTTTAACAAATCGTTGGTAGACATAAATTAATTATAAATCTATGTTGGACTTAAATCACTGTTTAACTTTACTATGAGTTATCTGATTGCCTAGTTATTAGGTTCTTTTTTAATATCGAATTTTAATAGTTCTAAGGATAAAAAAGTTAAAATTTAGTAGAATTTTGTATAAATATTACAATCATTTTAATAAATAATAAAATGGCAAATATTAAAATGATTTTAAAATAATTGCAATTAAGTATTTTATAATTGTCGTTCAATAATTTTTGCATAATAACATTAAATATCTGCGGATACTTGCAATATACATAAAAAATAATGCAAATAAGTTTAATAAGCAATAAAATTTATTTTTAAGATAATGTTTTAACTATAATTACACATTATAAAGTTATATTCAATGAAAACTATTTTTAAAATTTAAAATTATTATTTAATATATTTTTAAAAATTTGTATTAAAACTAATATAAATATTAAAAAGATTAACTGAAATATAAATTAACATAATTGAATAACAATATATTTTTTTTATGTAAATATTCAATATTTTGTGATAATAATTTGAAGACTCCTACAATTCTCCTAATTGTATATACAACATTTTTACATTAAATCTGAAAATTATAATATTTAATTAAGATAACATGATTCATATGTTGGGACCATATATTTAATATTAATAAATGCATCTTCTCCACCATGCACTTCCATAACTTGTAAAGTTTCATCAATTAAATCACCTAAATTCATATTACTTTTCTGGGCATAATCAATTGCATCACCACAATTTACTATATGAAAATAAAAGAAATAAAAAACAAAATTTATAAGAAATTTAAAAAACAGAAAATTACAATTTTTCTTTTTGAAAGCATTAAACATTGGTAGTAACTGACGATAAAATGGTACTAAAGCTGGACCAACCATATCCGAGGACATAACTAATTGTTGGATAATTTTCAGAGTTGTACACATGACTTCAAGGTTTCGGGTACTGAGAGCTTCTATAAATATAATAAAATTTATAAAGTAAAAATATATTGATTTTTAAAAACATTTATTATAGAGATAATAATGGCTCCATGAAATAATGCCAATCAATTTTTTACTATTCTTTCTGCTTTATTTCATAAAAATACTTTTCAGTCAAAGCCGATACAAGTTCTTCTCATAATTCAAATGGTAATTCCACAATTGGAAAAGTTTGTGACAAAATTGACTCATTGTATACATACTTACAGAAAATGTATATTACTAAACTAATGACCTGTAGAATTATGTTCTTTCTCTTAAGGACCTCCAATATTCAAGTTAATGGTTTTATTTAAATAATGTATCGGATAGAAATTACTTACTTTTTATTGGTATTATTAATTGTGGTATTACTGGATGAATTTTTTCACCACCATGATGTAATAAATCTAAAACTCCTTGACGTGCGTACGTTTTATAAGGATGTTTTGTTTCCGAAATACCATCAAAGAATAATGGTAAATACATACTGTAATCAAGTTTATCAATGTCAACCTGCAAAATAAAAATAAAATGATAAATTCTGGATAATTGAACATAAAATACATAAAATCTAAATTATATTCAATGAAAAAGGAGTAAGATATTTATAAGTTGTTAATGTGTTATCCTTTAGTATCCTACATAAACCTTTCTTTTTAAATATTTAGACATATTAGCCATAAAACTCATAATCGTAAAAATTAAATGTTGTATGTACTGAAATCTTTAATTCTCTTGGCGAGAAGATCTTTTATCATTGATTTCATCATAAAACAACTCAGGACATCAATTACCGAATTTATTATTATTTTTATTAGATTTCGGATGTAAAACTAAACAGTAAAGAGATATTATGAAAGTTAATAACTAGCGTGTACAGGGTGATTTGTAGTTTTATAATTCAAATTTAAATAATATTAAATTATTAATGTTGAAATTTCGCAATTTATGGAAGTTTGTTTTAAAATTTATATAGTTTATTGATTATCCAAAAGATATATGTACATGTAAACATTAAATCCTTGTTAACATTGTTGCTTAATAATTAAGTAACCTGGAAAATTCCTACAATATTTTTTTCAAAATTTTTAATTTTCCATTATTCCCTTGCACATTTTTTTTTAATATTGATTCATTATTGAATTATTAAATAAATATTGTAATTTTAAACAACACTTGAGCTGGAAAAGGATAAGGAAAAGGATAAATTGTTAAAATCCTTATAAATGAATTTAGTTTACAAAATATGCTAACAAAAATGATTTCTATCTGGTTTCAAATATTATAATACTAAATATGGAGATATAACATATATAAAGAAAGAGTAGAAATATATTTGGAAATTATATAATTTTTTTGGTTGATTGCGGTGGCGAGCTACAAGCCCTAGACTCTCCAGGACTCCAAGTATAGCTCACGGTTTCGTGAACCCTAGCATGGATGATTTAAGATCTCGTGGCGTTAAGGAAATTCACGGTTACTGTATGACTAAATAGTTTGGTTTAACCTTGTTAAGGTGGTAGTTACCAAAAGAAGAAATCGCGCATTTGTCTCTTTTTCGTTGAGATCCATACAGATTACCTAACCTTGCGACGAACTCGGTAATCTGGCAATTATGTAGTATAGGAGCTAGTAGGTTTTTTTTGCAGTCTGTTAACTATTATACCTTCTTATAGCATTAAAGTATACAGTTTTGTTAAATTCATGTTTCATAATTAAAATAATAAATAATTTGAGATCAGGTAAGCCACAAATTGATTTCCTTATTACCGAAACAAAGCTAAAAAATACAAAATTACAAAATTTTATTTGGACTCTTTCCTTATACATAATACGGTATATACATATTAACTATATACATTTTAACTACATACATCTAAATCGGTTCCGTTCCTTTTATTTAGCGCAAACATTTTTACATTATTCCAACAGGGAAATAACTTTTCTTTTTCTCGAAAATTTTCTTACATATATGGTAAAATGTTTTTCAATATTTTTGTGATGTTTTGTAATGAAATAAATCCCTAAACGATTTTCATATGAAAATTTGAAAATATTATATCATATTTTTTATGTTGCGGAAAATACAAACTTTTTATTCACTTAAAAAAATACATGATAAGAAAATGTTTTATTTTATTGTTTTTCCCAAAGAAAATTTCTTAATATTATAAATGATGAAGTTAAATATGTTACAGAGGTAAATTGTATGACAAGGAATTTTTATTTTTATTTTTTTGATTGATTTGTTGGGTAATTTTTGGTTTTGATGTATAAATAAATTTTGATCTTTTAGAGAGAATTGTTTTAAAAAATAAAAGATTTTGTCGGAAAATTTTTATATAAATTTTTCGGTTTTATAATTTTATATTGTGTTTAAATTAATTTAAGAAAATTTATTAATTTATTGTTAATAAAATCGCGGACAATTCACACTTAAATAATTCATTCTAAACTATTTTAAACATATACTTTTTAGGTTAACTAAAGGAACCATGTAAATAATAATAACATAACAAATTTTACTCATCCTACAAATTTTGTTACGTACTTTTTGGGTACCATTTCATATTCTGAATATTTAAAAATTAGTTAAGTATATTTCCAGGATCATTAAGACTAAACCTCCTCACTCCAAATAGTCCAGTATTGATTTTCTCTTTATTGCAATATAACTTAATCTTTCCTGTCAGAGAAAGTTATACTTTTCATCTCTTGAGGATCCTTTACTTCATTACAAAAATGTATTTTCCGGATAATTTCACTAATAAGGATTATTATCATTTCAACATTACAGTAAACTGATATAATACTCTATCATAAAAGTTAGTTTATTGATAAACTTTGGTATAGATTGAATCATTTTCAATATCCGTCAAAATTTCGGAACTCTTTTTTACTATCCAATAACAAAATGTAATTCTTTTTTGATATTTATATAATAATATAATCTTGAATAAACAGTTTCAGTAAAGTTAATAAATTGGAAACTTTCGTAAAATTTATTGTAAAACTTAATCATCAATTTATCAACTTTTTGTGAGAAATTAAGTTTATCAAGACAAAAATAAAGTTTTGAAAGAAATTTACTTTAATCGATTTGCTAATCCTTACACGAATTTATATTTATCGAAAAATTTGAAAACTTATCCATTCAACTTTTCTTATATATACTATAATTTGTCAAAAATTTAACATTTTTTAATTGAAATAGTTTTCAGAGTACAAATTAATGATTATTTTTTTTAAAAGTGATTCCGTCACGCAAAGACAATAAAACTACAATTATTCCCGATAAAAATTAAACTTTTTGAATTAATTTTTTTTTAATTTAACTTTTAAATTTTGTTGACTAACAAAATATGTCTAGAGTTTAGACCAGTAATTCTTAACCTTTTCAGAATTACGAAACACTAGCTTAATACCAATCAATAAATGACATTTTTGGCATAATTTTTAATTCTTTGAAGAGTAATTAAAGCTATTTTTAAATTCTAGAATTCCAATTTGTCACAAATGACTTCTATATTTACAATTACAAAACAATAGATTATATGACACTGATAATTTGTCTAAAGATTTGGACTTTGTTGAAGAAAAACAAAAAATAAATTACCTAACCTGATTTAGCAAGAAAAGCGTCCGTAACATTTCGAATGCTGTCATTTAACTGAAAGGAAACCATAAAAGCCATGTAAATTATACGTATTTTGTTACTTTCATCATAATAAGCGTTTTAATTTTCATTGGCACGTTTTCTCTAAATTCAAGGAGCAAAAGTGTTCCGCGGAACACTGGCGATAAACTACTGGTCTAGAAAAAGCTTGTTTCTAATATTGTAATTTAAAAATCACATTTCTTTTTTATAGATTAGCCTAGCAAAGGAATCACCAATCCCCAATTTTACTAATAATAATACAAAAATAAATTATTACACTTTACACTTCCTTACCGTCCAACCAATTTTATTACCACCCGTCAAATACTCCATTTTTATTGGTAAATCACCTCGGTCAAAGTACATTCGAAATGTTGAATTGGAACTTTGAATAAATTGTTGATGATGTTGATGTTGTCCATCTACAATATAAATAATAAATATAATTAAAATAAAATTTATTAAATAATTTAATAATATATTTTTATATATACGATTTTTTCTTGGTGCTTGAATAACATTTGTATTTTTTTGATGAGATTCAATGGAAAAAGGTGGAACAATTCGTACTGGTTTATTTCCTGGAATTACAGATTTTATACGATTTGTATGTTTAGCAGATATTTGTCGTCGTGCAGAAATACTGGTCATTATTAATATCGGTGGTAATTATTTTTATGAAAATTATATTTCTAACTAAAACTTTAAACTTTTGTTGTTATTAGTAAACTTTATGAATGGAAAACTGTGAATGAAAAAATGTTAAGAAATTTTGTTTGGTCAAGAAATTTCGATACAAAACAATATATATAAATAAAATAAAAAATTAATGTTACCACTAGCAACACAAATAATTGGTTTGTTTTGGTATAGGGTGACTGACATTTAAAATGTATTTAGGTTATTTCTCTATTAATTATTAAATTTATAAAGAAATGTCAGTTTATTTAAACCCAGGAAGGAATTTTTAAACATATCACAAATAATTTATATAAAAAAAATACAAAGTTTCATTATTTTGTTCGTTATAATATCTCTATAACGTAATTTGTACGGTTTATTGTAACAAAATTGAGGTTATAACAGTTGAATTTATAATAATTATATTGAGATTATTAAATATTATACTTTAAAGTAATTAAATTAAATAATTTCAATAATAATATACAGTATTTATTATTATTATATACAAGAAATAAGAAATCATATAAAATCAGATATTTAAAAATAAAATCAGTTATTGTAGAAGCGCCATCTCTTAAAAATAAGTTTAATTAAAACAAAACTTTCGGTTTATCCCTCTAACAATAAATGTTATAAATTAGAATAGAAATTTTAAAAGATTATTTTCTGTTTTGTTATTGCCATATCGATTTTTACAGTAGGCTGGACTTTAAATTGTTAAATTGACTCAATTTACAAAGTAGAAAACGATGTAAATCATCGGATTTATCTACCATGTCCAATGCCAGTAGGTTCTCATGTTATTGATTCAAATATAGAAAAAACATGAAATATTAAATAGTAAAAATAATGGTCAATGGTCGATTTATCTTTGTTTGAGAATTAGATTTTGCCAATTATAAAACTTGCACATTCAGAACATTGCAATAGATTGACAATAAATACTTCTAGAATTAGGGTTAAAGTAACTTTAACTAAAGTAAAGTAACAATTTAATTAACTATAAAGTTTTCTTCATTAACATAAAGAATTTTCCGTTCATTGCATGTAAATTCTAAATTTAAACCTGCGAGAATGTGGGAAAATGACATCAAAGAAAATATGTACGTGAAAATTTTTATCAATTTTTATTTTCAAAAGAACTGTTGAGATTTTGTTAAGAAAGGTTTGTTCATTCTCTAAAAGTTTATCTATTTATTCTCGTAAATAACATTTGGAAAATTACATTATTTATAAAACTTTAAATATGACATGTCTACGTTATTCAAATTATTTATTTTTAAAATTATATTTGATATTATTTACAAATTTCAAAAATTTTATCAATATCAATCTAGCATTCTGTCTGTAGCCACAAATTTCACATTTCTCGTTTGCAGCACTTATCATTTTTCTCATTTTGTTTCTTTTCACATATATTTCAGAAATTCAACTGTTCCGTTCCGCCCCAGTTTCAGTTCATCGCATTTGTATTTTTTTTAGAGTTCAGTTTCAGTTTATTTTGAAGTTTGATTGCAGGTGGTTAGTTTTATAATTTCGCGCGGGAAGTTTTTTTTTATTTAGTTTCACCTAGTAAAATATAAATTCCTCGGTTTTAATATATCTAAATTATAATAATATAAAAACTTAAATCATTTTAACGTTCTATATATTACATTTCAAACCAAAATTATAATTTTAATTATGGGTAGTTAAAAAATAAAACTGAAATTAAATAAAGTGTGACGTAAAAACAATTGTGAATTGTTTTTTTTTTTTAATAATTTTTATTTGCCGGTTACAGTTTCTGTTTAACTTAAAAGGAAGTCAATTTATATAAAGTAAATATACTAAAAATTAGTGAATAATTTAATATTTATTTTAATATTTATATTTATATTATAAAGTGGTGTGCAATTTGATCAAAAAAAAAAACTGTGTAAAAAAATATATTAATTATGGATAACATCAATTTTGGATTATAAATTTTTTAATTAATTAAAAAACATCAATTTTTAATAATCAAAGAAGTAAGTTTTTTATATAAATTTATATTTATTTGTATAGATAACCTAAAAAAATATATTTACAATTTGTAGCTGATAAAATTACATAATTTTTTATTAAATGGCGTTATCTGATTACTTAAAAACTTTATTGTTTTCGATTTTTATAGCGTTTTTTCTTTTTTTGTTTTTATAAATGACTGCACGCCATAAAAAATTTCTATGTAAATAACAGTAGAGTATACATGTAGAGAGTAGAGTGTTTTTTCAGGTATGAAAAATGATACTATATATTTTTTGTTTTTTATTTGTTCAAAATATTCGGCATTCCACACACCTGTTTTTTTTTTTCTTGTGTATTTGTGTTTATTTGTGGTTTTTGTGTATTGGCCAGTGGACCGTTGGATATAAATGCCTGCTGTCCAAAATGTTGTTCGGTCGGTTTGAATTAATGCATTTTTGGTTTTGTGTTATGCGTATGGAAAAATTATTGTTCTGATACACACGACCTTCAATAGTTTGTCCAGTATTTTGTGCCGATTTTTATGAACCTTTCCTTAAAGTTCTTAAATTATTTCAGCAATAATTTTTTATTTATATATTTAAAATAAAAGGAAATATTTTCCCATTTAAAATTTGTTTTTTTTTTTATTTTAAATTTCGTTTTTCTTTCGAACCAACAGGTGGCTTTATTATAGTTGGTATAAACATTGGCAAATTTAACGTTTTTTTTTTTAATTTATTGTTATTACCATCTGTCAATTCGATGATGACGAAATGTAAGAAAATTCTAAATTTGTTTACTTATAATGACGTCGAAATTCAGTTCAATGTTAAGTTACTAAACTATAGAATTAAATATTGTTAAGTTAAAAGCTTTTAAATTTAATTTATCAATTTTGTAGATCATTTTTTTAAATTTATCAATTTATCAATTTAATTTATCAATCTTGTAGATCATTTTTTTAAATTAAGAATGTTCTAAAATTGTCCTATTTGGTATCGAGGTATCGATTATTTTCATCCACGGATCTAAAAATGTTAGAAACTTTCTAACAGTGTAAGATTTTCGATCCCTGATTCATTGATAAGAATTTCAATTTTCGAATAAACGCTGTTTGGTAAAAGTATTTTAAAGAAATTATATGCAAATGTCCGAATTTAAGATTGAGCCCCCAATCTAACAAATTTTTAATATAAATTAAGTGAAAATTGGTGTTTTAAATAAATTATTGTATAAATATAAAAAAATTGTTTTTCTATCTAATTTCATTATAGATTTATTTTGTTTGGTCTATCTTATTATATCGTAATTAGCTAAAAGTATTAATGTTTCTGAAATCTTGACCATCTGTACAAATTTACATATTTTATATCACATTATAATTTATAATATCATTTACACAATTAACATATTTTACCCCCTAAACTAAACAATCATCTTTACAGTCAATCACCCTATAACTTTGGTAAACAAAATTCATGAATTTGTTGTGACCAAACAATTTTTATTACAATTTTACTTCCATATTAACCGTCCTTAGAAATTGAATTAATTTCTAAATATTATGTATAAAAAAAAACCTGTCTAGTGTCTAGCAACCTTTAAAACACATGCTCTTTAAAAAACTAAAATATAAAGACTACGAAGAACAAATTAGCTGTGTGCAAAGGGCTCCGTTTTTATGTCGTTAGGAGCTATAGTCATTATTCCTCTGTTAAAGTCCGACAATGACAAATCACTCATCTGGAAATTTTTTAAAATATATTAACATTTTGATGATTGCAAATGGACTTGACGGGTTACACAAACGTTCAAACAACAAAAACATTTATTCAAATTAAGAATCTAAAAAACTACATAAAAATTTTGTTTCAGAATTAACACATTTTTTTTATTTCTCTCTTGGTTAATAAAAAAATAAAATATTTACAGCTGAACTGATAGCAATCAAATAATCTAGCTTGATCTGTCAAAGTTCGCCTACCCTATACAGGGTGGGCCATAACTTAACTCACCATAATGTTTAAAAATGTAATAACTTTTTCGGTTTGCAGTATGAGCGTAGGTTAGGTACAATCCATATCTCTGGTCTGTTTTCCACAGCAGGAAGCAAATTTTTTTCAATCAAGAACTGATACCGGTCTGCAGTTGCCGTTATTTCATTTTCAGCTTCATTTTCGAAGAAGTACGACCCAATTACCCTCTCGAATGTTGTAATAGCTAACGAAGTGCAAACTAATAAGATGAAATTAAAAAAATATTAGTCAAAAAATTATTATTAAATTAACCACATGACGAGTTATGGTCCACCCTGTTTTATTATTTATTTTATGTAAAATGTAGGGAAAAGAATTTTTAGTTCTATAAATATTTAAAGAGAATAAAGAAAAACGACCACCTTCAGATTATTTTAATTCAAAAGGAATTTAAAGTAAATTTTAAATTTGTAAGAAATTTTATATGATTCTATTCAATTGGCCGGATATCCTTTTAATTGTATATTCATTGTAGAGATTCTTTTTCTTTATATTTGTAATTTAATCGTCCTACATGAAATGAAAGTGATTTCAACAATAAACAGAATTTTTGGGAAGAAATTGGATTTTTTTTTGTTTGAGTAAAAATTATTTAAAATATCAAAATCCAAAAAATTGTTAAAATTTAAATGGTAAGCAAATCTGCATAATGTAGGGAATTATACTCTGTGTTAGTCAAATCAAAATAGACATTCGCAGATTGCATGAGATCCAATTTGTGTAGGTCATAGTTTGATATAAGACGATTCACAATAATTATCAATATTCTTTATGTTTCAACTATGCCAAATATAATTCTTAATACGAGAGAAAGGGCCAAACGGTGCCGTGTCATAAGGCCACATATCATAACGCCATAGTGGCCTTATGACCGACCCACTTGAGAAGTTTTAAAGCCATATTGGCCATTTATACCAGTTTTAAAGCCATATTGGCCATTTATACTCATTCGAAAGAGTCATAAATCCATCAATGGAATGAGTCTATATGGCGTAATATGGGTTGAGTCTTAAAGAATATGGTTTAAAGTTTTAAGACTCACTAGAATGGCCTTATGACACGGCGCCGGCCAAACTCTGAAAGCGCCCAAGGTCAACCTAAATTGTGGCATAGAAATTAACCGAATCTTCATTTTAAAATCATTTTCGCGCCCTTTCTGTAGTCTTTTGGGAAACTATTTATATCGATAATCGATAGTTGAATATGGTTTTTTGAACTTCTATCACTTTTGCTTTGGAATTTGACTGTTAACGTAAATAGTTTGAACAAAATTTTGAACATTTTATACAACTTATATTATTATCCACAGTTTTATCTTCAAGTAATTTAACATCCAATGTTCTAAAAAATGTAATTAGATTTTTAATCTAAATGTTCCGCCTTTAGAGTTATCTCTATTAAATGAATCTCAACCGAGATTTTAACATTAAGTTTTATTATTTATATGGAAGTAAATTAATTTTCTGTTTTACGGACTTTTTTCACATGATTTACATTTAATTTTTTAACTCGATTTAATTGAAATTTTAATGTCACAATATAAAATTATTAAAACTTTATTGCAAAAATGTTTTTGTTATAAGCATAAATATATTTTTATGTTTTTCTTGTACCGCTTAACTTTGTACACAAGCTTATTTTTAAAAAAATGATAACAGATTTTGCTTTCATTTATTAATGGCACCAATATTTTTCAATATTTTAAAAACTTGTAAATAAAAAAAATGTTTTTTGTGATTAAATAATAATAAAAAACTTAATTAATAAAAATTTAGATTATTTTTTATTATATTTTTGAACTGGTTTTTAGATACTTTACTTAACTAAATTGTAATAAAATGTAATATTTTTTTCGAATTTGACATTAAGATAGCGATGATTTTGATTTGAAATCTTATAAGTAGTTATAAAATTATGTTTCGCAATTGTATCCAGACACCATATCATAGTTCTCTAGCGGAATAACCACTTTTTAATCAGCTTAAATATTATTTGAAATTATGAATTATTTATAAGCTTCTTAATTCCAGTTTTTAATATATATACCTTAGAGATTTATTTTTCTCACATTCTTCAATGAATTTGGAAGCTCCTCCTGACTATTAAAAAAAAATATTTAATAAAGTTGAAAAATAAATTTAATTGATTTTTCAATCTTTGGTACACAGAAGCATTAAAATTATTAAGATTGTTGTAATAAAATACAAATTTATAAATGTTCGCTGGAAAACTGGATATTATTTATATAGTAGTCAGTTCGTTATTTACGTTATTTATGAATTACTTATAGAAAGTCAATGAAATAATTTTTAAAAACAATAATCAATTAGTGTTTCCTGACTGTAGAGGGAAATTTCTTTTATAATTTTCCTATAAAAATGGATACTCCGAGGCTTTCAGCGAACTATTCAGTTATTGCAAAAAATCTTTATTTTCAGGAAAATTCTCATTCTTCGATCCTAGGATTCATTCATACTCACATGATAGAAGTTTATTTAAATTTTACTACAATTTCATCCGCGACATTTATTATTAATGGTAGTCTTAAAATTCAATTTACAAGTTGAGTAAATTTAGACTGACATCGATATTTTGGCTACGTATGGAATCATTAATTCAATCATTTCCTCTCATCTTTTCCCATCTCATGTAAATTTTCACAAAATTTACAACAAATTAAAATTAATTTAAAATTATTATCGATATCTGTACACAACGTTTTGAAAAGCTTCTACATGATAATAATTTATACAAATAAACCAGTTCATAAATTATTTATTTATTTATATAATGCTTAAGTTATTTGTAAAAAAATCATAAAACTCCACCTTGTGGATAACCAAATACATAATTTAAAATGAAACTAAGAAAATATTTGATCTTTAACCTTTTATTTTATTTTTATCTCTTCATTTTTTTTATTATTATTTTTTTTTTTTTATAAAAAAATGATTTAGCAATGAAACCAGAACTTCCAGTTATTTTTACTTCCTTTGTTCAAAGACTGAAGTAAAATCATAAACCAGTAACCAGAAATTGATAATTTTGCTGATTTTGGAATTTATTTTACTTATATTCCAAAAACTTTTCAAAAGCAATTTTTTGTAACTATAACTTTAGTATATAAATTAAAAATTTCTCTCTTAAATATTTATTGATTAATTAAGTATTTTTTTAACATATAATTAAAATTATTTATACAAATATTTTCAAATATGAAATAAATAATAAATAATAAAAAAATGTAGAAATACCCAAAGTTTTAAAATTCCAAATAATTCACAAACAAAATTCAAATATTAAAATGACACTACGACTGTAGCAGAGTTTTTAGCACGTCTTCATGTTAAGTATACTTCCAATAATATTTTTTTTTTTTCTATTTTCAATCAAACAAGAAATTCTTTTATTTCATTTATGTTTTTTTTTTTTATCAGTAAAGTATAAATAACGAATTGTTGTATAAATGTATGAAGATTAATAAATTTCAAATTCCATGATCATTAAATGAAATGTGATGTGAAAAATTTGTTGTGTATTTAAATAAGGTGGAAATTTTTCTATAAAATATGTTTCACTTTTGCAATTTCATTGAGTATTTTCATTATAGAAAAATTTAGAAATTTACTTTCAAGTTAATAAAATAGATTAATTGTTAGAACTGTAAATAATGGTTAATTAGTTAATTAATATATGGAGAAGATTTTTTTTTGTTCAATTTTAGATATAGATTGTGAAAATTATTTTTGTATCTACCTAATTTTTTTAGGTTATTAAACCTTGCGTAAAGTTATAAAATTTAACATCATAGTAAAGTAATATGGAACTTATAAATAGCATAAAATTATTTAATGAAAATAATAGATTAATAAAATTGAACGTAAATTATAAGATTAACATCATACTTTGACCAGAAACCTGATAATCAAATAACATTTTTGACCTGATCATAAAATTATAAAATTAAATTGACCGTAAAATAATCATGAACTTGCTAATTGAATGAAATGATTTAATAGATTAATAATTAAGACGTTAATTCATGAGTGGATTAGTCAACTTTGACTCATTCATGAGTGATTCATGAGTGGATTAGTCAACTTTGCTGATGATGCATTATTATACTACATAGGTGATACTGTCTCCGAATGTATTGAAAAGATTAATTCTGATCTACAAAATTTAAGTTTATGGTTCAAAATGAACAAATTAAAATTAAATGTTGAAAAGACAAAATGTATAATAATAAACGGTGAACTTAATGAAAATCATGTAAATGTTATTATAGATAATGAGAAAATTGAAGTTGTTAGTGAAATTAAATATTTGGGTATTATTATAGATTGCAAATTAAATTTTAAGAGTCACATTAATTATACTTGTAAAAAAATAGCTAAAAAAATTCATTTTTTATATAGAATTAGACAAAAAATTTCATTTAGTACCGCAATTAGAATCTATAATACCATAATTAAGCCACATTTTGAATATTGTTCCAGTATACTTTTTATGTGCAATAATGAAATGAATAGTAGACTACAGAGACTACAAAACAAAGCAATGAGAATAATATTAAAAGTGAATAGATACACATCAATTGAATTTATGTTACAAGCTTTACATTGGTTATCTGTACGCCAAAGAATTGTTATGAATGTGTATATAATTGTTTTTAAAATTAAGTATAACTTATTTCCAAAATATTTAGGTGAAAAACTAGTATATGTGTACGATATTCATTCTTATAATTTAAGAAATGTAACTAATTTTAGATTAAATTTTGTTAATAATGAAAAAACAAGAAACATGCTAATGCATAATGGTTTAAAAATGTTTAATGATTTGCCTAATGAATTAAAAGAAGAAACAAATTTAATTAGATTTAAGAAAAAAATTGTATTGTTTATTAGGAATAATTAATTTTTATGAAGATGTATGATGATAGATATGTATTATAAAATTAATAGTTTACCAAACTAAATAAATATATAAATAAATAAATAAATAAACTTCCGCGAAACAGGTTACGTGAAAGGTTTTAAATGGTATACCCTCAACCTAATTCTGACCTGTTTCCATGACTTCTTCGCATTCTTTCCATCCATTCAAGACTTTGTTAGCTCATTTATATACTTAATAAGGTTGTGATCCTTTTCGGTCAGTTTCTGCTTCAAATTTGATTAAATGTTATACTATTTAATACAATGACACATCCGTAAATATTAAAAGTAAAAACGTACTTATTGATACATTAAATATTAATTACTATTAGATTTCTGACTAGACAATGATGATCTTCTAAATTTACAAGCTAAATATTCCTAATTGTAAAATATTGTATCTGTGTTTATTTAAAGATTAACTGTTACAAGCTACTGACAATACAGTATTTCATCCAATTCCAAACCTATGCAATATGAAGCATTTTTTGACCTGCAATACTTGTAATTATTTACAAAACATCCCGTGGAGTAATTAACTCTACAGTGGATATATAAAAGTGATTCCCCCTCGCTAAAAGGCTATTAGCTTATTGCAAATAAAGTTGTATATATGTAATTATAAATAAATTTATTGGTCGGAAGCTATAAATATATCAAATTAATTTTAACAAATTGCCAGGAAACTTTTGTATTTAGAAAGAAATTTTCTCGCGCAGTCAAACTTTCCTACATTATGTTTATGTACTTATATAGGAAAGTTGCTAAATTTGCGTAATTTAACATTAAAATTTTCCGTAAGAATAATTTTAATAATTGCTAGAAGTTTAAAACTATATTTTCAATCATTTTATAGTAAAATTATCAAATGACATCAAATCTAACCTAAAAATTTACATATAAGATTTCCAAAAAAAAATTGTCTTATTCAAATTATTATAGAATTTCCGTACAATTGAAGAATGTGCACTCATTTAATATCGAAAAAAAAAATCTATTAAACTGAATTAAATATTTGAAAAAAAAAGAAACAAAAACAAAATATATCTCACGACATAAAAAAACCAGTTTTTTATGTCTATAAAAAAAAAATATCAAAAGAATTTTTTTTTTTTTTACAATTTCCTATCTTACATTTTTTATTAACAAACTTTGTGTCTTTCAAAACGTTTTCTATAATGGCTTTAATAAAGAAATTCCTTTTACACAATCATCACGATAATAAAGTTTCACTGTAAAAAATTGTGATGTGATCCTAAAAGGAAGCAACAGCTACACAACCAAAAATAATAACAAGAAATATTTCTGTGCTTGATGTATTATTACGTATACTCGCCAGTGGATATTAATGGAATTCCTAGGAGGTCTGTTTACCATTTAAAGTTCTTATATATGTTATTCTTTGGGTGTAAATCAGCAAAATGTCAAAGAAACTGTAGAGTTAAATAACGCTTGGCATAAATTAAAAATTTGCTGTTGTACGTACCATTTCTGTATATTATATAAAATCCAAAAGAATTTCTTACATCAGGAAATATAATATAAGATAAATATTTGTGTTGTTGGTGGTGTGTAGCCAAAAGGAGTTATTATATACGATATATGATACCATTTAGGTGCAATGCACTATAGAGCATAAATTTTTAGTCTATACATACAGTACAAAACTATAAAATCTAGATATGTAAATATTTAATGGTTATTTTATGTTGGTATATATAGAGTTAGTCAAAGTGTTTTGGCAAAGAGGTCAACAAAAATTATATTATGTTGAACAGTATAAAGTGGATCGAGACAGAGGTGAACAAAAAAATGTTAATATTCTTGTTTTTTTTTTTTTTTAAATTGCATTAATAAATTGTTTTTGGTTTTGAAAAAAAAAAAGTGAACCTCAGAAATTTATTTTTTTATTTGGAATGAGTCATAAATATTAAATTTTAGATTAAATATTGTTGAATTGATTGTAAATGCATAAAAAAGATTGAATTTGTTTCACAAAAAATGTGAAACCAAATGTTTAGTAAAATATAGCTCAAGAATAAATGAAAAAACAGTCATTCATTGATTATGAATATTCTGCATTCTTTGAAAGATTTAAGTAAATTTGGATTTGAATTATTCTTTGTCTCTAGAATTTTATCTATACTTTTGCGAAGAAACACATCTAGAGCCTCTAGAGTCGAACTTTATACTTACAAACGAAGACGTCAGAAATATAAGAGCTTATTCAGTTGCGAATAGTTAATTTGTAAGTGCAAAAATACAAACTATATAGAAGATTAAAACATCTTTCCTTTATTGAATGCCTTGTAGAATTTCTTTTATATAAAATTTACCTTGAACGATTTATTAATTATACATTTGCTTGGCAATCTATAAGACTGATAACAAGGGTCAAGTTTTGATTTAAACTCGATTAGCTTCACTTTCTTATTTAATTCATATCTTAAGTCTACGTACTTGTCTGATTATTTTGTTGAAAGACTGTCGTATTATAGATTAAATGCCATTTATGGATATATAGATAGGATAGCATTATATTTCATTCACTGATTCATATCCCATATCTGTCTTGGCTTTTCCAACGAAATTACTGAAAATTATAAGAAAAATATTGTTGGAAAAAAGTAGATAAGAAATTAAATATTATTACTTATTTAACAAAACTTTGTAAATAATCAGAATTTTATTTATTCATTAAATAAATATTGACTTAATCAAGTTAGCTAAATTGTATTTACCATACTAAGGCAAAAAGTAAATAAATGCCAAAATTTGAAAATCAACTTCAGAGCGTATTTGTAATCAACAAGCTAATCTCCACTCCACATATCTACTAATTTAAATATTGTTCAATTTTCCACTGCAAATATTGCTAAACCTTAAAGTTTAATACTTACATCTGACAAATAGCCTAATAAACATGTTTCCTAAAAAGAAAATTCTTATTTAATTTGATGAAAAATCGTGAATTGCTCTTGATAAATTGCGTCCATTTTTTGTACTTAAAATTTTAAAAAATTGAGAAAAATTAAACGGCTCAGAATTAAAATAATCTTAATTCATTGATGCAGCAACTTCGAAAAAACGTAAAACGATAAATAAAACGAGGTATATGAAAATTTATCCCTATCAGCAATATAAAAAAGATTTAATAAAAAAACAAGTTCACATTTTTTTCCCTTGAAACTAAACGCTTTCAATTACATTTAGCTTAAATATATTTTGTGTACATAAGGTAAAAACCAGATCAAAAAATGTAATTTAAAACCAAACATTTTGTTACAAAGACTTTTAAAATGATTATTAAAGATTTTTGTTTTTTTAATTTTTTTGAAAATCTTTTTTTTTTTTTTAACATTTTTCTATTTCCTCCAAGCCTCCAACCAAAAAAATAAAAAATTATTTGATCTAATTTTCGTGGTGTTGCGTATATAATCTGTTTTTCTTTTGAAATCTTAGTTTTAGTAGATATTATGGATGTGTATCTGTGTTGTACAAGCGATTTTAGTATTATTAGATATTTAAGATTAATACCGAAAAATTGTAATAGAAGCTTTGTACAGATATTTTATTACAATTACAGTTATTATACAGTTCAGTTTTCTATTCAAAGTTTTTCGTATAATTTAAAATTGAAAGAAAATATAAATTTTTTATATTTTTTTTGTTAAAAAAATTACTGTGCGGCATAGGTGGGAACTTGTGGTTGGCCGTTACGGTGGTTGTACGGGCTAGTTTAGTTAAAAAAAAATGTTGTTATATTAGTTTTCGTTGTGATGTTATATTCTGTATAAAACTATACTATATAAAGTTTTTGGTTATATTGACAACAACATTAAAAACGAAACAGTAAATTTCTGTAACAAACTAACAAAGTAGGTCCATTTTAATTACAATGTGGAAAAATTTAATATAATATAATTATAACACAGTATTTATAGTAAAATTTAGGTTAGAAATGATCCGTTCGCTTTGTTTTCTTTTGAATTGATTATTTTTTGGAACGTTATGGATTTTCAGAAATTTAGATAAAAATTATGCCATATAAATAGAAAAAAACGTTTTGAACACAAATTTCAACGTAAGTTTTCATCGTGCGGAAAAATAGACATTTGTTAAAGTTATA
This sequence comes from Rhamphomyia laevipes, assembly GCA_963920725.1. Lineage (NCBI taxonomy): Eukaryota > Metazoa > Arthropoda > Insecta > Diptera > Empididae > Rhamphomyia > Rhamphomyia laevipes. The sequence continues at coordinate 8,192,849 of OY987259.1, forward strand.
CTTCCAGTTTGATAAATGTTCACGATAAAGAGTCCCAGAGTTAAAATGTTCCCGAAAGAAGCACGACAAAAAATTATCATGATAAAATGTATACTGCATAATCTTAACGTCTGTAATTTAAAAATTTAAGTGTCTACGAAACGGACTTGTAAATGATATCTATTAATAGCTTATATACTTCACAGATATTTTAACATATTGAGTGAAAAAGATTGCAATTTGGCCGCGATTTATAAAATATAAGTACTTACCTTTCACAACGGCAACGCTCTTCAACGCAACATTTACAATAACGTTATTGGTATTCTCAAAGTTGTGCTCTTGCGTTAATGACATAAAACAGTTGATTTTAATCAGCAATTTTATAATATTAAAAATATTTTAAATAATTATATTTAGCGATTGCTTTTAATATTCCAGCAATTTCTTTCCATTACTAAAAGTTGTTTTCAATATTTATAAAACCGCTAATTTTTGAATATTAAATGTCAAATTTCAGCTTTCTGAATGTTTGCGTTAAATTTTTCATTTTTCGAATTTTCTGCGTTGAGTTCATCTACTCCCATTCATTTTATATGTGTTGAACTCATTGAACTTTTTTTTGACAGAACTTTGAAGCACTTTGCCGTTGTGAATGTTGGGAGTAACTGCGGAATTATAGTTTCTGTAGTTAAATTTCCTAAATGTATCATTATGTATTGGGGATTGATTTTGATTACGATGGATTTGACAGTTAACTTATTGTGACAGATAGTAAAGTCTTTACAGACATGTAAATTATCACTTAAAATTTAATTATTTCATTATAAACCTTTTAAAACTCAGAATTTGTGTGATTAATAGTTATAGAGTGTAAAATAGAGCGGTTTCCCATAACTGAGATCTCGATACATCCATTGTGATTCTTTCGGAAAGTTCTATCTAAATTCTAAATTACTACAATTTCTGAGTTCTTTACAAATCTCGGAATCATTTTATAATTTAAAAATGTTATTATAAGTTCCTGAACTATTCCTAAACAAGTTTTTCTTAATTTGTATTATTAAAAAATTGTATAGGTATATAAATAAAAAACAAATTTATTGATCGCATTAAATCAACATTTTCTTTTGATCACGAAAATCGAGTTTGAACGCAAAAAAAAAAACTTTTTTATTTAAACAGCATAATAAAAGTTTTAATATGCAAAAAAAAAATATGAAAAAATCTATAGGCGTAAGCGCAACTATAGAAAATAATTGAACGATTGCCCAGCCGGTAATATATTTATTTTTAAGCCGCCCACATCTGCACAAGCTTAGCATTGATCGGTGTTTTTAACTATGATTATGAGGAATTTAATGTTGTTGTTTCGATCTTTAAAATAGTCAAAACAGTTAACCTTAACATCTCTCTAACTATGCAAAGATGTTGTTTTGATTAAAATGATTGCGCATATATACCAAAATGAAAAACTTATGGTAAAATATTTTTTTTTGTTCATTTTCTTCGCGTTTAAATTTTCAGAAAATTTCATTTTGTTGTGTACCCTATACAATTTTTTATATAAAAGATTAAAGACCTGCGGGAATCATGATTTTTTTCAAAGTGAAGGTAAAAAAAAACTGTGTAAAAAATGGAAAAAAAAGAAGTTTAAAATGAAAGGTGAAATAATTGTACATTTAAGAATGTTGGTTTACCTACTCTGCGAAAAAATTGTAAATAAATTTGGAAAAATATACATTTTTTTTATAAAAAATTCTTAGAATTTTTGTATGTATAGAAAGAATTACCTATTGGTAATAAATTGGAAAAATATTTGTCGTGTTCTATTGCACACATTAATTTACTCTCCTCAAAGAGTATTCCATGTCTGTGAATAGAAATAGATATTGATGTTATCCAATGCAATGTTCACACTGATTTCGAATTTCGATTACTCTGATGGAATAAGCGGTAACGAAATTACCGATAAACTAGCAAGAACATGGACATCAGACACGCTCTTCATATCCAAAAGCTTGGGTATCAGGTATCACTTAAATTCTTAAATAAATCGAAATGAAGAAAAAACTGCGGAACACATCCTCTGTGATTACGAAAATGAGCTCTGTGCGCCCGAAAAGGCTAATACACCTCTGAGTAAGCAATTTCTGAGTCTGGTCGTCAGAAAAACTCTGCACTTCTACAGAAGCCTGGATATTAACTGACCAAGTATTAGTAAGGTAGGAATTTTTTTGGTCGTATTGTAGGGAGATGGAGGTTCGTACTTCTGCTAAATTTCGTTGAATTCAATATTCACTGTGGAACAATGAATTTTGAAATGATTTCGATCGTAATTCTTTACAATTAAATTTTAGTGAAGATTTGAAAATCTTTCTGATAATGAATGAGACATTACAAGATTTTGTTCGAAATCACAAGAATAATTATCGAAATCACATAATTTCAGTTCAGTGGGAACATACTATTAAATACTCCCAGCTAGCTGGCTACATATTCATAATATTATAATTTTATAATGTGATATTTGTTTTTTTTTTCCTGACATTTGAACTACAGCACGCAGAGTTAAAAATACGACCCACAACACAAAAGATAAACTCAATAATTTTTTTTTTTTGCTGTAAGGAGATATCTTGTGCAATACTCAGTCATCAAAATTTACGAATTACTGAGAAGTAGTTTTGTAATATGTACATATATACTTAACTTGATATATACTTACATAGATATTGTTGAGAAAAATCTATTTCATCGTTAAGTTAATAAAATTATAAATGCTTTCAAAATTCTTGAAGAAAAAAAAATGAAAATGAGCGATTAATATAAAACATCAGAAATTATGGCTCAATGGACGTTGTATATTAAAATTAAATATCATAAAATTTAAGTTTCAATTCATTATTATAATGTCCATTGAGAAATTATCTAGTAGGATAATAAATATAAATTTATTATCTATTGTGGTTAGTTAGTTAGTTACATAATAATTCGAATTTCTCAGAAGATTAGTTAACTCTAACAAAAAATGTATAACTTTTTTGCTGTAACTCCGTTTGCAATCTTTTCTAACATAATTTTTTAACCTCAAAAAGTAATAAATAAATAATTTTAATATTAAATTAAATAGAAAAATCCTTTTATTCAATATTTTCACATTAAGTTAATTTGAAATTACTTGTCACTGCTGAAGCTTTATATATAATTTAGTTTCAACCCAATAACTCCAATATCTTCAACTCAAAACATTTAACACATTGGTTGCCGAACCAAAAATAGACTGTTTTGAATTTCGACGAATCAGCCAAAAATATCTGACAAGATTTCGTATCTTAACATCTTTGTCGGAGATATGTGTGTGATAGAAGTCAACTTTTGAGCAACTTTAAGCAATTTTCAATACATTTTGTCAGACAGTGTTAACCTATGAATCTTTCCGATAAAAAAAATTATGGATTATAGCAAAAATTGGCTGAGTAATAGAGAAATTATATCCTGTTCTGAAAATCTTTATTAACATTTGGATCAGCTACAGAATTACAAATCGTCCTCAACTTCAGAACTGAGCATTTCATTTAAATAGTTTTTAATTTGCAATTTTATTATTTTTCATCTGGACACTCGACTGAGGACAGCAAGATTAAAAGGAAAAATTTACCATTCGGAATTCACTAACCGGCACTTTCGACTTACACAAACTGAGCACGCAGAAACGTTCTTACCAAAACAAACAAATGAACTCAATATGTGCAAATTACTTATAAACATGAAAAATAGTAACAGTGCGAAATGATATTGCCGAAATTTTTTGGTTGATCTCCAATGTTAAAGCATTGCCAGACATAATGCGCTAAGTAAAAGAGTTAGGATTAATTTAATATTGACTAATTTTACAAACTAGATTCATAACCACTTCCTGTATTTCTTTTTTCTTATGGTCTGTCTTACCCCAGGTTATGCCCATTAAGCTTATAAGCAAATTCGACAGTAATTAAAATGTAGAATTCTTGTTTTGATAGCATTTCGAAATTCTATATTTCACTAGTCTAACCGCATTCTTATTAATATATTTTTTAGTTTTATTTATAAAGATTTGACCCTTTTATGAAGCCATTATTCAATTTCATAAAACTCGTATAAATCACTTATAAAAATAACCGATTAACACTTACATAAATCTTCAATTTATATATACAAATTAAATAATTTTTTTCATTTTTTTTTTGTATAATACATTCGCAATTAATCATATTTTTTCATCAAATAAACAAAAATAAATATGAAATATATATTATAAATTGATCACAATCAACGTAAATTAATATCACTAAATAATAATAAACTTTATTCGGTTTATTGTTGCGCAATTAACATTTTTACCTTACCGAATAAATCTAATAATAAACCAAAGAAGCAAAGGTAAATTTTTATAATTGAGCAATCAAAGTATAAATAAACAAATATTAAATAAATAACAAAAAAAAATCAATGTCCCCGATCCATACTATTACAAGTCAAGTTAGAATATTTGGGGCGGCAAAATTTTGAAACTTTCGGGCTTAATCTTATTCTATCTTTACTTAATTTTTAAAGTTTACCAGAGTTACAACATCTAGGTTTTATGTGCAAGTATTCTAACTCACAATTTTTATCATATTCAATCTTAATATTGATTGCAAAATAAGACGACATAATTATCGTAAATTGAGTTGCTCTATGTGAAAAGTATTTAATCTTCAGTTGTATAGATGATGCACCCAGCACGATATCATATTTATATTGTAACTCAATTTGATAAAAATGGTCAATAATTAACCCAAGTCAATTTAGAATTATGTTAGGTTGAGTTACATACAACAATAGTAAAATAACTAAATTAGTCTAACCTAACTTAATTGGTTCGAATTTCGAATAAATTTGAAAGTATACAGAAATAAATTAGCTTTCTAATAAACACAAATTTTTCGTGGGCTTTCAAATAAAACTGAAATAAAACAGTATTTTTTTGCTCTCCTGAAAAATATGATCATTTTGATTTAGAATAGTATGGATCGATAGCATAGATAATATTTTATTCAGCATATTTTTTCAGCTGATATAATTTTGTATATTATTGCATAAAATTCTGTTTTGTTGGTTTAATAATTTTTTATATGGTTTTCATAAAACATATTTTTTTTTATGTACAATATTTTTATACTTTGTTAGTTTTAAAATAACAACTGACAATTTAATTAGTACTTTAAATAGAAAGAAAAAAACATTCTTTACATTATGAGTTTTTAATTTAGCTTTTCCTGAAAATGTTGAACTAGATGAAAATTTTGAAAGATTGTTTTTTTTTTTGTTTTTTGTATATTTAATTATATAAATCATGCTTGTTAAAATATCTTTGAAATTGTTAATTATATATTTTCTATCTGTTAAAATCTCATCAATGGTTTTAGTTACAGTTTTAATTGATGATTCCGTAAATTATGGAAATTATAAGAAATATAGAGAAATTTTTTTATAGAAATTAAATTTTGCTTTATTATTATTTTTTTCAAATAAATTTAAGTATGGAATTTATGAAAATCTTATAATTATAATTGTAATGAATTAAGAAATTAGTATTTTTTTAAATCAATCAATTGGGAATATGAATTAATTCACACTTTGAAAGGATTTGTGACAGTTTAATCAGAATTGCTAATCTCGACGTTTAGAGAATCGGAATGGTAGTTCGTGTTGCATAGAAAGTACTATAGTTATATTTTCCGAAATAATCAGTGATTTGATTTAAAAGTTCCAGAAAATTAGCTATGTGATCATAATTTTTTAAGTACTTAAAATTAAATTGCTTTAGAATTCCACTCTATATGTTTATATAAATTTTCATTTTTAAAGTTTCCATGAGCTTTAGGTAATTTAAATAAAATTAACATTTCCGTCCATATTGGAACAATAAATTCCAAAACTTTCATCGTAATACTATTAGGATCTTTTCAAAGCAATTTACATTAAAGTTTTTCTGATTTTTTTTTATATCTATTAAAGAATGGGCAGCCCAAAACTCCTCTAAAATGAAATATTTGTTCCTTTGAAAGATAACAGCGATGATTATAATTTAGATTTTGCAGATTTTTCATGAAGTGATTAATAATATTTACCGAAAGTAGAAGAAAATGGTCAAATTAAAGGAAATTGACTGATCAAATTATCGATATCTGAAGACAGGTACTCATTTTTATTGGGAACACGAATGTATCAAAAATATTGCTACTTTTGTACTTTTATGAATTAACCCAAAATTTATGTTGTTTTGAGGTCCATAAACTCCTACTGGGACCTAATATCCCAGAATCCCAGAATATTCACAAGAGCTACCTAGTATTACAAAAATAATAATATTTCATAGTTAGGTGTATATTATTGATTTCCAAAATATTAGCCAAAAGTCGGGGCTAAAGGATTAAGAATTGCTGATTATAATACTTTATAGTAGCAAGGTCTTTTAACTGCAAATTTTGTCGAAAATTTAACAAACAACATTTCACATCTGCATAACTTCTGACATGATAAACATAAGATAAATGGCCAGCTAGTAGAAATTATATCCAATTTTTTGATTTATTAATCGAAATATTGGTTTCTCTTTAAATTAATTACGAATATTTAATTTTATGGTTCATTTTGAAAAATTGGCATTAATCTTCCAAGTGAAATTGTTACTACAAAAATTATATCAGCCACGTTAATATTGCAGAATCAACTTTACTCAAATTAATCAAAATTAATAAAATTATGTAAGCTTCAGAAAATTTTAAATACTTTAATTGAACCTTATATAACCAAAAATTAATTATTAACTATAAATTTTCGGACAAGCTCAGAGATGCCATACAATTTAATTTTTTTAAATATACTCGTTACATGTCTGATAATATAATTAAATTAACATTTCCATGACAATGTCAAATTGGTGCCCCTACCGAAAATTACAAATTTTATCTTAATTTTAAAACATGATAAAGTATCATTTTTATTATTATAGTTTTTATGTTGTTTGCGCGTCAAACCTAACTGACAACTTATACAGTATATATGAAAAAGTTTCAAGCTATTATTAACTTGTTTTCATTTATTTATTACTTATCATTTTTACCACTCAGCGTTGTATTTATAATTGTAGAAATGTGATGTAATCATGACAATTAAATGTGAAAAATAAAAATGAAATAAATAAATTGAAATTTTATATTTATAATCAAATAAAAAATTGATTAAAATTTCATTTTAATTAAATTCTAATTAAAAAGTGCGTGTGAATAAAATTTTGTAATTTTTATGAAAATTTTATATTCTTATTAAGTTCAGTTCAACTTATAATTCAAAATTAGAAAATTTCTGTAATTACAAAAAACAGACTGACTAATGACCGGGTCGGTGATCATTGAAGGTTATTTAACTTTGTTATGTTTTTTGGTATTTTATTTCGGAATTGAAAACGGAAGTGTACAAAAAAAATAATTAGAGTTTTTAAAAATCTAAAATAATAATGAAAAAACTGAACGATTTTTTTATTTACTAGGTTTTTTTTTTAGTTTTAATTATAAAAAATATTGAAAATCAATAGAAAAGAAGATTTTTTTTTTAAACTATTATCATTATTAAGAAATTTCGAAATTTTAAATTTCATAATAATTGTGAATTGTGACATACGTTGATTAATATAATTTATATTTAAGTGCAATATTTTGAATTATTTTACTTTTATTGAATTAAATTGAACTATTTAATTTCCCGAGAACTTCAAAATTATAGTAATTATTATTAGTAGTAATTCACTATTCAGGTCAATACGAATTACATATATCAAAAATATTAGCAAACTGCGCCATAATTAGAAATGATAATTTTTGAAAAAATTCTATTTCCAATTTTAATTTTTGACTTAGGTACTAAGTTTCAACGGAACAAAAAAGTCGTATGTAATATAAAAATATTATATACATCAGGAATCGATTATGTTATTTATAGTAGCAATGTTTGCTTTCGACATTCTGGCATTTATCTTGTTTTAATTGAAGAATTGATCTCTACAGGATGAAATCTAAAGTCTAAAATATAAAATTCTCACCAAAATGTTTACTAATTTCACGATTCGTCCCCAGTTCTTTTAGAACTATTATCTTATTAATAAAAAACGTAATCTTATCTTAAAAATTGTCGACAATTTATTATTAAACATTGAAAATTCTCAGCAAATTAATAAAAATTGTAAAATTGTTATCGTGATTTATATATCAGTGTACTTCAAAAGTATAGAGACCTTTTATCATCAACTGATTAGGAGTGCGTCAAAAGCGAATTTGGTTTTTTGTTTTATTTTATTTAAAGATTTGTCGATTTACTATAAAAAATTTAGTTTTTATAGTTTTTAGTTAAAATAAATTTGGATAAAAATTCGAAGGGTTTGAAAAACTTTTGAAAGCGAAAAAATTTGGTAAATATAGTGGATGATAGTACAATACGTACGTTAAAACAATTTAGTGAGCTGGTTCATTCTCTTGATAAAATATATTTTTTTTATTCTGTAAAGTATGTCTTTTCTGCTTAACTTGTATATTTAATTGGTCCTATAAGCTTGTAAAACATTCTGTCTGTGTTATTTTTTTTACCTTTCTGAAGATAATCGATCAACTAAATTCCTTGTAAATCCCGAAAACCTGATATCATACATAACCTTTCCTGTTGTTGGTACCGTCTTTAGTATACTTGAACCAGCTTCTAGTTATTGTTTTGCCTCTGGTGTGCAATGGTGCATCAAAGTTTCATCTATAGTTTTCTTCAAACAATTTTTTTTTTTATTCTATAGTAAAGACGTTTGAAAATCTCTTGAGAAATTCACATTCGCAAGCGTTTTTACTAGCAAATAAGGCATTTCTATATTGAAAAAGTAAAAAATTTAGATCATGAATATCTTCTATTCCTTTATTACAAAAAATAAGTGGTAATTTAACTTAAGTTATTCCTATAATAATGAAACCTCTAAAAAAACTCAAGAAATTTGAATTGAACACTTCAAAGTGCACTGTTTCTTGTTTCGTAATCCCTAACCTAACTTTACATGTTTCTAACCAAAAAGAATTTATCAATAGATTATAAATTATTTTGTACGCATTTCGGTTTATCGAGTTTGGTCTGATTTCGATTAATTCAACTCTCTTCTATCTGTTGATTATAAATTACACGGTTTAGATAATAGAAGACTGAATTCATTCGAGTTAGATTACGAAATGATGATGTTTTGTTGTACAAATTAAAAAAAAAAATTACATGATATTTTAAATTTATCATAGAAACATAAACACAGCTTAAATAAAAGTTTTTTTTTTTTCAAATTAAATATGAAAAGATGATTTATGTTCATATTGGTGAGAATTTCTTGTAAAATAAAATAAAGTTTTTATTACATTTCATTATAATAAATTGAATATAAAGTTGGCTAAAATCATTAAGCGTAAATTTTATATCTTTGTAATGAAATTGAAAAAAAAAAATCTTCTAAAAATCTATTGAGTTACCCTTCATATAAACATTAAGTTTTTGTCTCTTCAATGCACTGGGCTCTATCTACAAATTGCTAGTTTTTTAATTATAAATTGATGGATAGCGAAAACAGCAAAAATTAACAAAACAATAAGAAAAATTAACTTAAATTATTTAATTACTAAAGAATTATTATCTTATTTAATAATAAAGTCGAACGCCACCTTTTTCCTCGCAGCAAACGTTATTTACATAAAAGGCGGGCCCGTTTTTTCAGTATCATATAATTAATAGATAACTTTATTCTAAAGTAAATAATAAAAAGGTATAGAGAAAGGGAAACAAAAAGTTTAGTTCAAGTCGGTTCAAGCATTACAAACAGAAATTTATAATATAAATGTAACCATAAATTGTGAAGAAGAAGAATAACTATAGTAGTAGAGTAGTACCACTCAATGATATGCTTTTAAAATACGGCATTTCGAGGTACATAATATCGAGGCTGTGGTCATGAATGAAATGTGCGAAACATATATTCAGTTTGGGTTACGAATCTTAAGCGCGGGTCGATTTTTCATCCGTAGCGATATGTATAATATGAAAAGTTTTGGTAGGGTACTATATAATTTAGTCCAATTCTGTCCTAAGTGCATAATTCCTTCGTGGATTCTCCTCTATCTAACCATCAATCAATCAAGATATATTGAATAACCAGGAGAAAACAGAAAGTTGAGTTATGCTAATTTAGCATGCAAAGTGCAATTATTGTCTAACAAATGTAATTGTAAAATCTTATCTAAATTTAAATTTATGTAATAGTAAACTTCATTTATGAATTCAATTTGTTGTCGTTATGAAAATACAAATTGTTTCAACACAATTTAATTTTTTAGTGTTGAATTACCCCTTCATATTATCTTGAGTTCAACAGCAAATAAATTAAATAAACACTACACCATGGAATGGATTCGGATTCGGATGAGCTAGTATATAATTTTATTGTCTTCCGGAAATTTTATTTTCATATTTATTATTTATGTTTACAAAATAAATTTTTGTTTAATTTCATTAAATTTTTATAATTTTTTGAAATTAATTTGGAGCTTTGAAAGATATATTCAAGTAATATGGGACAACATTTTTTATAACAATTATATCTTATAAGACCTTGCCTGAGACTAAATGTAAAAGTTCCAAATAAACTTTATATTAAGGTACAACTTTTTCCCCGCATTTACCATTCATTCCCGATTGCGTTTTATTTTAATTTTCCCTTAGGCATCAAATGTTCGATTAACATCAATTAATTTTGTACATAATCATGAAAGTGTAAAAAAAAATACTTTAGAAGGATTTCTTTCCCCAACCAATTTTTTTTTTATTTTTGAAAATTGGAGTACCAGTACCGAGTTACCAGTAATTTAGTTTTAGTAATCCAAAGTATGATGAATCATCAATATTTAACTATGGTGTACTTCTTTCAAATATCAGTTATAGATAGAAGCCGTAAGGGTTAAAATTGTAATAATTAAGAATGAAAGGATTGCGTTGCGACGTATTTTAACCTTAATAGTAGATAATGCATTATCATTTTTGACCTATGAATTACCTACGAATTGGAGTAGTTATGCCTGTAAAAGAGTTACTTTCACATTAATGGAGCTACAATACCCCTAATAAAGTTATGTTCAAAAACACGTTCCATTTCTAAATTCTATTACTTTGTAATGTCACAATAGCAATAAAAATATTTCAATTTTAAATATATTTCTAATTAAACGCCATACATAACACAACAAAGAAACCTCTCTTCTCATTATTTTGTTTGAAATCAATTTCAAGCCTAACCGACCATAAGGAATGTGCGTATCGTAACACAAAATTTCTAAACAGCAAATTCACTTGCGATCGTTGGTGTACGTACACACACTACACAACTAAGTTAAATTGAAATTTAAATGCACAACGACGACGCATTCAGCGGAAAAAAAAATCGAAAGTGACATCATTTCTTGGTGGTCGAAAAATGAAAAAAATTGACATTTTAATATTTTTTTGTAAATATTTTTTTTTGTTTTATATTTAATACTTAGTTTTGTGGTATTAGATTACATCGTTTTAAATAATATTTTGTAATTAATAATTGTTCTACTAATTACAAAATCAAAACAAAACAGCTGCTAACGAAAGGCACATGTTCACTGACCGTCGTCGATCTGTTTGCGTCATTAAAAATAATAATAAAATAAGTACTTACCTAACTCATTCGAATATTAGCAGTAAGCCCGGTCAGCAGATTTCATATAAAAAAAAAATTGTATATAAAATATATTGAAATGAGTCAGAATTAAGTTTATTATTTTCACTATAAAATTATAGTATATTTTAATCTGACGCACACACGAAATTATTTTTCTAATCTGATTTGAATGCAATATGCGCGCAAATCTGTCAATCAAAAGTTTTTCCTGATTAGATTACCATATTCCCTAGAATTGCCATAATTATGTAGTAATTTTACTTCATATTTATAGAATAATGGAAGCTTCATTGTGATGAGATTCGAATTTTTGTGTTAGATATCACAATATCGAAATCTGGGAAAAAACAGTTTCACGTCCGACGTTCGCGGCCTGTCCAACCTGATATTCAGAAATTAAATGTCACAGGTTAGAGTCCTTATTAATTACCCGCCTGTTGCCTAATCTCTGTAAGAGTGTAATTAACAGTTTAATTTACACTTCGAACTTCGTACTTGAGGGGTCATAAACAAAATGAAAAAAAAAAATTTCAACCGCTTATCTTCAAACCCGTTTACTAGGAACTACTCCCTCAAAATATTTGAAGTAAGATCTTGTAGAAATATGAAAATTAATATATAATATTTTAGTATAACTTGGAAATTTGATATCAAGATCAAGAGTTGCGGTTTTCCGAAATAACAACAAATGTTATCTCTTATTTTCTCTTGAACGCTCAGGGAGGGTGTAAATGTATTCTTAAAAATATTGTCGATAGTTTTTTATGTCTCAGTCAAAATATATGTTAGAAATTCTAGGTGGGTCACAAATGGAATGTGAAACACTATACTAAATTCATTGGCAGCTTTTTATATAATGTTTAAATTTAAGATTCAATTTAAACGTATTGAACTTTATCGTATCAGCTTTTCTGCCAATTCACATAATACTGGTCTAAAACAAAAAAGATTTTTTTATTGTTTGCATATATTTACTGCCAATTTCTGAGAAATCTATTACATGGTGTCCTTGATATTTATAATTGACAAATTCAAATATTTGAAAGTGCGTTGAAACTTGAAACAAAAACTTGTCAAACTATATAAAAACAAGAAAATTATATTATTAAATTGTACCATAGAGAGAATACCAACAATATAAAATGAATGGGTGAATATTGTGGGCAATAACATTCATTTATAATCATTCATATGGACAAGACCACTTTTCTTGTTTTTGTATACATATTATGTGATTATTTTTGTCTTTAATGGACTTGAAACGAAGTTTTCAATGAAAATTTAATTAAAGTGAAATCAAAAGTACTTTTAATTCCCATTTATTTACTTCCTCTTCTTCTTTTAATATTAAGCTGCTCTGACAAGTAATATGTATACGATTTCTTCTATAGGCACTACTACACTAATGTGTCTTACTTGTAGGTAGCCCAAAAATGGGTTTATAAATTTTATTAAAATTATTTTTATATAATTTACTGCGTTGGGGAGCATAAATTGTGTGGATTGCATAAGTTTTTTTTTATGATTTTTGGTATTAATTTTATGACGGAATTAACATTACACCAAGACGGGCGAATTATTTTAACCATTGCAGCTGAATTTATATTTAAATTTTCAATATAAAAAGATTTAAGATGACATAGTAAATAAATAATTCATAAAATAAAATGTTAAGATTTTTTACTTCTTCAATGAACTATTTTGTTCGATTGTTGTTATGTCTATATTCTATAATTATTCTAATATAACTACATATTTTTTGTGCTTTTTAAAGCACGGTAATTTACAGTAAAATAATTGAAGGACTCTGTGCAATATACGGAATTCATTTTGTAATTTTGTAAAACGTAAAACTTATATCCATTTTTGTAATTTTCTCGATAAACCTGATAAATCGAACCTAATGTGTTATTAACTTTTACAATTATGATCCATATTTGAGGGTGCTGTAAATCGCCCATCTTTGCATCCAACTGACAAGTAATATAGTATATTATATAATAATATACTAAATACTAAAGCAAAAATTAATTAAAACCTAACACTTTTTAAGATTTAGTTCATATGACAGCCAGCATGATTGCTTTGAAGATAGCCAGACAAATAAACATTCAATTTTTTGTTACTATAATAAAACATTTATAATTATCAATTAGTTTAATTTACATATCATATAAAATTGCATAATTTATACATCTAGCGATTCGATTTTAGTGTAGAACTTTATTTTATTATTAATTTATGAGTTGTTTTTATTTTGTACATAAACTATAAAGTTAAATTGAAAAATCGAAAAAGTATTATATCTTTTTAATTAGAAAAACAAACCTTTTAGATAGACAAATTGACATATAATTTAAATTTTATATATATACAAGCAATTAAATTGAAAATAATCAATCAAATCATTTAATTAAATTATTTAAATATACATTTCAATTTGTAATGTAAAACTTCTTTAATGTAAAACTTAGTTAGTTAAAACACTATATAATTAAATTAAATTGTAAATATTATTCGTGTTTATTAGATTAGCAAAAGAATGCAAATTATAATATCAAAAAAAGCTAAAACTATAATGCCCCAGACTATAAAACAGTCAATAAAAATCAATGTATCGTAATATTATTTACTCTGTTATAATATATTGAAACCAAAAACAAAATCGAAACCAATCAATTAAATAATTCCATAAAAATGATTACATAAAAAAAATCAATTTATATAAATAGCAAGTGCACAAATTAGTCAAGCCTGTACGGGGCCGAACTATTTATTGATCATGTACTTATATAAGTGACAATAATTTGAATGATAATAAAGAAATACTCTTTTTTAAATATATTTAACTAGGGAGCCTCAGCATCGGAACCAATCATGAATTTTGTTGAATGTATTTATTTACGTTAATTTGTTTAAGCATTAAAGTTAAAAAAGTTGTCTCACTTTTAGTTCCCCAAACTGTCAAAATCTATAAATAAGTAAAAAGAGACGAACTAGGTTTTTATTTCAATCGGGGCTTACTCTAAAATTATGATATCATTACTATGTTTAACCTTTTGAAAATAGTAAGGTATAGTGAAAATTATTTAGTAGAACAACATTAAAATAAGTCTTCTTTCTTCATTATTAAATTATGCCAAAATAGCTAAAGGTATGCATCAAATGTATTTGTACCTCAACAACATTAAATAGAAACAAAAATCAACTTATAGGTTAATAAAAACGAGCTATCAATCGAGTACTCAATCTCATTGAGTACATCTTCTGAAATCTTACCGCAATTCGTTTATTTTGACTACTTCTCGCGAACAGCATATCCCAGGAAGTTTAATTTTTAATCGTAATAATGATAATTAGTAGACATCACATAACGCAGATATTAAGTTTTCACAAAAATTTTGCTGGTTTTATTATTTGACTATTAACTTGTCCAAAAGAAATGAAATATTTGCAACAAATTCAAAACTTCGTTACATCAACAAGTAGAGCTCATCACAATCAAATGCATTTAGTAGCAGAGTCTATATAATTAATTTTACAAAATAAATATTTTCGCATAATTATTATCGAAGCAAGATTACCATAATTTTTTTTTTATTATTATTTATATTTTATTTTTTTGTTTCATTTTAAATCTCACGGTTTACATTCAAATAAAACATCTTTCACGAAATTTATTACAATACAAATTTTCAACAAGCTATAGATAGTAAGTAAAAGTTTCCATCATCAAAAAGAAATAACTAATGACAAAATAAAAATGAAAACAAATTCAATATTATTATTAAAATCACCATGGTATTTTTTTTTTGTTATGTTGGTATATTATCATAAACCTTGCAGAGACAGCGACCTTAGTATGAATATATCTGATGATTTATTTTTCTTCAAGTAATGTTTTCAATTTTTAACAGTGTGAAAAGAAATATTATATTATTTACCGAATTTACGACATTCCTGACATTTACACAAATTTCGCTGGTAAAAACTTTTACTTTTCTTTAACATTTTTCCATCCTTTTTAAGTCGAATCTCGTGCTAAAATTGATTTAAAGACTTGATAATGAAATCGAAATAAATCAATAGTAAATACAATTTCATGTTCAGTTGATGTTGTTGGCACTGGAAGTTTTCAACATAAATTAACTTTATGTAATATAATTTAATATTAAATTAAAAATAAACGCATTACATTATTACATAATTATGTCTCATATTAAAATTGTACGATGTTATATCACCGCGATTTATATAACAAGATTATATTGGCTTACACCTTACACGTCAATTTATAATTCTCGAGCATATTTCTTCTTATTTTATATAATACTTTCGTAAATTAAGTTCCGTCCCATCGAAGGGGATTGAGGTTTGTAATCTCAGTTAATATAAATCGATAAGTAAATTTTTATTTACTTCTAAAATCGGTTAGAAAATGGCTTTAATTATACACCAAATAATTATTTTTTGGGTCCGTAGCATAAAGTGTCACGGAGTCGGGGACTAAATTCTTAGAGAATTACCTAGAAATTTTAATTTTTCAAACGTTTGAACTTTGTAGTCCTTTTGAATCAGGAGAATAAGACTTTCTGCATCCGGATAAGATCATATGAACAATGTTAAAATATCTTGTAACAATCTCTAGGGGTACATTCACTATAAAAATGTCAAAAACAATTAGAACAGATAATGCTTCAAACACCATTAAAATTGTATAGTTAGTTCAGTGCGACTTTTTGTCCCACATTCTACACTGATTAAAATAGATAGGACACGATTTGTTTTTAGTACCTTATACAATGACACTATAGGATTTCCCATCGTACAGATGAAAAGTTTTAAAATTATATTAAATCATTCCCAATCTTTCCATTGCGGTAACTTAAAACACGAGTACTATATGATCCAGCAAAATTTCTTAACATTATTTCCCTTGTAATTATAATTCCGATAAAATCAAAAAAAAATTATATAAATCAAAAACTTGAAAATATTTGTAATTAAAAACTTATTACATTAATAAAAATACAAAATAACAAAAATTTGTATTTTTGCGACCGAATCTTGTTTCTTCTCACATTTTTTGACAGGTCGTATTTAAAGAAAATATTTTTTTTTAAACGAACGATAGAAAGTCGTAATAATTTGTTTAGTTTTGATGTTATATGATATTACAATCAAAAAATTTATGGTATTTTTTTTCCTTCATTAAAATTATGATGACAAGCAGTACCAAGAAAAACAAGACACGTGAATGATATTCATCTATTATAATAGTTTTCTTCTGGCTGGTTGTAAGATCGGTAACAACACAAATAAAAAGTGCTTAAAATATTGTTTAACTAACGCCATCATGACATGAAAAGGAGCAAAAAGTTTGAATAGTTTTTTTTGTGTTGTTGTTGCTGTTGTTGTAATGATTTGGGAAGTAAATTAAAAAAATAATATTAATGATATGATGAACCCCTGCGGCATTGTTGTTTTACTTTATTTTGATTGATATTTGTTTATATTTAATTTTGTTTTTATATTGTCATCTCTAGAGTTTATGAGGAGAAAGTGAAAATTTACAATTAATTAATCATTTATTAATTACAAATTTAAATGTTAAGTTGAAAATTAACATTATATTTAAAATATTTAGATAATTAGATTACTTATAAAATAAGCAAGATTTGCAGAGAAAATATTAACACACTTGCAAATTGCCAATACACACTTGCAAATTGCCAATACACTAAAAATCATTTGGTCATCTGGTCAGTGGTCACAGTATAGATCGAAGCAAATGAGAAAAACTGATGAATTGGTAAGAGATTAGATTACTAATTGCTCCTTATTCATCTGACAGTAGGATACTTCTTTTATCAAATGTTAAAGAAACAGAAATAGGCGATATACAAGATTACTGTTGGTTGTAGAACCACTAAACTGACTCTGACTCTAAGAAAACAAAATTTATTCTAAATGTGGACAAAACAAAGAATACAAAAATTCTATTTAATGTACGGCCTAACTACAAACTCGATCTGTACATGGCTTTTGAACACTGAAGAGAAAGCAGATACGATAGTTGTAGTGCTACAATTTAAAATATCTGGTTGAGACAAGTAAAATAGCGTCAATCAAAAGTGTTACCATTAACAAGAAAGATAGAATAGATCGCCGTGCTGCCGACAAATGTAAGCAATCGATAGAAAGATACAATGACTGATTTTCGTTTGAGGATGGGTCAATCCATCCCATTCCTTGCAAACCAACAAACCATGTTTGTTAAGCATTTCTTATAGCTATAGATTTTATAATTATAATATTTGATATACTCAAGATGGTTTTTTATACGGTGTTAGTCTTGAACTACAAGCTATCTTAATCTTCATGTAGTCGAATCTCTTCCAATTCGTCCCTGAATTCATATTTTCAATGTTTAATTTTTTTCAATTTGTAATCATTGAATTATACAATTTACTAAAGACTAATCTACCACAAGTTCGTATTGGCAGTTGTTATTAGAATATTCAAATGAGGTCAATGATATCTGCCAATATTAATTTAAATTTAATGCTAATTTACTACCAATTTTTTTTAAAAATATTCGTTTCTTTCATTTATTTTAAATCTTATTATATATTTTTAATTAAAAAAATAAAATCAATTAGGATTAAAAGTTTTAATTATGCAATTATTATTTAAAAATTATAAAAAATCTTGAACAAAAATTTTTAAATCTATTTATTTTTCAATTTGTAATTTTATTTTTAATACTCTTTACTTCTTTTATATACCAATGAATTCAAATTTAAATAATTTATAAAAAATCAAAATCAATTTTTTTTTTTTATAAAGTATCTACATAAAAAACACTCAACCTTTTTGTAATTAAAACCCACAAAAAAATAACTCAATGAATCAGATTTATTACTCTGATGATGAGTGATAGCTATAAAAAAGTGTTTTCTATAAGATTTTACTTTCATTGATTTAAGTCAAGTAAAAACCAAAGAAACCTACATTTAAATATTATCAACACCTGTTAACAAGTTTTGACGGAGGCTTTAATTATACAACACGATTTGAATTCACTTATTTCTCTTCTTGTTATATCGTAAGGAATTTGATTAATTTATCTTTAAGTATTTCGATTTCTTTTCTTATTATTATAAATATTATTTTGGTCATTTTCAAAGTTTTTTTTTTTTCAGATCATTAAATATAAAATGTTACCGTCAAACCGTAAAAAATATCTCTGTGACCGCTAACAAGTGTTACGAACGGAAATTATAAAATATAATTTTGTTATGATGATTGAATTATATCAAAAGATATTTAAATTAATATAGTTTAAACTGTAATTTTATGTTGACCAATAAGTTTGTAGATTTTCTAATTTATGACTGTGACTACACTATATGATCAACGACATCCTATTTTAATGATAAATGGGCCAAAGCTTTACATATCAATTGTAATTTGTATAAACATTGAAGTGATCCTCGAACCTTAAATTCGAAATTTATTATTTATTTAGTGGAAGTATACATGTTCGAAAATCTGGATCGGATGCAACGATGGTTCAATAGGAAGGAATAAAGCTTAAGTTAC
Source organism: Rhamphomyia laevipes (assembly GCA_963920725.1). Lineage (NCBI taxonomy): Eukaryota > Metazoa > Arthropoda > Insecta > Diptera > Empididae > Rhamphomyia > Rhamphomyia laevipes. The sequence continues at coordinate 8,212,230 of OY987259.1, forward strand.
ATACCAAAAAATATTGAACTACATTTGTTGGAAGGCAATATAATATGATTGTTTGATCCCATAGATCAAAACAGCTAGAGTTATGTACTTCGGCACATTGCACTCTTCGTACCCTTCATGCTAAACTTAATGAGACAGTTTGGCTAAGTCAACAAAACTTTTAGCAAATATTACTTTCCAACCCTGAACTCTTTTTCCATACAGTTAGTTCATGTAGTGAGAACCAAACAATCTGCGTCGCGGATGCATGACCTAAAAGTGTTCAATCGTCCATTATTTTTATTATTTAATACATACAATGAAAATATTATTCACCTTCTCTACTTTAGTTTTACTTAAGATTACTCTTACGAGTAATTTTCTAAGCCATATCTAAACATCAGATATTATGTTGACATAAGACTCTATTGTAACTGACTATTTAAAAATGACTTTATGTCATTAATTATGTATAAAAAAAGTTTAGAAAGAGAACAAAGTACAATTGAAAAATATTAGTTTTCGCTTTTGTGGACTTAAGCTACTATTACATTTTGCCACATGTTTACGTCTAAAATTTTATAATTATTGTCATTTATCTACTAAAGCCTCGTTATATTTTCAGTAAAGAATAAATTACTCCTACTATTAAAAAAATTTTGCTACATATTATTAATAATATTATTTATTTAAATTAAATTTTAATATAAATGTAACACTTTCCAACTTTTTAACATTAACCATAATTAATCATTAATAATAAAATTGAAATATTTACACTTATAATTTCCAACTATTGACCATGTCCAAAACCTTATAAAAGAAGTTAATATACAAATATTAATCATAAACATAATTGAATTTTATTAATAATGTGTCAGTAATTAACTTGTAAAGTAATAATTTTCCACTTGATTAATTTTCAATATAAAAATATATTTTACTATACTTCAGAGCTACAATAAAAAAAAATACAAATCCGTGCAATAGGGATTGTTAAACCTGTTAATTGGTTTACCGGGTAAACGGGTTATTAGTAAATTCGGTTTAAAAAAAAATCCTATAAACCATTTTTTTAACTAAAAAAATTGGCATTGTTCAGTATGCAAAATGACTAAACAATGAAGCAGACGGACCAGGTATACAAATACAAGTACAAGTCTTGCTATGAATGTGAGAAATATATCAAAAATTTTAGAATACTTAATGAAATTAGTTGATTCAATTTCTGCTGTTTTTGCACGATTTAGGATATCTTATGATTTAAGAACACTGTTACATGCTAAGGGTTACCTATATTCCATAGTCGCCAAATACAATTCGAATTTTTCGTGATCAATTAAGAATACTTTGAAATTTGCGTTTCAGAATAATTTTAGAAAATGTTCAACATTACCGATTATATACCTGTAAACCGGTAAAGCTATTTTTATTTACCGATTTACTGGTAAACCGGTAATGGTATTTTTATTTACCGATTTACCGGTAATGATAAAAATTGGTAAATTTGCGATCCCACTACCGTTCAATAATCAATATAAAATTTTAATGATTATTTTCTATATATATTTTTTTTTGTATTTTCAGGTATTTTTCTGGAATTTCAATAAAATGCAAAAGAAATTTTTCAAATTCGTCAATTAAATTGCACTTGAAAAACAATTAATTTGAAATTTGTCATACTGAGGTTAAAAAGAAATTTGGTATTCTATTTTTTTGTTTGTATAGTTTCAATTAAAAATGAACGGACATCGTTTAAATGGAAATGATGAAATTCATTATGAAAATATTGAAGAAGAAGAAACTATTGTAACATCATCATCAACATCAGTAGCAAATAAATTAAAATTAAATAATGGAATAAAATTTATAAATACAGAAATTTCTGATGGATTTTCAACTGGTAAGTTAATTTATTAATAATTTTTTTATTTTTTGAAGTTTTACATTTACATTATTTTTTATTATAAATTGTTTATTTATGTGCATTTACCTTGACAATCAAAATAATTTATTATAACTTTTTGCACATATAATATTTAAGTATATTATTAATGAACTTATTCAAATTAAATACCTGACCTTCGTACTTGTTGATTAAATGTTGGCCTTGCAAGTAATATTGTTCACCTTTACATTTTATATAAATTGGTCTTTAATATGGAATTTATACTAGACCAATTTTATGGTTCATTCTTAATTATTTAGTACGTTTACTTAATTTTGTTTCTTCTTTTTTATATAAACTATGTCATTTTATATTTGGAACATTAAAGCATCTAAAAATTTCATGAAATTTGATTGCTAAAAAAAATTTGTTCTGTCAAATTTCATAATCTTCTATTATCATAAATCAATTTGTTAAACTTATGAACCCTCATTTTGATAAAATTTTAAAGTTGTTTCGCGCAATTCGTTTGAACTGATTATCGATTCCATTCGGATAAGGGAAAAAATGTTAATCTCAGAATTTACAACCCGAAAAGGCTAAAATTTTAACACGTCCCACAGCCACAGGTTTTAAGATTTTATAATGCAATTGATAATTATTTTCCCTAATACTTTTTTTTATGACAAATGTGGAATTCGAAGTTTTGTTTTAACGATTAATATAATTTAGATTAATATAATTGAATCTAACAAAAATTGAAATTATTAATAATAGAAAATTGTTAAATTCATTCTCATACATTTTGATTTTAATAATAATTATAATATTCAAATAAAATCAGTGCACATTTTGAATTCCAAATTCAATAAACCAAAATTGAAATTATTGAACTTAACCTCGTTAAACTAAAAAATTCGTGATTTGATTTTTATATTAATTTGTGCTTTCCAAAGTCCATAAACAAATTTTGCAAAATTAACAAAGTAATAAAAATTTTTGAAACTGATTAACAGCAAAGGCGAATTAACAAAAATTTTAATTGATAAATTAAACATCAAAATATAATTTAAATATGTAAAATAATAAATTTATCATTGATGACCTTATAAACGTTTTAGAAAATAAAAAAAATTGCGTAGTTATTTTAAATGATTTTTGATTAAAAAATCAAATCGTTTTCACTAATTTCTATTAGTTTTTAGCCATGATAATTAAATGTACAAACTTAATGTAACCAAATTCAAATATAATTTTAATACTTAAGATCTTTTATTCTGAAAATAGGAAGCTTATTAACTAACATACTTTTAATCCGTTTCAATCCGAATAATAAGCGTTAAATGATTAACGGGTAGAGAAATGTACAAAGTGGAACTTTCAAACGCTTTGTACTTTCAAACGCTTTGTACTACATAAAAGTGCGTATAAATCATTTCAAAAATCCTATGAGCTGAAATGATAAACATTATGAATTTTAATTTCATTATATGCATTCCATAATTAGAAGATTCTTTACGAGATTTATCAAAACAAAAATTTGAAGGAACTGATTTACTTATGAAGACGTACTAAAGTCTAAAAATTATAGTAAATTATCGAAAGCTCACATCTGTAAAGAACTGCTTTTTACATTGACCATGTGTAAAACATACTGAACAACAATAGCAGCGTTGCGTACCTGGGATTGGATTTATGTAAAAGTGATTTGTGATTATCATATTATCACAAAACAAAATCTGTCACTAAATTACGTATAACTGCATTCTGACGGTAAAGTGATTGTCACTTGGTAGGGTGAATGATAATAATATCGCTGGATGTAAACACTATTTTCGTGATCACATTAAATATATCTGAAAAATATTTGTGATTAAACTTGAATACTATAGACATGATTGTCACGAATCCACTTTCCATAATTCTACGCCAGTATTTTTACAGTCTTTTTCGCGAAGGTGCAAATGGTTTAATGTTCTTCACGTTTAGTGTAGGCTATGTTTAGCAAATTCCATTTTTAAAAAAATCAAAATTTTCATAATTAAAAAACAAATAGAAAATATAAATTTTCATTTAGCTTTCAAATTAGCTTTTAAAATTCAACCTTGACAAATTATTAACAATGCGTTCTCTTATATTTTGTGGTCACATAAAATGCTTCTATGGTGACATCACGCCCTCTCCATTTCACTTACGTGATGATGATGGAATTAATTTCATAATTTGTTTGATTTTTTGTTTCATAAAAAGTCTGCGGTAAAATGTTTTGGTTTTTTTTAACGACTTTGTTTACACATTTTTGAAATGTAGGAAAATATTTATTTTTTCGCAATATATGTAAAATATCATCATCATAATAATTATTATATTAGGTTTGTTTAGCAAGTTACGAGGCTAGTGCACTTAGTATAGAGATGAAATATTTTTAAACGTTTTCAATTTAATAGTTGAAATTAAATTACTGTCACTGTCTATTTAGTGAAATGGGCAAGATATCGAACCTGACGATAGAGACTTGGAGATGTTAGGACAGTGCGATAGTGGGGAAGGTAGGTTCTAATTGACCCAGGAACATTACGGCCACCACGGGTATTTTGTGTAAAAAAAGAAGCATACGCAGTTTTTGAGTGACGACGATACAAGATACCTGCACTGTGTTCGCGAAGAATGGAGTCTAGTAGAAATTCTGATAATCGATATTCGAAGATATTCGTCAAGAGTATAAAAAAATGGATTACACCGAAACGTGAATAGTTTATATTATCATATCAAAGGGGTGCAATGTTCTATTGCCAATACAATAGACCTAGTGTTGCTGATTAGTAAATGAGTTTCTAATCCATAATTAATCCGAAACAGAAGGTTACTTATCATCGAAAATGATGGACTAGTTGAAAAGTATGATGAATCAATAGATTCCTAAAAATAAAAGCTGTAAGCTGTAAGTGCATTTGTATTTCAGGACAGTGATAGTGTTTTTAGTGAAAACTTAAAGAAAAACTGAGTGCGTGTGATTTTTGTTTTCAAATAAGAAACCACTGGACTAATATTTTTGCTGTTGTTTCGGTTTCGTTTTCTGTTCTGTTTCTGTTTTTGATTTTTTATTTCCATAAATCTGAGTGATGAATCTGATTTTTTGGTTTGGTTCAATACCAGTTTCCATCCCTGATAATAATAAATGATAAAGTCCAAATTTTACAATCTACCCTCGTATAAATCAATGATATTTCTTTGTCATCTTCAGTTACATAACCTATAAACATTCATCAAAAAAAAAAAAAATTGTTGCATTATTTTGTGTGATGATCAGGAAATAATATACTATTAACTTACTCTCTATAAATTACAACACGCTAATCATTAAAATAGTTTGAAATCATTGTTTTAAATTTCCAATTAAATTAAAAGTTTTTGCAAATTACATTTTTTAAGCTATTTTTATTATATTTTTTTTTTTTGTATGTCACAGTTTTTTTTTTGTGTGCTATGCAATATAATTAATTAAATTTTCTTTTACAAAATCTATGTGATTAGAATATTGAGGTCGACTATTTGAAATGACCGGAAATTGTGAAAAAAAAAAAACAATAATCAAATTTTTCAAAGTTTACTTGAACTTAATATAATTATATATTCGATTTGTGATATAGTAAAAAAAACCTAACAAATTCTTCTATAGTAAAACGACAGATTGTTTTATGGTCATAAGTCATCGCCGTATTAAATTAATACTTATATAAATGGCCTAAAAAAAAATTCTGCTCAACGATGGGTGGAGCGATATTTCAGTTGAAATATATAAGAAGATTATCGAGGTGAAAATATTTAGAGCAATACCTAATTTTTTTTTTGTATATTTTACTTTACTTATTTTATGTTTTATAGAATAAATTTAACGCATTGCAAATAATATATTTTATTTTTGTAAACTAATTTTTGTGGCCTGGCAAAATTTCGTATAAGTAAATTGGTTTTACAAATATAATCTAGAAAAATTTCGTATTAAAAATGCTAATTGGTTTAGTACTGGTTATATTAGTAGAAATTGCGCGTATATAATTTTTAATAAATTTTATTTATTTATTTAAAAATATTCTGTGAATGTAATAAATTAAGCTTAAAATTCAGTCAAGGTTTAGAAAATAATTTTCGAAATGAAATTTCATCAATCAACTATAAATTAAAACGTTATAAGCGAGTAAAAATCTATTGTAAGAAAACTGAGGTGTCATCACTGGTTTTGACATTTCGGTATAAGAACATTAATTTATCTTCCTGATCTTGCTTTGAATTAGGTATGCAGGCACTTAAACAGTCCATTATACCATTCATCAAATTGAAATTCATGCTAACTATTTCGGTTTACTTCTAAGACTCTATATCAATAACTGTCATCCGTTGTACAATTTAAAAGCCAGCCGTCAATAATTCAGTTACGACTTACGACCGCACAAGATAGGTTTAGTAATACTCACTGTTCATTGTTAAATTTTCTAATTAAGTTCAACACCTCGACCAAAAGTTCAGTGAAATAGAATTCGAGAGCCAACTAATACTAATCATAATTGTTTGCAATTCGAAGTCATAGTTTTGAAAAATATAGTAAGAAACTTAAAAAAAAAATCTTGATGATGAAAGCATCAATCTTTTATTATAAGATTAATTGCTATGCTTCTAGAAATTCATTATTTAAAGAACATATACCATCACGTTTACAACGTTACAACCATTATTCATACACATCACAAGCAATACCGGATACAGCATTCCCCAGACCCTTGGTCAAAGCTTCTTAGAAATCTTTGTTTTTAAAAGGCTTTGTTTTAAAACTTGTAGCATATAGCAAAACTCATCAAGAAAATTATATTCAAAATATTGTATTAGTCACAGTTGACCCTCTAAGAAAAGAAGACCCTGCGTAACTATCCAAATTGCTCATATACCCGGCATTTATTACATACAAGTACCAAGTACATGAATCGAATTTATTTAATTCTATCAAACAAATATCGAACTTTTATTATAAAACCGATATTAAAATAATTATTAAAAAATCCAGTTCCTAGGTTACCATAATGACATCATTTCAATATTCAATTTACAGGCAAAACTACATTAAAAAACTGAACTTTAAATTTAATTATTTCAAACTATAATTAATTTTATTTTGATATGATTAATTAATTGCAAATTGCAATCACCGCCAGACCGCTACTATTTTAGTAGTAGTGCAAATTTCATTGGCATACCAGTTTATCACCTTTGGACTAATCTCAGTTCTCAGATAATTTTAACTTTATTTTTTATTCTGTAATTTTCTGGTTTTTTTTTAAATAACAAATTTTAATTTTAAATGTAAATATAATCAATAATAAAAATAGCATCATTTTGACATCATCTTCAGTTGTTTAGTTTTGATGGCTGAGAATTTTTGTTAAACGTTTTCTTTTATGCTATAAAGTGTTAATATTTATGTAAATTCTGATGTAAGTTTTCTAAGTTATTTTTGCAAATTAAATATAAAATATTAAATATTTCACTTAAGAAACCAACAAAAAATTATTTATCACGCGAGTTTTCGTTGTGACTCTAAAGTGTTTATAATTCTTAATGAATTTAGTTTCTATATGGAGAAATGCTTCATAAAAATCGTTGTTTAGTTAGTACAAAGTTGTAGAATTTCATTAGAATTTAAATTAAGTGACTTGTTGGTGGTTGAATTTGTTTACTTATAAAAAAAAATATTTATAAAACTTGTTAAAAAATTTTATCAGCTTTAAATTTATTTATTTTATTTTAGAGGTCTTTAAAGTCAAGTTAAAAATAGAATTTTGTTTTAGTTAAAATTTAATTTAGTATAATTAGTCAGGGTAAGTCGTGTTTTATAAAAAAAATAAAATTGTTTATAAATGAAATTTGAATTGTTAATGATAAAGAATTTAATGGGTCAATAGAAAATTTACTTTCAGACTATATAACTTTCCCATCTGGGAAAATACCTTCTTGATAAAAAAAGGAATTTATAAGAAATTATTTTGTACGTAATTAAATTTTTTAAAGCGATTGTAAATTTAACATACGTAATGTTAGTAGAACATTTTTGGAATAACGAGTTGAAACATATTCTACAATTTGTTGTGAAAACCAATATTTTGTTACGTGCCAATTTTTTTTAATAGAAACGTAAATTTAACAGAACATTTTCTTAAAAAACCATAAAATTCAATTTTTTATTAAATATTCTTATAAACATAATTTGTTGTGAATTAGTTGGGGATTGTAATAATTTGTTATGTGCGGTTTGAACTAGCTATCAATCGGTTACATAAAATTAGTATTTATTTGATCCACTAATTTCTAGTTACCACTAATTTAAAATATTAATTATACATAAAATTGTAAATGAATATTTTACTTTTAATTTTTAAGTTTATTTAATATTTGTAATTTTTTATTATATATTTTACATCGTTATAGTTTGTCGTGCAAAGACAATGGGACAGAAATATCTAAAACTATGGGACGAAATTATAAAGTTAATTCGAGACAAGATAATTGATAAATCTACTTTTTCATTAATTATATTGTGTATACATGTCAATTAATCTTAAATTTTCCTGATAAGTTGGTGGTAACACATGTGGATTACGTCAATTGAATTCACAGGACAAACTCAATTCTTTTGATATATGGACAACTTAATAGGGCGACCAAACCTGATAAGCATACTCCAAAAGTGGACGAACTAAATTAATAAACAAAATTTTTAACACATACGGTTACGGATCAGAAAACTCATCAGAATAGCTTTTAATAAAAAAAATAACATGGAATTAGCTTTTTCTGAAATATGATGAACATGATGAAAAATGAAAAACATGTTGTGCGAATCTCAAACAACTAATTATTATTATATGGATAACAAATTATAATAATTATAATCAGTTCATTTTTCCCCTGGTTGCTATCGCTTATTTTCCGAATGTATAAGTGCTAGAATCTTCAAACTATCCGAAAGCTGTCTAGTTTGATTATTATTTTGAATCCTTTGTACTTTATAAAAGCTAAGAATCCGAAAATGGTCGCCAACGGTTACTTTATTTTGTGAATAAATAAAAAATAAAAAATCGATCTGATTACTGTAAAATAAATTATTTTGTTCTTGGAAAAGTTCAGGCCATAGATTGTAATTTAATAAAGGGATGCCATCAGAGTTTGCGAACCCGTTTTATCCGTGTTCGAAACCCATAACAGAGTATGCTCGGATTAAAATTGGTTTTTCTACATTTATTTATTAAAAGTTTTTCGGAAAACGTGAACCCATTTTCATTACAACAACGAATAAATGAAATTTATGACTCCGACAAATAAATATTTATATACATGCCAAAATTAGAATAATTTAATAAACTTCCCCTAAAATTATTATAGTTTTGACTGTTATACTTAGCAACTTTCTCAACTTGAACTTGATATTACAAATATTATAATAAATAGCCTTGCACGACAAAATTATTAACATTATATCTTGAAAATAAAGTTGCGATTATTCACAAATTTAGTATACAATATTTCTTAAACTTTTATCTATGCGCAGTCTCAAAAAAAGCTTAAATTACAGGGTGTACCAGAGGTATATCTGTCAGAAATTGTTTTAAATCAAAATAACAATTAAACTTTTAATATCCCTATAAAATCTTTCCATAGTGTCTCCTATTATTTCTATTCCTTTTTTTTTCTCAGTCTTGAATTTTACTATTAACAGACCGGATTGTATTCAAAATTTCGTTATAACTTCCCGGTTAATAAACTAATATTTATAATATTTTTTTTATATAATTATGTACTAAGAAAACGTTAAAAAAAAATCGCCTAAAATAAAACATAAAAACCTCAAATTTTTTTGATAAATTAAAATTAAGGCCTAATTTAATTTTCCATTATATTAAAATATCATAAATTTAAATTATCTTTTTCATACTTTATTTAAAACGCACAAAATAATATCAATTTTAAGAATTATTTAATTAATATTTAAGTGAGAAAAAAGTCCTTTTTCAACGAAAAAAATACCGTCCTGTAAATATTTTTATTGGTTATAAATTTATTTGTGATGATGAATAAAAGCAATTTCGTATGTAAGTTAAATTTAACAAATTAAATATTTATTAAAAATTCTGTGATTTTGTGGAAGCTGCATTGCAAAAAAAAAGGTTATTTCAGGTTGTGTTCCCTCCTAACTCCCTACTATCATAAAAACTGTTTTCCTCCTTACATTACCCAGAAAATCCTTTTTGGTAAGATTGCTGATGTATCAACCTTTTTTGTCCTACTAGCTTGGCTTTATAATTTTATTCTGAAACAATATATTTTTTTTTAAAAAAAATCATTTTTATGAGTTTTTTTTATTTGCTTAATATACTCACAAATACAATAACAATTATTACCATTATTATCACATATATATACATTAATTTTGCAAGCTTAATTTTATGTTATATTTGGCAACATAATAAAAACTTGAAAAGCTCATTCACAAATATTGAAAATAAGCAAAACTTGAAATTTGATTGTTTATATGTGAAATTTTTGATGTTGAATCAAAACAAAAAAATTAATAATAAAAAAAAGTGCTCAGCTGTGCTTTGTCTGGTGCTGTTATCGGCTTTTTTTGCATTATTTAATTTTTTTTGTTATAATTTTTAGTTTCCTAATGCATATGAAATTATAGATAGTTGCGGGATAAACGAATAGTCGTCGATGAAAATGTGAAACATCGTAAGTAAAAAAATCTAAAATATTGTATAATTCGAGTTTTCACTTACGTGTTTTAACGTGTTACATAGTTTTTTGTAAAATATTATTTTTAGTATTATGTACTTAACTGCAGCTTTATAATTTTTAAATCGAATAGTACTAAAAAGTAGTTTAAGAAAAATATATTACTTAATTACGAGGTTTGACATCTTCACCTATCCTATGCATTTGTTAACCGATATATTAACGTCCACCGGGTTTTACGAAACTATAAATTTCTGATTCAAGTATTTTTAGGCAGTGATTAGTACAAATTCTAGTATAAATAAGTTAATCAGATAAATTTGGACGTTTAACATTTAAATGTCAAAATTAAATCGTCAAAAAATTAATAACTTGTACGATTATACTTTGATATTAAATAGAATTAATCTGTCGTCGTTTATTTGCTCATCTATAATTACGTTCCTGAAACTACATATTTTAATTCGCTTGTAATTGCCAATACGTAGGTTTACCTTAGTTTATATAAGTATAAGGGTCTCATACTAGATAATGAACACGCTAACGCGTTAGAGATAAAAGGCTCCGCCACGAATGTGTCAATGACTAAACGGATCCGTTGCTGCGATGTTAGGTGGAGGAGTTAACTTACCACGTGCAGAATAAACTCCTTAAATTATCGCTTAGGAATATTGCTAGAGTTACAGTTGTGTATACGGGGCACAGGTCAGGTTAGCATTCCGCAAGGTTCTACACACCTTGTAACTTGTATTATTGGCTTTGAATATTATGAATAATACATACTTATAAAGTGAATTGAAAATTAAATTCTGGTGGTCATGAAAAATTTAAATATAGTGTTGTAAATGGTCTTAGCTAAAAAGTTATGATATTGCTGAATTGATCTAAATCAGTTAACTTGAAGAAATAGAAAATGGGGTTTTGAACAATTTGAAATATATCTGACAAAATGTAAATGTTTATCTGATTTGAGAAGAAAGTTAATTTGAGTATAGAAGGTAATTTTGTTCATATTGTAACTATATTAATAACTAACTGAATTTTACATTTTATCTTATCATATTGTTATCTTGAACATATTCGTAAAAATAGAATCAATCCAATTATTAAAATTAACTCAACTCAGGAAATTAAATTCATATGAAATTTCGATATTTGAACAGTGAAATATTTATTAAAGATCTCTAGAAATTGCCTTAAGGCTGAATTTAAATCTTTGGTAATATTTTTTTTCATAATTTTCAAACAAACACTAAATAATTATAACAAAATTCCTCAGAAAAATCATTTATTATGTAAATAATTGTTCAAATTCTACAGTATTTTTCTACTTCTATGCTAATTTAAATTTACAAGATTTAATCATAACTCAAAATATACAACAAAAAAAAATGATTATCTTAAATAATTACACTTAATGATGTCATTCACCTTAAATTTATTTTTGGTATTATTTTTTAATATTTTGTTATTATAGTTTCGGTTTGAATTATTAAATAGCCGCTGATTAGTTTTAACAATTGTTCAATTCATTTTATACAAAAAGTAATTAAAATTTTAAACTTTCTAATGTTATTTTTATATATTTTTCAATGGATCACTTGATCATCTGATAAATTTAATCTATGATCTTAAAATTATAAAAATGTGGAATCAGTCAATTTCAATGTTGTCGAAAGTTTAAACTGCGAATATGTTAGGTTCCGGTTAATGAAAAATTCTTTTCCCAAAGCCACAGGTTAATTCGTTTATATGTTTTTGGTCATATTCAATAATAGTAAAAAAAAATTCTTATTCAAAAATTGGTGAAAACTTTTTATGGCTATATTTTTATATGAAATTTATATTTACAATTAACTTTAATTGAAGTTTTAATGTAACACTTTAGAAAAACAGAATTTTTTTTTTTTTTTTTTTTTGTATTTTAGGTAAATCGTGAAAATACAATTTAAAAAGAATCTATTCATAGGATTTCAACAAAAATAAAATGTATTGAAATGTTGTACATTTTGTTATTTGAACAATTTAGAATTTTTGTCCTGATTAAAAAAGTTAATGACTTTATAAGTTCTTTATGAGAACTAGTACAACTGATAAAGCAAATAATTATTTTAACTTAATCCAGCGGTCGTCAAACTACGGCCCGTGGGTTATATCCGCCCTTTCTTGCTCTTTTTTGCGGCCCATTATTCATTAAAAACAAAGAATAATTTAATTTTCATAAATTATACGAATTGTTCAAATCCATTCGATTTATTCTGATCAGAATTTTGTTACTCAGTATCGGATCACTTAAGAATTATGTTTACGAACGAAGTAACAAGTATGGCGTAAATTGAATTTGATTACTTTTATTTTTCTTACTGGGTTATGGCTTATATTTAAATTCAAATTAGAAAAAATTGGTTTTAGTGTGTTTAAAATAACTCCTGGCCATTTCAATATATTTTGATTGTATATGCAGATATTCATTACACTTTTTAATATTTTTAGCTAAGGGCCAGTAATAGGTAAAAAATCAGTTATATTAAAATATAGTATTAGAAATACATATAGCTATAGCTCTCACTTTATATCGGGACCAGTCCTTTTTACCAGAATCAAGTTTTCCTTTTTTAACTCTTATGATTAAAACAATCTCTTTTACAACCTAACCTAAAAGGATTAGTTACCATCCGACTGTTTAAGTCACTCGTCTTTACCACTTAACATAAGTTTTGGTTTCCATCCTTGAGCTTCTGTTTCGTGCAGTTTCCTCAAGAAATGAGTATAACAAATTACTTAAAACTTATTATCGGCTCATATTTAATTTTACCCAGCCTTTTACTTATAAGAACACGATATTTTTAGAATTTGAACCCATATTAGATCCAGGAAATGAACAGAGTCTTGATTTAATTAACTCTACTTGTAGTGTCCACATATATATTTTTTAGTAATGCTTCCCAGCTAAATTTATTTTATGGTTAAATTTTTATTATTAGCGAAGCAATTTTTATTATTTACGTTATCATTTCATTTATAAAACTCAAATTTAATTAATATAATGTTATTCAACGTAATTTTGATAAATAACATTAATTTATTTCGTTATTTCGTTTTAGTGTTACGTTTTGTAATAATGTTATGCAATTCTGTTTAAAACTCATTTTTTCGAGATATTCTATTTGTGTTCTTTGAAAAATTAAGTTTTTTCAGTTTCGGAAAACATTGTTTTAAATAAATTTTTAAGAAAATCCTGTAAATTTTCATATAGATTTTATAGTGTCACAAATACTCTAACTACAAAACTTTCTTCTATGCATAAATACCCTAAAACTATAACGATTTCTCGAGATAAAATTTCAGTATAAATTTTCAGTTTTATATATAAATTATTTCTTGTTGTGCGGCCGACCACTTAAAATTTGACCCTAATTGACATTTTTATAAAAAAAAAATAACTCAAAATAATGTATAGAAAAACCAATTTGAAATTAAATTAAAGTGCAGCTTTCAAAAACAATTTACACATTCGTTTAGTAAATAAAAATTGATATACTCTGGCAGTCAATTTATTTTAATTTAAACTAATTGAAAATAATGGCGATCAATTTTATCACATATTATAGAAAAAAAACCTTCACAAATTAAATATTAAAATAATTTTGTGTTTTAACCTTTTTACATCCAATATTTCACCGAAATTGTCGAAATTTATTAAAAATTACTTCCTTTTTCAAACTTTACTCCTGGTGAGCATTCAGTAGTCACGTACATATTTAACTTACATCCGATATTTTAGCGAAATTTATTAAAAATTACTTCCTTTTTCAAAACTTTACTCCTTATGGTGTTTATTCATTATTCATTTTTCATACCCACGCCTTTAATTGATTTTATTGAATTAATTTATTATACGCTAACAGCAAATTTATTTAATAGCCAATTTAGAGGTTGCTAAAGATTATTGTCAAAAAAATTTGATTTATTACTTTTTATAAGGCATTTATTTTTTCTAGTCTTTTTATTCGTGATTAAAATTTGACTTTGTCTATTAAAATGAAATCGAAATCCTAGCATAAAAATGGAAATTAAATTTAAAATTTATTTAATTTATTTATGATTGAATTATAGTATTTTTTTTTTTTAGAATTATTTTTGGAGCTTTATTAAAATTGTTAAGCTTCATAAATTAATTGTCAGATTTTTTTTTGTAGCTGAATTATATATTAGGTATAAAAATAGCGTGTTAAAGTTATCGCGTGAATTCCTATTAATATTTGTTGTTAAAATTTAATATATATAGTAAATTTTTAAATAAATGTGATCAAATTAAAGGATAATATTTATTAAAGTTGATGCATGAGTAAACAACATAATAATTTTTGACCTTCACGCTAATATTTTGAGAGGTTTATTTTAGTAAAATTTTGGGATTTTTTGTTATTAGTACATACATATACATAGTTGAAACTGATTAAGCAATTATAATTGTTGATTTTAGCCGCCGTTAGGGAGGTTTAAGTATAGGAAAATTGAAACGCTGAGTGATACATTTTATATAGTTAGAATAACTTATTTTTTTTAGTAATTTTTTTTATAAAAAAAGGATATAATGATATTATTAATATGATCCCAACATGAATTACTATATTATGATGAATTGGTGTTGTGTCAAGGTATTATACTCTAATTCATATTTGATATAAATTATTTAATTATATTTTCTATTCATTATATCGGAATTTTCCCGACAGTAATTGATAAACTTCTTGATTATTTTAAATTATTTATGTATATTTTAAACATTGTTCCCATGATAATGCAATCTCAACGTTGGGGTATTTGCCTTTTTAAATATCAAACAATCTAACTTTTAGGTCAACGTATAACGATGGATTACTGAATTAAATCATAATTGATTAATTATAAGCAATACATTTATAATTGATTATACAGCTGGGTACTGAAATTGGTTATTGCGAATAGTAATCTGTACAAATATTTATTTTTACAATCAAAAATTGAAATAAGGTAGAATTATAATTGAGTATTATGTTGTTGTTTTTTTAATTATGAAAGTGGACAGTAAAGCAACCTAAATTGAGAAACCTAATCAAAATGTAACTATATACACAATCCTGGATACGAAATGTACTTATATTGTTCAATTGCAGTTTATATTTCAAAGTATAATTTCAAATTTTTGGTAATTACTGGAATGCAGTAAAATAATGCATTACTTTTATTACAATTAACATAATGCATTACTGTAGTATTATATTAGGTATTTTGTATACTTCTAACTTTCCAGTAAAAATTATTTGTAAAAAGTATAATGCATTAAATAATTGAACATTTTTACTGCATTATTCAACAACTCAGATAATGAGTTTATTAAAGATTTCTTTATTCAAAAATTTTACAATGTTCTAAGTATGAGCTGAACATCTATTCTTAAGTTTACTTAATTTGTTTTTCATTTATATTATATTAATTCGTATTTACATATTTCCAAGTATGTATATTAATAAATTTAATAATTTTATTTATAATTAATTATTATTATCAAAACAAATTACTACAAAGTACTCACCCACATTATAAATTACATAAAATTTATTCTAAAATAGCATAATAAAAGAAAAAGAAAATTCCGTGCTGCACGAAAATATATTTTTCCTACTTTCGCAATATAATTATTTTTCCATTTTATTATAATCATATTAATTTTTACTCTCTTTTAGAAGATTTAAAACCAAAAGTTATATAAAACTTTCAAGCATAATTAAAATCTTATTTATATAATCAATTCACCTGTAAAGAAACATATAAATTCATAGAAATAAGCTGCTATCAAAAAGTTTGTATATATCCAGAGTATGCACGTCATATACAATTTTTTAGTAAAATTAATTTAAAATATTTCAATTTAAAGTACCCCAGAAACCACGTGTATTTTAGCTAAGGCTTTACAAAAGTTTTAGAATTGAGTTTCGTATTTATAAGTGTAGTTTAATTCCCTTCAAAAAAAAAATCGACGTAAAGGGTATTTTCCGATCAGTAAGTTTAGAAAATATTATCAACCCATCTTTTTATTGATTGCAATAAGAAAACGTTAATGACGTTAATGTAATGAGTATCGCGTAATAGGAAACGCGTACATGCTACGTGGTGTATAAAACGTAAAAAAAAATATGTGATCGATGAAAAAAGGAAAAATTTACTTTTGCTTTGAATATTGAGCATTATATAAAGCCTTAGCTAAAAGCACGTGGTTTTTGGGGTACTCTAAATTGAAATATAAATTATTTTTTCTAAAATATTGTTATAACGCCGTGCATACTCTAGATATATATTCATTTTGCTGCTATCCTACGCTACAAAATATTCTTACATCATTTTTATATAAAAAAAATATGTTTGCATGTTCGAAAAAAATCACTTTCGCACATAAGAAATTATTATTAGTATTACTACCTTTCTAAAGTTATGATTATAAAACATTTTTTTTTTTTTTTTGTTATTATTATTGAAAATTTAATTATAAAAAACATAACTTTTTCGCAGCTTTGTTTAGTAAAAAAAAAATTGTTTTAATAGAAAAATAATATGAAAATTTATGCTAACGCCTTCATACCATTCGTCACGTCGACGCCGTTAAGCCGCCGTTTTTTTTTTATATATTTTTTTCTTGATTAAATTATAAAGCTCATTAATGTAGCAACGCCACCAAAATCATAAAAAGCTATGTTTGCGTTTATAATTAGTAAAGTAATTAAACATGATTACAAATTTTGATACGCCTCCGAAAAAACAATCAATCAGATTCACTCTACATAATTTTGTTGTTGTTGAATTTATCGGTTTTATTTTAATTGCTTTGACATTCGATCTGAAAAATCTCAAAAATTTATTATGTCGATGGTGGAGGAATTAAAGTGAAAATTGTGTGAACTGATTGAGATTTGTGGTTCCGTAATTAATGTGGATTTAAATTCATATTTAAAAATGTGGACTTATGTTTCAATGCATTTAGACATTAACATTTTAATGATGGTGAGCTTGCATCAAGAAGATCTGCCCATTTTTCTATTAGGATTTAATTGTATATTATACATTTCATTTTTTGGTGATTACCTTTTTAAATAAAATTGTATCTCTATATTATAATCAGCACGTACTACCAAATGAGCTTTTTAGCGGCAAGAGACGGATAGAGCAGTGTAAGTCGATTTATTTAAATATACGTGTTTATTCCACATTTTTAGATGTGACATGTGCACAGTAATTAAACTCAACGCGAACATTCATAACGCAAAGCAAAAAATCGATAACTAAATTGCAGACAATATGTCAAACGCACTATTAAAACTTTCAGACTACTTAATATGGCGTTGATGCACGTATTTCTTATTATTGAGTCTGCATAACTTGTGTTGAGACTAACACCCTGGTAAGCTTCAAAACAACATATAGAGCAATGAAAATCAAATTGCGTTATATCCACTTTTCGTTTTTTTTAGTGTGATATTTAAAAATGTTCATTTTTCGAAGAGATTATACCTTATTTAAAGCAAAATCGACATAACTAATTATTTTACATTTTAAATTTTATTTTATATTTCAATTTTGTTATGGAATTTAAATATTTTTATAAAGAATGAATTAATAATACTTCTGAAACATTGTTGAAAGCTGTAAAAAAATCAATTTTCATTCTTTGTTATCACAATTAGTCATATATTGATATCATCTATCAAAATAATGTTTAAATGTTAATTTTTATATAAAGCAAATTTGCACAGTTTTATAAATGATCATAAATCCACTTTAAATCATTTAGCTTTATTTCATACAAACTGGCACTTTAGTTAAACTGGCTTTTAAGTGACATTTCACTCTTATTACACTAAAAATACATATATTTTTATGTAATATGAATTCAACATTCATAAACACACACAATTATTTGTTCTTTAAAAATTAATTTATTTTATTTAATTATTAAATTTTAAATTTATAAATTATAAAATTGAATTGTGACCACAAATATTTTATTAATTTTTCATTAATTTAGATTTACCAATGAAAATATAAAAAGAATCAATAACAAAATTTGTGAATTGGTGATGAAAATCTGCAATGATTTTTATTGCAATTATTTATGATAAAGAAATATTAAAAAACAATAGAAATAATATTAAAAATATAATTAAATTATTATTAAAAATTATTTTTAATCAATTATTTATGATGGATGTAAATAATACAAATAATGATGATGACACAATGGCTGGGGTTTATAATGCTTGGAGTAAGTCCAAAATATCATTCAGTGTTTGTTGTTGTTGTTTTTTTTTTGTGACAGTGTTCGTCTTTGTTTTTTAATTTATTTATTTTTAATTCAAATATTTTAGCTTTCTGTATACTATTTATTAAAAATTGTTAAGTATTAATTAAAAATATTGTTTTTATATGGATCTATATAAAAATATATAATGATGTAATGGAATTGAACTTTAGCTTTTAGCTTCGGTTTTGAAAAATATATGAAAAAAGTAAAAAAGTTTGATTTTTAAAAATCATAATTTGATTTTAAAGTTATTCTTTCATTTATGTAATTTAATTTAACTTTAAATTAGAACGAATGTCGAAATTTGGTCTGTCTACGAGTATATTTGACAGCTATATACTAAATTATTTTGCTAATTGTTTATTTATATACTATTGAAAAAAAGAATATAATTTAATATGCTAAAGATGAACGTGAATAAAATTTTAAAATCTCTTGAAAAAAATCAGTTTTTTTGATATTGTTTATCGAAACTCTCTAGAAAAAATTACGATAAACCTAATATTTTTTTTGGGATCATGCGTAACGAGCGGGAACGTACATTTTCGGAAAGTAAATGTAATTTTTTGAAGATTTAAATTTATTATTAATAAAAAATATATTAAAAATTAATTTTTTGAAATTAAATTTATCCGAAAGCTGAAGCTAATGTCAAATACCTCATTCTATTTATATCATTATTTATTTTTACGAAAAACTCTGCTTTATGGGTTTTAAAAGAAAAAATTGTGTGCTATTATATTATTAAAAATATTTTATAAACTGTATTTATATTAATAAAAGTTAAATTCTATTAGTTTTTATATAACTTTATATTTGAAAAGATTTGTAAACAAAATTAAAGTTTATAGTTAGAAGTTTTTCTTTATATGTGTTTCTATTGTCTGGAAGTCTATCCTTTTTGTGTGTTATCCTCTTTTCTGTGTAATTTGATTTTTAGATTTAATTAAATATTTAAAACTTTTCAGAATTGTGGTAGGTTATATTAGAGAACTGCAGAATTGATTATGTTTTCTGTATTTTATGTCTTTATTAATTGGCAAGGTTTTTCCGCATCTGAAAAATAAATTACGAAAATTTTAAAAATTATATACTTAAATGTGCAAGGACTTTATGGTAGTAGTCCAAATATATTCCAAATTAACGATAGACAAATATCATAAAAGTTAAAATGTAGGCTAACTTAAAAACTGATTTAATTTCATGAGTCGGAAACAGGTTGTACCACATTATGCCTTCGGAATTAAAATTTTTATTGTGTAATCGGAATTAAAATTTTATTTGTTATGTGGGTTTCATCTGATTTACATCTCATGCGAAACAATTTAAAATCAGATTTTAGTTGAAATAATAGAAAGGATGTCAGAACTCGCATTCTTTTTTAAGAATGATATAAGCCGTAAAGTGAAAATAGAAAACTCCACGACTACGACCATCAGTTTTAAATATTTGTCAGTAGCTCCATTGATATTGTTATTATAAATAATCAATATTTCTATTTTTTTAACATTTAAATATATTTCTCTACGTTTATTAAATTGATTTTTACCATTTTTTTTACACAATGTCAAAAATATTAAATAACATCAAAAAATGCAAATTAAAATTAATTTTTAACTCAAAACTTCAACATTACAAAAAACATACAACCTTGAAGTAAAAGTAATAATTGATAAATTAACAATTTGTTTACCATATTTTTTTTATATATATATTTGGGTATCACGAGGAAACACCTACAACAAAGCCACAAATTCTCACCTTGACTGGCATTTTACTCTAATATGAATTTCCTTTAATATAAACCCACAAAAAAATTAATTTTATAATGTATAATTATTTAGATTAGATTAAAGTTTTGTGTAATTCTATTGTAATTTTTGTAATGGTTTTTTTTTTTCTATTTTGTTTTTGGCTTTCTTCTTGAATTATGAAATTATGAAAAAACAAATTATACATAAAAAAAACATAATTTTTTTATATTATTACAGACGAAATGCTTGAATCAGAAAAATCAAGTTTAGCTGGCCGTGTTCATGATTTAGAAAGACGTGTACTAACTCAACAAGATGAAATTGTTTGTTTACGATCAACATTAGCTGATGTCCTAAGACGATTAAATTTATTTGAAAATAATATAGAAAGAAATTTAAGTTCACAATCATCATCAACATCAACATTAGTTAATAATAATTATGGTAGTGGTAGAAGTGCACCATCAACACCAGCAAGAAATGCACCAACAGCAACTTTTAATAGACGTAAGAAATATTTTTCTTTCTAATTTTCAATAGATGGAGGCTATTATTTTATGTTTTTAAATAGCGCCATCTAGAAGATTATAGCAAAACAAAATTAAATGATTTTATTAAAAACTAAAATAATTTTTTTTTTTTTTAACCACATTTCTTATAAATAGTGACATCACCAAGTCCAACAAATAATAGTTCATCGTCAACAGGTTCAAGTAATGAATGGAAATTACGTAAACCGTTACCACGTCAATCACCAACCACTCCAAATAATTATCATCATACTGAAACGGTTATACGTCGCCATACAGCTTCCGCTTCAACTAATTTAACACAACAACGCAACAAAAATATACATCAATCAAACGGTTCATTACATTCAGATTCGCAAAGTAGTAGTTCAGTATCACCAGCACCATCGCCATCACCGCGACCAAATTCAATACATCATCATCACAATCATCATAATAATCATTCGCAACAGCAACAACAACAACAGCAGCTACACAACAATATTACGAATGGTAATAGTGGTTTAGGTAAACGTTGGAATTCAACAGGTGATTTTGGTGGTGTTGGGGGAACACCTCTACAAGGAAGGTAAGAGAATGAAACTAATAAAAAATTTAATTTTTGTTAATCAAAAAAGTGTTTTGTAATGAAATAGTTTAAATTTTTTGATTGACTGTTTTTTTTTTATATATTTTTAAATTCAATTTTAATTTAATTTATAATTAGTTTTTAATTTTGTTGTTTTTTTAATTTTTTTTTTATATAAATATATTTAATTTTAGATTATCTGCAAAATCTCTGTTAAATTTAACATTAAAACCAATGGCTAATCATATGTTAAAGCATGGGTATGTTTTCAAATTTTGTTTATGTTTTTCTTAATTTACTTTTAATAATTTCAATTTTGTTTTGTTTTTTAATTTAATTTATATTTAATTATTATATGTATTTATTTATTTTAAAAAAATTGATTGTGTGCACGCCTTTAAATTTCTGTAAATGTGGAAAAATGTTAATATTTCTTGTGTTTATTTATGAAATTATGTAGTAGATTTCTTTTACCTTGAACTTTTATAGACAAAAACTACCACCTCCGCGGTTTTTTTTTTTATTTTTTATATAATTTTTGCATTTTAAAAACAATTTTTTTCCTGATTTTGAGATGAAATTTATTAAAACATAAAATTTTAATAATGTTACTAACTAGAAAATTTACACTGCTAAAAAAAAAAAATTCAAATTATAATCAATAAATCACTAAATTTTATATGAAAAGTTGAAATTTGTTAACAAAAAGATTTAAATTTTTAAATAACCAAAATAATCATAATTTATAGAAGTTCCTCATCATTTATGACACCTACAGAATTATAATATTCATAATGGTTTAGTTACATTGCCTCAAATCAGAAAAGTTGTTTGTTAATATTCAAAACAGCTAAAATGACAGTTAAAAATATACTGTGACATTTGTCAGAAATTTTTTTGATATTAAATATATTTTTATTTGTTTTATGGATAAGTCATTCATTCCACGACCTTGAAATATATAGCTATAATTATGATTATGACATAGGTTTTTCACGACTTATGTTTTTTTCTAAATATTAAATTTATCAAATTTCAAATTAACTGTCTGCCTTAAATTAAATCTGTGTAGAAAGATTGGATAAACGTGAAAATGTTTGAGTATTTTAATAGACTAAAGCGTGGATTACAATGTATCGATCAGTTCAGTAAATTTGATGTAAAATATATTTCTTTGTATGGAAAATCAATTCGGTACGAATCGAATCGAAAGAATTTTAAATGAATGAACTTTTAAATTCGTAAAGTCAGTGTAATTATAGCTTAAAATGAAACTGAAGCAAATGTCAAGAGAAATGAAATTGTTTTTTTTTTAAATAAAATAATATGTGATGAAACATGGCTGAAGATATATTAAAAATTTTATAGGCGCTATTAAGAATTATGTAAAAAAAAAACTTAATAAAACTTAGGAAAAAATACGAAATTTGGGATAGCATGGGAAAAAATATATTAAATTTAATCGTTTGTAATCACCTGGTCAGTCTTCTTAACCAGTCGGTTGGCTATGGTACGAATCAATCCGAAACTGAACTCATCGATACATTTAAATTTTTAAAATTATGCAGTCACGACGATATGATTTTAATTTGTGTAGGTGTAGGGCATAAGTTGAAATTAATAAATGTTAATTTTGTATATGTTTTTCAGTATTATTCTGACTATAAATAATTTAGTCAGTGTAATTACACCTTAATTTTTTAATATTGCTGTGTATTAGATTTAGATCTTCTTCACTGTTTAAATTTTGTTGCCAGCTATTGTTAATTTTTATGGCAATTCGAGAATTTGTTTTTTTGAAATTAATACATAAAGATTCTATCCAATTTGGTAAATTTAAATAATCAAATTTATAATTTATTTGATTTAATTATTTTGTACGGTTTCTGTCAATATTAATATTACAGTTAAGATATAAAATGTAAGATTGAATTGACAATGACAAGTCAATTTCTAATCGATGTAATTTTTGGAACTGCTTTCAGTTATATAAATTCAAACATGAAGCCTCCAGATGAGCACCGGTGACTGGAAATTCAGTTAATAATATCAGTCGATAACATGGTTTTTTCCTAACCACAAATGTATTTCATTAAAATCTGGTGGAAAATGGTTTAATTATTCACAAAAAATTATTTTAGGGACCATTTTGAGTTCCATGTAGTTTATATAGACTTACATACAAAGTGAAAGGTTTAAGTATTTTGCACTATAGTATAAAATTACTAAAATGAAAAATCGGATTACGTATAAATTAATTTACATATAATTTGTATTTTTACGAAATCATAGAACTATTAAATGAAATATAATTCTAAATATAACTTTTAATAGGATGGTCTCATATTTGGTTATACAATTCGAAAATTTTAGCAATCAAATTACATATGTCTAACTGCTGTAGTATGCTTAATGTGTCTGCCAAATTGTAACAATTTGGTAAAATGCCAAAAAAAAAAATATTGGTGCAATCATTTATTTATTATACTTTACTACAATCGAAGATATTTAATAATGTTCAAAATATTTGTAAACTTTATGCCGAAATTCTTCATTGTTTGGATTTGTCTTATTGTATAGTAATTATGGGGTCGTTAAGAAGTACGAACCTCGTTCCCTCTACATCGCGACCTATAGATATTTATTATTTGGTCAATTAATATCGATGTTTCTGTAGAAATTCAGAGTTTTCTGACGGGCAGACTCATAATTTGGTGAAGATTCAGGTATTTCAGCCTTGCAATCGTAAATGATGTGTTCCGAAGTTTCTTTGTCATCCGGACAGAAGCGACAGTCACTATTATCAGATTTTTTGATCTTGTTCAATTGCAACCTAAGCAAGCAGAGACCTGTGAACAGGCCAATTATTACATTTTATTCTGTATTTCTAAGTGTGAGGACGCACTTCTTTAGGCCTTTTTGTTTTGAGAAATCTAAGAGTATCTAGAAGGTGGATTTCACGTTAGTGATAACCACGCCATCTAATATTTAAATATTTAATATTTTAAACACTATCAAAATTTATTTACAAATCCGATTTTTGTTGATTTTTCATTCAAATTATTTTCTTAATTAAATGTTTTATTTATTTTAATTAAATGTTCAGATGATAATTTTAACCACTTAAATATACAATGAACGGATATTCTAAGTGGAATTGTATATTATTATGACTATATTAGAAATGGTCAAGAATTTTATTAATCTGAATCAAAAATTTACAAAACAATGAATAAAAAATTTTAAGTTATTAATTTCATTACTAAAAAACTAAAAACTTTTTTACTGACATTGAATTTGACAACAACTGTTAATTTTTAGCTTCCGGTCAGAAAAATTACAAAATAAAACGCAAAAATTTTCAATTCTTCTAGATTTTAGTAAAGTTAGAGTATTCCTTTAAGGGTTGGTTCTCTTAATATAAGAGATATTTCGTAGAGCTTCTACATTAAAATTAGATTGTTTAGAACTTGAACCATATTGCGCGTTTATATATTAAAGCTCAAAAATAATAGAATAAAAGTAACTATTTTTTTTGGATTGTGCAGCTTTAAGTTCTGGCAATAAACTTTTTTTTTATTTCATTTACTTGTTATGACTCACTGAGTGTGCTCGTTAAAGCTGAACAAATAAAAACATAATAATTATTACCTTAAAAAAATTGAAAATTATAAATTATATAATACAATATTGTTCATTGGACAGGGTGTTTCTGCTATGCAAAAGACTATCAAATAAATGGAATCCTTGAATCGTTTTTCTACAGCTTCATCATTTCTCAGCTTCTTTTGTTACAATATTGGAATAATGAAAGATACTCATCTATAATCGATAAAGTATTACTTTATTAATTTATGGTATTACGTAAATTCGAAGGTAATGAAATTCATCTCAAACGGTGGCTTGTCTTAATAAAAGCTTGGTTTATCGCGTTACTCAGGACACTCAATGCTACGAGGTACTATTTTTTTAGAATACGGCGATCCGAGGTTTTTACACGTAGAGAGTGTAGTGGAGAGCACACTTTCTATGTCATTATAAAATGGTAAATTAGTAAAATATTATTAAATATCCAAATTAAAGATAATAATTTTATGTATACGATATTACTCAAGTTATTTTCAAACACCCTGTCCGATATAATCAACAAAAACAACATCAAATTTATTTCATTTGAATTTGTTTCTCTTCATTTACACTAAAAGTGAACTCATTTTGCCGGTTAGGAGAATCAACATTATTAGCAAGGCCATCGCACACAACAAAACTTTATTTTATCTAGTCGCTTTTATATGTTTGATATCGAACATACTAGATACTACACAGTCTGCAGTTTTATATCTTTCTCAGTTCTCCAGTTTCGTTTTACACTACAACGACAAGCTACAAGATACTTTTATGGAATATGTTTTTAAGTTTTTTTTTTTTTTTGTAATTCACTAACATTTTGAATTTCAATCGAGTTTCTTGTGATTTTCATGTGTGCGTAACATTAATAATTTTTTTTTTGTGATCTGAATTAATTTTGATCGTTTGCTCTGATAAAAATAAACTAGTTACAAAATTTTTGGCAAGCTATTTCAAGTGCAAATAAAAATATATACTATTTAAAAATAAGCGTGTGAGAAAATCTAAATAAAAAAACTAAAATCTTTTAAAGATTAATGACTTTGCTGTTTTGATTTAATTAAGCGATCAGCTGGAATCAATTATAATCGCTTTGTGTATAGTGTCTTAGCTAAAATAAAATTCTTCAATTGCAAACATAAAATTGAAATTTTTTCTTACCAAAATTTTGAAGAGTTTTGAAGCATAAAGTTAAATTTTAGCAAGATGTCAAGGTAATTTTCTAGATTTTTTTTTCTCTTTCTAAATATTTTGTGACAGAGACAGAACAGAGAATAAAATACTGAGACAGAACAGAAAATAGAACCATTTTTATAGGGTTTTTTTTATATATATAATTGTCCTTAACCTAGAAAATTTCGAAGAGATATAAAGCTTTAAGTGTACAGAATATTTTGTAAACTTTAAAATAAAGCAATTACTTATTACACAATTCTAAAGTAATTTTAAATAATCGAATATAGTTTTATAATTTATTTAGTTTTGAATAGCTTCATTAAATAAATTTTGTTTTCAATTATCATATTTAAATTGAAATTTTTTAGCTTCTAATTAACAAGTCCCCCCAAAATAATAAAAAAAAATTCTTAATTAAAAACCAATTCTTTTACAAAATAAAATAAAATTGAGGTATAAAGAAAATAGAAAAATTCAAATGTCATATAAAAATTAGGTGCTGATTCATAAATTTGAGGGGTTGGAAATACAATTATTATAGTGTTGTCAAAAGTAATTGGAAAATTGCGACTAAAATAAATATAATTTCTAGAAATATTTATAATAATCATTAAGAATTTACTTACAAGTAGTTGGAAATTATATGTTTCCCTTTAATAATATGTATCTAAAATAAAATTGTAATCGAAATATTGAATTTCTTTAAATTTCCCTTCACTTATTCTGCGGTCAGCGCATATTTCAAGCGTGACTTTTAATTAAGGTTGAACTTAATCCTTCATACAAAAAGTACAGATAGAAAATGTACTTGAAATTGCACATTTAAAATTATATAATATTAAAAATTGCAATAATAAAAGCTCAGTCAATTGGCTATAATTTTGTGCAATTGAAATAAATTAGTATTAGTATCGTCAGTTTATAGATTTAATTTAATGCTGACGTATAAATAATTGCGTAGTTTTAGATTATTTTAACCTCGTTCCCTGTTGTATACCCTAAATAGTTTTCCCTTAAGCAAATTACTCATAATATTTATTAAGCGAAAAAATTCGTCATAACGCGTATGTTTCGCAAACCTTATCGCTGATATAGTTTTCTTCAGCTGTATAAAAATTATTTATTAAAATGAGTTATACTTCAGGTTGTCATGAGATAAACCTGGCGATTAAAGAATTTACTTTGACTACTTATCGCGAACAGTTTATCACAGGAAGTTTAATTTTTAATCTTAATGATAATTCGTAGACATATTGCAGTCGCAGGTATTAAGTTTTCGCAAAAATCTTGCTGTGCTCGGATTAATAATATAGTAATTTTAAAATCATTCCCATAAATGTTAGGTTTTATGAACTACTAGGTCCATTCACCACTAAGGCGACGATATTTACGCATTTGAGTAGTCCAATTTCTATAATATTAAATATCAAATAGCTATGTAATTATATATATTGTTAGTTTTTTGCGACTTTGATTTGAAAACTATAATTTCAAAATCAATATTTCATTAATTACATTTCAAGAATTTACTTTCTTAATATATTTACTCAGCATAGTTTATTACTACTTTTGTTAAACTAAATTTTGATTGATTTTTCTATACTTAATTACAATTTATATATTTATTGCCTTGATTCTAAAGTAATTAAAGGAAAAATTATAATTAATTAATTATTTATTGAACTTTCTGACAGACAGTAATTACTGTGACTAACTAAATAAATTGACAAATATTAAAATATAAAAAAATTGAAAATATTCTCGAACATTTAGCGATCCACCATCTGATAATGAAATTGAAGAAGTTCAACTAGAAAAAGTTGAAATTTCTGAAGTTGATTCAGAGAATGTGTAAGTATTAAAAGGTTTAACGTTGTGTCTTAGAATTATAATATATCAAAATGTTGACAAAAAAAAAAATATATTTTAGTAGAAATTAGAAAATTAATTTTCAAAAACCAAAAATTGAAGAAATCACTACGCACAATTTTTTAGCTAAAATAGAAAGTTTAACACAAATGTACAACATTTCTTTAATCTAGAATTGATTGCTTCGAATTGATTGTTTCACTAAGTGATTAAATATTTACATTACTTATGGCGAAAGAATGGAAACAGCTAAAAAAATATCAATTAGTACATTAATTTACGAATTTACGATTATGTTTAAATAAATAAAATTGATTTAAAATAAATTAAGTGCACTGAGCAAATCAGCATTAAGCAATTAAATTCGCATTAAATTAATTTTTTTTTTTTGCAGAAATTCGTTATTATTTTAGTAATTTATTACTTATATTCCGCGATCCAAAATTTTGGTTACGAATGTATTTCTCGGTTTTGGGTGCAAAATTATCAAAAGTAACATCAAATTCGACCCAAAATAAAAAATTTCATTTGTTTTAGGTGGATTTTACTAGTGGCGAACAGCTTTTGAATGAATTTCAAAGGGTTAACATGTTCCATATTTCATCGGTTTTCATTTTG
This sequence comes from Rhamphomyia laevipes, assembly GCA_963920725.1. Taxonomy (NCBI): domain Eukaryota; kingdom Metazoa; phylum Arthropoda; class Insecta; order Diptera; family Empididae; genus Rhamphomyia; species Rhamphomyia laevipes. The sequence continues at coordinate 8,241,358 of OY987259.1, forward strand.
TAAGTTCTTAAGTCTTCGGTAAATATTTGATCGGTACCGTACCGATCAAATGAAATCATCTAAATGGGATCAACTTAAAACAAAATTAGACTCAAAATATTTTGGAACGAGTTTCATGGTTTATTTGGGCCTATCTTCAATTTTGTAATGGAAATTCGATTCAAATATTTGATCCGAATTTCCTACATATTCGTTTAAACAAGGAAATACCGGGCGAAAAATCTGCATTCAAAAAATTTTCGCTCAATTTTTGTAATATTCGGAATTCGGACCCAGAAAATTTATCAAATTTATTGAGATGCGTATAGAGTTACAATTTACAATACTTCTTCTTCTAGTACATTATACCTTAATCCTATTTTTCATGGACTTATCCATTTTGTATTGACGGTGAATATGGAAATCCGCGTCACTTATTCGTACGTCGGTGATTAATAATATAATTTTAAGTTCAATAATAAATTTTGTTTCGATTGGAAGACAAAATTAAAAGTATTTAAACGAATTTTTAATATTATAAAAACATTTTAAATTTAAGTATTATTTTAATTTTTACAAATTATTATGCTTTACCGACCTGATGTATGAAGCATGACGTTCATAATTTAAATGGTGTATGAGGCATGAAGTTTATAATTTAAATACACACCAATTCACTTTAAAAATTGTTAATTGCTCGAAATTGGGTGTGTATGCATTCATTTTTTAATTATAATTTTTAATTTAATATATAAAATGTTAATAAAAATAAAAATTTATAATTTTAATAAATTAATGTAAAAAAAAAAATATTTAGTTATCACGACAATGTTTATTATTATAATAATTTCATTTTTGAGGTAATTTTTTTTTTTTATTATCATTTTGTTATTTTTTGGAGATTATATATTAAAATGTTATAATCATTTTTATTCGAATTGTTATCATCCAATAAATTTTAATCAAAATTATGATTAAAAGAAACAAGTATGAATGAGTCACGTTTTCATATCTAGGATTTATTAGAATTCAAATTTATTATTTGCTATTTTTAATCATTATCAATTTTCATAACTAATAAATATTATCAGTGAAGAAAATTCGTAATTTTTTAAAATTAAAATTTTGAGCAATTACTTTAGGGATTGCTCATAAAATCCATACTTTAAAATTCTATCAAATTTTTGTTAAACCTCTAAAAAATGAAATAAAAAATGGTGCCGAAATATTTTTGTATAGACAAATCGAGCAATTTTCGACAAAACTTTCACATTGCCTTACTATCGTATCGTATAAAAGGGAGAATGATAGTCAAAATTGATTTTAAAAGACTTCAATCTATGATATCCAAATACCAATTTACACGACCTGAAATATTCTCGATTTTATGAGAAATGATTAATTTTGTAAATTAATACCGTATTTTGAAAAAGAAATTTTATGAAGTAGAATTTTCACATTTTGAAGAAAATACTTTGAAATCTGAACCCGGCATGGCATATTGAACACGTTCTATTTTCAGAGTGGGTGGGAATTTCGGAATTTTGAAAATTAACATTATTCAGTCCCTGCTTTGCATATTTTCATCAGAATCGCAGAAGTTGTATGTATACCTCTCTACTACAATTTCTCATTGTTTAAAAATAATATTTTTAGCCTGTATACATCGAGTTTTCTATTTCGGATATTGGTATCCCAGATATAGATACTGTTTAATTCGAAACGGAAAGAAACCACAAAATCTTGAGAAAAAAAATATATTATTCGAGTTTTGACTCCACTACAAAGTTTCATATCTATAGTATATTTTCATATCTATAGTTAATAATAGACTCTCTGATAAACAAAAATTGCCTTTATCACATTCTTGGATCAACTAGTAACTTTTTTTTTATAAATTACCGATTTTCTATTGTAGACTTGGTGACGACGTCAAAATAATTGAAACAATTTAACTAAAGCAGCGTTTCCCAAAGTTTTTTCAGCGCGGCACCCTTTTTGATTTCAATTTTCTGACGGAACCCTATTTACAAAAATCTTAGAATTTTAATATCGGGAATATTAATAAGAGCTATAGTATTACAGAAAATTATAGTATTTATTAAAAAAAATAACAATAATACAAAAAATAGAATAAACTCATTCGATTGTTGATTAATAATATGAAAGAAAATTAAACTTATGAATGTTATTAGTGTGAACAGTGTTGTTGTTTTTTTTTCCTTGCAAATCCTTGTTATATCTGGTTTTATTGTTGATAACTGGATGGGCATACCTGCCGAGCAATTCAATCTATTACGATATTTCGTTTTCGTAGAAGTATAATAAGAAAATCCAGTTTCGCACAAATACGTAGTAGAAAATGGAAAGCCACCCGTACGTGCAGTTCAGCCAAAATTTATATTCCGAAATTAGATTTCCCCAAAATGTTGCCAGGTGGACAGTGTTGAAAATGTATTTTAATTGTTCGTCGGATTTTATTTCAATCAAGTTATCATATTCCGAGATTGATAAACAATCAGGTTTTTCGTTAATAATAAAGGGATTTTCAACCCACATGAATTCATTATTGGATTAAGATGGAATTGGCACATATGAAATAGAATGGAAATGCATTTTTGAAGGCAATATGAATGGAATTGAAAAAGAATTTTAAATTGGATCGAATAAAATCGAGAATTATTTATTAATCTTTATTTATAAATCTTTTTTTTATAAATTATTTATTTACAAAAAGTTCGCGGAACCCCTGCTATCAGTACACGGAACCCCAGGGTTCCGCGGAACCCACTTTGGGAAACGCTGAACTAAAGTATATTTAAAATTTATTAAATACGTGATTGGAAATGAAATTTATTTTAATTTTCAAATAAAAATTTCCATTTCATTTCTTAATATATTTATAAATTATTTGGAATTTATTCAAAACTCTCGACATATGTTTAGTAAACATAAATTTTTTATATCGAATATTTAATTTCGATTGATTTTTGAATATAATTAATGTCCTTTTTTGATTGCAAGGATATTTGAACAAAGAAAAAATATTATTGTTTTGTCACTGACAATAGTTATGGTAAATAGTGGACATATAGGTGGGGAATATGACCTTCAATTAAATAAAGAAAACATGTATTTTTCATGTTGAAGGATATTATTATTTTATATAATAAATATAGTAATAAAATTAATATCGTGACATAATATTTTTTATGAAAAATTAAATGTAGAAATTTAATATTCGGTGTGCAATTAAAATTGCTATAAAATTTATCTTCTTTTTTTTTATATATTAATTAAAATATAAATGACATGCCTTAAGGGAGCAGTAGTAAAATTTATGATTTTTCTAGATTACTTTGAGTTCATACTCAGAAATATTGAAATATCAAGAATTTTCAAGTTAGATAAAAGGGAAAAAAATAATTTAATTGAATTTAACTTTCTCTATGGTCTTACACTAACCAGACTACCTTCATAGTCAAGCATATATGCAGGTTGTGGGATTGATAATAATGATCGATGTATGAATAGAATGTAACTGCGACAAGAAGAAACTTTAGATCACCTATTGTACGATATAGCCGGCACTCGAGAGTAATATGTTGCGAATTCTAAGGTAGTCATTCTATTATGAGGAAGGTTTTCGAATTGTGCAACGTTGAAAATCTTCTAATGTATGCTGAAAGCATGAAAATTTGAAAATTAAGAATGTTAACAAACTCCTACATTACAAAATGATAAGTTTTTAATTAAAGTTTAAAAGCTTTTTAAGGTTAAAAAAAAGTTATTATTAAATATTAATTATTTTATGTAAAGTAAGGAAGGACATATGAAATATTCAAGTATATCGGAATTAAAATTCACATATTAATTCTGAACGCTAATCCTCCCATGAGATATAATTTGCTTTCAATATTATATACTTTTAAATTAATGATCATCAGAAGATTATATGGAATTCAAATGGTTATAATAATATTAAGAAAATTTCAAATTGCATTACCAGCTACGTAGATCTTTCAATAAGGACAATTTCAATTACTAATATACATAAATAAGTTATGTCATGTTTAGGAGACAGTATTATTGATCCCCGTCGTTATGTTTATACAACTACAATATATTATTGCCGGTTGACTGCTGTTTTGACCTACAATCAAAACCTTATTAAAAGTATTGCAGTAATAGAGTGTAACACAAATATTTACATTTAATATAAATAAATTGGATTGAATTTATTGACATTTCTCTAGCCATTACAGAAATTACATGTTTTAAAAAAAATACATAATTATTTATGTGTTAATTACTTAAAAAACTTACTTAAAGGGAGTACTAAGATTAAAAATATAATAAAGTGTAGTAGCTGCTTTTCAATATTTTTATTTGCAATAAAAAATCAATAAATTTTTTGTAGATGGATGCACTATGAGTAATTTATGTTCAAAATGTGTTCGATATTATTGTAGCTACACTTATTTTAAATATCAATGTACAACATTTTTTGTAATTTTATTTGTACCATTTTTTCAGTACTCATACGGCCACCTATAATGACGAAGAAGGATCTCTGAGAATGTTCCTTCGTGGACGACCAATAATTTTACATGCCCCATCTGATGTACGAGATGGATTTGATATATCAAAAGTTCAACCAGCACCAAATCGAAAATTACGATTAGATTGGGTATATGGTTATCGTGGTAAAGACTGTCGATCAAATTTATATCAATTACCAACCGGTGAAATGGTATATTTTGTGGCAGCTGCTGTTGTCCTTTATAATGCCGATGAACAATCTCAACGGCATTATCTTGGTCATACTGATGATGTCAAAAGGTAAAGATTAAAAATTAATTTTATATTATAAATTTAAAAAAAAACGTATTTTTTTCAGTTTGGCAGTTCATCCTAATAAACTTCTAGTCGCTACAGGTCAATGCGCTGGTCATGACCGTAGAGAAGCAATGGTATATATATAAATTCAATTACTAAATAAAGATTTATATATATGTATGTTTTCTTTGACAGCCTCATATCAGAGTATGGAATTCTGTATCATTGGCAACTGTTGCTGTAATTGGTGTTGGTGAATTTACTGGCTCTGTTAATTGTATTTCATTTAGTCGTGCCGATGGTGGTACTTTGTTAACAGCAATTGATGATGCACCGGAAAAAGTTATTTCGGTTTGGGAATGGCAAAAGGGTGAAAAAGGTGTCAGGATTACAGAAACAAGGGTAAATCTAAATAAATCTATAATTATATATAGATAATAATTTTAATTATATTTGTAATTGTGCTGCAGTGTTCAGTTGATACAGTTGTGGCAGCTGAATTTCATCCATTGGATCGTAATCAAATTATAACTGTTGGTAAGTCACATGTAGCGTTTTGGACACTTGATCAAAATGGTACACTCTACAAACGATTGGGTGTATTTGAAAGTCGTGAAAAACCAAAATATGTTACATGTATTGCATTCTGTCAGTCTGGTGATGTAATTACGGGTGATTCAAATGGTAATATCATTGTTTGGGGTCGTGGAACTAATACAATTTCTCGATTTTTCAAGTAAGTTTAATTTTACAATTATTTTAATTAATTTTTTTAATTTTTTTTTCATTTTCATCACCCAGGAAAGTTCATGAAGGTTCAATTTTCACATTATGCTCACTTAAAGATGGTGGCTTAATTTCGGGTGGCGGTAAAGACAGTCGAATGGTTGTATTTGATCAGGACCTTAACCGTACCGGTCTTGAAGGTTTTGTTGAACCACATTTTGGTGGAATTCGTGTCATTTCTGAAGGAAAAGGATCACAAATTTTAATTGGAACAACACGTAATTGTGTTTTAATTGGATCACTTGATTTAGGGTTTTCGCCTGTTGTTATGGGACATACTGAAGAATTATGGGGTCTTGCGACACATCCAAATATGGCACAATTTGTTACTGGTGGATTTGATCAATTATTACAATTATGGGATTCACTATCACATTCAGTTGTATGGAGTAAGGATATTAGTGAACAAATACAATCATGTGCATTTTCATCAGATGGTGAAATGATTGCTGTTGGTGGTGTAACTGGACGTTGGATGGTATTTGATACTCAAACTCGTGAACAATTGGCTCAATTTACAGATGGTCAAGAACCAATACAAGCAATACAATTTTCACCTGATGGACAATTTGTAGCTGTCGGTTCAAGAGATAATTTCATTTATGTTTACCAAAAGAATGGCGGATCAAGATTTGCTAAAGTTGGAAGGTGTACAGTGAGTTTTCTGGAAATAGAATTAAATAAATTTATGAATTATTAAATTACGATTTTTACAGGGTCATTCAAGTTTTATTACACATATTGATTGGTCCGAAGATAGTCAAATTATTCGTAGTAATTCCGGAGATTATGAAATTTTGTTTTGTAAGTTTTGAAAATTTTGGAAGAAAATGGAAGTTCTTTATTTTATGTTTTTATGATATTTTAGGGAATGCAAGTACTTGCCGTCAAATAACATCATCATCTTCTGTCCGTGACACACCATGGTCAACACAATCTTGTACGCTATCTTTTGGTACTATTGGAATTTGGCCAGAACATGCAGACGGTACCGATGTAAATTCAGCAAATTGCAGTAAAGATAAAACTTTGTTGGCATCAGGTGATGATTTCGGTAGAGTCAGATTATTCAGTATGCCAGCATCACAACCAAAAGTACGAAACAAATTATATTTATATTTAATAAAAAATATAATTGAAATTATACTTTTTTTTCTAGACCTTGTCACACAGTTATGGCGGTCACAGTAGTCACGTGACATCAGTAGAATTTCTATACGATGATACTCGATTAATATCAACTGGTGGCAATGATACAAGCGTTATGCAATGGTCAATTTTATAAATGTCATCACAGTTTTGGATAAACCAAAAAAATATTTATTATATTTTTTTAACACTAGTGTGCACTTGCAGAAAAATCGTGATTTTTTTAAATTACATTTTTTGTTTTTGTTTTTGAAGTGTGACCAATGTTGTGAATATTTTTTTATGACAAATTTTTGCATTCCAAATTATTAAAAAAAAAAATTTTTTTGTATTAAAATTATTTTGAAAAACTTTTAGCGTCAATATCAAAAAAAAAAAACACAACAAATTTTACCAAAAATAAATTTGAAATAGTTTTATAAACGAAAACTATAAAAATATTTATAACTAACAACCAAAATTATGATTAATTCGTGCCTTACACAAAAGTAAATTAATTAAGAAAACCAACAATCAAACTAATAAAATAGCCAGAGTCAAAAACGCTGCTTTGAAACTATTACATCAAACAAATAATTTGCGTGAAAATCAATTTTTATATTTAACTATAAGTATAAAAATTAATACGAGCCTTTTTTTTTTTTTGAAAATTATAAATATACTGCTGATAAAAATAACTTGCTGAAAAATTATTTAATTATTAATTTTGTATGGTCAGTTAGGGTTCGTAACTTTTGTAAATGTTTAATTTGTATAAAAAATATATATATTATATTATAAAAACAGTTTTATTTTAATTTAAGATTTCTAATTAATTATATATATAATTTTTAATTTAATTTTCTTTTTAATATATAATTACAAATAATATTAATTTCTGTTTGAATCATTTAATACACACAAAAATAATATAAACGTATTTATTAATTTTCTCTAGTAAATTTATTAATAAAAAACACAATTAATCAGTAAATATTTAAAGTAAATAAATAGTAAAAAATAATATAATATTTAATTAATTATATTTAATCAAGAGTATTGTAATCAATTTCAAATTACATGGTACAAAAAAAAAAGTAAGAACTACAAATTATATTATATTTTGTTAAATTCATTACAGTAGTACCGGGCTAAGTAAAAATAATGAACTTATTTAATAGAAAATGTGGCTTGTCAAAAATTAATATTCTGGCCAATTATTGATTTTAGGTTTTTTTTTAACCAATCAATTGAAATTATTAAAACGTACTTAAAAACCGATTTGATCGAAATATATAATCAATAATTTTGTTAAATTTTAGTTATAAAACATCAATTCTATTACAACTCAATGGAATAGTAAAATTGAGGACTAAAATTGGATCATTTAAATAAAAAGTTCTTTGAGGTTGAATTAAATTAATTATTTACTTACGAAATGTTTAAATAAAGCCCGCGTTAAACTTATAATCTGATGAAGCTAAAACAAATTAAATTAAAAAGAAAAAACATTCTAAAAATATTTATATTTGTCTAATCATTCCAAAAATATAAAAAAAAAAATGTTTTGATTTAAATATTATAATTTTATGTTTTATTTTTTCTCTTTTTAAGTTAAAAAAAAAATTTATGTTACAAAATTTATATTTCTGAAATTTATATATTAATTATTTTATTATTTTTTTTTTTTTTTTTTGTAATAATTTCTGTTCTTATTTTAAGAATAATTCAATGTTAAAAAAATTAAAAATATTTGAAAAAGAAAATAAAAATTATTAGAAGTGTTTTCTAATTAATTAAAATTTAATTATTATAATTATTATTATGGTGTGTAATCCTATGTAATTATTTGTATTTTGCATTACACTACTACATAAAATTTAAATTTATATAAATAAATATATATTTTATGTAATATTTAAAAAAATATGTATAATTTTTTTTATTATTTTTAAACATATAATTAAACTTTGTTTAACAAATCCAAACTTTAGGTGACTATAGAAAATTACCTTTGTGTAATTGATGAATTATTGAACCGATTGAATTCATTGAATTGCCATCCTCACATTAAATTATTATGAATTATCATTCTTTCCAATAAAATCTTAATCCAACCATAAACCAGAAGAACATAAACCATGAGCAATTATTAATGAATAAGAACCATATAAACCCCAATAAGTTAAAGTTATTAATCCTCTTAAAACAATTAATATGAGCAACAGATGAAAAAGCATTAATTGATGTCTTAATTATAATATTTAATATTAATAACATTTTAAAAAAAATTATTTAATTTTAGTCCCAAAATATTAACAATAATAAATTCAAAATTTTTATTTCTTTTTTCCTCCGCCTGATTTTGCTTTTGCTTCAGCTTCTTCAATTTTTGCTACTTCTTCCATTTCAATAGTTTTTTGACGCCGTCTACCAAGTGGAGTTTTTGACCACCACGAATCAAATGCTTCTTCTTCTTCACGATAAACTGGTTCTTTAGTACTATAATATCAAAATATTGCATATACAAAAAACACGACCTTTTAAAAGAATCCAACGAATTATACCTTAAAGCATTTATTAACTCAACATGAGTTAATGGCTGTGATCTCAATTGAAGTTTACGTTTACATGTCATTACTTCTTGGATACATGACACTACAGAACCAATAGTAAAACCATCTGATATTTTTGCCATTACACTATAATCACATTGACCAATTCCGCCAGTATGTTCTCTATATAAAATTACAAAATACATTTAATAATAAAATTTCGAAAATATTCTTTTTTAAATTTAATCAACTTTATTAATTCTTTCCAAGCAAATGACAATGCTCCGTAATCTGGTCTTGGTAAATATATTAATCGATTATAAGTTTGCTGTAATAATTTCTGATCAGCTTCCCATGGTGTTGCAGTTGTTCCAATAAAAATTACACGATCCTCTAGTGCAATGTTACGTATAATTTTTGGTAAATCTTTTTTTAAACGTTTTGGATCAGTTCGATCAGTTTTTGGTACTTTTTTCATAAACGGACGTTCAGCATCTCCCATATAAATAACGGATGGTTGTAGTAATCGTGTAACTTTTGAGATTAAATGTATTAACATCAAAAGACCAGATTTACCAGGATATTTACCAACAATATTTGCTGGTGTTATATCAAACAAAACAGCACCAACTTCGGTACAAATTGCTTGAAGAAGTAATTTTTTACCAGTTCCTTTTGGACCGGCTAATAGTATAGACCGTATTAAGGGACAATAATTACGAATAGTATCAGAACCTAATGGTAAAATACAGTACTCAATTAGGAGTTGTCGAATATCACCAGGTGCTGGATTTATACCATTTCTTTCGGCATAAGCTTTATCTCCAACGTAACTTTTTAACGGAGTTTCTGGATATGCACGAATAATACCATTCGTAACTAATTCCTCAAAAAGTGATTCTGTTGTCCGGTCAGGTGTTAAATCTTTCTCTTTCTTTTTTTTACTCTTTTTACCAGATCGCCGAGTTTTCTTTGAAGCTTTTTTAGTTCGCTTACCTTTTGCGGCACGATCACGATCTAAAGCTGCCTAATATATACGGATTGAGAGATATTTAAGGAATAGCAATTCTATAAGCACTACACATTAAGAGTTTTTACTAACCTGTAAAGTTTCTAATTCTTGTCGCATCAAATCATCAACAATTTTACGAATTTCTCTTTCGACTTCGGTATATTTTTCGGTATAAATCATATCTTCATAATAAGTTTGCCTCAAATTTTCAGTTTCATCCTTTTCTTTCCAAATATCAGTGTATCTATAAGGAATCATTAATTTAAAATTTTAATCTGAAATCAGCAAATCAAAATTTAATTTTAAAAATTTACTCTTCAATAGCGCCTTTAATATCTGGCAAAAAAACTGATTGTGTTGGTCGGAAACCACCATCTAACTCAGGTTCAATATTCAAATCTCCACTCCTAGCTGGTGATTTTGATTTGTCTTTAGTTTTTCTGGACTCCTTCGATGAAGACTTTGCAGATGAACGACTTATTTCACTTTCAGTTCCTGCAGTTATTAAAAAATCATATATGAAATACTATTTAAATAAACTCTTTAATATTAACAAATAAACAAACCTTGCCGACTGAAAATATGCCTGGAACCGCCCATATCTTCGGATGGCAGCTCTGGGAATTTACCAGTTTTATCATTAAAATCTTTAATCCATGCTCGAATATCATCAGCAATATCTTCCATTAAAAGCGGTCCTTGTTTTGATTTAATCTCTTCTCTAATATCCTTCAGGGCTGCTTCAAATTTCTTTTTGTATTCTTTTTGGGTTTTGTAACGCTCAGCAATAACCTTAAACATTATAGACAATGAATTATTCTACATGAAATATATATATATATCAATTTTAATTACACTATTCATTTTTTCAACTGCTGCTGATTTCATCTTATTCTTTGGTGGCGGTGGTATCATACCAATTAATACCATTTCTTCCATTTTACGACGTCTGGTACGTCGACGAGCCGCATGACCACGCCACATTTTTTGAATTTTCATTGCAGCCAATAAACCAGACTCATGTCGTTCCCTCCCATCAACAGATTTTCCCTTTTCTTTTAGGATTCGGATTTCTTTCATGAAATGGGCTCTAAAACGAAATATTTCAAATTATTTTCATTAAATATTACAAATTTATACACCAAACCTCAATCGACCTTGTCTTGCTCTTTCATGAATTTGTATTAAATGAATTGCTTGAACTTCAGTTAATCGTTCTTCTGATGGTATTTCATCCATCCAACCTAATTTTTTTTGTATTTCTTCCATTGTTGATTTACGTTCGTCAATTTCTTTTTCACGTTCACGTATAAAATAACGTGGTACACGTATTTCTGTATCCATTGGTGTTAATTTTAATTTACCCATAACAGTATCATTATAACTAAATTCCATAATATCAATATTGACTAAATCATGTTTAAGTTCAATAACTCGTCCTAATACACAATCAAGTAATTTTCTAATTAATACACGTTTTTGTGGTTGTACCATTTGATCGTAGGCATCTTCTAATTTATTGGCAATTTTAATATAACGAAGATATAATTCAAATGTTGATGATTGTGCTTGAATCCGATCTGGTACAATATCGACAGCTTGATTTTCATAATCCGTAATTGCAAGTATTTCAAGATCTTTTTGGGCATTATGCCAAATATTATTGAAAAATGCACTAGACATAATTTTTTATGTGAATAATTAAAACTTATTGGTGCTTATATTAAGAATTAAAATGGTGATTTAAATGAATATAGTGTTTATATAATGTATGATCGACTAAATACTATATTGAAAATTTTGGTTTTTTATTTAAATAAAGGAGGTGTAACTGTGGATACATAACAAATTTTTGTTTCCATGGTCTTGACTAATGTCCACTTTTATATATTTTCGAAAAAATTACATATTTTTAGGCGTTTATATTTATTAATTTTTATGCAGAACTTGTTGTTCCTCTGGTATAGGTATACTATAAAAAGGATAACCGATGAAAATCCAAACCTATTTAATTAAAATAACGCATTTTTATACTATTTTTTAAACAGGTCGAGCTTATAATTTACTTATTACTGTAAGGATTTTGAACCAGACCCACAAAATTAAATAAGAAATAAGTAAAAAGGAAAGTATAAATTCATTATTTATATGAAGGAAGTTCACTTAATATAATGACGAAACTTGTAATTGTAATTCGAATTGTAAAATCTTTTCTACATTGAATGTATAATCCCAAAAAATTAAATAAAAATAAAAGAAAACTATTTAAAAATAGTTAATTTCATCAAAATTTAAGTAAATTTTTCAGGTAAATCAATGGTTTTATAATTAATTACGCATCTTAATTAGGGGATACAATGAGGCTTATAAAATTAAATATTGCTAATACATGGCAGAAAATATATATTTTCTTTTGTAATAATTTGAAGCACATGCGAATCCTCTAGGTTTAGGTTATAATTTTATGACGATTTCGATCGTTATTTATGATAAATTATTCCATTGTTTGGTATCTTTCATCTAACAGTAGCAGCATTATTTTAATTAAATTATAAATTGAGCTTTTATTCAAAATTCCTCGATTGTGTATTGAATAAGGACGAGTTATTGAAGCTATTCACGATTTAAGAAACTTTAGGATAATCTAGTTTCAAATAAATAGTAGAATATAAATAAAAGTAATATTTTTTAATCAATTTCCTTGTACTCAATTTCATTTATTGCCCTTTCTACTCGGCAGACTTGAAAATAACAGAATTAAATTTTTGTAATTTACCAAATCTGTTATTTTTTTTTATACAGTAATATTACTGGCTTGGAAAACGCAAATACTTATCTGTTGCAAAACTGTAAATCCTAAAAAAAAATTAATTGTTGTATGAAAAAAAAAACTTTTCGGTTCTTCTTTTTTATCATATCCAATGATAAAATTATTTTTATTCAAACATTTTTAAAAACTGTTGCTTCTTTTTTTTTTTTGGAATTAATTATATTTAAAAAAAAAAATTTAAGATCTTGGTCGTTCTTTCTTTTCCTTGTAAAGAGCAAGGAGTGAAACGTTAGCAACTTTCACAACCTGTAAAAAAAAGAAGATTAAATTAAAATTTACAGAAAAATTTATATAAAATATTTTAAAAACAAAATATAAATCAGAAAGTAAGAATAATCATTGAACTCATTGGATTGGCTCTTAAAAAAATCATCACAGAAAAGCTAAAATAAAAATATATTAATTGAAAAACTAACCTTAAATCTAACACCGGGAATATCACCAACAGCATGACCTTTACGACCAAATCCAGCGACTAAAACTTCATCATTTTCTTCAATATAATTTAAACTACCATCACGTGGTACGAATGCTGTAATTTTTTTGCCATTTTTAATTAATTGTACTCGAACACATTTTCTGATAGCTGAATTTGGCTGTTTAGCTTCAACTCCTCTAGAAATAAAAAATATCAAAATTAAAATTGGCACTACTTTATATTGTTTAATGAGAAAAAATATAGACTTTTCAAATTATAAATTTATGATGAATCCATTCGTCTCTCAACTCACAGTATACTCCTGTGATTGGGATTTTCAAAATACACCAACAACACAGAAATATACTGCGAATCAAAAGCGATATTGTTAAATTTTGTATCTATATTCGGATTTAGTACTTACACTTTCTCAAGAACAATTCCTTTAGCATGAGAAGCACCTCCGAAAGGATTAGCCTTCCATCTGGTACCTAAATGTGCCTTTTTGTAATCTTTATCAGCCCATCGTTGATCACGTCTGTGATTAACGTGTTTACGGGCAGTTTTTAAACCTCTTGGTTTTCCTGAAAGAACAAACAAAAAAATAACTTTAAATTGAAAAACTCTTAACACAAAATATTTTTGAGGTTAGATTATTTTATAATTTTATGTAAAAGTGCAATTAATTTTTGATAAATATTCTTTTATTGTTGAATTACTGTTAGATTTTACAGTAAGTAATTAACAAATTTCTTTTGAGATTAACCTTTTCATAAATTTATTTGTTTTTTACTGATTTTTTTCACCGCCTTTTTAAGTATCCGAAAATTATTTTTCTCTATAAACAAAATTTTAATTTATATTATTTACCATCTTGGTTATACTTTATATTATTTCGAAACTTAATATAAAACTATTTAAATAATAAGATTATTTAGATATTTAAAGTTTTATTTTTATAATTTTATCTCTCAAGATTTTATCAACTTATCGCTTGTACTTATTAACCAAAACTGAACTGACCGAATACTTTTCAGTCTCATTAAATATAAATTTAGTATAATTTAAAAACAGTTAATTATTTTGAATTAAAATTTACAGATAAATACGGTAAATTAATTGCACTTTTAATTTTACATAATTTTAATTAATATTTAACACTATTTTTGGGTAAATTTTAGTTAAAAACGCTCACCCATAATTTTACTGTGTACGAGTCAAATCGTGGCGGAAGTGAAAGAAAGACATTTTCATAAAATGTCAGGTTCGTTGATTTTTTTTTATCGAAAATACTGAAAATAATTATAGGCGCCGAGGTGATTATTAAGTATTTTTTTAAGTTGGCTATAATGTTAATGCTGTTAATATTGACAAAGAGATGGCGCTGTACACAATTATTTTTTAAATGAAAAATAATATTTTTGTTACAAAATTAAAGCATATTTATTTTAAATTTAGTTGATTTAATTAATTAATTTAAATAATGATGAACAAATATAATTATAATTAACAGAATTGTATTTAAATTATTGGTTCTAAAAAAATATTTACTGCGTGGTTGCAGAAGATTTTAATTTCAAATTTATTTAAAATATATTACCAAAAAATTTGTAAAAATTTGAAATATTGCCAAAAATATTTTTAAAACTTTTATGAATAATGAAACCACCCTCAAATATATTTTTAAAACTCAAATCAATTGAAATTATTTACAATTTAAGTTGATTTTTGCAAATATTTTTTATATGATATAGAGAAGGAAAGAAAACAAAACGCGCGTAAATAAAATTTAATAAATTAAAATTTTGGCAAATGCATTTTTTGGCAACTAAAATATGGAAACGTATATTTATTTTTTATTATTCCAAAAAATGAATTGTAAAATGAGTAATATTTTGATATAAATTTATAGTAATGATATTTACATTAAATTTTAAAATCTTTATTAATCGAAATAGTAGAAGCTATTAAAATGTCTTTCAATATGTCAATATTTAGGTTGTAATTATCATAATCTTCGACAACACTCAACACTCAATTAATTGATAGCTACCTTCTTGCATCTAATTTTAATAATTGGAGGATCTACCGTCGGGACATATTCAAATCAACTTTCATTTCCTTAAGACATATATATGTACATAACTAAAAGTTTCGTTCGGTAGTCTCTGAATCTTTTTGTTTTTATGAACCTATGTTAACAATTTTAAGTTAAATGTAGGTATATTTATTTAAAGCTATTTTTTAACAATTTACTTTTCTGAAGGCATTTTCAAAATATTCGATTAATTTCCTCTTTGTACCGATATCGAATATTCTTCATCACTTTCACTATGCTATCATATAAAAAGCAATTGAATCCATTTATAATTTAATTAGTTAAGAAATACAAAAAATAAAAAATTTAAAAAAATTGTATAATTTTTAAGACCTTATATTTTTAAATTTAA
Organism: Rhamphomyia laevipes; assembly: GCA_963920725.1. Taxonomy (NCBI): domain Eukaryota; kingdom Metazoa; phylum Arthropoda; class Insecta; order Diptera; family Empididae; genus Rhamphomyia; species Rhamphomyia laevipes. The sequence continues at coordinate 8,257,355 of OY987259.1, forward strand.
TTTTTTGTTTACATTTCAGAGCTTCAAAATCGTTTTGCAATCGCTCCAAAATAACCTTCGAATCGGAAATTCTTTTTGAGCGTTAACAGCAAAATTAGATATAAGATCACAACAAGCTAATATAAATTCATAAAATTATAGGTTAAGTAAATAAATTTAAATTTCGCGCCCTTCATTCAAATGTCATATATTTTTCCACCTATTTTTGTAGTCACGCCTCTTTTGTTAAGTTTTAATTTAATTGCCGGTATGAAAAGTCATGGTAGCGAAAAAATAAATAAATAAAATATTTCAAAATTAATTTTTAATAAATTTTATTAAACAATTTACAATAAAAAAAATTAGTAAAAAATATAAATTTTCTGAGTTTTTCGTGCATTTCAAAAATTTGCGTTAAATTGAAAATCTACAAGTAGTGATGGATGGATGATAAAAGTGTATGGAAAAATATCTTTAATGGAAAATTAAAATTTAAAAAATATGAAAATGAATAGTGGATATACATATAAAAAATATATATTTTCTATTTAATATTAAAATATTGAAAATATTTAAATACAATTTTACATGAAAATGATAATTAATAGTAGTTTTTTTAGTGCGGTTATGTGAAAATTACTTTTAAGTGAAAACTTTTTTATATAAGTTCAGCCATTTTGAATCAGTTTTTTTTTTTTGGCATATCAGGTTAGTTATATTAAATATTTATATTTTACTTGTTTGTTTATATTTTTTAAAAAATTATATTTATTTTAAAGATTTCCAAAGTTTTTTTCATAAATTTCTTTAGTTTTAATTTTCAATTTCGGTTCGGCAGACGTTAATTATTTTTTTGTTCATAAAATAACCTCAAATTTTAACTCAAAACTTTTAAAATTCTAATAATTAAATCGACATTCAATTATAATTCCACAAGGACACAAATATATTGAAATTATAACCACGAAAATGATAATTTTACAAGTAAATTTATATTCGAAATAAATTATTAATGGTGGTACTCATAAACATCACATTTTTATTCAATTAGAAAATTATTTGTAAAAACAATTGAAATTTTGCTCATATAGACAAAATTCCTTGCAATTGAAGTGACTTGATGAACCTCACTTATCTATGAAGGATATTATATAACATATATTCTACAATCTACATCACACTTCATTAGATTTGAAATTCAAGGATTATTACGATAAACTTTTAGATTTTTATTATTATGATGATTTATTATTCGAAATAAATATAATAATCCTTAATAATTTATCTTAAATATATAATATTATTTCTTATGGTGACCATGAATTTTTATAAATTTAGTAGGATGTTTTCTATGGTTATTATAACGATAAAATATTTTTTATAAATTTTTATTATTCATTTTATATATTTTTTTTTAGAAAAAAAATGCATTCTGAATGGATAATGTTGAAAAATATATAAATAATTTCTTACACACAATTTGATTTGTAATTTAGTGTTATTACTATATAAAAATATTTTTAGTATTTTTATATTTATAAGTAAATTTTATATAATAATAACTGATTTAAAATATTTTAGTGTCGAACGGAATAGGAATTTTTATTAGATGTAGATGGGACGTTGAAAATATAATCAAACAAAAATCGGATCTAATAATTTATTTGTATAATAGAAAAGTATGTTAATAATAATTTAAAGAATTTTAGACTTAATGAATGACCTAGTAGACTTAGACTACTATTTCCACAGATATAAAATAAGTTTTTTTTGAATGCCTCAAGTCAAACAAACTTAAACTTACCATTGACTATTGAGTTCGCTGATGTGAAGTATATATTGTCATTCTATAATGAAAATATTCACTTTTAATTAAAACTTTGACATAATTGCAAAGATCTATTGCAGATTAACACATATAATTGACATCTAATTGCACATTTAATTAATTCAAAAAACAATTATTATATCAAATTTTAATTAAAACTTTATAAAATAGACAGAAACTACGAATTTTACAAATTTTTCACGATGAACTCGATACCATCTAGAATGAAATTAGAAGCAGAATTATTCACTTCTAATTTCACAATCTTAAATTTGTATTGAAAATTTAACTTAACCAATGAGTTCGATACTAAGCTCTTTAGTCTGTTTGCGACTTTGTTTGACTTTGACAGATAATTGGAAAGATCTATAAATCTAATTTAAATAAGCTTATGACTTATGATTATGATCATATTAAAATAACTATAATATTACTATAATATTACTTATCATACATTATAGATAAGATATATTTTTTAGTCAATAAAAAACCAATTTTAACTACACTGTACCACTGTACGTCATAACAAAGCAAAGCTATACTTGCTAATCTAAGAGGTTATCTTTATCTAAAGTGGCAAACCAAAGCTGTTATATGCTTTATAAAAAAATCAAGAATTTTAGCATACGATTTTCAGGAACGTACATTTTGACATCTCTTAAGCATCGAGACAATACAATATAATTTAGAAATTTGGATAGGAACTCAGTGAACTTATATACCTACCTGAAATTTTATGGCCATCAACTACATCACAAATTGAAATTAATTTCATTCAAATCGTATAAGGACTATTAACGTAGGCATCGAGTAGTAAATGTTAAGAAAAATTAATTTGAGCAAAATATATATATTTTTTGCCCATAGTTTTTCCATCACAAAACTTCATAGCTTTTACCTTTGCTAGAAATTTTCATTTAAAGTTTACTCTTTTTTGTCATTTTGAATGAATTTAAAACAAACAACATCAAGGACATATTTACAATTACAAAACAAAATAGTCATCCAGTTTGGTTGGATTGTTATATTCACCTATACATGTAATTTTTTACATAATAATGTAATACCATTGAAAAAGTTTTTCAACATCAGTCCATCAGGTGATGTAAAAAATGCATAAAACACCGCTTAGTAGCACCATGTTGCATAATGTTCTCTCGTAATATGTTTGTTATGTGTGTGTGTGTGAATTGGAAGAAAAACATTTAAGGATCTGTGAGTAAAATTGAGAATTATATTGAATTTTGCATAATAAAACATAATTTAATTCTATTGTTGGAATCTGTTATGTAAAAAAATTTCGGGTAAACTGGGGCTATAGTACAATGCATTAACTTCACCACATGGAAACATGTTTCATATCACAAATACTTTTTATAAAGTTAAATTTTTTTTAAGAATATCCTTTAAGTAAATATATAAAGAATTAAGAATTAGAAAAAAATCCCTTATAGAACTAAATTCAACTCTAAGCTTAAATTAAAAGGTTAACAAAAATTCTAATGCTTATTGAAGTCAATCAGGTCTTCTGATTTCTGAGAAATACAATTTCCTTAATCATTATTCAAATAAAGTTTCAATATTATTTAGTTTATTCAAGATAAATATTAGTTAGTTATATTGGCCTATGTCTATATATTACATATAGCATTTCAGGCTTACTATATATAGTTCAAATTTAATCTGATATATGCTAGTATTTGTGGGGCAAAATATTATTGTACAACTACTAACTATATATAAAAATCAGTTCTCCAAACAAAAACAAATCATCAATTTTTCTCCCTGAGCATGAGCTGTGCCAAAATATCACACGTTTTTTTTCAATTTAGTTATATGTCAAAGTAATATACGATTGTTAGCTATTTCATAGTTTTTATTGTGATTCCACATCTAAAATATATTTTTGGCAAAACAAATATTTTGATTTAGAGCATATCAAATTTTGTTGTATACATATAGTAATTTTTTATGTAATTTATAATCAAAGTAGTACAAGGGATATTAAAATAATATGTATAATTATGTTATGAACCATGTTAATATACAACATTTTATCGGAGTGAATAGAGAAAAGAATACCAGCTTCTAAGCTATCATCTTTTTCAGATATAAAGATGAAATGGAAACAAAATATGCTAAACTTACCAATTTATAAGACTGTCATACAACTAGTAGTAACATATAGAAGCTAAGGAGTCTTACAATGCCTGATGGAAAAATATACTGGTATTTGGTATTACATAAGAAATCTACTAAGTAGAATACAATGAGTATCAAGCTCTATACCACATCAAAATAGAACAAAGGATTGAAGAAAAAAAAATAGTACAATTTATAAAGGTAAAACACTTAAATGAACAGGACATGTAGCACATCAGAAGGAATAATACCAACAATATCGTAAAGAATATAGCTTGGAAGGATTGAAGAAGTTTGCAGAAAAGATGGAAAGCTTTTAAATAATAATTGAAATTTATTGGTTGTGTAAGCCGAATTCACGTTACATCTGAAATAATGATGACATGAATTTGGTATTTATATTAGTAAATATCTTGCATAATTATCGTTTTCTATATAAGTGAACTACAAAGGAAAACATAGTTTTAAAGCTGGTATTTAATCTATAAATTAAATATTTAATTGAATTATTGGTCGTATAATTACTTATAAAATTTTATAATTTTAACGCACATTTGAATAAATAATGCCTTAAGGTTGCAAGTATCACTTTATCAAATCTAAGCCATTTCGAAAACTAAAAGTTGATCCCACCAGATTTTGGTACCCAAATCCTTCGTATACAATTTTTATTGAAATAAATTTATATTTGCAAATTTTAGCCTTTTGGTGAATTAATTGCAAATTTTAGCCTTTTGGTGAATTAAGTTTTGGTGAACTTCACCACATGTTTCCATGTGGTGAGGTTCAATCCTATGAATATATTTTATTACCAAAAATATTTTACTTCTCTAAAATGAAAAGGATTTAGAAACATTGAGACATTACTAATGAAAACTAAATTTAAAATCTATTTGTCATTAAAGAATCTTAAAGAGTTTTAAATAAATCTATACTTTTTAATATTTACTATATTATTGGATTACTATACTTACTTACATAGTCCAAAGGACTTGAAATTTTCTATTGAACCATTAGCTTCAATTTGAAGAAAAAAAAATGATTTTCCTTAAAAGCTTTTTTCATTCAATTTTTATTTTGTTTTCAATTTCCCAACAATCACAAGTTAACCAAGAAAAGCTTTTTTTTATATTAGCTATATATATTTTCTCTCGCAAAATTTTCCATTTCAGTTTAATGGTGTAGGTCAGCATTTTCCCTCTAAAATACAAACAAATACATACAATTCTTAATTATATTTGTGTCTTGTATATTTTTGGTGGAAAATTCTATTCAAAATTCATAAAAAAAAATAAAAGATTTTCTGGTTATCCTATATAAATTGAGAGCATAAAGAAATTTACCCTTTAGTTCAGATTTAGACACCGAAGAAATAACACCAAAAAAAAAAATTAGACTTGAAAAAGTTTTTTTTTTTTTTATTTTTGTTAAATAAAATTCACTCAAAATTCACTCAACTTTACTTTTCATTTTCTATACAACGCTCTCTGTACAAATCAGAATAGTTTTTTTTTACTATAAATTTTCCTAACTTGTTTTTCATTTTTTTTTTTTGTTTTTGGAAAATTTTAAATTACCTATAATTTTTTTTTTTGCAATTTATAAAATTGTTGAAGAAATTTATTAGAAATATTAAAAAATTTCCAGTGTTTTTTGTTTTTTAAAGAAGGTTTTAAATAACATTGCATAAAAGAAAATTTCTTCTACTCACCGAAAGTCAAAATATAACATTTTCTTGTTGTTACTGGGTATTATCCTGTTTTTTTATTTTTGTTTTTGTACTGTCAAAAACATAAAATACTGAAAAGAAAATTAATTGTATTTTATTCTACAAGGAATTAATGCTACAAGGAAAATTAGTGACAATTGAAGCACTAAAAATATAGTTCTTTATTTTGACTAATTAAAAAAAGTGCGCTTTTTTTGCATATTGTTTGCATTAAAACAATTTGTTGTCTGTTTTTTATTCAACGAATATACAATAAAAAAATAAAAGTATCTTAAAGATAAATAATGAAGAAAAACATTTAAAAAGTTAAATTGTTAAAAATAACCTAAAGGCGACGGAAACTCATCAAATTTGTTTACAAAAAAAAAAAAACATTTTTAAAAGTGTTGAATATTTTAATTAATTTATATATATAAAATAAAATTTTTATAAGAAAAATAAAAGAGTGAAATTTATAAATTAATAATAATAAATAATATTAACAAAATAAAATAAAAAATGGCAATCTCAGCAAATTTTAGTGCTGGTGATAGCATTGAATTAACACCAATTAATAAAACAGCAAAATTAGGTCTAAGTTTAACACCAAAAATGAAAAGAGCAAATACGAATAAAAAATTACAATTTACAACACCAGAATATATAAATGTAGCACCAACAATATCAATAATACCATCAACTGGTAATCGAATGGCAGTACCAAATCGCCGAAGGTAAATTTATATTATTATTAAATTAGTTTTCGATAAAATTTTAAGTTTTATTGGTAATTAAAATTAATCAAAATTAAATTAACCATCAGGTCATAACCGGTTGAACATTTCGTTTCGGGACATTGTAACTATAACTTAGTTTAACAGCTCTGAACTTCTTAACATTAAAGTCCATTAAAATTATATACTATTAATTGAATATTGTACCGAAGCTATAATTCAATGCGACTTACAATCCAAAGTTTATCGATATTTGTTGTTTTGGTTTCAAATTTACTGGCTGAACTGCTGTCAACAGAATGTTGCCAGTAGTGATTGTGATTCTGAATAAAATATATAATCGAGGAAAACATATATAGCACCAAGCAAAGCCATTCACCAAGCTTTTAAGATTAATTTTAATAAACTTATAAGTTTACTTCGACTAGCAATTTTTCACACAATACTTACAATTTTTTTTTTCTAATAAATTTATTTCGTTAGCTTGAAAGTTTAATAAGATTATTTTATTTCAAACTCTGCTTAAAATTGAAATTTAAGTATTTGTTAACACAATGACAATGGCGAATATTATTTAACCTTTTACTAAACTATTTATCCATATAGCCAAGAAATTCCTACTCTCTACTTTTAATAAAATGGAACTAGAGCTACTTATAATATCAAAGAATTAACTGCGCCTACTAACAAATTTTCTTTCGGGACACTGTCTCCTGAACTATCATCTCAACAAAATAGATAGATCACAGTCATCCCGATATAGACTATGTAATGAGGATTATGAGACTGCTGAACTTATCCCTTGAAACCGACTATTCGGTCAATGGTTTCTAGAACTCAAGGATATTGCATACAGCCTTCTGACGAACGTTCTAATTCTAAGGCTTTATCAACAAACTAGCGTTGGCCAGGTATACTTCTTTAAGGCATTACAGTAGGTCTTTTAGCCACTGTGGTTTTATATGTATTTTCTTCCCAGCCCTTTACTAAAGCTAAATTTGGCACTATTTATCCAGAAAACTTTATAAATCTTTTATCTTTATATATTTTTACAAATAATAGCAAATTTATAGTAGAAAATAAATTATTGATTTTAATTTTATTACCACAGACCAGCAGTTATTAAATTTAATAATTACCATAATAAAATTATGTCTAGCAAAATGCATGATTTGAATTTGATATAAATTAGCAATTATTATATTACACGTAAAAACAAGTACATGTACAATAAAGAGAAAGGTACGATCAATCAACTAGACTTTTATGATTTAAATTAGGAATAAAATAATTGATTTTGACTATGCTACAATTCTGTACTTCAATTAAATGCTTCTCAAAATTTCAAGGAGACCGAATTTCTATTCTTTCTAGAATTGCTAAAAGGGTTTGGTCTGACATCTAAGTTTATGTAATTCGATGAATGACTATTATCTCATCTCAATTACACAAGTAGTGTTTGTTTCATCAAAATCGAATGGCAAATATTTTAATTACTCGCAAAACACCATTTTAGAAGTTTGGATTTATTTTCGGTATGCTTATGAAATGTCAAGGATTCAGGAACCGAGATCTGCTAAATACTTTTTGCGGGTGCCATACAAACAACTTTTAAATGAAACTCTATCATTTCCAAATATACTATAAATTAATTTTTAAATATTTTTTGTTTTAAAAAGTCATTGGAACTACAAAAATTGTGTAAAAGTTAGTATAAGAAAATTTTGTGTGGCATCCGACTTCGTCGATTTTGACAAATAAGTATAAAGTTCTTCCTATTAAAATTACAAAATAAAACAAGCTAAAATGCATTTAATTTTTTAAAATATTTTATCCTTTCATCGTTTTGGTGGATCTCAATTCTTTGTACACCAATATATTAAGTCACGATGAGCGCTTGTATTGCACCAATATTAAGTGGAACAGTGGAAATAATCAAATGAGTTTTGTTTTTGGATTTATTTCTTAATTATTTCCAAAAATCCTTGTTTTTTTTCAATCCTTTTTAAATTATAATCAATATATAATTACTAAAATGTTTACTAATACATTTTTGTGGTTTATTATTATCTCAAAGTCGGTTTGTTTCCATATAATTATCCATTGGTAAAATATAAATCCTCTTTGGAAATATAAAATTACTCAATAAAAGGATATTAATTAATTTATCATCAAATTGTTTAGTCTTTCATATTTGTAACATCTAAATTTTAAATTATGATTAAAATTATTGTAGAGTAATTTAATAGACAATACATTTCAATTATTTCTATCTTATACGTTTTGACAATTAACCTGCAAGTAGTGCAGTTTAAATAAATTTTCAATTCAAATTTATTACGAAAACAATTTATAATTTACAATTTATACATAAATGTTTAAATAATTGTTACTATCTTTATGTATTTAATATATTCAAAATTTGTAAAAATTAAAAATATGTTTAGAAAATTAAAGAATTCTGTAATAAATGTTTTTTTTTTTCGAAACTCAATGTGACACCATGAAAATTCAACAATTTTATATATAATTAATTAAACATACTTTTACTCTTTTGCAGTATAGTCAGAATCCTTTCAATTTAAGTACCTAAATAAAGTTCTTATATTTCATTATTTATTCAGTAATTAGTAATGGCTAATTAGTGCATTTAATTTTACTTTAATCTAATACTATATTAGCACTACTGTATATACTTGAGCGGAAGTTGTTGTTGAATATTTTTATATGCTCGTAATATTCCCAAAAAATACTAGAATAGATGTTATATTTGATTTTACAAGGAGAACAATTACTAGCCCCAATCACTTTTCCTTTGCTATCTCATCCTCGCTTCATAGAATCTACATACTTGCTTGGTCTTCCGATAGTCCTCTGGCTTCATAGTTTTTTTTTTAACTTTCCAGTGTTCTAATTTTCTTCTTATTGACAGTTTTTTGGAATGTTTCTTCGAATATCTAATAACTTGATTGGGATTAAGCTGTTTGGTCATTTGGAAGCGAATTGATAAAAACATACGCCACAATTATACCGAAGTAACGTTAATTGTTTCGAAAATTCGTAATTACGATATTATTAAATAACGTAATACTAAAAAAATCCAATATTTCTTTACAATCTCGTTAAAATTAAATAATACTTAATGACACGTTGCAGTTCCTTCTGGTGATTTCATTAAAGCGTATAACCAAGATTTATAATTAGCTTATATTTTTATTTAGGTAGATTTCCTTCAGAAATCATAAATTTAATATTCTTCAAATCAAAATATGAAATCTCCATGGACCTAATCGAATGTTCTCCAAAAAAAAAATCGTTTATTTTATATATTTTCTCTTTGAAAATTTTTCCTAGAATTCGTAATGTTTTCCTAGAATTCGTAATGAAAAGAAAATTTGAAAAAAAATGCTTTCTTTTTTTTTAGTGAAAAAAAAGAACAAATTTAATTTTCATATTTCAAAAGAAAATTTAATAATTTAATAAAAAAATTAGTTCACCGGTTAAAAAAAAAAAATTCTTAAAAAATTCAAATATCAAAATATAATTTTAGGTTATCTTGATTATAATTTCCTAATACTTGACGTTAATAACCTTTAGTTAAAATATTATTTTCGAGAATTTCTGTTTTCCAAATTTACATTTTTTTATAAACTAATAAAAATAATAATAATAAATAAAAAAATGATATTTATTCAAAATAAATTTATATTAAGATAAATATTATATTTGTATTATAATAAAGTGATTAGGCAAAAAAATAATATTTACCTACCGGCGACATTCTTGACAGTTCAAGTTCATTTTAAACTTGACCCAAAATAGCCCAAGCAAACCATCCACCAAAATATTACTTTCAATATTATATATATACACACACACTAATGTACATTTTTATCGGTAACCCTGGAAGGTATAAAAACCTTGAAAAAGGAAATATTATGGCATAAATAAAAAAGTTCTATTTTTTAATATTATTTATAAGTAAATAAATCTTAAGAATTTTTATGTAAATTTTTATTTTATGAAAAACTTATTATTAAAATTGATATTTTCATTTAGTTGGAGGTGAACGTAAATTTATGGGTGAAAGTCTACTTCTCTAAGATAATAAAAGCATGAATAATAATTTAGTAATTAGTTTAATAATTAGTTTAATTTAACAGGTAAAGTTCATGGACAAAGAGATTTAATCGTTATAGCTCGGTTTGAATGAAAATGTTATTTTTAAAACCAAAGAAGATTTTAATACTTTTAGCCACAGCTTTTATATAATTTGAAAATGTCCTGCCGTACGGTAGATAATTTGATTTCTATATATAGTAATAAATTATAAAAATTAAGGTTAATTAAGGTTACAGTGAAATCCTAATTAGTATTTTAATTAGGATATTTTAATAGTTATAATTAGCTGTTGGGAAATAGGCTTAACCATTACAGTTTTCCTGAACTTAAAATTAAATCGTTAATATTACTAATTTGAAGCTACTCAAACAGTCTTGGTTGTAGGTTGTAGCATCTAACAATGAAGCATCACAGCAGTTTAAATTAATTACAATCAACCTAGTCTAAATTAATTACATTTCACACCTCTTATAAGAGTATAATTAGTTGGTTGGTTAGCTTGAAATGAGGCATGGTTAATAAAATCCTACAAGCACCTAAACCTCGAGAATCCATTGTATCAACTACATGAAGACTTTTTATACGCGTACTGTAGCGTACTGTTCCAATTTACCTCTCTCATGAACGCAGTTATTATAGATGGTCTCAAACCTGTCCACTTCCTCCATGTCGGTCAAAATATTACATTCCAAGAGTTTAATTCTTTTATATCTTAACGCATGGTAGTATAACAGAGGATGTGATCTAGTGTTTCCATTTATTTCTCATATTCTATGCATATTGAGTTTTCCATTAAAGCTAATCTACTTTCATGCTTGCTGATATATAGAATATTGCAATCGGTGGTTATTCCGGAACATAATCGCACCGTTGGTCAGAATCATATTTTTAAACTTTTATGTGTTTACGTCTCCCCAAAAGTGACAACCATTTATATAGTTTGCTAAAATATTTAATTGAGTTTTACCTCAGCTCCTCAGCATCACCCCAGCATTCTTCAAAACTCTATTAAAATTTTATTAAAATTTAATTATATTCTTTTACATTGTTAAAAATATTCCTCTAAATAAAAATTAATTAATGTGGAATATTTTTTATAAAATGTCAATTATCTTTACATATCATCATATTCATATCCTTCCAATATCATAATTTGATTTAAATGTAAAATAATTTTTTTTATTAACATAGCTATTTTTCATATTAGCGTTGAATTATAGTGTCGCTCATCACAGTCATAAAATTTTTATATATTAATAATATGTGTGACAAATGAACTGGTATCAATCACATAAAAAGTAAATATAAATGTACATTAAAATTTGTATGTACGAAAAAAAATATATATTTATTATTTTGACATGGACAAGGTTTGGGTGAACATAATATTTCGTGTCAGAAATAAATTGAAAAATATACTGAATTAAATAAGACAGATAAATAAATTGTGACAAATTAATATTTAAACATATTGTCAACAAGTTTTTTTTATTGTTTTGTGTGACTCTGCTTATTTTCACCGTATATAATTATCATCGTCACAGACCTCGAATAATTTTATTAGAAACAGTTTAGTAGACTCGTGTACAATCTATAAAATATATCAAGAAAAAAATATTTGGCACTAATACTATCGATATTTGTAGGAGTTTATATCGAATATTTTCAGTTTGTGAATGGGTCTATTTAAAATATATATAACGATAATGTGCGGTTTATTGAAATTGGTTTCTTTCTGGAAGATTATTTTAGTTTCCTTATTGTGTAAAATCAGTTTTTTTACTACTACTGCTAATATCGATAAGTTAGGTTAGATTATAAACCACACTGTGTCCATAGCGATAGCGGTATCACTTTTATGGATAACTAAACTACTCAGAGTATTGAGACGCTTTTTAGTAAGTTGCAGGATTCCGTAATTCTCTTTTAGAGGTGGGTGGAAAGGTTCTTCTAGAATGAGACCTATACGCCTAGCGAGACATAAGGTGTGTTCCAAGGTTTCGCTGATATCTCTATTTTTTTTTTCAATATTAAAATGGATTTTAAAATTGTAAGATTACTTTCAAGGATCAATATCTTATTCAATCTTCTTTCAAATATGTTTAGTAATATCATTTTATTCAGTAAATGAAAACCTTTATAAAGAATCAAAAGGATTCATGAACAAAAACTAGAGGCTTCAGCTTTTGAATAGTGTTGGTTTCAAATTTATAATCTTTTCTATATCCGGAAAATAAACGCTGACAGACGAATACACAAACGGATATAGTGAAACCTTGGGGCATTTTGTACTTGTATCTGAAAGGTAAAGCCAACCAGAAACCTAATAGATTTCGTTCTTTCGAATTATATTTTATACAAATTAAAATGTTTAAAGAAACTATGTAGATTGTCATTTAAATTCTGCAAATTTGAAAAATTCGGATTGAAGCATGTCCTTGACATAACCATTACCATTTAACTTTAATCTATATGTTTTAATTTGGTAATTATATTTTTCTTGTTAGTAAAAGTTAACGTTAAATTTAAATGTAATTTTCATGAGTTTTTAATTTCAGACTCATAAAATCCCTGTTAAGTCCGTTTTATTTCAATACCTGAATGTATGGATTGGTTTCATTTTTATGTTGTACAGTACAAATAAATAGAATTACATTGGCATAATTCACATTTTTAGTCTTTATAACCGTAACGAAATGGAAGAAGGCAAAATATAGATTTCGTTTACGATAAATTGATTTTCTAATAAACAAATTTTAAACCACCGTCTTCATCCAAAAGGAATGATTTATAGACTCGAATGCTCTCTTATCTAATATTTATTTACAAAGTTCAGTCTCCTCACAGTTCTACAGATTTTGGACAATTACAGTCATTTTTCAATATATAAAATTTTCTAACTCGTAATTTGTGGATAATATAACAGGCCAAGTTTGGTCCACCAAATATTATATTCTTCGACCTAAATCTTTCCTTTAATAATGCAGTGGTTGCGATTATTTGATTGAACACTATTTGAATATTCTTTTGAATCTATTCCAGGGACACCCTTCGTAACATATTATGTATAATATTATAATATTATTATTATTTTCGACAAAAACTTATGGTATAATATCCATTTTCATAGACACATTTTCAATTTTTTTTTTAGACATACGAAAACTATATAACTTTTCAGTCTTGTGGGTATAAAATGTAATTTAGTATCGGCACAAATGAAGGAAAATTACGATAGTTTTCCCTTTTTTTTATTTGATATTCTCTTTTTGTCTATATCTTATCATATAAAAAGGAAAGCTAATAAAAATGTATTTAATAGGGCGAAATAATTTATTATAATAGTTAATAAGGAATCAAAATTAAGTTAAGAATTTAATATTTTGTATAAACAATTTTCTATTGTGAATATAAATGATTAAATTATATAAGAAAATTTCTTGGTGAATAATATAATTATATTAAAATTTAGTTAATAAAAATATATTTTTTTGGGAAATTATTTTGACAATTGAAATTCGAAAATAATACCAAGCAAATTATGAGTTTAAAGATTTAATAAACTTAAGAAAATTAAATATTAAAAAAATTTCAAAAACTTATTTTAGATGCTCTTAAGCCCAGTAAAGACGTGATGTTAGATGCTACCATGAGATTACAGACTTAATATATATATCAATGAAATTAGAAATAAAATTTAAAATGTTTTTGGTAAAGAATGGGGAACGTAATAGAGCAGTGCGACCTTATCGATGTATTGTACATTTATAGCCCCTTTACATACAGCAACTTAATAGATTTAAAGAAGCAGGATATATTGTCTTATCCTTACGACTCCCTCGCAGGGTCGCAGGGAATGTATTCTGTCGTTTTTTCTTTCTCATTTAGGCAGAGACGCCAGAGATGGTCTGCTTCATTTTGTTAAGGTGGTAGTTTAAAGATCTATTTTCTGTGATGTGGCCTGTTAGGGTTTGATGTCCAACAATTTTCATTAAATAATCTAGGTTAAATATCGATTTGTCGATACTATTACTAGTAATGTAAGTAGTGCTATTTCAGTAGTTATTTCTAAATCATCTGCGGTGCAAATGGCACAAACTGGTCAAATGATTCCTGAAACTTTAAGGTTATTAGTACATCAAATTTTAAGTAACCTAAAATTTTACAGAAATTTAATAATTTAATTTTAATGTTATCGGAATAATTAAGACATACAAAAATTAAATATGAAAATAAAATATAAATTTAACTTTTATTTATAATTTCCATTTGATAGCTAATAAAAAATTCTTAACAAATCTGAAAACGTAATCATGTCCACGTTCCTTTTCATCACAAAATAACCAAAATAAAATGTGTCTTAAAAAAAAAAACATAAAAATAATGAATAAATTTATGTTTAAAAAAATAAAAATAATTTTCATACAAAAATTAAATTTTCTAAACACGTAAACAATTTTCGCAATATTTTCCAACACAATTTTTTTTTCACTCTGACTAACTAAGGATAATATTTACTTTAACAAATCTATAGTAAAAGGACACAAAAAAAACATGAAAGATATCATATTTTATTCTAGCCTCTAAGGCTAAGGTGTCTGTATTGATAATTTAAGTCAACATTTTAGACATAAAAATAAATAAACACAAAAAATTAAGAACATTTCAATTCACATTTTTTTTTTTTTTTTGCTGAAGTAGACATAATATTTGTTTTTAACAAAATGTCCTTTATTATTTTTATCCTTGAAACTAAAATTCCAATTTAATTTAGCCTCGAACATAAAAATTATCTTCGTAAGGCTATGCTAAGTCTATGTTGTCAAATAAAGGTTAATGGGAAAACTTTGGAAACATATTTTTACATTTTCCATTTTGTGAAAATACTAAAATCTAACGTGCTAACCAAACCCACCAATTTCCTTTTTACCAACATCTTATAAATACCCAAATAAGAATTATATTACGTGCACGCATTGAAATGAACAATGTTAACGATGGCATAGCCAAAATTTGAAAATTTGATTTCCGTTTCCCTTGATTGTATACCGA
The DNA here is from genome assembly GCA_963920725.1 of Rhamphomyia laevipes. Lineage (NCBI taxonomy): Eukaryota > Metazoa > Arthropoda > Insecta > Diptera > Empididae > Rhamphomyia > Rhamphomyia laevipes. The sequence goes on from OY987259.1 coordinate 8,272,920, forward strand.
GGAGTTTGAATGTCATTCGTATAATTTTTTGCCGAAAAAAAAAAGTTTAAATTGATTTTCATGTTAGGCATTATAATTATTACATAGAATTAATATTGAATTTTTATGTAATGATATAATTTCATATTAAGTAGAAATAAATTACAAATTATTACGTAAAGAAGATAGGAAACAATCATAATTTTAGAATGTCCTGAAATAAGAGAGGTTTTTTCACCTTGATAAATTTACTTCAATTACGGAAGAACCGACGAACTATAAAGTGTTGTACTGGAAAGACAGTTCGAAATAATGTAATTGGATCCAAATCATTGTTCATTACGATTCCGAGGCTAGGATATTCTAAAAATACTGTGCATATTAATATTTTCATTATAATTATTATTCGATATTAATGAATTTTGATGCAGAGCTGCCACGTTTAATTTAAGGTCGATAGCTTGATTGCAGTTACATGGTAAAATTTACATATTATATTTGATGTGTTCTGCATCATTTGTAATTTATATCCAATTTCAATTAAATTTGTCATAAATGATATTTTACAAATCTGAGTTCATACTTGTTACATTTTAGGTGGGGTAAGTTTGACGAATCCTAAGCGTTTCTTTAACTAACTCAAAATTTTGGGTAATTATTACGCTAGCGGCTGTGGAATTCAATAAGTTTTTTAATTTAAAAATGTTTCAATTTCCATTTTAATTTTTTCGGAAAGGAAGAAATTAATACTTGTGGAATTTGCGTACATACAAAAACTTTTATATAAGTTTTGATCTCTTCCTACATAAATGTTTTTTGATAGCATAAAGAAAACAAAATGAATTTAAAATGAAAATTTAAAAATATTTTCTTAGAAAATAGAAATTTAATTGACTACATTTTCGTAATGACTTTTATTATATTATAAAAACTTTTAATTTAATGTAGACACAATTGAGAATAATTATAACTATTGAAATTAAAAATATTTTTAGGGATTTAATGCAGAATGTAATTTTAATGACTTTTCTTTCGTGTTTGTTTTACATTCAGAAATATATCGATTAATTTAATGTTCGTTCATTTACACATTTGTCTTGATACACTATTAAATGATTCTCCCTACGGCATGGTCCAGACGTTTTTCCAAATGTCCTAAATTTTAATTAATTGCTATTTAAATTTTATTTTTCGAATAACTTTTCAAGATAAAAAAATGCAACTCAACTTTATCAATGGAAACAAATTATCTACATGCTGAAATTACACATTAAAATCTGTACTAGAATCTGTTATGCTCCCAAATAAATTGAACAATTAGAATAAAACGATGATTAGTCGTGAAAAACAATGATAATAATATAAATAAGAAATAATTAAATACACCAAAAGAACAAAATTTTATATACGAAATAGACTTAAAATTTAAGTATGTAAAATAAATTAATGATCATACAAAATGAGGAATAGCTTTTAAAACTAATAATAATAGTTAGACAAATTGGCGACCAAAATATTGTGGATACAAATTTATATGATAAATTCATAAAAAAAAATGATTTATCATCACCGATGATGATATTAAAATTAAATGGAAGTCATAATGTCTTATGACTTCCATTAAAGTTATTTCAAAATTTAATTATTGTAATCATAATAAAAAAAATTATTTCAACATTAAATTTAATTCACTATTTATTCTTCATTTTAATTTAATTTTTATTTATTTATTTCTTTTTACCTATTAAAATAAGAATACTAAAACATATTTTCCAATATAATTCTATACTATTCGATAATTTTCAAATGAATAATTACCAATTTCACTGCAAATGATTTAAAATTATTTCCAATTTTTTTAAAATTCAAAGGACATTCTCGTTCTCCTGTTAAATCTATGTAGAGAAATAATAGAAAATGTTATTTTGTAATGATGAAAATGAAAAGAATGATCACAAAATTTCTGTTAAAAGTTTTTTTGTACAGAATTTTCCAATCTTATTTACTCATTTTATATAGAAAATATTATATGAAAAAGAAAATTACAAATATAAAAAATTCGAAGTATATAAAGAGAAAAATTATGAATTCAATCATTTGTAAAAACGACAACATTACATAAAATTTTCGAACATACTGATATTTAAATTACATAAACGATGAAAAAAAATAATGAATTATTAAATAATACCACAAAATATCATAAAAAAAGTATATTTTTTTTGTTGAAATTTTTTGACACAATATCATTTTTAATGTTAACGGAGATATAGAAGCAAATATTAAAAATACCATTTTTTTTGTATAGTATTTGTTAAGCATAATTTATGCTCGTATTTATGTAAATTCTACATACATTATTTTTCTTTTCTTTGGCTGTGATGTTGACAAGTTATCTCAAGCATAAATATCATATCATGATATTTTTTTTAGCATAATCAGATAGAGAAAACTGACTTTTAATTATCTTTCAAATAATCTTTGAAATTCATTCGGAATTGTTAGAAATTTGAAAATTTATTGAATGTGACTTTATAATTTTATTCGGTAACAAACTGATTCGGTTACAATCTTTGTATTCTACCGACTGTATAGTTTTAAAAATATTGACTTGGTACACTTCTGAAATGCACAGGAGATACTGTCGCGTGTAGAGTGCAGATTCGAAAGAACTTTTACACGGCATCGCTTTAACTATAGTCTCATATATTTAATTTGATTCATAATTGGATACCAATTGTGAGTGCTGAGTGTCCAAAATAAGAACGAAACTTTTGCAATTTCATGATACTGTCATAAATTAAAATTTGTTTTTATAGTCGGCTGTTAGGCGATAGAATTATCAATTTTAGCATATAATATTTTAAGTCGAGGTTTATTATTCGGGATTGTCATAAATGAAATGTCTTAAGTCACAACCACATCCGCTGCTGATAAAACTCGAATGTAACATCACATTTAGAAATTGAATGAATAATGTTTCAAACGAATACCCAAAATTGAAGACGTAAAGTCCCCATTTTTATGATAATCTCAAACTTCCACAATTTTTAACCAATTTATTATTTTTCGTATTTTGTTGATGTTTACAAATAAAAATTTTGGTATTTTTAACAAAATTTAACCAAATAAAAACAATTTAAAAGCTTTACTTTATAATATCTTAAACATAATATTTCTCATGTGTATGGAAATTTCTATCTTTATGTTTTATGTATATGATTATTAACAAAATAAAAAAAAGATACAAAATTTATAAATTTTGTTTTCTTTATTCATCCCAAAAAAAAAAAAATATGTTCACACTTTTTATACGCATAAAAAAATTGTCATGAATAAAAAATAACATTTCTACTTATGTATGAGTCAACATTTCATACATATTTAAAATGGCGTTAAGTAGACTTTTAAAAGTATAACTTTCTAACATAAATTTCTAAAATTTGTAAGGATATTCTATCGAAAATAGAAACCGATTTTATCATTTTATCTTTTTCAGAATATTATAATGTCATGCGGTACTTTAATAGATACAAAATATATAATAAGATGAAATAGATCCGTATACCAAAAAAGGATATTTTTTCTACCATAAAATTGCTTTTAATATTTCAATTTATTTTAAGGATATTGTAAATGCTTGATTGTGACACGAGGCTTTTTTAATTAGATAATAGATTTTGTGGAGCTGTTCAAATATTTCTAAATATATTATATAAAAAATAACTAAAAAGGACAATAATTCTTCGAAATATATACAAAAAAAAAATAAAAAAATATTTGTTTTTCGAGTCACATAAATAAAAACAAAATATTGCAATAAAAAATGCAATAAAAAGTTTTATTTCTTTTAATTAATTAAGAGAAAAAACAGAATTTGTGAATATAATTTTTATGGATTTGCTTAAGGACTTTTATTGGTAAACTATATATAAATATAAAGTATAAAATTTATTATATTATTTATTTCGTAAAACTATATTGAAAATTCTATAAAATAAAGTTTAATAAAGTATGGCAACAAACAAGTAATAAAAATTTATATTATCATTTATATTTTTATTATATTTAAATTAATAGAAGTTGTCAGATAAAGTGATAATTTGTAGTGAATTTTTGTATTAAAAAGGATAGTTTTTATATATTTCCAGGACATAAATATTTAATGAATATATAAGTAAATATTCGATGAATATAAGTTAATTCCCAAAAGAAATTTTTAACTAAATTTCCCCTATACAATCACTAAAATAAACTGAATAACCAAAAATTGTATTTATACTAATTTTATTACTATAAGTTTGAAGTTTATTTAAGTAAGTATTTTTGGGAATAAAAAATTTGTTAAAAAATTTTTTGGTAATTTATACAAAAATAAATATGGTAAAGCAGAATTTATATTCATAGGAAAATGTAATGTTTCAGGGTGAAATATATTATATTCTATCAATATCCTTTAGAAATATTGGTAGACTTTATTTTTGTTAACCGAATTTTGATGACAATAAACGAACTAATTAAATTTTTGTTCACAGAATTCTTCTTCATTGTTTTGTTCCATTCCGAAGGATATTATTGGACTTCATCAAGTTACTTGTACTTTAATGTAGGATTTCACAGTGGAAGTTTAAGCTTAACTAAACCGATTGTGCAACCCAGCAACTTTAGCTCACTGGGTTTCTCAATCTTCCATTAGCTTAGCCTAACGAACGATATAGAAAATGTGGTCCATAAAGTTAAAATAGTTTGTCTTTATAAAAATTAATATAGAATGAAAAAAGACCCGATGAAAAAGGATCCGACCATGGTATTAAAAGTTATCGGCTGTCATTTTGCAAAAAGTTTAATCGTCGAGTGAGTTCTAAAAAGATCCACTCAGTTTCAAGTAACATTGATTGTAATAATTCAAATTTATTATCAGAAATATTATCACATTTTATTAATAAGCTATGGCAAAGGCTGAAGCATTCACTGTGAAATCGGCCGTTAAACTTGAATTAATCGACAAACTATTAATTTAATAGTGATCAATTCAGAAGTGGGCCGATTAATTAGGTCAGATCTAAAAAATTAGATCGGTCAGATCTAAAAAATAAGTTAATAAATCGATTCAGCAATGGATGCTATTCATCGATGCGTTTAATCTAAGATTTATAATTTGCTAATAGGAATAGAGATTAAACTGGGGATTATATAACGATAGATACGTTAATTTTACTAAAAATTTGATGCCTTAATATTATTTTCTTTATTATCATAATTTCCATTGACGATTTTACTTACAGAGAGATCAGTGGTCAGTTATTTTACCAGAAATATTGAATATGTTCAGACTTAATAATAAAAACTAGTATGTATAATCATAAATTAAGAAATTTATGATTTTTTCTTTTGCTTTAATCTTCAATTTCCATTACTTTTACTACCCCCTATTAACAAATACTTTTACCCTAAAACGATAATCTAAAACACATTTCAAATTAATATATTAAATTTTATAATATAAAACCAAAAGAAATCCTTTTAAAACAGGATAGTCAGAGTCAGACAATGAATATACTAAGTAAAAACTTTCTTTAATAGTTTTTTTATTCGTCCTTAATACTGAAATGTTTTTAGGTTTGGCCACAATAAACAAAATTTTTAAATCTTTCAGTTAATATCGTGTTTTTTTATTATAGTTTCTCTACAAATCTTTTTAAACATATAAAAATTTCTGTATATTTCATTAATGGACGAATATAATTTTATTTTGTTAATATGGTTAACAAAATATGCATTTAGAATTTTGAATTGGGATTTTTATTCTTATGTAGAAGCGCAACATATTTTATTTATATTAAAAACATAAAAATATATTCAATAAAAATGTAAAAGTTTTAATGTCAGACCACAAAGTTTTTATGCAGTTTAGAATTTTATGTTTTTTTTTTTATTTTGGGTCAAAATGTTTCTTAACGATAAAACATATTTATGGAAAAAACACTAACCAACCACAGAGCAGAAATTAAACTTTTATGCTTGATAGTTTTCACACCAATAAACTAATGCTGCTGGTTTTCTTAATGATTAATAAAAAATTTAAGATTTTTTGTTCTGTTGTTTATTGCACAAGTTTAACAAGCTGTAATTTAAGAGCTTGACTTTTTTTCCATTTTCACTTCTCCTGTGAGAGTAGGGTCTGATCTTCATCTCAGTCGAATTATCGCTGTTGTTTTAGCACTTTCCCATGTGGGATTGTATCTTTCTATTGATCGCTTCCAGGTGTTTCTTAGACGACCTCGACTTCTTGTTCCTCGAATGCCCGTTCTGATAGTATGTCAGATCCATATCCATTTTCGTCTATTAATCTGTTTCACTATAGGTTAAGCCAGAATACCAGATGTTCAACTTTAGCTCGCATACTACTAACCTTGTGTAAGAGTAGACAAATATCATCCGCATAATTGACGCGTGAGACTCCACATTATTCCACCCTTCTCTAAACAGAACAGACTTCCCTCATAATTTCATCCATGGCAATTGTGAATAGTTAAGGTTAGAGTGGATATTCCTATTTGACTCCTGTGGTAGTTGTAAGTGGTTCACTGATATTTCCATAATGCAGTACTGCGAGTTCTTGAAATTTTTTGTACTCCACAGATTAAGAAATTATGATTTTTTGATAGGAAACATTGAGTTAATTGCAATGTAAAATTACTTCTTATTCTTCTTTACATCACCGCATTTAATTGCTTTGAGTTTAATATTTAAATTATAGACAATTCAAATAATAAAAATCATACAAATCTACATCTACTAATAAAATGTCATGTAAAAATATTCTTAAATCTATTTTGTTTCAAATTTATTGAAAATATTTAATAGCAAAACTTATTTCCAAAAATTCAAAATTTCCTTAAATACAAAACACTATATATTATAAATGTATATGTCGACTGGTAAAGGCCATACCTAATCATAAGTTCAATGTCAATAACTATAAGAAAATATAATAATATATTTAATTTTACAAATTTTAACCAAGGTCATGTACCCTCAAAATTCTGTTTCTTTGGTTAATAAACCTCATTCTTAGCCAACAATCGACATCCTTAATAAGAATAATGAAAAAAAAATGTAAATAATAATAATTTAATATATTTAATATATGAAAATGATTAATTCGATCCACTCAACATGTCAAGTGTATTTAACGTATTACAAAGAATTATTATGATTCCATCTTGATATCAAAAATTCAAACCAAAAAAAAATATGATTAATTATATTTTTTATATTACGTATAATACTAGCAGTACGCCTACTGCCATAGCCTACAGAGGATTTAGTGTGTCTAATAAATATAATATACACAAAAGATAACTAATATTAATTGTAATCCAAATAACATTAATATCCTCTAAATTAATATAAGGAAAATGCCTTTTGGTTAAAATAGAAGAATATGAAAATTATGCCCCCAGGACAAATTATATAAAATTATAATTATATCCGTTTTTGTTAAAGAAAATATCTCTCCAGTGTATAATTTTAAACGTTTTGGTAGAAAAGCCTTTATTTATATCCTACTAATTTGATTATTTTTAACTATTTATAGTTACATTACATGAGCAAAATGTCAGATTGCACATCGACTATCTGATATTACTTGTAAGAATTAAAAAAATGAGAGTTAAAATAATTATGATTCTATTAATTTCCATCTAAATTTTTCAGTAAAAAGTGGGTTATTCCTATAGTTAAGGTATAAAAGGGATGTACTTGGGCAGGTACGAATTTAGCAACCTTAAATTGGTTTCTGGATTTCACCAGGTGGATCTAAAGTAACTATCTTATCTAAGCTAGGTGATCATGTGAGTGTTTGTAAATCGGTGCTAACACGGTGAAAGGACTCGTCGTCGACGTGGATGCCACTTGTTATTTAAACCATTGTAAAAGTTATTAAATTATCTTGCAAATAATTAATTTAAATCAAAACAAAATATTTTTTAGTATATTGTAGATCAAAGGACATAAATTCATCTTTTCATACCGAGTGTGCAGTTTGTTTCCCAAGACATACTCGAGGGGAATAATTTCAAGAAGGATTTCAAAGTATTTTGGTACCGTATTCTATGTATTTTCATCAGTTTTTTCACACTCAAATCTTATTTTACACTTAAATTCTATTTCAAATGCGAAATATTTTCAATTTAATCCTTCGGTAAAAGTTCTATACTTCATAGTCCCTGAAAAAAGAAACAATTAGCAGCTTTACTCTAGGAAGGACAAACATATTTTATATAATTACCTGGTTCCAAATTTTCATTTTATCAATATCATCATTATAACATTAACATTAACATTAAGTGTAGCTGGTCGAAGGCTGGTCTATAATTTTTTTAATATGTCAACTTGTCCACTAAAAACAGATTGTGGGTAATTTCAAATGATCTTTTAAATTAACTAAGAAATAAATTATGTTCTATTATAGCCTACACTAGACTCAATTCTACAAAAATACTAACTTTTTTGTATTAAATGAACTTTTTCTGCTATTATTTATAAAATTTAATTCTTTGAATATTTGCGGTCGTCGTGCAATTTAAATTATTTTAAATTATCCTTTTTCTAAAAATAATATTATTTCATAATATTTATACGTAATTAATTAATTTATTCCTTTTGTAATATTGTTAGTATCGTAATTTCTTTTTTTTAATGCTATTATTATTATATTACAAATATCCAAAACCAACTTAACTCGAAATCAACATAATAATTATTATGTTGTTACATGATATTAAAACATTAAAATTCAACTTTATTTTTATTACTATACTAATTTGATCCAATAAGATAAATATTTGCTCTTTTATTTTTAGTTAACTTAACAGCTTTTCACCCTATCAAAATTATTCTATTTTTAAATAAAATATATTTATATTAATTAAGGCGATTCTTATCATCTTAATAAATATTTTATATTATTATTAATTATTATCAAGTATAGCCAGATATAAAGATTTAATTTTACGATCATTTTCCTATTTCGTTTCTTATTTGTATTATCAATTTCACTTAGTTTTCCATCTTAATAATTATATATTTAATTTTGTGTAATTGAATATTAATTATTAATATATGGCAACATATATTTTCCGTCATGAATCCTAAACGCATGAAATTAAAGTTAAACAAATGATTCATACAACTATGAATTTGACAATATAAATATTACTAAAATGGCTGACTTGAAGTTTTAACATAATTTTATCTAAGTTTGCATAAGATTTCGATACGTATTTAACAAAACTTAGTTAAGAACTTTTCATAATAAACTTTATAAACTTGTCACATTTATAGTTTAATTTTTTTTTGGTCGGAAGCGTATTAGTAAAAGAAAACGAAAAGTTTTACAAAAGTTTTCTAAAATTAACAAAAGTCAGCTACCAAATATTTATTAAGTTTATTTAGGTCATTTATAATCCGTGCTGAATGTAGCTTGAAATTATTATCTTTTAATAAAAAACTTAATTTTTATATAGCATCGTATAAAAGAAAAGTGTTAAAAACAGAATTGTCATAATTCAAATTCTTTCAAAACTCAAATGCCCTTGTACCTATGAATACTAAATGTATTACCAATTCAAAATTGTATTGATACGAAGAATAACGCTCAAAATATTTTGAAGAAGATTTTATTTTGAAAAGTATACATTAAAATGACGAACAAATCGATTTGATTATTACTATTACTGTCGTATTTACTCTGATTTATTGTAACCCTTTTACTGATTTTTTGTGCTTAATTGAAACTTGGTTCATTATGCCCATTGTGATATCTAGAAATAATGTAATGGAGTAATTTAAGAGTATATATTCAATCTACATGTACATATATACTAATCAATTGCACTTACCAAAACTAAGTCCTGCAATAATTAGTCTTTTCACAGGTCATTTCTAATTGAGATATCATGGGGAAAAAAGTCAGACAATGGTGACTGTTGAATCTCTTCGGAAGAAGAAGAAACGGCGAACCACATTCTTTGTCGGTTTTGAAGCTATTGCTGAGATAAATATATAGGCAATTTTTAATCCTTAAGAGATAAGTAGTTTTTGAGCTTATTATATAGGTTGGATATCAACCAACCATAAATATTAGTAGGATCACATAATACATCTTTTAATTGTTATAACGACCCCATTATAATTTAATCTTATGTATTTAATTCGTTATATTTTGTACAAATCAAAATGCCATTTTATATAATAGCAAATATATAAAATATTTTCATATAAAATGTTTGTGAAACTTCTATGCATACCCCATTGTATAAATTTTTAATCATTTTAAGTATTTATATCAATAAAAACAAATTTTCCCAATTGACATAAATTTAATTCGTTATTTTTTTGGTAAAGAATAAATAATCGTGCAACGTATGTTGATTTGTGATTTATATATATATATATATATATATGAAAATATCCTTTTTTTATAGCTTTCAAAGGATATACAAAATAAATAACAAATACTAGCTAGCTCTATAGTGTGATGATTCTTAATCAATTATGATTTGCATGACTTTGTTTCTCTATATTTTGTTTGTTTTTATTTCTTGCTTTTTGGAATATTAAATTTGAATTAATTCTTTAGTCTGTGTGTGCGTATAGTTTATTTGTATACGTTTTTGATGATAATCTTAAATCCTTTTTATTATTATTATTTTTTTTATTTGACATGCAAACATGATTTTGAATTAGTTTAAAGTTGTGTTTATCAAACAGGTGGAGAATAAAAAGTTTAAAATATATTTAAATTCAAGTGATTTTTCAAAAAAAAAAAAAAAAACTTAATTGGATATCCTCTTCTTTAACACTTTAGAATTTTGTATAATAATTAATTATTTACTTTATTTATATGGTTTTTTTTTTTTGTATATGTTTTATAGAGAAGAAGCAATGGTTATGGCAAATTTACGTAAACGAGTGGCAGCTGTTGATCTGAGCCGTAAGAAACCTTCAACATCATCAGATGATCCGAATGCAAATGATACTGGACAATCAGAACCATTGGATAATCGTCCGTTGTTGCCAAAGGTAATTAAATATTTATATTACAATTGATAATTTAGTGATCGAGCTATATAAAATTGAGCACAATGTGTTTGTAAGACTAATCGAGTCTTAAGTAAGTCTCGATTAAATATTACGAATTACTTGAAGTGTTGTAATCGATATAAATTATACAGCTTCCTAAAAACAAAATTTATTAACGCTTTTTTAACAAACTCCGAGTTGTAATCATTTAAAATCTCTTTTAAGTAGTGCACTTTACTTTATTGTACATTCCCATGTCCTATCAGCAATAGAAAAGTTTTGTCAATATGTAATTTTCCTTTTAGACAAAAATTCGTAGAAAAACGGAAATATGTTTTAATAAAAATAAAGGTTTTATGAAAAACTATGATCAATGCTTATTAAACAATGTTGTTTATATGATGACATATTGATAGCACAGCATTATGCTTAAAATAAATATTAAAACGTGTAGGCCAGGATCGTTGTGGAATATTATTGATCAACTTTCTTACATATTAAATTATAACAACAGAAAAGTGCATATTTTATGCTGAAAACATAATTGCTCTACTTGAAAAAATGATTAATTAATATTTAATTCTGTTCAAATCTTCTCTGTTTACGATTTAAGGCATGATAATTCTGAACCACATCTTATACAATGTTTTAAACTGTATGTGATTTTAATATATTCTCTTATTTTATCAATTTACTCTGTTGCACTGTAGAATATTCATGACCATGTATTTTTAGGCCATCTAACTAATCAGGTGCATTAAATTTACTAGAGCCCTAGGGCCACAGTTAGTTAGTTACCAAGCAAGTTAGGGTCTTGCAACTTGCTTGGTATTTAGATATCTTTCAAAACGTAAAAGTATTTTAAAAGTCTAAAAACAAAGTATGTGGGCAATCCTAAGTGGATAACAAGGAAAATATGACGCACTCTACAAATATTGCCAACTTTTTCATTCTATTTATAATTTTCATTTTTACATGAAACAGCTAACCCAGAAATTAAAACTACATCAAAAATTAAATTCCGACTGTTTATTAATTGCATTTTATTTTTTAAAACAATATTTTCTTTTTTTTTTTGGTACCAAAAATCCAATTTAAAAAAGTTCAACACAATTTTTCCTATAAATTTCACTTTAGATAAAAAAAAATGGTGTGAAATTAACCGGAACTACTTTTAACTCTACAGGAAACTGCAGTTTTCCTTTTGTTTTATTTATATGCTTTTCTCCACAGTTTAAATTAAAAAAAAAAACAGACTAGAGAAATTTTTTAACTTTAATAAATCAATTTTTTTTTTTTGGTTTAGTTTTCATAAGGGAAAGATGAAATTATATTTTTTTTAAAACATAAAATTATCTATAAAAAAAGTACCAGATTCTTTGACGCTGGTGAATTTTATCTTTTTTTTTTGTGTTTGTTTTTACGCAGAATTATGAAATAACTATGTCGTGTTGTGATGGAGAAATGCAGTTGAAAACAAAAATAAAAATTTTATATTTAAATATTATTTTGTGTAAAATTCAAGTTTTGCTGTTAATAAAGTTTTACTCCTTTACGTGGAACATTAGATTATTTCAGGTTGCTGGATTCATTGAGAGTTCCCTGGTCTTCCCAACTCTTTCCGATATTTTGTATTTTGTTATGCAACATTTTGTTAGATGCAGTTGAAAAAGTTGGAATTTCTTGCAGTATTTTTTATTGACGACCCATTTTAAATATGTAATGGAGATTCCAAAAATACTAAAAAAAGAATTTATTCCTCGTAGAAGTTCATGATGTCTGGGGCACAGCAATATCTCACAGTAATTCTAATCCTGTTTGAATAAAATTTAGCAGACCTTTTAGTTGTGTGATGTTCTTATGGGATGTGTAAAATTTGAGGTCGGTAACAAATTCAGAAGATGAAAGATTCCCAATTTATATAAAATGCATTTCTGAATAGTCTGGCGACCTAAGAATTGTGAAACATTATTGACAGATTATAACAATTTTTATACGAGAAACTAGTATATAATCTGTCAAAAATCATTCCCAATTCTCGATTCATCAAAACACGGTCACTAATGCCCTAAAGATTTATATTACTGAAATGATACATTCGTGTATGAATTTTTCTTCTATAAAGCTGTGTTTAACAATTTACGAGTTTTGTATTACCCCTAGTTTAGCAATTCATTTATTGGTAGAAAAAAAACTTATTCAATTTTTATATTTTGAGATGAATAAATTTTTGGATAGGAAAAAATGTAATGCGTTTTCTCATATTTTCTGGATTTCGTTTTCGTTTTACTTATGTTTTATAAAGTACAAAATGGAATTTTAAACTTTATCAATTAATATTTTTTTCCAAATAGTAATATAAAAAAAATTATTTCAGTTTTATAAATAACAAAAACTTCGAATGACTGAATTTATTATTGAAGAAGAAGTTAATAATAAAATGACCATCAAACACAAAATACAAACGAAAGGATTTTTTAAATTTTGCTGAATTTTCAACATGGAAAATGTTTATTGCTTTTCGGTTTTTACTTGATTTGTGCATTAAAAATATACGTTAATATTATCTAGAAGACCTAAGATGATGATTCATTGTTAGCAAATGAAATATAAAAAAATTATTTATTTGAAATAAAAACTTTTGGTTATTTTTTTAAATTTTTAATAATTAATTAGTTTTACAATTTTATTTTTCCACTTCGCAGCATGCGGCAATGCGGCCTCATGCTAAAGATTTCATGATATTTTTATTGCAATTTGGATCTACTAATTTATAATGAATTCTGAACCATAAGTTCCTTTAAAGTGAAGAAATTTTTAATTGCAACAAGCGAATGGCTTTTAATATTGAAACATTTGTTGTCAGCGAATTCCGTTTCATCCTTCAGTATTTTACTCAGTTTTAAAACTAAGTACTCATTTAAATCTGAGTCAATTTAGATCGACATCAATGCCTCGTTCCGGAGTGTCCTATACACTGGCACAACGCCGTGTATATAGAATAATATCGCTTAACCACCGCTCGTCTACGGTCTACTAAAAGAAAATATTCCTCAATATTATCAATTTTCAAAGCATCAAATTCCTCAAATTACAGACTTTTGCAAATGTTACAAAATATTTCACAAATAATAATTAAATTTTTCAATAAAATTCAACTTTTGCAGTAAATAAACTGTGACTCGTTTACAAGGATTCAAATACTTCCAGGTTGATCGAATTATCGCGATTTATTTAGGGTCTACATATTGCAGATTATATTCTAAATTCGAACATTTCGCTATTCTTATGGCATCTATTCGAGAGCCCTTTCAGATTTTTCATTACCGTATGACCAATCCATTGTCATTTTATTTCTTATTTCTGATGTATTCTTCACAATAATTCTTTGTTGGATATCCTTAGACGCTAGAAGTTTTAATGTTTACACAGATGCTCGTATTCTGTGGACGTTTAATTCTATACTTTCCGAAGTGATCCTTGTTTGCTTGTTTTGCCTGATTAATTGGCCTCCCTTAAAGTGTACCATCCCAAAACTCTTTAAATACTTGAAACGGAAATAACTTCAAAACGAATTGAAATCCAATTTTATAACTTTATTAAAAGCAATGGATACTCCAGCATGAAAATAAAAATGTTTTTCAATTCTTTCAATAATTTCTTTTTTATATTATTTTTCTTTAATTCACTTATCTTTGTTTAACCTAAATTTCTTCATTTTCCTTATTTATGCTGACGACAGAAATTCTAACAATCAAATATTTCATGCTATAAGAACCAAATGACAAGGTCGATACCATACAAATATATGTACAATTTTTTGCCACACCTAAACTTTTGAAATCACTTTTAAGAATAAGCTAAAACTAAAATTCATAAATAGACTACATAAAATTGTACTGAAAAATAATTGGCATGAAATCAAATCTTAAATTATATATTGAAAAATAAAATTTGTTGTTTTTTGAAGTGCACTTTTCATGAAAATTTATTTTTTATAATAATTTATTAATGTAGAAATATTTCAACTTGAAATATTTTTAATTTTATAACCGTCATAATAAATTTTACTCTTCATATATGTGAAAAATATAAAAATATAAATTCATTTAATAATTTAATAATAGAAAATTATTACATAATTTTCAACAAGTATGAAAATATTTTAATATCTTGAAATTTATATATGTGAATGAGCCAGTAATTAAAATTTTACCTGGAAAAATCCACTCATCTATTTAACTAAATTGAAAATTGTAGTTAAAAGTTAAGGACCGTGAATGTGAATGGATTTTATGTGACAGTTTTTGAAATAAAATTTTAAATTGAAAAGTTTAATTCTTTAAATTATGTAATCAGAAAAATCAAATGAAATTTTTGTTATTTTTGTTGATATTGTTTTTTATTTCATAATTTTAAAGTACCTACTCATATTGAGTGTAAAGTAAAATAAACTTTAAATGTATAAAATTTTCCATTGAAAAGTTATTATAAACTTAAATTAAGTTTTGGTATTTTTGTGACAAAATTTGCTACAAGTTAAATGAATTATTGTAAAAAACAGATTTGGATTTTACATGGAATGTGTATAGCTCTGGGTCGTAAAAGCTGGCTGGAGTTTGAAATATAACCTGATGGTGAACTGGAGTAGTGGGCACTATATGCCCCACAATTTAATCTATGAATTGGAGAAGAATATGATGAAAGGGATAGGTTTTCAACAATTAAAAAGATAAACAAAAAATGTCTTAAATCAGCGGACAAACTGCGGCCCATTTTGTATTTTTAAGCGACCCGTATACCTTTAAGAGTAAAGAATAACTTAATTTTCGTTAATTATACCAAATATTCGTAAATATAATCTTAACGTTTACAGTTCAAATCCTTTCAATTTATTGCGATCAGAATTTTGTCTTTTAGGAGTATAGGTTAGGTTAGGTTAGAAGTGGTGGTCGAAAAACCACGCATAGACCACCACGGGTCCTTAGCGATACCACTGTTAATGGCTAGTGAACATTTGACAAGTTGTCTCCCATTAGGTCTAGGAAATTGGTAGGCTTCGCGAATTTGAGAAGAGCTCTCAATCTACATTTGGCCGCCTCATCCAGATCTGTGAGGAATGCGCATCCTAGTATTAGCGACCTTCTGCGTGCTAGGGCCGGACAGCTTTAGGAGTATAAGTTTAGGAGTATAACTTCTATGTAAATTTATTTTGATTACTCGTTTTTTTACTTATTCGGTTATTGGTCATATTATTCATATTTCAAACTCACTTCCAAACACATTGGCCCCTTTAAAAAGAGTTTGTCAACCGCTGTCTTAAATGATTAGTTCGATATCAATAAGTAACACCAGCCATCTGTAATAAAAAATCTAAATTATTTAATATTAGGTTAAGTAATTTAAACTTTAAAAAAGCACGTATTCATGCATTGATTTTTTATATGAACCAATATAAAATTCTTCACTAGATTCTGTAACTTTATTCCTTTCCAAAATAAAAACTCAAATAATCCCTATACAATTTTTATTCTTTGATTTACTCGAGAATAATTTGCTTGTTGACAATTTCCTTTTTCACTCTCAAATGAGATATAAATTTTCAATTTTCCTCAGTTGTTCAAGGATACAATTTAGATTTCAATTTTCTCCATTTATTTGAATAGCAAACTTCAACTTATACTTCAAAACTATTCAAAATTGAAAATTCGTTTCAATTTTAGAAATTCATTTTCTTTTAAATTTAAATTATAATAATATTTTTTTATTTTCAATTTGTCACACCTGGTAAATAATTTAGGTCAGAGACGACTAAGAAACGTAATATAAAAGGATACAATAAAAATTTAATATTAAACCACACATTTGAAAAAATCTTGTACGATTGTTAAAAGGAAACTTTAAAATAATAAAATTTTATGGTAAAGATTATTTCAAATTTACATGTAGAACAAATTCAAGTATAGAACAATAACCAAAATTTTATAGACGATATTATTAGCAAATTATGTAAATGAATTTATAAAAGAATTTTTAAATAATGTCACAATTAGAATAATATCACAAATATTTAATATTCTGAAATATTGAAATTCTAATTTTTATTAAAATTTTAGTTGTTTGGTTTGCAGTTTTGAATCAAAAAATCTTAAAAATCAGATATTAATGAAAAATAATTAAAATTTATATAAAATTAACTTTTCTTATATATTTAAACTTAATAAATACGTTTAATGTAATGTAAACAAATGCAAATGAAACTACCGATATAGATAACATCGACGTCGCTACAGTTAAAATAATCACCCTAAAGATACTCTCGCCACTGTGCCGAGTATACCTACTCCTACCGCATCAAAATGTATGATCGACCCCAGAAAAATGTTGCCAAAAATATTTTAATTTCTGGAAATTAATATTTTATACAATTAATTCAAATTGTTATTGTGGTGCCCAATATTATAATTTGTTAGGGTCTAGAAGATGTTGGCGAATTAAAGAAACGAATTTAAAATCAGATTACAATTAAACTAATTTTCTTCCAAATATTATTATAAATAATTGAAATATTATGAATAATAATAACTTCAATACTAATTTTGCATGATTCATTTATTGAAAAATTCAATTTTAATATAAATTAAAATAAATTTTACCGCGATTTTAAATAAACGACTCAGAAAATGACAGGACAACGACGGTTCTGTGATTATCAATGGTGTTCTAATATATGACAAGTGTTGTCATTCACGCGCTGTATTTCATTTAAACTTAAAAAAAATACATTTAAAATTTGAATGTATTCCATCAGACTTTCAATTTGGCTAAACAATTTATTGATGTTCTTCATATATTTTAAATGGAAAGTATAAAAAGAAAATGTAATTTCTTTTTTAAAGAAATATTTAATAATGGCGCCATTAGTTGAATTATAATAAAGATAATGATGGAAAATTACATATTGGTTGTGGTTATACATAATTTAAAAAAAAATCTAATGGTTTTATCATTTATGCATTATGGAAGTTATAATTTTCCATTATCGTTTTGGTAATATTTTATTGGAAGATATCGAAAAGGTGTGGCAATATTCCAAAACAAAAAAAATATATCAATTTTATTATAAATTATCTCTTCTTATTACATAAATTATTATGAAAATTATTTTCTACCACAAAAAAAAAACACGATTTAGAAGGTAATTTAATTTATGATAGAGATTATAAATAACAATTTATTTTCGTATATTTTATATATTAAAATTTATATTTTTAATGGATTAAAAATTTAATAAAAATTTATTTAAAAACCAATTGGTAAAATGGACAAAAAAAAGTGTACGTAAACCCACCTAAAAACACCAGCCTAATATGTCATAAATTATAATTTTTAATAGATTGAATTTTCTGTTTACAGAGTTTATTTAAAATATATTAAACTGAACGTGAAGGATAAATATTTATCTAAATAAATTAAATAACAAAACCATCCAAAAAGGACATAAAATGTTATTTTGTGTAATATTTTGGAAATAAGGTCAAATTCGATTAAAAATATAAATTCTATATAATAAATAGTGAACACTTAACTTGAAGTACGTGCTTAAAATTGTTAAATTTGTGGAAAAATATTAATTGTGACCAATGGATTAATAATTGGATTAATAAATGGTTACTAAAGATAGTTAAAAAGATCTCTTATTTTGAATTTACTTGAAATTGTCCTTTTTGTAGCTTATTTATTTCATTATTCTTATAATTTACTGAAAAAAATTGAATGTAGAATATTGTGTTTTAATTATGTAATTATAGACATCTTTTAAACGAGAAAACCGACGAGCTGGCCAGGATTCGCAACTTGAAATTGTTTCAACCACACCACACTTAACACTTAATAACACATCTCCAATGCTTGTGGGTGTCCCGAACGAAATAGTCACCAAGAAATACCTGCAAAGTTGCAAAAGTTCAGTACTTCTGACGACCACAATCTTGACACTCAATATTGAGAATAATCATGTCTTTAAGATACGATGTTCCGAAGTAAACATATATGTGAAAATGAGCAATTTTTAGTGTTTTGTTAAACCCAGAGTGCTTAAATGATTAACAAAATTGACTTTCAATATAATACTGAGTACTTATTCCATTAATCAAATAAATTAGTACCAATTCTATTAAACAAATAAATATTGTTCTTTAAATAAGTTTTCAAATCGAAAAAGAAATATTTATTGAAAACATCCAAAATTTGTAATGTTTTATCTCAATTTTTATAATATCGAAAAATTTCAAAAAATGTGAAATCTCATTTTGTTGAGATTAGTATAATGCTAAACCTAATCTATATTTTCAATTTTCCAAAATTGAATAAACATTTCAAGCACACCGCACACAAAATTGATATTAAAAAAAACCTTAAATTTTATTTCTATTTTCTAGATACCTCTATAAAAATCCGTGCATTTTATTAAACCTATAAATTTAAATTTTTAGGACACACGCACATGCTAAATTTCATACAATCAGAAAGAAACCTTAAAACTAACTTACTAAATCCGCTATATCAACAAACTAATCAATGGAAAACAATAAAATATTCTGAATATTTTAACCAAAAATATACGAAAAGCAAAAATAAAATTATATTTTCTTTTAAGATATATTACCACGTGTGTCAGGAGATACGGCAATGATTATTTGTTTTCCTCACGTTTTCATTTGTTTCTTATAACTGGTGCTAGAAAAGTGTGAAGTGGTGAAGTAGTGGATAAATGAATATTGAAAGTGTTTCTTTTAACGATATTCTTTGTTGGTTTAAATTGGTAAGGATTTTTTATCAAGGATTTCTTTGTCCTTTATTCATAATATATCGTTTTAATGAGTTTCTGGCTATACTTTACTTCCGAGTTAGTTTCTGGCTGGTTTATTATATATTGTACATATAATTTTAAAAAACGGTCCTTTAGAATCCTGACAAGTCAAAATCACAGCAGTCAAAATATTGGAATTTATATTCTGTACCGGAGTTCTAAATCCTCCAGGCTGAAATAGTGTACAAATTTCGAGCCTGTGGTCAAGATTTTTAATGTTGAGATTTCGAAATATGGAGATTATGTAACTGTAGGGATTGTGAACTTGTCGAGATTATGATTGTGTCGGGAACTATGACGTATCAGGATATTGAGCTGCCGTGATGTGAAATGAGTCCGGATTATGATTACCGGAATTCCAAAACGTTTTAGTTTCTTGACAGTTACGATGAATAGTATGACATTTTAAAATTCTAAATATATAAAAATGTAAATGGTTTGCAGCTCTTCCTTACTCTTGAATATAATTTTTAATTTATTACTTTTCCACAAAATAAAAACGAAAGGATACGAAAACATAAAAAATATTTTATAACATCAGAGGATGTCGAATTTGACTAATTTTATTACGGAAGGAGGAAAACTCATAATTGTGGTTTGTTTTCTTACTAATTGATGTAAACAAGGATGTGGAATTACAAAAAATCTTTTTCATTTTATTTATAAATCGATTTAAAGTTAGATTTATTTAATTTACTATATAAATATGTATGTATTTTTTACTTGTAAATTAAATATGTAAGACGAAATCTTTAAAAAAAAATTTTGAAAAATTACTTTATTTCTAATTCTAGACACCGTGTATTTACATAATGAAAAAAATAAAATAAAACGAATTTTATGTTTCACGTTCTACAGATTTTATATTTTTCTGTATTTGATTATAAAAAATGTCTGGGATTGTAAAATATTATTTAAGTAAGTTAAGGATTTCCATATTTATATACTTAAAACCGAATTTTATTTTCATGTAATCTTACGATAATTAGAAATTTTATATTAATTAAAGTCATTTCGACTGAATTAAATTTTGATTATCTTTCAGATGAAAAAATTTAATGATGCACAAAAATATATTAGAAAAATTAATTTTTGTAAATTGTAAATTTTCTATTTCGTTATTTTAATATGGTTTTTAGGTTCTTTAATATTTTATATAACAGTGTAGTCTTTGCTATGATATTAATTATATATTTTAATAAGTTAACTGGTGTAATTTTTTATTTGGATTATATTTTACGCTATTCATCGTACAACGATTTTTTGTTAATCGAGATTTAACACTACAAAATTATAACTTCTTAAACATTCACGAAATTTGTATTTAGCATATACGGAAAACGGGAAAACACTTACTCCCGTTTGAAATACCATATTGGAAAGCGATGTTAATAACTTTACTCTATTTTGTGCCATATGTATTTTATCTCCACTCATATCCTGTAGCCCCTTCTTTAGATTTTATTCTATTCTTCATGTATTTCTTGGGCGTTCTACAGGGTTATATATTGCTGCAAATCAATTCTGCAAATTAAACGAAAGAATTTGTTAACAAATCCTTGTATAATTTGTCGTTTATTTTTTGGACATCCATGTTTCACTTAACCACATGAATTGAATATTAACATTTATTTTAAAGTTAACTTTTTCAGGATTCAGATTTACAAAATTTGTCCTTAGTTTCGTCTTAATTGTTCAATTACCTATAGTTATACTAAAACCGACAGGGTTGATAGTTGATATAATAGTGGAAGTCAAAAATGTATAATAAATGTTTTCCAATTTTTCAATGTGAAGTTATCTTTAAAGTAGTAATGCTGTAAGTTTTGATGCAATTTACTTACAAGTGACAACATATCTCTTATTATTAAAAGCCGATCGTAAATCTTCACAAAAAATAAACTTGTTTTTCAATATATTATAAATTATCCATTCAATTTTGTTGAAGTATTTTGAATTATTTGAAAAGTTTTAAATATAAATAACAATTCTATTTCAATTATATAAATTAAATTTAAATAAGTCGCCATAACTTTTTTACATAAATGATCCTAGAGCCACTAAATTATCAGATAATTTTTTGAAAACTATAAAAATGTAACTAAAATTTAATCCAAAACAATATAGAAAATAAAATTGTCTTGATTTATTAGAAAATACCAAATAAATTTACAATTAACACGCGATTTTCAAAAGTTTTTTGCGATTTAATATTTTAGATAAAAACAAAAAAACTATTTTACGTAAAATTTCGGAATTAATAAAATTGGATTTCCACCATTTTCCATACATTTAGGTCTCTATAATATTATTTTTACCTTCTTTTTAAAATTCTCTGATTTACATTTAATATCAAGGCTGTTTATATTGTGAAAGTTTGTTATTGGTTTACATTACGGAAAATTTTCACTAACCAGGGTCAAAATAACAATAAAATAAACTTCATTGATGACACTAATTTATACGGCCACCACCTACAAAAAAAAAAAAAATGTCTACAAATAAAATTGTCACCGTTGTCGCGTATACAGCGGTGAATTATTAAATGGGATATTATACGAAAAATAATCCTTTTTCGAAATCTAGTATCAATAAATAACACATTTTTGTGTTGTGTTTTTGTTATTCTGTAGTCTATTTCAGATTATTTAAATAAATGTTTTCCTGAGATTTTATATTATTCCAAAAAAATAATTTATTATTCTGAAAGTTTGAATAAACAAAATAAAAATAAAAAAAAAATTATAAATACTAAGCAATAAATAACTAGCAAAATATAGAAAAATATAATTAAAATTTATATCAAAATTCTATTTTGATTAAAAACAAACAAAAATGGAATAATTTATATTTCTAATAATAATATTGTTAGACGTAAAACTGAAGGGTATAATAAAATTTGATATTAATAATTTTAAAAGAAACCGAATATGAAACATTGATGGAATAATTTATACCAAAAAGGGGTCTGTCAATATCAATTTTAAAAATTGTGTGTACAAAAATTAAAGATTGCTAAAATATGTAATGCTCAAAAATTAGAATATTTTTCACATAATTGTAAATTTTTATTATTTATAATTGAAAAGCGCACATGTAATGTCAAAAATAGTGTTGCCATTGCCATTAATAATAATTTGTGACAGTAAAATCTATTCGCATTTCTTAATATCAGTTATAAAAGTGGTACAAATAAAATTAACTATCATTTTTCATATTATGATAAGGTAAAATCAAGATTTCCTAATTCTTATTTCCTTCACTGGCTTCACCACATGTCAGATGTAATTATAGGATTGCTCTAGACTAGATAGAAATTTCTCCCTCATTCTATAACATTTTCGTTGAAGTATTTGATGAATAAATTGATTAATTTGACAACAATCCTTGGCGGTGTTAATCCCTCAGAAAATATTATTTATCAATTGAAAAGAAACTATGAGAAAGGATAAAAATAATATAAGGATGATTCAGGATTTGATATAACTTAAGTAATGTCGCAAAATGATGATAGTTCAATTATGTCCCAAGAGAATAAATATTAAATAATATATTATTTAATCAAATATAAATATGCGGAATAATATAATTTTTGTAGATATTTATTATTGATAGAATAAGTGATGGTCGTTTAAAAATTGAAATAAACAAATTTGATATTAAATATATATAAATTATATATTGATTAAAATAACAAATGAATAAAAACAATAAAAATAAAATGGTCAATTTAAAAATAAATGCTAGTATTTAGTTTTATTAGAATCCTTTGCACTGCAACTCTATTCGCTGTTAAATTGGTTCTTTGCACAATTATTGGAAGTGCTATAAGCTATAGTAATGTAATACATTTTTTCCCAATTTCTGTGATCGCCATATTTACATAAACCTTTACTATAGTATATTTATATACCAAGATAGCCAATATTTTGAACGAATATAATTTGTATTATAACTAAACGGCAACAATATCAAACGCTGTAAATTTGAACCTAGTGAATTTTAAACAGAAAAATGAATATTTACCCGAAAATTGTAATATGGTACTCAATCACGGATAGTGTAACATGTCCTTTCCGCTTTCGGCTAAACGTTAAAGCCAGAATGTCATACGGAAACGGGCTTAAAACATACATAAATTCGGCTTTATATTTATGCACCTGGCTTCCAAGCATTTTACTCAACGATTTTGCAGTTGTTTGGTATACAATTTAGACATTGTATAAAAGTTTTTCAATACTTAAAATTTAGAAGCGATATTTTAATATAACCGCCCTGTTACTCTCAACACGAACACACGCAACAACAGCACAACGTTTACAACGGTGTTATAGGCACACTAAAAGTTGTGTTTTTGTGTAAATGACATAATTTGGCGGCTGCTCCTAATATCATGTAAAATACTATTTTCTTGAACTAAATTATTTGTCAAATTATTTAAATTTGTATTAAGTCATGAAATTTTTTAACTTTAGTTATCAAAGTTCTGCGTTTTGAATGTTTGCATTCAATTTTCCAATTTTTCAAACATGCTGCGTTGAGTTTATGTACTCCTATACATTTTATAAGGGTTGAAATTTTTTATGACAGTGTGTTGAAGCGCGTTACAGTTGTGTATGTTGAGAGTAACTATGGGTCATAAAGATATCCTATAACAAAAATATTAATTTAAATTTATAGAAAAACTAATTTACATTAATAATAAATGTTAAAGAATTTATTTTCTATAATTGAGAGATAATAATTTAAAATTGTACAAAGACAAAACCGAACAAAGAAAAAACTTAATATTTTCTTGGATAACCTAGAATTTTTCTTCATTTTCTTTAAATATTGTTTAAAGAAAATAAGCTAACATAATTAATAATTACAAAAGAAAATTTTCGGTAAAGCCAATTAAATAAAATCGAAATTTCTAATATTTTCTATCAAAAGCACAGCACATAGAACTTTTTTTCTAAAAGAAAATTTTTAACTTTTCAAAAAAGCAAAGAAAATTTATATTTCCTGGTGCAAAAGAAACTCTAATGAAAATTTATACTAATAAGATAAAAAATATTGTAGAAAATTATATATTAATTTCTTTTTTATATTTCTCTATATATTTTAAAGGTTTCTTCTAGACGAGATATGAATAATGGAGAAGAATCACCAAAACCATTATTACAAGACAAAGACTTTATTTTAGATTGTCTTTGTTGGCATAATGAATATCGTGCAAGACATACAGCACCAGCACTAACAGTTTCACCTGAGGTAAAAATAAAAAAAGAAATTATTTTATTATAGAAAATTATAAGAAGAAAATGAAATTTAATTATTAAAACGAAATTAAATATAGATTCTGACAAAAACTTTAGTAAAAATTTTGAAATTATATGAATGTTAATAAATTTTGAATTACGTTTGGTTACATAATGCTAAAAACGTTTAAATTATTGTTTTTTAAATATTATATAGTTTTGAATTGAATAAGTCTTAAGAAGATATAATAATTTCAGAAAATTGTGGAAGCTAGTAATTGCTAATTTGAAATGTAAATTATGAATTGTAATTGATTTCAAAATTGTTAGCTAACATGATCTGATCTGTTCTAGTAGCTAATCTTTGAAACATATCTTTTCTGAATAATCTGAATAGATATAATTTCCTTATTCTAACTATAAATGAAAGTACTGTGCAACGGTTGACTTACTCCGATATAATGAATTTGGTAGACCTGTTTGTTGTGCATTTCAACTCTATACTTATTAAGCAATATGCCTAAATCTGAAATTAACACTTTTTTCGAGATGACATTAGAACATTTGCAATAATAATTTCCATTCTGTTCTTAAAGTCTTTTTTTTTTTTCAATCTGTCTTCGACGAAAGCGGATGAAAAGTGTCAAAAAGTGTTAGTTTTGCAGTGAATTTAATTCATGTTTCACACCATTGATTTAAATTTAATTTATTTTTCTGTAGTCTCTCTGAAATTTGTCCAAAAATGAATCGAAATACGAAATGTACAATTTTCAAATCTATATCTATGTTTAGTGTAGGATAAGTTAGGTTATAGTTCTAGAATTATAACTTTACGCCTAGCGTATGCAGGGTAGTGGCAATAGTAGAGCTTCTCTAGTGTTTCTTTATCTTCATGGATTTTCTTTATCATGTTATTTCAGCTGAACTTTGTTGTTAATAGTCCTTAATTAAGATGAATTATCATATTTCGTTGAACAAATATGATAATTCTTCGACTTCTTACTACACTTTTTTAAGGATGCGTCTCACATAATTTTCTGTCAGATAGCATTCCTTAAGGTAAAACACTTTTGATTCAGTAAAATTAACCTATAAGCATTAACATTATCATTTCAATACAATAGATCACTTTAAATCATGTTTTCTGTTTATCTAAACTTACAAATTTAAATTAAATTTAAATAAATCTTGTAAAACTTTGATAATTAATTAATTTAAAATTTCGTTGTTAATATTTTAGTTAGATCATTTTTTTTGGATATGTTAAAATTGTTTAGATATTATGTATAGTAAAATATACTTATAAATTTATTATTTTAATATTTTTAATAATAATCCATTTTGTAATCTTCAAATATTTAAACTAATCACAAAATTTGATTTATAAAAATAACAAAAAAAAAAAATTTTGATCCTTTTCAAAATAAAACTTTATAGATAAAATGTTTTGTTAACAAAAAGTTTATATTTATTGTTAAAATCCATTCAAAATTCTAGTCTAGTATACAAAACCAAGAATCTTTAAAAAAACCCCACGTTAAACTTTTTATGAACAAAAGCCTTTCATTAAATATACATATATCGTGGGCTATGTTTCCCACCAAAACCATAAAAAAAAAAAAACATAAAGGATTTTCGAACAAAAGTGCTATATTCTTCTTATAAGTTCATATTCTTCTTTCTCTATTGTTGTTAAAGTTTTCATAGTTTCGAATAAACTTTTAAATAATTTAAATATAACATAAATAAGAAGATTGTAAAATATCCTTTCATATAGAACTACATGTTAGATTGGTAAATTTCCATAATCTTTTATATTCTATGACAATGATAAAATAAAGGATATTCATAAATATGTTTTTTTTTTTTTTTTTTGAATTGTCATTTTTAAAAATGGTTATGAAATTTTTGGAATTCCATTCAAAAAAAAAACTTAAGTGTCTTTTTTAGAGAGTAGCTATAACTATGGAAATGTTTACAATAAAATTTCATATAATTTTCATTTTTATTTTAATCTTCTACATTATATCTTTCCCCAAACTAAAACGAATTTTCTTAGTACCAGTGAATATTTACTTTGAATTATTAGCTACTATGGAAATTATATAGCGCCTGCAGCTTATATACATACTGGTATTTGGTACATACTCATCAGCATCTCGTAATTATTGCTAGGTATAATAAGGATACATTAACAAAGTCCCAAATCGGCACGTTACAATCCCTCCAAAGAAAGCATGACACGTTGTAATTGTTCATGTGGTGATGTGTACCTATTCCTTAAATTTATATGATTGAGCCTAAATTCAAGCCAATTTCCGTTGTAGTCCACATATCTGTAATTTCTGATAATCTAGTAAATCGAAGATAATTCTTTCCACTTACGTTTCAATAAACTCACTTACGTTTCAATAATCTCGCATCCTGTGGCGATTGCTCTGATTTAAATTGTTTATTAAAAAAAATAATTAAATAATAAATAAATTTTTTCTATATTTCTTTTCAGCTCTGTGAACATGCACAAAATTGGGCTAATCATTTGGCTAGCACAAATGAATTCTATTATCGATCTGAGAAAAGTCTAGGACAAAATCTTTTTTGTTGTCCAATAAGTGCTCTTGTAACAGATCTAACAGGTAAAGCATACAAAATATTTTCAAAATTTATATAGAGATATACAATAATTGATTTGAAAGTTACTTAAAAATATTTGTGAAGTTACAACTTTTTTAATTTAAATTATATATAAATAAATTTAATTTAAAATTTAATTAAATGAAAATTGATAATTTTTTACAACTTAAATTGAAATTGATATTTAAGGAAATTCAATTTCTTATTTTTTCTTATTAAAAACGAAATATAAAATAGTTTTTTTTTAATTGAATTACATTTCAATTATTAAAAGAGCTATACTAATAAAAAAAAATATTTTCCTTATTATTCCTTACTGCTTTTTAATATTTGTTTAGTGTAGGATAAGTTAGGTTATAGTTCTAGAATTATAACTTTACGACTAGCAAAAGTAGAGCTTCTGTAGTGTTTCAACTTACTCTGGGATCGCTACAGTTTCTGCATTGATGACATACGATTAGTCCAACCCTACACCCATTTTTTCTGATCAAGCAATGTCCAGTGAGGAGACCGACTGCTGTATTGCATTGCCTTTGCGACATTGCGAGCCTGGTAGTGTGATTAATGCTGTCATTTTGTTCTCGTTGTAGGTACCTCACATAGAACCTGTTCGGAGAGTTCTTGCTTGAGGTTTGCTCATTTTCTTGTAAGTTCGTCCGCCTCTGCGTTGCCCTTAATGTCACACTGTCTCGGTTCTCAGCACAGGTTTTATAGTGCCAAGTAATATTCGTGCACTACTTTAGATTTCAATGTCATAAATATAAAAAATTTTCCATATATAAATTTAAATATTCATGCATACAAAATTATTATTTGTCTTGTTAATATAAAATAAAAATTTTTGGTTTAATATTTCAATCTCGTTTAATTTTTCAGCAAATATTCTTAAAAATATATTTGTATTTTTTATGTTCAATAAAAAAACATGATAAATTATAATAAAAATCTATGAATTATTTAGCATAAAAAAATATATATAAAAATGAATAAAATTCTTAGGATTCTTATATGTCTAAAGTAATAAAATATCCTTTTGCAACTAAATCAATTCTAACAGCAACAATAAAAAAAATCTATTTCAATAAGAATTCGAATAAATTTTCCATTTTCTTTTTTTTTTTTTTTTTATATGTTTTTTCACCGGCTCGGCGACGGTGATTTTTTTAAAATATATTTTTATTTTAATAATTATTTGTATGCAGAGAGTCATACCTGAACGGAAACGAAAACCGCAAATATCATTTGTGATGAACCGAAAACCTAAACACTGCGATTTGAAAAAAATAACTCTAATCGAAAAAACAGCCCAGAACAATTTCCTGCAGTACAAAATTGCTCATAGGGAAATGTGTTAAGTTTGGAAAACTGTGTTCCATTTTTAAATTCGAACCGAAACCAAAACAAAAAAAGATAGAAACCGGATCTGAAGAAAAACGTAAAAAATAAAACGGGAAGCTAAAAATTTTTGAATTGACTCCTTGTTTCTATGTACGTATAAATATTATTATTGTAATAATATTTCTAATATAAATTCTTATACGTACATTAAAAAATAAGAAAAACTTATTAGAATTTTGTGTGTATTTGATGGAGTCAAAATGTCTGGTGTCCTTTTTGAGACAAGGAAGAATTATTATATGTTATTTTTATTTATATGTTTGAGAACTTTTGTCGTTATTGTGTTATTCGGTTCTTTTTAAGTGTGGGCAATGAAAAGTTAATATCCAGGTCAGCCGAAAATAAAAATAATAAAAATATTTTTTTTTGTTTACGATGAAACTTATTTAATTTTATATTTTTTTTTTGAGATTTTTACACGTATAGAAAGGATAAATCAAAAGAAAATTATATGTAAAATAAAAAATTATTTATGCCTGTTTTCTGGATATCTAATTTAAGTTTTGGTATATAGGAAAATGGGAATAAACATTCAGATTCTCAGTTAATTTCAGATTTTTTATTTGGTCGAAGTTTGATATTAGAATTTTTTTTTTTATTATGTAAGGAAACTTTTAAAGGAGTCTGTCAAGGTCTAGAAACTCACTGTTAACTTCTTCTTCGTCTTCTATACAAATTTTTTTCAAAAAACTTAGATTAGGTGGTGAAGTTTAAAGAAGCTAAACAGATCTTTCTCAACAGAAACACCGACAATCACGATTTTACTCTTCGATTTGTTCATAATGATATTTCAATGAGCTATGATGGCTTGTAAAAAAAACAGTTAATGCACGAATTTAATTCGTGTTATGAATTTTTAAAGAAATTAAAAAAATTATATACTGTAACGTTGTATAAGGTGTAAAAGATGAATGTTAGGTGATCGAATTCTTGCTGTATTAATTGTCCATTGGCGTCATAAATGTGTTGCTTGCACGAACTAATTTGAATTAATCAACCATGTCAACCAATCTTAAGGTTTAGTGAAAAGAAATTATGGCTTAATGTCTGTGGTATTAATGAAGCTTTCGAGGACTTTGAAACCCTTCTAGCTTATTCGAGGAACACTTAAAAAAATGTAACCTTTAAAAAATTTTATGAATCCCAAGGGTTAATATATAATATACGTTAATATACGGGATTTATGGATCCCAAGGCTTAGTCAACACGGAGAATTTTAAAGAGAACTATATACTTAATTCTCGCTTGTGTATAAATAATCATTCTCGGATTGCCCTCTTAATATGCATCAATTCAATTCTCATCTATCTAATAGTGAAACTAAAACCTCACAATTTCTTTAAATTTAAAATTATCAAATTTATTATCATTTTTTTTACTTCTATATGTATATAAACTTTTTAAACTTATTAACAATCGGTTTTTCTATTGCGTCTTTTGACAGGAAGCTAAAATTTAAAGGAAACGAGCAGCAAATTTTTCATTATAAAGAAATTTTTGCGTACATTTTCTTTTTGTCACAGGAAATTGAAAAAGTTGAAAAAAATATCAAAGTTTTAGATATAAAGGAGCTAATCGTCCATGTTTGTTTACATTTTATGCTGGATAAATAGATAAAATTTATCAAATAATATTTATGAAAAAAATTACACAATAAAAAAATTCACAATGAAGGTTAATTTGTTTTGTAACTTTTTCTTTTAACAAAATAATTAATGATTTATTTCGGGAGTATATAAAGAAAATTTATAAATTACCAAAACAGAGAACAAATAAATATAAATTATATATGAAATTAGTTTGATTAAATGAAAGTTTTATTTAATTATTGAATTGAATTAATCTTATTATAAATTAAAATTTATTTACGAATAATTGATTCAATCCTCCCACATTGCATGAATAATATACTAAAAATAAGGAAAAAAACATGATATGCCCACATAACACCAAATAATTGACCTTGAAATTCTATTTTGCTCTAAATCTTCATTTTTGTTTATTATCAATTACACAAATTGGGTTGAACTTTAAGTGTAATATGGTTGAAGTTGAAGAGGATATTTAAAACAATATATCTATAACAAAATAGATTAATTCAAATAAATCAATATAAATTTAATTAAATTATAATTATATAACCGGGTATTTTTTTGGTATCAATTCACAATCTCGACGATAACCTGCATAAGGCAAAATTCGAAAGAATAAGGCAAACTCCTTCCTGGTTTTTTTGCATTCTTAATACTGTTTATTCTAATTCAATGCCATACAAAAATTAAATTAAATGATCAGTTCCAGTTCTGTAAATGATGGCCAATTAAATCTAGTTATATAACAATAATATAATTTCAATATTGAATAATATAACTTGAATATATAATAAAATTATCAATCTTTGATAATTTTAATAGCAAAGGTCGTGTTTGTAGAGTTTTACATATTCTATACTTCACTTTAAAAATATTTTTAAATTAAATCAATTTCTTAGTATAACATATTTAATTTTAATTAATTTATATATTATATTTCAGGACAAGAAGTCGCCTCCTATTGGTACAGTACAGTACGACGATATAATTATTTCAAAGAACCAAGTCTTTTACATACAAACGTAAATGCAGGTTTGTTTTATATAAAAATCAATAAATTTTATTAAAATATATTATAGAAATTTTAAATATTATATTATACATATTTTTTACATTTAATAATTACCCAATACAAAACAAAAAAAACTAGGACATTTTACACAAATTGTGTGGGTTAGCTCAAAATATTTTGGTGTTGGTAAAGCAACATCACGAACTGGTAAAATATTCGTTGTAGCATATTATTATCCTCCAGGTAATTAAGATAAAAAAAAAAAAACAATATTTATTTAAAATGCAAATAAAATTTTACAAATTTCTCTATAATTATATATTACCATAAAACAAAACTAGGTAATATTGTTGGTGGTTTCCAGGATAATGTTCTACCACCAATACTTGATCAAGATATCCAACAAATTCCAGTTGATTTGGATAGTACACCAATTGCATCAATATTAAAATCTAATAGTAGTGGCAGTGGTTCAACAAATTAATTCAAAAATTCATAAAAATTGCTTAATTATTTTTATAGATTTATAGAAACTATATAATTATATAATATTAAAAAGCTTAAGTACTGATTTAAATTACAAAAATTATATTAAATTAGAATTTAACATAAATCAAAATAAAAACAAAAAAAAAAAAAACAAATCATGTAATTAAAATCTTCCAATAACAACAAAAAAAGAGTATAAATATTTAGTAAAATTAAAAATTGCGCAAAAATTTATATATATATATATACATACTTATTTATTATATACTATATAATAAAAAATTAATCAGAAAATTAATGATAACTTCCCAAAAATAAAAATTAATCAAATAAAATTAAAAGGCTTAAAAATTGCATAAATTTACATAAATTTTTGGAATTATATATATAAAAATAAATATAAAATAATCATTTTAAATAAAAAATCTTGTTAAAATACAATTAATTATTATTAATTAACATAAATATTTATGTTAATTATATATTCTATTAAAATTCTATGTAGGTAAAATTACAGCTTAAAAACAAAAATTGTTATATTAAAATTATATACAAAATTGTATGCAATCAGTAAAACTATTTAAGCTATAATACAACAAATAATAAACAGCTTACAAATAGTTTTTTTTTAAAAAAAAAATATTATATATTAAATAGGAATTATACAGGGTGATTTGGGCTTCTAAAGTTAAATCATAAAATTAATAATATATAAAAGATATTACAATAACAAAAAGAAATATATTTAAAATAAACAAAATTTGTTCATATTCGTTACATCATTAAATATTAAAAATAAATTACATAAATTATTTAATAAACTTTATTTATAATTTGATCAGGGCCGGATTAACAGAAGCAAAACACACAAAATACTTGCTTAAAAACCGATTTTTTATTTATTCTTGGCACATTTTTGGTTAAAACATTTAAATTGCTTTTTGAATTAAAACATTATTAAAAATATTTCTTAGAGAGTTACTAATATCAACTTTCAAACAGAACCACTTGTTGGCATATTTTCGCCATGACAGTGGACTATTCAGGGGTGGCCATAACGCGACTCGCTATCTTTAATGCGGCTCTCGCATATGCAATTATATAACTTTTCTTTTATGATATATGTTAATTCCTCAATGGTAAAACATTAATGATAAAATTAATTATTGTTTTTTCTTTAAAAATTCAAACGTATTAAATGATGGAAAACTTAAAAAAAAATTACATAAAGTCGACACTATTTAACAAGCTGAATATAAAATTAAAGTTATTATTATCAATTCACCTACAATAATAATCTAAGCAAATAGTTAAATTTAAATAAATTGCTTTTTAAAATATGTGATCGTAAACTGTGGCTCCCAAAGGTAGAAAAATTAATTAATCCGGCCCTGATCAGCCCTGGAATATATACTTTAACAAAGTGAACTAACATATTTCTTGCGGTTCATTCTTTTTTTATATGCTTGCTCTTCACAAGGTACGATTACGGGTATCCATATTTTCGTGCTTTAGAGACAGTCCTAGGTCTTAATTCAAGCCCTTATTTTGATTAACATTTTTTGTATGCCATATAGTTTTTATTTTCTATTAAATTCGGTATGATTAAATTCATTTATTATTTTTACAAAATTAATATTAATATTTTATTTTTAAAATTTATAATATTATTAAATGCGCAACGACAGAAAATATAAATAAAAAAGACAATCTTTTTCTTAACTAATCATTTTGTTTCGAACAATTTAAAAGAAAATTTATAATTAATTTCACATATGCGTCAAAAGTTTGTACTAAAAATTGTAAGAAAATTTATTGGATATTTAAAATTTTTAGTACCTATAAGTCATTTACAAATTAATTGCTTCCAAAACAGATCTTCCGTCAAATCAAATTTCACATATTATCACAAAAACGTATAATTTCATAAATTTTAAATTAAATATTAATAACCTAACCAACACAAATCACCCTATATCTTTAAAACCAACCTTTTCAATCCTATTTAAATTAAATTCTTACATCCAAATAGGATTTAAAAAACAAATAATTAAATTATTAAAATATATACGTAAAAACTAAAAACATAATCTATTAAAAAATAAAAATATTTGCTTCAAATAGTTTAAAAAAAAAATTCTTTAGATAAAATAAAAAATTTAAAATATTTATATAAAATATGAATTAAAATTATAAATTATATAAAGGTAAATTTTTTATTATAAACAAAATAAAATATTACAACGCCTTTTATGCCTTATTATATACGTTAGAGTGAATTTAATATAAAAATTAAAAATAATAAAAATATTAAAAAATATAATAAATAAAAAAGGTGAATTTTCACATTTATTTTACTAATTTTAATTTTTGTGAAAATTGTTCAATTGCTGGAAATAAATTAGTAAAGTTTCACTGGCTCAAATTATTTTGCGAAATTAACTTGTGTCAATAACAAGTTAACAACGTATAGATGATACATGGTAGGTTGGATTAAAGGGAGGGAA
The DNA here is from genome assembly GCA_963920725.1 of Rhamphomyia laevipes. NCBI lineage: Eukaryota > Metazoa > Arthropoda > Insecta > Diptera > Empididae > Rhamphomyia > Rhamphomyia laevipes. Next base: position 8,307,734 of record OY987259.1, read on the forward strand.
GTGCACAAAAACCCCTCCACGGTCCTACACTATTGTACACTCTGTTGAGCACATCATTACATATTCACCTCTCTCATGAACGCAATTAGTCTAGCTGGTTTTAAATTTCTCCATATATTTCCTCCTATTCTCCACAAAACTGAGATTTCCGGCGTCAAACATAATCTTCTCGCATTCTTCCTTAGTAGAATATGACCAGTAGCTATCTTAATATATAATCGGGCCGTTAGTTTGTTCTTCAGTATTGTGTGTTTACATCACTACAAAAGGTTTTCGTTCCGCAACAACCATAATGGTTTGTGCAAATGCCGGGGTGCTCATTTTCCGCCCGCTGTGAATAGATTTCATCTATAATTACTAGTATAGCCCATTCTCTTGCCAGTTCATCAGCCTTTTCGGTAATTTACAAGATATTATCTTGAACTTTACAAAAAAGTATAGTTCTACTGAACTATTTCAAATATTTTTTCTTTTTTTAAATATCCGTAACATTTCCACATTTTAAGGATAATTATTATCCCTGATGGCAAATGATATTCTTTTCACACTTATTATAAATTCTCACAAGAAATAAACAATTATCTTCTCCTTCATTCCCGATTAAACTGACAAAACCAATTTATTAAAATCAGTCTTCAAGAAAATAATTATGACTTCAGATAAATATGATAAAATATTTTTTTAATTTAACTCTTAATTGTAAAACTTGTATTCCCATTCAACGGAAATATTAAAATTATTTGTAGTTAAATTGTTAAATAGTATAGAAATATTCGATCCATACGAAATATCCAATTGTTTTTCAGAACTCTCACAACGAAATGAAGGCTTCAGAAAAATATTTCATTGAAATTTAAAATACCTCCATAATTAAAAAATGTATTTCTAGTGGTTTCCATTATTCCATACCACCAAATTTATGCAGGAACATGGCGGATGTGTAAATTCACCCTTACATAAAATAATGAAAATTTTTTAAACAAAAAATTTTTTTAAATTCTTATTAATAAAAATAAAATCATAGAAATTAAAAAAAAAAAATTATTGTTATTTTTTTTATTTAATGTTGTTTTTTTTACGTTTTTTGGATAAGAAATTTTGATGAAATATTTTTACCTGTTAACAAAACAAAAAATCATACAAATTTATATAATTATACAAAAATAATTAAATTTAAAAATGTTATAAAATTTTAATAATTTTTATAAGCTTTTTTATTAACTAAAGAAAAACGTATAGTAGAAAAAAAAATTATTGTTAAAAATTAATTGCATAAAATAATCAACCAATTTGTATTAAATTAATTTATATTTTTTATAACCGTCCATTATGGAATAGATATTTTTAAATCATCAAAATTTAATTTATTTAAATGAATTCGTTAATTAAATTTTAATCTGAATTTATAATAAATTTCTTAATAAAATGTAATTTAGTATTTTGCTTAGATTTAGTAAATATATATAAAAAAAAAATCCCTAATATCTAAATATATATTTAAACTCAAAAAACCTATAGTACTTCCATTGTATTGTTTCATTTTCAAGTACATCTACGAGTATATTATTCAAAATAGCATAATAGCTATTAATTATGGTGCCATGCAATAAGGCCATAATGGCTTTCTTTACCATTCGATTGAGAAATAAAGCCATATCCGCGAAATTTCCACGAATGTCTTTACTTTTCAATGGAATGGGAAATAAAGCCATGGCTTTATTGAGTATGGTCTTTTATTGCATGGCACGGTCACCCTTAATTACATGTTATTATTTTTCTTTAACGAAATTGTCTGTGACCACAATCAACATTTTTTTTTATATTAAACCATTCTAAAGTAATTGTGATTTAAATTTGATTTTTATAAGGTTATGTATAGAAAATATTAGTTTTATTACTGTATATTCACTATTATTAAAAATTATATTACTAAAGTATCTGAATTTTTGCTATTCGTATCTAAACAACATTTTTTATTTTTGAATATTTATCTTCTAAGAACATAATTGAATAGTACATACCACACTACACCACAAAGAATGAATGAAAAGAGTAATTTCACAGTGGTCAGCATCATCGAACTATCTTCAAAACAAAAAACCTTCTTTTGCAAGAGCGGGGTCATGATAACGGGAACCCAGCATAAAATTAACATCTGATGCTAGATGCGACTTCTTAGTTTATTATTATATTCTATCAAAAATCATCTACATAAAGATAGTTCAATTCTATGGCGAATTGCGAAACTTAATAGATAGTTAAGAAATTTACTTATAGAGAAGAAAATGCTCAATTATTTAATAGAATACTAAAATAAATGAACTATAATAGTCTAAATCTAAAAGGCTATATAACTTAGAAAATGTCAGAATTTATTTTCTTCTTTTATCTTCAATTTTCTTTAGGGTTCGTAATTCGTCATACACGATTGAACTATCTGTATATAGATGATTTTTGATTCTATACTATTATTTAATAAATTGAAATTAATTCTATTAAGGTTTCACTACAATAATGCTTCATTTTTGATATAATATAATTAAAATCATTAATCTATCTATAATATTATAACAACAATAAATGCAGTATTACGAGCAACCATAAACATATGTATATGCGCTTCTGAATTTAAACATTAGAACTTTTTATTAGCGTTTACCCTTGCACTATGTCATCTTAATGATTTTATCCGTATACCACCTCAAATGCGGTACAATTAAATCCATATAGCAAATTTTGAATAATAGGAATAGTACACCATTTTTAGTTTCGATTGTGATTTTTTTTTAATTATAATTTCATTGATTTTTAAATATGATTTTTCAAGTTAAATTTCATATTTTCTTATATATTTAAAATAAGATTGTTTCATCATTATTAAAATTGTATTGAAATTGAAGAAATACTTTTATGTTTTATTAATTACAATTAGGATTATGGATTAACTCGAAAATATATAGAATTATTTAGTACATAAAAATTCAAAATATTATTTAATTTTATGCGTATAATTTGAATAAAATAAATTTTGTAGTATTAATAATAAAATTTGTTAAGTTTGGCTGTGAAAAACCAAAAAAATTAAATAAAAAAAAAATTAAAACAAGAAAATATTAAAACGAATTAACTTTTAAATATTTTTGGTATGATGGAAAAAGATATTATTGTAAAGCAGAATGTTCAAACATGGCTTACAAACATATAAAAATAAGGTATTTCATGTTAAAAATTTAAATTATAAAAAGAAAATGCTGTAAAATAAAAAAATAAACAGATAACCTAAAATAATATATGCAATAAAATAAATACTAAAACATAACTCAAAATTATTATACATAAAAAACAAAAAACAACATAATAAAAGAATTGGAAATTTATATTTTGAAATATATTTTTGAATTTACATGAAAAATGAAATAATAAAAAACTATTTATTATGTATTTCAATTACATATTATTATACATACATTACTATTGTTAAAAAAAAGAATTGTATTTGAATAAAAATTTGACTATATGGTGTTTTAATGGTTGTAATTTAGAATTTTTATTTTTAAATATGAGAAATAATATTAATAAACACAGGGTCTCGGAGTTGATGAGTAATAAATCCAATAGGAACGGTGTGCTGTTTCAAGTTCACCGCGATTTTTCAACAAACGAATCACTTCCATACTTAGCTTGTTGGTAATGGTAAGCTACAGCGGTTTGGTGAGGAAGTTTGTCAATCTTCTCCAATTTTAAAACGTATTTAAAGTTTTTCAAATAATTAACTTTTCCTTATCAGGGTATATCCATGTTGTGTTATGACACGTTCTGTGAATAAAAGTATTCTTCCAACAGCATTTATGATCGAAAGTACTGGAGGTGCAGGTCGCTTGGAATAAGTGACTGTTTGTTCTCATTTTTATATGCAGCGAATTGAATTTGAAATTTATAAAACTGAATTTGAGATTTAAAAAATTGAATTTGAGATTTAAAAAATTGAATTTCAAATTTAAAAAGCTGAATTTGATGTTAAAAACCTATTAAAAGAAATGCATGAAGCAAAGAAATGTATATAATTTTAATCCAAAAGCAGGCCTAATTATATACTTGGATATTCAGAATTCAGAATACCTCTGAGAATGAAAGAAGCAAATTTAGAAGATGTGAAACCTAGTAAGTAGCATTTTAATTTTATACACATTTTTTTTCTAAGATTGTAAAAAATTAAGCTTTACCCAATCGCTGTGCTCATACCGAAAACAACTAAATCTCAATTGTAAAGCAATCTTATTTGTCTTATTTGTACTGGAAATTATTTCTGGGGTGAAAGTAATGTTAGAGTTAGATATCAGTTAGCCATAAATCTGAGAGCCATTAGTATTACATTGGTTATTCGTGAATACCAAATATTCCAAAATAATTAAAATTTAATATTCAAAAAACAATGTTATGAATAAATCCATTTCGATATGAGATGGACCATATATATCCCGCTGATCATGTGTTCTGTATTGTTTCTACTATAGATGAATGAGATGAAAAACAGTGATATATCAACATGTATACCTTCTACCATATATATCTGGCAGGGACATGTTTTGCGCTTACAAAATACAATCAATCATTCATATTATTAAATGTTAAAATCGTTAATAATATTTCTTTATTTAATGAACGATGTGTACTACTGTGCAAATGGCATTTTTTTTTTATGGAAATGAATTCATCAAAATCGTAACCGGTTTCTACATTGCGTATTTGGTCTCTGACTTTGACTTTATTATATGGACTGCTATAGTGTCCAACTTCAGTCAACGAGTCAACATGATCGGCGCCGACAGGGTGCTGCCGACAGAATATTAAAAAAAAAAAATTATAATATAAAAATTTAATTGTACTTTTTTTATTATTACTTATTTATAATATGTAGTATTTAATTTTAAAACAATATACATAGTTAAATTTAAATTTATTAATTTAAATTCAATTTTCAACTTATTTTCAATATTAATTCTCAAAAGGTTGCGACATAGAATCTAAGTTTAACTTCAATGCAACTAGATGCCACTATATTTTTAGTATTTTTTCCCGGCAGTAAACCTGCTGGAACCATCTGGTACCACTTATGTTTACTACGATTTTATTTTAAAAAAAATATATGAAAGTGACAGCTTGTTAGCACCGTGACATACTTCATTTTACTCTCGTTACAACAGCTGACTGATTGTCAAAAAGGATTTGAAATTAGCATTAGCTAGCAAAGCATAGCAAAATAGCAAACTAAATTTCGCTTATCTGCATTTATTGTAGAACTTTGTATTGTCAAATTTACATTTTCGAATTTAAGAAAAATTTATTGAAAATCCATATTACAGATAATGACGAATACTCTCGGAGTAATAGTTTCTGGGCGATTGGTAAGAAAAAGAATATTATTTAGAACAAAAAATGTATTACCGCTTACTGAAACTGAAATTTTGGCCGGTAGGTTTGTTTATTAAGAAAAAAACCTAACTTGGAAACAAAAATTCGGTATCTTTATACACTCAAAATTAATATACATATTTCTCATACATTTAGCCTCAGACTGATTTCCAAATAGTTGAGGAAAACAAATTTCTAATTAACATTGATGATGCTGATAATATAAATCATATTGTTGTGTTCTTAACTGGAACTGTACCATTGCCAGCTGGTTTTTCTGGTGCTGTTTATTTCAGGTAAAATTAAATTTCATTATACTTAAATATAATTATGTAATTTAATAATTAAATTATAGCTGGCCTGATCCTAGTGCTCCACCTTCATGGCAATATTTAGGTTTTATATCAAATTCAAAACCATCCGCAATTTTTAAAATATCACAATTAAAAAAATTACATGAAATGGATAGTAGCAATCCAATGGATATTTTCGGATCACAGCCAATATCACATATTGCACAAATTGGAATTTCTATAGAAACTGATTCTAGTATACGACAGTTAACATCGGTAACATCTAGTCCAACAACATATTTTCAATTTGGTCAAAAGATGTTAGAACATTTCTTTAATTTTGCATCAAGTTTTGCTGTAAATCAATCCCAAATGGTACCAAATCCAAATGAAACCTTTGTACCATTGTCAACTTTACAAACTTGGTTTACAAATTTCCAACGAAGATTACAACAAAATCCAAATTTTTGGAAATCTTAGAGTTTAAATATATTATTTACTTAAAAGTTTTTTTTTTTTGACATTCAATAAGTTAAAAAGCTAAAATTTCACTTTTGCATTGCAAAACTTATATATATTTTTTTTTGCAAAAAATTTTATGTAAATTTCGGCCAGAAAAACAAAATGGTTTATATTAAATAAAATAAAAATTATATTTTATTTATCTTTGTATTTGTATTTATTTTTTCTAAGAATTTCTTTGGTATTTTCTGAAACTTTAACGTCTAATGGTCGTAGAAATGGACGTGCTTTACAACCAAATCGTAATTGTCCAGATTGTTTTTGTCCACCAAATCCCCCACCTAATCTTCTCGGTTTCCAACCTTTCATTTTTCTAAATCAACAAAAATATTGTATATTAATGAAATTGAAAAATAAATAATTACAATTTTTAACCTTTCACATTCAAATTCCACTATAATTTCACTACCATCAACCAAAACTTTATTCATTTCACGAAAAGCTTCTTTAGCTGATGAATATTTTTCAAATTCTAAAAATCCATAACATTTTGACATGCCAGTTACAATATCTCTAACAACTCTACAATTAATTATTTTACCAAATTCTTTAAATTTTTTTTTAAGTTTTTCTTCGGTAGTTTTAATGTGAAGTCTTCCAATGAATAATGTTTTATCTGGATTTCCGTTTACTCTAGAATTAGGTTTGTATGTTGAATTAATTGCTCTAGTTATAGCTCTGTCGTGTGGTATATCACTATCTGTCCCATCGATTGACCCACATTTTAACGGATCATATTCTGTGGCATATTTAGACCAACTTTTATGGTCCGATGGTGAATTTTTGGAATTCATCAATCAACAAAAAACGGAATTATTTTGTTTAAAGAATCTACAAAAACAAGTTGGAAGGGGTTGCAAGCAAATTCGGTATTTTATTTTTGTTTATTTGTTTATTTATATACATTATCACATTCTACAATTATAATGACAGTAGAAAGAGTTACCGTGTACGCAAATTAACATAAAAAATAATTTACAGAAAAAGTGTACAAAATTTAATATTGGAGTAGTCACAACGCAAGTTAGGCAGACGCAACAATTATAAATTGCGTTAATAATTGCTCAAAGTTCCAATAAAACATTTGACATATATGTGAAATATTAATTTATAGCTCAGACAAGATTTATCGTATAATATTTGTTTTTTTTTCACCATTTGAATTCATTGAGCTACAATGTATCGTTCAGTTCATTTTCGAATCGATTCCTACAGCTACAGCAGCCAATAATAGACTATAGCACTTCAGTACCGATTCGTTCAGTAAAGTTTAAATTTGACGTCTTCATATATTTTATGTATGTATGGAAAATCGATTTAGTAGGAACATATATATGTAGAAACAGATGTGATTGCAATCAAATCGGAACGAATCGAATCGATTGTTTGAAATTATTGAGCAATCGATATCTATCGTGTTTAGTATAGTTAACCAGTCTATTGTATTGATAATGACTACTTACTGTACCATACTGTACAAATCGAATCGATACTGAACTGAGGATACATTGTATCCCAAACCTTATCGATTGCGAGTTGTGAGATAACCAGTTACGATAAACCGGTAGCTTTTTAAATTTATGTAGTTAAAATAAACTTTGAAAATAATACAAAAACTTAAATTTGTTCTGCGCCCTTAAATATAAATATTTTTTTATAATTTATTATAAATATTTCAAACAGAAGTTAACAAAATTTTTGTAACATAAAAAAAAAAAAATGATTTTTTCCCGTTTATTAATAGAACTCATAAAATTTTTGTTTTCATTTATATCTTAAATTGAAGCACAAAAATTAAAATACTTTCAACAATAATTCAAATATATTTAATGCACCATTGAATTTTATTTTATTGATTTTTATTGTAAAACTGCAGCATTTGCTACAACACTCGGATTACTAACAACTTCACCTAAACTTTCCAAAACTTCTTTACGATAATCATCAAAATCTCCTTCAATCTGTAAAACGGAAGAAAGTACCATTTAATTTTAAAGTTAATTTTATGACTCTTAAGATTTACCTCATTAATAGTTTGATCTTCAATAACATATAATGAACAACTAGTTTCACGTATTAAACGTTCATCGTGAGAAACAATAATAACACCACCTTTATATTCATTTATTGCTTCAGCTAATGCATCGATTGATTCAATATCAAGATTATTTGTAGGTTCATCCTAATTCACATAATATAATTAAATTAAAGGGTTTTTTTTAAATAATAAAATAAAACTAACCAAAATAAGTACATCTGGACCACTTAAACATAATTCAGCTAATGCAACTCGTGCCTTTTGACCACCCGATAAATCTTTCATTCTAATAATATGAGCATGACTAACTAAACCGAAAGAACCTAAAGCTTTACGTGCCTTTTCATGTTGCAAATCAAATAAACGTTGTAAATATTCAGCTGCTGTTTCTTCGGCTGTTAAATGTTCACCCGAATGTTGATCAAATCTACCAATTCTCTATAAATAAAAAATTATAAAATAATATATATTTATAAAAAAATCAATTATTGCTTTACCAATCTATGATTTTTCTTAGCTTCACCCTGTAGAGGTTCTATATCACCAACAAGTAATTTTAAGAAAGTTGATTTACCAACACCATTTGGTCCCACAATAGCAATACGAGTGGTTAAATCAATACCAAAATCAGTTTTAATAAATAATGGTTTTTGACCAGGAAAATTGAAATGAACATCTGTAAATATTTAATAAAAATTTTAAAATACCAAATTTAATTTGAAAATTAATTATTTTTCATACTATGTAATCCCAAAATTGGTGGCTGCAATTGTGAAGGTTCAGGAAAACGAAATTTAACAACATATTCTTTTGGTTTAGATAACAATTCTTGTGGACCATCTTCTTCATCATTTTTCTGAGTTTTATTTTTATTTTTCTCTTGTTTCCGTGTAAGAACTTCTTTAGTTTTCTTTTCCTACATTAAATAAGTTAATATTATTGTAATTTCTTTTCTAAATTATATATTTGATATTTCTCAAAACTTTTAAACTGAATACTTACAGCAGCTTTTTTTGATTGACCATGAGCTTTTAATTCTTTTATTCGTTTTTCTTGCTTTTCATATTCCTTAATCATTTCACGACGTTTTTGTACATGCATTTTCTTAAACATTGAATAATTTCCTTTGTAATAATATAATTTTTTATTATCCAAATGAATAACTTCATTACAAACATTATCTAAAAAACTCTGGTCATGAGAAACTATTAATAAAGTCTTTTTCCAGCCTTGAAGATAACTAAAAATATAAACTTATAATTAGTATTCATAAATATTCTCTAAATATTTTTTGAAACTTACTTATCTAGCCAAATAACAGCATTTAAATCTAAATGATTGGTCGGTTCATCAAGCATTAATAATGTTGGTTCTAAATATAGTGCTCTAGCTAATGATACACGCATACGCCAACCACCAGAGAAATTTTTTGTGGCACGATTTTGCATTTCAACTGAAAACCCTAAACCAGCTAAAATACGTCGAGCTCTTGGCTCAGCTGAATCAGCACCAATTGCTTTTAATTCAGTATAAACTTCATTAAGACGATCCTGCAATTCTAAGTTTCCATCTAAATAATTTAAAAAAATTATTATTATAATAATAAAATATAACAATTAATTTTTTAGGTATGTACTTTCATATTTCTCTTCCAATTCTTTACACTCCTTCATTAATGTTGTTCGTTTCACATCCGCATTTAAAATTGTCGCTACTGCTGTATTATCATCAGCTACAACTTCTTGTTCACATAAGAGCACATCAATATTTGGTGGAATTGCAAATGCACGAGTAGCAATATGTCTTAATAATGTTGTTTTACCATGACCATTTGGTCCTACCAAACCATAACGTCGACCATTTGCAATTAATAAATTTGCATTCACAAATAAATCATTCCCTTTTGCAGAAATTGTAAAATTTTCTATTTTTATATCAACTGCATATTCTAATTGTGCTTTTTGTCCCGCCGTTTTTTGTACTTGAGACATCGTAAAATTGCTATCTAAATCAGAATGCCCTTGACCACCTTTTCGCATCATTGCTTCCATTTGTTTTTCATATTCTTCTTGTTTTTTCATTTTTTTCTTTTCTTTATGTGTTAATTTCTTTTCAATTTGTGTTTGAATTTTATCTTTAGATTCTTCCCCAACAGCCACCGGAGATTCATCATTAGCAACCATATTTTGTTGTATTGATTCTGCCGAATTCTCGGAATCAATTTTTAATTCATTCAATTTTTCTTCAATTTTTACAGGTTCTGAGATTTCTGGTTGGATTTTCGGAGTTATTTCAGTTTCTTCTAATTTTTCTAATTCCTCCAAATCATTTTCTATCATTTCAGCTGCTAATTCTTCATCTAATTCTTCCTCAACTGATTTATCTTTTTTATTTTTATCTACAAAAATATAAATTTAAGAAATTTTATTTAAAAAATATAAATTTAAAAATACTTTTCTTTTTTGCAGCTGGTTTAGCAATTTCAATTTCTTCGTCTGACAATATTTCATCATTTTCTAGACTAGACACTTTTACGTCATCATCTTCATCATCACTCAAACCTTTCTTCTTTTTTTTATTCTTTTTACTTTTGACAGCAATTTTTGCAACCTGTATTACGTCTTCTTCAACATCATCATCATCCTCTTCGGAATCAGCTGGCTTTAATTTATTTGACACTTCGTCATCTCCCGACCAATCTTCATTCTTTTTTGATTTTTTCTTACCTTTCGTTTTTTTGGCTACTGAGGCTACTTTTGGAATATCTTCGGCACTAGATGCAACTGAAGTTTTTTTTAAATTCTTAATATCTACATTATTTTCTTCGTCATCACTCCAGTCATCATTACGTTTACCTTTCTTAATTTTTTTATTAGTAGTTTTTTTTGCTTGTTCGGCTGAATTATTTTTAAATTCCTCAGAACTGTCATCATTGTTACGATTTGATTTTCCTCCTTTTTTCTTTTTATTACCATCACCTTGTTTCTTAGATATATCATCATCAGAATCTATGATGACTTTTTTATTGATAGGTGCATCATTATCACTCCAATCATCATCTTTCCCACCTTTCTTTCCTTTTTTCTTACCTTTCAGTGCAGCTGTTGGTGCAGTTGGTTTTTCGTCAGCAAAATCGTCATCAAAATGTTGACTCTTTTTGTTTCCCTTCTTCTTGGACATAATTCTATTTTGTAAATGTTAAAAATAAACTTACAAATAAATCACTAATTTAGGATAATTATAGGCACAACAATTGCAAATAAATTTATATTATACTTGCAACGCAGACAAAAATTCCAATTTTAGGAAGGGAATAATTTCAATTTATGTGGAAATTTAAAATTCTGACAGTCGACCATGTGTCGTAAGAGAGAAATGTCAAAAATGTTTTGATTTTCAGATATACGTTCAGTAGAGTTTAGCCCTGATTTTTCAAATAAGAACACAAATTAGAGGCCGTCTACGCCTACATTCACTTCATTTTACACTACCTACCATTTGCATCATCATTTTCATAATAGCAAAACTTATTACAAATGCACTCTTTTTTAAACCCAAAATCAGAGGATATACGTTTTTAAGTACGTAAATAACGTTATCAATTTTGTTGTATATATATATTGTTTTATATTATAAAAATAATTATTGTGATGAAATATTGTAATTTGATGTGAAAAAAGTCTCACCAAAATATCTTATTCGTCTAAATACATATGAAACATGAGACAAAATCTCTCTGATCGTACGCAGTCTCATGACTCATGAGGTAAAAACGTAATGCCGTCTAACTTCTAACAGCATCTTTATGGGCAAGTTAATTTAATTTACTCATCTGTATCGCGTTTGAAAACAACTTTTCTACTTTGTTCGCCTATATTCTTTTTTTTTTTTAAACGTCTCGTAAAGGCATTTGAAAAACTTAAAAAATAATTAGTATAATCATTCAATACGTCGATGAGCTTAATGCTTACAGAGCTATATATATTTATTTTTGGTTTGAGGAACTACAATTCATAAACGAAAGCTCAGAGTTTTCTATTAACTCTGTTTCAAATACCAGACGACTTTCTCATAGATTTTGTTTGTAGGTGAAATAAAAAAGGCGCGTAATCCGTCACTGTAGCTGTAGCCTGTCACGGTACGTCAGAGAAAAGTCAGAAGCAGATCTCAGTATATCAGTTCTGTTTTACATTACAAAAAAAAGTAGTGGCATCATTTTTTAGTTAAATATAGAAATAGAATTAGAAAATAAAATTTAAAAATCAATAGCAAATAAAATTTAAATTTTTATAATACATCAAACTATGGAAGCCTTAAAAAAGCATTTAAATAAAATTCGTGTTCCAAATAACTTTGAAAATGTTTTCAAAGATGAATGCGTTTATTCGTATGATACGCCGGTGAGTCCTATTAGATTTTTTTAGTTTCTTTTCTATTATCTCATAAATAGTTTATTTTCCATATCTCCAAATATTTTCATTTTTACAATATGTATATTTAATTTAAAACCTACTTCTAAGAAAATTAAGATATAATAATTCTCAAAAATTAATTATTGATATTTCTTATCCAAGTTTTTTTTAAGACGAACTACATATTACCATAAAATTGCATGCATGATAAATCATTTTTTTAAAGTTTTATTTATAACCTCTAAAAAAAATATTACCATAGGAATCAAAAACTGGTCTTTACATAAGTTTAACATCGTTTCTTGGTTTCGGTGAGGATCATGTCGAAGGATATTTTCGTAAAACTGGGAATGCAGTTTACCTACATATCTACAGAGAAAAAACAGAGGTAGCTATAATTTATATAATTAAAAAAATTAAATAAGTAATTTTTTTGATGCTATAAGATTCCCGCGGAAAAAATCGGTGAAGGGCCTGAAAAAAAAATTACACGATTAGCAATTGGTGTCGATGGTGGATTTGATCCAGAATCTGGAAAGAAAAAATATGAATATAAAGATTATTATCATATTGTAGTATTTCCAGAACATCAAAAATTTCAATATCCAGATGATAATTTGCCAATGTTAATTACCAATTCAGTTAAAGGTATTATTGATGCTGAATCAGCAACAGCAAAAATAGAAAAAGCTGCTCTAGCTGGTACATGGGATGGTGAAGTTAGACAAATATCAAAGTTTGCCAAAGATTTAAAACAATTAAATAATGGTAAGAAAATACCACCATCTGGATGGGTATGTGAAAAATGTGATTTAACTAATAATTTATGGTTAAATTTAACGGACGGATCAATTTTATGTGGTCGAAAATTTTTCGATGGTACTGGTGGAAATGATCACGCGGTAACTATTTTTATTATATTTAATAATTATTTTTATTATATTTAATAATTATTGTTATTATATTTAATAATTTATTTATATTATTCTTTTAAAGGTTGAACATTTTAGTGATTGTGGTTTTCCACTTGCTGTCAAATTAGGTACAATTACATCAGATGGAAAAGGTGATGTTTATAGTTATGCTGAAGATGATATGGTCGAAGATCCACAATTAGTTGATCATTTAGCACATTTTGGTATTAAAGTACAACAATTGGAAAAGACTGATAAATCTATGATTGAATTGGAATTGGATTTAAATCAACGTGTTGGTGAATGGAGTATTTTAACAGAAAGTAGTAGTAAATTGGTACCAATTTCTGGTCCTGGTTATACAGGAATGAAAAATTTGGGAAATTCTTGTTATTTAAATAGTGTTATGCAGGTAAATATTAATTTTAATTTAAAAATTAAAAAATTTAACAATAAATATTTTTTTTAGGTTTTATTTACTATTCCAGATTTTATTAAAAGATTTGTTGATGGGGCTGGAAATTACTTTATTACATATCCAGATGATCCATCAAATGATTTTAATATACAAATGTAAGTAAAAAAAGTATAAATTAAACGAAAAAATAATTTTCATTTAATGCAATTTCATATTTTATCGAAAATTATAATTTATTCTCAATTATTTTTATATTTAACTAGGTCAAAATTAGGTACTGGCTTATGGAGTGGTAAATATAGTAATATATCAGACAATTCATTAGATTCTGATAGTACTGGTATATCACCCGGAATGTTTAAAAATTTAATTGGTAAAAATCATGCTGATTTTTCTAGTAAACACCAGCAAGATGCTCAAGAATTCTTTTTACATTTAATTAATGTTTTAGACGTAAGTTAATTTGCTTTAACGATTGGCTAGATATATTTCAAAATTTTGTATGAACAATCTATATATATTTAAGATTTTTTTTTTTCATAAGACATGAAATACATATTCTTACAAAATTTTAATTTATAAGAAATAATGAATTTTCTCCACGAAATTTAAAATACTAAAATTCATACTGTTCCCATTCTTTATATATTTCTATTTCTATTTAATATTAAATTCCATTTTATTATATATTCACATTGATTCTTAATCTTTGAAGCGAAATAGCAGAAATCAACCAAATCCTGCAGATGCATTAAAATTTAGTGTTGAAGATCGTGTTGAATGTACTAGCAGTAATAAAGTTAAATATACAGCACGTGATGAATGGTGTCTACCATTACAAATTCCATTACATTTGGCTACAAATTTGGATGAAGTTAAAGAGTATGAAGAACGATTAACTGAAGCCCAAAAAACTGGAAAAATATTGTAACTATTCAAACAATTTATTAGTTCTTTCTTATTATTTTAAATCTATTTTTCTATTGAAGACCACCAGATTCTTTAGTTCGCCCAAAATTATCATTACAAGCTTGTTTGGATAATTTTGCTCAAACTGAAATTATTGAACAATATTACAGTACTGCCATTAAAGCGAAAACAACAGCTAAAAAGTATAAAAATTTGTTAAAAGTTTTATTGTATTAAATATACAAAAAAAAATTATATAATTTAGATCGTCACGTTTAGCAACAATGCCCGATTTTTTGATGTTACATTTAAAAAAGTTTACATTACGTGAAGATTGGGTATCAATGAAATTAGACGTTTCAATTGATATACCAGATATTTTAGATTTGTCAAATTTAAAATCAAATGGTCTACAACCAAATGAAGAATTATTACCAGAATTAGAGGGTAAACCACCAACACCACCACCAATGGATCAAGAAGTATTTAGTCAATTAATTGATATGGGTTTTCCACCAGAATCATGCAAAAGAGCATTATTTTTTACAAAGAATTCTGGTATAGAACCAGCAACACAATGGATTATGGAACATAT
Organism: Rhamphomyia laevipes; assembly: GCA_963920725.1. Lineage (NCBI taxonomy): Eukaryota > Metazoa > Arthropoda > Insecta > Diptera > Empididae > Rhamphomyia > Rhamphomyia laevipes. Next base: position 8,323,247 of record OY987259.1, read on the forward strand.
TACAGATTCTGATTTTAATGATCCATTTATACCTCCAGGTTTCGATAGTAATAAATCTAGTAAGAATTTTTTGTTCTTTTTAGAAAAACATTTACATATATACAACAAAAAAAAAAATTTATTACAGGTGGTTTTCGTGCGGATCCTTGTAGTTTGGACACATTAATGGGAATGGGATTTAATGAGTTACAAGCAACAAAAGCATTAAAAGCAACTAATAATAATATTGAGAGAGCAACAGATTGGATATTTTCACATCAAGGTGATTTAGATTCAATGGAAACCGAAGAAGAATCAATTAATCAAGTTCAACAAAAAAATCATAGAGATGGTGAACCAAGTAAAACAATATTATTTATTTATTATTATTTTTTTTAATAATTATATTCTAATTTGGTTTATTGTTGTTTTTTTTTAGAATACAAATTAGTTGGATTTATTTCTCATATGGGAACATCATCACAAGTTGGTCATTATGTTTGTCACATCCTTAAAGATAATCAATGGGTGATATTTAATGATAGTAAAGTTGCAATTTCACAAAATCCACCGAAAGAACTTGGTTATTTATATTTGTATCAAAGAATTTAAAATGAAAACATATAATAATTAAAATTTAAAATATTTGAAAATGAGAAGAAAAGTCAGTTTTTTTTTTTAAAAAAACAAAAGTTGAATGGATCAGTGATTCGAACTTTTTTTCTTTTTTTAGAATTTTAAGATAACTGGAAGTTTTATTGTTTTGTAATAATTATTATGATAATAAAATGTTTTTTTTTTAAATAATATTTATTTAATTTTAAACTGGTATTTTAGTAAAAACAGTAAGTGATGATACTTGTCCAAACAAGGAAATAAATTATATTCGTTAATTTTATGTCTAATGTGTAAATAGACTCTAGAAACGCATACGTTATCAAGACTGTGAAATCAGTTACCATTTAAGATACTCCAAATATAATTTAAATAATTTTAACTCGGTAACTAACAACTTTTTCTCAAATTTACTACTTTTATAAAATCTCCAATCACAAGTGTATGCCTGCCTACACAATATTCACTCAAAATAGATATTAAAATTTAGTTACAACATCGAAAATATATAAATTTTATTAAATTTTCTTTACATGTTTTTATAAACCTTAAAATATTAAAAATTTCTGTTTTCTATTTGTGTAAATAATGCACTTTAAATTGGATATGTTAACAATATATATATGTATATTTTTTTTTTTTTTCTAAAACTAACAACTAAATATATTTAAAAAAATTACCAATTAATATTACTATATATATATATATTTTTAAATTATATTCTAAAACAATTTTTACAATCCGAGGCACTAAATATTTTTTTAAAACAATTTTATAAATGACATTATTTAAGTATATATATTTTATATATTATCTCAAAGGCCATTAAAATGTAATAATAGAGGAAATTTTGTAAATATAAAAAAGTATAAATTTTTAATTAAAGACAATATTTTTTTTTTTTTTTGTGTGTATATGGCACAAAGGAGGAAGATTTAAAGTTAATTTAAAATAATGTTATTAAGTTTGTAAATATTTGTATTAAATTTTTAAAGTATTATTAATAAATCTTTATATAATTTTTTTTTATTTCCAAATTCTTTTATCATTATTATTTTAAATTTCTTCTCGTTAAAAAGTCCCAATTTTTTAATTTGAAATTCGTGGAAAATTTATATAAAAATTATAATATTGAACAAGAAAAACATAGAATACTAAATTATGAAATGTTTGAAGAGTGGAAAATGCTCTGTAAATAAATTGCGCGTATTAAACTTAAAAAACAAAGAATATTAATTAAAACTAAAAAGTCTTGTCTAAATTTGTGCGTTGTTCAGCGTAAAAATTATATTTACGCTTTTATAAAAAAAAAATTCTTTAAGTCAAAAATTATTTCACTTGTTCTAGTGAATTCTAAAATTATTTTTTTCCAAAAAAAAAATCCAAATTGTATTTTCAAAGTTTTAAATTTGATATCATTCTCTCAGATTGTTGTATGGGCTGTTGTTCTTGTTGATTTGCTCCACCAATTGAAATATGAATTAATAGTGATGCCAATTCTATTTCTTCACTAAATTTATTTTTTAATGGAACACTACGATAACCAGTTCGTAAACAGTTTACCTGACAATCCAAATATTTTATTATTTATTTATTTATTGTAAAAATGTATAAATATAAATTACCGGAAATGTTGCTTGTGCAATAAAATGACGTTCAGCAAACATATCCTCATCTTGTAACTCAAAACGTAACAAAGCAAAATACGGATTTTTTATAGTGAATTCACAAACTTCATTCCAAATAGGATTAAAGCCATTATCTAAAATTCCAAGATAACAAAAAGAAAAATTAATAAATTTTCAAAAAAAAATATTACAAATAATTCATTCACCAATAGTTTTTGTTTTATGTTTAATTCCAGTATCAAAACTAGCTCCCAATACTTCTATAACAACCATCGGATTACTTGGAATATTTTTCCCTGTTCTACATAAATGTCTTGCTCCAATTATTTTAATTGTAATATTTTTATCTTCAACGCCCACTAATGTGTTCGGATCATTTGGATCAAAATTATCATTATTAATCATAAATTGTGGCTTTAAAATATAACCACATGATCCATTATCTTTAAATTTGGCTTGATTAAATTGCATTGGTTTATCACTGGTTTGATAATTTAATGCAATCATTTGTGAACCAACATTCCAAAATGGTATTGGATTAAAATTTGATGAATCTAATCGTTGCCCTTTTGGATATACACGACTTATCTGATTCCGATGATATGATAAAAATAATATTGTATTTTGTTGTAAAAATTGTTTATCAGCTTTGGTTTCAGGGAAACTAGACATTTCATAAAATACCCAACCATTTTCACGAAATGGTACACTCCGAAAATATATTATGAGATCAGACATTTCTTTGGCAACACGTGCATTACGTTCTTTTTTACGTCGTTCATTTTCCAATTGAGATGCAATTTGTGCAGCTTCTTGTATTGCTTGTACCCATTCAAATGCTAAATCACGATTATTAACACCAATTTCAAATGAATTTTGCATCATTGGTGTATGTATACGCATTTTAAGTAAAATTTCTGGTTCCTGGGAATCATAAAGGGTAACAACAGCTCCGTGAATTTCAATTGAATCTAGAAATTATAAAATATATTATTTTGTCTATGGTCATTATAATAATTAAATAAAGAATGATTTTTATATTAAATAAATTTTAAAATGTTAAATTCTTACCAGTTCTGGAAGAACATTCACTTGTATTATCATCACTAAAATGACTCAATGCATCATCATTAATTGATTCTATAACTTTAACATAATTTGATGGAAAAAATCGTTGCACTAATCCACCATAATCACCAATCCACCACATATTTTTATTATCTCTTAATACATTTGTAATTATAGCATGTTTAGCAAATGATAATTCATCAGATCGGACTGCTTGATATGAATATAATGCTTTACAAGTAACACGTTCTTCGGTACAAGAGGGATCCATATAACTAGACGCTTCACAGCAACCATCATTTCCATTTTCTTCATTCTACAAAACACATGTTTTTATTTAAATTAGTTTTTACTTATAAAATTAATATAAATATTTTTTTTTACCACAGCATTAAATATTGCCAATTTATTACGTAGGGCATCTTTTGAAACTGGATGTAATAATTTTACATTTCTGTATAATGGATTTCTCATATAATAATTCACTAAACTGACTAAACTTTCAAATTGCGTACGTCCAACAACATATAAACGACCTTCTACCATAATACGACAATGTTTAATTTTCTTATGAACTGTAAATGAAATTACAAAAGCATTTGAACTTTGTTCACTAGTTCGCACTAGGAATGATCCAATTTCTAAACGTATCAGTACAGATTCAGCTTGTTCTCGTGTTGTATTTGGATGAAACCATTCTTGACTTTCATGTTTACGCGGTTGTGGTACAGGTTCCCGGAGTGTTATAGAAAATTCCTGTAAAATAAATAAAATTACTTAAATATGTTAGTATACAAAAGAAGCATTTATCAGTTCATTTTTTTTGTATAAAACAAACAGAAGAACTCTTTTTTCAGGTTTTATATTTCCAGGTGTATCAAAATTTACAAAATTAAAGAAAACTTACCGAACTTCTGAGCATATTCTGTCGATAGTACATAATTAAACTGTACAAACTATCAAACATAAAATTATCAACTAAATAATATTTTGTTGTACCATTTTCATGTTTTAATTTAATACGGCAATGATTGGCACGATTTCGACGCCAAAATGATAAACTATAATCACCAACAAATGTTGATGATTCCCGTACTAAAAATGTACCATCACCTAAATGTTTATATTTTTCCAATAATGCATCAGCTTCTTGTCGCCCAGTTTCTAATTTACCATGAAACCAATTCTCACCAAAATGTAATTCATCATTTATTAAATTCTCTTTGGCACGTGGAAATGATTGATCTAAATCATCATCGCGATTTTCTTCAGTTTCTGAACTAAATATTAATTCCTGTTGTGTTAATACAAATTGATATAAATTCCATGTTTTATCAACTGGATCTTTATAATAAAGTTTGCCTTCTTTTAAAACATTTCGACCGTTTTCATTATCATCTGGTGAACGATTTTGTATACTAGCAGTAGAAATATTATTGCCAGTACTAATTGTTCCACTACCACCACCTAAATGATTTTCTTCAAATTCCGGTAATTTTTTATGTTTTAAAATAATCTTTCGTCTTAGTTGATGTGGTGATGGTAAATGTATTTCGTTACGATCAACTCGTTGTACCAATAACATATCACCAAATACATCAATTAATACTTGTGCCATATTACGTTGTTGTTCCAATGAACAATTTTGTTCAATTGATAATATTACTGGATAATCGGATGTAACAAAAGCATGTTCTTTAATTGTTTTTATAACATCTTTAAATTTAATTTTTGATGTCATTGTATGACCATGAAAAATATGTGGTAAATTATCTGGTCCATTCCAACAATCTAATTCAATACATCGACATCCCATACGTAATGCACGTACATAAGCTTCTGTTGATGATTCACTTGAAAATTGATCACCAGTTAGATAAGTATTATGTGATGATGCTATCCAATAATTTGAGATTGGCTGTTTCATGTCCATATAAATTTTGTCACAACGCTGATCCCAAAGTTCATTTTGTTTAGAATATAAATAATCGATAAACTGAAAAAAAAAAAAAAAAAATTACAAATAAATTACAAGTCAGAAAATGAAAAAAAAAAAAAATCTCAATAATTCTTACTTCGGTTACTGTAAAATACGGTTCTTGTACATCACGTTCAACATCTTGTAAAAAATCACATATAAAGTTCGAGACATTTTTATCATCTTGACCCATTGGATCATTTTGTTCGTTTGTTAAAAAATTTTGAAATTCTTGTAATGTTACAATTTGACCATTTTTCGAATATTGAAAATTTTCACCAAAATAATCTTCAATAAACTAAAATAAACACAATTTTATTATACGATAAATGTAAAAAAAAAATATTTACATTTGGTGTAATTAATAAATTACGATATAATCTGGAAAAATCATCAAAACGTAAATCACTTTTTTTTCTTATATCATCTTCACGAAAATGTTCCATTAATTTACTTGTTGGCATTTTACAACTAACACTAGCTAAAAATGATTTAAAATCTTTGATTGTAACAGTCCCACTGAAAAAACAAAACATTTATATATTTAATTTTGAAATATTTAATAAAATTAAATAATTATATGTACCCTTCTTTTGAATTTGAATGTAAATTTGCATTTTCAATAGCATAATATTCTTTTCGTAACCACCGTTCAACTTGTAATGGATATGGAGCATGTGTTGTATCTTGGAGCATATATTTTATACCTTTAACCCAATTTTCACATTCTTGTTCAGAAAGTGCTAAACAGAAAAATACAAAAAATTGTATAATAAAATCATCATTTATCAAATTCCAAATAAACAAAATTTACCAACAACTGAAAATGTTTTTAATTTAAACGTTTGTCCATATAAAACAACAAAACATTTTGTTAAATCAAATTTTTTCAATTCATCTGCGAAACTACGAAATTCTTTTGAATTTTTCCCTAAACGTACTTCTTTAACATCACGTAATTCTAAGGCTCCTTCAAAATCTGTACGTGTATTAACATTTGCGGATGACCAAAGTAACTAAGTATTAAAAATATATATATATATATTTATAAAATTTAAATTATTTTAAAAAAAGAAAATATTTACTTGTCTTGTTTCACGAACCAACATTAATTTTTTCGGTTCAGGACGATGTTTTGGATATAATTTTGTTATAATTGTTCCACGTTCAAGCATACAAATTGTTTGTTCCATTTCCCCTAAACTAGGAATACTAATTGTACTAAAACAGCTTAACATTTTTAATTTTCTTTCTTTTTTTTTTTTTTTGTAATATTAAATTTGATCCTTTTATTTTTTATTGCAAATTCCGATTTTTTTTTTACACAGGATGACTTCTTTTCATTAAGTAAACTAATAGACTGAACTGAAAATTGAAACTGAGAGAGAAGAAAATGTTTAATTATTGATTTTTGATTTTATTAGAAATAATTTATTTTTAATATTTTTGAGGAACAAAATATATTTTATATTAGAAACTTTGCAGACAGTCCAACCGTTCATTATAAAAGTTGGGAAATTAACCTTTTGGTCGAATGTTTTTTATTTTACCAAATGTTTATAATTAAGCGTAGTAATTTTAAACCTAATATTTATGATGAGTAATTTAAAAAAATACAAATTCTATTTCCATAGTTTACAATTAAAAAAAAAACAAAATACGATTTTATTTAAATGTAATTCAAGGAATAATAAAATAACGTTTTGTCCAGTAAGTGAAGCAGTAATTAAAAATTGTTTAGTTTAAAGTTTTAATTTGAAATTTTTGTTTTATAATGAATACTACAAAACTAAGAGTTCAAATGTTTATGGAGCTGAATATGAGAATTAAAAGCCCATAACTATGTAATTATTGTATAAAAGTTTGGTTGCATGGCATTATTTTTTTTTATCAGCAAATATATTCGTTATTTTCTTGTTTTGGTATTATAAAAGAATGTTGATAAAGTTAATCCTTATCATTTGAAATATATTGTCAGATTATATTTGTATTTACTGTGCGAGGTTTGATTATGGTTAAAAATTAATTTTCCATAGAATTATTGTAAATATATACAACTTTTACTTAAATTAACTAATAATATTGCATGGTAAATTGCGATTACGACAATAGCATTTGGTTTTATACGTTAGGAAACTATTTTATGTACCTCCTTATTCACAATTAAAAAAAATATTCATCTAAATTAGATACAAATTTATTTTATATAGTAAAAGGATATAATGTAATAATGTGTTATAAAATTTTTATATTAATGTCTTAGCTATTTTATTTTTATTAACTAATTATACTAATTTTTTATTAGATATAATCAATTAGACGGGAAAAAGAGTATTAAGATTAAATAAAAAAAAAAATTAATCAAGCTGTGAACTGTTTGGTATAATTAAGTCAAATTTTTAGCCAGTTAGTAACAGGAAAAATAAATCATTTTATTTTGCAATTAATATAAAAAGTTAGATTAACGTTTTTATCAACAAAAAACAATTTTTTTTCCATTCTTGTGATTAAATGAGACAAAATTTTGAAAGTTTGGTTTAAAGAATTTATTAAAATTTGAGTTTTGAAAAATTAGCTACAATATCATGTTAACTTTTCTTCCTAATGAATAGGTCGTGGCTTAAGGCATTTTCATTCCGATGTGACTCCACTTTTTTAATTTACTAAACTCATATTTTATTTTTTATTTTTTTTCTGTAGACCATTTAGTTTAATTTATAAACTTTCGTTTTTTATATTTATATTTATAATCCTGTTTTTTTAGTCCTGGATAAAACCGACAAATACATTACATTTAAATTATTATATATACAACATTGTTTAAGTAGTATATTGAATTCATATTTTCAAATATATTAATTTTAATTGGAACAAATTTTTAGTAACAAACTGGCTGTCACGAATCATAATTACAAAAACATCTCAGCTTTCACTCATTTCCGAAAATATGTAAAATAAAATTAATTTTAATGTTCATTCAAAGATATCTGAATAATTTACCGAAAACAATTGACCAAATGCACAATTGACGGAATTCACAATTGATTAGTGGTAAATTAGCCGAATACACAAATGACTGACCAAAAATATAATTGACAAAATTAATTGTTGATTAACTGAAACCAAAATTCAAAAAATAAATCTAATTTATTCTTCTTTTCCGCTAAAATTTACATTCGAACAATTGCAAATCAATTTTAATGTTTATTTTTACGAATTTATCTAAATTGCACATTCAAATTTAATGTTGTTATTATAAATTTTTATTTTTGGCAAATGGAAAGAATTCGTTAGACAGTAGATTATTATGATTTTCATATAAAAAAAATTCGACAAGTTAAATAGGTCAGATAGGGAAATCTTGTAGAAAGAATGAAAAAACAAAAAAATCTGTAAAGAATATTATTTTTCAAAACAGACCGAATGAAAAAATTAGACTACAATTTTCAAAAATGATATACATTATATATAATCAAACAGAATAAACTATTATGACTAGTAGATGAAAACCAAATAATTGAAGAAGTCTTGAAGCTAAAGGTTGCCCACAAATTATATATTACTATCATTATTTAGTTTAGATCTATCATAATTTATTGTAAAATTAAAATTTTATAAATAATTTTCCCAAAAATATATACCATAAAAATAATTATTTTTACTAAAATGTAATTATATTCGTAAATCGTCCAAATTGGTTGTTTATATTTTTCAAAATTTTTATTATGAAAATATTTGTACATTTTATCTATTCTAAAATAAACAATTTATACAATAAATAAATACAAGAATAGAGAAAAAAAAATTCAAATAAAAACATATGGAAACAAATTGTTTAATTAATAATAGAATACAAAAAAAAAATGTATTTGAAAATATTATTGTGTAAAAATTAAAAAAAAAACAATTTATTTATAGTTTTAAAGTATTGTACATAAATATTAATTAAATTTCTATTCACAAGTTATATATAGTTCATAAACTATTCAGTTTAATTATTCAAATTTTTATACCTTTATAATATTTTTTTGAATCATTAATTTAATAATTAAAATACTAATTTTTTGTGTACTTTCCCTTATTCAACTGACCAGTAAACGTTCATGTAAAATTATAATTAATCATTGTACATTTTAATGTAAAAACATAAAGATTCTTATCCCCAAAAAATTTCACATTCTCTTATTATTTTATAGATCAATGACCACTGGAGAATTCTATTACAATTTCATTAGAAATTATATATTTCAAATAATAAGTTTTTTCATATTTCACGTGATTATTAAATAGAAAATGCATTAACGAAATTTTATTAATAAATTGTGGGTTAATTACTAATTAACATCGATAAATGAAAGAAAAAAAAACACTAAAAGTGAAATTAATATACTGGAAATTCAATACTTCTGGTTAAATTAAAATAAATTTACGCTTTTAACAATTTAAATTTATATATTGATGGAATTTACAAAAATCCCGAAATTGATTGAATTTTATGAATGAAGAGCTGTTAAATTATGATTGTTTATAAAATTAAAAAAAAAAAAATCGTTATTAAAAGATAGAAGAATCACGATTTTTTTTTATGTTAATCTTATTTTACCATTTCCTGTCTTGTAAATGATACTACGAAATATGAGTTTACCTTTTACACATTTAAATTATTTTCTTTGCCAGAACATATTTATAATTAAAAAAGAAAATATTTCGTCACACAAAACACAATTTAATAATTTAAAATTTAACACATAATTTAAATAATTTTTTGGTTTTCTTAAAATAAAATTAAGTTTTTGTTGAAGAAACACACGACATCCCCACATTCACATATTCTTCATATTTTTAATTTTAATTTTTTTTTTGACATATTCAAAAACTGACACTGACATTCAACATTTAACAACAGAGGCGCCAAATTCCCTGTAATTGCGTTTGCAAAAAAGAATTCAGAGTTGCCACTGTAGAATTATTTGAAAATGGTTTTTTTTTCGGGTTATGTATTTTTTGAAAATTATCGTTTGTATATGATTACCGTTTTCTTTAACTGTATACTATACCTGTAATAAAATAAAAAAATTGCATTTCAAAATATCAATCATCTTAAGTTTTTAACCATAAATTTCCATTTTATATTAGTTTGCTGTGAATATTGGAAAAATAGATTTGGAAAACTTAAAATTCCTCACAAAGAATTGTTGCAACTTAAATTAGAATTTATTTAATACTTAAACCCATATTTATTTAAATAACTAGAATGAAATTAAAATCTTAAATATATATAATAATATGTACTACTAAAAATTTAAAAATAAATATTTTTCTAACTAAACATTTGTTGGGCTGGGTGGGTCTTGGGTGCAAAGTTGTCTTCTTATCTCTAAATAAAGTGCTAAAACTCTTGAACTATTTTATTAACAGAGTAAATTAGTAATATTAATTAAATTATTAAAATTAATTATTGTAATTATCTAATTAATTTCAAAATCGATTCGATTTAACACGAAATTTACAACTGTTAATTAAATATACTATATTTGTATATGCTTGCAGATATCGTTTTCAAAATTATATAACAATTTTTAGGTGTTTTTTTATAATCTACACTACAAATATGTATAAACTGTCATTTATTTACTTAAATTCCATATTTTACATAAAATATCTTAATTTATAATAATATTGTTGTATGATATGTACATAAAACCCACAAAACTTTTCATTAATTTAAATTATTCTATAATATATCATTAATAAATGTAATTTTTTTTTTCAATTTATGCAAATTTAAACATAACAGGTTAATGGCTTTCATTTACTTTTGCCATTGAGACAGATTGTCTAATTTAAAGTTTATTATACTCTAGTTGACATGCTGTCCCCGTTTTGTTAAGAGAATATCATTTGCGAACAACTAAGACCTAACACTTCCAGATATGCAGAATCACAAAACTTCAACTCATGTGTTAAATCTACACAAATCTGTGTTAAATCTCACATATTGGAAGTGAAACCTGGCTAATTTTAAACACTTCATACAGAAACTTAAAATATAGACAAACGTCTATAAGAATAATATGTGGAATTGGAATATTCTGACCTAACATCAGAAGTAACGGGATAAAATTGCTATGGGGAATAGCAAAGGAGGAATCTTATAATAAAACAGATTAAGAGACGAAAATGAAGATGGATCGGACAATACTTCTCTAGAGGTAAAAAGATTCAATCTCAGATGGCAAAACGTTAAAACAACAGTAATGAACTGAGTGATATAAATAAGATGCCAAGTGGAGCACATATAAAACGCTAATAAGAATAGTATCAATTGTTAAATTCACTTTTTGCTACTTCAAAAATTTTACTTTTCTTCAATTAAGAGACTCTGTAACTAATAACTAAATAAGTTATTCAATAATAAAAATTCTAAAAAAAATAATTTCACGCAATATTTATACACCTTTCAAACACATATTTAAAGCGTGTCTTAAAGACTTACTTTTCATTCAGAATTTTAATTTTAATTGCAGTTTGTTTTTATAGTAAAAGCTCGACTAGACTTAAGTTTACACTACTTTTCAGATATTATGGACAATTATGCAAATTATTTAAAAAAAAATAATGTATAGATTTATTCAAAAACCAGTTGTCAGCATGAATTGAATAAATCTTTAAGTATAGAGTATTATATAAAAATTGAACTATAAGAAAAATTTGATATTTTAATAAATCTTTTGACTATAGTTTTGGTTGATTAACTATAATAGATATTAATATAAATTTAGTCATTTGTAATTTTTATGGTGACAAATATTTTGTCACTATATTATTAATTTAGCTTCGATTCGACTAATATAAAATATGATCATAAAAAATGTAAAATTAAGTTTTCAACCGGAAAACAAAAAGCATTTTGTTTAGTATAGTTAATAAAGATAGCTACAAAATATTCATTTAAAATTTGAATCTTTGTAATTGATTATTATTATTATTCATCGTTAAGTTTCTTTCAATAAAAAGAATATGACTTCAATTAAGTATAAATGTTAAATTAAAGCGCAGCTGTACAAAACCCTAATTATCGCTGTACCCATGTAAGATGACGAAATATGTTTACGCTGGGCAGCAACAGCAATACTCAGAAGGCATTTGTACAGTTTACTCAAGACAAAGGAATATATATGCAACGAATAATTGAGACGTTACGCTGTCTTAGAATTGTAGCAAGAATGGATGAAAAAGCTGCGGTTTAAATGACAGAAGAAACAGACCAGCGTTGTGATAAAAGTATGGTATCATTATGATGGTGATCTAAATAGACTTACATTACAATAGGAAATAAGAAATCCTAATTTATGGAGAGTTTCTAACTTTACCTAAATAATATAAATTTCTTTTAACATTTAACTATAACTAATATAATTTAGAAGCTTTTTTAAATCGATACTCTTTTGCCTTTGCTGATTTCCTCTAACATAATGTAATTTGTACTTAATAATTTATAATTTTGTGAAAACTATAATGGCATTTTCCAGCTGTGAAAGTAAAATTAATAAAAATTGAAATTTATATCTTAAAATTGGATTAATAATTATTACACGCATTTTATCAATTTTGTACAATCATTATTATAGAAAATAAATTAAATTAATAAAAATTAAATAATAAATAAACCATTTGGACTGACAAACAAGAATTTAATGTCTTTTATTAACCATACTGTACAAGATATTAAATATTCTGATAATTAGTTTGTTGATTTATAAAAATTTATTCTTTTTTGCTACCACCAAAGATTGGTTATTTTAACTACAAAAAAAAACAACTTTCAATTATTATTTCGGGACAATTTTAGAATTAATTTAAATTGACAATATTGGAATTTCAATTCTTTGTTTTAGAACCACACCTAAAATTATTACAAAACATTATAGTAATTAAGTATACCTTAACCTCGTACAAGTTTTTTATTTGAAATAAAATCAAATTATTGTGATTACCGTCAATTAAATTCACCTCTGCGAAAATAACAAATTTCTATTTTATAAATACAGGGTGTTTGGTACTTGAAGTAGTAATATAAGCTATCTAATTTCCTGTTGGGAGCAAAAACATTGTATGTCTATCATCCTAAACACGCAAACACTGTACTACAAGCTACAATTCATTTATAACCAAATGAGCTACTAGTTTTACTATCCACAATGGATTAAACTCTGGTGTTTCCATCACCGAAAACGAAAACAATCAAATGTTAATAGACTAGACACTAACGACTAACTGCTTAATAAAAGAAGTTAAATAAAAATAATTAGAAAAACAAAACATTAAAGCTTGAATTAACAAGCTTACCACTCACAGTTCTGAAAAAATGCTACTATACTTACCTACGTCGTCACCTGGTATTCGAGCCATTAGAAATTGAATAATTTTTAGATCTAAAATAGTTTCCAACAGTAAGTAAGGATTTACAAGCTGTATACAAATAAAAATATTCGCTAAGAGAAAACTGAGATTGAAGTTCCAGCATCAAAAATTACAAACAAATTAACAGGTTAGGTTACTACTAGCTTTGCTTTAGGTTTCGTACTTCTGAAAAGTACATTACTACTTTCAAAAACGTTATTACTGTTCCCTCGGCTGTCACATGTTAAGCTTAAAATTTTTAAAAATATAAAATAAATTAATTTAAGATAGCGAGCTATTGCAAATAGCAGTTTGTTAGGAATAACCAAGGAATGAACCTTTTTTATATTGCCAGCCAATCACCATATACATAAATATTCAAAAATATTTATTAGTTCAACTTGATAGAAGTTGAATATAACAAGATTCTGGAATTTTAATTATGATTTTTTTTAGTTCTGTAATGGTAAAATGATTGATTATATTTTAATGTTTCTTTTTAAATATAAATTTCAATTACTATTACGTACCTACGCAATTAAAAACGCATTATAATAAATTTATCAATACAATTCACAAAAATTTATTGTAATTGACATTAAAATGTTGAAAATATTTTCAATAAAAATTAAATTTAAAAGTTATCAACAAGTTGTAACGAAAAACTAAAATGATTTACTCTTGGGGCAATATAATAATCTATAAATTGATTATTTCCGAAAATAAATTTAAATGGTTGTTGATAGTTTCGATTCGACTATGCGGACACGTGCAGGAATGTCTAAATGAGGAAAATAGAAAATTGTTTTCAATTGCTGCAAAAATAAAATTACTGTACGGTTGGTTTTTTTTTGTTGTATAGATTTCTTCGGTGCACCCAAGAATTTAAATTAGATTATGGAAAAGCTGATTTTAATAATGGTATTAATTGGACAGAGCAGGGTCCAAGGATTATATTTTTTTTTGTATGTTTAAGCTTTTAGATAGTATTAAATTTAATGTAATATAAATATTAATTGAATTAAAAATATAAACGGATTTAACTAGAGATTTTCACAGAATTGCTGTTACTATAACGAAGAACAGAACATATTTCACCGAATTGTATATGGTTCTGGTTGTAGATAATGCGGATCGATGGAAAAAAATATCATTTTAAAAATGTCCTTCTTTATAAACAGTAAGTTATATGAGTATGAGTGATAACAAAACGGTGTATATGCGCTAATTGGTGTCGCCGGGCAAGCTGCTGGGACTCGCCACTTAAACACTATAAGTTCTATAAATAACGCCACACTTAACCGTCTTCAATTGCGTAATGGATGTTTGCCAGAAATTCAGTGTAAGATGTTTAAATTTTCTAGATATTAACCGGTTATAATCCTTTACTTCTACATGTAAAAGCTTAAAATAGGTTTACTGATTATAGCAAACTTCCATCAATTATATAATCAATTTTGAAATTTAAGACGATGTTTTATTTGAAATTAAATTTACCTTCCAACAATTTTTAATTATTATCTTAATCAATTATTTATATGATTTTTTTTTTAATTTCTTGAACTATTTATATAGATAATTTTATCAATCATTTAAATTTAGTACAAATGCTCTTAAATGCACTTAAATTTTCTACAATATTTTTTTTTAAATGATTTAATTTTCTGATTTATTTTAATATTAACATATCACCTTTCTATCATTACATACGCAAATTCAATAATTTATAAAAATTTATCACTACAATAAAATTTAAATTGTCTGAGCATAATATTTTCAATTACTGTAATTTGAACGCACTTATATTAGCATATAATCATACATTAATTAATAATATTCAAAAATTATCTTTTGAAAAAATCTGTCTGGATTTAAAGGTTTGAATAGAGTAAAATGATGAATTTAAGTTTTTATATTTTATGATAATCACAATCCTGTTTGGGTGGGACATAGGACATCTAAATAGATATAAGAAATTTCCGCATATATTTTTTGGTTTAACCTTCTTCTGACATTTTATATATCTATGATTTAACTCATCTTCAATTAATACCAAATATCCTTCCACATCAAACAATTTCTAAATCTTGATCTCTAATAGATTTCTAGATCATTCTATAAATTTTATACTATATGCTTTGATTTCTTTTCTATAGTGAAGTATTACTACCTAAAGACTTATTTTTTACGAGGAGTTATGGAATAACTATGAAGTATTGCAGTAGGAAGATATGGTTAAAAGATTGGAATTATTTAAATCAATCTTTTTTTGTGTTTCCGAGGGTGGAGATTCCAAAAATGTTAAAAAACTAATATTCCTTAGCAATAATATGTCGTAGGAATCGCGTTATACAATTTCAATCTTAATTATGTGACCCATCTTAGTTATGTGATTCAGTTCATGCCCGTTCGGTGAAATATATTCAGATCATAGTAAATTGTTATCCAATTAAATTTAGCACCAGGTACACAGATGCTAACACAGTGAGCTAAATGATAAAATATGAAGCTGATAAGTTCAGTGGGTCATTTCCGAATTATTATTCATGTTTTAATACCATCATAATAGTAAAATTATTCGATTTGAATCCAATTTGGCTTATATCTTAAATTTTCTAAACAATATTTATTGTATTTACCCAAGTACAGTTTTATTTGAACAAACTACGAGTTTGGACTTCCCCTTGTTTAGCAGCTTTTTTGGGTAAACATTAAAAAGTTACACCCATATAACATAATAAAAAAAAGTTTACTTTTACTTACAAATTTATTTGTTTTTGTTACCACTAAATTTATGCATTTTAAAATACTCTGGCACAATTTTCGCAAAAAATTCTTATTCGTCTATTGAACTAATTGTGTTTAGAAAAGTGCAATTAATGACGTAATAACTATATAAAAAACAGCCTACGATATAAATCTGCGTGAATATGGAATTTTGTTAAAAATATTTTCGGGGTATAAATACAAAGTGTTTGCAGACAATTGACATCAGTTATAGATCAAATTTGTATTAAACTATTAGAAAAGTCTAAAAAAATATTTAATATAGCCCGACAATGTTTAAGGTTTGTTATAGAGAATTATTTAATATAAATTTTTAGTTTACTAATTTCTCATGAACACATCATAGTTTTTGGTTTTTCTAACAATTGCCATCAGTTCAGCATATTCATATGATGCTAGTCCAGCAATAACAACACAACATCAAAATACGTTACGGTCTTATGGTAATTTAGGACAAGTATCAACATTTTCAAAAACTTTAGATACACCATTCTCATCTGTACGTAAATCTGATGTTAGAATTAGTAATCCTGGTTTGACAATTGCTACACCATTTGCCGGTTATTCAGGACATCCTGGTTATGCTGGTGGTTTACCATTTGTACATCAAGCTCCTGCATATCCTATTGCACCAGCTGCTTTTCCAAGTTATCATCATGGACCAGCAATTGTAGCATCAGCACCAGCATATCATGCACCAGTATATCATGCACCAGCATATAATGGACCGGCATATCATTCACCAATTGGTTTAGCTAAAACTGTAGTACCTGGTGCAGGATTATTAGGTGTAGCTTATTCACCAGCACCATCTGTTTCACATATGACATTCTCTAATGGTTTGGGACTCAATTATGCTTGGTAGATAATTGTTGTTGTTTTTTTTTTTTAAATTTCGCGGTCAAACAATCAAAATTTCATCTTTATAGACACTTGTTATTTATATGTCCTATTAATTTTTTGTATATAGTTTATTTAAAACAAATATATTACATATAAATTAAATATAAAATTAAAAGTTTTTTATTCCGAATTCTAAATTAATTTTTACTGATCATATAATATATAAAATTTACAAACTGAGATTAATTTTTATTAAAACCGAAATTGCGCTTCCTTATTGCGTGATGGTCAATAAAGAAAAGTAAAAGTGTAATTTATAATCTGGTCCAATTATTTAGGCAAATGAAAGTATATTACACTTTATACTGTTACCCTTGAAATTTATATTATGCTTGGGAATTAAAAAAAGGTATAAAATCAACAGAAATTATTGAAAGATTATCAGTTACCATTGTATACTTTCATACATCAAGTCAACACTTATTAATCAACTTTAAAAAAAATGGCATCTAAATTTATTGTATTCTGTTCAATGTTGGCTGCTGCTAATGCTGGTGGACTTATTGCATCCGCTCCAATTGCTGCTTATTCAGCTGGTCCAGCTGTTTATAGTGGACATACAACTTATGCACATGCTGCTCCAGCAGTGAGCACATCATATAGTTCAATTTCTGCACCAGCTAAATATGCATATGCATCAGCACCAGTTGCATACGCTGCTCCACTTGCATATGCTGCTCCAGTTGCTGCTGTACATGCTGCTCCATTAGCATATCAACAACACGCTGCTACATCATACAGCAATTCTTATGTTAATTCATATAATGCACCAGCAGCTTACGCTCAAGCAGCTTATGCTCAACCAATTGCTTATGCTGCACCAATTGCCAAGACTGTATCATATGCTGCACCAATCACAAAAACCATTTCATATGCTGCACCACAACAATATACTGCTGTACATGCTGCACCACAATATGCTGCCGTACATTCTGCACCACTCGCTACATTACACGCTGCACCTCTAACCAAAACTTTATCATACGCTCAACCCGCCATTTATGCTCAACATGCAGCCCCAGCTTATTATGATTCAGCAAAAACATATGGTTATGCATCAGCTGGTAACTATGGTGCCCAATATGGTTGGTAAATAATAATCCATTGCATATGAATTACTTGTGATATAATTTTGTTAAATAAAAGGAAACACTTGTAATAAATAAAATATGTACAAACAAAAATAAATAAATCTTTAAAAATTAATTATTTCAAATTTTTTTCACTAACCATCAGCTAATTCCGATACAATAAATAGCATTTTGGTATATAATTTTACTAGTAGTTGTCAGTATATCATTTTATGAGTAATTGAATAACTATATGAATGTTTTGATGGTCTTGGGCGTCGAAAAAAAATTAAGGATTGCAATTTTAAAAATGTAAAAAAAATTTCCGAGATCGGTAGCTTTAGTCTATGCTAACATTTCCGAATTATATGGTAGGGTGTTTTAAGGACATATGTCATGATCCACTTTATGATCCAGCAAATTTTTCAAGGATGGCTTTAAGACTGACTCATTTCACAATAATAAAAAAAAAAAATTCTAAATTATATCTGAAAATCATCTCTGTTGTTTAAAGCTGTCTGTTTTAAAATTGCATATGCTGCTTTTAAATCCGAGGGTTTTAAAAGTGGCTATTAGCTATTGTTTTACAATTTAAGAAACGTTTAAAATTTGGAATTTGATTTGCATGCCGTCTAATTATAATATAATGAAACCCAGTTTCATTATTATCAAAAAGTACAACTTTTTATATGCATTTATTCTCATACTCAGCGCTTTTTCGAAATTATACTTTGGTTTCTGGTTGGCTACAAATTACAAATTCAGTTAACAGTCTTTTGATTTGCACGACATTTACACATAAATAATTGGAAATGTCTGTAACAAAAACAAATATATAAAAAATGCATGGACACATGAAATGTGTTATATAGCTTCAGGGCTGAAACCTTACCGCGTCGTAGTTAATTTAAACCAATCTTCGAAAAATTCGAGCATAAAACTCATTCGAGTAGGTCATAAAGCAATTATGACTTTATGACATATGGCCTTAACACACCCCACCGAATTTCATGTGTTCTTGAGAGCATGTGTTAATAATTATCCGATTTTAATATAATTTTGTATATAGGCTTAAGTTGGTTGCTACAACATTTATTATTTGTTGTTACTAAATGTTGTTGAAACATTTTAAATGAATTTAAAACACATATTAGTTATTTGTGATCGTAGTTGGTACTCGTAAAATTAAAAAGCATATAGAAATTCCGAATCTTAAAATAACTGAAACTTTTTTTACCAAGTAATATATTAATTTGTTGGACTTAACTACGAGTTATCCGTTTCCCTAGGTTAATACCTTTTCTTTTTTAAAATAATTTCTTATGTAATTCATTCATTATGTTAAATATAAATCGAACCAGTTTCTTTTTAAATTAAAACATTTTCTTAACCTTGAATAAATTCAATGCAAAATGTAATCCAATATACGAAAAACTGCAATTTTTATTTTTTTGTCTTTTTTGAATTACATATATTTTTATGACCTAACAGGTGATTTGAAGATGATAATTGTTTGTGCCTTTTACCTTAAATTAACTATATATACATAATTATATACCTTAAATTGAATTTCTTATGGTTAAGTGGGCTTGAAAATTGAAAAAAGAAAACTTGAGACTGTAAAAAAAATATTTCTGCTAAAATTATTAAAAAATAATGAATAAATATTTTTGTAATATTATATGAATTATTACAGTTTCACGATTATGAATTATTACAAATTATTAAAATAATAATTTTAATTATTACACAGTTCATTTCAGTCTCGAAATGCGATTATGTATTAACTAAAATGTTAATATAGTGACTTAATTTCCAGGTTATATAAATAAATTTTTGAATTAATGCATAATTTTCAGCCATTATCAAAGTATACAAAGTTATTTTTTATTTTAAAAATAAACACTTAAGCGCCATTCCATGCCACACTCAAGATTCTTAGGGTTGACATTTAGTGGAAACTTAAAAAACATTTTTTTTTTGTATTAAATGGAATTGAAATGACAAATCGTTCGCTTAGTAACTCCAGAGTAAGATTTTTTTTTTTTTGTATTATGCATCATCACCAGTTGCAATGCAGTTCCATTGCGGCCCTTTGCCTCTAATTATTTTGAAGATTATTGAAAAGATAGAATCACAAATCCAAATATTTATATGCAAGTCGTACTGGAAAATTTTCTTTATTTTGTTAAGAGAATAGCACCTCTTCAATAGAAAAGATTTTGTGACATTATTCATATTTAAATAGATTCCGAATCATGAGTTTCTTTATACTGAAGAAAAAGTTTAAAAAGCTACAATGCTTTTAATATTGAGATATTAAAAGTTGTTTTGTTAGCAAGGTCTTAAAATCATATTTTAATTGCAAATATTTTTATTGCTTGTACAACAATTAAGTTAACTTAAATATTCTCAGTTTTGTATCGCATTAAAGACTTACTGCATCACAGAATTTGACACCAATGCTAATATATTTTTAAACACTCTAACAAAATTAAATAGTTTCTATTAATTAAGGTTAAAATGAATAAAGAACGCTGTGATGATGATGCAGCATTCGACTGAAGGGTACAGCGGACCATTAAATAGTGTCATATGACATGCGAGGGAGTGACGAAGTTTTCCCTGATTTTTGAACCAACTAACCCAAAAAGGTTAAAATTAAAATGATATATTTAATTTAAATTATTCTTATCAAAAAACTAATGTAGGACACCCAGTATTATGTTGAAATAGTATGTTATCCATATTTCAAAATTAAAGGATTGCATTAACATTCATAATTTCAAATAAAATTTCAAATGGAATTTATTAAAATTAAATTATTTATTAAAATATATTTTATTGCCAAAATTATACTTGAAGAAAACTTGGCTTTACTCATCCTTTGGCTATACGAAATACGATATCTTCATTTTATATAAGACCATATGATTATTGATATGAAATCAGTCAAAACATTTCGTATTTATATCCTTTTTAATATCGTAAAACTATCAAATATTTTAATATTAAAGTCCTGCGCATCATTAACATTGAACTCTTTTGAAATTTATATCACGTAAGTTTTGAAGAGAAAATTAATATCAAAACAGATTTTTAAAATCCTTTAAAAGAAGTCCTGTATTTATGTTTTGTTTTACCAAAAAATATAAATAAATTAGAAAGGCGTGAATTTTGCTAACAAATTCTTACATTTCTTTTAGTCTTAAATTTGATATCGTTTGTGATTGAAGTGCCAAATAAGAATTCGAAATATATATAAAAAAAAAAATTATTACAAATTATTTTCAATTAACAAAATAAAAAAAAAGGATTTAATATAATAAATTTTCTAATAAATTTTCATTTTTGTAAGTGTGTATTTAAAAAATAGAAATTGATTAAATTCGAATAAAAGGATAATAATAAAAACACGAAGGTAAAACAAACAAAAAAATTATTTATTGTAAAAAAATAAATAAAATTAAATTAAATTTAAATTGGAAATTCATGAAAATATTAATTATAATTAATATTTAATTTAAATATCCTGAAAATCTAATTTATATTGAAAATACCATCATAGCAAAAAGGAAATTAAGTTTTGGAAAATTCTACACCGCCCTTTTTGTTGTTGTATGTCTGCTATTTATTATATAGTAGACTATCAGGATTACTCAGATATGAGGTTTATATCTATAAATTTTCTTTAGCTATAATATTATGTTGAATATTTTGGTTGACATAAACTCATTAAAATACAATTTTCTGATCAATTTAATTTTAATTAGAAAAAGATTTTAACCTAAAACAAAAAAAAGATTGATTATAAATAATTTAATTGATTATAAATAATTTTCAATAGTAAATTTTTAAAGAATATCCAAGGACATAAAAAATTCAGTATAATTTTTTTTTTAGTTCAAGAACATTTTTTTTATATATGTAAAAATAGATTTATTTCCCAGGTGGACAAAAATAATGACATTTTTTTATTTTTCGTAATTTTTATTATAAGAATTTTCATTTTAATTTTGTTTCTTTGAATAATGTCCTTGTAAATATTATATACAATTTTTTTTTTTTGGATTGAACACGTTCTGACAAATACAATTTTTTATTTACCACAAAATGAAGAATAAAACTTAAATTGACGTATTCAATTTCATTTATTCTTACTCATTTTTATTTAGTTTTGTCCTATTTTTTAATAATTATTACATCATTATAGACACACCCTATGAATTTAGCCACAATTAAGGATAATTGATTAATTAAGTCAAACGAAATTTACGTTTTAGAAATATAAAGTAAATTGAATTGAACTGATTAAAAAAGAAAAAAATTTAGAAGAAATTTTTTAATTGTACAGAATTTACCATCAGATTATTACATTTTTGAGAACATTAGGGTTACCAGTACGCCTTTATTATTTTTTTTCAATCTTAGAAATTTTCTGATTTAAATAAAATTTAAAAATTCGATTAATTTTCGTATAAATTTAATATAAATGTTCTTTCTGTGTAATGGGCCTACAGCCCAAATCGAATCTTAGCCTTCTCTCAAAGAGATTATTGACATTTTATTGTAGTTTTTGGACCTATAGTAATTTTTATATGTATTCAAAAAACCAAAAGCAAGAAATTAATGACTTTTTAATAGTGAAGCATTTGTTGTTAGCAAATGTTCAGAATCGTTAGCATTTTACCCATAGTTAAATCACAATTTAAGCTGAGTCAACTTAGAGCAATATCAATAGAGCAATATTTTCCTTCCACTTAATGGCTATAAAAAAGGTCATTTGACTTAGAAAAATCTATAAATATATAATTAAACTGAAAACCCCTGTTCCATAAATACTCAAATTTAAGTAGAAACTTAATTTTAAATGTGCTTAATTCTAAATGAATTAAGTATAATTCTAAATAAAAATTAAACTATTTCAAAATTAAACTATATATCCTTCCAGCAATCGTGCTATTATTTATTGCATTACATTCTTTACGACTATTTATTAGATGAAATTAATGAACCAATAATTACCTTAAAATCTATTAGTCATTAAATCAATGATATTGAAGCTTTGAATATTCAGATTTTTTAAATATTGAATTTGATTCTTACATAATTCCAACAAATGAAATACCAATTGATGGATTTCGTCTATTAAATGTAGATAATCGAATTGTTTTACCTATGAATTCACAAATTCGAATTTTAGTAACAGCAGCATCAGATGTTATGCACACCCTGCTTTAGGTGTGAAAGTTGATGGAACCCATTAACTTCTTGTATACCATCTCATGGACATTATATTACTAACAAATCTAATTAAGGCACATAATAATAATCATCATTAGTAATAAAATATATGGTTAAGAAGTTATAATGAACTAATTTATCATAATATATCTGGTAACCTTAATAATATTTAAAAATATCCTTTATGAAATATTTTTTTTCTTCTTCTAAAATTACAAGAAGTGTTATCTTTATCATAACAATAATTTTTTGTTTTTTTTTTTCATGTCGTATATTTTTTTATTATACGTTTTTATTCTTTGTTTTGTAAACAGGACATAACGACAATATAATGAATATTGTTGTTGTATTTTTTTTTTTCGTCTACCAAATAATTTTCTACGATATCAGCATATATGTATCTTTGTTTCTATAGTTCATTCATTTTAGATAGCCCAAAGTCTAGACTTGTAATATTATTATTATTATTTTTATTTTATTTGGGTGGAATTAAAATATTTATTTTCAAATAAATATCCTTCAAAAATATGTCCTTATAAAATTTGTCTTTCATAATAAATAAACAAAATATTTGATTAAAAGGAAAGAAATTGGATAAAGATGTCAGATGGTGAAGATGAACAATGTCCTAGTGATAATTGGGTAATTAATTTAGAATGGATACAAGATTTCTTAAAAGAATATCATAATCAAAATGAAGAATTTATTGTACAGGTAAAAATATATTTAAAAACAAAATTAAAACAATTTAATTAAATAGTATTTTTTATTATAAATTATTACAGAATTATGAAGTATCTAGTGGCAGTTCAAATGGAATTCGTAATTTAAGTGAAGTTTTAGCTGTTAAAATTGATTATGAATATAAAAGAGAACATCAACGTTTAGATTTATTTATAAAATTATTACCACATGATCCATTTAGTCGGTATTTTGTTACCGAAGCCCAATTTGATTTAAGAGAAATTAAATTTTACACTGATGTAATTATAATAGTTTTTATTTATTTGTAAATATGTATATTAAAAATTTAATATTTTTATTTTTGTAAAGATTTTACCAGATCTTTTAGAATTCCAAAAGAAATTTTTAAAACCAAATGAAAAACCATTATTAATTAATGTACCAAAATGTTATCATACAACATATACGTTAGGTTCATTTATTGAATCAATTCATCAAAATCCAGATTCTAGTCCTGAACCACCAGAAAGTATATTGGTATTAGAAGATATGCGTCCATTACAATATAAATCAGCACATTTTATAAAAGGTTTAACATATGAAGAAGCTAAATGGGCAATTTCATCAATATCAACAATTCATGCATTGTCATTGGGTATGAAATTTAAAGAAAAAATTGATTTAAATCAAAAATATCCGGTAAGTTTTATATAATATTGTCAGTCACAGATAATAAAGATATATCATAAGAATTACTTTATATATTTGTAATAATCTGAAGCAATGAAGCTGTATTTATGCTAAACCAATACTAAATTAAAATGATTTTTGTATGTAATCGATGATATCTTTGTTATTATATTTGTGATTTTATAATAAATTAAAATTTTCTTATACATTTATAAATAATTTCCGTATTTTATAGTTTTTATTTCAAATTAAAAAAGCTTCGGACAGTTACCAACAATTAGTTGAACAAGGATTACCACAATTATCAGAATTTTTACGAAATCGTGGTGGTAAAGATGATATCCTTGAATCATTAAATGATATACAAAATCAAACCCGAGGTATTATAGAAGCAATTTTACAACCAATTGAACCATTAGGATTAATAACACATACAGATTTTTGGTGTAATAATTTATTATTTCGTGATCCATCACAAAAATTCAAACAAGATAATTGTGTTATATTAGATTGGCAAATGGTCACTTATAGCAGGTAAAAAACACAAAAATAAGGATAATAATTGTCATTATAATATTATTAATTCAAATTTTGTTTGTTAGACCAACAAATGATATTGCTTTGTTACTTGTTTCATCATTGCCATCACAAATCCGACGACAAAGTTTAGGAAAACTTTTAGATTATTATTTTGAATGTTTAAAAATGAATTTATTAAAAATTGGTATCGATTTAGAAGCTGATTTGAAATATTCTAGAGAAAAACTTGGTGAAGATTATAGGTAATTAAAATAAATATTTACTATATCAAAAATTCATTTACAATTTAATTAAATATATATAGACAATCACAATTATTGGCGCTTTTATTGTGTATCGGTTCAGTTGATATTGCATTAGGGAATGAAGAAGCTGAAATTAGATTTTTAGATGTTTTGGAAGATTTTCATCGTGATGGAGTTTTAGGGAAAAATTTTATTCAACAATATTAAAAAAATACTCTCAGCAGACTGAAAATATTAAAATGATAATTAAAAAAACAGGAAAATAATATCAAAAAATTGTAAAAAAAAGAAAATAATGTTTTTTTAGGTAGAACTTTTCATTTAACAAAAAAAAAATACAAAAATATAATTCACTTTAAAAATATTATTATGAATGCACTTTGAAACTGAAATTATATTTTTCGTCTTATCCCATATCCAGAAAATTCAAAATCTTTAATATAACAGAAATATTTAATTTATAAATCAAAATTAACTGCCAATAATTATCAAAAAAAAAATACGTACATAATTTAAATTTACATATATTTTCATTTTAATAATAAAATAATCCAAAATCAAAAAGTTAAATCAAAAAAATTAATAAAATAAATTATAAATATAACAAAATGTTAGAAATAAAATCTAATACTCTAAAAACAAAAATGATTTTTTTAATTTTTGACAATTTTCTAGATTTGGTATGATAGAACCAGTGGCGTTATCCATTGTGTGTCCTAGGGATTATTTGTACTCTCTTTACAATAGCATTAAATAATTTTATAAAGAAATGTGCACGGGTTATTTTTACTTAGAAATATATATTTTCTTGTGTCCATTCGATTGAAATTTTTACGATGTTTTATCTGTAATCACGAAATCCCGACAACAAACTATTAAATAAACTGTTACAGAACTCTACATTTTCTAATCAAACATTTTAGAATCGAACGATAAATATAAATTAAAATTATTTAAGATTTTGTACAAGTAATTTCATTATCAAAGTTTACCCCTCAGATACTCTCAACATTCACAACGGCAACGCTTAACATTTACAACGACGTTATAGGTATTCTCAAAGTTGGTCTTACGTTAATGACATAAAATAGGTGATTTTAATCATTGTAAATAATTATTTGGCGTTTACTCCTAATATTCCAGCAATTTCTTTCCATAACTAAGCGTTTTTTCAAGACTTATAATATAAAATACTATTTTTTTGTACTTTTGTAATTTTGAATATTAAAAATGTCAAATTTCAGCTTTGTAAATTTTTACTTTATATTTTTCCATTTTTCTAACTTTGAGTTTATCGTACTCCCATGATAAAAGCGCGTTGAAGTGCATTGCTGTTGTGAATGTTGTGAGTAATTGACGCATTAAAACTCATATCAATTAAACTTTACTATATTTCATTTTAACTCAATTATTTTTTTTAAACTAATATCACTCAAATTTTTCGACATTCATTTATCAGATAGTTAATTTTATTTTCTGAAAACCTTGCAGAACGTCAAAATTAAACCAATATAAAATAAAAATTTAATTATATACGTCGATTTTAAATTTATCAATAACTCAATAAGTTTTTATATATAAATAAAATTGCTCTAAATATTTTAAAAGATAATATCCAATAAAAATAAAAAAATATTTTACCATATTAAATATTATGCAATTTTCGGTTAATGCATAAAATAAATAATTACATAATAATTTATAACATATTTTTTTTTTAAATTATTTAAGCAATGCTTAAGACGTTCAAAAATTGTCTACAGAAAAAAAGGGCCTTTAGAAAATATAAATGTAAAACCATTAAACGACATAAATGTAACCAGCTTATTTCATCTTTGACCGACTTATATATTCGAATTGTAAAAAAAGGTGCAACAATAAATTAGCCACAGGCGTAAAATTAATTTCAAATTTTTGATCTTTTTAATATTTCATTTTTAATTATATTGTCAATTATGTGACCTGCTGCTATAAAAATGTATAAAAAATTACAATCATATTAAACGGATAATTTAGTAAAGTTTTGTTTCACAAATTTCATGGTTTAATTATTTTAGTGCGCAGAATTACACCACGATAAATACCTTTTAAAGCTCATAGAACATAGAAGATAACATTACACTCATTGTAAACGCAGGGTATTAGTCAGATTCAGGCTGAATGGAAAAGCCTTAATATAAGGGATAAACTGAATAAAAATTTTCTGTTATATAATTTCAGTATAATATTGATCAGCATGTCGAATATAATACTCAATATGAACTTCTTCTTCGCAGCTTAACAAAAAGCGGTGAACAACAATGCTATAACCACTTTCGACCAGATTGACCTTTGTTTAGCTATATTTATCCAACCATTTATTCGCTTATTCAATAATTTATTCGCATTTTCTTAATTGAAAATATTTGCTTCCACCGCTTCGAACTACTATCACGCGATTGATAAACCATTATCCTTTTTCAGACATGGGCCTATGGGCTAGCTAGTGGCCTAGTGTTGAGTATAAATTCGCCCCTTACTAACTAACAAACTAATGTTCTGTATATTCTTACTTTTTGGTTCAAATAGAAAAATCTAAATAATTTATAATATGCAAAGAATAATTTGTTTGACAGATTAAATTCTTCCTTGAAAAGCAATAGATGTTTCTTTATAGTTAGATTCATTCCTACATTTCTGAATTCATTCTTATACTGTTTTCAGTATCGATTACCGACCTTAATTTGTAAAGATAAATCAAATTCTAGTGAAATAACATTGGGATATACGCTATATACAATAGAGAGAAAAAAACAACCTTATACTTATTTAATGTTATTTACCCGATCTTTAGAAAGTCATGGTTCATCTTATAATTATATATATAATTTTAATCATTCAAATCGGTTAACTTGACAATGTGCACTACCCAGATTTTTTTTTATATATATTTTGGTAATATCCATAATATCGAAAACGTAAAGAAAAGTTTTATTTCATAACTCCTCGTAAAATCATTAATTACCAAAATATCTTACACATCGTAATTCATATAAACTCGTACATATATTTACATATAAACTACATAGTTAAAATGAATGTATAAATTATTCAATTAATATAAATCTCAAGCATCAGTCCTTCAACTGTTTCAATGTTTTGCCACAAAAATAAAAAATTTCCTTCAAAACATTAAAAAAAATCTAGATCAAAATTTTTTGTTCTCATTTTATCCTCACTGATTTAAGATATATTATCACGATAGTACTTAACTATAACCTTCATGCGCATAATATCGTCTCAGTTAAAGTTGCCCTAAAATAAATTTAATACAATAAAAAAAAATTATTTAAAAAAATCATAACTCAAAACTGGATTCCAAGATAAAAATATGCTTTTCCATTGTGATGCACCCAGACTTTTATAATTATGTTCTTGTTTTTTTCATATAAAAAGATAATATTAAATTTTTTTTTATTTAATTTAATTTAAATCCGTTTTTTTGCAAGGTCATGGAGATCATGGAGATGCAAAAATAAAATGATATCAAAATGGACAAATTGAAAATTTAGTTATATTTTTTATTGAAATTGTACTGTCAAATTTTTCAGGTTTTTATTTTTTTTACGAGACAACTTAATAGTAATTACAAAATGTATAAAAACTTGAAATGTATAATTGGAACTTCAATATTTTATAAATGTAATTTAATTGGAAATTAAAGAGTAATAATCTTTAATTAATTTTATTTATTTGTTTTTAATATAAATATGATTTAATTATGTAATAAATTTATTTATAAAAAAAAAAATTTCCTGTGGAAATTAACAAAAATAATAATTTATTAGTCCAGGCTGATGGAAAAGTTTAACATTTTTAAAGGGAAAGAAGCTATTCAAGATAACCTCATATAAATTAACCAAAATTCGAGTGATTCATTTAACTAATTTGTATGCACTAGATTTGTTAACCGCTCGGATCTTGTCCCAACCTAACTGCACCCTAGAATAACAATGTATGGACTGTGATTGGTTGGTATATTAATGGGGAATTAGGCGAGTTCTCCATGCAACGAATACTACAACCAGTTATTACCGAGTCAGCATAGAAATTCTGGTGGATAGTGTGTGGTGGTGCAACTGGGGCAAGCTTTACTACACCATCACGAGGTAAACAACTCCTGCTTGTTGCAGTTTTGTTGCACCATAACACTATCCACCATAATAACAGTTGACGGCCTGTGGTCGGTTAGTGTGACAATTCGATTTAAATTATTTTATTAATTATTATTGCTGCACACATTAGTAATCTCGAGGCGTATGTATAGATTTTTACAAGTATTTTTTTGAATGAGAAACGTAAACAAAAATATATTTCCATCACAACACTTCATAGTTGTTCCTCTACACTCTACATCTACATAATATATATAGGAATCGTCAAGGAAAATCCGTTTAACATTATGAAAAGTCTATTTAAAAATATTCTTGTTGTGAAATTTGATATCTTTAAGAGGGTCACCTTTAAATAATCGTTGTTTTTAGGCCAGAAAACAATTTAATTGTCACTTAAAAATGATTTAGTGCTTGCATAATACAAAACTAATACAGGTACTATGTCTAATTATTGATGCTTTGGAAAATCTTTACAATAAATAAAAATAAAATATTTTATAGTTTCAAAAAACAAAACTTTTTATTAACAAATTTTAGGAAATGTTTACTTCCAAACCATTAAATAATTACCAACCGTATTGAGCGCCATATGTATTGACGGACAAATGTGAAACTGCATTAGCTGGTGAATAAGCAATTGCATGGGCAGCTGGAGCAGCATATGTTAATGTTTTGGCAATTGGTGCAGAGTGTACAGTTGCAATTGCTGGTGCAGCGTGAACAATTGGTGATGAATGTACAGTAGCATATTGTGGTGCAGTATGTACGGTAGCGTATTGTGGTGCTGAATGTACGGTAGCGTATTGTGGTGCAGAATGTACAGCAGTATATTGTGGTGCAGAATGTACGTATTGTGGTGCAGCATGTACGGTAGCGAGTGGTGCAGAATGTACGGTAGCATATTGTGGTGCAGCATGTACAGCAGTATATTGTTGTGGTGCAGCATATGAAATTGTTTTAGTTAGTGGAGCAGCATATGAAACGGTCTTGGCAATTGGAGCAGCATAAGCAACTGGTGCTGCATAAGCGAGTTTTGCAGCTGGTGCACTATATGATTGACTGTATGAATTGCTGTAAGATGTAGCTAATGGAGCAGCATGAACGGCAGCAACTGGAGCAGCATATGAGATTGTTTTGGTAATTGGAGCAGCATACGAAATAGTTTTAGCAATTGGAGCAGCATACGAAACTGGAGCAGTATAAGCAATTGGTGCTGAATAAGCAATTTTAGCTGGAGCAGAAATAGAACTATATGATGTGCTCACTGCTGGAGCAGCATGTGCATAAGTTGTATGTCCACTATAAACAGCTGGACCAGCTGAATAAGCAGCAATTGGAGCGGATGCAATAAGTCCACCAGCATTAGCAGCAGCCAACATTGAACAGAATACAATAAATTTAGATGCCATTTTTATTTAGGTTGCTTAATAAGTTTTTGATAATGTGCTCACTTGGTGTGGAAGTACGATCGGAACTGATGAACTTAGAATGATTTCTGTCGATTTTATACTCTTTTGTGTAACAATAAATTTTGAAGGTTAACAAAATTGATGCAACACTTTCATTTCGAGTTGTAAATTTAAATTTTTATTTTTTTGGTGGTAATTTATTATTTCGGTTATATTCACTTGTTTAAAGGAAGGGAAATAAATTTTCAAGTCCTTATATTTTTATAAAGATATAAGTTTTAATTGTATCAATATTTCAATTTTCATATTGAAGAATTTTTTTATGTTTTTATTTTAATTTTGTTGTTTTATGTAATGTTAGCGAAATTTATAATATTTATAAATTTAATTTATCTTTATGCGATGAAGTATGTAATAATTTTACATGTTAATATTTTAATTTATTTATTTGTTTATGAAATTTAATTTGTTTTAATTATACTATTTTTAAGTTTTAACTTCTGCCGAAAAATTACAATTAATATTTGCACTAATAGAAAAGTTTATTAGTCTATTAAAGAACCCTAAGTTGCTATATTGGAAACACCTAGTTTAAGATCAAAAACTAATCAAATATCAATATAATAATGACGTAAAAAACAAGCATTTACAAATTTTTTGTTAAATAATTACGGTTACCTACATAATTATTAATTAGCTCAAAATCATGAACCATTAAATTATACAAATTTTGGGTTTGAAAATGCAAGTTTTACTTTGATTTGTTTAATGGCTATTTTCCCATTATCTGGTTATGTATAAATATAGATTTAGGATCGAACTAGCTAATTAATAAACTATGTATCTATATTTTTCTATAGTTATAATACAATCGGATGTCTAGCTAAACACTAAACCGGTGTAAGAAATTAAGAAAGGGTCTATTATGAAACTGAGGGGCAATTGATATTATGTATTTATTATTAAAGCTTAAGCTTAGTATGTTGCTCGAGTGAAATGAAATTTTCAAAGCTCTTCAAATTCTCTGGTGAAAAATTGTGAATAATATTTTGAAAAAAAATTAGACAAATTGATTTGACATATTTTAATATTTTTGATAATTCAAATGTTTTTTATGTACATTTTTATTGTACACTGTAATTTTAGCTGTTGATTAAAAGAAACTAAAATTTTTTAATTACTTTCACGCGAGCTGCGTACTAACTACCTTTGCGAAATTATGATTTTTTTAATTTTTCATTTCTGATTTCACGACGATAAATTTATATGAAAATTTCATTTCACTCGAACTACATATAAACTTTAATGGAAAATATAAATTCAAAAATTTCTATTATAAAATGTTTATATTAAAAATAATTTAAATTATTCTCCCAATTCCAATAATTCCATTCTAAAGTTTTCAATTTCACTTTCAATTTGAATCTTCACTAATGGTTTGTGAATCGACTATAGAACTCCATCTATTGTAAAATTTAGCAAAATAAAATATTTTCATATATTATTTTTATAAAGTGATAAAAAACGTTACTATGGTTTCTCTTAGCAATTGATTGAACATACTAAATTTAAAATAAAATATTTCATTTATGAATAAACAATATATTTATAACATTATGACATAAAAGCATTACATGAATGTAATTTACAAAAACAATTGTGATAATTGTATTCATAAAACAATTTGCAACGAAATTTTAATTAATTTGTTTAATGAAACTGTTTTGAATAAATACATATAAATTTATATTTATCCTTTTAACCTTGAAATTCTTTAAAATAACAAAGTATTAACAAGAACCCAAACAATATCACCTTCACTTTTAATTTCAAATCGCAGGTGCATCAATAACAGAATTTTTGTTACTTATCTACATAATATAAATTTAAAAAGGGAGCATCCTCAAAATTCCCAAAAAAATAAAAAAAAAAACAGGATATCATGATTATTTTTATGCTTTTACAAATGTATATGTATATAAATTTATGTATTTGTATTAAAGAAATCCAAACTGAAACAGACGAATAAAGATTAGAAAAACAATTTTTCTGTTTTCTTTGTATACTAATGGAACGATGGTCAATAATTCAAGTGTTGGCGGCGGCGGTAGCGGGTATTATAATTGTCTGAAAGAGTACAGCGAGTCATCTTTAAAGGTAAAGTTTGAATAACAAAAAAACAAAAAAAAAGAACCAAAATCGAAATTTTTGAAGAAAAAAACTTGATTTCAGTTACAAAAAAAAAATGCCTTCATTCTGGTTTTATCATCATTATTACAAAAAAAAAATATTGTATATAATTTTTTTACCTTTCTCATATATCTCTTTCCGGGGCAGGGTTGGAATTTAAATTAAAAGTACAAATTTTTCGGTTAAACCTTATTTATTTAACTAATTTAAAACTAAAAATAACAAAAATATAAATGTATCCTTGGTGAATCCTGAGCAAGGACATGGTATAAAAACTATACCACCGCCAAATAAACAACATTTATTAATATGAAAATCATTAAAACAGTTTTTTGTTTTTCTTAAAAACAATGGTATTTGGGGTATTTCACATGATGAACACATACATTCAGTTGCTCTTTAGTGTCTGAAGTGACCACAGCGTCGGATAGTGCTACTTTTTTTATCCCATTACCATAAAATTTAGACATGATGCAAGCGTGCACTATCATGATGCGTAAGTGATGTACTAGACATAAATCAAGAAAATGAAAGAAAATTCGCTACCACAAGTTTTTACTATTATTGTCAATCTCATAATATTAGAATTTATTTATATTATCATATGTTGATTATAATCAGATACTATCTGGGGTATGCAATTTCTTCATGGCTTCCATGAATTTTTCACCTAATGACTGATGTAACATTTTATGAATCATGAAATTTCGATAATATAGTTACTGCTCTCTTATTTTTTACTTACTTCCCTTTGATATACTATAAAAATAATAATTTTAAAATTTTGATCATACGCATACGTGGTATGTAATATGCGCGGTGGTATGAATTTGTTACCACTATATTGAAACACTTATATTTTATTTATATAAAAAAAAAACTTAACAAATATTAAATTAAATACTTCTTATAACTTTAAATAATGTAATTTATTTACATTTGCACACATTAGAAGAAAGAAAATCAAAAGTATATCAAAAACAACCTACCAAGCTCACAAGAATTTTTTTGGCGGTTTTTTTCTCTAACCAAACGACCATATGAAAGGGAGGGCGGGGGAATAAACTTTTTTTTTTTAAAGAGTACATATTAGACATTGTATTGAAAAGGTATTAAATATATACCATCGCCCAGAAACGCCAACAAAAATTAGAAACTTTAGTGGTATAAATCTTATACCACTGCCCCGGAAAGAGATATACGAAAAAAGAAAAGATTATTTTCTTAAAAATAAAAAAATAAACTTGTAGGTATGCGTAAAAGTAAAAATCCGCGCCAAGCTACCGCGAGATTTAAATATATATATAACCATAAAAAAGGTATATACATACGTTCTGCTGGCTATATAGAATTTTTATGAAATCAAAGAATGGAATCATCTTTAAGGCAATATGTGTACAGACTTTTTGGTGATAAACACTAAAATGAATTACAAACGGATAACAAGTTGATGATCTTTTTATAAGCATATTTATTGAAAATAAATGTTATTATTAATTTCAATTTGACTGATCTCACTTAATTTTTCTGACTGCGTTTCTTTAAGAGCATATGGTACTAACCTACGCGCACGTAGTAATTGAGGACCAATATTTGTTTACACATTAATCATAACTGTTGAACAAGCAATCGATTTAATTTGGTTATTTAAGGAAGTATCAGTGATGAAAATTAATTCATTAAACAATACAAAATTCAAGGTTTGCTAACTCTGTACAGTTGCGTATTGTAAACTGGAAATTTGAGAAATAGCGTGCATTTGAAATAATTGGATAAATATGTAAACATATGATTCCATTATGAGATCTGCGGAACTCTCACTATACTCCCACTTACTAGGAATCTTATTTGTGCTAGTGTCGCCCTCGCCAGGCCTATATATAATTCAATACTTAGTGAGTTCATAAGTTTGCTTAAACATTTTCACGACTATATACTAAAATTACCATTCATCTTAATCTATTAGTCTTATTCAAAATCTGATAGAATTTAACAAATATTTATTTTTATTTGAAAATTCACAATAATTGTGGGAATCTTGGAATATTTATTACAGAAACTTTATCCCTTATTCAAGTTATTTCTTATGACATTAATTATATAACGTTTTCGATCTATAATCATAGAGTGTGACCCACTTATTTCCATATAACGACACAACACTTGTCCATATTGGTAAAACCACTTAACTCTGTTTTACTGAATCCAGATCGCTTTCTTTACGAATCTGAGGATCTAATAAACGAAACTTATTTCAAAATATTAAATAGATTATTACCTAACAATCTAAAACATGCTTTTAACAATTCTTGGACAGTCTCATAGCATATTTCATCTGCAAACGCAATATTTTAGAAATAATGAGAAGAGATTTTTTTATAGTCGTGAGATCGAGGGTTTGAGAAATATTTCAAAATAGGTAGTAAGCAGGACGAATTCCGACAATAATAATGACAGATACTCCTGACAGGAGCCAGTTTCTTATACGCTCATTCGGTACTTCATAAATTTTAATTTGTTTAAAGTCACAGACGACCTCATTTAATTTAATAGAGCAAATTCATTTTATAATATGCATGATTTTTCTATGAGAATTTAATGTTTTCGAGAAATCAACAAATTAACATTTGTCCAGGAAAATTATTCACTTTTCCTTAGAATATACTCTCAACAAAACCCCTAAAAAAACAATTCTTCCTTTTTAATTTTCAGGTAATTCCCAAAAATAAAATAAACGAAATTCAAAAATTATAAAGTTGTTGGTTCAGTTTTACTCAATCTTAAGCTTTACCACCATTTTACCCCACCATTATAGCCATCATCTATCATCAACCACCAAAAAAAAAAGGACTTATATGGGGAGACAAAGTCGTCGCCTTTAGTGGCAACATTAATAATGGCGTTTTTTGTTGCTACAACAAAAAAACATTGGCATAAAGTATGTAAATATTTGGAAATTTTAGTAGATTATGCTTATTAATAATCAATAAATTTGCATAAAATATATTTCAGAAAAAGAAGAAAAAAATCATAATCTAAACGCAATTAAAATTGATTTTTATTTTCTATCGTTAGCGTTTCGTTATTGTTCGTGAGGTGGGGAAAAATTGTGATGAATAATAATAATAATTTTTTTTTTATCAATGAAACAGGTTTTAAAACTAATTTTTTATATTAATTTTTTTTAAAAAAAAAAAAAAGGTTAAGTTTTAATGTGGTAATTAAGTTTTTGTCATTACATGATTTTTTATGATAAAGATATTAAAGAATATAAAATATTACAAAAAAAAAAAATAGATTTTATAATTTCACTTTGGTGGCGTTTATAATTATAGGAAATTTATTATAAATATTTTGATTCGATAGAGTAGATAGTCTAGTTGTGGCATTGATCAAGGTCTTCTCTTTTGCTTTGTTCAATTCAACTTGGATTAAAATATTATTAATTAATATTTGTTTGTTAAGAATTAATGGAATTAGGTTAAAAATTGAATTTCATTTGAAATAGAAAGATTTTTTTTGTTGATTTTTCTTCCATATGGAATGAATGCTTTAAAATTATACCAATATTTGATTTAATTTTTGTCCATCACGCAACCACTGAATTTGTCTGTATTATTTATGCTCATCTTACTAACACGCGTCCTCAGTTTAAAAAGATTTTTTAAGACACAGTCTTTATAAAAACAAACCGCGATTTAGTAAGACGATATTAAAAATCCAGATTATATTGTTCTAGTGTTGCAGATTATGGAAATGCAATAGAAATGTTTATTAAATACTTAGTTCATTACTACTGGCCTTGTTGTTTTCTTTGACATAGTATGTTCTAAGTTCTGGAATAGGTATCTTTCCAATGGACCCAATTTTTTTCAATGCCAATGAAACTTTATAGAAATTAGATTTGATCTTACACAGAGATAAATTTGACTTACTTATCACCCTACTGTAGGGGAAATTTAAAAAAAAAAACATTCAATCAAATAATATCGATTATTTTAAATCTAGAATTTAGGAAGATTGTATATCACTGCTAGCAAAACAAAAACTTTTAAATCGAAAATATTAATGGATAAAGGCTGGCGTACATAGTTTCTATCAGTTCAGTTCAGTTTCGATTCGATTCAGCTCGTTTAAGTAGACTGAGCACATAACACACTGAAATTGTCAAATTTAATTTCTCTTCAGTTTGGATTCGCAAAATTCAAGTCCTTCCAAACTATTTCGATTCGAAACGTGCCGGTCGACCTATGTATGTATCCATCCACTCAATCGATTTCCCATACAAACTATACATGAAGACGTCAAATATGAACTTTACTGAATGAATCGAAACTGAACCAATCCCACATTACAGAAAAATACTACGCAGAAAAATTAAATGTGTAAATAAAACTTATCATAAAAAATCCGAAATAGCAAACAGATGGCGCCACTGTTATAATTTATAAATAAGCAATATAAATAATTGTTTTTTACTATCTGGCAATGCTGCGATATTAATTTTAGTATATAACAAAAGCTTTAATGAAATATGTATATATATATGAATATACATTAAGTATATATATCTCTTATATATATATACTTATTATATGAATATATAAATAACTTCATATCCACATTTGTATATATAAATATATATACATATATGTACATATATTTATACATATGTATTATAGATTACATTATTACAAATGTATGAATAAATAAATTTCGTTCATATACAATTTTATATATTTATTTAATCATATAAATTTATAGATAAATTTATATATGCTATGCTACGCTACGAAATAAAATATATACTATTAATGTACATTTGTGATGTGTATCATTATATATATAAATATATATATATATACATACATATTTATATATATAATATATATATAAAAATGTTATTTATACAATCGATATATTTATCGGCCATAAAATGCGTATGTGTTGGAATGAAGAGCAATAAAATTTATATAAACTAAAGTGTTGCCAGATTAACAATAATATAATTAACATAAATATAGTCTATTTTAGCTAGAATAAAAAATTCAACCAATTTGCGACAATTTTTCCAATTCTCCGGGGTTTTTAAATATCAGGAACATTACACAAACCAATTTCAGCCAAATCCGCAGTTTACTAACCAAATAACAACATTTTTTTTGTCGATTCGATAACAATTCGCCATAACCTAATAAATTTCGTTATTATTAATCTTTTTTAAAAAAACCATCGAAATAAAATATAATTAACCGGAAGTTGAGCCGGAAAAATAATCAAATATGCGAACTAATAGCGTTACCTTTAAACAGGAAATGCTGCTATAGTTATTAAAAAGTCACACAGTTTTTTTTTGTGAAGAAAAATCAATATTATCTTTTAGCAACTGCTTCAGAAACTATAAGATTTTGACAGATAACACCGGGATTTTGACAAGTATAATACTAAAAAATGACTACACAGTTCGTAACTGAAAATTAATTACTATATCGTGTCTACTGCTGTTACTGTGTCAAATATATATACATCAAGACTACAGACAGAATGACACTACGATACGAGCTGTGCTGAAAACTGTGGTTTGGTTGGTGTATGCTTTTATGTGAAAATAATCCAGTACCGGTCATACCGTCGCGTCACTCTGTACGTGCACTAATCGACTAAGCGAAATAAACAAGACGCCGTAACGCAACCGTTGAGTTATTTGACGATGTTTTTTGAAAATATGTACAATTTTATATCATGCAATATTTTTATATAAATTTAAATAAATAATAAGTAAAGTTAAATACATTATCAAATTTAGAATGTTTAATTCTTTATGTTTTAAAGTTTATTATTAAAGTTTTCTTTATTTAAATCTCTGGCAATTTTGTCCAACAAGAATCACAATAATATTAACTGAACATTTTTATTTATATAAATATATACATACATACATATTATACAATTTTTTTTTATATTTTAGCTATATAAACTTTTAAATGTACAGATAGATAGATAGATAGATATATGTTGAAGGCAGACAAAAATTTTACTTCTATACACAATATATATTTTTTTTATAAAAATATTTTTTTTTTTTATAATAAAATAATAATAATAAATGAGTATGTTTATATGTAGTATTGTGTGCATAGTGTATCTATAAGCTACATTGAGATCTATATAAATAATACGTCGTTATAATATAAAAAAAAAGTACATATATATTTATATATATATATAAATGTGTAGATATCCCCTTTATATATTCTATAATAAATATATGTATATATATATATAAAGTTTGTAAATAATATAATAAATATTTATATACACGACTATATAAATATGTATATACGTATATATATTATATACGGTATATATATAAAAATATTTTTTTTTTAGTTCATTCGTATCGTATAATAAAAATACAAGCATCCCTATATAAAATGCTCAAATTCATCTCCCATTTTTGATTCACCACACTCCGCAACGATTCGGAAAAATAAAATAAAAAATAAAGTATTTTCATTTTTTTTTTTTTGTTGTTACGAGTTAAAAC
Organism: Rhamphomyia laevipes; assembly: GCA_963920725.1. Lineage (NCBI taxonomy): Eukaryota > Metazoa > Arthropoda > Insecta > Diptera > Empididae > Rhamphomyia > Rhamphomyia laevipes. The sequence goes on from OY987259.1 coordinate 8,363,381, forward strand.
AAAAAAAAAATCGGAATATAATATTTTATAATTTAGATACCAATGCGTATAATTGTAATTTAGATATGTATATTAAAAGAAAGATGTAAGTTATATTTTTATCCGAAGCTATTTCAAGACTAAAATGTGGGATTTGGGCTGCATATAGTTTCGATCGGTTCAGCTTCGATTCGTTCAGTAAAGTTCAATTTTTACATCTTTATATATTTTGTATGGGAAATCGATTAAGTGGACATATAAGTCGAATCGGAACATATTAAATCGAAAGGTTAGGAACGATTGGAACATTGCGATTCCAAACGGAAAAAAATGAAATTTACAGTTTCAGTGTGATTTTATTAATTGATAGTTATGTGGTCAGTCTACTTAAACGAATCGAATAAAAACTGAACTACTGAACTGATAGAAACTATGTAGCTCAATGCCCAGCCTTAAATCTTGATTTTAATTATCGTACCGAATCGAAAATTTCATATTGGTCTTTATAATATCGATTTTATATAAATTCGACCAATATGTAAAAGGTTTTTCCGATGTAAACATTAGGATTTTTGTAAATATAATTATTATTTCAGGAAATATAAATAAATCCAATTCGAAACTAACCGAATTTCACTATAAAAGCTACGAGTTTCATATTGATTAATTCTGTATTCAATTCTGTAATAAATAAATAACATTTATTAATTTGGTAAAATGTTAAATTGACAGTACAGAATTATAATTACAATTAATTTATAAGTTCATTGTAAATCCGTATTAAGGAAATAAATTAAATTTGAATATAAATAGTTCCACTGCTGTATAGAAGTGGCAGATATACTTATTTCGCAAAGCGTAAACGTATCGTAACCACGTCGTAGATCCTGTAGTGGTTAAAATATGAAATTAAAAATTTTGAAAAAATTTGGTCTTTTTTAACGGTTGATCTTTGAGATAGATAAAGACCAGATGTTGAATAGTACCTGTTAAATCGAATATTCATGTTAAATCGAATAAACGAAGTTAAATTTAAATTTTAAAAATCACTAATATTATTTAATAATTCTTTAATATAAACTTTATTAGGGATCCCTCATAATAATCTATGTTATTTTTATTTTTTTACTGGATGCCCATTAATACGCACACTAATAGAATACTTAGCACAGTATGTGTGCAAATGTTATAAAAGAATAAAAACAGTATATAATTTTTATATACCTACTTTCCAACTATATAATATATAAAAATATATTTAAAATTATACCTTTAACTTTGTTTAACATTTTGTAAAGTAAATATAAACAATTTTGGACTATTGAGAAAATATCGTCCGATTATGAAAATGAATTCTAAAGTAAATTATGGAGTTTAGTATTATAGTAATAAATAATATAATAAAACAAATATTTTTTACAATATAAATTCATATGCATGTACAATAGAAGTAAAACTAAGAGTTTCGATTTGTTACTGATTAAAATTAAAGCTTTGTGACAAATTTAGATTACGGTTTTATGTTTCATAAAGACATGACTTTAGGTTTTGTCGAAAAAAATATTTGATAACATTAATACTTTTAATTAATAACAACAGGTTTTCTTAAAATTAGGTTATATAAAATCTAATCTACATAAATGTCAAAATAATGAACTTACCATGTCAAATATCATTTTCTATTCTTTTCTCATGTATTAAATTTTCATAAGGAAACCATCTATAGAACTCTGACAAAACCAACCAGAACCACCAGTTCCAAAATCCGGCTTAACACCTCTCTCTAAATCAGAACGCCCATACGCTGGCTTCTCCCAAATAAAACATTTCGTATGTGTAATGTGTAATCAATGTTTTAAAGTGTTTCACCATCAAAGTTTTAAATAAAAATATCTCACAACTCTCATATATCTCATAAATCATCGGAAATTTTAAATGTCAAAACTGAGTAGTAATTAATCCGCTTGTCATGAGCTCTGGAAACTTCAATGTATGTCATGTACATAAGCGTTTTTTGACAACCGTTGTACGCGATACATTCTGTAGAAGAACTGTAATTATTTTTATTTCAAGTGGGTCAAACTTGTAACAATTCACGGTATTTTCCAAAGTATATAAAAACCTGCAAACACACACTAACAAATTTTTCAACCAAATTTATTAAAATGTTCCAATCTTCTGTATATTATCAATTTTACCTTTTATCAATGTGTTGTTAGTAAAATAATTTTTCTTTCTTATATACATATTCGTACCGTAGCCGTACGTATAAATATATATATTTTTATTATAAAATATCTTTTTGCCAGCGAGTATGTATGCATACGAGTGTAATACAAATACGTACTCACACAACTATTTTATACGTGTTTTTTTTGTGTTGTTTTTTTTTTTATTATTGTGATGGCGTCGTCAGCGACGTACGTACGTTTATCTTTGCGCTGCCATAGCCAGAAAAAAAAAACTCAACATTTTCTGTACTAAAAAAAAAAAAATTACTAATATTAACAGAAAATTAAACTATAAATTAATAAATATTGAAAAAAACTTAAATTTTCGTTTCGTTTCAAAAATATAAAACAATTTATTTGATTTTCAAAAACCGCGAACTCGCAGCGTTTCGTGTTTAATTAAAAAAAAAGTGTTTGATCTAACAAAAAAAAAGTGTTTTCTTATTTTTTTTTTTCAATTCCTTTTACTAATAACTTTAATACAAAAAAATCTCCGGTAGTAGTACGACATTAACGATCTCACACGCAAAAAATAGTGATTTCCCAAGTCAGTTTTTAAGTAAATATTATAATATCAAAAAAAAAAAAAAATATAAATATATATAAATAATAAAATTTCGAGGTTAGTGTTGAAAGATCAATTTTATAACCTCAAAAAATCGACAAAAAATATTTTGGCATATTGCGGAATTTACACGCTTCAAGTAATCGTTCAAGTTCCACATTCAAGTAGAATTATTTTACACAATGCGCAAGTCGTGTTTTTTATATAAACTTGAATCCCACAAAATAAAAATAGAAATGCTTTCTATTTTTTTCAAACTTGAACGGCATACTACATATCAATAAAATTCAAAAAATTTTTTTTATTGCGATTTGACACTTTCGATATTTTTTCCAATCATTTGCTGCCAACATAAACATTTCAATGTATTGTTCCCAATATTAAAAAAAAAAAATTACTTGAAGCGTGTAAATATAAAAATTCATTCAAGTTCCACTTGAATAGGAACCGAATTTAATTTTTACAGAAACTTGAATGAAAAACTTGAACTGTGTAAATTCCGCTTATGCACAAAAATCTCATAGAAATTACAAAAAATAAAATAAAAATAAAAGCAAAGCAAAAAAAAAAAAAACTAGTGTAAATAATAAGTGTATAAAATTAAAATTATAATACATACATACATATAATATAAATATATAAATTTATTTATTATTTTCCATTATATTAATGTGAAAAATATTTATTTTTTAACTAACAACAACACAAGAAATATTGAACCAACAAAATTTTTGACTGATCGCGACGAGTATTTTGACAGTATTTTAATTTAACCTTTAAATTTACCTTTTATATCAGTTTTGTGTTTTTTTTTTTTTTTGTTGGTGCTGTGTACCTAAAAATTTCTATTCAAAATTTTCTTTATTGCATTTATTATATTTAAATTAAAAATCCTTAACGAAACCTATATTTAAAAAAAAAAAAATAAGTTTTTATTGGCGGGAAATTAAATTGCAAAGTGTCAAACGCCGGTTATTAAAAAAAAAAAATCTGCACTGTTAATAAAATTAATTAATATTAATAAGAAAAATTTAATTAAACACAATTAAGAAAATTGTATAATATATAAAATAAACAAGAATTTGTGAATGCAAATTTTTTTTTTTGTGTTTTATTTTGAAGGTAAAAAATAAACAAAAATAAAAATTTCCTTTTTGTGAATCCTTTTTTCAATCGAAATAATAGTGACAATTAAAAAAAATAAATAAAATAAAAATTGATATTTAAAATAAATAAAAAAAAAAATAAAATAAAAAATTGTATATCAAAAGCGTGACTTTTGCTTATACACACACAAATATAAAAGTAATTAGGAAAAATTGTATCCTTTTTTCACATATGTATATATATTTTTATAAAATATCCTTTTCATGTTAAATTTTATGTAGAAAACTATTTACCCACACACAAAAATATTTTTATTAAAGTACATATTTTATTTGTGTGTAATATTTTATTATTGTGCGGTTGTGGTGGTAATGCTTTTAATACCCAAATGCACACACATATATAAAGATAATTATATTAAAGTCATCCTTTTTGAAAAAAAATAATAATAATAGTTTTTCTGTGTGTTAGTATTAGTGCATTTTTTTTAAAAAAATATTAAAAAAAAAATATAATTTCTTTTTTTTTTTTACAGTGTTTGTATATATATCGTGTCTTATTTAGTATTTATGTGTATCGTATTTTCTGCTGCATTAGTGTTAGTTAATAATCGGGGAATATAAATTCCGGTTTATATCCTTGAAATTAATGCATACATTCGCAACACTACAAGAAAATAAAAAAAAAATAAGTGTTATAAAAAATTACATAAATAAATAAATAAAATAACCTAAAAAAAAAAAATGTTTATTTAAAATTTGTTTTTTTTTTGTCTCGATCCATCGAATTATCCTTTCAAATGTATTAGAGTGAAATAAAAAAAAAAATGCAATACAATTTTTTTTGAGGTTAGAATTGCATTTTTGATGATTTTTTCTACCTGTGTACATATATAACTTGTAGCCTAACCAAAAAAAAAAAAAACAACACAAGGACCAAAAATAAACAAATAAAAATATATAAAAATAAGGATAACAAATACAAAAAATTTCAATTTTAGTGTGCGGTAATGTGTTTGTGGTGTTGCTAAATGTGAAATAAAGAACAACAACGCCACAATGATTATTTCAACGTTATCAATTCAAAAAAGGATATAATAATAATATGAAATAATAGAAATTCTTATTTATTTTTAAAAAATGAATATTTATAAATTATAAATATATAACTACAAAAAAAGGATATATAAATATAAAATCAATACATTAATATAAATTTTTTGGTGTTTTCATATTTATTTATAAATTATGTTTGTATATATTTGCGTAACAATGTGAAAAAAGGATTCGCGAATATTAATTTTATCAATTTCTTCTAATCAAAAATTAAAATTATTATTGACCGATTTTCATTAATTAATTTATTGTTGTTATTTATATATTATATACGTAATTTATTTAAAAAGGAAATTTTGTTTTAAATTTTTTTTTTTCGTTTTTTGTATTAGTTTTTTTTGAATAATTTATTTGATTTCTTTTTGGTGTGTACAATTTTATCGATAAAAATTTGTATTTATATACTTCATAAAATATCCTCCTTAATAATAATAATAATAAAAAAAAAAAATATAGAATAAAAATAACAAAAAAAAATAAAAAAATTAACAACAATAAATTAAAAAATTGAGAAAATTTTGATAAAAATAAATATAATAATTTTTTTTTTTAGTTAATAATTTTGTTTTTTAATATTTAGATGAAAAATAAGAAAGTTTTATAAATAATATAATTAAATAAAAGAAATATTTGTGTAAATAATTGCTAGAAAATACAAAATTCATTTGTGGATTACATCAATATGCTAGGTTCGTATATAAAATTTAATTTAATTTTTATATTAAGTAATTTAAATTTTTAATTTATTTTCTATAATAATTTTAACTAAGTGACTTAAGTCCACTTGTCATTATATTAACAATTGTAAAATTAATTTACCAATCAATTGAGAACTTGTTTTACAATTGTTTAATGCGTAATAAAAAAAAATTCTATTGATATCCTTATTATTATTATTAAGCTGAAACTTTGATTTTTTTGGTTTATATAATAAATTTTACGAAAATTATTATACTTTTACTATACTGGATATAAATCCTCGAAGGATTCATGCACTCAATCAACCCAGAATTAAATTTATTGAACCTCTCTAAACCCTTCATGTCACACGTGTCGCGGTTGTTAACTACGTTACCGGACCTTTCAACCCCGAACTCTTGTCTTACACAACTCGTTCAAGAATTGGTAACCAGAAAAATATCCAGTTTCATCTGTTTTTCTGCTAGCTGGTCTAGTTTTTTCAAAAACCGGTCGCCATTTTAAGATGATGATATTCACCACTCCTCAATTTGTTATGACTGTATTTATGTAACTCATGTAATGAAATGACTAACGTATTAATTATTATTAAGATAGTGGCAAGGAAATACTAAAGGAAGAATTTTATAAATTCGGCTGAATTTATATTAATAAATTTAAATATTTCTTAATTATATAAATTAAGTTTTCATTAAGAAGTTTTATGACAAAATTTACGTAAATTAATTTTGATCATTTTAATAATTTATGTATTACCAGAAATTATAGTTTTTAATTTGATTATCATTTCCTTAGAGACTGTTTGTTAAGTGGTAAATTTGTATTTCGTTAACAATTGATTTTTATGTTTTAAATTTCTGTTCCGAAACCTCTTATATTTCACTAATCTGGAACTTCACCATTGCATTCAAAAAAATTTAATTCTTCATTTTGAATTTTTGTAAGTGTTGTTTTAAAGAAAATGTATTCAATTATATATTAAACATTAAAAGACTTTACTTTTCCATTCACATTTTAATTTTGGAAAAAAAAAAATGTGATGAATAAAAATTAGTAAATATAAAGTCAAAACTAACGAAATGTCGAAATTATTTATGCCAATATACTAAACGTATTTTAATATTTTAATTAATAATATATTTTTTTTGTAATCAAAATTATTGATTTATCCCAATAATTTGAACAGCTGAACAATCTAAATAGTTGAAATTCACAATTAAAATCTATTAAGTTTAGTATTAGAATTAAAGAATTTGCTTTCAAAATTTCTCGAATTAGTCAATGAAATTCAATGTAAATATTTTAGTTAAATATTTATAATAGTAATATTTATAGTAATTTTTATAATTTTGTCCTGTTGTATAAACAATTTTAATCTGATATTTACTATACAAAATAATTTTAAAAAAAATTTTGGCAACCAAATACAAAACATTGGAATCATCAGCCTAATTATTGCATGCACATATTTTATAATTACAGATAATTTATCGATGCTTTTAAACAAATTCTGAAAATTTTGAAAATCCTTTTAATCAAAAATTCATTTTTTCTCTCTAAATAAAGAAAATAATTTAATGGCACCTTCAGAGTGAAGCTATGAGCGGTGCTAAACCTGTGCTATGCTTGAAATAATCTGCTGATATATTAAAATTAGTGTGCACCATAGTACAATAAAGTTATTTGCAGAGTGAAAGCTGATTTTGAAGCTAATTGCTATTAAACTCTCCTATACACTTTTTGGTGCTGGATCAATAAAAGTTTCATATACTTTATTATGTATTTAATTTTTGTTGTTCAAATAATATACATCATTTCGAAAGGTCCACAAGTGCGAGTTTTCAATTTCGAAGGTTTTTTTTTAAATGGTGTTTGAAAGTGAAGATTTACTAAAGTTCTTTTAATGAACCAAGGACATAAAATTACCACAATCTTCTGCCGATTGATAAAAAGTGGTAGGATTATGAGTACAAAATTAAAAGTGTAAAGTAATGTAAATATACAATATACTAAACTTTTCGCGTAGCTAGACATTCCAGCTTAGCACATCTTCAGCATCGCTTATAGAGTCACTCGGAAAATTCACTAAAACGTTTTCATATTTTTTTTTTTTTGTGCAACAGTTTTTTATTTTCATAGACCCCCAAAAAAATTTGGTTTTACCTCGACTGTTATAAAATTGATACTCTACTTTTTCCAAAATAAATCTAACCAAAAATGAAAATAAAAATTTTGAACGAACTTTTCCTTCTTGTTAAAAGTTATTTTTTTTTTTTGTAAATTTTTTGTTTCATATTGTTTTAAAAACAATTGTAAAACGAAAAAGGAAGACAAGAAATAAAAAAAAAATAAAACACACGCAAATAAAAACAGCACCAAAGGGCAATAAAAACAGGTTATTTTTTTGTTTCACTGACAATCCAGGCGGCACAAAATGTGTAAAAGGAGCATGATGAAATTTTGAAAAAAGGATGAGTTCCGCACTTATTTTTGTAAATTTTGTTGTTGTTGGTTTGTATATTATTATAAATATATAAATGACGAAAACTTTTGATTATGGTCTTGGTCTAGTGTGTGTTTGCCGGGACGGAATGAACTTTTGGTATATAAAAACTTTTGAAAAAGTTTAAACTTTTTAGTTTTATACTTTAGTAATTTTCTAGATATTTTTTTTTAAAAAAAAGAAATGTTTTTTTTTAATGTTTCATTTTAAAACTTTCTATTTATAAGTTAAATGATCTACTCCAATCTAACTCTGTTTATATAGAACCATTTTAACAAACACAATATGAAATATAAATTTTTCAAAAAAAAATAAAAACAAAAAATTAATAAAATTTTAAATTACTCCTAAGGGACTTTGAGGTTAGAATATAAGAGAATATCATTTTAGTAAATTTATTTCCGATTTGACTTATATATATTTTATAGATATACATAGGATAATGTAAGACATATGTGAAAATCACAAACAACATTTTACATACTAACATATATATATATATAAATTTAAAAGTTTTGATTTTAAAGTTTAATTAATTCATTTTCACTCTTCTAGTAACTTTGATCTTTCACTCCAACAAATTAGTTATACGTTTAAATGTCATCTATGTATATCCACCAGAAAAAAAAATATATTTTCAAAAAATCTTTCAAAAATGACGGAATATACAGTTATTCTAGACAGTGTACCGTGCTGTAGCTCATTTTCTGCATTTTGTTGTCTCTCTTCCTAAGTTTAAACAAAGAATATGAATCCTAGGGTCACCTTTATTTTAAGAGTTTGCTAAAAATGCAAAGCTCGTTGTATTTGTCTATCATACCACCAAGCTCGTCTTTTGGCTTTTTTACTAACACTTTGCATTTAAGTTGATCAAGTCTTGCAGCTTAATTAATAATATTCGTTTTACTTACGTCTCCTTCAACTTAATCCAATATCTTTCATGGTTTACCTTCTGCTTAATTTAGCTATCTTAGCATACTTCTGCAATGCTTTTGAATAATTTGCTGTATTCTTATTCTATACATAGAAATATTTATTACCAAAATGTATTCTTTGAAGCTACGGACAGTTTGTGAAGCATTCCTTATTGCTAGTATAATTAATAAAAGTGCATGTCAGAATTATCTCCTACTATTGGCTTTTTCCAGTAAATTTAAATAAACTTGCAGTTATATTTTAAATAAACAAAGGATTTTCTATCCAAAAACCAATCCAACTAAAAAGTTTTCCAAAAATGTATGATAGGTCAGAAGGTTTTTCAGTCCAAACACAATAGGACTTTTCTGAACACTTCTTGAAATGGTATTTCAATCATAAAAATTATATGGACAATTTTGTGACTCAAATTACTTGATTTATATTTTTTGATTGGTATTCACGAAGCCGGCTTTTTTTTTAAATCACTATTTTTGCCTTCAAGTTGTGTCCATTATCATTTTTATTAAAGAAATTAGCTTCTTTGGAATAACAACATTTATTTTATACCAATTCTATATGTCTACATTTTGCTTGTATTTATGCTTTGGAAAGGTTGCTTCTCTGGATACTAAGATATTTAATATTACACAATTGAAGCTCAAGTTTAACTAAACCGATTGTGAGGTTTAAGTCTGCAACTGAAGATCACTGGATTTTGTTAATCAAAATTTTCCCTAAGCTTAGCTTAACCAAAAAATTTAATTATTGTGAATTAAAATGTACCATAAAAATTAATATATGTAATATTGAAATTTTTATGGTAAATCTTAAGTTAAACCTCAGAAAATCAATTAAACCGAAGTTTAAGGTCTGGCAAAGGCTTAAGCTTCGACTGTGAAATTAATAATTAGAGTTTTTAATTTGAAGTAAAAAAATATTTTTATATAAATCTGTAATCTAAAACTCTTGATAAATTCGTCATTCCTTACAAAATTTTAATTATTTCCAAAATTAGACAGAAAATTCTTGTTATATTAGAAATCATATAATTTCTTACATAAGTAATTGAAGGGCCGGCAACCCTTCGCAATTGGCCACTATAATAATAGTTTAATACTTTAATAATTTAATGTTTCTATTAAATTTACGTAATTTACCTTAAGTAAATAATACAATTCCACAAAAAAAACTAATATCTAGAAGCAATTTTCTAATATTAAGATATGAAAATATTTATTTCTTTGTTTTGCAACTAAAAAAATAAAGTTTTTTTTTGCATAGAAAGAAAAGTGGAAAACTTTTCAGGCGCCTTTTTTATTCACATCCAATTAAATTTTTGAAAAGACAAATTTTCCAGCCCCAGACGTACACGAACATAAATTTAAAAAAGTACAAGTAAAAATTTGCTGATGATGATTTCAAGAAGAAAACTTTTCCATATTGCATCCTTGAACATTAACACTACATTGTCGTCTTTTTATGAATGTGTTTGTGTATGTGTGTGAGTGTTTTTCAAAATATGTTTTGTGAAAAATATAATAATTTTTTTAGTGATTGTTGTTTGGCAGCAAACATAAAGTTGTTTTTGTTTTTATATTTCGTCCTGGAGATCGATGATATTTTTTTATCACTGGGGGGAAATTATGCAACAAGTTCAGAATATTGTTTCCAGAGGATGTGTGCATTTATGCAAGGATTTTAAAGAATTATTATATAAATCATTAATAATATTTATGGATGATATTTTACATTGTTTTTAAATCAATTTTTAAATATGTTTTGTGGAGGAAGTTTAAAGTTTGATCTGATAAGAATAATTTTTCCTAATATGTATAATTAATCTTCTCAAAATATAAACTTTATCCTTAATGCTTATATTTAAATTTTCTTATTTGTTAAGGTTATATATTTATAATAATGTGCAGAAGTAGTTTACTAATATCAAGGCCAACAAGGTTTTTATCGCGTACCAAGACTTGGGGTTATGATTTTTATTCTTCGTAGGTTGGGCCTTTGGACAAATAAGGTTAATTAAGTTTTACTAACATTTTATATGGTTCATATGGACCTACCAATTTTATGTAGTTTCTGAAGGATAAGTTTTGTTACATTGACGAAACTTTAGCTGTAAAGGTTTTTTCATAGTAAGAAATTTGTTTGTCAGGTAAAATTGTCTCAACCGCGGTGACATTTTTCCCACCGCAGGACAAACAAAGTTAAGCAAGTCGTAAAACACACTTTGTCAGCCAAATACATTTTTATCCAGCACAATAAAATATATCAGTTAACGATGAACATTGGTTAATTTCAACAGAAATATAATGTAGTTTTAAAGTAGGATCCAAAATTTGTATTGTGCGAGCCCCAAAAGTTGTACTTAGCACACCTTTACTCTTATCTATTATTTAAAATTAAAATCCTTTTACTAAAGTTTTATAATTGGGCTCGTATTTTTAGGTTATGTAAATACTTTGTAACAGATCAAAATTCAAAGCCACGGTAATTTACAGCGATAGCCTATTTTTTATGTATTCCTAACGCTCACTGAATTAACGTATTCCTAACGCTCACTGAAACACCAAATAGTTTTCATATAAATTTTAGCTTTTTATTCTTTGGGTATTAATTTCAAATTGCAATTTTTGAGAATTAAATAATTTATCATTTGTTTTGGGCATTAGTTCGTTGAGCCGTTGACTTAAAGCTTAGTGTAGTGTAGAGTTAAAGCGAAATAAAATTTTAAACTAAGCTCTAGGAAATAATTTAAATTTAGTCTTACATCAATTCAGAATTTAATATACGAAATTCAATACTAACTCATTTTATTTCACTTAAGTATTTTAATCAATAATTTTGCCATATTTTATTAATTCAGGTTCTCTGTTCTGAAAAAGGGAAAAATTGAATGTTAATTAACACTTCCTTCAATCTCTTTAACCGGAATTTAATAGGAATAATCATCTAGTCGATAATTATGTAAACTTAATTTTATGTATATATAATTTAATTTATCAATTCATTACAGTAACAACGGAATTGTTGGAAATTTAACCATAGTTTGAGCCAATTTTTACATTTTCTTTTTTCAAAATGACCATTAGAAATTGGATAGATTGTTAATTTGAAAGTTTTAAAAATTTTTGAGGCCATAATTTTCTCTTTTAATCATTATATATAGGGTGACTGTCCCATTACGCGACATACTTAAGGAAACTATTGCCTTTATACTCAAATAAAATTAATACGGTTGACTTGTTTTCACTAATTTAAATTTTATATTGTACATTTGTTCAATATACAACTATTTAGAAAGAAAAATCGCTTAATTAATTAATTAAAAATAAATAATTTAACATTTAATATAAATGGAAAAATGTCCTAGTACTCGACACATCAAAAAATCGAATGTCCCGATTTACGACTTAAATATGTCCCAATACTCGACACACGTTAATTTCATAGTATGTACTTATCATAGGTATAAAGAAAAAAATAGTAGATTTAAGAATTCATTTCTTTTAATTCATTTAAAATAAAAAGATAAAAATATAAAATAAAAATTAACAAAAAATTGCAAATTAAAATAAAAACATAAAAATTAAAAATCAACAAATTCAATGCTTAAAACATAAAAATATAAAATTAAATATTAAGAAACAAAAATAATTGCATTCAGTGCATAAAAAAAAAATCATTATAATTAATTAAGTATTAGTAATAATAATTTAAAAAAATTCTTATAAGTAATAAATTAGGAACATAAAAAAGTTTCTATAAGTACATATTATTAATAATAATTTAGGAACATTTATATTATTTCATTTTAAGTAATTTTTTTAAGTCTGCTATGTTCTCAACAGAGTATTGGCCCCGAGCATTCAACAGGGTTGGTTCTGCTATTTCTTTAATTATGTCATTAAAGTTGTACCATAATGTGTCATCCTTATCGGGCCAGCGCCAGTTCAAGCCACACATGCCCATGACCTTTATATATGCTTCTGTAGATTTTAATTCTAGGATTAACCCTGGGAATAATTCACCTTCGTAATTCACTACGACATATTGATTAATATGATATTTTTTTGCAATATTTGCCTTTTTAGTCTCTGCAGCAGATTTACCAAACAGATTTTTGCATTCCCTATTCTTTTTCCGTTCCAAAATTTCATCAGTTTTTTTTTGTTTTTTTTCTTTCTTTGATTTTTGGTATTCTATCCACGATTCAGAAGATGCTATAGACGGCATGCGTTTTCCTGCTTCCTTAACAATAATTTTTGGTTCCGGCCATAGACAAAACTTTTTGAAAGGAGTTGCTACATCAGGTATGGTGGGATGAATTTGTACATCTACTGGTGCAATAGCAGCATCATTTTCAATAACCGTCACAGTAACTTCATCTTCTCCAATTATTGAATCCATTAATTCTTCAAACACTATATCACCATCACCAACTTCAATATTATTTTCAAGAGTTGTATTTCCAAAATCTATCACTAAATCAGCACATTCTTCGTTGATATTGTTTACTTTGTTCCGAATTTTTTTCCAAAAATAAAATAAATTCTCATCCTCCTTTGCTCCAATCCAGATGTTGTTTGAATTTTTAAATTCCGTCAATTTATCGGGTTCAATTTGAGTTTCGATGAAATCATAGTGTAATTCGATATTATTATTATTGTTAATAATAGTTGTACTTGGAACTGGATCGGTTTCTTTTAAATTTAGGTGGCAGCTATTAACATTTTTTGATAACAATTTTTCGTAATTAACAGCGTTACAATCAAAAGGATACAATCCACATGTTCGGAATCCAGTTTTTAAATTTTTATTATTTTCTGGAAATGCCAGCGCAAGTTGAACTAAAGGACAAAAATCTTCCTTTTTAATTGGATTTCCATTATTTTTCATTCGGAATTGATGAACTTCTTGTTTCCATTTTATTTTTAAGGATCGGAAAACAGCAACGTCCAGTGGTTGAAGGATATGTGTAGAGTTGGGATGAAGTGCTACCAAAATAATTTTTTTGTCTTTACAAAACTCACTTAAAGTTAGAGTGAGATGAGATGTGTGGCCGTCAACATATAAAATGATAGGAAATACAATATTATTTTTGATTAGCCATGGATGAAAAATGTTTGCAATGTATTCGAAAAATGTTTCTCCGGTCATCCATCCCGAATCGCTCCTTCCAATTCCCCATTCTTTTGGAGCCTTTTGCAACACAGCTGACGGAATCCTTTTGTAATTAAACAAAACCATGGGAGGTGCAAACACACCGTACGCATTTCCCATTATCAACGTTGTTATGCACTCCTTATCGCTGTTGCCACAATACTGAGTTGCATCCTTTCCTCTCTCCGATAATATTTTATTATCAGGCGGGCTTAAGAAAAACGCTGTTTCGTCGCAGTTGAAAATGCGACTAGGGTCCAAGTCTAATAATTTATTGAAAACAAAATAGTTTTTTAATTCTGCGAACCAGCTTCTTAAATTCGACTCTGTTACGAGAGCTCTCGACTTCGTTAAATTTTGCGCAACCCTTTCTGCCACCTGAGGGTTCCTTCTTAAAAAGGCTTCATACCAATGTCTACCTATTATTAAAAATATAAAACAAATGTTTTTCAGTAAATTTTTTAGATACGTATTAACTTATAAATAATGCTTACCTGGTCTATCATCAACGAATGAATTTTTAATTTTTAAGTTTTTAACTATAAGACTCACTGAATCTAATAGCTGTGTTTTACTAATAGGGAATCCAATGCTGGACACATGTTTAATCCACGTGCTTAAGTCCTTTTCTTGTTGTGCAGATAGTATGCTTGATGGACCTTTTCGGGTTGCAAGTGGGCGGATTCCTTTGTAGCGCTCGTATAAAGTTGTTTTTGGTACATTAAATAATTTGGCTGCAGCATACACAGTTTTGCCAGCCGACACTGCATCCAAGGCGTTTTGTAGATCATTTATATTTAATTTTTTCAAACATCTTTTTTTAATTATATTTTTTGTAGTTTTTCCCATTTTTTTTAATCTAATCTGATATGAATTAAAAATATATTTATTAAAAATCCATTAAATCGTAAATATTTCGAGAATAAGTTCGGTCGAGATTACGGACAAAAACGGTCGGAATGTCTATGTACGTAATGTCGACCGAAATTATTTTAGCATTTTACGTACTTTATATATATTACAGGAGCGGTTAAAGTGTATGTCGCGTACTACTCTAATTCTTTATTATTATTTTATCTACAATTTTAATTTAAAAAAAATTATAATTATTGACTTTAAATAACGACAAAATGACTAACAAGAGAAACCTCTCATGTACCAGAACTCGACCAATATGTCGAGTAATAGGACACCATAAATAAAACCTGTCCCAGTACCCGACACACTATTTTTAATTAATTAGCTTAACTTTTATAATAAAGTAGCATTCAAATTAGTTCTATAATTTATAAATCAATTATTTAAAATTAATACTAAGCAGTAATTTCCAAAATTCTATTACTTATGTTAAATATACTAAAAATGAATTGCTTAACTTACCCAACAAGAAAAAACCACATAAACGTCTGTTCACTTGCAGCGACACACTTAAACTAATATTATACAAACGTTATTATTTCTAATGTGAAGTAATAACGTTTAAAAACTTTACTTGAACTGTGAACTTAAATACTCAATTAAAATTTTTGACCATATATTTGCGAAATTCTTATTTTAAGGACTTTAACACGAAACGGTCGAGTATAGGGACATATGTCGCGTAATGGGACATTCACCCTAAATATAAAAATGTTTAAATTTACTTTTGATAATACTGTTATAGAAAATTAACTGCAGATAAAATATTTCACAACAGTTTTCTTAATTGTACACATTTTATATATATATTTAATATGTGTACATATATTTTGTAAATAAATATAAAAAATTGACGCAGTAGTTTCTTATCAAAAGGCTTTTATTAGAACTCGCAGTTGAATTTATCATGTCCTCTTTCCATCATAAGATTTATCATCAATTTTGAATAGTAGATATTTGTTCTTAGCGGAATCTTGTCAGTCATCTTATTTTAAATTAGTGTAGCTGTCCAAGTAAGTGATGGACATATTTATAATACATATATTATATAAAAATATTGGAAAATTTAGGATGAAAAAAAAAACCTTATTTAATTATGTTTAGGTTTAGAGTAAGGCTGGGCCACAGACAGTCTTAATTCCTAATCACTACAGCAATTTAGCTTATTTTGATATCCCTTCTAATTATTCGTCACTGATCAAGCCCGCACTATTGGATGGAACAGCACAATTGCATTAGTGACAGCCGCCGCAACGTTTTCGATCAATACAACATAACCTTCGAGGAGTCGATGTCGTCGACATAAACTCCTCACAGCCACATAGTATGTGATCCTACCCTTCCGGCCTCGTGTTGACAGAACTTGTTCCGCTGATATACCAATTGTGTTATGTCCATTTTGAGGTTACAGTGATTTGTAAGGAAGCCTACCATTGTTCTGGTTTAAGTAAACACATAATATTACATTGACTATATACATATTTAAAGAATTACCAAAACTGCATTAACATAAATTATGCTTTTATCTAATAAATAAATTCACTAAAGTTTTGCTTAACAAATAGGAAAATTATATTTAATTAAAAAAATGATTTGAAAATTTAACGAAATAATTATTTGAATTCTTAATAATTAATAAAAGGTTGAAAATTGCGGCTTCCTTAGTTCTAACCTTTTTCAAAAACTTGATATACAGGACATATAACTGTGACCAATTAATGACCAGTCGCCATATATTTAGTTTTAACTCATAATTGTATTCAAAATAAGTTGTCAAATAGAACAATTACATCTCCATTAGTACTTAAAAATTTATTTGGAAATTTTAATTGATCTATTTTATTATATTCATTGCGTCGATATTGGATTTTGCATGTCTGTTCATTAATATGTCAAAAAGTATACTACTGTAATAATGATTCTCAGTTCTATAGAGGCTGTTAAACTCGCCGATTGGTAGTTAATGCTATTACCAGCAGTGTCAGGCTCAGGACAACATCATTGTCACTTTTATTTTCATTGATTTGACAGATTTTGTCTATAACTATAAGATTTATCGAACTTCGCGGAATTATCTTTATGGAGGATAGTGATAAGAGTATTTTCAATGAAAGCTGAATCTTTGATTGAAAATAAACTCGGAAAATAGAGTATCCTTATTTGCGAATTGTATGGGTAAAAATTTTCTTATTTCTGAAGAATATAACCCCACAAACATCCTAGTTTTCTTGAAATATATTAAATGTTAAGAGGGACGGAGCCTGTAAACGCACAATAGATCGTGCTTTCTCGCGTTTCCCTTTTTATTTAAAAAAAAATGCGGCTACATATAAATGGTTGCCATCGAGTAGTTTCTTCACCAGATATCATTTGACAATATGAAAAACTAAATTAATTTATTGATTCATCTTTTGCGGGGTTTCTCTGTTTCTGTATTAAATCATAGAATTTTTTTTTTAACATTTTAAATTTATATTATAAAATTATCAGTAAAAACTATTTGTAAAATATTTCAAATATAAATCTTCAAGTTTTATTTTGTAATATTTAAATTGTTGTATATTCTCGGAAATCCCCTCTTAGGTTCTATATACAATAAAATTGTATTAACGTATTTGTAATGCTTATCAACATTCTATGAAATTATACTTACTTAATAATTTTAGTATATTTAAATGAATCATCGACAAAAAAAAACCGCGCAAACAAAAGAATGAAAATTATAGAAATAAAATTTATTTTATTTAAAAAATAGCTTATCTTTTTATATTATAAATCGAATATAAAATTTTTTTATAAACATTGTAAATAGAAATATTTTTGTAAATGCAATTTTAAAATATTGTACTTATTATATGATTTTCAATTAAATTAATAATAAATAACAAATTTTATTACTAAATTTATATATATTTCAAATTACGATATCTGAGTGGGGGCTATATAACAATCTGTCATTCGTACGGATAATGTATAATTGTCTAATTCTTGTTTTACAGGTAGATATGTTAGCTGAAATAATCCAAATTCTGCTAAGAATTAAAGTATGTATTCGTAATGAAATATACGTTTCATTTTCATCATTCATGCAATTCATGGTCATTAATTTGTACACTATAATTATAATTAAGTATAAGATTCTGTACAAAAATTCAAGAAAATCGATTTTACTTATATATATACGTATATCACTCACTATGGAATCAATTGATATACGAAACATATTTAGTTAAATAATTTGTTAGATACTTAATACTAGGCCACTAATTGAACCACTAAATTAATCATTTAATTCCACTCAAAACTCTTAAAATGTCCCCTCTGAGTATTCTCGACAATTCCACCAAGCTATCAAATTTATAATTATAAAGCTATCTTTGTCTAATTTGTTCTGGTATACTCGACAGAAATCTACCATTGTAGAGACCCTGTCTCTTCGTCAACTTCCCTAAATTATAGTGTCTCACGTCAAAGCATTAATTACATGATCCTTAAGTTATTTCTGTTGAGTCAAACAGTAGCTTCGTATTTTTCTCATTTACCTTTGGCAATAAAGTTCTCGCTACTTTCCAGGACCATGGTTCATGTCATATCTACTTTTCGATTTAATATATTTACCATTCTATCTTCTCTACATTAAAATAGTGATTATTATAGTGTCGAATATAGGCCAGTGTGACGGTTCAATTTTGAGGTTAGGCGAATTGGAAATAATCAGCAAATAATATAATTAAAATTTATTTAACCAAAAATTAAATTTATGACTTGGATAAAACAAAAAAGAACCTCTAATATCCAAATCATTTTTCATAGAATATGAATAGCATTGCATTAGTAGCTGGTTTTAGTCAAGAATGGATAAAATTATCATAATAAATTTGGAATAATTATCATTGCTCTTGAGAATAAATCCTTATTCTAAGTCTAAGTTATTAAAAGTAGGATGATATTCTTCAAGATTAAATTTCGCTACAAATTTACAAATCAATTTCATAGTTCAATTTCTATAGGTGAAATTTATATAGGTAAAAATCAACTACGCAATTTATACTAAAGCAAAATTTAAATATTATACAGGATGGACACGAAAAGATCGACTGTTTACCACGCTATTTGTGTAGTATTCCAAGTAAAAATAATGTATTGAGTCCCGGCTTTAAAAAAACATCCATTTTTTTTTTTGCTCAGAATGAACCAAAGAATTCCGTAGTGTATCGTGGATAAAGTATTTCAAATTCATCCTGTATAATTTTAATTTTTGTAATTATTTTATGTAAAACAACGTAGAAATCCAAATTCACGTTTTAAAGGTTATTTAAGTACCGATCTAATGACATAATAAATCGTACTTCACCATTTCCTAATTCTGAAGTTATGAACCGAAATGTGATGCTATTTTTGTTTTAATAAACGAACTAAAACATGGGCTTGTATCTCGAATTGGGAGCAGAATTCGGAAAAGTTTCAATATATTGTTTTGCTTCGAAAACTTGCACAATTAGCATGGAATATATCGTTGATCAATAATTTCGTGTCCATCCTTGTATATAAGAATATATATATATAAATATAAGTAAATATATAAATATTGATTAATTTGTGTTCGTAGTTAGCTACGCTATTAGAACCATTTTTAAAACAACAACGATTCCAGAGTCGCACTAAATTTCACATTAATATCTAAATACAAATCTTGGAATTCTATTTACGTTTCTAAGAAATCATTTTTTTTTTTAAATTTCAACAAATTTTTCCAACAAATTTGTACAACAATTCCAATAACAGAAAACTTAATAAAGCGTAAATTTACTTAGTTAAAGCTAGAGCTTATATTATAATCTTTAAGTAAATCAGAATCAAATTGTTGAATTTACTCATAGTTAATAATGTAATTTTAAAATTTCCACTTTAAATTATTATTTTAATTATATAATTATCGACTAGATAAGAAAGTATTTAGAACAACAAAATTGCAAATTATTTATAATATATAAAATACAAAAAAGGAAATTAACGAGATTGGAACAATCTTAGAATTTATTATTATTTAAAATAGTATGTGACGAAATGAAATAATTACTCTGTAGTAGGTTAGAAAATGCATTAGGATTAGACCAAAGTAAAGAGCTCACTATAATTCAAGTTTCGCTTAAATTTATGATTGGTACGTTCTGATTTAATAATAATACTAATCATAGTAAAACTATGAGTTTGAATGAATTGAGAGAATGGAATCCACTGGATATTCACGAATTCAAGCCTTGATTTGAATATTGTATACGTATACACTATCAAATATTCAAGTTTACAAACTACTTACTTTTTTAAGCGAATGTATACACAATAGATGAGATTCAAGTTTAGATAGTTCCCAATTATTGACCCAAATCACTGCGGCTATTGTGATGTTCCCTTCAGTTATAATCCTCCCACAAGACCAGTACAGTAAGCTTTTGAGTGGGTTCGACGACAGTTCCATTTGGTCCATAAATCCGTGTCCAATGTGACTAATTCCTGATCGAGCTAGTACTTCGCATTTAAAATATGCTTGAGACATTCCCGCACACTTTTCTAAAAGTTATCATATATAAAAGTAAGGAAATAATATTTTATGTTTATGTAATTATTCTATTTTTTATAATCTTATTTTGTAAAGTTAGAAAAAAAAAATAATATTCGCTAATCATCAATCAAAAAGTCATTCTCATTGAAGCAATTGACATTTGTAGAGATTATTTGGAGCAGCAAAAATGTATAAAAGTCGTAGTATTTTTGAAATGATATTTCTATTATATCTTTTGTATATATAAAATATATTATAACCAACAAATTTTTTTTAAAGAAGTTACTCAGAGCGACTAGAGGAGTCATCAACATTATCCTTTATACTGAATTCAATGTTATTCTTTTATGCCCTGCTCAATCCCCAATTGTATTATTGGGTTTACATCAAACCTACAACAATGATGATCAACTGCCCAATGATGACTAATAATAACTTTATTGAAATGATGTATTGTGACAATCAGCAATCTCGTCACATTGTTTTCATAATTCAGTTAATTCAGGTCGGATAATCTTCAATGGTCTTAGAATTCTTCCTTGTTTATAAAATTATAAGCATGAAAAATTTGAAATTTGTTTAAAAACGATTAAGTTTAGGTAGAAACTAATAGAAATAATGTAGTAATAATTAAGATGGATGTATATGGATTATGGGTTCGATTCATTTATTTATATTAGTGTGTTAATTGCTGGCTATTTTGTAATAGAATATAATTACGTATTATTTGAAACCTCTTAATTATTTCTGAACCTCATTATTATATTAAATTTTTAAAACATTTTAAATAACCATTTTTCTTTTATTTATTTTCAGGTTTAAGTAGACGTGGTGCAGGGCCACCACTTAGTCTGCCGTCCACACTGGATGATTCAACAGCCGGCTGGAAAGGTGGTCCAGCTGGTGGTAGTGGTGGCGGTGGTCCAGATAATCAATCAGTTCCTGGTGGTGGTGGCAGCGGTCCTGGCAATGGTCCAGGTAATGGTCCTGGCGGTGGTGGTTTCGGACCATCTGGTCCAAATTCATTCGGTGGACCCGTATCAGTATTTCCACAAGCCGGCCAAGGTTCACCAGCTGGTAATAATCAATCAGTTGGTGGTGGTGGTTATAATACTGGTCCACCACCTGGTTCAAATACACCTCAATATACAGCATCACCCGCCCCTTCAGGTTCATCAACACCAGGACCAGGACCACCACAAAATGTAAGCGGTGCTGGTTTTCCACCGCCACCAAATTCAGCGGGTCCACCATATAATGGTCCAGGTCCTGGTCCTGGTGGTCCAGGTGGACCATTTGGATCACCGTCAGGTGGTGGACCACAATTTGGACGACCGGGTAGTAGTGGACCATCTTTTGGTGGTGGTCCCGGTGGACCAGGTGGTCCACATTTTGCATCACCTGGTGGACCAGGTGGTTTTGGTGGTCCACAATTTGGTATGCCACCTGGA
This sequence comes from Rhamphomyia laevipes, assembly GCA_963920725.1. Classification (NCBI taxonomy): domain Eukaryota; kingdom Metazoa; phylum Arthropoda; class Insecta; order Diptera; family Empididae; genus Rhamphomyia; species Rhamphomyia laevipes. The sequence continues at coordinate 8,385,602 of OY987259.1, forward strand.
TCACCATTTGGACATGGTCCAGGTGGACATCCGATGGGCCCTATGGGTCCAGGTGGACATATGATGGGTGGACCACAACCAGTTGATCGTATGGATCAGGGGTGAGTTAATTAATTTTAATTTTTTTTATAAAGTATATAACAACAAAACTATTAATTAGGTTATTTTATATTAAGTTCTCTTAAAAATTTATTTATATTTATTTAAATTTAAACAATTTAGTTTTTGTTTAATATTTATCCACCAAGGTTGACAGAAAGGGGCGCCATTTATACTGCAAATTCTAAATAAAAACTATTTTTAAACTTATATATAAATCAAAGTAAGAAAAAAAAAATGATCGAAAACCAAAAAATTATATTTATAATATTTTCTTCAAAAAAAAATTTTCAATGAAAAATATACACAATTTTCCATTTAAAATCTAATTCTTCATTTTATAATAGTGATGAGAAAAATTAAAATTAACACGTGTTTCTTACTCTAAAAATAAAAATTCGATTTTTATTGTTATTTATTTTTCCTTTAAAAATTTTACGAAATTTAATTTATTCGGGAAACATTATACAAAATTTTCTCTGATTGGTTTTTTTTTTTTTTGGGAAAACAATATAATAATTCCACAATTTATATTTTTTCAAAACTAGGGGAACGTAAAATCAAAATTTTTCTTAATTTTTTCTTCCAATTTCACCAGGGAACAAAACCTTAAGAGTTATAAAGATTTTGTACCAACATCCACAATAGTAAATATGAATATAAATGTCAAAAAACTGAAAATTTATTAGAACTTGTGCTTGTCTCTTGTATTAGAGTTCATTACTATAATTTTTTTTTTTTTGAATTTATAAATATATTTGGAAAAACAACCGAAAAATTTATATCTAAAATAGGAAATTTAAGTTAAAAATTTATATAGTCCAAGAAAAATAAGGGAACCAACAAAACGAAAATATTTATTTGACACTGTATTTGTTCTGATAAAAATCTGAAACATTTGGTTTTTTTTTTATATGTACATATATATAAATATATGTTTTATGAATTTGTGTATCTATAGATACAGAATTGTATGTTTTTCTGCTCCTTTTGGCTATTGTACTCTGTAAACTTTAAAAAAAATAATCATGGGAAAAGAAAAATTTTGAATTTCTGACTGATCCTTTTTATATGACTACTGAAAATTTCCATCTAAATAATACTAAGGCTAATTTTACTAATATTAATATATATATAGTTATGGAAAAACTATGAAGTGTGTTGTGATCGAAACATTGATCGAAAAAAAAATTGACTTTTATTTAAATCAATTTATCGGAAATATTTCAATTATAAAATTCACTTTTATAAGTGATAACTACAAAAAAAATCCACTTTAATTACTTACTAAACAACTAAGTAATTTACTATATCAGAAATATTCTATCAATTAACCTCCTAACAACAAATATGACAATTATTTTAGAGCCTGTGGAGAATTTGCGACCGCATTGTGTCTGTCGTGCTGTGTTTTTTTTTTTTGGTTGGTTTAATTTTAAATCAGAAAAGATAATTTTTTTTTTTTATTATTATTATTTTGTTTGTTGTTTGGTATATAAGGCAAAAGATGAGTCGTTAGGTCTGTCGTTAATAAAATGTGCGGTATTCCTCAAGAAAATATTATAAAGGCAACAACGCCAATAACAAACACCAAAATAATAAAAAAAAATGAAATGAAATGACGCACACATATTGAATAATTTTAAGTATATATATATGAAAAATATACTAAATATTTTATTTTGTGGGAATCATTGACGACACTACCAAACCGATTTAATCTTTTTTTAGAGCATATATATATACAAATTACATACGTACATTACAGAATATATATGTATATATACATATATATGTATATATATATATTGTAGATGTAGATCATGCGCTGCGCAGCAACAATTTTCGATTTTCAAAAGATTTTATTTTTATTTTTATGTAAATAAAAAATTTTCGTATAGGAATTTTAGTTTTTTAGTTTTTTTTTTATAGTAAGATTGATTCAGGTGCTTTTTTACTGTTTTCAAATATGTTTAGTAACAGCAATGTCAGTTAGTTAATCAATTAACTGTCTCATCACCAGTAAACATTCTTTTATTTCACCAAAATCAAAAGGAAAATTCTTTTAATTATTCACAGTAAAAAAAATATTATGGGGATTTTATCTGTAGGCTTATTAAATACCAGGGAGTCGACACGAAAATCTGAGAATATCAATTTATTACTTATAATTTTCGAATTACGTTTTGACGTTGGTTTGACATTCCTTGTTCTAAATCCGGAAAATAAGCAATAACAGCCGAAAAAATTGAAACAAACTTTAAAGTACATATTTTGTAATAGTACGAAAGTATCTAAAAATATAGCAATTTACTGGTGTTAGATTAAATTAGCCTTTCTTAAATTGTTAATTTTATTGACAAAAGTATAGTCTATCTAAACAAATTCGATTAAAAGTTCAATAATTTTGACGTTTTCTAGCAATAAATTTTAACATAAAGTAAAATAACATTTCAATTATTAATAAACATTAAATATGGCAAAAAAAATGTAATAAGGAAGCTATGTAGAAGGTGCAATGTAGAAGCACATTTAAGCTATAAGGAAGCTACAATGTATCGATCAGTTCATTTTGGAATGAATTCGTATAGTAGTAGTCAATCCATTGATTAAGAAGAGTAAAAGAATAGTTATCGATTTGAAGTTTTATTTTCGCCTTTTTTTCTAGGGTTCATGTAATTTTTATATTCTTTGTTATTCCGGATGAATTTTAATATCCTTTATAAAATGTTCGTTAGTCATATTTCATCATACATATTTTTTTTATTAAAATTGTCAAATTTAATTTCTTTGAAATCAGTTGCTTCAGTTTGAATTCGTAAAGGATCAACTATTCCACTCAACTCAATCGATTTTCCATATACAAAATATATGAAGACGTCAAATTTGAATCGATGAATACTGAACCGATCAATACATTGTAGTCCAAACGTAAGCCTGAAAAAATATATTGTGTGGATGTGCTCATAGGTCAAGTCTTTCTACTATCTTTAAGTATTTTTTTTTTTTTTTTGGAAACATATATTTTTAATCATAAATTTCCTGGCATATCAATTTTTGTAGCGATGTCGCCAACAATTTAATATTGAAACCATTTTTCCTGACTTTTATTTAATTTGTTTAACCTAAACTTTTCAATGGTTTTTTTTTTTTTTGTTGTTGTTGTTGTATATAAATAATATCCGATATTTATATAAAAATAATTTATATTTTTTATGTGTCTAAAATATGCATTTACATGAAAAGCTGTCATTAAATCTGAATCGCGTGCTTATTTTCAGTTTTGAATTTAAATAAATTTCTCGTATTTTATTTTTATGACTCAAATTATTTAGACACCAAAAATCTATTAAAAAAAAAAAAAAATTCTGTCAAACAAAGTTAATGTGACCCAAACGTTGATGAATTGATAATTATTTAATGATTTTTTAATTTATTAAAAAAAAAAAAAATGAAATTAGCAAAATTATATTTAATATTTAAAAAAAAAAAAATGTTTTTGGATTGAAATCATTAATTTTTCTATTTTTACATGGAAATCCTTTTCAATATTCTTTGGGGAAGACTGTCAAATGTGTTCATGATATGTTGACTTATAAATGTCATCAAAGTTTATATGAAATGTCAAAATATTTAATTGAAAAATTTGTTGATTTTTTTGTTTCAAATTTAAATATCACCGAAAATAATAAATTTTGTAAATTTTTAAAATAATTTTACTGTATTCGTTATTATTTCTTCGTGTGGTGACTCAAGAATTTGTTGAAAGAATTTTTCATTGATTTTCTTCTCTAAATTTCAGGTACTTCCTTCCTTCGTAGTCTTTTGTGTATAATTTTTGGTTAAAAGGCACATATAGACAATTTGAGATTTAGGGATGTTGCCAGTTGAATTTTAGTTTAATCCATTTTGATTATGTGTTAGTAAAGGTAGAAATTTTGAGGTTATGTATAGTAATGATAATATTTGAGAGTTTCCAAAGTGCATGTGCATTTTAATGAAAAAATGTATTTGTATTAACTGTAATAATTGGTAACTTTCCTGAAGCATATTTAAAAATTTAGTTCTTTTATTTGCTTCTATTCATATATTTTTGATTTTTAACAATTTTTAGTTGAATGGAGTAGCAACGAGTAACTTTAAAGACTCATTTAGTTAAATTTATTTTTTAATTAAGTGGTTAAATTTCGGATTAGTTTTCACAGGAGCAAATTAGACATTGATACATTATTTATAGCTCAGACAAGTCCGGAAAGTAAAGAGAAGTAATAAAAAAACGTTATTGGCCGATTAAACCAATAACTTTCAACTATATATGAATTTATTTTGTATTTGTGCGTATAAACTAATAATAAAAAGCGTCAAAAGTGAAGCTTAAACTTAAGTTAAACTTGACTTTAAGAAAGGCGTATCTTTAAGCTTGCAAAGAGAAACCGAAAGGTATACCGAGGTTAAGCTTTCACTGTGAAATCGGCTATACCAAAAGAATCAATTTTTTCTCATGAATAATTCATTCCAACAATTTTAAATTAAATTTGTTGTGTGACAAAATGAAGCTAGTGTCATTTCGAAATTATTTTTTTTTCAATTCGAAATTATTTTTTTTTCTTAGGAATAAGTATTTACATATTGTCCAGATATCCGACTTTCAACGTATGAGCTTTAAATTTCATTTTCTGAAAATACCTTTCCTCTGACAAATATGAGTTTCATGAAATGGATAAAATTATTTCCAAAAGTAACACTGAACTATAAATTTTGACATTTTTGTCGAAATATTAATTTGAATCATCTGGCAACCCCTTAACAACTACAGGATGTATCTGAAATATTTTTTTTATATGTTTTTATTTAGATTTCGAACCACATAATGTAATGGAAATATGTTTTCGGTAATATCATTAACATTAATTTATTAAAAATTATTCTTAATGTCATCTTGTTTCTTAGCAAAGCCTTGTTCAGATTACTAAATGTTTTATATAGGATATCTTACTCTCTGGCCAAATGATTTCGCTTTCCAAAATCATATTACTTTTAAATTTTGATAGTATTTCTTACATTATATTCTGTCCTTAATATATCCCTAAGGATAGAAATATGTTGGATATGATTAAGGTAATCGTTAAGTCAGATTTAAATCAACCAATTTCGAAATTATACAATTATCAATATAAACCTTAAAAAATTTAATTGAATATGAGACTTTGAAGTAAAATTCGATTATTAATCGATTGATTGCTGTTCATGTTTGTGTAATTGTCAAAAATATACAAAATAAATACGAAAGTGATTACTAAGCCCACCCTGTAAATATTTCTCCTTCCATCATGTAATTATGTATATATAGTTTATGTATGTATATATCATACATATACATATTATTTACCATTATTATTTTTTTCGTTCGTTCTTTAGTGATTTAGTTTTTTTTATATTTTTTTTTTTTTTTTAACATTTTTTTTTTCTACCGTGTCTTTTACTCCGTCGCTATCGTCATAGCCTTAAAAATCAAATTCAAATGTATATAAATCTATATATACATACATAATATTTCTATAGATATTTTGTTTGTAAGATATATAGAGAGATATTATCTGAACATACCAGTGTGCATATATAAAATAATTTATATATATGTACTTATTGGTATCACATATAAAACTGCCGACATAGAAAATGTAGACTGGGAAAAAATATCGACAAATACAAATTTTGATTACAATTTCATCTTCTCGTCTACTATTTTAATTTTAGTTTCCTGAATGTTATCAATTGGTTCTTTTTTATTTTCATTACTACTCTTGGGAGTATATGGCTTCCACAAAACCTCTTCATCTTAGTCGGTTTTTGCGCGTTCCCTCTAATGTTATCGCATTTTCATGTTCCAAATCCTCAAATCCGCAAGTTGACGTGAGAGATTTAAAGTTATTCCTCTTCTCTTTGAACAGACTTCGCTCATAATGTCATCCAACAAGATTGTAAATAGTTAAAATGATAGAGGAGATCTCCTTGCTTTACTCCTTGCGTTGGTATCGAATGAATCGCTGATATTTCCGTTTTGAAGAACTGAGAGTTCTGCATTCGCATCATAGCCCTGTTAATTCGAATTACTTTCTGGGGTACTTTTTTCCGTCCCAATGCTTTCCATATCGCAGTTCGCTTGATGGTATCGAAGTCTTTCTTGAAATTAATGAACAGTAGATGAATTGGTATTTATATTTTATTTAAAATAATTATGACACAATATTTGTTCTAGATATTAGAAATCATCGTTTTTGTCATTTACAGCATTCGCTAGATGACTCACAAAGTAAACTATTACTTATAAAATTATCACATTTTCCCAGAAATTCGTTAAGTATTTTCTTCATCAAGGAGTCGTCGACATTTTTTTTTACACCAGTTTTTTTTCAGTCGATATTATGTACTGTACCCACGTTTGTTCATTGCTGCTGTTTTTAATTCTGTGTGTACACAGAGTTCTTGTTTTTGTTGTTGCTTTTACCCAGTAGAAATTTATTGATTTCTTCTTTTTATGTACCAAAATATAAAAATCAACTAAAAAAAAAGAAAAAATATTTATAAAAAAAAAAAATTGAAAAATTGTTGAAAAAAAGTAAAGAGCAAAATTAAAAAAAAAAAATAAAAATGTAGAAGAGAAATAAAAAAATATTTTCAAAATATTTTTTTTTTTTTGATTCTCTTGGTTATGTTTTTTGTTGTTCTTGTTAAAAAAAAAGGAAGAAAAGGACTTTTTTTTTGAAGTACACAGCAATTTTTTTTTTATTGTATGTATGTTTGTAGGGAGACGTCGTAGTTTCATGTGTAGGTGTGTGAGTAAATATGACTTTATGAAGTTTTTGTTTTTGTGTATATATGAATTGTTTCCTTTTTGGTTAATATGCATTATTAGGGTTACCAGATGTATTTAAAATAAAGTTGAACAAAAAAAAATTAAATTGCGATTACTGAAATGTCAGACAAGGTAGAAAGAGTTGCTAGATTCCATAAAAAGATTTACCTTGATTGTATAAATTCAGAGTTCCTGGAGTGATTAATTAAAATTAATCGTTTCTAGTGTATCCTATGCATCGTCATTTATTTCCAATTCTTATATTAATGTCCAGAACTTCCATTCTCATATTTGGGCTAATTTGTAATTATCAAAACTGTAATATCTCTTAAGCGCTTATTGTTTGATTGGAAGTTTATCAAGTCATATCTAATGTAGTTAATTTCATACCATGTGAAATATTGTGAAAGAAATTAAAGCAAATTATGTGGTCTTTAAAGCTGTTTATCTACATTCGTTTTATCAATTCAAATATTAATTTCAATTTACTTTAAGTCGTTGTTTAACAGTGTTTATATGATCCTCAAAATAACCTAATATTTTGTTTAATCATCTTTTATCTCTTCCATTATTAAACAAGAAAATATTTCGAGTTGTCCATTGCGTTACGTTGATTTAAATCATTCTGCGTATATTTATTGTCTTGGTGACAGATACAATTACCCGCAATTTAAATTTAAAATATAAAATTCTGTCACAATTTTATATTCTGCACAAAATTTGACACCTGTCAAAAATATATATAGTAATTTTGTGAACAATAATAAAATTTAAAATCTCAAATCTCTTGACAGTAAAAAGGACATTTAAAATTAATTGTCTAATTATTCATAAGTTGTGCGTCTCTACTAATGATATTTCATATAAAATTAATTTATGTTTGTTATAACATAATTGGTGATAATAAATTCTTAATTTTCGCAATTAATAAATTTTTAATTTTATCCTTTAAATATCCTACTATCTCCAAAACAAATAAAATCATCACTTTACATTTGTACACTTATTTCTTATCTATAGTATTAAAAAAAAAGTGAATTTGAAATTCTGTATTTAATTACTAAAAAATTTAAAATCCATAAAACAAACTATAAAAAAAAATTTAAAAATAAATAAAACTTGTCGCAGTAACAAATAATGACATGCAAGCTAAGTGCTAAATTAGATTATTCAATGTGATAAATAAAATTGGAAATATAAAATCTAAATTTAATTGTGCTATTACACACACACAAAAAACCTGGATAAAATTACATGTATTAAGTTGCTTGCACTTGCACATCTGTTGCAGCTAGCTCTTGTTATGTCATACTGCAATTATTCACATTTAGTTAATTCAATTAACACTTTTTCATTGACTGGACAATTATTATTTTATCTAGTGTTTGGAGATGGTTTATATATACAACATGTACATTAAAATTAAAATTCTATGTGAGCAATAACAAAATCTTTCTACACTAAGTGTTGCAATATTTTACTTTCTTCATGAAATGGTTTTATTTGGTGAACTAAGAGTTTAATATTGGTATGCCATATATGTACATAGCAAAAGTGTGGGATGTGCAAAATAGTAAAAGTATTGTTCATACTGCAAATTAGCGTAATATTTATGAATTAATTTTATGTTACAGAATGGAATTATATTTGTGTGAGATAACAAAAGTTAAATGATAAAAAGCAACTGAATACCAAGAAACGCTGCCCAGTTAGTTGTTAATATACTAGCCCTCATTTTTAAGTATTTTTTACGAGGACGACAAGTATTAGACCTGATTACTACAAGTCATACTGATTATTGTGATTTCCCTTTCATAATTATGCATCGGTGTTCAGACTCGTTCTGTCGATAAAGCAGTACAGCTGCTTGAGTGACAGATTGGTGACAATTCTAAATTCTAAGGATGTAATTATGTACCGAGTTATCGTATTGATGCCTTATTTTGTCCAACGTTGGTCCAACGCAATAGAACTAAAGCCATTCAAAAACTAAAAGTTCAGTTGAATATTGTTAATTTTGGGTCACAAACAAAGTTGAAATTATATTTTGTGAATACTTAAACCATTTTCCATTCGATTTTTGTAAAATAAACAATTATGTGTTTCGTAAAGGCAGAGTCTTACATGCAGGGGGCTTTGTCCGTCAAAAGGAACTGATTCTCTGTTGGAAATTCATTATATTCGAAACTAGTATAAAAGTGACCGGATTATTAAATTCACATTTTTTTTGGTTACATCAGTTTTTTAAAAATCTTTAAGTATTAAGAAATTTACGAATGTTCTGGATATAATTAAAATATTTAAATGAATTGATTTAGTAATAGATTATCATTAATCATACCATTCTTAATATATTTAATTTTCCAAGATTATCTTATTTATTTTGTTTTTTTTTTTTTCTTGAAAGAAAACTTATTTTGCCAATTTTCGAAACGTTTTATTTTAATGTTTATGATGATAAAGTATAAGAAATCTTTCATTTCTGGGTTACAAAAAGGTATAAACTGTAATTACGTTAACGATGCATAAAATAACATGATTTAAAATTAAATTATTTAATAAGAATTAAACTCAGATGGAAGAAGTTATATAACAAAATAAAAACTAAAAAAGAATTTTTAAAGATTGTATAAATAAATTTTTGAAAATTTATAATAGGATCAATAATATTAATAATAATAAAGTTTAAGTATATAATGAAAGGAAATAATTATTTATAAGGATCCTATAAAGTTTTATAGAATAAATAAATAATTTATTGATAATCAAAGTATATTTTATATGTTAGATTCTATCTTATAATTTTCTGGAGAACCACAATCGATCATGATTCAAAAAAAAGTATAAATGAAATTTGACAAATATAGTTTCCAATTGAAGATCTTAAATATAGTTTGTTAGGTTATTTTACCTAAAAATATTTAACACTAATTAAATATTTAAAGTTAATTTAATATGGCCACTATTTGGACCATAATAATTCCTTTAGTTACATAAAAACAATGCCTTATTCCGCTATTACATAATCCATCCAATTTTTCTGATATATATTTAAGAAATTCCATGATTGAGATTTCATGATTAGATTTGTCAAACTTATAGTTTAGTTCTCCAGTATTCTAAGTCTTCTTCTAAATATGGAGTGATCAATCGCCATTATCCTCGTAATTTTATCAATCATTCAGTTGTCCTGTTTAAACTTCAATAATTAATTTATCGTCTACTGATGTTCAAGAACTGTAATTAATCACCTCAAAATTTCGATGTTAGTATTACTTATATTTGGATAACTTATCATTTCAGTATTGAACATTAATTAATCAGTTTATCCCAGTAAAATTGCATTCAATTCAGTATCAGTTTAATACTTCCTTATTAAAATTTCAAAACTACTTGTTGCTTTTATACTGTTAATATTTCAATTACAATTCCATACTCATAAAATAATTATTATTTTTCTTTTTAATTATCCACACAACAAAATTAAACCTTTTACTTGCATATTTAATTATCAACTATAAAAAAACAAATGTCTATTGTTCAACAGGTGGCGCCTTAAGGTAGACTAATAATAGTACTTAAATTCCCAGAAGGAAAATCCTTTGCTTTTTTTATAAAACTGAGTAAAATTTATTGGTTTTATATTTAAATTTTAATACATAACAAAAAGAAATCTTAATTTTAAAATATATTTAAATTTTTATTAAATTACGAAATCACTTAAAATATTATTTATTATCTATATATGTATATAAAAAAAATAAAATATTAAATGTCTAATGTCTAAATATCACCCTTCCATTTAACCCATTTATATAAAAATTATTGTTATACAAAAACAATTTACCCTCCCTCAAAATGTTCGACCATATCATCACTTGGTACGATAATTTCATATATAACAGAATTTAGGATCAAAAGAATTTCCCTTTTTCTATTTAAATATTGTATACATACATACATTTTTATGTGTTGTCCATTATAGAGAAATATCGATTTTTGATAACATAAAAAGGCAATGCCATCTGTCTAAATTTTCATTCTTCAAATAAAATATTATATAAAACTTAGTTTTTTTTGTCGTTGTTGTTGTTAATATATCATATCAAGTGGTATGAAAATATCCATAAACCATCTGTCAACTTTCGAAAAATATATTACATATATAAAAAAAAAGTTTCTTCATTTTTAACTTTTATTTGGGTTCGCATCCACTGTCATTATAGTTTTTGATTTTAACAAAAGTGCTTATAACTAAAATGTAGCAGAAAAATTTCATCAAAATAAAACTTTTTCCCTTACGACAACAACGAACTATCACGAAAAACATATTGCACATCCGAACTAATTGCGAATTAGTTTTATTTTAAATGGGCTTTTTTGATTGTCAACAGTTTGAGTGTCATACAAAACTTGTATATAGCTTTAAAATGTTACATATTTTGAAAAAAACATTCTATAGATCAAGTATTTGATATACAATATTATACTTCCAGCAGCACCTAGGTAAAAAATATAAGAATTACCGTCCAAAATCTGAAAAAAATCAGTTATTTAAACAGTAGCGGTCCATAGTTGATAAAAAATTTAAACGGCCGCCATTTTATTTTCAATTTAATAATAATTATTGAAATTTACGATATCGACGTGGTGCGTTTTGTATAAGTATTTATTCACCTGGAACATACAATGTTGTAAGTCGACTATAGCTCCTCTGTTGAAGGGCCAGTCGCCTCCTGACAGCTGATTATTAAATTACCTTTTATACGTAGTCAATTACAGAATCGTTCAATCCTTCCATCACATTCTGCCAAGAATTTAGATTGCAACGAACAGACAGACAAAAAAACCTAAATTTAATATATTTTTGACTTCACTAAAAATTCCTAAAAAATATCCCATTTTGTTGTCAGGATCAGGAAGGAGTGTTAAAACGAAACAACAACAAAAAAAATTATTTATTATATGTGTTTGTCATGTCAGTGCACACGAAAAACTTATTAATAATATTAAAGAGAAATTATTTTTAACTTTGGTTGTTGTTGGTTGTATGTTTATAGTAGCACCAGGAAAAAATCAAAGAATCCTTGTTTTTTTTTTTTTTACTAACTTGTTGTCTGGTTTTTGCTTTTTGTGTTAAAGCTAATATTGGAAATATATTATCATCAGGTGACAACCCTGAAAATTGTTTCAGAAAGTTTGTGCAGAATAACAAAAATAAAAAAGACAGATTGAAATAAAATATGAAAATCATTATAAACAAAACTTTTGAAACCTTTGGGAGTTCATGAAGTTTATATGTTTTGGAAATTTTTGGAAGGGAAATTTATTTTCCTGGAGACATTTTTTTTTAGTTGTTGAATTATTTTGGCCTTGATAAATTATATTTTTTTGTAGATTTCTGTGGATGGATGTTTATTAGGATATTCTTGGGCTTCAATTTAAAATATCGATTAATAAAAAACCATGAGAAATTTAGTTAATTCGGTTGACTCTGTGAATATGTAATTATTAATTTAAATATTTCTATACTAGTCAAACCAAATTCACATTTAAAAAACAATTTTAAAAAGAATTATAGTCTTAATTATATTAATTTACACTTTTCTGTGACAATAGGTAATATCATGCTTACTTTACCACTAAATAGAGAATTATGAATCTCCGGGTCCTGCATATTGTTCAAGAGTTTGAAAGATTGCATGCTATTCGTAAAATTTATAATCATCGTGATGGTGATTTTCAAAATATCCTCGATTTTAGAGAAGAACGCTTGCTCGAAAAAGTGTTCTTCTTCTCGTAAATGCTGGTCAGTTGCACAGAAGATACTCAAGGGCTACTTTTTGTCCCTTATACTAGTATACATACCTGTAAAGATTGTTAATTATTTAGTAAATTTGAGTGAAAAGTAATGTCTTTGTCGTTAACCTTAGATTTGTCAGAGCGTCTGATACGAAATTGATGTACCTTTAAAATAATGGATCTATCTACATATATTTAGATCTAGATAATAACAAAATTAAACGAACAAGTTAACTAACAAAGGTAACTAATCATTTTAAAAAGAACATTCATAAACATAAGAGGATACCAAAAACCCATTCATTACATGCATCATTCAACCCATAAATATATTTCCATTAATAATTATTTCATCAGTTACCAACTATTCATTGAATTGTTAGTTACAAAGCTATAGTCCCTATAGTCATAAGACTGTGCGGTTTCTATTTTAATTGCTATAAAGATAACTTTATATTTGGATTCCAATTAAATTGAATAGACTTTGGCTATATTCCATTTACATACTTTGATATTTTGTTACTGGAAAATATTATTTATGAAATTTAATTTTCATATATTTCCAATTCATATTGTACTCGGTAATAAAGTATTTCAAATTGCCTGATATTTAATTACTTTAAACAAACGCGATATCTATGTTATGTTAAAATTGAAAATACTGTGAAAATTATAAGTTAATTTTGGTAAAAACTGCATAAAAATGTTGGATATATTTTTATTCTAAAATTTTACTATTTTCTAAATGAAAACCTGAGAAAAATTAACTTTTCTTTTACGTTTTTTATTCAGATCTAGATGACCATAACCGTACCAGATTTATTTTTAATAATCCCATCAATATCAAAACAAAACTTTTGGACATCGATGTAGATCAAAATGTTGTCGTTTATTCCCGCTTTGTCCATACCAAGACAAGTTTTAATTGTCAAAAAAAAAAAACGTACAAATTGATTAGAACTTCAATAATTTTTTAAAAATTATGGAAAATATTATTTTACAGCTGACAATATTTAAATTCATTAATATCACTGGTAAAATCTGATACTATTTGCAAATTAAATATACAAAAAAATTCGAATTTTAAGTATTTTAACATTTAAACTTTCATTAAAACTACATCCAGAATAAACTATTAAATTCTTGGAACAAATGTATATAAGACGAGCAAACACGAGCACTTTTAACTAATAATATAATAAATATGATAACTTCTTCAAAGTTTTCTACCAAATCTGATACATCTTCATCAACTGAGGTTTATTTTAATTCTACCAACTAATTTACTATCTAGTTAAATTTGTTGATCCAAGTTGATTAATTTAACTAGTTAAATTTGTTGATCCAAGTTGATTAAAATTACCTGATAAAAGATTTTACTTAACTTTAACTTTTAGCTAATATTTTAAGCGGCTATTTGCATACCTTAAATAGTGTTAGACGCTACTGAATATGGCAAATTCATTCAATTTACTTCTAAATTATAATAATTCTACCATAAAACAAACCAACAAATTAAAAGTTTTTTTTTTATTTTACATATTTTATTTCTGAAATAAATAAAACTTTAAATTAAGTTTTTAAATTCCAATTTTATATAAAAAAAAAAATAAAGAAAAAATTTACATATTTTATTAAAACGTTTCGAAATGAAAATTATAACGATAAATTTGTTGTCGGGGAAAACAAATGCGACATAAAAAAAAAAAATGCAACCAGCGTCAAAAAAAAAAAAACTTTTGATATTGTTTTTTTTCTTTTTTTTCTGAAAAGTTTTCTATCTTTTTGGGGGGGGTTTCTATATACGTGCCAGGATTTAAATGTAATCCGGAGACAATCCAGACTTTTCAGTTCTTTTGAATTGGTGGGAGGGGGGGAAAGAAATAAGAGATTTTCTCTTATTTCATCGTCAGGATTTGATTTTTTTTGTTCTATATTTATGGAAAATTTTTGTTTTTTATTTTCCCTTTGCTTGTTACATAAAATTAAAGGGAATTAAATGTTTACCAGCTAAATGGGGTGACTTTAGAAATTTCATAAATTTGATCAAAAACTTAAATAAACTTAACAGCGATCGATAATCTGCATTGTAATAAACTTTATCAAATCGTTTTAACTCGTTGAGTTTAACTATATACTCCCATACATTTTATATTGGTAGATTTTTTTTTTTACAGTGCCTTGAAGCTTGTTGCCATTGCGAATGTTGAGAGTAACTGGAGCATTACTTCTATTGTATTGGCAATTTTCTAAACAAGTTATATGAAGTCTATATACAAAGAGGTACAAAATTTGTTACGTCATGTAATATCTGTAATTATAAATAAAGAAATATAGATAAAAACGTTTATAATATTCGCTCTGGATCACTCGCAAGTCGCAAGCTTTATCTTGTCGTACTATCTAAAAGAATTTTCGTCATTCGGTTCCTTCTAATTCAATTTTTAATTTATATAAATCTTTATTTATATTGATTTTGTCGTTCCTGAAAAATCAAATTTATGTCAAAATTCTATAAAAACCGCTCAAGCAAGCTTGACACGACGGACGCAACGGAGACGGATATAAATTTCAAAAAAATACTGAAAAGTAAATATGAAAGTAAGCACAGTTCCAACGTATATGATATAGATTATAGACGACGGTCGCAACACGCATAAATGCAATTGATTTGCACTTTCGAAGGACGAAGGATATTAAAAAGGATTAATTTATATAAATTGATAATTTTGAAAAATAAAAAAGTTTAACTAAAATTAACTTTTAAATGTGATTTGAAAAATTGTTTGATTGGAATCGACGAATAGATGCCGACGATCGAAATTTTTAATATTTATCTTGTCCGTCCGTTGTAGATAAATAAGTATACTTATACTTTTTATGTTTATTGTTAATTAATTTATTAAAAATCCCCCTTTGCACTGTATTGCGTCTATAGACTAGAGAACTGGGTATGGTTTCATAGAACCAACTCTAGAAATTTGATAAAGTTATCCCAGTTTACAGAAAATTTTGAATTCAAAACATACTAAAAATATACATATAAAATATTGAACGATGCTGTTTTTGTTATTGTTGTTGTTAAGACATCACGAATTTTACGAGATGAACATGCGTAAATCCAACCAAATTATACAAAAGGAAACCTTTTTTTTTCCTTTGTTACTATTGTGTATATGCGTTTAACAAAATTCCCTTTCTACCTTCCGTTTATGATGTTGTTTTTTTGCACTACATCCAAAAACCGAATATAAAATTATATATAGAAATTTTTTGCATAAGGCAAAATATAAAAATTCTGAATAAATGGTAATAGCATAAAAATAATATAGTTGCAGCTGTATTTTTTCATCCCTTAATCATTAATACACAATCAACCACGTGTCCTTTAAGAATGCAACGACACTAAACTCTCTATAATAATATTCCCTTTATTAGGTTTCTCTGTTGCAGACTGCAGAATATCATATCGAGTCACTTTTCACAATCAACATTTCGGTGACCGATCTAAGAGATGACTAAGCAACTTTTTTTTTTGTTGTAATAAATAACCAAATTGTATTGGCAATTTTAATTTAACAAAAAATGAAACCTTGAATTAAAAATCATAAAATTCTCGACAGTCGACAAATAAATAAAATAATTTTGAAAATTTAATGTTTTTTTTTTTATGTAGTTGAATTTTTTTAATACAATTTGGTTAAATTTTCAATTTATCAGCAAAAAACAAAAGTATTTGGTTAAAAAAAAAATTATGGGTGCATCGAATTTACCTGTGTTGGCTATAGTGGCTCTAAAAATCTGTAAAAGTAGCAACACAAAAATTCAAATTGTTCATTTTTTGTGTTTGCTTTTAATAATTAATTTTTTTTTTGCAAACTTTACCTTGCGTTTTTATATGACCGTTTTTTATATATTTCAAGTATCGCATAATTTGAATTAATTTAATTTGTTAATTTGAATGTTTTTTTTTTTTATTTAAAAGGATTATTGGTTTACATTTTAGTTATGATTGATTGTAAAAAAAGATTTGTGGATGACAAAATTTTAGTTTAAGAAATTAATCATTCATTCATTCAGGAAAAATATTTCAAAACATTTTCATGATTTCCAATCTTTTTTTATTTATAATTTGATAAACAGCGTAAATATTTAATGGCCAGTTCCACAATGCAAGCATAAGCTTAAGACTTAAGTATATAATTAAACTGATTGTGTTTCCAACTTGACCTTATTTGATATCTCAATAAAAATTCCTTTTTAACTTAAGCTAAATTGAAATTATATATAATATTATTATAACTTGTAATTAATCAGTTGATATAAAATTGTATTTTATATGTTTGGATAGTGTTAAGGGTTTTAAATATTAAATTTTATATTCATTTTTCAACTTTTCTAAATCTATTTGAATTTTGACACTTACAGTATGTAAAAACCGTATTTGTACATCTCACTTTTTACATTAAAATCATGCAAGATTCAAGATAATATAAATATATAATATACAATAAATTATTCAATCTCTTAGAACTTAGAAAATCAAAAAACTGATTCCATCCAGCATTGAAGTTAATTTGGCGGGTAATTATAATTAAAACACTAATTTAAAAAAAAATAATTTTGCGCGTTTTTT